>JACCIC010000035.1:0-1435000 GCA_018907035.1 Sycobia sp. Sy_11 | reverse complement strand
ACGTGGAAAGGACCTTTCGTAGGATTACGGGCAAGAGGGCGAAAAAGAGCGCTGGAGACTGACAGAGGTTGAGAGGGGGAGAGAGAGAGAGAGAGAGAGGTAAAGACAGAGATGGTTGGGGGTATAGAGATGGATATGGAGATAAAAAGCCGCGAATCCTCTGACGGCGGAGGAAACCCAAAAGAGATGAGCGAGAGAGGGAAAAAGTGTTCGCGAGGCTGTGCAGAGGGGGCAGACGCAGACGTGGTAGTGGATGCGGGCGGCAGATAGGCCGGGGGCGCGCAGGGTGGATGGGAGGAGGGGGGAGGAATTTTCTGCAAGCGAAAAGGGGTTGCACTCGGATATAAGCTCAGAGAGTTAACTGTGGCGAGTTTCTATATTTTGTTCTACTTGAAACTTACGAAATGAATATCTAACGATATTGGCTCGACTGCGGATGAGGAGCCCGTAAACTGGCTCGGTTCTCTCTCTCTCTCTCTCTCTCTCCCTATCTCACTCTATTCCTCTATCTCTGTCTGCGTGAAAAAAAGAGGAAGAAATGAGTAAATATTCCTGCGAGCATTTTGGCCACTGCTTCCTTTTTTCTCTTCTATATATTTATCTATATATATATATATATATATATATATATATATATATATATATATATATATCTATATGTATATATTTATTTCACAGCCTGCTAGCGGCAGCCCGAGAGCCGCTCGCGGCTGACGCCGGCATCAGGGAGCCGCTCAAGAATCCACGCGGCCCCTACGTTTAATCACCGGAAAAATCTCCGCGCGCGCGCGCGCGTCTTCTTCCCTGTTGATTTTACGGGCGGATCGCGCTACCCGGCGACGCTTCCGCCCAGGCCATATATATAACCCTTCCATCCTCGTTTTATTATTCCCCTTCCCCGTCCCCGCCTCTAAATTTTTTTTTATGTCCGTAATAACAGCGCCCGAGAGCCACCCGACCGGGCCGAAGTATTTTTACTTCGAGTTCGCGCACGGACGCGAGCCGCTTAAAAATCTCGTCAAACATTTTTTAAGCCAGTGTTGTACGAACGTTTTGTTGGAATCACACACACACACACACACACACACACACATATATATATACGCGCTTTACGAATTAACCGAAGAATTCTGAACTATCATAACCGGCACTATGTCCTGGCTTTGAGAGGGACGTCGCGAGATATGATCGGCTATTGTCGTTTTTTACAGAAGCATCGATAAAGCGAGTATTTGAATGGTACGAATGTTATACGTATATATCTATATACAAGACATGTTTGCTATTTCTTCAATAACATTACTCGAGCCGTAACGGCTTATAAATATCGAGATCTTCGAGTGTCACAGTAACTCGGCAAATGGTCCCAGACTTGGCCATACATACTTACACGTATGTATAGAGCCATATCTTTGGCGCAATAAAAGAAATCGACGATGACGCCTTTGCCCTGCCAATATATCGGGCGATTTCGAGAATAAGCGACAAAAATGGCTTGGCGATGAGACGGAATAAAGGCGGGAGCGAGAGAACCGATAATACATAGTGGCCGTTAGTCGTTCGACACACAATGGCAAGTCGCGCGCTCGCGCGCGCGCGCGAGCGGTCTTTAAAAATAGAAGCGCCGGTCGCCGTCGCCGCCGTCCCGAACGGCTCGTTCCGTCAATCGGTCTCTCGTTCTAAAAATCGTCGAAAACGTCGTTCGACTCTTCCCTCCCGACCAAAGAGGAGAGAATCTGGGTCGCCTTTGTCATCTCCGCCCCTTCCCCCATCCCTTTCGCACCGCCGCGCAGCGACGCTCGCCTGCACCAAAAACTCAAATTAAACGGGTGCTTAGGCGCTCTCGAAGTCGGAACAAAGTTCCGTCAATGACATTAATGCCAGACATCTATGAATATATATATATATATATATATATATATATATATATATATATTTCTTTCAAGGCCCGATCGATCCGTCCGTCGTCGCACCGGCGAGCGAGGCCGCGCATCAGACGCGGCACGGAGCGATTCGCGCGCGGGTCTCAGGCCGAGCGAGACGCTGACGCCGCGATGCGCGCGCCCGCGCTTTGATTTTCTTCCAATTGTTTATCGACAGCGAGATAGCGGATGCCAACTGCGCATTATAATTGCGGTATTTGATATTTGCCACCTGCTCGCTGCGAAGGAATACGCGTATCTTTCGCGCGTATGCATACCGTTTCGATTTCGCTCTCTCGTTTTATCAATCCGTGCACACACACACACACACACACACACACGCACACACGCGCGCGCGCGCGCGCAGATGCGAATAAATATAATCTTCTCTTTACGTATAATCTGTCATTCAAACGAGCTTACTGGGCTTCTCCAATACCGTGGAACGCTCGATCAACATCTCTCGAGCCGAACAGTCGGAGATGTACGGTTAAAAATAAACGCATCCCCGCTACCTTTACGATAAACAATACGCGTTTACGTATACGAGTATGTGAACGGAAATCGCGCCTCTCTATTGTAACGAGAACGATAAACATTGGGCCGTAAACTATGAATTCCGTTAAAAGCAGCATTAGGCAATGAACGAGGTAAGGGAACGACCTCGCGAGTTCTCGCGAGCGCGGTGGCCTACGGGGGCGGGGGAAGGGGGGGGAGAGGGATATTAAGTCGTTTGGCTTTCGGCAGTTATATCGACGGCGCAATAAATAGCCACTCGCTCTCGCGGACTAATCGACTTTACGGCGTAAAAGGCGCCTGCTCTCCATCCTTACCCCACCCCGCCCATCGTCGGATTATAGCGAGAACGCCGCCTTTTACATAGCGCGGCCGCGCACAATTGCTACAGTTGCCAAATCGATCCCTGGTCCGGGGGGTGGATTCCAACGCGTTAAATAATCGCGACATTCCGTCGATCCGGCTCCACCTCTGCCCCCGCCGCCGCGCCGCCACCACTTCGCTTCATTGCCGTATTTACGTACATGTATGGACGGGTTGAGCGCTCTCGGGGACGATTGCGTGCCGCTTCTTATCGCGTCGAATTATCAGTTCGAATCTCGCTCAGAACAAATATAGACCCCGGTGTAGTATATGTGTGTGTGCGCGCGCGCGCGTGTGTGTGTGTGTGCGTGTGTATTTATATCGACTACGTCGAAATATGGCCGCTCGACAAGTAGCCTTCGAATAATGCAAACGTATCTACGTGCAACATATACATACGTATGTATATGTAAGAGCGATGTAAAGAGAGCCCCGAGCCACATACGCGCGATACACGGATCAAGCTCGATTAACGCGCGCCGAGCCGAGAGTCAATATTATTTTTTCTTCCCGCGTAACATTTTACGCGCCCATCGAACGCGGCGTAAGACTGACACAACAGATCGGTGAGACTCGGTGCTGGGGGTCGCGTCGGCTCTTCCGAAAACTCTCGTCTTCCGGTGAAATCCGATCGACACGAGAGCCCGGCCGTGCATCCCGCATATATATATATATATATATATATATATATATATATATATATACGAATATATATATAAATATAAGCCTACCGTCGGAAGATTAGGGGAGTGGGGGTGGCGGCAGAGTCTGCGACGACGGACCCGCGGGCGTACGTAGCGGTTATTTCTTGATCTGCCGCGCCGCGGGCGGAGTACGTACTCGGTACATTAGCCGGCGTGTTTTTAAACACTCGCGGCCCCCGCGTGTATTTGCCTTGGCAGCGATCGCGAGCCCCTTCGGCTCGTATCCTTTCATCTGCGCGCGCCCGTCGGCGGCCCCGAAAGCTGCACCCGCCGACGGCTCACTTTCCGAAAGGGCCGTCGCACGGCTAATTTGCAGGTCGATCCTCCCGCGCGACTTTGTTGTCGTAATAGCAGAAATGGAGAAAAGCGCCTTGCGAATGCCGGCGCAGCTGTCGCTGCCCGCTGCTGATGCTGCTCTCCCCGGCTATTTACCGACGTCTCGGAGTCTCGGAGTCAGTGCCCGATACTTTGAAGAGCGATATCCTTGCTCCGACCCCCCTTCCCACCCTATCCGGCCTCCTCACTTCCTCGTATTCTTCCAACTATATGTTCTGCGAGACACGGCTTCCGCTCTTCGTTTACCGTCAGAGAGCGAGAGAGGGAGATAAGAGAGAGAGAGGAGATACAGAGAGAGAGAGAGAGAGAGAGAGAGAGAGAGAGAGAGAGAGAGAGAGAGAGAATTTCGCTCCAACTTCCAATTAGATGAGCAGAAAATGGAAAGCTTTGGAAAAGTGCGCTTGTTTTTATAGTGAGCATATATATATATATATATATATATATATATATATATATATATAAATGATATTATGAACCCGCGATGTCCAGATCGCTCGTTTCTCACGGGCATTAGCGCTGCGGCAACGGTCCAAAGGGGCATATGAGCTATATATATATTGCGACGCACTCATTGTCGCAGTCAATTAAAATGCGATCGGTCGCGACAATGAAGTTAGCTCGCGAGGCGCGCGTGTTATTTGTCCTCTATCATCTTGTGCCTCATCCCCCCGCTCCAACCCCGTGATTCGAAAGCACGAGACTCACGGCGACGAGTCTGAGAGGTCGCGAAACGCCCGCCGCGCGGGGCGAAAACTTTTTCATCCGCCTTTCTGCTTTGATGCTCGGCCGACGTCGAACAATGGGGCCGCTAACGACTTCGAGGCTCTCTTCGCGAGGCGAGCGTCTCCTCCACTCGAACGCGCCGCTCGCTTTCCAATAAAGACATTATTATAGCCGCGAAGCAAATGCTTAATGCACCCCCGCGCTTAAACTGTCCCCTCCCCCGCCCTGCCCCTGGTCCTCGGGAGCACCTAGCGCGATCTCGGGGCCAAGGGGTTGACTCGACGAGGTGGCCGGGAGTGGGTTGGGGGTGTTCAACGATTATCGACTTCTGTAGCGGGCAAACGATTTCTTTCCATCGAGTGGTAGCGGCGCGAAGCACTTGATGAGGCGAAGCGAGACAAAAAGATATATATATATATATATATATATATATATATATATATTTCACGGCGTCTGTTATATTGCCTCTAAGGAGGATACTTATTGAACTCGTAGCACCCCCCTTTCCCGCTTTATCGCTTCTTTTCTGAGCTTTGAGTGTTTTCGGCTTTGTTTAAGAGACCCTCTGGTGTATATATATATATATATATATATATATATATATATTTGGGGTACGATAGCAGCTACTCCACTTGCCTCGGCTATATACCTACCCAATCGGTACGAATGTTTCGCTTAATGCTTCTAATTTCTACCTGAATACTGTTCAAATCACCCTTTATTCGAACCAATTGGTGTGTGAATGTTTACGATCTACAGAGATACTTTGCACGCTTCTAGTTATATTTGCCTTCGACAGTCGGGCGAGAAAACTGGAAGATGATTTCGGAATTATCGACTTTCATTTATCACCGACTGGTCATCGACTGCGAGCGCACTAGATTATATCGAATTGTCAAAGAGAGAACGAAAGAAAGAGAGAGAGAGAGAGAAAGAATAGACTCTATATCGTTCGGCTCGCACTTCCCTTGACTCATACTCGTCATTTCCGCGGACAGCTTCTCCCTCTCTCTCTCTCTCTCTCTCTCTCCTTCTGCCTCTATCTCGCTCCGTTGCGCCGGCATCTCTCGCCCTCTCCTTCCCTCCCTCCGATCCTCCTTCGACCGCGCGTCGGCGTCGTGCGTACGGCGCGCAGTTATTTTTGCACGCGCAGGCAAATTGGCTTAGCTCGCAGCCCGTAAGCGCGAGCGCGCGCGCGCGCTCGCCGCACGCCGGCGCGTTCGTCGGGTTATTTACCCTGCCGATAAATATACGATAATGTTATCGCAGTCGCGAAGGAGGCATATAACGATCCAGCGACGAGTGTCGCGCTAATGCGACAGGCGAATATTTTCCGATTCGTAACTGGCGAGCGTGGGGCGGGGAGGGGGCGAGGGAGGCGCGAAGGCAAGGAGGAAGAGAGGGAGAGAAAGCGAGCTACGCCGAAGACGACGACGACGACGACGACGACGACGACGACGCGTTCCGCGGCTTTAACGGCCCGTACGGTCCGAAAGTTTGAGATGACGACTTTTGCTAAATATAAAGTTCGCGCGCGACGCATTGGGTTGGGGGCGGGGAGGGGGGTGACGGAGAGAGGGAGAAAGAGCGCAAGCACGACTCGACTTCGTCCTAAGATTAATGAACGGGACGTTAAGCGAAAAAGCGTCATTTCGCACTACAGCTTACGCGTCGCGACTGCCGAACGCTTTATGCCTTTCCTACTGTTCGAATTTCTTTCTCTCCGAGTCGGTGGAGTAGAAAAAAAGGGCAAACTCTTCGAGGATTTCGGAGGGGGAGGGGGTGGTTTCGTGAATCCCCGCATTCGTCGAAAAGTATATTTAGATATCATTGATTTGCGAAATGCCGGGTGAATCTCGCTGCTAGACGGTTTTTTAAGCCTCCGCGCGAGGCAGAAAAAAAATAAAATCCAAGTTGACGCAATTCGCCAGGAGGGTCCCTCTTTTCCCGCGTGTAAATGGAGCGTTCACGGCTCTGGTCATTCAGTGTATACGCTCTCGTCCCTCTACTCCTCCTATCACCATCTCGCTCGTGCTCTCTTTCGGTTCGAAACGACCCGCTACGCGTCGATATAGGTATGTAGAGCGAGAGAGAGAGAGAGAGAGAGACACGCCTGTTCTCTTACGAGCACTACACGTGTAAGCAGGACTTGAGCGCGGCTTTTACTCGCCGGGTCCCACGTGCCACCGCGATTAAGCCCGAACACTGCCTACATAACGAGCTCCTCTCTCTCTCTCTCTCTCTCTCTCTCTCTCTCTCGCTCTCTTCCTATCTCTCTCTGTATCGCTATCTCTGCCAGTGTCTCTGTCTCCCTCTTTGTACATCTACTATACTCGAGCGTTTACCAAAATAATCGACGCTTAACTGTTTCGAATGGCGATAATTGATTTTTTCCCGCCATTATATATCAGCCGGAAAGTTATAATATGCTTTTACTGTCGAACATTACGCCGGTATTTAATCCTTATTATGCTAAATATCTCTCGTATCTATATATATATATCGAAATTAAAAAAATAAGATAAATATATGCGCGCGTGGATTTGACGAGCTTCGCGCGGCGCCTCCCCGATAAATAATTAAGCTGAACATCGATTTTCTACATTATGCCACCACGTTGGATGAAGCCAAATGTGCTTGTATTCCGTCCCACTTCTCCCTGTATATTTATCTGGTATATATGTATATATACGTATGTATATACATAAAAGTTAATCGTTTATTCGTGCGCCCAATTGTCGGTAATATATAATTCACCGGAAGCGTAAAGCATATAAATTCGTAAAAGTTAAGGACGTTGCCATTAATTGTCATCGTTTTTCCGGGTGACTGGTGAAATTTCGCCCCTGCATTCCCGCATCGGGTGAGTAGAAGAAAATTGTCGGGCGCTAATCCTGCATTCGGTACAGATAAAAGAAATACTACGCATATACATCTACATCCTCTCGACAAGCGTAAATGCCGTGGAAAAGAAAAAAAAATCCTCGTTACCTTTCTCTCCTTGGCCTGCAGCTCCTGCTCGAAATTGCTGTTCGGCGTCCGCCTCGGATTGCTCGGGTCTTGATTCTGCTCCGCGCTCTGTACGGTCAGGGACAACTGCTGCTGTTGCTGCTGCTGTTGCTGCTGCTGTCCCTCGGTCTTGAACTTACTGCTGCCATCCTTCATCTGGGCAAGTTCCTCCTTCACCCCGACGAGTTCCTCCTTCAGCGCGGACACCTCCTTCTCCGCCAATGAGGCCCTCTGCGATTAAAAACAAAAAGCGAACGATAAGCTGCGGTGAGCAACTGGAAAATTAAAATCGAGCAAGGGCCACGTCTATATATATACATATATATATATATATATATATATATATATATATATATATGTATATCTGTGTATATATACGTAATAAGGTCGCAGGGGGCGCGGTGGAGGGCGTGCGGGGCCGGCAGAAATAATTTTTATAGATCCGCGATAAATTAGCCGCCGGTGTATAGGCGCGGGCGCGGGGCTTCGATTCGAGATCAAACGGCGCCCAATGTGCCGCGTAGCGAATTGTAAGCGTTTTGCGGTATTAACGACGCCACGGTATAATGCGCGCAAGCTCGGACCAAAATAGCCCAAAAACACGCGAGAATTACAGATATGGGCTCGCGGGCTACCATTCGAGATATGTACACACACACACACACACACACACAGCACACACTATATATATATATATAAATACATAACCTGCGCGTTAGGCGTTATTGTCGCACCTATAATACGCCCCGATCGTAACGATTGCCGAGAGCGCCGTCGTATTATACTTCGATACATAAATCGCGACGACAATGGCTGGGGTATGAGGAGGTGAGGAAGGGGGTGGGGGGCGCCGCATAATCTAGGCTAGGCAAAAAATAGATTAACGCTCCGAGCCGCCGAGAGAGACTTTTCACTTTTATATAGATCACGCACGACTATATCGTATATTGAAGAATGTCGCGTATATTTTTAAATATCTCGCCGCTTGATACTGTATGTATATATTATAATTCGTTCGGCTGCGCCGATGTGAATGCTCGTAAACTTTTTCCTATCTCGAACTTTCTTTTCATCGAATTGCTATCGATTCATTTTTTCTTTGTTTTGGTAATATGAAATTCTGAATGACTATCGCACTTTTATAAGGAAAATAATCTTTACAGTCCTTTGCCAATTTTTCAGAGGAAACGTTAATATACTGGGAAGCGAATGTATATAGATAAATTTGCACGATAAACGCCAGGCGATCGAAAGGACAAGTGCAAATATTACTCTGTCGTCTTTCTGCGCATTATTCACAATTTTTTTTTTCTTTAATCGATGACCTTTATGAAGAGGGTGACAAATAGAGACAAAGTTTTTATAATCTATATCGATATATGTATATACGGTTTATTTACAAAGCACTCCGCAATGGAAATTACCAATAAAACTTTCGCGTGCTCCCTTCGGTGTAAGGGCTTGGAAGAATCAAACAATGGAATAAATACGCGAGGAAAAAGAATTGCGGGATGAATAAAACAATGGTATCGGCGAAGAGGAAAAACCTGACAAACCGGGCCTTCGCCAATAGGAAGTATCAATTTTATCGCGCGGCCGAGAGAAGAGACATGAAAGGGAATTTGAAAATCTACGTCCTATAATTATGCAGCTTTTTTGCTCCCACTCACTTTTTCGCCCCTTTCGTACGAAACCCGACCTTTGTCTACGTTCCCGAGCGTGGAGAGGAGGAGAGTACACAAGAGCGAGATGGAGCTACGGGATAAAGGGCGAGAAAGAAAGAAAGAACGAGAAAGACAGCGGGAAAGCTCGTACTGCGGCTACCAAAGGCGGGGATTACCTTTTTAAACTTTTCCCATAAAGTATCTAATAAATATTGCTCGCGGGCTCGTTGTTCTGCTCGGCCGGATATTAATTATAGATGCTTTTATATTCAAAGTAGCCCTGGCGCCCTCTCTCGCTCTCTTTACATTTTTTTCCCTTGCACGCACCCTCTTCCTCTCCCCACCCCAGCTACCCCCCACTCTCTATCTCCCTCTTTCTCCGCCGCTCTTTATGCCAGTTTTCTCTCTTACATAGGCATTCATCGAGGAAGAACGCAAGGCGAAAGCGGCAGAAAAGAGAGAAAGCTCACCTACCCTCGTCCCGCAAAAATCTTTAACGCGCGCTACAGCGCTTACCCTCCTTTTCGATTTTCCGCTCTTCCCCTACCCCCCACCCACCCAGCGCGTTTAACCGCGCGGGCTCTTGCATCCCTTCCCGATACACGCGAAGCCCTTCCCGCTAGTGGGACATGAACACGCACACATCGACAAACACTCAATCCGTGACGAACTGACCGGCCCGATGAGCATCAACCGTGCGCTATACGAGAGAGATCAAGTGCTATTCACTCTCGCCTTGCCCCGCGTGCGTGTATATATATATATATATACATATACATATACATATACATATATACGCGCGCGAGCACTTGACGCGTCGCGTCCGAGCGCTCAATGCAAGTAAACGCCTTGATGCACCCGTCGACATTCATAAGTGCTAATTCGTTTTGCAATCCCCGTACCGATTCGCGGTGACGTTTAAATCATGAATCGCGCATGTATCCGTTCTTCTTTCGTTGTCCGCGAAATTAGCAGTAACAAAAAGTCCTTCAACAATATAATAATTTATTTTCAATAAATAGTTTCATGAATTTTCACTGAATCATTCGATTTATTTTCATAAAGAATCAGAAATTGTTGAATTAGTCTTATTTAGAGTCCGATATTTTCAAGTGGAAATAATATAACAATTTTCAAATACTAAATTTTTTCAAAAAAAACATTAACATTTGCGTTATCAATTCGGGCTAGAAAATTGATATAGATCTTCGGATGCATATTAGAAAAATAATATAATCCTTGTGAATGTTTTTATGTCATTTTATATATCCGTTTGAAGTTTCTAAAGTTCCAATTTACGGTCCTCAAAAGGTTAAAAAAAAAATTTCATTCGAGGTAAACTCTGCATTCTTAACATTTCTTATGTTATTATGCTTTATTTAGCGAGTATTTAATCAATTCTGTTTCTTATATCAATTCTGTTGGAGTTGCTTTTATCGAAAAATAAGAAATAAGCGGGGAAAAAGTTTTGACTGTTTCGTGCAGTTTTAATTTTGAAAAAGTAGGCCAAGCTTTAAATCGTAGAACGAGCCGGCTATAATTCCCTTCTTTTTAATAAGAGGAATCGAGCCTCCTCGACTAATCACGAAATTGATTTACATCGGCACTTATCAGCGTTTGGAAATCTCGTCGGGAGAGACCGAAATAAAAAAAAAAAAAAAGAAAGAAAAAAAAAACGGAAAAAAGGGCGAGGGCAGACTGATAAAATGGTGAATTATTCAGAAATAAATGAATGCGGCATAATTCAAAAGCGACAGAGACTCGCGTGCCACGCGTGCGTATATAAAGTTTGTTCCGATCGAGGAGGGCTTTCGTGGCGCTCGCGTATCGATCGCGCGAACGGACAGTCGGCGTTATGAATCATACAAATATGTGGACACACGATCGGATCGTGCGACAACGGCACAGCAGCGAGAAGGACAGACGGAGAGTGGGAGGGAGCGAGGGAGCGAAAGTGAAAGAGTGAAAGAGAGCGAGAGAGGGGGCGAGGATAAAGAGAACGAAAAAAAAAAAAACACGCAGATCCACATGTAGAGAGTTGGGGACGAACATTTGTGTATAGTCCCGAGCAGCACGGACGGACATGGACAGTGGCATACTTCGAGACAGTGATCGCGCCAATGTAACTAGTAATGACCCATTGTTTCCTGCAAAAAGCCTTGACGATGTTATCGATAATTACGAAATGATACGGGAAGCGTAAATACATATCCGCGGCGGCGACCGCTGCTAATGCACAACTGCACTAGCGCTGCTTATATATATATATATATATATATATATATATATATATATATGTATGTGTGTGTGTGTGTGTGTGTGTGTGTGTGTATAATGCACTGCGCACGAACTTTGTTACGCTCCGCGCTGGTGTATCGATAGTTGCTGCAACGTTTCGCATCCGGCGAATGTTTGTCACGTGGACCCGCGCGCAGCTGCGATGAAGACTCCGCGAAAACGAACGAGAATGAGAGAGAGAGAGAGAGAGAGAAGGAGATAGAGAAGCCAACAACTCATGTTCTTCGACAATTTATCTTTGCAGAGCGGCAGAGAGTGCTGTAGATCGTCGTTCTTTTTTTTTATCCTTGTTTTTTGCACAGACGTCCGCCGGAAGCCAGCTCTGCTACAACAGTGTGAATTACATTCGCTCGTTATTATTTTCTCCCCGCACCCCTCCACACCCCCCTCCCACTTCAGATGCCGTCCCTCTTTTTTTCCGCGGTCGCTGAAATTTCCGATGATATCTCGAAAATCGCTCGCTCGCCCGCGCGCGCGCGGGGCGACCGTCGCGAATATTAGTTCGATGCGCGACCGAGGCGTATAGACGAATGCCCCGCGTGACGACAGCCGCGGAGAGCGCGGCGTCGGTAATTATTTATTACGATGAAAAGGCAGAGCGGAGAGAAATAGCGCGCGGGAGATCCTCGATATTTTTTGATATTGAGCAATGCGAGACCGGTAAGGGCGATCGGTCAAACGTACTCTTTGCAGGAATGTGTGCGCGGGCTCTCACGCGCGTATACGCATACACCGATTCGAGATTAACGAGGAGAGCGCGGCGTTTAGTTATAAGCCCGGCGATATTTTACTGCCGAATTCGTAATTACTTTAATTGGTTCCAGATGCTAATTAATGACCTAAACATATGCCGCGCTATATAGATCAAAAGCCGATATATAGGAGGTGGGGTGGGGTGGGGCGGGGGGGGGCGGGGAGGGGGAGGTAAAGGGGTGACGGAGCGAAGGAGAGAGGCGGGAGAGCGCGAGGACTGTGGCGTCGCACACCCCGCGAGTGCGCATGTGTTTGTCATTACAAACTCAACGATGATGTTATCGTCGCTTTATGCGGCCGTTCGCGCGAGCGCGCTCCATACTCGCCGAAACGCCCGCGCCGCGGTGGAAGCGTTGGCGGGGTGCCGAGGGAGAGGTGGAAATAAAACGGCATCAGGCCGAACGATTGTTAAAGCTCAGGGCCGAATTGCTCGATCGATTAGCCAGTTCCGCGGGGTTTATTGCGGATTGGTAAATTTTCGATGAATTAGCCGACCGTCCCCTGCAGTCGTGCGCTTTTAAAGTCTGTCTTGGGAATGCTTCACTGCCAGCAGGCTACACGCGTTATACGATTCTCAGTGAATCGATTTTTGACATTTCCCGACAAATGCCGTAAGTCGAGATTTTTGCGCGGTTTGCGGTGTGGAGCCACGTGAATAATTAAAAATTAGTCCGTTTCGATCGGTCTCAGCGCAAAAGAAGCGGTGTCGATATGACTGACACATATAATTCGAGCCATCTAATCCAAGCAATGCATATCGTTTAGGCAAAGCGATTGTGTTTTATTTTATTTTTTAAATCCTATCTCGTTCATTTTGCTATGTAGACGTGATGTGCGTCGCTACGGCTAAGATCGAATAAAAATCATTCAACGACGGCAGCTCGAGTGCGCTCTCTGCCGATATACCGTGACGCGGATCATCGTCTTTCTACGGTCTTTGCCTTTCGTAGTAACGACCGCATCGGAGCGAAGGTCGACGCGTGAATGGAAGCGGCTATCATTATAGGATAGAGAGAAAGAGGGGGAGAGAAAGAGAGATAGAGAGAGAGAGAGAGAGAGAGAGAGACTCGGCTACTGGTGGCTCGGCCGGCAGGCATGAAGCAGCCTGTCGAGCATCGCAACATCCCAACGATTCGTCATCTCCGCGATTCTTCACTTTCCAAACGTATTAGCTTCACTCGCTTAATCGAGATTGAGAGCATCACTGGCATCGATGGGCAAAATGAATTTAAGCTCGCCGCGATTACTCTTTCGGGGCTGCCGGCTTCTTTATTTGGTCACGCACGTACAAATACGTACGCGTACATATATAAGTGTGTATGTATGTCTGCGTATACCACTCCTACGGTAGCCGAATAGGCTTTAATCGAAAAAATGTACTTGAAATATCGATCGGAATAAAAAAACACAACATAAATATATGAGGAATATATATGAGTATGAAAGGCAAAAAGAAAAAAACATGATTGAAAAGTATAAAAACAGTCATCTGCATTACGTAAAGAGCGCTAAATGTCTTCTTGACGAGACACAAACGTATCGCAACGATGCCGGCTCTCATTGCTACCGCGGCACGTTAAGCAGGACGTACACGCGTCCGTCCGGGGCACATGTACGCGATCGGCGCTCAAGGACATGGTTCGGCGAATATCAATTATAATGATTATGGTGTAGCGCGATTGAGACTTTTGATTATTTTCGTTGTAGCGATTCTTTTAAAAATCTTTAGCGAGCGTTTTAAGCCTTGTCAAGGGTCTGTCACTGCTTTGTTTTGCTTCTCTATTCATTCTGTCGTATTTTACCGCTGGTATGAATTAGTAGATGGATTCTTATTGATCCTATTACTGCTTAATTAGTTACCTTTAAAAATATACTTTATCATTCTTTTTTCTTATTTTCGGCAATTGTTACAGAAGAGGTTGAAATACATTTTATTGTAATTCCTTCATCTAATGTTTGTAATTACCGTTGGTCCAAAATTGTATAATCATCTTTTGGCGGAAGTTAAAAGAATAAATCCATTTTATTCGCAACTTTTTACAAAAGTTTACACTTTACCAATACTTTAATATGACATTGTACGTTTATAGATTCATAATTAATGTCGGTAAGAATTATAAGTCTTCGAGAAAGATTTAAAACTGGAGGTATAGATAGTGAGCCCAGTATAATTCCGCGTTTTCTCAAAATAGCCCTACGTATGTCAACTAATTAGCCTATTCGAAGAGATATTAATTTCTCTTTGGATTCGTGCTGATTCTCGATCCGGCGAACTCTCGGTTCGCCGGAGTCACCGCGTGCGCAAAATCCCAGGAAGAAAGAGGAGCGAGGGAGAGAGATACATAATGATGGGGGCGGATAGGGAGCACGAAGGAGACGAAGAGGAGAGCAGCATTTGCAGAAATAGCCGTCGCATTTGTGCCCATAGCTATATTTCCCAAAGCTGGGTTATGCGGATAAAATCGAAGACTGGAAAAAAAAAGTTTGGTCGGCTATAGCGCCGCGCCCTAATGACAAGAATTTTTCAACCTTGACTCTGTCTTTCCGCTGCCCCACCCCCTGATTCGTATTGACCACTGCACGACGCGGTCGCTATTTCGTGCTCTCTTTCTCGAGTTCTCGGTACTTCTTTACACGGTCATTACGATAAATCGATCGATTGATCAACGACTGAAGAATTATTTGCTCTCTATTTGCTTGAACTCCCGAGCGAGTTAATGTGTAATGATGATTTTCCCCACATTCGATCGAATTGATTTTTCCTTTATCAAACGGATAGGGGGGGAGTATTTTAAGAGTCTAGTCGAGAGTATGGAACACGAAAAGTATTTATTCGATGGTCTAATCCGTTAACCATAAGCACGCGCGGAGAAGGCCAAGCTCTTTTTGCTTTCTCTATCTGTATCTCTCCCTCTCTCTCCCACAGTTTTTACGATGCGAGAGTCATTATCAAAAATTATGCGCGCTCCCGTCGTATTTCCATGTACAAAGGAGCCTTCGAAGAACGACGATAATTCAGGCGTCGCGCATACAGCGAGCTGATTCAAAATATACCTACACCCTCGCGCGCGCCGCTCGCGCCAAGATATGCAAAAGTATCGTTGGCGGCTCGCCACGAAAATGCGACGTTAGGGACGCGTCCGCGCCGCCGCCGCTCGTTTGTGTGTATATACATATACGACTATATATATATATATATATATATATATATATGCCGTGAGCAAAGGGAAGAGCGGCTAAAGAGCCCAGGCGCACAGAAAAGATAGATAGAAAGAAGGAGAGAGGGGGATGGAGGACGGCGAAGGAGGGGTTGATCGGGGGGAGAGAAGAGGCAAATGCCTTATACCACCCTCTTATAATCTCCCGTGGGAGGGAGGAACGGATCAGCTGGTTATGACTGCGGGGTCGTAGCGTTATATCTTCCTCTCTCCTTTTTTTTTTGCGCCGCGCCTTCGACGAAGTCGCGACGGCGGTCGCGATATTTCAAATTTTCTCATTACACCACGAGGTGCGAATGATCCCCCACCTCCTTCCCACCGGCCCCCGCCCCTCCCCCCTTTCACTCTCTCTCTCTCTCTCTCTCTCTGTCTATCTATCCGCGTTGCTCGCCCCGACGCCTCGCTCTCTTTGCCTCGCGACGCCACCAATCACACCCCCGCGCACGGCCACCCTCTGTTCAATCTCACACCAACCAGCCATCAGAGTGAACCCCTCTTGTATTTATTATTAAGATATCGACCGAGTCTAAGCTTCGCTCATTCCACTATGTTTGCATCCGACACACTCTATATTTCAAGCCTCTATAATATATACCGAAATAGAAACAACGATTGCGCATTGTTATATTTAATTTTTTCATTTTTGTCCAAAATGTAAGTTCATTTTTCAAATTATTTCTTATATATCTATAAAAAAATAATCATATTATATTTGCAAAAAAAAAAAAAATTACAATCGCTGCAGACGTTCCAAATGAGAAACTAGAAGACTTGCTTGCTGCAGAAAAGAAAAATATTTTTCGTGGCTTTGCCTAATTTACTTATATATACGTCTATGTAAAACATGCCATTCGAAAAAATTGCCAGCTTACTGCTAACTTGCTTTGCGCAAGCCTCGTATCGAAGAAGGGCTTGCTGTCCTCACACGGAGCGCGCACGCCACCAGATGTAAACTCCCTATTTCCTATAATGGCCCGTCATCCATCGGGGCACGTTCGAGCCTCCTTGGGAGACGCTCCTGCGGTCGAGCGTTCTCGCCGAGCGTCCGCGACATGTGCGCGACTCGCTTCCGACCGAGGGAAAGAATATCACGGTCCTCGAGGTTCATCGACCGAGCTTACGCCAGTGGTAAAGTTTAAGCCTTGGAGTCCGATCGCACTCGACGGACTGCTATATATACGTGTTCCCACGTGCGCGTGCGGGGGACACAGACTGGCGGCAGGCTACCCCGAGTGCCGCGTCGAGTGTGCACGCGCTCCCCCTCCCTATGTCTGTGTGTGTGTGTGTGTGTGTGTGTGTGTGTGTGTGTGTGTGTGTGGAAAAGAAGAACAGAGACGGAAGAGAGGACGCAGGCAATATTTAAGAGATGTCAATACATCGAACGGGGAGGCTGGAGGCGCTGTGACAATACCCGAGCAGCCGGTGCGCCGCACTCCCCCCCCTCCCAGCCCCTCCTTGGCCCGCGATATATTCGAAGCCCCGGGGCAGGGGCCTAAAAAATTGAGAAACCCCTTTGATCTGCTGCGCTGTTTCTAATGAAAAATTAAAGCCCCTTCTTAAACATCATTAGACACGAACGCGCTTTCAACTTTGCTTTATCGTCTTGCGATCCTATGTCCCCGCCCCACCCTGCACCCCCTTTAATTCCCTTCTGTTCCTTCGATCGGCCTCTTCTTCTTCGACTTCTTCTTCTTCCACCACCACCACTACCACGACCACCACCTCTACCACCGCTTCTTCTTTGCTTGCTTCTCGCGGCTTTGCAGCGGCTTCTTATCCCCCTCCGCCCCCCACCCCTCAACGACGTTACTCTAATCTCTATATAATCGTATACACTTCGATTCGAGGACGCCCGCTGCGTCCTCGCGGACGATATCGAAGAAAACGGACTCGTATCCCAGAAGGAGGCGCGTGCCCTCGCTCGGCGAGGAGCTCCAACGAGAGACTATCGCTTCGGTCACGAGACTTCCGGCTGGCTTGAGCACCGAGACGCAGCCGAGAGTATTATAGTTTCTCAGGGCGCAGGCTTATTCTCACGCCAGGGCGAGCGACGATAAATCAGTTGGCACGAGCTTCTATATATCTGAGTGTGTATATATATATATGTATATACATAGGAAGGGAAAGCTAAAGAAAGGGACGGAGAGATCGCGAGAGGGCGACGGAAATAAGCAATAAAATGACGCGCCGATCGTCGGAAGGGGGAAGCAGCGAGCTATATACGACCGTCGAGGAGAGAGACACTTAATTATTCCCTGCTTTTTCTTCCTCCATACGTCTTCGATTCCACATACCGAACGATGACGCGCGCACCAAAAAACGATCTGAATTCTTGTACGAGCGCCGCGCGCACCAAGTCAAAATTTCGATGTCATGCCCGATGGTTTAATTCAAAACAAAACAAAAGAAGAGAGAATAACGGGTAAACGAAGCATCGGCACCAATGCTCGCTTTTCTTTGATCTTGAAGATTGCGCGAAAAAATGCAAAAACTCGTTGTTCGAATAGAGACAATGGGGAGCGGACAGAGGTGGCGAGTGCGACATCGGCAGAAGCGGGTCGTAAAGGGCCGGGGAGTGGAGGGCTGGATGATGCGTAATTGTGCGAATCTGCATGAATCGATCCGCGATTGTTCGGCCGCCGGAGCGTAGAGCGAGCAGTCGCGCCGAACGATTCCGTATATTCCCGCTGGCTGAATGATGCGCGAACGCCAGGCTGGTGCCCGCGCACAACGGCGCACAGGAGAAATAATTCGCACGGGCCGACGGACAATCGCGTTAGCATTTTATGCGCCGCTTTTGCCCATTTTCATTCCGTCCGGTCGAATGGACGACAATGCGCCCCTCCGTCCCGCGGAGTCAATCATCTGGTCCGCCGAGAGCGATGATCTGCCCCGCGGACACGGCGGTTTAGCCGCTCGAATTAAGAGTCGTGTGTGGGACTTAAACAAAGCGTATTCGTGTGATCTACGGCGAGGATGAGAATTGAAAGGTTAATGATTGTATCGCAGCGGAGGGCTTTCGGCCAATTTTCATTCCATCCACATGCCTCCTATATTGTGTTTTATTGTGACCATGTTAATTGTGTGAACAGAAAAATTATCAGCCATGCGTATACGCGAGCGATTCTAAAATAACGGGGATGACTTAGGGATTTACATACTGATAGTATTGGAAACCGAGAAATTATGGCCCGAGAATCAAAAATTGTCGCGCAGGTCTTGAAAAAACTGGATCTCTGCCAACGAAAAGAAGAAAAAAAAAACGAAGAATCGACACCGATTCCTTGCACGGCGAGAGATCGGTCTGGTTTCGTTATCGGTCGATGTATAGATGCAACTGCCAAATACACATAGTGCTGGGTCGAGGCAATGGAAGAGTCATCGCTAAGTACGCGACAGGTAACGTTTTCCCTTCCGGGCGAGAGTCAACATCGATACACAACTGCGACCGACGAGGCGAGCCGAGCCACTGCATGACAATGGCGGAGAGGGAGAGAGGGAGGGAGGGAGAGGGAGAGAGAAAGCTGTATTTTTACGACGCCCGCCGCGGGGCTCTAATGGCACCCCGCGGTAAAAAAAAAAAGGAATGAGAGGAGAAGGAATAGAACGGGGATTTTCCATAGACGTCATTGTTTCGGAGCGCGTTCGACACCCTGTTCCTTTCTCCGCTCGCCACCACCCCTCTGGCCGCCATCGGAAGCGCTCCGCTCCCTTGCAACGACAAACCACCCCTTAACACCGACGGGCTTGTCATTCGAGCTACTTTTTCATCCCGGGCGCCCGCTTCTCTGCGTCTCTCTCTCTCTCTCTCTCTCTCTCTCTCACTCTCACACACGACGCTATCACTATCGCTCCTGTCTTCATTTCTGCCGCTCCACCTCGTACCGCATTCTTCCACACATAGATTACAATATTACCAGCCGCGCGCGAGCGAACGAGTCGTGGTACAGTAGACGGGGGCGGCCTCTCACCCTGTCGCGGGCCGCGTCTGCCGCGCCGCGGAATTGGCCCTGATATATACGTGCACTTCTGATCATAACATAAATTTTAATATGATGGCCCCGTGATGAAAATATAAGATCGCCTCCATATTTATGGCATGTTCTTCTCCCCCCCCCCTCCACCCTCTTCTTTCTCTCCCTCTCTCGCTCTCTTCACCCCTTTTCACATCTGCTGCAGACCGTTCCATTCCTGCGACCTACGAGTCGAGCGCGACGGAGTTACGCCGCCCAGGTATTTTCGATACAAGTAGCACGACCCCCGCATCCCGCCTCGCGCGCCGACACAGCCGGGGAGGCGCGTGGATCGTGAGCGCGCGCCTTCCTCGATATTTCATTTCGGAACATCACCCGTTCGTTACGGAAATCTGGGGAGGGGGGGACGGCGCCACGCTCCTCGGCTGCCTCGCCCTGCCAAATATATACGGATATCTTTGTCTTCGTTTGCTCGGATTGCTTTATTGTTTACGCGTTGAAACCTTTTGTTATCGGATAAAAAAATATACTGAATTACATTTTCCTTCTTTTTTTTTTTTTGTTAGCAAAGTCATAAATTTTAAAAACGAACGAAGATTTTTCTACCGGCGTATAAAATAAATGGACTGGAATATTTTATTATCTAATAAAGGAATGAGAGGGAAACGAGAAGTCGCAAGAGCATGCGAATGACGCAGTCTCAAATGTCCTAGATGCGAGCTTGTCACGATACTTACAACTGGTAATCTTATCGAAACTGGCACGAGAAGGAACAAAAGGGTTAGCAAAAAATTTCGAATCGGATTAAACTGTCGATTACCGTGTGAATGAATAATCAATCGGTAGCGAAGCGGACTATTTTGAGCAGTTTCGCGGAATGAAATTCGTTGGAGCTTTTTAGCGTTTCGTTTACAGAGGACCAAAATGATTGAGGGCACTATAGCTCCTACGGTAGAGCGTCGTTGGAACGCAACATTCGGAGACTTCGTTTTACCCAGAACCCTATCGCACTTTTGACGCACCTCTCTCTCTCTCTCTCTCTCTCTTTCTCGGATGAAATCCTTTGATTCCCCATCGTTCGACATTGGGGAGTAGGAGAGCTTGAAAATGTCGATGCGCTTCCCGTGAAAGGGTTCCTTATGAACGAGGACGGTCGGAGCCGCCCTCGATCTAGTTCTCCCTCTACTCTTTCCTTTCTCTCTCTCTCTCTCTCTCTCTCTTTGCGCTTTATCCTCATCTCGTTCTCTGCCTCCCACTGTCGGCGTAACGGCGACCCCCTGATTGGGACGATAAAAGAGCCCGCTGGGAGGGGGTAAAACACTAATTAGTTATCAAAGAGCAAAGAAGGGGTTTGGTGACAAAATAGTCGAGCCGCGTCGACGGTTCGAGCTTTCGAGCCATACCTTTTCTCCAGCTCTCTCCCCCTTTCCACTCGATATACTATCACCGGGAGAAGAAACTCCCTACTTTCGCCCAAGCTTGTCTTCGTCTTCGTGATTCTCTCCGTCCGCGATTCGCCCCTTTTCTACCCTTCCTTAGCCCGTGGTCCTTCCTTAATAACGTTATAAAAGTCGATCGAATGACGAACTTTTTTTCGAGCAAAATCATTAAAATCGCAGGATGACGATATTTCAAGCACAATCTAGATTTTTAGTCGAAAATCGAAGATACCGTCTCCTAAAGCTAAAGTCACCTAATCGTCCAATTACGCGAACTGGATGGATTTTAAGAGAAAAGCTTGAAATAATAAAATCGGAACGCAAAATGACGATAAAGCACGTCGACGGCGGTTTTAATGAAATATCATTTCAGTTATTGTCAGTGCTGGTGCTCCGGCTTCGACTTCTCTCACACTACCTCTCCCTCTCTCTCTCTCTCTCTCTCTCTCCGTACTATGTAGAAGCTGACGCAGAGTCGGCAAGCCAGGCAGAGCCGATTCTCCGTCTGATTGGGCGAGCCTCTCGAGTGTCTTAATACCCGAGGGAGCCGGGCCGGCCTGTATTGATTTTCGAATCATTAATTCCACGTCTAATCAGAACTTGTGTGATATCGTGGATGGGGGTGCCGGGGGGGGGGAGGGAGGAGATGCTGAATGTTGAATGAGGACGCGCGGAGAGGGGCCGGGCGCGGGTGGCAGCCCGCCGCGCAGCCGAGGAGCCGGCGCGGGCGGGTGTGCGCGAGATACGTATGTGTGTACGTATACGTGCGCGCCGCCGCTGACTGAAACGTCAAACTCGCTCACGGCTCTTCGCGCGACCGCGCGCGCGCCTCGCCGGCAATACTAATGCGCACGTGCTGAGAGCGCCCGGCAATCCGTTCCACCTGACTCGTCGGCGCCACCGGCTCCGATGCCTCTTCTCTCTCCTCAGCCCCTCCCCCTTTCTTTCTCGTACGCTCTCCCTCCCCCCCCTCTCTCTCTCTCTTTCGCTCACCCGGCGTTCGCGACAAAAAGTGCCGTTGTCGCGGGCGTCTGCGGCGGCACGGGGAGGCGCGTCGCCGCGTCTCGCTCTCTACGATAAATTCGCTAATCGACTCGTTGTTTTTCGCCGCGAACGGCCCCCCGCCCCGTTCGCTTTTCGCGCCTGTTGCCAGCCCCGAGCGTGCAGGCAGAAAACTCGAGAGGGCTCTTTTTGCGCGCGCTAAAAGCACCTGGGTGAATAAATGATAAGACCTGAGAAACCGATAGGGTGGTTACTATTATTATTATTATTAATATTTTGATCCAGAAAAATGAGCAGTAGAGTACTAGAGATAGTAGAACACTAGAGTGTTGTTGTTTTGTTTTATTTCGGGCGTTACCATTGTTGTATATACAGAACAGGAATTGATCAGAACAATATTAAGAATGACTTCTATTTTTTTTCTGTTTATATTCATTAACGAATGCGTAGTTCAATGATTACATTATCATTTTTAACGTCGAGTTCAATTCTGTTAATTATCTTCGTATAAATTATTAAGCGAAACTTACATTAAGGCCCGAATAAGTGCAATAGTCGGTTTTTTATCAAAAATTAACTTCGGCTTATCGTGCCTCGGCTCGCGACGCGTCTAAATTATGGAGATACCTTCGAGGTATAAAAAATCCATGCTAAAGAAGAAGAGCTCGCGGCTCCTTGCAATTTTACAACTTGATCAAGGTGCACGGGAGACAAAACATAATCGCGAAGTACGTATATAGCCAGAAGGGCGTATATAGCCGAGCCGCGAAAGCTCGCAGAAAATACCGCGACGAAAGAGCGCGAGAGAGAGAGAGAGAGAGAGGGAGAGAGTACGCATTGTCTGGCAATTAGCGCGTGAATTCCAATGCCGGTATAATAAAAATTAATTGTTGGGCCGGCGTGCCGCACCGGGTTAAGCCGGCCGGCCGATCGAACCGGCGGACTGCCTCCTTGGCTTCTTTTCGCCGTGCCTCCCGGTACACATCAAAGGGATTGCCCGCGAGCCAAGGACGGCTTATTCTCTCGATAGTTGTTCAATCTTGGACCCGTCCCCCTTCTGCGCCTATGGCTGTCTTCCTACGGTGCTCTCTCTCTCTCTCTCTCTCTCTCTCTCTCTCTCTCTCTCTGTGTCCTTTCCTTCTTCCTCTCGCGCATACTCGTCTTCTCGGTAATTAACCAGTCAATTCAATCATTCGTCTTTTTGTCACTCGTTTTTTCTTATTAGACTCCACGGTCGCTAAAGTCGTTTGTTATCGAGTAGTCGATGATGATCAAGCGGAAACGCATTTAATCAACCGGGCGACTTGCCAAATTTATTAAGCCGATTAGCTTCGGATGAACTCGAAATAGCGGCTGCTCCTCCACGATGTATTAATAAGCATTTCGCATAGATTGCGAAACACATCCTGAACATTAAAATTTAACGGTCGAAAATTGTCCACTTCCTGATAACGAAAACTCATCGCGGTGAATTCAATTTCTTTAACTTCCTTGAATGAAATTTGCGGTCGCGAGAGCTCCGCTCGAAGCAAAAGCCCGATGCCGGGAGGGGAGGGGGATTAGCTCCAATCGGTACAAAAAAATAATTTAAGAGAAAAAAGACGCAAGAATAAATAAGATTGCAAAAGTCGTTTTATAGGCTCAAAAGATAATTTTGATTAGATAGTGACTAATATGTGTGTGTGTGTGTGTGTGTGTGTGTGTGTGTGTGTGTGTGTGTGTGTGTGTGTGTGTGTGTCGTTACAATTGGTTGAAACTATATAACGTATTACAATATAGAAATTTCCAGATTCTGAAGAATGCGAAAGGTATATAAAAGCGAAGGCGAGTCTACAATATTGAGACGTATATTGAAACTGATTTCTGATTTATAAGGACAACAAAGAAGCGGCAGCTGCCGCTCCTTCGCTCGCTCTCGCGCGCTCTACCAGCTCGTGTGATTTACGAGCAGAACCGATAAGAGGTCTCCCGGTGACGCTAAAGGAAGCCTTCGACGCGACATAAATTACTTGGCACTTTTGTGTACGCACTTCTCTCGAAAATAAGAAAAAGTGACGGAGTTAAAAGAGAGCGAGAGTGAGAGAGAGAGAGGGAGGGAGTGAAAAAAAAATCAAATGATTCATAGCCACGCACGGACGGAGCGCGCCAATCAAACGCTAAACATTCGCCGGGATCAGGTCCAGAAAACGTCGCTCACCACTGGACGAGTAGAGCTAGCGAATTTCCCAACAGAGTTCGCGGCCTGCTTTACGGAAAACTCGAGGACGTCGGGAAATCGACGAAAACACGCATTTATCGCGCCGTCGTTCGTCCGACTTTTGTCGCCCACGACTATCGTGAGTTCGCCGTACGGGCCGCGAGCGAATCATAAAGAGTCGCGGGCGCTGATTGTCGTAGCGCACGTGCTACATCGGCAGAGCTGCGTGGAGCAGAATCGCGGCGACGGCTAGTTACGCATTACGCGTGTAGAGATCGGCAGGGGGGAGGGGCGGAGGACGCTCGCGCTCCGGCGGCACCGGAGACGCGGGGTGCTCGGGTCCCAAGCCGCGTAACACAGCGGCGACGCGTGTGTAAGTGCAGAGAGTAAGCGCACTTACGTAAGCCCAAACGGCCGCGTTGAGCGTGCTCGCATATATATATATATATATATATATATATATATATATATATATATATTTCTATACACGTAGTCACGCATGTACGTATGCGGAGGCACAAGTGTTTGGCACTTCTATGCAAGCGTCACGTGCGTTCCCGACGCGCGCGTGCGCGCCAACAGCAATTCGTCGGCTTGCTGCGATACGAGGGGAAAGAGAGAGAGAGAGAGAGAGAGAGAGAGAGAGTCGTCGACGACGACGAGGACGACGCCGATGACGACTACAACGACGAAAGCGACGCCGCGTCGCACATGTGCGCGCCGAGCGCTCCTCGGGAAAAGGGGTTAGCACGTATCGATTTTATCCCAGTTTTAAATTATTATCCGGCTCATTGTTCGGAGGCATCGCGCGACAGAGGATCTCGCGACAGCGGGCGGTGGCGGTGAGAGACGCGGAAAGGCTTCCCATCGTCTATAGAAGTGCTTGGCGGAGGGGGGGGGGCGAGAGGAGAAGCGGCTCGAGCTATTAGCGACTCGACGACTCGCTCTCCCACTCCCGCTCGCTCTCTCGCCCGAGCTCTCGGGAACTTTCGATATCTCGCCATTTGTATTATCTACTTGTAAAGAGGTTACCCAGTTCGGCATTCGCGCTCGACGAGGGTAATGGTTTTAGTCCATATAATAAGGAAGCGCCGCTTACGCTGGATTCTAGCATTAGTTCCGAAATTTTTGCAATTTTTGTAATTGTTTGGACTGCTCGATTGTTACGTTTCAAATTATACAGATATAATATAAGAGCTCGCATCGGATTCTCGTGAATTAATAAAAGCGGCAACTGAAGTACGGAGCGCGAGGGAGAAAGAAAATGAAGATCCGGGGAATGAGACCTTGGAGGATTGGGAGAAATCGTCGCCGGCGAATCAAAGGGTAGCGCTCGTCAGAGAAAAGAGGGAGAAGTGGAGGCCGAGAGCGAATACGCGAGGAGAACTCGGTTAATTATCTCTATAAATTATTAGAAATCCATTCGTCAAAGGGTTTTCCTCAAATTGCGATTCTACATCGATCCCCGTCCCACCTTCGTTCGGCCGAGGAACGGCTCTTTCCGTCCATACGCGCGGGTGAAAAACTCTTGAAAAAAAAAAATCCGTCGCCGATCGAAATCGCGGATTTTTTTCTCCTTTTTTCTTTTTAATAGATAAAGATCAATGTATGAGCTTCAAAGAGCAGCTCATGCTATATGCACCTGCAACTGTATATTACGCAGATGAATACATTTTTCACGCCTGCACGCCTCCTATCCTCGTTTTTCCAGTAGTATTTCTAGCGCCCTTTTCGCACAACACGTCCCCTCCGCTTATCAGTTTTCAATCGTTATTCCTCGTCTGCATTGCATCGTCGCAAAGCCGAAAACGGGAACTTCAACGTGTTCCCGGATAATTCCAGTGGCCGTCTCGCACGTGCCTCGGCATAGATATATACTGCATATTTATATAATACATATATCATAATTATATATTATATACTCAACGATAAATTTGTAGTATCCCAATCCATCGTCGCATTATCATTCGGTCACGCGTGTATATCGGATTATGCATTCGCTCGAATACCGCCCACGTATTACGAAGTGCTGTATAGGAGCGAGTATCGGAACTTCCGGAAAAAAGTAAGTTTAGCTATAGCGAAATATGCATTACTTAGATTTATCAATTCGTCGTACATATTAATAAATTTTGAATGGTACTTGGCTGTATTCAAAATATTTAGCGAGAGAAGGAAAGAAGGCAAAGATGGAATGAAAGATAAATGAGGTACTGGGCGAAGGATAGGATAGTGAGGAGGGGAGGATAAAAGAGAGCGAACGGACGAGAGAGTAAATGATCGCGGAAAAGAGATCGAGTATAGGGGAAGAGCGAGAAAGTCGGATGGGGATCGCGGGATGTACAGTAAAGAGAGCGAACGCGAGAAGGGCTTGAAAATAAGCGATAATGCCTCGGCTTTACTTAGCTAATTAGGCCTCTTTTCCCTCCCTCTATCTGCCCCCCACCCCGGCCACCCGTCGCCGGGCCTGCCGAATGGATTCTGTATCTGTAAACATTCACCTCTTGTCGATCTCTTTCGCCCGTTCCCGCCCTCTCGCCCTCTCGCTCTCTCTCTCTCTCACTCTCTCCCTTCCTCTTTCTCTCTCCGTCTCCTGCGTCCGGACGCAGCGGGGGCGTAGCGCAGGCCACCACCCGCCTTCTCCTTCCTTATAAGCCCGCCGCGCTCCGTACTCTCGGGGCGGGAGATCCGTACTCTCGGTGGCAGCCAATATTAATTCATTTGGATATTATTTCACCCAGGTGACGGCGCTAAAATTTCTCAATCAGATTAATTAAATTATTTTCCTTCCGTGCGCGCGGCCGGAAGGCCGAAGCCGACAAAAGGAGCGCCGGGGCGAGTCGCGCGCTCCCAGCGCGGATTTGCGGGCGCGCTCGGCTCTTGTCAAAGAGCGAACGACGGGAGAAGGAGGCTCCGCCACTCCCTCCCCTCCCCCCTCGATCGACCGTGTGCGATCGCGCCGCGGAAAATTCGCGGGGATGGGGGACGAGACGTCGCGAAAGATTGACATTATAACGAATCGGTAAAAGTAATTCCCAGCGCTAATAAATACCGATTTAAAGAGTCAGGGCGTAGCGCCTCGCGACGTTTAATGGGCGGCTGTCTCGGCTCAATGACGGTATATAATATTAAGTTGGGGGGGGAGCGAGTAGAGGCACAGGGGTGTTGAAGAAAAAGGGACTTGATAAGCGATCGGGTTCGGGAAACGAATTTGCGCAAGGCGAAGCCATAGGATGAAAATCGACGACTACAGGAGGCAAAAACCGTGGCAAACACTTACCGGAGCGTATTGGTTACACGCTTACATTTGAATGCGTATGTATACGTGTGTATGTGGGAAACCAATCCCCTCTGGACATGTTAGAGAGGCGGGGGCAGGTGGGCAGAGGAAGCTTCAAGGGTGCGTACAAGAAGAGATTCGGACGAGGACGGGAAAGGTATGGCAAGAGAGAAAGAAATAGAGGGAGTGAGAGAGAGAGAGAGAGAGAGAGAGAGAGAGAGATACAGAGAGGAGGAAACCCGTGAAGGCGAGCGGGTTCGTGCAAAGGTCCGCGATAATTACCCACATGGCTGGCAATGCGTATTTCACTTTGATCAAGTCCCTGTTTTTCTTCGCTCGCCTATATCAGACCACCCCTTTTGCGATTTTTGTCTCCCTCCCGCCCACACGACCTTCTCGCTCGCTTCTCCTCTCCTCTTTCACCCTTACGTCGTATTTCTCGCGAACGACGAGGATAGGTAAACCGGGCGAGCAGCTTTTGTCTTTTATCCCCCGGACGTTTTAATTATTTTAGCTCGCCCGCGAGCGTCTAATTTCCACGGTGTGGCGTGTATATATATATATATATATATATATATATATATATATAATAACGCAGGAGAAGAGGAGAGAACCTTCGCGTCTCTATCCTATGATCACAAAGGAATCTTTCCGTGAGTCCGCGCGCTCCGCGCTCGTTCGATTACTGATGATGGTCGAATCTCGGACGCGCGCGTGCCCGCTTCTTTTTAAAAAAGACCTCGGTCCTTTTATCATGTCTTTCCTCGTTCCCAGCGGCTGGCTCGGCTTTCCCGAGCTACTCTTTATTTAGCCTTTTTTCTCCTGAAACCTCTTTTCCCCAACCACGCCGCGGCCTTCGCAAAAAATTAAAAAAAACCCTCTCCTATTGGCAGCTCCTTTATTAACGCGCTAATTAATTATAATTATGTATATATATATATATATATATATATATATATATATATATATATATGGAATACAAGTAAAAAGAGAGCCACGACATCTCGTCGGCGTGGTGATCCGCCAGTGAATAAATCCGTTCATAATTAAAGCATTCTTTTTCATTTACTTGTTCGGGGTAAGGGAGCGAAAAATTGACTGGCGAATTGATAAGCGAGTTATATACGACGAAATAAGAAATCGATGGTAAAAGATGGGGTCTGAACAATAATTACTTATATACGCGTATACACAATATACGTAATACGTATACGAGCGACGACGCGGAAATTCAAGTATAATTATAATAGGTCGAAAAATCTGTAAGTGACGAAAATAACGAAGGCTTCCCTCGCTAATCAAGGGGAGAGTGACGAAATAGGAGGCGTGATATATAATTAATGAGCTGTGCGACTCGCGGTAAATATCGAAGATTTTCATCGTCGACCGCGTGCGAGGGTCGCATACAACCCCCCCTCCCCCGTCCGCCCTCGAATCACGTGAGCGAAAAAGCGCGAGACTGATAGAGCGGGCGGGAAAACTTCCGCTAGATCGGTCGAGACTCTCGATATCAGCAGCGCGACCGCCTCCCGCCCCTCTTAGCATCTCGTTACCTCGTGGAAAATCTGCATAAATTCTATACAGTGCAGGTGTTTGCTCGTGAAGGGAAAAACAACAACGTGATCGTGCATATCTTAATTAAGAGACACCCGTCTATATCTACGGTATAATTATCAGGTGATTACGATTATTTCTATACGCTCAACCCAATATTAATTAAGAGAATTGTGAATTTTCTGTTTTCTTCCGTATCGATCGACCCGCTTGCACTGGAGTATTCTGAAGTATTATAATGAATAATTTATTGAAAATATAAGTAAAACAAAGAGGAAATTGAGAAATAAATGAAGTCTTCAGGGATAGTTTTCATTTGACAAAAAAAAAACAGGCGAACACGGTGGCGAAAGCGCGACAGGAGCGTAGATATAAGGGAGGACGAAAGAACGATTAGTACGCGGTTACTATGGGCACGACCAGTTATCCCCACAATTTTAGACAGGCACACAGCGTTCGAATTTCTCCCCGTCACTCTCGCCTTTCTCGCGCGGTTCCTCCATCCAAATCCCGACCGATGTCTCTGTCTTTGGCCCCCTCTATATATACACATACACAGCCCGATCAAATTCAAAATAACTCTACAAAGGATTCCAGAGCTACGGGAGCAAGAGGGAAAGAGAGGGATAGGGCGAGAGAGATAGAGAGAGAAAGAGAGAGAGAGCAAGACTCCATTCCGAAGCATAGAAGTGTCATTCAAACCCACGGCGTTGTTCCCCGGCTCTCGAATATAATGGCACGCACTCATTGTTCTAATTTGTGCATACGATTAACGCGCGCGCGCGTCGACGCCGACGCCGCCGCCGCGGCACCAAGGCTGCCTGCCAAACGCCCCGCGCGCGGGGGGGGGGGCATGTCGCTGCGTCCTCCCCCGTACGCCATCTCGCGCACTTACGCGCAGACGGTATGCCGCGCTGACACCCTGCCGCGCCGGTATCAACGCGCACCTTCGGAGAACAGCGTTGAGATCAGTGCCGCTGGACTCGTGACCGAGCCTCGCGCTTCACGAGCCGATCCGGCCGGATCCAACGGTTCGGCTTGCTGAAAAATTTTGGTACGGACAAAATGATGAAAGTGCTTCGCGAGGCTCGATTTGCACGAAGGCGGAAACGCCTTTGGGGTATTCAAAGTAACGTGGAATTCGCGCGCTCGCGTAGAGAAGCGATTGTAAATCTAGACGCACGGGAGGAGCGCAGGGGCCGAAAGAATGAACGAAGAGAGAACCGGGCGATTCGAACGACGAATTATAAGGCGCAGGGAGAGTGAGTGAGAGAGAGAGAGAGAGAGAGAGAGAGAGAGAGAGGGAGAGAGAGGAGCTTAAACTCCCACATACATACGCGGCGTGCGCCGCCACGACTGCCCCGCGCCCGCGAGCCCCCTGGGCGCGCTCACGTATTATATAGATCGATATACAAAGCGTGTCAAACGGGCAACAATACTCGCCATCTGACGCTCAATTAACGAGTTAATGCGGTATATACCGTTGATAATTAAACAAATACACGCACGTTCCCAAACTCGTTTTCTTTTTTCTTTTTTATACATATCCCCGTTTCTCATTCTCTCGTTTTATATTATTATTTTGTATTTTAATGCCCCCCCCGCTCGCGCGGGCGCATGTCGCGTTCTTTCTTTTTCGCTTGCGAATGACATCGCCGCTCAATCTCTCCCTCTCTTCCTCCCCCAATTGCTCTCCCTCTCTTTCTCGAACCCGAAAATTCTGCAATGTTTCCCCCGGCCTCCTCGATTCATTTTTTAATCGAATTCCTTCGGGTTCCCGGTGTTGCGTTGCCTTCCGTGCGTGCGCACGCCTATTCGTCTCTCTTTTCATGTTTTCGACCCTATAGGCAAATCCCTTTCTTCTGTCTCCGTCTCTCTCTCTCTCTCTCTCTCTCTCTCTCTCTCTTTCTTTAGGCGCATTATTGCCGATTCGCCTCTCGACGCGCGCGCGCGCGTGCAAATAGCGCGCGAGCTGGCCATTGTGCGAGCTGCTCGAGCGATTATTATATTATGCGCGGCGGCCGGAAGCGGATGTGTGAAACGAACGAGCATATATGTATATATATATATATATATATGTATATAATATACTTATATCTTATATAGATGTATATGGGTAAAACCAACCGCACGGGGTAATGAGCGGACGACATGCGCGTCGTCACGGGCACGGCAGTATTTTTTTTTCTCTATATGCATGTAATACGGTACTCGATAGCTCGCTTATTGTTTTTCCCCATTGCGCGCCCCTTAAGTATGCGCGTTGTGTAATACACTTTTTAGCCTTTTGTACTTTGTAGAGGACAAATGTCGCGCGCGCCTACTCAAAGAGAAGCGCGACGCATTCTTAACTCCCCTGCCTTTCGTCGTGTACAAGTAAGAAAGAAAAAAAAAAGAAATAAAGAAAGCTTCGAATTGAGGAATTTGCGTTCAACCCGAGCCTTTATACAGATGGGCGTCTCGTCGTTGTCGTCGCGCGTTAAAGAGAAGAAGGGAGGGAGAAGCTCCCCCCCCCCCACACACTCGAAAATATGTTAATAGGTTGATCGGAAGCGGGGGGTTTTTTTCTGACCGATATTCCCTTTACACAAACGTCGATTTCAATCAAGTGTGTATTGTAGGTAAGAATGTGCGGTAACTCACGTTAAAGAGATGCGCTTCGTGCACATTTGAGGGAACGCCCTTAAACGTTTGACTCACCTGAAATAAAAGAAAAATAAGTAAATTAATGGAATGTGCCGTAGAAATTTCATTGTTATTACTATGTATTAAAATGGCAATGCATGCATAGAATGTACGTAGGGTCATAAATAACTTTATAAAAATCTTTGGTAATAAAAAAATTTTTGACAATTCAGATCGCAATAAATTAAAATATTATTTGTTCGATTAATATTTGTAATTCAGCTGTATGCGATTTAAAATTGACTGTTTTGTCTTTCTCGGGGACCGTAATTGTATCGCTTATAAATGGCTTATCAGTAATGATAGGGGACTATCGAGACGTAAATCGTTGTACAGCATTATTCATTTATACTAAAATGTAAAATTTTTTTTCCTCATTTTTCGTTTCTTACAACACACTTCAATGTTAAATTTTGGATCAATCACAAGAAAAAATATTTGATCGTTACTCTACATAAAGTATTTAACTAGATAAAATGTAACTTGAACATAATACTGATTAATTAATTATCTAAAGTAATGTTTATAACTTTCAGTTCTTGGTATATATATTTTTGTCATAACAGGATGTTGATCGATTATCGATCGAAAGGAATGAAATCACGGATATATCGAGATTGATATTCTTATATGGCAATGGCTCGCGCTTAATGAGCATGTAATGCAAGAGACCTGTTTATTAAACACATTTTTATTCCGAATCAGTTGGCCGGGGGGTTGGTGGGGGATGCAAGACGATAGGAAATATTAATGGATGTAACGAGTATACATTCGATTAGATTGCCGCTTTTGCTCGCAATATCTCCCTCCCTCTACGCTCGTCTACTCATTGGAGCAATTCAAGATTTTCTCGTCTAGAAATTGCATATATATATATATATATATATATATATATATATATATATAATATATATAGATTGTACATATTTCGTTGCTAAATGAGGCAGATAGGTAGAGAGAGAAGGAGAGGAGGAGAAAGAGAGAGAGAGAGCTCTGAATATAATACATCGTAATTATAGCCTTGGGTGGCGGGCCAATCGAGCCTTTATATCACTGACGAAGCTGCGCTGACACCATTACATCGAATCGACATCAAACAACACATGCCAACCGATCTTCCTCCCACTTCCTCTTTCGGTAAACAGAAGCGCAAACGCTCTACCGTATTACCGCCCGGCGGGACGCAAGTTTCAGCTGCGACCACATTTATTATATTGTTTTCGCTGCGCGCTGCATATACATACCGATTAGAATATATAGGTACATACGTACATGTAAGGAAGGAGATGTGAGTGGGAGATTGTGTGTATATATATATATGTATGTATATATGTTATCTCCGAATGGCATTGCATCGTGAAAAACGATCCTTGTGAGAGAGGGAGAGCGATGCTTTATAGGCAGGCATCAACCGGCAAGACGGATGTACCTTCAATTTTAAAACAAACATCGATTTCGTTTCTTATAAATAAATTTGGGGCTCTCTCCCTTTTTTTAAAGACTGGCAGCTGAGATATTTTACTGTCAGCTTTAGAGAGGCTTCAAATTTTTTACTTTCATTAAGAAACAATTCCCCACAGACACATTTTGCTGCATTACTTGTCTGCTCGCCCCGGAGGTATATCAACTTCTTCCTTCCGCTTCTAGAAATTTTACGGATTAAAGTCAAATTCGATTTCAACGGATAACAAGTTGAATCTAAATCTTTTTTTGCTTTAGTTCTTTTATCCTCGTTTTCGATATCGTTATAAATGATAATTCGTTCGGTCGAAGTGCAATATTTATCGGACCGTAGAAATTATTATCAACACCCGCGAAATTCGCGCTCCATTGAAGGATGAAGATTTTTAATCCCGGCGTTCGGCAATGGCGCAACGTCAATGCTGGAGCCCGAAATTGCGGAGAGCGGGAGAACGGAGAGAGCAAATATAGCCACGGACAGGCAATAACTCTTTTTCCATTCTTTTTTTTTTCATTTTTTTTTTATTTCGCTGACCGTGAAAACCACTGACGACTAGCGTCAGGTGCAAAGCTCCGATGTGTCGCGTGCCAACCACTCTCCCTCCCCCCCTCCTACGCCCATAAACCGAGCCAGTCAAATGACCAAACCCTGCACCCGACCGAACGAACGGTCCGGTGCAAGACGTCGACAGCCAATCATACGCACTGACAAGGGACGCGATGCAACCTCCTCCCCCTTTTTTTACACGCGCTCGTTTCCTGTGTGTATCGAGTATTGGCTCGGTGTTGCTGTATAGAAATGTTTTTCGGATACTATTTTATCCATATCATTGATTTCATAAAATTCAATTCTTAATATTTATGACTTTTAAGTGAAATATTAATATACATTATAAGGAACGAGCTTAACATACAGAATTTGAATATGATTAATCGAATGATCGTAAAAGTTATAAGTATATCTCCTTGATCAAATATAAAAAGTTATATTCAAAATTAATCAAAAAAGTTATCGTACCCGCAAAATAAATGTCATTGCTCTCGAAATTGATTAAAATTAAAGATATTAATATTTTAACTACTTTTCCCTAATCAATATTTCATTTTTCGAAGTTAAATTGATTATACGATAATAAAATAAGAAAAAGGTTAAAAAATATTGCATTATATTGTATAATTAAATAAAAATGTACCAGAAGCTTCGAGCTCTCAAAGATGATAATTAACCGAAGAACTCTTGAATACGATATGGAAAAAGAGAAGAAGCCGATGCATTGAAAAAGCGTGTATCGAAGGAAAAAAAAAGACGAGAACGAGGACATCTCGACTGCCGTTGGTACAGCAGCAGCAGCAGCAGCAGCAGCAGCAGCAGCACACGTTATAAGAGTTAGGCTGTATACCAGCGGCTGCACCGCTTTTGGCCCTCGCGCGCTCTCCTTCTCCCGCTCAAGAGCGAGACATCTGTTTGACATCCCCGTTTGCCAAGGCGTGACTCGGCACTTGCGCGTCCCCAGACCGCGTCACAAAGCCCCGGCATCGGCCACCTCTCTTTCTCCCGCCGTATCCCGCTCTCTCCCGCCTCGCTCGTGCGCTCGCTCCCTCCTTCCCCTTCCATTTCGCTCTGACTGCCTGTACATCTTTTTTTTTTTCGGCCCGAGAATCGCATGATCGATCTATGAACTCGGCCCATTCGACGCCAATTGCGCGTAAAAATTGTAAACAATGCGAGAGAATGCGAGGTAGCGCCATCGGAATCGTCGGGAAAGCGACGCGGAACTGAAGAGTGCGCGCGCGCAGGAGAGAGAGAGAGAGAGAGAGAGAGAGATAGCTGTTTCAAGAGAGAGAGAGAGAGAGAGAGAAGGACGAAGATAGAGAGAAAGATGCAAGTCTTGCCAAGCCAGCCAAGGAGAAACGAAAATTGGAGGAGCAGATGCGAGATAAAGTACTCGTGCTGTTTTTTTACAATCTATAATGCACTCGGCCAAAGACCGCTTTCGAAACATCTGCGAATAAGATGTGCACGCGAAAACGTTAACGAGTGCCGAGTCTCCTCAAATTACAGTTTGAACTCGCGCCTCGACGTATTGAATTATAGCACTATCATTGCAGCTATATATATATATATATATATATATATATATATATATATATATATATATATATATATATATATAAGAACGCGCAATGCGCTGGGCGAGAATGATGGTAAATCGACCGGGCAGTCGAGGTATAAAATGCAAACTATTAATACAGTATCGACACTTATTTTTTTCGATTCGACGATATCCTCACGGCCGGCGGGCTAAAAATACAGTTGGAATCGTAAATGTTATTGAGCACCGTGTCCCCAGCGTTGTAAAAGAAGCCGAAGGAACGGAGTGTCGAACGGAAATAGCGAGAGGGAGCCCCGGTCGAACGTCTCAGCCAGTATTGAAATTTCGAACGTCGATACGCGTATACAAAATACACGGATGAGAAAAGCTTCGTTTAGCTGTCGACGATTCTCGAAATAGCGCGGTGATCGTCGAGCGGCGGTGGGATTAGACGGCGGGCGATGAGGGGCGCGGGGGGGTGGGGCGTTGGGGCAGGGGGCTATCTCCGACGAGACTCGCTCGCGCGCGCACATGGTCCCAATCGTCCCGGACGATACGCGGAGCTCAAAGCGATACGCGGGGAGAAAAAGCCGAGTCGACATCCTCCGCTCGGGGATTGCTTATATATAGTTTTATTTTCGAAAGAAATCGAAGCTTAAAGTAAATGAGTGAAAGACAAAGTTGAATTTTATACCAGGCTGCGGGCGCTCGTCTCTGTTCAAGGCTAAGTAAACGTATATCACACACACACACACACACTATCGCACACGCGCGCACGTACACGTACATACATGTATGTATATGAGACGTGTCGGAAAACGAGTGCAAGAGAACATAAAGAGAAACACGGATAGTTGTCGCGTCTGAGCCGAGGCCGGAGGAGGTAATGGAGAGACGGCGGGGGTGGGGGTGCGAGAAAAAATAAATCCGTGGCCAGGGAAGGGGGTGCTGCTGCAGCAGCAACAGCAGCGCCAGAGGCAGCAGCCGGGACGTATCGGTTGCATGTGGGCCGATGTTGCGCGCATCGGCATCGGCTTGGCGTTTCGATCGCGCGCCTAAGCCACATCCTTCTGCGCCCCCTTCCCAACCCTTCCCTTCTTCGCCGGGGACCGTCTGTTTTTTCTCCTCCGAGCGCCTCCCTCGACCGATGCGCGATGCCTTCTCGCGCGCTCCCGGGGACACGTCGTCGAGGCCTCTAGCCATCGCCCTCGGCGGGGAGCGGGAGACCGGGGGAAAGCAAGAAGGAGGGAACGAACGAAGGAAAGAAGGCGCGATAGCGGTTTTGGTATATCTAAAAATATTTTAACGGAGGGGAGGGGGGAGCCGCAGCGATGCGTCGGTACTATGCAGTTGCCTCGGGTGCGAGATATCGCGCGCGTCTGTGGCGGCGCAGGATTCGATGCATCCGCCTGCGGGCCTCGTGATCTTAACGTCGTTAAACGACGAAATTTGCATTATTTCCGGCGGATCCGCTGCTCTGCCTTGGCTATTTCGTCGTTTTTCTTTATTCTCGGCCGCGCTCGACACGCGGTTACCGAGGCCAAAACAGTGCTACGTGTATATCTAAACAAGTGTATCCGAAAGAAGTAAATGACGCGCTCCAGCGCTCCTCGGATGAGCTACGAGCTGTCTTTCATGTTCATTATTCTATATATGTCTATATGCGCGAGGAACGACGTTCACTCGACGGTTCATTAACGCGACAAACCACAGCGGAAACATTTAATATCGTTCTATTTCTTTTGGTACTCCAGTTGGAATTTTTTACCCTTTGTCAATTTTTTCTACTTACGCGTCGCAAAACGTGAATCTTTTTCCAAAGTATTATCAATCATACGTTGTCCACGAATATCAACAACATTAAAATTTTTATAAGATTAGTAATTATTATATATTGTATAATAATTCTATAAAACATTTCAAATCAATCAATGCACATAGAAGATAAATAGAGTATTGAATTTTTATCGAAGTAGAGTTAAGAAGAAAAAAAATTGCAGTAGATGACATAATTGCAATTTACTATGCAAGATTATATATAGTTAAACATTTTCGACCTTCCTTGCTGAAGTCTCGTTTCCGGCTACGTTATTCTTTCATAGTTTAAAGAAAACAATGTGGCTTATAAGTGAGTTTTACTTTCCGTGAGTTTTCCTGAGTACGGCATTTGACAATTCTATTAGAAGTTCTCTGTAGCGAGTTTAAATCTCGGCTTAAATAATACTTAAAATTGAACAAATATTTTGATATTTCAAAAGTAACCGATATGCGAAGAATTTCAAAATAACGGAAGTAAGATTTTGTATCGTAATATTCCCTTTATAAATAATCTAAGACTAAGTAAATAAAGACAATGTTAAAAAATTTTGCAATACCTATATACTCGACTCCATTCTGATATTTGGTATATAAATCAAGGTACATTTTTCGATAACATTAATAGAGGGGAAAGATTCGCGTGTCATTCGAACTATTGATGCCCTTCGCGGCACTTTTCCTAGATCAGAAACTCATAAATCGAGACCGCGTATTGGGCAGAAACTCGGACGAAAGCAGTAAACCCCACCGGGACTATAAATTCCTTCTCACCTTATCCGCTCACCGTCTCCCTCCACGTCAGTCTATAAAGCGCAAGTGGAATAGCGAGAAGGCGGGTCCCCGTCGGTGGGAGGGCGACAGAGAGCATGACCATCGCCGTGTGTATTACCGGCGAGAAGGAGTGAGAGAGAGAGAGAGAGAGAGAGAGAGAGAGAGAGAGGGAGCGAGAGACCGTGAGGAAGAGAGGGACGCGACGTACCGCGGCTGGCTCGCACTACCGATGCCGCGGCCTTAAGACGGTCAATACTTTTGCCGTCACTGTCTGTCTGTCTCCGTCTCTCTCCCTCTATAAAAACCAAGGAGATAAAGTCCGCGAGTATCATTGGCCGCCTCCGCCTGGCTCTCAGATCTCCGCCGGTGCTCTCCCTCGCTCTCGCGTCTTGTCCGGGCGCACGGTGGGATTGATATATATTCGTGCGCGCGCGAGAAGGGTTTTTCTGCCCCTTCCAGCGCGCTCCCCGGCGATATGCACCACGTGATCTCCACCCGAGCTCCCCCCCCCCCATCCAGCGCGAGAAAATCGCGAGCGCACGGATCCTCCTTTATGCTCGCGATCGTCGTGCGCTATGTGTACGCGCGTCTAGATATGATCCGATGCACTCGAACGCATACACGCGCAGATATGGACGAGTGTATGCGCGTACATACACGTGGGAGGACGTTCGATACACGCTCATTTACGCTCGCGTGCAATGCGTTCGGGATTTCCGAGGTTTACTGCTGTGCGTATACGGCTGCATACGTGTATATATATATATATATATATATATATATATATATATATATATATATATATATATATAGGCTACTCGGTATACCATATAAGTATATTATAGGCGCACCTACGTACACGCTCCGCGCTGCGTATGTGAAAGAGACTGACGGACGCAGTACAGCTTAAGAAGTACGCGGCGCCTAGCTCGTGCGAATGTATGTGCGTGTGCGTGAGTTCACTTGGACGCGTGTGCGTTGGTTATAAAGGACTCCGGTCGGCTATCCACCACGGCGGTCCTGAGTTCGATGCCTCGGCGCTCGCGCTCTCCTTCTCTCTTTTTCTTCCTCTCGGAACTGCTTCGGCAGAGAGCGATTCTGGTGGGGTAAGAAAGAGAGCCAGAACATGCCGCCGACCCCGCCCCCCTCCTTTTTAACCACGCCTACTCTCTCCTTTGCTCTCTCCTTCTCACTCTCTCTCTCTCTCTCTCTCTCTCTCTCTCTCTCTCTCTTCTATTCATACTATACATATATACAGGTATATAGTTTTCGCGTGCACAATCAACCGTGAGCTGCTGGCGCATGTCTTATCCTCGCGCCAGCTAAGATATTATTCCTTCGATGTGTCGGTTTCGAGGTCGGTTTACTACTATATATATATATGAAGTAAAGTACATCAGTCTTGCTCTCCCTAGCACCTTTTTATCTCTAGCGTACTTCTTTTGCTCGCCCAGCACATCGCGATGAATATTTTTTACACGTGGGAAGGCATTAATTATGTGCACAATAACCCGATTATTATATTTAATTAAAAAAAAAATATACGGTTACAGTTGGTTCATTTTTCAAAGCACATAATATAACGTTGATAAAGTATATCAAAAGCAAATATGATTATGTCTTCAAAATTATTTATACATAGAAGGAAAATTTTACAATGTACTATGGCTAGCATTAATTCGTGAAAATCAAAAACAATGTTTCACTCTTTTGTTTATAACGTTGTTTATCGCATAATGTATTTATAAAGGTTACATTGCATACTTTTTATAGTACCGATAGAAATAATGACTTAGAGCATATTAGACACACGACTATATGGGCACATTTAATCCAGCTTACAATAATAGTTGCTCCAATATAATTATATTATATTTTTTATTTCCAACTGTTCTGTAATCTGGCAAATAAATGAAAATTTACGAGGAGCTAACTCATCATTTTATTATTTCGAACGAGGATAAGAATAAATATCTGAGAACGCTGATAACGTATCGTTTTATAAATTTCGTAGGAGATTCAATAATTCGGAGGCGACGCATAAATTGGATTATATATTTGACGAGAATAAAATACAAACGCCCGAACATTATATTGTCGAACGGCGACGCAAAAAAAAAGCCCGCGCGCTGTTTGTAAAATTTGGTAAGACTTGTTTAAAGTCTGATAGGCATTTCGTAAGCAGCTTAACGAGCCGGCATTGCCCCAATTAATATTTGAATTGTGAACGAAAGCGCGAGTATCGGAGCCGAAGAGTTGAGAGAGACAGAGAGAGAGAGAGAGTGGAAAAAATAGCTACATACAGACGCACGCTCTCGATGCCGCCGTGGCGGCCGCGTCGTCGTCGTACCCGGAGAAACTGATGAGTCGGCGACTATCATATTATATTCGCTATCTCCCGTGATTTCGCGGAATAGCAGGCGCCGCCTGCGACGGACATTCTGCTGGCGGGCGGGAGGGGGCCCGTGCGTGCGTCTGCACGCGCGCTCGTGTTCGGTGGGCCCTGCAATCCACGTAACTATATATATATATATATATATATATATATATATATATATATATATATATATATATATATAATCCGCGAGGAATTCGTATGCGAGCGCTACTCGTGCTTATCGGTCCCTCTGAATAAAAGTACAATCGCACGAGGTAAGTGTGTGTGTGTGTGCGTGTGTGTGTGTCTGTGCGTGTGCCTGTGTAACAATTTGACCGGCCTCCTATTATAATCGGAGCGGCCGTAACGCGTGTATAATAAATAGGTGGCACGCGTTTCTCCGGCTTTACTACTGATTGCAGCTCTCGGTGCAGCCACGCTCGACGCGACGACGACGATGCGTCTCTCGCGGTACTGGCTCCAGATTACGTAAACTCGCAGATACGTACGCGGGCGGATGATACGGCGCGATACAGGAGCCTGAAATAATATAGAGGTTTCCCGCAACGTCACGGCCTTTAAAAAACAGCGCAGCGCGCCTTTATTCACGAGGACTTCGTGCCTGCTTTTCCAGCGCGCTCCGAGGCCCGCGGACGCGATGATCCGTCGACAAATATTTTTCACCGCGCTCCACGTGCTGCCCCGATTTTTTTTCCTTTTTTTTTCTCAAACATTTCCCCGGCGCGTTCTGATAACGATCGTAATTTACAGCTTCCTCAAAATAACCGAATTTCGGAGAATTTACGACTCGGTTATACGCTCTAATATCAAAAAGCACACAAAACTGGTACGTGTGAAGCTACGTGCGCGTTAAAAAAGAAAAAGAAAGGTGTACCCTCGCTATCCGCAATTGCGGAATTTTATACGTTAAATCAAAATATCTTCGACGTAACCCATATTCATGAATCGTATATTCGCTACATTTTACGTCGTATATGTATATTATATATACACGAGAAACCGAGAAACGCGAGACGAGATAGTGATGCCGATGTAATTTGTTACTTATATATATATATATATATATATATATATATATATATATATATATATATATATATATAATATGTATGGCGACAAAGAAAGACGAATTAAGCAAAAGTAGTGCCACTCGAGCGCGAAAAAGATATCAGAGGCGCGCAGGGCATCGATCGAGGCACAATCATGAATGAGTATGTAAGATAGGCTACTCGAGTGTACGGGAATCGCATGACTCACGTGTCCACTCGAGTTCGAGAGCGTGTGGCGCGCGCGCGCGCGTTTGAATTTCAACCCCGATTCCACGCGAGCCCCGCGCCTCCTCGACGCTACAATTCGACGCACCACGGTTACTAGTAACGCGGAAAAGTGCGCACGTATATGGCATAAGTATCTGTCCGCCCGTGCCCTTTGTTCCTGCGTGCGCGCGGGACTTACGCCGAGGACACGGTCCAACCGCCACGGGTCGCCTTGCCCACCCTAGAGGGAGAGAGCGAGAGAGAGAGAGAGAGAGCGCGCAATGGCTCGCGCCGCGGTGTTGGATCCGCCTCTGGGTCTATGTGCGCGCGTTCTCCTAAGAGCCCCCCATCCCCCAGCCGCCGCGGTATTACCGGGGACCTTTGCATAACAGACGCGCGCGAGGCAGAGGCGGGAAGAGCGGAAGTTGCGAAAAGGGAGAGGGGGGGGGTGAGAACTCCGCGGAAATGGGAGCGCACGACTTTCACTCTCTTAGCCGACTGATTTCGCGTCTAAATTGTTTGTTCTCGGCGTTTACGAGCCTCCCTGGATCGCGATTAAATATGCTCCATCGCCCGACTCCCCTGTCTCTCTCCCTCCAGTCCCCCCTCTCGCGCCTATTCTCGTCCTTTTCTCTTGGCGCGCGTTAACATTTACTGTCTTGCGAGGCCGAAATTTTAGTGCTCGAGCCGAGATTGGGAAATCGTCGAAACATTACATGGATTACATGTAACCGCGTAAGCTGTTGCTATACACGTATCTTATAATAGGACTGTAACTTTTGTGCAAACTTGGAAGTTTTTCCAAGCGGTGGAATAATGAAATAATTTCCGGGTCCAATGCGTAATAAATCGAAGTACATCGCTTTCCGTCGATGATCGTGCAACGATGATGCGGTTTTCCTTATAATGCAAAACACACGCTCGAACGGCGCGGTTTTGCGCGTATCCGCAGACAAAAAAAAATTCCACTTTCCATAATCCGTTATATAGGCGATAGGGAGCTCGGGCTCGCGTTGCGGCTTTCGAGCACGTGGCCGCGCCTGCACGCCGGCCGATGCTTCCTTCCCCCCTCCCCCTTTTTCCAACCCTTCGCGCGCATCTCCGTCCCTCTGTTTCGCCGCGGGCGTTGCGGACACCCGTGCCACGGCCGCGCTCGTCCCCTCTCCCAACCCCCCCCCTCCCTCCCCCGTTCCGTGGGTAAAAAACAAAGCTCGGCCGTACCTGTAGCTATATGTATGCAGATGTATGCGCGCGTATGCGTGTGTGTGGGCAAGGGGCAGGACTGCGCTTGGCTCACGCAACTGGCGCGCTTACACCTCTGCGCTTCCGCAGCTCCGATCGGGTATGTAATTCCGCTCGCGAGGCGAATAATTCCCGGACTTTTTTCTCCGTGCGAGTGCACGCTTCAATGACCGATATTTTTCTAGCCTGTTATTTTCCGAGCGTATATCGTATGGGGGAGGGGGGGACGGGGGACGAGTTACGCAAACCTATCCTCTCGGAATATCCGATTGTTCTTGGACTTTTATAGATTTGCTCTTCACTGTATCTGGAATATCACGCTCGGAGAGAGAATATAGGTGTATACGTAAAGAGTTTTGTAACAGGCGCCGATTTAAAACGGCGCCGGGGCGATAAGAGAAATTGATGGGTGAGAAATAATTTAAAGCCTAATGGTACGTTTCATTCTATGTATGTATATATATATCTATATATATACATGAAAATTTCACGGAGGCCCGTGCGATTGTTTTTTTTTTTTTGTCTTGAAGACCGAGAGGAGAGGAAACAGAAATATTACGCTGACAGAGCGCACAGCTCTTATCGAACTTTTCTATTTTTGCGATCTCTCGGCAGATACACCGGTAATGACGCCGCTCGGTGCAGTGATGCATAGATCCTTTCTGACCTCCGCGGCTATACGCACGTATGTGTGTACATACCCGCCTACATCTACGGGTGATCGCTGTGTGTGTGTGTGTGTGTGTGTGCGAGCGTGTCTGTGTGCCGCATAATCACGCGTTAGAATGTAACGTCCACCGCGGACCCTCTCGCTCCTCCCTCCTGAATCGCTCGCTCGCTCGCGCGCGCGCAGATGTTACGTTTCAAGCACTCCGCACCCCGGCTGTATTACACGAACTTGAGTCGCGAAAAGAAAGAGTGGCAGGAGGGAGAGCTCGACTGTTCCTTTAGCGGGGACATCCCTCTCTTTCTCTCTCTCTCTCTCTCTTTGGAGCTATCCGTATGTTCTGCAATTCCTTCGCCGACTTGTACGACGGCCGGAGCACGCTAACACACTATCGCGCTTGACCACACACACACACACACACACACACACACACACACACATATATATATATATATATATATATATATATATACATAAATGAAGGGCCGTTAAACACCTGCCGCGTGCGCGCCTCGTGCTATATCGTACCGAGAGCTTCTCCGATAGCCGATTCCGCGTAATCGGAACTGCTTCGCGTTCAATTTCTGTAGGTGTATAAAATCGCGGGCGATAGGGGAGGGGCGCGAGAAGAGACGCTCTCTACGGACATTGAAGCACAGCCGTACACAACGTACTTTTGTATAACGGGAGAGCTTTTCGCTAGACCGACCGCGATTAGTCGGCCCAACTGGATTTCCCTCTCTATACATATATATGTGTAGATAAAGGTGTGGGAAAAAAATTGGAGCACCTAAATGTTTTCAAGCTCCAATGTATACGTGTGCACGTATGCGCATGTCGATGGAAGCGGGACGAGTTTCGGCAAGAGGTGGGTAGGGGTGGGGAAAAAATTCATTCGAACCGGGACTACTGGTTTCCTGCAAGTATCAATTTAACATCGTAAAGACCAGGAGGGGATTATCGGTTTTACATAGACTTACTACCCCACCGAGTCGAAGGCTCCCATCAATATTCACCCTTGGGGGCTTTGCTTTCTCGCGCGCGCTCTCCTTATCCTCTACCTCCCTCTCGCTTCGTCGTCTCCTCGCTACCAACACCATCAGCGCCGGCGAGAAGACCCTCGCCTAAGAGGAAGCCGACCTCTTAAGCGGACGCGCTCACGCGAGTGAATTTCGGCCACGGTCGCGCGTCCGCGCGCGCCCGGATAAGGAGCGGAGGCGTCGCAAGTCGGGGCCGGAGAAGGGGAGAAAAAACGAGGGTAGCGGGGGCGGCAGGAGGGGGACGGGCGAGGAGGAGAAAAAAATCCGCGTCACTTAACTGCCGGGGAAACGTAATCGTCGTCGTCGTCGTCTGCGGTGGCGGCGGGCTGGAAGCTCCGCATTTAGGAGTTTGCCGAGGGTCGATTCGCTCGCTCCCTCTCCCATTCCCCGATATCCTTTTCGCCTTTTTTCTCTCCGTCTTTTGCGGGCCCTCGGAAGACGAGCGGCACCGCTTCCGCCCGCGTCGCTCGGCAGTTCCGGGGCTGCGCTGGGCGAGCGAGAGCGCGCGGCTCATTGTAAATCCAATTAGAGCCGGTAGTTTGAAGTGCCTGTGGAAGTGCGAGCCGAGTCCCGGTAACCTCTTCATCCGCAGTGCGGAGCGCGCCGCGTCAGGGTCAAGAGGGAGAATTTTTCAGTCTGAATAACTTTGCGCGAGCGCTTCTCGTCTCTCTTTTCGCTGCCGCGCCCGCGAGAAGGACGAAACTCGAGCGAACGCGCGCAAAGTCCGCGTCGGACAACTTTTACTCCTGCCCCCCTTCCCTCGTCCTGCGGAGCCGCACCTTTCCAATTCGTATAATAACCAAAAATTCATTGTTCCCTTACGGGATCAAGTTCACCGTACAAGTGGCTCTAAATTCCTGGCAGCTAGATCGAGGCAGCTGGAAACCTGCTTAAGTTGCATAATATCTGTGGCACTGAAGAGCCGATGCTGTTTTAATAGGCTACGACAGAAAGAAGGAAAAGAACAAGCGATCGATAAAGGACACGATGCAGGAATAACAAGCGTATAATGCGGATAAAGAAAAGGCAGCCTCGCCAAAGACACGCCGGACGCTTTGCAAACTTAAAACGGCACGGTATTGCATTAATCAGCATCCTTTCTTTCTCCGTCGTCACAAAAGCGCGAGCGCGCCGCACGGACGTATATATACATATATATATATATATATATATATATATATATATATATATATATAGTCGCAATTCCGAGTCATCGGCGCGCCGCTTCTGCCTCTGGCGCGCGCGCTTGCGAGGAAAATCCGCGAAACAGGTTTCGGGCCCCCGTAACGAGTGTATATCGAGGGGTTCACACGCGGATTCCACGCCGACCGATCCGTCATGTGCGGCCAAACTGCTCGGTCCATATGTATATATACATATACATATACATACATATATATATATATATATATATATATATATATATATATAAATACATATATAAACAGAGCGGTCACGAGGGGAGTTCAAGACCGGTGCGCGCTAAGTTTATATATATGCTGCGCGTTATGTCCAACCCTCGGAGCCGCAAGTGCGCGAGCGGCTAGGGGGGGGGGGGTTTGTTGCTGGCGGCGAGAGAGGTGGAGACGCGAGCGAGCGGGTAGTACAAAGAACCGAACCTTAATAAAACGCGCAAAAGGCAAAGAATCCGATATATATTATCGGGACGTGTATAAATGGCTGCGTTTCCGCGCCGCCGTGTTATATGTGCCGCGCGCGCGTGCGCGCGCGAAAGCCCGATAGAGCTGCCAACACCGTGCACAGGAGAAAAAGAAAGAAAGGAGGCGCAACGTGTTTCGCGCGCGAGCTCTCTCTCTCTCTCGCAGTCACTCTGTCTCACTTCGTCTTTCTTTCTACCTCGCTTTTACTCTCTGTCCTTGTCCAACAACCCGTGCGCGCGTCAGTGTAGCGTGTGTGAAAGTTCGTCTCTCCTCTGTGTATATGAACGTGTTTAACATTCAGGCATGCTGCAAACGAGAACCAGTTTTCAGGGGGCCAATTCTCTCTTTTTTTCCATCTCACTCTCTCTCTCTCTCTCTCTCTCTCTCTCTCTCTCTCTCTCCTTCCCTACCATCGGCTCTCCCCGTATCTTTTTCGCTCCTTCGGCGCCGCTCGTTCTCGCTCTCTCTCTCTCTCTCTCTCTCTTTCCCCCGCAGTTGGTCCTTGCGCCTCGCCGCGCTTGCTCTCTTGTATACATCATCGCACGTTACCGTACGAAATTTGCATAGATTCCGCGAGTGCTCTCTGTTCCGATCTGCATATCGGGTGTCGTTAAAATTAGACACGTACGGTGCGATGTGTGGCCCGCGTTAGCGCGCTACCCCCCGGTCGTTCCCCGGCGGCCGCGGGGCGAGGGAAAAAAAGATCCTCCCTTCGATGCCGGCCTCGTTTCGACGCGTCGCCCCGGGGCCGCGTGATTGGTCGATTTCCTTTCTTGCACTTCCACCCTTCGACTTTCGGGATTGAAAGAGAAAAAAGAGGAGGTGCCCGTTGCTCTAGCACCATGGGCAAATTGTTAATCCGTGCAAGCGATATATATTTATATATATATATATATATATATATATATATATATATATATGTGTATGTATATATAATGCACACGTACTATGCGAGCGTGTGTATACATTTCTCCGCACGGAAACCGCTCCCGATTCCCATTGCCGACTGCATTGATAGGTTCGGGTTCTGCGGTCGCACAGCCTCGCGCACTTCGCCCCCCCCCCCAAATTCTCTGGGAGTCAGTGAGACACACCATAGAGAGGAGAGGAGAGGAAGATTTATCAGTTACTTTTGCCCGACCCATGTGCCCTACTCTCATTTGAATCAGAATCATCGACAATATACGTACCGCGACCTCGGCGCGTACATCTAGATATATATATATATATATATATATATATATATATTCGTTGGAGCCTATGAGTCTCGTTTGCGTAGCGTGATGGCGGTTCTGACTGAACTCCGGCTGTCTGCCATTGAAATAGAATTAACAGGCGAAAGTAATAAATTTGTTAATTCGAAACTCGTAAACTACTTTACGGCGTCGCTACACGGGCACGATTTTTATATCCCCCCCTCTCCCCCTGCCACTCCACCCAGTCTACCCCGCCACCCTGTGTACAGACAACGTGGGAAGCATAAATCAGTACTTCTCCTAAGCGTTGCCCCTATATATATGTATATATATATATATACGTATAAAGACCTCTGTCTTTTTCAATCCTAATAATAATGAAGCACGAAACGCCGGCCCTGAGTACTGCTGGCTTCCCCCTTTCCGGCGGGAGCACCAACTGCACACGAGCCGGCGTCATCGCCACGGCCGTCGTCGTGCTTTTACGCCTTTCGGAATTAGGAGCGCGAGATATTTTACGCGGGAAGATGAAAGACGGTTGGCATTGTTGCATCGACAGCGAACGCCGCGATGAGAAGGCATCGAACACTTGGGTTCTTTTTCTCCTCGAAGATGGCTCGGAGGTTTAGGAGCGCGAGGCATCGCCGGGAATTCCGGAATATTCGAGAGTGGCCGCCGGCACCCGTGGAGCGGCAAGTCGTAGGAGGAGCCGGAGAAAAAAAAAAGTTGCCGCGATCCCTGGAGCGTGCTAAAGACAAAAGTCGTTGCTCGTCAGAAATCAATAAATCGTGGGTCGGAGCTATACGGCCGGTACGCGACGGCCGGGGAGGGTGGAGGGAGGCGGGAGCGCAAGTCGCCCGCGGAGACCGGAACCGCGCTCCAAGTGCTCTTATATTCCTTATCGGGAGCTGCCCCGGTGCGCCGCGTCCATTGTGTGTCCCATTCCGAAAGACGGCGGCGGCGGCGGCGGCGGCGGTGGCGCAGCCACGAGTCCCGTCCAAGGTCGAGAGCGAGAGAGCCCGCGGCAGTATATTGCCGATTCCTTCGCGGGCCACTTCCTTCGACTTCCCTTCCGGTCTGAACATCGCACATTTTTTTTCCTCCTTCAACGCGTGCAGGCGGGCGCCCCGCAACTGCCACGTCGAAAACTGCATTTGCATTTATATACCATGTTGCACCTGCTGTTTTTTTTTTTGTTGTTGCTACAGAACGCTCCGGGTATGATTGTGTGCGTGAGCTCGCGTGGCTATATATTGTACTTTTTAATTAATAAAATTAACATATCTGAAATAAGCGTCACGCATTTGACGAGCTAACGCGTAGATAGTCGAAGAACTAATGTATAGTAACGACTTTAATTTTTAGTAGTAAAGACGATACGAGTGTAACTCCCAAAAGAAAAAGATTACTTTTTATACATAAATAAACTGCTCGCATCGGCAGTCAAGTTCGTAAAACTGTGTATATAAATATATCATTCGAAAATCGAAAGAAGTTAATGAATCAGTACGTATATATATATATATATATATATATATATATATATATATATATATATATATATAGAGAGAGAGAGAGAGAGAGAGCCTATTGCCAGTCGCCGGATTCGTCGATCCCAATCCGCGAGAGCTGGAAACATAAATATAGAAAGCCAGTTTTAATTAAGAGCGCGCGTTTCGCAAATGACGCGGGGCGAAAAGGTGCGAGCAGCGCCCGAGGACTTGCGCAAAGTGACGGTGGCGGCGAGCCGATGGCTGAGCCGCTCCATAGAATCCGCGTCTCTGTACGAATTCGCACGGTCGTTTCCCGGCTCGGCGCTAATGCGCGAAACGCGCGGGACGGACCTCGTCACTTGCTACATAATAATTCAGGCAACGCAACGCGCGGCGTGGGACGCGCGCCGCGGCGCCCCGTCGTTATTATTAGGAAAAAAGAAGTAGCGCAGACGCGCTCTTCGAAACAATCGCTCCGACTCCGGTGCCTGTCTCTCGATCGATAAGGCGCTCCGTTTTCTCTCTCTCTCTCTCTCTCTCTCTCTCTCTCTCTGTTTTTGTTAACACGCTAGTCGGGTGATTTCGCAATTCTCGCGCGCACGCAGCGATTGCGGCAGCGGCGGTTCGTTTTTCCCCTGAAATTATATAGAGAGCGGTCGCCGATACGCCCTCGTTATTACTTTTTACGGCTAATTGAAAGCAGAAAAGTACTTTTCCCGGTTGCGCAGCGCGGCTCCCGAGCCTGATTCGCAAATAATATTCGCTCGTAACTATCGGCTCGGCCGAACGCGGCTCTTCTATAAATTTTCGACCGTTCGAGCAACGATCGGAGCTCCCCGCTTCGCTTGAGACCGCCAACCGCTCGTAACACAATGGCCGTTTGCGGTCAAGTGGCGAGAGTTGGAAAGATAATGGGCCGAGAAGAGAGAAGGCAATGCGAAAGAGGAGAAGCATGCAACAAAACGACGCACAGTATGTGGATGGTTCGAAAAAGAATAAATTTTGCCTCGTCGATGGTTTAGGCGGGACGAGCAGCAGCTACGATGTACCCACCTGTTACGATGTATCAACGGAGTAGGACGCGCAGTGCCATGTGCGCATTCTTGTAATAAATGCTAACCCCGGGACGAAGAACGGCATTAACTTTAGCCTTATATAATGGAAATAACAAGTCATAGCAAAACCTCGCGTAATTGTCAGATGCGCCGTTACGTCTCTTTAAAGTCCAATATACATGAATTCGGAGGCAATTTCTGAAGCTTCTCAATACGAAAGCCAGATTTTTTTGTAATTTATATCCGAGCTGTTTGCATCGTGTGATGAAAATTGACGCAATCGAAAAAGCGATTAATGAACGCCCCGGGATAAAGCTCGGGAGTAACGCATGTGTATGCAGCCGCGTATGTAATCGAAAAAGACATTCGCGTGGGAAGGAGCTTGTACGAGCATCCTTTACGGGCGCAGTCGTTAATGCCCAGACGCGCGAGTGCGTACTATCGAACCTCCGAAGCGGGCAAGTGCGCACGGGCGCCCTATAACGCGTATCCACTTACACACACACACACACACACACACACACACACACACACACACACCCATGTATATATATATACTTATACTTACTGCGCGCAGATAAGCGTCAAGGCCGAGGAGCGAGTAAGGGGGCGGGGGTGGGACGGGGGAGAGAAAGAGAGACCTCGCCGAGTTGTATAGCGGAGCATCGCTGGAATCACTTTGCTTTACAGCGCCGGCCCTATACGCGCGTATTATATGCGCGAGAGAGCCGCCGCCGCCGCCGCTGCTGCAGCGCCCGGGCGGCAATGAGAAGGGAGTAGTCGGTATAACGAGAGGCAGGCGCCCTATGTATGCGCGTTTTAGTGCGGCGAGCTATCGACAGAGGTAATCGCTTCGCGATTTCGAATACCGAGAGCGACACGCGCCGCTGCCTCGAATAATAACCGACTCGGTAAGTTATTAATTTAGCCGAGCGTTTGGCATTTTCTCTCCTCGCCATTATGACAAAATAAATCGCATCTATCTGCCTTTTCTAACTATAATTATTATCGCTGATCTACTGAAAATTGGAATCGAGAACATGATTTGCTAAAAAAACAGTATCATTTTCATAAATTAATCAGCGAATATTCTAGCGTGGTTTCACTTAATTATGAAAATTTAACTGTTTTTTTATCAGCTGGCTGATTTTCATCGACCTAAAGGTGCGTTTGTTCTAATGCACATGCCAAGCTATCGAATATATACAGAACACAGTCGAATTACTTTACATAGAACGAATGGACGGTCGTCCGTTCCATTCCATACAGAGGAGTATTGCGTTTGTTCGAGAATCACTTTTAATCTTCAACTTATGCCTGACGCATCTCCCATCCATAGATAAGGGGTCAACTTGATGTTCGAAATTTGTTCTTGGTTTGCTAGAGGCGACACCTTGGGAAATTTTCAAGCGCGCCGCTGCCTCACGGCTTTTTTGCCAAATATACGCGCCAACGTGTGTCTGTATACGCGCGCACATACACGCGCATTAAGGTTGGAATCGCATAAAAATAGCTTTTACGATGGACGTTTATTTGGAATTCTATGCGGGGGACCCTAAAAGCCAAACTGCACTCCACCCATCGCGCCTCAGGAACGCGACGCACACGTGACGTTAATGGCAATGTTATAAGCGCCCCCGGGTATACCGATCCCATTTCGCGGTTTTAAGCCTGCCCGCTCGCGCGTTCGAGGGGTCGGTGGCGGGCGTCGGTCGCGGGCTCACGGAGCGCGGGGCCGGCCGGCGATAAAGTTTCCCTCGCGCCGCCGGCTCGCCGGCCGCGCGTGCGCATTGGTAAACCGATTTCGCGGGCCGGCCGTCGCTCTTAGTTAGACGTACACGAAACGGCCATACGCGTACCCGCGCTCCGAGAGCTTCCGCGAACGGGAGCGTGGATGGGGGGGGGTGGGGTGGGGCGAGGTGGCGCGGCGGCAGCAATTAAGCCTGTTTCGCGGATTAAACGGACTCGTGGGGAGCACGCGTGCACCTTGGCGCGCGCGCGCGCGCGGTCCGACGCTAACTTCGCGAGCACTCCCCGGTCCCGAAAAATCCGGACGACTGATCCAATTGCGAAGGGGACGAAAGCTCGCGCGCGCCCGCGCGTCCACGCATCGCCGCGGACGAGAAGTGGATTAAGGGGAGCGGCCCGGGCGCGGGCGGGGTGGAGCAAAGAGGATTTCATACGGGCGAGCATTAGGCGCGCGAGAAGCTCCTCGTGGACAATCGGGGAGAGCGGAGTCGGGGGAGGACTGCGCTCGCAGCAGCCATAGGTGGGCGCGCTATTACCTAGCGCGCGTAACGCGTTCGCGCTCGTGCGATCCGGTCCTATAAAGCGATGACGTAACGCGCTCGCGAGCGCGTCGAACGCGGGGACCCCAATAGGTCGAGATGAGAGCCATTGTATGGCAATCTTATAATTTAGACAATCACCGATCAATTGAATGGGCCTTTACTATTGCTGTACATATATGTATGGGCGCGCATCAGCGCCCGTACACCGTCGGCCACCGGCATCAGCGGCGCGGTCCGAGTGAATGATGAATGAATGAAGGGACAGACGAATGAATGGACAGATAGTTGCTCTCCGGGGCTTAAACGTTCGTAAATAACCCGGCCGGCCGCTTCGTCCAATTACTTTCAATCGCTACCGGCCAATAGATACAATTTAAAAATCCCGAAGCATCGGACGACGAGGCCCGGCGCGCAAGCAGCTGTCGATTGTCGCTCCCTCTGTCCCTCCGTTCTGACCTCCTGAGCCCCCCCCCCCGCCGCCCCGCCGCCTCTTCCTCCGACGGTCGCTGCACGATCTTCTCTTTTACCCCCCTCTCTCACTCTCTCACTATCACTCTCTCTCTCGCTCTCTCTCTCTCTCTCTCGTACATACATGTGTTAATACGTACGAGCGCGCGGGGGCGGCCTCGAATTTGCTGTGTTTCGATGGCCGGGAGCCGAGCCACGAAATCTCTCACCGTCCGACCGATGCCCGCGCGATTGACCGAGCTGAACCGAGAGAGCTGCCCACGACGTCACATCCGGATGAATTTACACACGTAAACCAAGCCAGTCGACCGACAAGCAGCCGGGGCGATAGCGAGTTCCTTTTCCGCCGCCCGAGCCGATACCATGCGGAACGATCCGGTTCCCTTCGATCGGGGAACATAAAGCTAAAGCTAAAAAACTCACCCATATATATATATATACGTGCGTGCGTGAGTGCGTGCGCGTGTCCGCGTTTGTGGGTACGTTTCTTCGACTTTCCTCGCGCGAATGTCAGCGGACGCGGCACGAGGAGATCCGCGCGAGCCCCGTCGGACCCGCGGTGATGCTTTCATTCCCCCCCCCCGCCCCCCGCAGCCCCTGCTTTCCGATCTCACGATTAAATCGCACGCTCCGCGCGGAACGGGTTCTATCTCGCGGAAGAATCGCTGGGGAAAACATACGAATCGAACGATTTGATAGTTGGCAGCTCGTTAAATTTCCCGCGCTCGCTGCACGATTTTCCATCATCAATTATTGTTCATATATATATATATATATATATATATATATATATATATATATATATATATATTCCAATCGTAATTACTCGCGCGCGCGCGCGCCAACAACCGGGGCGGGTGTATCGATATAATTTATTTCCAGATTCAGCTCTACACGCCGCCTATCGCGCGTGCAACAAGGATAGTAAGCCACCGACATCCGGCGACTTATCAATCCGCTCTTCCGCTCGCGTTTGTTTCGGTATACTGCGTGCGACCGAATTATCAGCCAACCTATTACGTGCCGAACGAAAGCCCCGCTGCCGATATAGTTCGCAGTTGCAATCGCACCGAAACAAAAAGAAACAGAAAAAAAAGAAACATTAAAAAAACGTTCGTAAGGCGATAAAGCCCCGATACTATGAAATTATACAACTCTATCAACGGAAAGCTCCCCGCCCCCCCCCCCGATTCCTCCTCTAAACGAAATTGATTGGATTCTCTCGAGTTGGAGGGTGACATCGAGCCAAGTGCAAACGAGCGCGAGAATACGGACTGTCTATAAAAACCAAAAGAGAGAAAGGAAAAAGAGCAATAGGAGCGAAAAATTGAATTAATGATCGAAAAGCAACGAACGCGCGACGATAATATAGCGTACAAAGGAAAAAATATACTCGGCACGGGAAAGTAGCGTCGCCGTGAAATAGAATGACTTCGGGAAGTGGGATCTGTCGATAATATTAGAACAACGTAAGCTACACCAGGCCGTGGAGGGAGAAGGACGCAGCGAGAGCAGAAACTTGCGTGACGATTCAGATAGGCGTTTATATACGTACGCCTCTCTCTCTCTCTCTCTCTCTCTCTCTCTCTCTCTCTCTCTCTATATATATATATATATATATATATATATATATATATATATATATATACTTTTACATACGATATATATGTACGTACGATCGTGTGCGGGCGCTCTGCGAACAACGCGCGGCGCGCGAGACGCTCGACTAAATATTCATCCGGCGCTCGCGCGAGGGGCGAGGGGGCGCGAGGGAGGCGACGAGCAATACAACCAACTCTGCGGGCGCTAATTGGCAATGGCCGTTGACTATTCATGATTTAACGATTTTCAATGGAGAGCTCTCTCGCCGCAGCGCCGTGCGCGGGTATACGAGCCCGATCGGCTCTTCGCCCGATACGCACAATAGGCGCGCAACCCAGAGACGACGACTACCGTGCGGGCTCGCGCGCGCGCCCAACTACAATACCGAGCGAGCTCTACATATATACATACAGATACGCAGGCATTTCCCCCGGATAATCGCTCCAACTGCAGACCGGCTAATACCCCGCGCAGACTCCCTCGGCAACGCGGCGCGCGTTTCTCGGGCACGCTTCGCGCCTCGCGTATATCTGCTAATCATGTAAAGTAGCCGGACGCTATATGTATATGCGTCCGTCGGGTGTAATTGCAGATTGTCGAACATAAATTTGTATACCTATCGCAAAACGCCGCGCGGCCAGTAAACAGACAATAAAGCATCGAGCGAGCGCGCCCGCCGTGTACGGGAAGTGAGCGGGCGCGCACGCGGCCCGTCTAACTGTACAGTCGTAAAAAACGGAAAGTGCCGGCCGACCCCCCTCCCCCCCCCCCACCCTCGACACCTGCCGTGTATCTCATCGCGATTATTATACACCTCCGTGCTTATTATTCTTTGCTCTGTACGCGGCTGAATTATTCTTGGAGGATTATTTTGTTACAATAATTTTACTATCCCTCCTGGAGTATTAGGAAGCTTTAATGCCGCTTTACGAGTCGCGCGCGCGCGCGCGCGTCCGCGTCTTTAATGCGCCGGTAGGAAATTATAACTGTTTGGTGTATATATATATAATTTTACACTTAAACTTTCTCCTTAAAATTCGAGCGTAAAAGCTGCCCCCTCCCCCCGCGCCGTGGAAAAAGTTCCGAGGAGCAAATCTTGACTGGGCACGATTGCTCTCGGCGAGTGGAATACTTGTATATCTATCCGTACATTGGCGCCTTGTAGATTGAAATGTCTAAGCGTTTTGCACTCGATCGAGCGTGAAAGTGAACGTGTCTTCCGCGACGATATTCCGGTTCGTAAAGCGGATTTTTGAAAATCGGATTTTGAAAATTTTATCCTTACACGAGAGGCGCGACTCGTATTAGCGCGTCGTTATGCGCGCTACACGGCCAATCGATGAACGTAAACAAATCGCGGGAGAACCGGTTCCTTGCACATGCGGCCACGAGTGAGGATCGGTCGGCGTAATATATGCATAATCTAAGAGGCGCTCTCGATCGAAAGTTTATTCGCGCAGGGGCATTAAATGTCTGGCTGAGAATTTTCCCGACTGGGGAAAAAAAAAGGAAGGAAGAGAGGGAGATAGACAGAAGGATACAGCGAGGGAGACCGAGCGAGGGCTGGACGGGGGGAGCGAATCTCCCTAATACAAATCGCCGCGGGACGCTTCATCCGGCCGATACCCGAGCCTCTCCTCGGTGGTGTGCACGGGCGCGCGCGCGCGCGCGACTCCTCGAACGATTCGAAATTTGGAACAGGTCCAAGCGACCTTTGAATAGTCGTCGAATGAAAGAGATATAAAGACAGAGAGAAGTCGGGTGGGAGGGGGAGACAGATAGATGAAGAGAGAGAGAGAGCGAGCGAGCGAGCGAGGGAACGAAAGATAAAGAAGAGAATGTGGAAGAGGGGAGAGAGGGGAAGCGAGGACGGAGCTACACGACCGGCACACAGAAGCGTTCCCCGTTGCACATGCGCCCCCGATCAGACTGTCCATTTTTCTCTCCGTAAAGAGAATTCGTAAAAGCTCGATCGGTATAGACGAATTCTCCAAAATCTTCTCACCCCTTCGGACTCACTCGACTTTTATTTACCAGCTTGTATTTTTCTTTCGGCAACGAGCTTCCATCGTAACTCGCCTCCCAGCTCCCGTTCCCGAAGACCTCTTGCCTTTCGCCTGCATAGGAGCACAATGGGATTCGCTCAGCAGCCTCTCGTTTCAATTTTCTCAATAATCGCGCGAGCCAGCCACAATAATCGTATATGTTCTTGGTAATGTAACTTAGACGAGTTTCGAAATGAGCCTGCGATAGTCGTACCAATGGAACGAAGATAAATCGAATCGAATCAAAGTTGAGGTGTAATAAAAAGGCCTCGGCCCGGAGAATTATATATATATTATTATTTTTAGCTCTTTCAAAAAAAAAAAGAAAGAAAAAAAAAGTAGGTTATTAAACAAGCGAAGAAGAAGCAGAAGGAAAAGAATAAAAAATCGAGACGAAGCGGCGAGCGTATAAATAAATTGATAGACCTAGGCGAGAGGTGAAGTAAAACATATGAGAAATATCCGTCGGTTGTTTCTCCGACGAATGAAGAATCGAGTTAGAGCTTCCTAAGTGCTAATGAATTGGCAGCGGGTTCCTTTTAAAATGGAAGATTGATAATGCCGAATGAAATTTATTCCTTTATATTTCTGGCCTCTTCGCTGAATCGATTGACGGAATCTTACGACGCCTCCGAGAAATTTATCGCGAGTCCTATTACTCATTGTCGCCTTGGTCGAGTCCTCGAGCCAAAATCAATTACGGCCTTACGAAATTATTACGCGCGCGCGCGGCTGCGCCCGTACATGCCCGCGTGTACGCGAGCGCGTCACGTATCGTGATTCAGGGCGCGCGCTCGATCATCGGGCTTGATTTGTTTCTGTCGCACACGCATCTTTGCTAATATAATGCCCCGCCGAACGCGGATACGCACCGCCGGGCCAATTTTCGCCCCGTCCACCAATGTTGGCGAACAGTGTAGAGCGCGGATTTTTCACACGTACGGCCTTGGACACAGAAATTGTCGGCGAATCGCTTAAGGTTCTCGGGGGGGTTGGGGCTGCGGGCGATCGATCGATAAACTTAATTATCAAAGTAACAATGAAGCGTGCCGCGACGCGAGGGCCGCCAGATCCTCGTCCTTGAGAGCATTCGGGCACGCAGCGCGACAAGCCACTTCGTGCGCGCCCTCGCGACCGGGCGTCGCTCGGATTCTCGTCGCCCCCTTGACGATCCATCGGCGGCGCGTCGGGGCGCCGGGACGCTTCGAGGGCGAGATTTTCGCGCGGCCTCGCCCATCTGTTGCGCGTTTCGGCCTTCGCGGAACTCGCTGCGCGCGCCCGTCCGCCTTTTCCACTCGGATGTTGTGGACTCCATGCCCTTTTTATCGCTCCGCTGTTATTCTATCAGTTCGTTAGCGCGCACGAGGAACGATAATATTTTGTTAAGCCACGCGTTTACCAGATAACAACTATGGTCTAGCTGGCGTTAGCGCACTGTTAATGTTTTCGTTAATTTTCAACAGTGTTTCGGAAACCATCGTTCCTTATCATAATTACCCGAACACAACGACATACTAGTATTAGTGTGAAGATTTTCCAGGAACGAGAGGAGACTCGGGTGCGTAACAAAAGTTTTCACTGCATTCTAAGAATTTTGAAAACTATATATCCATTTTTTACTCCTATTATTAGATCTAATACTAAGGAATTGCTTAGATTCTTGAGCCTTCCTCCTCGTTTCTAGAGAACATAAGAAGTTTTACGAAATCGTCGCCTTTGTATAGCTATATAAATGTAATAGGTTGCTTAAAAAAAAATTTACAGATAAAGAAATTTATCTGCCGCTCTCCCCGATATTTTTCGCGACCTAGTGATATTATCGAGCATGTACAAAATTACGACTCTGCCGTTCATCGCCCGTGCTTGCGTGTACTATCTACATATGTAGATACACAGACACTTCATTGCGCTACTCTCGTTGGCCTCGCGCTCCACGGGTCGTTCGCCGCCTTTTGTCCCCGTCGCCGGCAGCCTCCGCGTCGCGTGCGCTGCGGTCGTCGTCGGGCCGATCGCCCCGCGCGCTCTCGTGTGTGGTCAGCGCCAATTTGCCGCTGCCGCGGCCGTACGTATATACCTGCGAATTAGCGCGGTCACCTATCGCCCGTTGCGCGCGGGCGGCCGCGCGCCCGAAGCACCGCTAACCTCCGCCGGTTTATGGCTTTTGACACGCCTCCGATCGACGAGCTCTCTGGCGCACCGTATAGTTAAGAGCTCCTCCCCCCGCCCGCCCGCCCGCCGCGCTTCCACGCTCGCTCGCTCTCCCGCCCGGTTCGGGTATTTATTTTGAAAGCGAGGCATTAGCGAGTCGTAAAGACCCGGCGTAATTCCCGCGTGTACAAGCGGGGGCGAAAATTCAGGGCCGCGTCGAGCTGGACGGACAGGAAGAGGCCGGTGTCCCGGGAGCGCGCGAAGAACTTCGATAATCGGCAATTACGTCGCGATGCCGACTCGGCGACGTGGAATTTGCCGGCAGTCGAATTCCAAGCCTCGTATCTCGGCTGCTTCTATTACAGTCGACGTGTAAGAAATGCGTTGTTTACGCACTACACCCGAGACGGCAGGAAACGAGGATTAGAGACAGGGGGAGAGAGAGAGAGAGAGAGAGAGAGGGCTTTACATAACGAGAAACTCGCTCCCCCGTCGCTCGCGATTCCAGTGCCGCATACGCGATCAATCCGCACGCCCTCTCATCCTTCGTCTCGCGCTCTTTTACAGCTCGCTGCCGCTGCCCGCTGCTGCCCATTGTGCGAGCACGCGCGCCCTGGCGCGCGGGCGCATTACGGCTCGTTCGCCGAATCGCGAAACAACAAGTCTCGCGAGACGGAACGCGGCGGCGCGAGAGATCCCGTGTGCCAAAGTAAATAAGCGCGAGGGGGCGCAGGGGCGGTGGTGTTGTTGCACGGCCCTCTCGGCCTCCCGGCCGCCTCGGGCGCTTTAATAATGACATCTAATGAGTTTGGGGGCCAGAAATAAATATGTACGCTCGCATAGCGTGTAATCGTTCTGTCGCTCGTGGGGAGGGCGGGGGGGCCCGTTTTCGCGTCCCATATAGAGGGGAGGCATTGTGCGCGGGAGCTGGCGGCGCGACCAAGAAAACGCGACGTTTGATTTTTGCGCCGCGGTAAATGGACTCTTAAGCACGGCGAGACCGTGCGCGCGCTTTCTCCTTCTCTCCCTCTGCCTTTCTCGCTTGTACTGTCGGACTGCGATGCTCTTCGCGCCCCGTGTATTTGGATATTTTTGGAGTGTGGGTGAATCAGAGAGAGAGAGAGAGAGAGAGAGAGTCTGGACCGGGCGAGAACCAAAGAGACAGCCAGGGACAGAGAGAGAGAGAGAGAGAGAGAGTAGGGAAGAGGAAAAAGCTGCGCGCTCAGGAATACAACTTTCGTATATATGTATATGCACCCGCCGCTGCTACGCCAACTAAATCACTTATTTCAGAAATAACGCCACCATTCCGAATTAATAATCGCGTCTTATACGTCGGTATATTATCCAAAACTGTCCCCGAGAATATTGAGTGTGAGAGAGGTCGAAAGGAAGGCGCCTATCTCCCTTTCTCGCTCTCTGCCTCTCTCTCATTCTTTTTGCCTTTCGCCCCGCTTCTCAAAACGAACACAAAGTGGAGAATAAGACTGAGATCACTAAAATCGCTATAATCCCATTTACCAGCGATCTTGAGATTCGATACTGTAACTGCGGCGCGCACATGTGCAAGGATCGAGAAGGAGAGACAGAGAGTGAGAACGAGCGTCTATTATTAGACTAACGGCAATGTAGCTGGGGGCAGAGTCAAAAGCGCGATTGCTTTGACTCTTTGTGTCCCGGCTTTTTTTCCTCCGTACTTCGACAAAGAATTCGATCGTGAAAGGAAAAAAAGTTCCCGATAATGCGGGCGATTAATTTTTTTTTTATCTTAGCTGTTATTAGCTTATCTTGTTGCACACATATATGTACATGTATATTATAACTGCTTTACATTTTCACTAGTTAAATATGCTGCATATTTTGATAATTATTTTCTCCGAATACGGTAGGGAGTTTCAGAAGAAGAAAATTATGCTTAAATATTTAAATAAAGTATGGATCAAAAGAAAAATCTATCTAAACTTACATATCAAGTACCGATGAATGTATTATTACGTAGCTTTATCACATACATCCCTGATGCATTATGTGTTTATAATATTTTTCGCTTTGTTGTCAGTGGCGTTATTATTATCGGGTGCATATATGCAGACAAAGGAGAAAATAAAAAACAATACGGCCTGGCGTGTGATCGTAACGGAGCAGAGTCAGCGCCAGTCTGGAGTATGAGAGGGAGAATGTATTCTCTCGTATATGTATGTACATATATATATATATATATATATATATATATATATATATATATATATATATATATATATATATACATGTATAAGGTGAAGGCGATACGGGTAGAGCGTTACCGCTCAATCCCAACTCCAGCTGACTCGGGCAAACTTGCCGGGGCTCTCTAATCATATCCACTCGCACGTCGTAAACCTCTAAACACAGTCTCTCGCCCATCGTGGGGTGTGTGCATATATATATATATATATATATATATATATATATATATATGTATGTATGTATGTATATTATGTTCAGCGCGACCGATTCTGGATTAAACTATGTATATATATATAGTATGCAGAGCAAGATGGACCGCATCCCCAAATAAGCTTTAATATCTATTTCCGGACGGGTCCTCATAAAGAGCCCCCTTGCTTATAATCTCTTGGACTTTATTTTTAATACTCCGAAAATCTTGAATTCATTCGCAATTAATGCCAAGTCGAGAGACAAAGATACATAAAGAATTCTTTTCCATTCGAAGGAATAATTATCTTTGGATTATTTAATTTCATAATTGTACAGTTGCAAACGTACACAGAGCATGAATAAGTACGTACAAAGCAATTAACTCAAAGCTATCGGCATATTCGATTAGTAGGGCATTTGACTGAAGTAGATTTTCGATTAATTCGACGATGAATCATGCATGGAACTCGATCGTTCCTTCCGCGATACACGCGGCGGATCCGGCTGACTCCATGCAGCTACATCTGTTTGTTTTTGTAATTGGATGGAATGGAGCTCGGGCCCGACCCCCTCCCCCGGCCACCCGCCCGTACAACAACACGAGCCGCCGTGGCGTCCTCCGTCTCTCCGCAATGTAGCGCTAGCGCGCGGCTCGTCTGGCTCGGCTCGCTCCGCGTGACTCAACGCGTCTGCGATGCGGCGCGTATCGCTCGCTCGCGCTCGGTGGGATCGCGCCGGGAAGTGCCGCCGCCAGACGGGACTTTCGGGAACTACGCGGGAGCTCTCTCCCCCCCCTCCCCCCTTCCACTCCCACGTAAACCCTTCGCCTCCTCGAGGGGCCGAGAAGTGGAGTGGGGGCTTCCCCGCCGGCCGCATCGAGCGAGCCTTTAGGGGAATGTCGCGCGGGGCGAGCGGGGGGGGGAGACGAAGCAACTCATATATATGTATATATGTATATCTATATATATATAGATATATGTATATATTATACACTGGCTGGAAATCTTTTGTCCGTTACACAGTATATATATACGGATCTAAAGGACCATCCTTGGATATATAGGGGCAGAGAGGGGAAAGATCTGTTTCTCTTTTTGTCTCTCTCTCTCTCTCTCTCTCTCTCTCTCTCTCGTCTCTCATTCTCTCACTCGCTCGCCACACATATGAATGCCTGAATCATTTTGAATCTCTACACTGAGACCGGAAGCCGAGACTTTTTTATCGATGAGATCCAAGACTTATTTATAATTTTGGACAAGTGGAAGTGATGTCGTTCCTATTACATATAATCGAGATCTTTGTTTTACGCCACTTTTTCTCGGCCTCTTTATAACCTGATGACAATTTCAATTAATCGAATCTTGTGTAAAGAATAATTATAATTATCAAAGATAAAATCAATGGTATTTCTTCCTCGATTTATTATAATTTTTTTTAGTATTGTCAATGTTTCCATCGCTTAATAGGGATATACTTTTATAATTCACCGAGAAGAATTTCATCTGTTTACACGGAAATGAAAATTTATATGTAACTGTCGTGTATTTAACCATAGGAGTTAAGCATAACTAAATATCAATAACTGTCAGCTCTTATAATAAATGCTAAACGTTATTTGCGAAAAAAAAAATAAATAGCGAAAGCATGAGTATTCGTTATTTTCAGAAACTAAATTCGAGGCTCTTTTCAATAATGATTACTTTCAGATTTATTGTAGTTTATAAAATTTCCAGTATGACTTTGATGACGGACTTTTAGACTAATTTAACGGTTTTATTACATTAAAGACAATAATATATGTAATAAAATTATTCTAAAAGTTCGTTGTTAAATGTTTAAGTCTGATTAACTCCGAGCTTCTTAATTTTTGATTTTGATTAATTTTTACTTCTCTTATTTTAAAAATATGAAATTAATCAAAATAAGTACTGATTTTTAAACATATCGTACTCCAATAAATGATAATAATAATGATAATTGATTATCCTCGAAGACAGGAGTGGCAAGTATCATTGTATAACGTATTTTTAAAAATAACGAAATAGCATTCGTTTGGTTAGTAATACCCGAAGTGCTAAATAAGGGACAGGCGTATTTGATCGCATATATACGTGCGCGAGAAACCACGATTGCATTGGAAATCGAGGACACTCCCGATATTTTGCAGCACATACGCTACGGGTTCACCGACTGACCTCGTACAAATCGCTCGGCCCGACGAAGTAAATCCATCCGCAGGTCCGACGCACTTTTCCAGCTCCCTCCCGCCATCGGCGCATCATTGGCTGAGATCCGGGAAAATCCCGAACGCGCCGATATGGACAAGTTCCGCGTCAGTTGCGCCGTGCTATATATATATATATACATATAGACTCCGAGCCTTCTCTCCTGCGCCCATGACGCCAAATTGCGACTCTCTTCTCGGTCTTTTATTTTTTCCCGTCCCTCGTCCCCTCGCACGCAACTATCCGTTTCATGTACCGACTCTCTGTCGCGCACCCGCGCCAACGACACCGCGACACCCCCCCCCTCTTTCTTTTTTCCTTCTCGGAATTCGCCCGCTGTCGCAATATTTATAGAAACCAATACGTTCTCCAACGCTCTCGGGGGGCACCCAGGCCATCGACTCGCCTGCAGCTTCGGCGGCGACTGCGGCTGCTGCTCCACCTCCTCGTCGCGTCGGCGAGAACGATTCTTTATCTCGGCCCGATGTCGCGCGCCTGTGTATCCCCGGAGCGTCTGTATATACGTACGTAAATTGCGATTAATCACGAGCGCGGCCAATTCGCGTCAAATGATACGCATTTTTGGGCACACAAGTTTGCGAGAGTACCTATTTTCGTCGTTTCGTTCCACAATTACGTCGTGTGTATGGATTTTAATTGACGTTGAGGAGCAGAGCCAGAGGCCGGGATGGGTGCGAAATTCGTTAAACGGATACGCGAAAGAGGTGCGCGGGCAAGGTCAGAAAGCCAATAAACGGGAGTCATGTAAATGAGAGTTTCGTTGTATGTGGGACGTTTAGTCGCCTTGTCGACGCAAACGCCGATAGATATATATATACCTACATACATTACATACATACATACACATATACATACGCTCCGAGGCAGGAGGGCTCGGGGTGATAATCGCGAAACTATGCGCCGGTGTCGGAGAGCCGCGCAATGCGGAGCGAGTCCCCTCCACCCCCCGCCCCCCCCGCCCCGACTCTCCCTCCGTCGTCGCGTTAGTTATTTAGCGTAAGCTGTCGGGCCAGTTTGCGCGTTATTAAGCTCGCTTATTTTATCGGAGACGCGGCGCGCGCGCGCGCGCGCCGTCCCCGTTTACCGAGGATCGTCTTCGCGTATGATCGCCCACGCGTCTCCCGTGGAAACGATTGGGTTTCCGGAGTTTTTTGTCGTAGGAAAATCGACGACGACGACGAGGACGCCGTTACGCTGTAATAAAGGGATAGTCGTGGTGTGGGAGATGCTCTCCGAGGGCGCCGGTCCGACGAGGGTCCTGGCGAGCACGGCGGACGCCGAGGCGTGACAATTGTTGCCAATAGACGCCGGCCACTTGGCCGCAAGTCCCTCGATTGACTCTCTCTCTCTCTCTCTCTCTCTCTCGAACTACTAAAGAGACTACCGCGGCCGCGCGCGTGCCGCTCCAAAATTGTTCGAACTATCCTCCAAGCAGGCGAGCACTGGGGTTGGGCGAGAAACTTCCAAGCCGGATTCTCGGCACTCTCCTTGCCTTTCCTCGCCCCATCGCGCGGGTGCGAGAGGGCGAGGCGGCGGGGGGGAGAGGGGCGAAAACGCGCGCGCGCGCGTACCCGCCAGCCGCCACGAGATCGACCCCCCTCCCTCCACGGAATCGCTCGACTGACCGAGAATCCGACCGACCACCAATTACCCAAGGACCCGACCTACGCGCTCGGGTTACCTGTTTTCCGGGATATCACCCCCGCCGCCCTCCTCTTCCCCGTCTCGCCGCTCGTCAACGCCTCGGCCGGTCGTTCTCTTTCGAGCGTCCGTTCGCGAACGCCTCCCGTCCACGTTCCCCTCTCCGTTCCTAAATAATTCACATTCTCGCAAAAACTTTCAATTACGACAACTTACACAGTATCTTAATTAATATTTAAATCCTGTAAGGCGTCTTTAATTCAAAATCGATTATGGCCAACGCTCGGCACATCTCTGAATAATAAAAATAGAAGAAGCGGCTAATTTACCGTCAAAATGTCAATCATGAATTGAGATGATAATTCTTGGGAGCGCGCGGATAATTAACCGTGGGCTCGCGTTAGACTTCTGCGCGGAGCGGTGCGCTGCCGCTTCCGTCAATTATTCAAGCATAATCGCGGAATAAAGAGATTTATATTTGCGAAATCGAATTATCGAAGACAGTCGGGAATGAAGTGTATTCCGAACCGATTTGTCACTTCGGATCAGTGCTCGGCAGAGGAGGCGCGGCTAATCTGATTGAGGGCCCTTATCGAATTTCTGAGCGCGCGAGAAATCTTGTCGATAAGTCGGGGGCAGGGGGAGGAGGGGGGGGGGAACAGTGCACCCGGACGGGCGATTAACGAGCGGCGAGAACGAAACTGTCGCGTACGCGAGGGCGCGCGCTGACCTCGCGCATCCGCGGGACGAGCCGGAATTATACAAATTGACGTAACGATTTATTAGGTATATTTAAAAACACGAATCGACTAGCACGAGCTGTAGAATTGGAAGATGGTGCGAATATCCCTCGAAGAGCGACGTTACCGTATCACGCCGTTCCAATACCTGTTATGCGAATAATTCCCTCGCGGTGAAATCGGGAGATTCTCGTCTGTGAGATTCTCGGGCTGGCGATCGGGCATAATACCGGCCGGTTCATCGCCGGGCCGTCGATTAAACGCGCGAGTACATATCCGAGTGCCGCGGTTAAACGCGTTAGGCGCGAAATCATCGATATAACGCGCTGTATAGACGCTCTCCCGTATAATCGTCCCTCTCCACCCCCCTCCCCGGCCTACGCTCGCTCGCGGCGATAATCGCGCGCGCGCGCTTCCCTCCTCAGCCGCGTCGTCAATTATTCACTCGGCTGCTCGATGCTCGGCTCCTTTTTGGAAAATCCCACCGATCGGGCTCTCGCGGATTATCATTCCGGGAATATAATACGTCACGAAGCTTCGATCGTTCGAGACGGTTGACGCGCGCGAGTGGATTCGCCGGTTTCCAATCTCTTCTTCTCTCCTCCCCTCGTCCGATGCGTCTGTCTCTCATTCGAGGTTCATCGACTCGACAGAGATTTTGCCTTTCCTATATACACACGCGCGCACGCTCGTCGTCGCATCGCGCTTCACCTCCCCTCCCCCAGCTTGGCGAGAACTGTAATGCGCACCTGTGTGTCGTCCGCGATACGGAAGCGTTATTACGGAGGGCGTCTCTGTCAAGTTATACATCCGACTGGTGGTATCGACAAAAGGCACTTATACGTCTCTAATTATTCATCGAACGGTAAATACGACGCTCAATCGCTTCATTCCGTCTGACAGCTCGCGTTCTCGCTCCCTTTATCTCCTCCTCCCCCTTGCCCTGCTTCTCCGTTCGATCGTTCCAACGCGCGCTTTTTCGTTTTGTTGCCAATGTTTTTCATCGCTACGAAGCCAAATTGACGTTTCGTCGCTAATCGAACGATTCGGTTCGTCGACGCTCGCGATTCGTTGTGCGCTCAATAACGGCCGTGGATGGCAATTGGAGAGATTGCTCGAGCACGTGAAAAACGCTAATTATGACGCGTCTCGAATGCTTTGGAATTATGGCCGATTACGACTGCTTGACTTTTTATCGATACTCGTTACCTCGCTCGCTCCCTCGCTCTCCCGCTTCGTATACGAGCAATTTAAGCGACAGGTGGACGCTGGACTTTTCAACGACGACGCTACTTTCAGAATACGAAATTCAATTTTTTTTTATCAATCTAACGGACACGCGAAAAACTCCATTAACCAATAAACACGCGAGCCAAATGGCATCGAGAGCGGTCGGGCCTTTCGAATTTTCTCGCTGAACTCGGATTATCAGAACCGCGAATTATCTCCGTGACGCTGGGAACGCGGGTCGCTGGGAAACTCGCGACTCAGAACGCAAGGAGAATGAGAAAAAGTCCCTTACCTGTTGCCAGAACTGCATGAGGAGGTAGAGCCGCTCCTTCTTGAAGAGCCACTCCATGGACTGCATCGTCTGGAAGTCCACGGAGCCGGCCTCGGCCGAGGTCTGCATGCTGGCGAGGGCCGCCGCCGGGCCGAGCGAGGACAGAAGGGCGGCCGGCTGCTGGAGGGCCGCTTGCACGTTGCCGCTGCTCCCGGCTAGCAGGTTCGCGTAGTAAACGGTCGCGCTCGCATGGTCCTCAACCGAGGCCCCGCCACCACCGCCGCCGCCGCCGCCGCCGGCGCCGGCGGCCCCTGACGCCTGGAGTAGCTGGGCCCCGATCGGCGCGGCAGGCCCCTGGAGCCCCAGTGACGAAGCCACTTTGGCGGCTTCGTGCTTACCCAACGTGCCCGAAACGAGACCGCCGGTCACCCCCGTCTTCGGCCCCTTGACCGCGCCCCGCGCGACGGACTCGCGAGCCCCGGAACCCGCCTCCAGAGTCTCTCCGTTACCGGGGCCGTACTCGTCGCTCGAAATCCTCCTGGCCGCCGTCCGCGTCTGGCCCCGGGGGGTCGCCCCGCGCACCGCGCCACCGGCCGCCGTGGCCCGCTCGCCCGGAGCTGCGGGCGCGATTACCAAGGCTGCGGACCTGGGGCGCGCGGGCGTCGCATGCCCCCGCGTCTCCGGGTCGATCTCGGCGTGCACAGGGCCGTCAACGATCACTCGGGCCCGCTCACTCGCGAAAATAACAACGCACTGCGGGTCGTCTCACTTGCTGGGTACATTCGTCGTAGCACTGGGGCGCTCCCGGCGGGCGGGCGATCGATCGATCGACAGTTCTCGCACTGACGTGTCGCACTCGAGCTCGACCCCGTCACCCCGGCTAACTAGTCCGCTCGCTTTCCACTGGCGATGCCATCTCCCGTGGCCCCCGGCCTCCGGCACCTCCGGCACCTCCGGCACCTCCGGCTCCAAAGCTCGAGAGCGGTCCGGGCGACGCTCGCTGCCTCCTGGACGCGCGCGCCGAGAGAGGATCCTTGCGCCTCGCACGGTGTCAGCGTCACGGTGCGTCGGCGTGCGCGCGTGGCATCCGCCTGCAGTCTGGCGGGCCGCTGTGCTCTGGCGTTGCCCCGCTGCTGAGGCTCGGCTGCTCGACGAGACGGACGGGAGAGAGAGAGACCCGTCCTAGCAGGCTCCTAACCTGAAACTAAGAGCTACCGGAGGACCGATGCATCGGCTGGAGGAGGGCGATGCTCGGGCGGTGGGGATGGGAGGAGCCCGGGGCGCGCGGGTGGGAGTAAGCCAGCCCACCGGCGCGCCAATCGGGGCGGCGGCTCTCCTCCCCACCGGCCGGCCGATACGCCCGACGGAGAGGCGCGCGTCCCCGGGGTGGGGGACGGCGCGACGGGACGGTGGGAGCCCGCGGTGGGTAGGGGAAGGGCGGGAGGGGGGGGGGGAAAGGCGAGGTGCGCGCGTATATACCTACGCGTATAGCGCCGTGCACGGGAAAGAAACGCGGAGGCTGGCTCGCGGCGCTGCAACACCTAGCCGAGGATCTCGTATTTTCAACTCCCCGAGCGGGGAGGGGAGCGGGGCGCCTCCCGCCCTTTTCCAACCCCATCCTGCCAATCGCTAGTTTTTCCCGAAGCCCGTTACGACTCGCGACGCTCGCCCGAGCGAATCGGTCGCCCTTCGACGGGATAAGTTATGTCGCCCCCCTCGCCACCCCACCCCCCCATCGCCAGGGTGTAGCGGCTCGCTCGCTCCCCCGACGCGCGAGCTGCACTCGCGAGGGGCAAGATTTTCCTCGCGCACCCGCGCTTTTTCGCTCTTCCCCCCCCCCCATCCTCGACCGCGCTCACCCCGCGCCCTCGAACCCCCTACTACTTGGAGCATGAACCGCCGAGGCTTTTTTCTTGCGGAATCTCTAGCCAAGCTCTCGCGAGAAAACGTTCGAGCGAACGTGCCGGGAAACTTTGCGACAGATAACGACGGCATTGCGGCTGCGTCGAAGTATTACAAAAAAAAAATTGATTCTTATTTTTTTAGAAAATACGAGATTCGGCCGATGCGTTGCTGTCGATTTTTCAGTTAAAAGTAGCGCAAATCTCTCTGCGACGGACAGTGCCTATAGTCTGTTATTATGCTCCTTTTCCTGCTTCGTGATGATTTTTATAACGAGTTTGATTTTTAAAAATTCTATTAAATGAAGAAGAAAAGAAGATAAATATCTGAAATAATAATGAGCAAATTGTTTATTTCTTTTCAAACTTCTCAGGATTGTATCGCTTAACCAAATGATGTTTATAATAATATTTGCAAAAACATGCTTTATCGTTAACAATCGGACAGGAATTCAATCAGTGAGGAATAATAAAATCAATTCGTCGTTCCGTATAAAGAGAATGGCACCTCGGAATATTGTTATTTTTGTTGGTAAACTGTACATGTAAAAATAATAATCGAGTTCAAGTTTTCGTTTTCGTTTTATTTTGATGCAGAATAAATATCATCATCTTGATAAATCAATATTGCCTTTATTTGAATTTTTGTTTTCTGATTATTTAAAAATTTATCTTACAATAAATCAGATAATATTTTTAAAAATAATTTATGAACCAATTATGCCGAATTGTATACTCGAATTGTATATCTATAAAAGATGTATTATAGATTTTTTAAAAATAAATTCTCTGCAGAATTGTTTGTCATTGCATAAAATTTCAAATTAAATGCGTATATAATAAATAAAATAAAAACTTCCTGCAAATGGCTTTGATATATAAATAAATAAAAAAAAAAGATAATTACCCTTCTATTTGTATTCCTTTTGATGTTATGACGCGAAGAGGAAATTATTAATGCGAAATTGCGTGAGCGAATGCAAATGAGTAAGGGCGTAAGAACGCCAATTTAGCTATTTATTCCATGACCCTTGCATTGTATTTATATTAAATAAACAAATAGCCCGTGTGCGCGCGGAGAAACGCGTGCGGATAATAACAGCTATACTACAAAAGGGTTAGTTACCTGGGAGCTGCGGCGTTTTTCTTTCATTTTTTTTTTTACCCGAGCACTAGTAAAACTTCACGCCGCCGTGCAGACATAGACGAGTGCGTTTAGAAAGCAGAATTCCGTCTTGATTGACACAGGTGGCGGGAAGCCCGAGCGTTTCACATGCAAACGTATATACGTATATAATATCGATTCGTGAATACATCTAAATTGACGGGACGCGTTCTTCGTCAAATACTGCTCTCTCTCTCTCTCTCTCTCTCTCTCTCTCTCTCTCGATGTGCCCTGTGCCGCATGTAGAAACATATAAGATATTTATAAATGCAGATCGTGTTATGAATTTTTTTCTCTCTTTTGTATAACCGATAAAGCAAACACACCGGGGCACAATATATACGGAATATATAACGCTCTAGATACCTGCCACTGGACTTTCGTTTCTAAAAATTCGATACACACGAATATATCGTACACAAAACATACGCCGTAATTTGAAAATATTCATTTACAAATATAGCATCACAATCGAATACAGCCGAAAAGCCATTGTGAGTATATAACGCGTATATAAGTATTATTCATTGTTCGGTCATATATCGGTCCGTATGTAGCGGAAATTTCGTCAACTTGTCCGGGCACACGGGGGATCGGTGATGTGGGGGGGGGGGGAGCGAATAATTATAGACGAGACTGTATCAGTGAGGGCCCCGCATAGCCACAAAGAACAATACGCTCGAGAGCCTCGCGTATAGCCCCAGCCCTCGGATCTCGAGATCGGAAGAAGGCGAGTTTTGTTTTTAATCCATTGGATTCAGGATGGAAAGAGGCTGCTCATATTGATTCCCGTCACGTCGCTGAGGCTGGCTGGTTATGCATATATATATATATGTATATATATATATATATATGTGTGTGTGTGTGTGTGTGTATGTGTGTGTGCGTCTGTGCGTGTGTGTGCGCACGCGCGTGTGTGTGTGTGTGTTTATATGTACGTAAGCATATAATAAGGGGTCCGTCGCACACACGTACGTCCAGGTATATCCGAGAGAGCGTTATGAATACGTCCTGACCAATATTTATCGCCGGGCGACGCCCACGCGGCGGAGGAGAGACGGCGACGAAGACGGCCTGTCGGCGGCGCGGCTCGAGGGCTCATGGTTTACGATCACCCGGTAGAGCTCGAGGATTAGTTTGTCAACGCCCGTGTCGCCTGCGCGTCTACTGTTCCGCGCGCCGAGCAACTTTCCCCGCGTTCAAATTGGTCTATTTCCAGAGAGAGAGAGAGAGAGAGAGAGAGAGAGAGAGAGAGAGAGCGCGTACTCCTTCTCGAGCTCCTTCTTCGACTCTATAAAGTATAGCTTTGTATAAGCGCAAACCGCGCGAATTATCCTTGGTAAACGACTCGTTCAGCCCCTCGCCTCCCTCGCCCACAAATTCGTGCTTTACGTTCGCCCGAACCCCTCTCCTCTCATCGCGGCCTCGGCGGCGGTTGGAAATTATTTTTAGTTAAAGAAACGCATGCGAAGAAAAACACTGGCAAGGAACAATAATTTTAAGTTTAACGAACGATTTTTTTTTTCGTTTCATGGCTGTTAGGTATACATACGTGTATAGAACTTGCACGCGACACAAAACTTTCCGATCGAAGCACGAGAAAGAAAAAAATTGGTCGACTATTATAACTCTACTATTATAACTCTATTCCTATTGTTATATATATATATATATATATATATATATATATATATATATATATATATATATATACTGTTCTTCCTATGACTGATAATTCCAAAAGCGAACGGCTCGGTGTTCTGTATACAAAATTTATTCTCGTACATCGAGGGAGATAGTGCAAGGGAACATATAACGATATAATGTAAAGAAAGAGCGAGAAAGAACGAGGGAGCGAGAACGAAGAAAGGTTACTCCTCTCTTCTCGGCTTTATCGTGGAAAGAAGAGGAGGCGGCCCCCAAGAGGCGATTCCTGGTATCGCAGTCTGATTTTTCGCACGCAGAACAATTATATACTGGTCTATATATATACACACATCAAGAGCGCGTCAGGAAATTCCTGCCGAGGAGCGCGCCAGGTCGCACGCTACTCAATACCCGGCTTTCGCGATAAAGGCCCGCGGGCCGGGGGCTCCTGAGGCGGCGCCGCCGTCCGCGAGGGACGCGAGAGCCAGTAGAGACGCCTCGTCTTCCCCCGCGGTCGTTGGACGGTAACAAAATATCTATCTCGGGCGAAGGATGCGCGCGCCCGAGCGGCGTCCTCGTCGTCGCGCGTCCGCGCTCAAGTTCAAGAGCCGAGCTCAGGGACGCGCGCGCGCTAGATGCGTTCTATACAAGCGCACACATCTATGTGTGTACACACGCACACGCGCACACATACATATATATACCCCCTTGGCTCTATATACCCGCTCGCAACGAGATCGTTCGCGTAAGCGCATTTTTCCGCGAGGAAAGCTGCGCCAGCCACCCGTCCTCGCGGAGCGGCGATTCGCGCGTGAGGGGCGGAGGGGGGTGTAGCGGGGGCGAGCAGCGGCGGCACGAGCGGCCAACTAGACCAGCCGCAGCGCACCCGGGTTCCGCGCGCAGTCTAGCTTGCCTGACTCGCTCTCGGCTCCTCGGTCGTCCAACTTCATTCTTTCCGTTGTTATTTCTTTAATTCGTTCGTCAAGGTGGCGTAATACAGCTGTGGCAGATCCTATACATACATACATGCATGCATCTATACACACATACTCTTGCATATATAGTTGTACAGGTCGGGAGTAAGGAGTATCGTTACGTAATTTTAAATAAATGTTTAATTACTCCTGCCTCGTCAAGTGCTGCAAGGATTCCGAAATTTTCAAAATCTGGCGAATATAATTATTTTCCTATTTATTATTTTTATTGCGCTGAAAAATAATTAATTTGAACTTGCTGAGGTCGGGGACCTCTCAATAATTGTTGTTTCAAAGTATATTCTAAACGAGGAATCTCAATTAAAATCACCAAATTGACTCTAGAATGTATTTGTATTCTTACATTTTATACGTATGTATTCGAATTTGAACACAAAACTGTGAATTTTCGAGACATTTAATTAAAATAATGAAATAAATTAAGAGAACTAATGAAGCACAAAATTTCGATCATCTATTAAAAACGTACAATTGAAGCAGCTTTTCATTTTACTAAGTGCATTATATCTAAGGGACTACGATAAGAAGAAGAGAAAAAAATAACGTCCATTACTAATGCGTGCGACCAGTAGCTTACCTAATCATTTCCCTTACTCGGCAGTTTAAATTCTCTTTCTCTGACTGCTATCGAGGCGCCACTCTCTCTCTCTCTCTCTCTCTCTCTCTCTCTCTCTCTCTCTCTCTCTCTCTCTGTCTACATATACTGTTATCGTTGCAAAGGTTCTTGCCTCTTTATGCGAGTATATAGAGTGCGAGATGAGTTGATTGACCGCTCTCCGGCACACCCCTCCTCGCCCCGCCACGAGATAAATGCTAAAGTATCCGTCGTATATATATATACACGGTACAGTCAAGGATACGAGCTATGGTGATATTACATACGTACATGTGTGAGCGTCATCCGCGATTCAACTTTGATTTCTGCACGTAATAACACTAATAATAATAATAATGATAGCAATGATAATAATAATAATAATAATAATAAGAACAACAATGAGACATCGTTGGCTTTTCGTATTCTTAGAACGTGTTCGAACTGCTTCGCAAAAAGAAATCCCATTCAACCGAAAAAAATTCAATCAGAAGAGCTCCATTAGTACGTATACCTTTGAATTTGTAATAGTTCAAGACGCACCGCTACACATGTTCGCTAGCAGCTCGTTAAAAAAACCGTCACACGCGCGAGCCGACGTTACACATTTGCATGAAAAGTATCGGGCCTGTATATAAACATACGGGTAAGATTGATTTTTGGAAAAAAAAGAAAAAAAAAAATTAAGAAAAGAAGAAGACGGAATAGACCAAATGCCCGTGCGAGCATAGATTTATGTACACGCGGTGGAGGTACGTTTGATCTCCCTGATTTTCTAGGTGATCCGAGTCGGCGTCGTCGCGGCCGGCAGAGCGGAGCAGCGCCGCCGCGATTCCCTTTCGAGTCACGAAAGCCGATAAAAATCATCGAGCCCCGCGAAATCCGTCCGAGGCGTCCGAGCGACTCGCCCGTCCTCTCCCCTAGTAATAACGCGCGTGTCGCGCGGCCGGCTCGCGAGCGCCATCGGCTGCGCGAAGGGGCGACGAGAGGAGGGGAGCGGGGCGACGAGTATCAAAGACGCGCGCGGCGCGCGTGTGCTCGCTGGCCTACGTGAGCCACATAAGAAGGGAGAGAGGAATAGAGGAGCAGGGGGGAGGGGTTTACGTTTTCACCGCGCGAAACGCCGCAAACGTTCGATGGGATGTCTTTGCTGGCTCTCCCGTCATCCCTATCTCTGTCTCTCTCTCTCTCTCTCTCTCTTTCCTTTCTTCTCTCCCTACTCCTCCTCGATCGGGATTACTTTCGAAGCTCGGTTTCGTGATTTTAAAGCGTGTCACTTTGAGCTATGTTGCCTTTCTTCCACGACCGACCCTTCCTCGCTTTGGCTCCGCAGTCTCGCACTTTTCATGATAATGGTCACTTGTATGTAGCTGCGTAATTAGCCCACTCTTTTCGGCCGTGTCGTGTAATACCGAGGTTTTGTTTACCGCAAACTCATTAATAGTATATCATTTGTCAAGCCTAAAAATGAATTACGACAGCGTATTAATTTAAAAACCTATTTTCACGTATGCCTATTTATCAGAACACTGTAAAATTTTATTATTCTGTCACTCTAAATATTTATTTCAAAGCTGACGAAATATCAATAATTTATGCATATGATTTGATATCCAACTTATTTTTATATCAGACCATTTGCAACTGTCAATGTTATATCTACTATCAGTAAAATCATTAAACAATTTAGAATGAAAATATATGGAAAAATTTTTAGTCTCCTCTTTGGCTTTTGATAGAAATTTCATTAATTTTCTGAAAGTCTAAATATAAGAAAACTTGTATACATACAGACACACATATATATAAGAAATTTATATTTACAATGTACAGTAAAAACAAATAATAACGTAAGTCGCGTTAAAGCGAGGGACAACAACAGATATTTGCATACGAGGCGTAAATCTGTTGAACTGTCAGAAGTGCAGTGGAGCAGCCGTAGAATGCGAGAAGAGAAATAAAAAACAAATTCGAATTTCAAATCCGCAGTTTTTGCACACAAACACATTCACTGGTTAACCGAATCCATCCCCCCCTCACTACCTGCCGCTCGTCCGCTCACCTCCACCAATGCCCCCCTCCCTCCCGCCCCGCTCCCTAGCGAGTCGTCGCACTGTCATTCACTCCTTCTCTAACCCGAGCCATGCCTCCGTCCGCTTCTCCGTTTGCGCGCGCCTCCCCCAGCCCTCTCCCCCTCCCGTCCCTGCCCATCGGGCGCACCACTCCGTCGGCGTAAACGGGGACGAACTACTACGTACTGCCTGGTGAGCACGGGGCGATCCCGCGACGACGACGACGACGACGGCGACGACGACCACTCCGTCGATGCTCCGCGACGATCTGCCCTGGTCCGCTGGCGCTGCGTCGTGCGGCTCGTGCTCGTGATAGCGGCGTGATTCTGCGCCACAGCTCGGGAGCCGCGCGCGCGCGTGTTCGTCCCGCCTCGGACTCCTGCTAGGCCTGCGTCCCGACCGAGACTAAGCGGAGCGCGCGCCCGCCGCCGCAGCCCTCGGCAGTCATCCCTCGGTGCTGTCGGCGCTCGCGCGCTTTCCAACCCCGCGGCGAAAGTATTGTCCCGCGGACCGCGCTCTCGGACCGCGGGGCCTCGAGGCTCCCCGGGGCCCGGCAGCCCCGCGAGGCCCCGGGTGGAGGGGGGTGGGGGGGAGGGAGGGGATCGGCGCGCCCTCCCCCGCCCGCCGCCCCCGCGGTCCACGGCGGCCGGCGCTGCCCACGGACGAAAAGGGAGAGCGTGGCGCGCCGTGGCGTGGCGCCGCCTCGCGGCCGGCGCGCGAGTCTGGGCGGCCGCGGCGTCGCAGAGCGCGGGGGTGGCATCCCCTCCCGAGCGGCGGAGCGGCTTCGACCGCCCCTCCGCCGCCGCGCTCCCCTCGCGCCCCCCGCGGATCCGCCACCGCTACCGGCATTGCTGATGCTGCTGCTGCTGCTGCTGCTGGCCGCGCTCCCCGTCTCTCCCCCTCTCTCTCTCTCCCTCTGCGTCGCTCTCGTTTCGGCATCGACGGGGGGCGATGCGGCCGAGCGGGTCGCGGTGTATTGGAAGTATCGGTGACTTCAACGGGATGTGATCGGAAAAGAGGGTGACTACGCGGATGCTGGGCGCCCCTGCGCCTAACTCACGGTCTCGCGCGTCGCTGCGCCGACCTCGGCGTGAACTTTCTCGTGGCGCGGGGGGAGGGGGGCGAGGGGGTGGTTGGGGAGTCGTAGACAAGTCCATCGTAGCAGGGCTTAAAGCTGCCCGGATGATCATTCGATGGGGCGAGAGCAGGCGGCACGACGGGGGAAGCGGTGGAAGTGCAAGGGGCAACATATGTGCTCGTTCTGGCTGTTTTATTATTGAAATTGAGAGATACGTCGAATGGTGTGGTAAGAATACTTTATCGTTTCGAGAATAAAATAGAATTGGAAAATTCTTATGCAATGACATGTATTAGGGAAATAGTCGGATCGTATCGGTTGAACCGCGCTTGCTCCAGTTTTCTAGACTGTTTCGAATATATTTCATATCGAAATTTCCATTTTCGTTCTAATCTATATTCATATAGCATTTGACTGTGGCATCGGTTTTACATCGATGCAAGTGCAATGTACAAGCTATTGGTACAATTATAGATTAATGCAGAACAGAGGAGATAATTTTCTTTTAAATATATGTGGAACGAGTGCAGATGTACTATTTAAATGTAATGCATTATTCAGAGGATGATATAGATTTTACTAGCAAAACATCGTATACTTATTGACTTTAATAGGGAATAAATTTTTTATTTGACATATTTGTCGTGATCATCTTATATACAATAATATGCTCATAATTTATTCCTAGTCTCGATATTGGAAAAAATACATTTTGACTCGCATATACCGACGATAGTAATAATTGAAAGTAATTATCTACTCCTTTTAACTTCATTATAATATATTAACTCTTTCTATTATATTATAACATATATAATAATTTGACTTTCAAATTCGAAAGTAAGTTTCTTTGTCAAACCATACGCATCTCTGGCAAACGGTATACAGTGATTTCTACAGTATATAATTAAAAAATAACTTTTATTTGGAATTAATTCGAAACGTTTTCTCAATACAATCAGCAGTTTTTATACATTTTATCATTTTAAATGAATAATTAATTTAAATAGATATAGAATATTTTATCGGTCGATGGAAATTTGACAAATTTAACCATGGCCTAAACTTTATATATCGGAGAATACCAAAACATATAAAGTTTTCATATAATCAAAACTATGCGGCTATAACTATCTTAAGTAAGTTAAAAATATATTTGCTAAAACTGTCAAATATATTGAAAACTAAACTAAATTAAATTAAAAATAAATTAAAATATATTTGTCTTATTTTCCGTTCCATCAGATATGAAAAGTGTTAATATGAATATATATACATTACACCAGATTACACATTGTATATATATCTGTATATGTATATATATATATATATATATATATATATATATATATATATATATATATATATGTTCCTTTGTACGTTATTGAAGGGATGAGTGCGAGTACGCATTCAAAGCGCGAGAGCTAAGGCCTACGATCTCGAACCCCTTTTTTCAACTGTGCTATTGAACGAGCTGTCGTACGATCCCTTCCTTTTTTTGTTCAACGCTCGAGATTATTACAATAAGTTTCGAAGTAACCCTATTACTTTGTGGCTTCTACTACTTTCAAAATTAAACGTCTGCTGACCCAGACTAAACTTAACAATTATCATAATATTGTGTAAATATATTTCAATAATATTGGTATAATTATGATATATTCTTAGTTGCTCGTTTAGTCAAATATATTTAATAATAAATTATATAATTAAATAAGTAGGTATATATAACACTTGGATAGTTTTACAATCATCAGGACAAATAGTAAAGAGGTATCGCATATATATATATATATATATATATATATATATATATATATATATATATATATATCAATAAAAGAACAAAGGGATAAATTTCGGAATTTCGTAGGGACAAACTGATATACATACATATATATATATATATATATATATATATATATATATATATATATATATATATATATTCATACGTTTTATAACCATAGGACAATGAAAAAAGAGACAGATATACAGAAAAGTCTGAACATCCTCGGAGTCTTACACATACGAATCGACAACACCACGCGTCTCATAACAAATCGATTTATTTCTCCATTCTTTATTATTCAAATGAAGTTCTGAATGAGAATACAGAAACAGGAGAAGCTATATACATGCATAGATGTATAGAAGGAGAGATCGAGAGAGAGAGAGAGAGAGAGAGAGAGAGAGAGAGAGTGAGAGGGAGAGGAGGACGCAGCAGCATTGAAAATCGAAAATGAAAGGCTGATACTCTCGCGCTTCGATTCGACAGATCCAAGCACACTCGCATAAGCATTTCCGGCTTAAGTACACCGCAGGTCCCCCCCGGTCTCCCGGCCAGGATGCTACATGAGGGCCGAGAACGACACGCGACGCGACGCGCGATATGGAGCAACGCTCGTATACGATATAGCATAACCGATTAAATCGAGAACGAGTCCCGTCGAGCGCACACGCGCCCACCGGCTCCTGCATCTCGCGCGCCTCGAGGAGGCAGCGCGCAACCGCCGCAAAGTAGCCGAGAGGCGGCAGTGGCCGGGCTCTGCGCCCGCGGCACACATTCACGGACGCGTACGCTCAGCCAGACGCGCGCGCACACACACGCACGCACACACACACACACACACACATGCACGTCCGTCGCTCTGTTATGCATTACAAACGACACTCTCCGAGAATTATTATTACTCCCGATTTCTCGAGAATACAGTCGGCCGGCGAGCGTTATTGTTGATGGCAAAAAAACGCGCTCGCGCGTTGCAAAACGGCCGTGGCGCTTCGCGACTCTCCTCTCGCACTTCGTGCGCAGCACTCTGAATTTCTTTTTTTCTCTCGGCCGTATTATAACTTCCCTGACTTTTGACTTGGTCCTTCTTAGAATTTTCCGAAAAGTTTTGTAAATCAAGTGCGAGCGGCGCGCGCGCGCTCACGCAGGAAGGAGCGCCGCGCAAAAAATCGTATATATATATATATATATATTACACACCTCAGGTAATAAATGAAACGTCGTTATTTACGAAAACTCGATTTCCTATATCGGGCTTTTAAAAATCAACGCTCGATTGTTGTTGGTGTATTGTGTCGATTGAAATTTGCCAGACTCGATGGCGATATATATATATGTATATACATATGCCATCCGCGATGTACATCGACGATCGATCTGTACATTTTTTCAGCACGTGCCGTTCAATACAAAGAGAGTACATTGAGTTTTATTGTAATGTTGCTAATGTATATATATATATATATATATATATATATATATATATATATATATATATGTATATATAATATACCTTGCTAGTACGGCTCTGTAATTCATAACCACTCGGTGAAATCGAGGAGATGTAGGACAGAGACTGACCATATAGTTGGATTCGTATTTCGCATTACGCGGGCGACACATAACACCGCTCGCGAGTCACGTGAATATAGATATAGCTGGGCAATAGGCAATTATTATACGGGGGATATTAAAAGTAGTTCGCATTCGCGGAATCCAAGCTGTGGAGGCGACTTGTACAATGAATGCTCGATCCTCAGCCGCGCACACGTAGTATGAACGCGTTCGATCCCGACCAAGCGTTGCATCCCACAGGTGATCCCTTTAGATTCGCGTCCGCCCTGCTCGTTATTATTAGAAATTCAGGCCACTTGTCATGTGGGGGAGGGGGCAGTCGCTCATTCAGTCACGAGGCGAGTCTGTCGCCTGACGCTTCCTCCAATTCTTTCTGACTAAACACTTTTATAACAACCTGTCGTTCGTTTGCTTTCTATGCAGATTCTTTTGATTTAGCTTTCGATTTTCATACATTTCTTTGTTCAAATATGATTATTATATGATGTCTTTACGGATTTGTGTGAGTCGATTAATTATTCAATCATTTTTACAAACTTTATCGAGAAGTGCTTCCTCGATTATTTTCAATTTCTATTATATTAATATTCTAGATAACGCAGATTGTTAAATACAAACAATATTCTTTTACTAAATTTTTTCGTCACATACAATCATCTTAATTTTGAAACTAACTACAATTCCATTCGTGCATTTCGCTGCTGATCGTTTATCAATCAAAGTTTATTTCCAAATGCGTGCAAACGTTGAACAGTTTGATTAATAAAAGTACCGTTGATACACAATAGCTGATGGAATATATATTTAGATTGAAAATGATCAAGTTAAATAAAACTTTATTTGAAGCAGAGCGACGAGCGCACACATTCGCGTCGAGCAAAATAGGTCAGCAAATTCTGTATTCAGCCGAGCCTTATGGATCATATAGTATTTCATATAATCATAATTATGCACTCTACATATATTAATATACAAACAAAGTGGAAAAGGCAAAATAAGTGGATTTCCTGCACGCGGATAAGGAACGAAAATCTTCAAAGAATTATTTAATTCGATTTCGTGCAAAACCGCTTGCACATTTAAAGTGTGTACACGTTCCGCCGTGCCCGGTGCGTGAAATAATAAACATTATTTGCTCAGTGCCCGAGCGCGGGTTTCGTAAGAAAAATGCACACACGCACTTATATGCAATTTCCGTAAACATATTGCGTTTTGGCGATAATTTCAATTGCGTGCGGCCGCAACGTAAACTTTTGCCCCGTTGAATCCGCTAAGCGGAAATTTCGCGAGTGTATCTTTATGAAATTTATAATCATTCAAGTAATTGCACTCCATGCGTCTTGGGACGAATTTTTTTTTCTGCCGAAAACGAGAATATTTTACGGAAATTCGTCAACTGCAATGATGATAATGCTTGTTTAACCTCTTATTTATTTATACATACATACATACATACATACATACATGCATACACACACACACACACACACACACATACACACACATATATATATATATATATATATATATATATATATATATGTATATGTATATAAGAGTGCATCATCGCCTGCGCGTTTGTCTAGCTTCAGTAATTTTAATGTAATTTTATTAATTTTCTTGTACCAGTGTCTAGACTGGCATGTCAGAAGGACTTTATTCTGTTTTGATTTCAAAAGAAGTTTAGAAAGTAAAGCAGTTCTACGTAAGAGACTGTGCACGAGCACGTCTCTATTGTCGCAACGTGAACCCGCGGCACAGATCCCGAAGCGACTTTGGGAGTGGTAAAAGGGCATCGACCCCAGATAGACTTTTTATGATTATGGGTGGTCTACGGTCCTTAATTAAAGCTTCGACTCGGCAAGAAACGCATTGAGACAACAGATGTAATATTGAGCTTATTGTACTGCTTTGCCGATGTACATAGGGATTATATATCATACATTTACAAATTAAAATAGAAATGAATCTTATGATTTGAATCATTCGTACTATTTGAACATAATAACGATGATAAAATGACGATAAAAAATAAATTGAAGAATTTACTCACTTCACAAACAGTTATTTTTGTTCGATGTTGGAATTTTATTACCTTTTACGGACAAGAAACTTAATAAATTAATCTATTTCCTTTATATTATTTTACTAATAGATATACCAATACGGTTATATATAATATTATAAGTTTGTTAATCATAATTAAGTATATTTTTTTATAAATCGTGTATTTATAAAGCAAATAAAACAAAATGAATTAATACAATAATCCGGATAAAAATATGCATGAAGTATTTTCAAAAAATCGCACGAATTCGAACTCGGAAAATTGTATACCAACAATAATAAATATAAAACTTATTGTAAAATTTGAAAATAAATCAAAATAAAGCCGAATGTTTATTTGATTTTTCAGCCGTTGGTCATAATATATCTGCCAGTGCCCAAGGATTTTGAATAAAAATTTAAAATATACGGGCTCGAGACGTCGAGAATTCGAATAACAAGCAAATTAAGCATATATCATAGGATCGGCGCAAACGTGAAATAAACGATCAAAAATTTTGTGTTACACGGGTATACAACAACATTTAATGATTCTTTTTCGATTATAAGAGCTTAATCTATAAGGTCTTGAATTTTTTCTATCAAAGCTCTGGCTTTTATACACTGTAATCCAAATTCGTAATTCAAATAATCGTAGAATATTCTACATATTTTTGTCCACTGATCGACGATGTGAAAAAAATTGGGAAAAAACATTGTAATTGAAGAGACACTGAAAATTGCGTTAGAGAATATCTTTAATAATCAATATGAAAAATAGAAAATGAAAATAAAAATTTATGCATTAAAATACTTGTGTTTTTTACAGATTTCTCCCAAATGTGATATTTTATGAACTTAAGTTAAGTGAATATTTAAGTATTATAACAATATGTGTGCATTAATTGCATACTCTTAGATAATTTCATTTATTTTTTGGAAGTTAAAAATTAATAACAATTGATATTTAAGTAAAATCTAAACAAATGTTCTCTAATAAACAATATTTTTTATAAATATTTATACAATTAATTGCTTTCACGTAAAATATGTGTGTCCGCTTCAATTTGCTCGCATCGAATCATTCTTTGAGTTTATATATCTCTCATATACACGAATTCAAACTTGTATCTGAGAGGAAGGGTTTAAGAAACTCAGTATAGATCGCGAGCTTTGACATACAAAAAATCATTAAACATGAAAGCAATCACAATGGTTTCAGGAATTAATTAAGTCTCTTATCGTTTATTGCCCTACGTTTACAATATTTTGAAACAAAGCTCGGCATTGAATAAGAACAGACGGCCAAAGACCGGCGCTCACGCGTGCCGGAATCGAGGCTAGCGGCTCGGTCCAGGGCTTCCGGGGACCGTGGCGGCGCTCGTCACCGCTTCCGCGGCGCCCCGGGCTCTCGACGCATTATGTGCGGATATGCAGCGGGCGCCATCGGTGGGGTGGGTCGCGCTGCCCTCGGATCGAGGCGACTTCCTCGCGGCCGAGGGCGACGGCGAGGACGCCGCGCAGCCCCCCCCCCCATTGGTCCAACACGGGGCGCAGGGTCGCCGTCGCGCCCCTTCCGCTTCGACAGTGAGTTATGTGTGAAAATTCCCCTGGCTCGGCGGCTGGCGCACGGGCTGCTCGCGCCCGACCCGGCTCCGGCACTAAAAGCCGCATCGACGTCTAATTTTTCTTATGCTAATTAAAAACGCGATAACGGCATAAATCATGCGATGGCACGCAGGTGGATGTGCCTGCGCGGCCGTAGTCGTCGTCGCGGGCGACGATCGATCTTCCGCTCCGGCACATCCTTGTTTAACCTCATTACATTAGAAAAATTGAAAAAAATTCCCAATGCCCCTAATGCCTCGTTGGGAGGCGTAAATGTCTCGTTCTGCTCCGTTGTGGTTTTATTAAGCTCGCGGCTTTTACTAACTGACCTACAAAGCGGTGCTCCACAACATCCAATGATTTAGTCCAAGAATTCAATCGAAACGAGTGTCCGTTTGATGTAATTTTACAACGTTTTTACGCAACTACTATCTTAAAGCAATGTACCACGGAATAATATTTTTTTGTTATTCAAAATAAATGAAATTTTAAATCAATTTTTGTGCAGGAACTTCGAAAATAGAAGCAGTGACTAATACGATTACATTATTAAATATAAAAACACCTGAATCGCGCGCAATTGAAGATTCTATCAACGCACCGTACCGTACGATATACACGGAGTTGTTTTTCAGAAGTAACAGAAAAATACATTATTGTACATCCATAATGAAGTTGCATAAATTTATCCAATTACACCTTCAGGATAAAGCAATTGTTTCAGCCAAATAGAGACTTAACTCCGGCCATAAATGACTAGTTATTACGACACGGCGGTAAAAAGTAATTAATATTAGTGAAAGAGCGATGGGTCGAGGAGGAGGAGGGGGTGGCTCAGAGACACGGGGAACGACCGCCCGTGCCCATCGGGTACGGAGTGGAGAGGGGCGAGAGGGAGAGTGAGAGAGATAGGGAGAGAGAGGTCTATAGAATGGAGCGCGTTCTAGGCCTGACTGCGCGGGTAGGAGCCGCGTTTTCGGGCAATCATTTCAGCGGCCTATTGCAAAACAATCGGTGCTGGGGCTCGCGCGAGACTCGCGCTGCGCTGCGGTTAAACAAATTGTTCCGGCTGACGAAACGCGGCGCGCGCGCGCAAGGCGCTGTCGGCGGCTCGAACGACGACGATTCACTAATTCACGGCGGCGCAGCCAGTCGATGGTGGGGGAGGACGGCAGAGGGGGTGGGGAGGGAATTTCGCGCGCGCGCGCGCGCCCGCGCGAGCGTAAATAAGCATTCTCGTCCGTTAAACAATCACGCGACGCGCGCTTGTGTAATTTAACTTCTTTTCCATTTCACGCGAATCGTTATGTTACGATGCTCGGCTGCTCCTGGGCTCCAGATACATACCCCTTCCTCCCGCGGAAGGGTGTTTACCGAATTCACATGTAAGTCGGCCCGGCAAACGTGTAATTACAGGTAAATACTTGCATTGGCAAATACGAAATATATAGGCCGCCAGTCGTTTGAAGCCGATAACCTAGGATTCGGGAGATTTAAAAATATCAGTTGAGATTTTCGATCGCCGTAAAACCGTAATGCGATAGATCGTTGATGAAAATGAATATAATTGAACGTTGAAAAATTCTGTTTCAGCTGTAGAAATAACTGAAGTAGAGTAAATCTATTGAAAGGGAAAACCTATTTGTAGAAAATCAGATATCATCATTTAAATATGTTTTTCCCGTCTGTTTGATTTAGACAACGTTTGCAATTACTTGTAATGGTATTTTTAGTCTCTTGTAAATCATCATAATAGTAATTCAGGGCGATTACGACATGTCACCCATAATGCCCAATAACACACATTCAAATAGCTTTTATTCAATATTGAAACAGTCGATTTGAACACACGTACGTTGATTTTCATTGCATTGTCCTGCTTTTACAAATATTGTCTTTTAAAAAGAATTCGAAGCAGATACTTTACATTTTTATGAAATGTAAGAGTTTCTTTATTTTACACGTATAAAATTGCAACTTTGCTTGGAAAACTTTTCTATGAATCCAGATCTCTTGGCGAGTGCGGAGGATCGTCGATTTGAAAATTGAACGATGCGCGGGAAGTCGCACAATTAAAAAGGAATCAAAAATTACAGGACCTTTTTTTAACGAGAGCACGAATTTTCCCATACTGCCTTAAGTTAGCAGTTCTCAACTGACTCGGAGCCGTTCCAAGGAAAAAGAAAACGAATCCAATTATATGCGAACGACTCGTATTAAAGGCTCCTCTCTTTCCTCCCGTTCGTCACTTTGGCAGGCGATTTGTATACTCATATGTATTTATGCATCACCTCTTCGCGCTCGTTCCTCCCGTCCCCACTCTCGTTCCGATTCTTATTTTTCTTCCCGCCGAGATGCACGTTCCGATACGATACTCGTCGCGCGCCCATCGCTATCTTCTCGTCACTATGCAGACTATACACCTATATACGCCCTGGATCATCACAATAAGAGCCGTTTAATAATCAATGCGCGCGCGCGCGCGCAGGTCGCGATAATTATGAATATCTCGCCTCTCGTATCTTTGAAGCCGAAGGGACGGAGTGGTGCGAGCGAGTATGCTAAAGCGTCGCGCGCTTAGGACCAGTCGTATCGCATCCTCCAAGAAGAAGCAGCGTGAGTATCGTGAGTGGGACTGATGCATCCGTACACGCATATATATATATATATGCACGCTTGACAATGGGCGTGAACTGGTTCCGAACAATGACGCCGCGTCTATACGTATCAGACTGGTTTCCTAAGTGTATGCCGGCCAGTCCTCGGACGGGTACTTCGATTCGCGCTCGATTATTTCGTAATTTCGATATGCTAATCGGGCCCGCAGCGGCGGAGACAGTCCCGCGGAACGGCCATGTGCGGCTGCGAAAGAGAGAGAGAGAGAGAGAGAGAGAGAGAGAAAGAGGAACAGATAAATAAAGCTGGCGAGTAAGAGAGGGTCTAGAGATGGATCGAGTGGAGACGTGCGATGCAAGTCGAATGTATTATGTGTGTGTGTGTGTGTAAGCGCGACACGTATAGAGCGGAAGAAGGAAACAAAGATAGAAAGAGAGTGAGAGAGAGAGAGAGAGAGAGAGAGAGAGAGAGAGAGAGAGAGAGAGCTGTTGCCTTTCGAAGGTTTTGCCGCTTCGCATCGGGATTAGGGTTGTGTTTCAGGCGCTTTCTCACGTTCCTCCGCCCTTTTCTCCGTCTCTCTTTACTGTATTATACTTTCCTCTCGCCGCCGCCGCCGCCGCCGCCGCCGCCGTTGTCGCGCCGCGTCGCGTCTCCCGCGCGCTTACATATCTACGCTCTCGCGTTTCCTTTCCGGTCCGCAGCTTCATTAAGTCGCGCCAAGTTCGTTAACTCGATTCGATATCGCGTTTGCTCTTTTCGACTTTGGCCTTTTTGTTCGCTCAACGGCTTGTTGTATACGTGTAGCGTAGCCGTCGCGCCGCCTCGAAGCTCCAACGGATGAACTTGTTTTTACCCGCGAGCTCAGCGCGCTGCTGTCACACTTGCTGGTCGTCAATCCTCTCCGCGAGCTTAGAATTACCATTATTTCGGCTAAAAGGCGTTCAGGCGGAAATCCCGCAGACGCACACACACACACACACACACATATTTTGGAGAAACAATATATTTTAACTTGCAACGATTAATCGCTCATGAAAACAGAAAATGTGTTTGGCATAGGGATGCTTCTTTTTATATTGGATTTGAAAACGTCATCAGAACTTGCGTCACGTAGCGTAATAAAATAGGTCAATAGACGTAACAAATAAGTTTTATATTATTACGCATTAAATAAAAAAAAAAGAATCTGTAAATTCAATAAGTATTTCGATACCGCTTGTCAATAAAACATATTAACTGATGTAAAAAAATTTGTGGATAATTTGATAAGAAACTTTAGTGATTGTAATAAAACGATTATATTTGGAATAATTAATATTTTCTACTTCAGTTCTGAATTATTTTATTAGTAAGCGATAATTGAATATGTAATTGAAATTACTGATTTTCATTTTTTGATAGTATTGTGATAGACAATAAAGTGTACTATTTTGATCTTATTAAAATTTTCCGAATCGTTTTGAAAACTATCAAATCCAAATTTATTTTTTATCAAGCTAATATCAATCAATATTCGCTTATATATAATTGATAATATTTTGGAGGCTTTCAACGCTCGCTCATTTTTCACAGGAACCTAGCAATAATTTCTATTTCGAGTAATATTTTTTATCATCTGAGAATCGTCATAAAATGTAGAGTGTTGGGTACAATGCAAAGCATGAAATACAGGTATATGACACGCGCGATGGCAATAAACGCGGCGCAACGCGCTGCCGCATCCTATCCGTGAATCGGAAGAGGACTTCCGACTGCGCGGGGGGACGAGCAGCCCGGGCGCGCAAGCCCTTTTTAACACTGCAGAGGCCCGGAGGCTCGGGCGATATCCTGGGAACACCTCCCAGCAGCTATCTGTCAATCCGCTCGGCGGATATAAAAGAGATACGGATTAATGGCCCGCGCGGCACGATCGGGAGCGCCGCCCGGCGTAATGCCCCGCGCGGCGGCGCGTCCACGTGAAAGCTCCGCGAGGCATCCGCGGGTGAGACCGGCCCGCTGCGGAGCGAGCGAGAGGGAGGGAGGTACCCTCGGTAACGGCTGACAATGGCTCCCGATATACAATGAGAGGAAATATCCAAGATATGCAAACTAGCTCGCGTTCCGATCATCTTCGAAAGGGCGTAGGGTGGGCTGGCAGGGCGCCGCAGACACGGAACGCAGGGGGGACTCGCGCGCACGCACACAAATACAAATACGGTGGGGCGAGCGAGCGAGAGAGCGGCGCTCGGGGGGCGAGGGGGGAGGGGGGGGAGCGCTCGAATATCCCGAGGAGAGCAGAAGAAGGGTTCGAAGACGAACACATGTTCGGGGGGGCATTTGCATACCTCCCGGGCAATTTGCATACGAAGAAATTTGCATCGTACGTGCATTCTCGCGAGCGACCCGACCGCTCAAACGTACACGCGCGCGCGCGCTCCTTTCACCTCTGCCCGCCTCTCTGACTCGCGCTACCCCCCCCCCCCTCCCATCCTCCCTCCCCGCCCCGCCGCTACTCTCCGGCTCCAGCCGCCGTCTGAGGCTCCTAGGATGCGGATGCGTCGCGCGCGATCGGCGAGTGGATGCATAGCGCCGGTAGTATCAGTCCCCTCCGTCCCCTCCCCGATCGCCCGATGAGGAATAATATATTAAGGGATAAAATGTTGCTAATGCTTTTATGCGAGGTTCCGTGGATAAAGCGCCGTCGCTTATTCCCGTCGACGGTGAGATAGAGAAGAGAGAGAGAGAGAGAGAGAAAGAGTGAGTGAGAGGCGGGGGGTGAGAGCGACGGAGCCCGATGTATTTTTTTTTCACATGCTCGTCGGCACGACCTCCGCCTCACCGCCGATCCATTGGGCTCTCGAGTGGCCTTTTGATTGTGTCGCTCCGTGATGCGCGACTTTGGCGATAAATATTCAGCGATTGGTCGCCTCGCACAATAACCTAAGCGGGGACGCCGAGGACACAATCGGATAATAAACACTCGTCGGGATCGATTAAGATCCGATCCGAGGCTCATGCGCTCCGTCTATTACATTAATTTCTGTTTTGCCACTCGAGGACTCAACTGCGCCGCCTGTACTGGGAGCCGGAATCATGTGAAAATATATTACGTCCAAAAGAAAATAAGTTTTATCATTCATCGTCTGATAGATTTGCTCAATAATTGACAATGCAGGTAATTTTTTGCAATACGAATGATGCAAGACAAAATGTAATTTTTTTTGATCGAAGCAGTGTATTAATTTCGAAGCGTATAAATAAAGATACATTTACTATCGTCTATGCATAGTAGATTGAGTTTACAATAATATTTGCTTCTAGTTTTCTAAAAACAATTTATTTACAGGCGAGTACAGGTACGTCAATAAAACTCATATACGAGTAATACTCCTATTACTCTATAAAAGTCTTTGCTTCTATAAAAGCAAATAATTATAGTTACTTATGATAATGTGGATAAAATCAGACAAACTTAAATTAACAATAACTGTTGAAAATGTGGTAGGTGCTATCAAAAGTGCTGAAAAACTACTGCAAAAAATGGAGCTTTTCATAAGAAACAAACTTTCTTTGGTTATACAGTACGACTGCAATGGAATTAGAATGGAATGCGAATTCAACCAATAAGAATAAACAATATCTTTAGAAAGGAAGAGATTGTGGACTGATCATTGTGCATAATGTTTAGTTAGCGAATAATATATACAGAGTACTTAGATTATAGTTATTGTAGCTGAGGTATCACATGGAATTATACCAATATCAATCACTGAAATAATAATAGAGTTTGAGCTGGAAAAAAAAGAAAAAAAACAAAAGTAAAACAAGAGCTACAAAGCAAGACGAAGAACCGGGAAAATAGCGAGTTTTTTGACCTCTAGCACACTGCCTAGAAGTAATACCCGACAAGTTCAACTCGTTCGGTAAGACTAGTAACTAGAAGAGTAAAAGAATAACGAGAGCGTGGAATTGTGTAAAGGGAAGTCTTGGACAAGGCGGCGGTGAATTAATCTTGGTGGACTCTTATGGATGTTCTATACAGCTATATACCTGTCTCGCTCGGCTTTGTTGGGAGCGACAGCGGCGCGTCTCGCGTTTCCAATCCCCAGGATGGTCCCGCGCTTCCGTAGCAGTCGCCGTCGACGTCGACGTCTTCGTCGTTCGTCACCGCGCGCGCGCAGACAAGGCCGAGAGTGCCCTCCCCCCCCCCCACATCCACCCCGCTCCCTCCAATGGATATCGCTTTTCGTCCGTAACGCGGGCGAGCCGCGCATTTCTTCCGATCCCCGCGTATATGGATACGCGACCGTGCGGTCGTGCCGCCGGGGGAGGTGGCGTGAGGGGGGAGGGGGGGGGAGAGGTTCCGCGCCGCGGCGCAGAGACATCACCCGCGCGTCCGTCCCGACAATGGAAACCGAGGAGGTCTTTTACCTGCGCGGGCCCGCTGTCTTTCTTCTTCGCTCTCGATTTCCAGAGTAGCTCGACTCGCCCCGTGCGCGGGCGTCGCCGCGAACAATGAGAGCGCCCTTCCTCCAAACTCCCCCCCCACATCCCACCCTCCTTCTGCCACGACGCTCCGCCGGGAGCTCCTCGACCAATTGCCGAGCGTCGCCGCGGCGCATTGACTTCGCTGCCACGTATTTTTATATAAGAGGGTTAGAGAAAATTTTGACGTTCATCGGGACGCCGAGCGATCGCTGCCTCGGAGTGTCGTAACGGTTCGGCTTCCAGGATTATTCCATTAAAAGGGTAATACGGCGGACAATACGGCGTTTTTCAATTCGCATTGGAGAAAAGCATTCAATCGAGTTTTATGGCTTAGATGTCATATCTCGTTTTTTTCTTCGACGACAAAGCAATCGAAGATCCAATTTCGTTTTACAGCTCACTTGTTCTGCTATCATTTTATTATTAACATCAAAAAAATTTATTATACTTACGTCATAATTATTCTTTGTACAGTCTTGTGTGGCTAAAGTCTTCTTTCTGGATATGTTTAATAAATTTTCATAAAATTTTCATCTAAACTAACTCTTCGTATGTATACTTTAATACAAAGTAGTCTTAGTATTTTTGTCCCTAAGAACGGTAAGGGCGATACGACATTAAACAAATCAAATAAAACAAACAGTAGTACTGACTTGAATCGAACTTGGATTCAAAGCTTTTCACATATTTTTGGTTTAAGAGAAAATGATACTTTACGCGATGATTTGTATTTGGTCTAAATCTTTCACTCAACTAATTTGTATGCATGCAAGCGAATGCTGCATTGATGCTATTTTGGCATCCGTCTGAAGAAAGCCGATATCAAATGGAATTCAATTTTATGGAATAAATAAAAGAGTACATCGTATAACATTAGTTTTGCTGGCCAGAACTTTTTTTTATTCCATATAAATAAATAGTGGCTAAAAAATTAGCAGTATATATATTTGAATATTATATTAGGAAATAAGGTCTTTCAAATATACTATGATGCCTTATCATATGAAAAACTTTTTACTACTTTTTTTATTTATTTTAATTTTTATTTTTCACTACAACATTGCAATAATAAAATTGTTCAATAAACAGTTCTTTACTTAATTTTGTCAAATCTTTTTTTTAATTTTTTAACTTTTTTCAACATATTTTTTCATTTAAATACATCGAATTTGTCATAAAAATGTATTAAGATTGATTTCATTAAGATTGATTAACTAATTCCACTGACGAAACTGTTTCATACTGGTTTTAGGTAGAATGTAACCACGGCCGTATATAACGGCTGAAAAAACTTGTATATAAAGGGGATCAACACAAAGCTTTGAATTTAAATATTTATAGTTTGAGACAAATACAGGATTGACTGTACGATATTTTTTTAAAAATACCAGTTAAAAATATAGATAATGCAAGTAATGCATACAATAAAATTTCTATAAAAATTACAACAGTTATGCAAATTATTTATTTATTACGAAGATAACGATGGTCTGATGGGAGATAATTCACGGCAAACATGGAGGCGAAAGTGGCTCTCCTGCAGCGCGAAAATTTCGAATTCCCATAGGAGCGAATTCGCGCGTGCCATCTGCAATCGCTTCCTTTGACGCACGAACGCTCTGCCACGCTCGGATCGTAGGTTCTCACATATCGGAAGTGGCTCTAAATTTTTTAAATTATGCGCCCATTACGTGCAGGAGAGAAAGAGAGCGTGAGCGCCGAAGATCCAGAGCTAGTAATGCTAATCCGGCACTCATCGATCGGCCTTCGCAACCCTTTTCTTCGCCGAGGCCCCGATCGAGAGACAGAGAGAAGAAGACGGAGCGACCTTGGTCCGTCCCTCCACCTGGCTCAATAAAAGGCCCCCCTCACCTTCCCCCCGTCAACTATAAACCCGCTACTGCATCCTTCGTGGCGGCACCTCCGCTGCACGCACGCACGCCCGGCAAGAATATACGCACTCTACACACACACACACACACACACACACACACACATACGTTTATATTATATCTATACATCGGGAGGTTTTTTTCTCTGTATCAAACACCATCGCCCTGGTCGATGTATATCCATATATACATCTATAGTACAAATATCCCAATGTCCCGATATAGTTCCGATCGCGGTCCGTTGTTTTTTTTTTTTTTTTTTTTTTTGGCATTTTCGATTTTCCTCGAGCTGTTTTTTTCCTCGACTCGCAGCTGCGCGTCTCGTCGGCTATCGAACAATGGCCAAGAGACTCGCGTCCCGTCGCCCCGACAATAGCGACAGCGTAATCGAAGGCACAGAGGTGGCGGCCCTCGATGCAAGGCCGAAATGACTGTTTCGGCGATAAAAACTTCGCGGAGAATGACAAATATACGTGACTGTATTATACGCGTATCGACGCGGTGGAAGGAGAGCCACCCCTTAAGCTCGCTCGTTCTTTCCTTTTTTTTTTAACAACCTTCCTCCGTTTCGCTGGGTCTTCATTCCCCCACCTCCCTCCACCCCACCCTCTTGAGTGCGCGTTCGTACCTTCTCCTATACGTATACTCTTTGCCCCGCATGCGTTGGCACGTATAGAGCTAGCGCGTTATGCGTGATATATATATATATATATATATATATATATATATATATATATACACGAGGAATATGGTAATGGACCCCGCCACCATCCATCGCCCGATATGTAAATAAGATATATATTTGAGTTTTGTTGCGGCCGCGCGGGAACTTCGATGGGAACCTGTGTTATGCACACACACACACATATATATATATATATATATACGAGTACACGACTGGGGTACGGGGAAACGGGAGGGGCACGGGGTGCGTGCGGCGCGACACTCTGGAAAAATTTTAAAGGCGCGCGCGCGCGCTCGACACCATGGGACAGGAGGGGGAGGAAGTGGCGTGTATAAGCGTCTTAGTAGCCGCAGCGAGCAGTCGATCCAGATTTATGGGTTTCTTCGATGGGCCGAGATTGTTCGGCGACAATCGTCGGCCCGTTTAGGGTGGATCCGTGCGCGGGGGCAATAGCCGAGTCGACGCGACCGGGTCTGTGTGAACGGAAGCCGAGGATTTGACGATCGGTATTCAAATGTATCAATGACCTCGGCTCTATTGATATCGCTTATTATATCCCGGTTGACGCTACGTTCCGACGATATTTTTTTCCCCTCCTAGATCTATAACAAATCGACTGGAAGAATTAGTTCAAAGACAAAGTCATCACTATAGGTCTGATAAGAAAATTTAATAATCTGACAATAATATCAAGAATAACAAATGAAACATTATTTCATATTTTAATAATTACTGTATCATACGCTTAACGGAAGTTAATGATTTTTCCAAAAAAATAATCTACATATACTTGTATGAATGCATAATATGATTAGTAATAATAAATTTTCCCTTGGTAGAATGGAATTCACATTTATATACAGAATACTTAAGTTTTTCATAATATTTTGCGATAGATAATTATAAAATATACTATTTGAAATTAGAAGCTAAATGAATTTAATGTAATAATATTGGCGTTCGGTAAAGCAGCGTGTTTACCGTGCAGCCGTTCCATCTCAAAGTCAAGCGCGCATCGTCGGCGACATTCACGTACATAGTATACACACGTACACACACACACACATATATTGTCGAAGGTAGATAAATTAGCATAAGGGTTGTTAATGCGTGAGAACAAACTCGCCCCGAGAGGAAAAGAGATGCTCCGACCATCCGTCATCTCACTGACGATTTGATATTCTAAGCCGCAAAATTGATTTTAATACGGTCCACGTGTACCCACGTATCACAAATCTCTAATGAGCAGTCGCAAATTTTGCGGCATTGGCGTGAAAAAAGTACGCCAGCGTCTATTCGTGAAAATTTTTATTATCGATAATTACAGCGAACAATTGATAATCTGTGGAGATTATATTATTAATGTTATTGATGCGAACATTTTTTTTATCAAGGGTCGATTCCGCTTACCCTTCCTCGACAAAATTATTTTTTTTTTTACATTTCGATTCTGCGGTACTGATTTTAAAAAGGAAGAATCTGACTGCCATTATAATGGTAAATATGAGTTAGTTATAAAAAGATTGTAAAACCGATAAAAATATTAGCTCATTTAATCTATATATAGGCATTATTGAATATATTCTAGAATTCAATTATACCGAGTTCTTTATTCAGTTATTCAAATTGTAATGCTTTATTTTTACAAATCCAATACACGGCTATAAATACAGTTTTATTGAAAAACAATCATTTAATTTATCATTTATTAAAATTATCGATAAATATTAAATCTCGTATTAAAAATACAAAGATATAAGATTTAAATGAATCCCATTTTATTTTAAAGAATGTTCTATAAATACGCTATGTACAAAATACACCTGAACAATAATCGGCATATTTAAATATTGAAAATATGTCAGCATATTAATCGACAGAAATTTATTACATAAGAGGTTAATTTTTCGTTGATTTCAAATAACGAATTATGTTCTTAGAAAATCGTTATAATTTAATGAGATTTTTTTTAATTTATTTGATCAATGGAGTATTTTAAGGCTTGGAGGTCTTAACGTGCATATGCCAAATTGCTACTATAGATCGGAAAATAAAGCGGAACAGATATCTTATTTTTTAAAAATGTTATATGAATGTCTCGCGTTGTAATCGAAGAACTTTTAAATTTTAGCTTTAGCGTACTCAATCGACTCGTACTCGTTCCTTATAATAAATTTCTTGAATAATAGGAATGAACGGTGTCAAAAATTTAAAATAATTTATTTTATTATACTGTGTTGTCGCAGTTCAATTTACTAGACGTTCGTTAGAATTAATCGATTTGGCAAGAGTATCGCGTATGTAATAAAACTTTGATATAAATAAGTTGTATAATAACAAAACTGTTAGTTAACGCATGAAAAATAATTGTTCTTCAACTTAAATAGATACAACTCTTTAATATGCGCCAATCATTAAATACAATAATAATATTACTATTAATTACGAGATTAAATTTTAAAAATATGAATCATATTCTCAGAGAAGACCTTATATTTCTGTTCGCAACAAATATATTATATGAAAATTTTGAGTTTTGAAATTTTTTGCATTATAATATGGAATTTGCGTTTTTTTCTGCGTTGTACTTCTTAGATATCTTAACTAATAATCAGATCAATAATAGTAGCCCGTTTAATCAATATGCTAATATTGTTGGTGAGATAGAAAACAGGAAAATAGAATACTACATAAAATCAATATAGGTACAATTATTCAAATTTCCTGTTGGAAATTTACTTGCAACGTATGCGATAGACTGATAAGCTTGAATTAATTTTTGAAACATATAAGAAAACAAAATAAAAAACAAAAATAGAATATAACGAACGTTGTTAAAGGTAATATTATACTATAATAAGAAATATTGTGAAAATAGTCGTCGGCATTTTTCATTTAATATATACAATAATAAATTAGCTTTGATTGTATGATTATTATATGTTGTTCAAATATATAAAACTCAATATAATGCTATAAGCTTATTATATTAATTATGAAAAATTGGAATTTGTTAATTGTAATTTCAACTAGAAATTGTAATTGTACGCTTGAAAAATTTTTAAATACTTGATTCTGTAATAATTTCGATAACGAAGATAACAATTTATTTTATGCGGACATAAGATGTTCGATGTTACTGTATATTATGCAATAAGAAAAAATCGGTGCAGCTTTTCAAACCGTCGAAATTAAGCTCTCTCTCCCATTAATTATTTTCGTTACACATCAAAAATAATCCACCTCTAAATTTATCGTCATAGTCCTAGAAAGGGGTAGTTTGGCTTAAATGAAAAAGTTTCTCATAGATTTCAATGAGCAAAAAAACAAAACTGGATACAAACTAGCGCCAGTTTAGAAACGCGAGTCTAATAGAGCACGCAAGAAACTTTGGTCGAAGCCCGTTCCTGCCGCCCGGGCCTCTATCTACGTTCGAAGGCCGTAAAATTTTCTGTTGATAGCCTCGAAATAAAATGCAGCCTGCTGCCGGCGCGGTTAAAATATTCCGGGCACATTCGATTGGTATATATACGCGAGGAAAGCGCGTATCGATCGCTCGCCCCACATGCGCTCGCACGCGCGCCGCGCCGCCGCCGCCGCCGCCGCGAAAATGCAAATGAGGCGGCCTCGTGTGCTTGTACGCACTTAGGTCGCTGATGAGGGCGCGCAATAAGACGCTCTCGGCGGCGCGGCCCTCCTCGATAGAGATCGCACATCCACCGGCTCGATGCACTAACGAGCGCGGCCGCGGCGGCGGCGGCGGCAGGGCGCCTTTCGATCCAACCCACCATCGTCCCATGTGTCCAGCCCATCGATCGGCCGCCGATTCGATCGCCCGGGCCGATTACGTCCGTCGCGCTCGAGGTGGCAGCACCTGTCCGGCCCCGCCGAGCGCGCGCCCAACGTTTCTCTCTCCGCGTTACTCTCTCCCGCGCGCGGATACACGTATGCGTGTGTGTACGCGCGGCCCGAGCGAGCGGAAGGGGGGAGGGGGACACGAGTGCTCGCGCCCTCGTCACGCGTCTCTGAACAATGGCATTAATGGGTCTCCGCGCGCCGAGTTATTAATTGCCGTTGCCCGCACCGGATACGCGCGGAGCCGACTCCCGGGCGGCGCGCGCGCGTCGATTTCGTCCCCGGCGACGTGATTCTCACCACGGAAGGCGGGACAATGCTTCGGGTCCACGAGTATCTCGAAGATTCGCGAGCGAGTGGCGGCTGCGACGGAGGAGAGGGCAGCGATCGCTGGAGTGCGGAGGGAACGTCGGGAAGAGGGCGAACCAATCGAGCGGGACGTTAAAAAAAAAGGAGGAAAGCGCATCGGGGACAGCGTCGCGGTCGGGCCCCGCGGTTTATTATTCCCGGCATTGTTCGCGTCGTTGCGCAGCTAAGGTTTCGCGCACACATACCTATACGTATGTATGTGTACACACACACACACACACACACACACAGACATATTTATACATATGTATATGTATAGAGAGCATTTCGTGATTTCTCCGAGAAATCAGACGCTCCCGTGCGCGGGCGATCTTTATGGTCGATCTTATTACGGGGCCGAGCGACGTGCTCGCGTCATTAAGAGCCCGACGGGGCCCGAGAAGGGCTCGGGCTGCGCGACTGTCGGGCTGATTAATAGAGGACGGAGCGAGATAATCGAAAGGAAGTAACGAAATGAAAATAAGCCGCGAGAAAGGAACGTCCTGGGCGCAAGCGAGATGCCATCTTCGCCGCACACGCATACACTGAGTGCAGCGATAGCGAATATGTTCTTGTGCTCTGCTTATATATTCACACACACACACACACACACACACACACACACACATATATAGGCATGCACCAATGTCTGTGTTTCTGTGTGTAGATATATGGTATATATGCGCGGTAGGGGCAAGCCGCTGTGCGAGCTTCCGATGCTTCATGCCCGCTGATCGCGCGCAGGCGCGCTTCGAATCACCCTCGGGAAATTACGGGCGCACTTTATATGTATATATATATAGTACGTTCGATGCTCGCGTGATAAGTTCTGTTTTCTTGAGCGCTCGCTACTATATATATATATATATATATATATATATATATATATATATATATATATATACTGATGGGATGGCCCCGACGCTTGGCCGTGCGGCGTCACGCCTGGCTGCTGTCGTCGAACGCGCAGGAACAACAATAAAAAGATGAGGCGACGACGACGACGACGACTCGCGAGAGCGTACGGGAAGGAATGGGGAAGGCGAAGGAGGCGGGCGCGACAGAAGTGCGAACTCGCAGGAAATTATTAAAGCGCGTGAGAGAGCGCATCGGATAGTCGTGCGCCGATTGTGTACGCGTTCCTATGCCCCCACGCCCAGTCGAGATCCGGGTTAATTTTGTCGCACTCGTTATCCGCACGCTCGAATTCGCGATTTCGTTTTATTTCTCTGTTACTTTGGCTTAGACGTTTTGCGCTCCTCTGCACGACGAAGCGTGTCTCCTGGGCCTCACTCGCTACTAGGCTCGGCGAAAGGGGCGCGTTCGATCAAATAATATCGTTGGTAAATTATGACTGGTCGAATACGGATTGGATTAACTCTTCCGATGTATATTATTTTCAGTATTCAATAATATATATTTGGATACTCTCAATTTCCAGTTCTTGAAAAGCTTACAGTTTCTTTAAACGAATTGTGAATTCATATTAAAAAATATAATTTCTGTTTTTTTTTTTGTTTTTTTTTTTAATAATAATACTACATATGTAATACGAATTCGCCCTCTATCTAAATAAACCTTACTTAATGAGATGCGCGCAACAAAAAAGAAAAATAAAGAGCAAAAGCACGAAAGAGCACACGCACATGAGTTGCACATGTGGTATACATGTGAATGAATATATATATATAGACACAGTATATGAAAGTAAGTGCGCAACTTGTCAAGCGGGTAAGTGAATAAGTGAGTAAAGCGAGTGCCCCTGAGACCGACGCATTGTAATTGCAGGCTACTGGCAGACAGCTGAGGCCTCCACGCGTGGATGATCCGCGCGCTCGCCGATCCGAATCTTCTATGGCCATTTCGTGTCACTGCTATCCCTGCGTTTTTACTTTTTAACCGATTGTCTTCGAGGTCCGTCTTCAAGCCTCTCCATTTCCGTTTATTGAATTTCATTTTAATCAACGTCTCGATAACGTCGTTTTAAAGAACCTCTTTAATAATGCGAAGGTTAGTACGTAATTTTCTTATTTCAAAGTATGATTTTCATTGGATAATGAAAAGATCGTAATTTCAGTATTGCTTTTGTAGAAGGAATAATAGTCAAATTTACCGTAGCTTATTGGGTAACTATAAGATTGATTTACGAAATATAGTTCTGTGCGGATGTGTATTTGTTGATTGCAAATATCAGAGTGATCATAAACATGGCATTTTTACATAGACTCGAACTAAAATATATATAATCATTCCTCAGACCCTTGATTGGGGGTCAATTGTCTTAATCTGCTTTTTTCAATGGAAGAGCAAAATACTATTAATAATAGACAAATAGTAATATACGAATATCACTATATATGACAAAACATAATTATAATATCTGTAAAGTACACAGGAGTGGTATAGGAATAAAATCACTATAGGAAGCCTCGTTGTAGTAAGAATTTCTACTTGTGAGGTAAGCCATGTTCTCCGTGTATATAGATAAAGACGCTGAAATGTACGTACATACGAACAACTATTAGCTAATGCGGAATCTCTGTTTATATATTATGATGTATAGGGTATACAGATAATAATATCTATATTATAGGCGTTTCTCTAAAGGGGCCTGTGGAAAAGTTTATACGACCCAGAAATTTTACAATAGTCTATTATGTAACGAGCATGTGAAGAGAATTTTTTTTTCACGAGGCGCAATCGCCGTAAATGAGTTGCCAACGTGCCTGATAAGTTGATTTATATTTTTTTCCAGTGAAACATTTGCGCCCGAGCGAAGCCAGGGATGTGAGTCTCACAAGATACGCATCGACTATCATATGAAAGCCGACGAATAGTTCGCGGTGATCGCTTCTAGTTGAAAAAAAAAAAAACTTATGTACGAGTTGAATGCTATACTTTTTAATCGATTACGGTGTCTTATAGTCGCCAGCAAAGGAGAATTACAATAATTCCGAATGTTCAAAAGGAAAAAATGACCCTACATCGTAGGATTATTGGGAAGCTGAATGTTCGAGAGATGATGGGAATTTAAATTATAAATCTGAATGCTTAGATATTAATTGTTTCAGTCATTGTTGCGTATAAGGAATCGGGCAGGAAAAGATCGTGAATTTTACCGTTGAATTTCGTCCGATTTTCGCCGCTTTCCTGTATGCACTACCGATACCTACAAATAGACGGATTATTCTTTTCGTTTCTTCATTTTGTCAATGTTCTGATGCTTGGAGACGTTCCAGATGCGCGATCACTAATTATTAAAAACTGCATATGCACTGAAATATTAATAATTTTTATGACAATCTTGTAATTTTTATATCATGAGATAAAGTGTATATCAAAAAGTGAAAGAAATTTAAATATATTCCGAAAGAAAGTCGAATGCTAATTTAATATTTTATTCAATTATATATAATTTTTCATCAATCGTTAATTTGTAATAATTATTAATATAATTAGTTATATTATATCATACACTGCATTTAATATAATGTATAAGATACGTTATATTCGATAGGACTATAAGTTTGGTATCGAAGAAACAATGATGTAATAACATTAATATCATATAGATATGTTATTTTTCCATTTCCAACTACACATTATGCCGAATACGATTTCTGGATAAAATCAACAAATGTTTATTTGTGTTTGTTAATAGTTGTATGTCAATTTAAACTAAATCCTGATAAAATGGACTTATGCTGCTTTTAAAATTAACATCTTTTAAATAAAGCTGATAAATTATTTATTAAAAAAATGTATTATTGCAATATAAAAAACCAATTATTTTATTTTTAGTATTGAAAATTGAATCGAAAGAATAAATAATATCTATAAAAATTAATCTTTATCAATATTGGATTGATGAAAAATAATATTATTGAGTTCGTTATTAGATAATAAATTAAATATTTAAAAAGCTAAAATATGAATTAAAATGTGAATTAAAATATTATTTAATAAGTTATGACGTAATGCGTATATAAGAAACTTGTTACCCAATAACTGTTTGTTTAATAAAACTCAACTAGTTATAAAAAATTATTCATTTACAACGGTATTTCTAATATTAGTTTCGTTATAAAGCATAAATTTTCATACGAATCAATAAGTACTAGTACATACAGTGAATCGTGAAAAACAGAATTTCCGCGGGGGGCAACGAACCGAAGGAAAAGCATATACGGTAAAAACGGCGGAGAGCGCCCGGTCTGGCAATATCTGGTCTGAAAAGCGCGTTTTGAGAAAGATCATTAAACGGCCGGTGGATTCAACTACTGCCCTCCCTCCCCCACTCCCGCCCCGTCCCGTCCCGTCCAATACCTGCTAAAATAGAAAAGTCCGCTAATACTTCTGAAGTGACTTTCAGCGCGAAAGCGGAGCAGCTGAAATTCGAACGCGCACGGGATGACAATGCTATTTCGCTTTTAAAGTTCGACGGTCTAGTGTGTGCTTTCAGGTATATAGTTTTTTTTTTTTCTTTTTTTTTCATGTCCCCGGTAAAAGCCCCGACGACAGTGATTCGGTGCGGTGCCCGCGCGTCGATCGAGCCAAGTCGAGAGGTAGCGCAAAGGAGAGCTTTGAGAGCTTAAAACGCTCGAGCTTTACACATTTATATACGTACACATATACATACATACGTACGTACATACATACACGAATACACGCATATATATATATACTCGTATATATGTCTATATACGTGTATATGCATATAGAGGCAGAGTCGCACGCATCAGAGTTCCGTGCGTTCAGCAGAGGCGTATAAGGCGACCGATGCCGCGCTCTTTTGCCCGGTTCCCTCTATGATGGGCGCGCTCGCTCTCTCCGGCAACAGCCGCAGTATAGAGTCAGTCAGTCAGTCACAAAGCGAAAGATCACCAAATGGGGGAGGATTCCATTCTCTGTCGGCTGCCTATCTAACTGGGTATATATATATATATATATATATATATACATCTGAGTTCGACTGCGCGCTTTCCTGTCATTACCGCATTCTCCGTGTCCCCCATACCGTGCACCAAATTTCCTCCTGTTTCGTTGTCTATACTCTTGCCATATGAGGCTGTCATATTCCCCCGCCCGCTCTCACGTTCTTTTCTCTTACGTGTCGACCGCCTCGATCCAACTATCCGTAGATATTGTGCTTCTTTCCAAAAACAATGATTCCTCTCCCCTTCTGGCTATTGATTCCATTCGTGGTTTACTTTTTAACCTTTCTCAAGGCTGCTCGTATTCAGGAGTTATTTATCGCGGCGACAGGTAATAGATTTAAAAAAAAAAAAATAGCTGTAAGGACGACTAGCGTGAATAGAAAACGAGTGTTTTTATAATCGTATGCGTCTTTTATCGATTGGTTACACAACATTTCTGTTTTTAAGAGAATGAAATAATAATTCCGAATAAGCGTAATGTAAATGCGTAATAAATGCAAGAAATGTAAACATAAAACTAGTTCTACTTCATCGATTAAATTGAGGTTGATGTAAATTACCGATCGGAGTATAGTGGAAAAAAAGCCTTGGCAAAATAATTAGGTTAAACCATTTACATATACGTTCGATTCGTTGTAGATTTAAGCATAAAATTTTGAATTACTTTATATATAAAAAAAAACTTCACTGGCATTAATCTGGGGAACAAATATCAATTGATTACGCGTACTCTACATAAATGTTTCCGCATAGTAATATCTCAATGTGCCTGTATAGTGACGCGTTACGGCAAGTGTAGTCGCCTCAATCGGACCCCGCTCGACCAATCGCGAAACCGCGACCAGCGCCCAATTAAATTATACGAAGCCCGGAACTCGAGGGTATTGGTCGATCTCCGCCTTATTTTACACGGGGGCGCGAAACGGAAGGCAAAAAGAGCGCGGATAGCCGATGGCGCGTATAAAGAACCGAGAGAGAGAGAGAGAGAGAGAGAGAGAGAGAGAGAGAGAGAGAGAGAGAAATCAGCCGTGGCCGTGCCGCGCAGTTGATGCGGATCTCGCCGGCATTGTCGAGCCGCACGTATTACGGCCGCGGTGCCCCGACGCCCGCGCGCTGCATACAGCCATCGTTTCCACGAAAAGTCGGAGCGACAAAACCGAAACAGCCCGTCGCTTCCGCTCGAAATTTATCGTTATACCCTACTCCCTTCCCTCCCCCCTCCAGTACTGCTTTTTTTCTCCCCTTTCTCCCGTCGGTTCTGCACAACGGAGAAAACAATGGCCGTTAATGCCCGCAGGTTGTTGACTCGCTCGGGCGCAGTTGTCACGATACTCCGCCTCCTCTTTAGTCGGCAAAGCGAAAAAGAAAAATATATATACGTATATCTATATATGTATAGGTATATAACTGCCCGCGGGTGCCTCTCTCTCTCTTTCTCTCTCTCATCCATTCTGAAAATTTTGCAGCTTTGCAAAAGTTGCAGGATCGCGGGCGGGAGCGGCGAAAGGTCGATATACCGATTCCCCCCCCCCCAAACTCTTTGTATACCTTGTGCGTTGCGCGACCGCGCGATTCGAGGCACCAGTCGCCCCGTCGAGAGCACCCCCGCGCGGATGAACAATAGCCGGAGAAGAATTAAAAGGTAAATTTAAAGGACTTTTAAATGGTCGATGGCTCGCGGCGTTCGGGCCTACTTTATAGAGATTCAGGAAAGAAATAAAAGACGAATTCGTCCACGCTGCATTACGTTGCTACGTGTGAGCGTAGTTCGTTACAAATATAAGGGAATATTACTGGCTCTTACGCAAGCACGTGCATCCGTGCACCTGCGCGGTGTCGCGTGGATAGGCATCGAAATAGAGGGAGAGGGATACAGATATATATATATATATATATATATATATATATATATATATATATATATATAGCCCAGAGAAAACAGCCGGAGAGGAAGAAAATGGGCCCGGGCAACTAGCGGAAACAGATATCTGCTGGGCTGTCAGGTATATACACACATAAACACACATAAACACACACACACCCACACACAGAAGTATATACATACCTATATATGTATGTATGTATTATGTATATATGATGTATTTATGTACGTATGTACGTCTGTATAATGTGTGTATATATCTATGTAGAAGCATATATATATATATATATATATACATATGTATGTATGACTGTATGCATGCGTGCATGCACGTATACATGTATACACATACATAGGCTAGCATCGTTCACAATGGGTCGCCGAGTTAGCTCGAGCGTCCCGGCAATATGTGCGGGTATTGGCAGCCGAACGAGCGACGGGCTCGCAGCCGTGCAACAATGGGACGCACAATGGAAAGAGGCGATAATCGGCCTGGAAAGCGGCGGCGGCCTGCGTAATGCGCTCCCGATACGCTGTCTCTCTCTCTCTCTCTCTCTCTCTCTCTCTCTCACTCCCCTCGTTCTCTTTACTCCATATCTGTCTGTCTCTCTGTTCCTACCTGTGCTGAACACGCGCGCACATGCGCGTCGAGGACGAGGACGAGGAGGTGGAGTTAGACACGGACGGACGCAAGGCAGGATGACACGCGCGCGCGCGCGCTTCCTGACACTTGACGCCCCGGATGACTTGCTAATGGCAGCTTCGATCCCTGATTCGGGAATACGTATCTCGGACGTCGCGTCCCGCCGTCGTCCCACGGTTTCGCTTTCGGGAGGTGCGCCCGGGCTCGCTGCTCTCCGTCTGCTGATGATGCGCTCGTGCCTCGATTCTCGTGCTGATCCAGCTTCCGTGCGTGACTTAAAAATCGAACCAAAAAAAGAAGAAAAGAAAATATTCGTGAAAAGCTCCGGTATATTTGCTTTTATTTATTTTTTCTCGAAGAGGCTCAATGAATGGCATTTCCCTTCGACGTCTAAGTGGAAGAGAACGCGCGGATGCGCGTTCATAATCTGATCCGCGGCGCGCCCGCATAATTTCAAAAAGGAAGCGAGGCGAAACGGAAATACGCGGTCGTTAATAAATGTTAGAACAGCGAAACGCCATTACCATTGCAGGATGTGTCGAAAAGTCTTTCGCGAGACTTTCTCAAAAACGATATAGCGCGATAAATCGTTAAAGAGTCGATGCGTGCAGGGGAGTCGGCTGAGGTCGGGCGATGTTGTCGAGAGCGCGTGCGCCAGCCGGGCGAAGGAAATGAGGAGAGGAAAGAAAGAGAACGGGAGCATTCGTTGTACGTATTGCGCGCGTATAGAGCAGGAGAGCGATGAAAAAGAGCAGCCAATCGGGCCGCGGCTTGCGAAACCAATATCGCAATGTTCCGCGGGGAAAAGTTCGCCGCGGTAATGCCATACAATATATAAATATATATATATATATATATATATATATATATATATATATATATATATATATCTGCTTGTGCTTCCATTACTTCGCCGCTCCGTGGCAATGCAGCTCAGCAGCAGAGATTGGCAGTGGCTCGTCCTTTTCTTCAATTCTCCGTCTTTCCCTACTGCTCCTATCCCTCCCCCCTCTATCCCTCTCTTTTCTACTCCGCCTCCCGCTCCTCTTTCGCTATCGACTGTACAGGCGGGAGTCCATATATACCGCGAATTTTCCCGTCTTGCTCTTCCTCGCCGCTGGGTTCGCGTACGCCCGCTATATCTATCCACACACACACATATATATATATATATATATATATATATATACATACATACATACATCCATACATACCCAATCCGAGCTTTCGCGCATATGTAGCCGCACCACCGCCGCGGAGATCATGTCAGCGCGAGAGATAAAGCAAGCATAACGAGAGCTGACTCTCGTATGCGAGATAAGAGAGATGGAGAAGGGGAAAGAGCGAGAGAGTCGCCCGGTAGTCGGATCGAACGAGAAACGGGCGCGCACGCGCGCGCGGCGAAAGTTAAATGGATGGAAAAAATGGAAAAGATACGAGGCGGGGAGGGTGGCCGAGCAAAAAAAAATACTTCGTTTAACCGCAAAATATTATAGACTCTACCGTGAGCGGTCCGAAATTGCCTTTCAGAGTCTTTTGCCCGTATATGCATATATATATATATATATAACTCAGGATCCTGCTCCGTTTGTAGTAATAATTGGAATAATGCGCGCACGGCGGGCACAGCGTTTCAGGGTCGCCCTGATGTTTGCTGCGCGCAGATATATTTTTTTGGATTCTGAATTTGTTTAAATATATCCCTGTCAAATTTCCTCTTGCTCAATCGGATTGATAACATAAAATATAATTTAAAGGAATATGAAATTTCAATGTCAAGCAGCAGATGATTCCTGATACCTATCATCAGGATAGCGTTCCTGTTTATTCATTTAATAAATTAATTAAAGTAGGAATGCAACAAAGGCAGGACGATACGACATTATTTATTACCATTGTCAAGGTCAAATGGAAGTTACACGCTTTGTTCATTAACTGTTTGTAAAACTTCCCACGTGGATTCGACTTTTGAGGATTCAAATGGAATTCAGGGTCGGAAACATTTTGACACAATGGGTGTGCTGGCCCAATCGGTACCATTGGCTTGCGAGCCTTCCTCACTTCCGTCCTTATCGTTCGAAGCTTCTCTTCCGTTATCTATCCGAGGCTCTTTCGCTCTTCTCTGCTCCCGATCTGCTTTATAGCTTTGCGACAGAGCGACCTCGTCATTATTGGACCAGCGGCCCGGGAAGCAGCCTCAGAACAGAAGGCGCGGCGTTCGCTGGAATTTTACATATAATTAGCTTTGCTGAAGTATCAGTAATCAAATTAGTTTCGAACTATTTTATTTGACTTCCCTATGCTTATTTCTCCATTCGTCGATAGAAGCTTTCATTTTATCAAGTGTGAGCTCGATTTCCGCTCCACCGGCGAAATTTTGTGCCTTACTGTCCATCATACCCTTCAATTTACGGGACAAAAACACAACAAAAACAAAAGATAACAATGCAAACGGTGCCTCGAGTAATCGATCCCGGGTAAGACGGCCGCTTCTTTTCGGTGCTCTCTCCCACATCTGCGAGTCGCCGCGACCGGCTTGTGCATTCAGCGCCGTAATAGTAGCGCGCGCCGGGAGTAATTAAACGTCGGGCCGAGCGACGCGGGCGCCGGGCGCGCCGCGGGGTTCAAGGGCGCTATAGCGTGGAGCGCTCCACTTGCATGGAACATCGATGCGGAGACGGCGAAGAACCGCTGTCGAGTGTATATATATATATATATATATATATATATATATATGTGTGTATGTGTGTGTGTATACAATACACATACACAGGCGGGGAGGGTTTCTGGGCTCGCGCTCGCACTCCATAATCGAGGAATACAAGGCCTTGTCCCGGACGACGAACGCGGCCGGCGAATTATTATATCCGCGCTACCTGCGCGCGTTCCTCTAGCTGGGCGTACGCATGCACGGGCACACACGTGTGCATTCGCATAGGTCGAGGCGCCCGCGCCCGTCACCGCCGCCCGGCCGCGAATCGAGCCTCGGCGCCGAGTTTGATTATCGCAGGCCGCCCGAGCCCGGGCAGCGTCCTCCCTCGGAAATTATCATAACTCAGCCGGGCAATCTACTCTGCCCGCGCGCATATATGTGCGCCCGTTCTTTTTCTCTCGCCGCAAAAGAAACTAAAGCTATTCGGTCGTGTGTGTATAGATATGTATATATATATATATATATATATATATATATATATATATATATATATATATATACATCCACACACATATTGTCGGCCTTGGGTATAAAGCAAAGCCGGGGCGGTAATGATTTACACCTGTGGCTTCGTATCACTGCCCATCATGCGCCGTGGGCGAACCCTTCTTTCAATTTTATTGCTCGTTCCGCGGTCGAGAAAGAAGTTGCGCCCCGAGAGCCGAGCGTTCACACAAGATCCAGGTAAAAGGCTTTCGAATTACTTTTGTGAACTTTGCTTGAACTCGAGCTCCGCGGGTACTTACAATTATGTAAGTATACGCACCGACGTACACTATCGCGAGGGGCATTCGAACTTGAATTTTTTTAATCTATTTCGGTATGAAAATGTTATTGTCGCAATTATCTGGATTGATATATAAAAAAAATAATGAAACGATAAGATTGTGAACAAATAATGGTGCTAAATACCTGTGCCTAAATTTTCACAGTTTTTTTCGTTGTCGAAGGTGTACACTAATTTCATTACAGATCGTTAAACTTCTAATAACTTTTCGTTTTTGCTCAACTCGTGTGAAAAAGCTGTCATAAATAAATAGGTTGAATTATTGTCGTTGCGCAATTAAAATGTTTATTTTCATTCTTGTAACCATTGAAACTATTTATGCTGTTCTTTGTACTTCTTCCTGCTTATGATGTCAGCAGGTGACTGAAGGCCGAACCTACGCCGCGTCTACACAGTCTTTCTACAGAAGATAACAAGCAGATACATGTTAATTTGGACCATAGCATTAGAACCAATTAATACACTTTCAATTTGAATTTTCCATGATTTTATATAATTATTATATATAATTATATTTTAATATTTAAAATTTTTTATTTTCCATTGTAATTTCATGCCGTTTATAAATTCTTGCATGAATTGAATGCATCTGCACTGACTTTATATGGATAGAAGCCGTTGAAAAACATGAAAATAGTTACGTGATATTGGAAAATCTATTGATTAATAAAAAGATCATAGCAGCGAGACTAAGCAAATTTTGAACGTTCGGGTTAAAATTATTACTATTTTATGAATCGTCTATTCGTGTGACAACAAGCAAGGTGACTCAGTGGAGTCAAATTCTGTAACCCGAAGTTGAGAGTCGTTTTTTCAGTAAAAAGTTGGAACCTGATTCAATTTTAGTGATCTATAATGAAGTTCGTGCACGAAGTCTACAAGCAAAGAATCAGTTGCCAAAAAATCAATAAAAGTATGTAACACCTTTCTTCGTATAGAATCCCATAGTTCGATTATTTTTGGCTGAATCTAAATTTAAATCTACATCGGTGTTTATAAATCGGAGAAAACGCGCGCAAGGAGCTCTGCACATCCAACTCCGTAATAAAAGATTCTGTTTTTACGAAAAATAATAATAAAATCAAACTGGCTGAAATAGCGAAACTATATATATATATATATACCTGTAGACGCAGCCCGGAGCGAGAACGCGGAAAGCGTCGGGGCGCTCGGCGGGCGGGCAGAGCGAGAAAACACATATAATCCCGAGGCCGCGCTCTCGGTTCGACTCGGTGGCGCGCCCGCGCCCGAAGGAAACTCGATGGGCGCGCTTGATAGAGTGGGCATGGGTGAAGGTAGCGCGCGGCCTCGGCCAGACCTCCTTGCGCCGGGCATGCAAGCTTAACACCGCGGACGAATTGGAATTGAATATTATGCCGGCCTGAGTAAACAGAGCCGCGGTGCCGCGGGTACGAGGCTCGGCGGCGGGCCAGCGGACCGCGCTCGCTCCGAAAATTGTAATTACAACATTGGTAAGTAAATTATAACACAATGCTCTCGGGCGAGGCGGTGGGGGAGGGGGAGGGGGTGGCGCTCTATAAGCGTGCCGCCGCCACGGCCCTGTTTCGTATATTCGCAAGATAAACACGAGGTGGAAGCTAACGCTCGGATTCGCACTCGGTCGAGTTCTCGCCACCCCCTGCCCCCCCCCTCACCCGCCCCCCAACCACCACCTCCTCCATCCGCGGTGGCGCTGTGCGAAGAGTGCTGCCGAGCTCCGGTAACGGTGAAAGAACAATTACGCGAAATCGCAGGAACGGGGCCAATACTTGCTCAAAAGCCTCGCAGCGCGTGCTCGAGAAATTCGACCGACGAATTGGCCAGGATTTTTTTTTTGTTAATTCATCCGCTACAGTTGCGAAGGATGCGATTGTGACGCTTAAAGGTTACACATTTTTCGGACGTACTTTGGAAATGGATATCACCAAAAATTGAGGAAGATTATTTCTCAGCTTTTTCATCGGCGTCGAGAGATATTTATATTGTGTCGGTAATTCTGCTTGAATGCAATCTACGTAAAACTACCATTACGATTTATTTTGGCTTTCATTATACTAATGAAATTTATGGTTATATTGATTATTATATTTATGTTTATCAATATGCATCGTACGTCGTGTTTTTTTAAAAGCAAGGAAAATTATACAGATGCTATTGTTGACAAGGTCATATTTGATTGAATTTTCTTGGAAATTTTCACTTTGGAGATAAATTGCAAAGAATCAAACCTATATATTTTGACGCGGCCTACAAATTTTTGTGGAAATAGTTGTTAAAACATTATTTTTCCGATGCAAGTGCAATACACCATGATATTTACGAGATTTTGACGATAACCAGTGCATGAAAATATAAAGATATACACTTATCTTTTTTTTAATTTTAAAAGATGCCCTATTTAGAAGCCCGTTCGAGTTTGCTTTGTATCTTACAATGGCCGTATTGCAGCAATGTGAATAGAAGATAAGGGCTTGAAAAATGTACTTTAATCAGGATGTCAAAATGTGACGCATATTTGAAGCCAGTTGATATTTATTTGCCCCAATAAAGTGTGTATAATATAATTCATTGTGTGTGATGAAAAGTCCGATAATACGGTGCGTCATATTGTATTTTAATTCGTAAATTTTTCAATATTCGCTCTAGTGAGGCCGGCGAGCGTTGTAAATTGAAAAGTCTAGCCGGAAATCGTTCGCGAGAACGCACGCGTGCGTTAGTTCGGTTCTCCCGAGGAATAAGCTTATAGGAGCGAGAAGATAGGCATCTTCATGGACGAGTTGCTTCAGCAGATGCAGATAGAAGATATAATATATTGGCCTGTCCTGCTCTCGCACTCTCTCTCTCTCTCTCTCTCTCTCTCTCTCTCTACGTATAGGGTGAGACTGATCGTCGGTAGCGCGGCTCGGCGCGGCGCTCCCCTTCGCCCTGGCCCCGGCTCATTCGCTTTATATAGGGGTGAATATTGGCGAACGATTGGGATCGAACGCCCGAGCGCGCTCGACCCTGCATCTGGTGCACCTGACGCGCGCGCGGGGCGCGTTCGGCATCAACTTTTTCAGCCGCTTCTTCGTATGCTATACTCTCTCTCTCTCTCTCCCTCTCTCTCTCTCCCTCTCTCTCTCTCTCTCTCTCTCTCTCTCACGCTATCTCGCTCCTTTTCGGCGCGCGGAGCTTCTTTTGCCCGCCCCTTCCTCCTTTCTCGAGTTCTCCTTTCCCGCTGCTTTTTTTGGGGTCGGCTCTTCGGGGCCACCCTCCGCCCCCCCCCGGTCTTATGCGTATAACGTCCGCTCTTTAATGACCATTATTGAAATTTTACCGCCTCTTAATTGGAAAGTAATGGTAGGTTACGCTACTGGGCATCTTGTGCGCACTCTTGCCATCTCTATCTCTCTCTCTCTCTCTCTCTCTCTCTCTCTCTCTCTCGCGTGATGTTTCTCATTCTCGTTAGCATAAGGCAATACGTCGCCCGTGTGTATATATATATATATATATATATATATATATATACGCGCCAGAAGAGCGCGCGGGAAAATTAGTCCCATGATTTGTAACGAAACTTTTGGGAAGACGATGTTATTACGCGGGGGGCGGTAGGGGGAGGCGAGATCGCCGAACTGTCATTTCTGCCTGTTTTATGGACCAAAGCAGTATCTGCGCGTAAATTGCTGAAGTTGATAGAATAAAGAGATTTTCTTAATGAGCGATACCCGCGAGTGCAAATTCCATCGTTTATATTGCTATCATGAACTTTCAGAGTATTCAAATAAATAAGATGAATTAAAGTCTTGGAGAAGCATGTAAAATCGTAAATATTAAATATTAGCAATTTAATAAAATAAGTTTTATATGGGAGACGATTATAAAAAAACTTTCGTTCAATTTATGGAATTCTGTATAATCTAAAAAATTCCAGACTAGGCTCTTATAAAATGTTATATCTTAATACATTAGTAATGACTAATAGAATTTTTTTGAATTAATGAATATTTTTATCGATCTTACAATCTTGATACTATAATATATTATACAAATCACAGTCAGACTGTCCTTGTTTACAATCACCCCCGTAGAATCTGAAATAGAGAGTACTACTAAAAATAATAAAAATAAAATAATCTATATTCTATGTTAGTACAGGACAACTTGAGTGCCTCAATCATCTTAAATTTATATGTACTTTAAAAGTCCGACGTTTCGAACCGCGTCGTTTCAAACCGTTACGCTTCATCTTCAAGGACAATACTGATAAGACCGATAGAGATATTTCAACATAAAAATCTTCTGATTAAAATCTTGAGCTGTAAGATCGATAAAAATATTTAATAAATTAATTCAGAACGGTCGATGTAAGTGCAATTTTTAATTTTTAATAGAATTATCTACCGAGTTCTAAAAATATATGTCCTTCTAATCTTTAATTTTTAAGTAAGTAGTGGATAAAATTCATCTTCAAGATTAAAAGAGAGAAAAAAGAATATTTAAAATGATTAAATATGTTATTTTACATTCTTATATATTAGTTTGTGGTCAAAATATTAAGCATATATTCTGACGCAATGACTAAAATACCCAAGTTAATTAGTTACTGTATCTTAACTGGAAGGGCAATGAATGCAAATGTATTCCAATATGAGAAGCACACAACAATTGGTTTGTGATCGAAGCTGCATCGATGCAGTGCCGAACGAGCAATGCACCACTGTAGCTATCGTAGATGAAGGGCAACGTTTATTAATTTGCAGAAAAATCTTTCGCACTCTTTTTTCAACGTCAGAATTTCGTAAATTGCGAGTTTGGCAATTTTTCATCGTCGCAAGTACTGGCATGGCTGAATACTTCTGCCTTACTGCCATAGTGCTCGGCATTAGCGTCGTGGCACCGCGATTGCGAGCACGGGCACTACACGTTCGACACCGAAACTTAAGCGGCCGAGCTGTTACGAGCACTTGGCTCTCGAGGACTGGCCGTGGCGCATCGAAATTCTGAAAACAAACGGGGCGGCGGGCGCGCGCAAAGTAGAAACGGCAATAAAGGAAGAGGAGGCCAAGTGAATAGCCTTGTCCACTTATGCGCGCGGCGACGCTCGAGTGACTCTTCAAACGGAATTTCGCCAACATCTGCGCGGGCGCGCGCGTTTGCTTTTCGGCAAGCGCGCTCACGCACAGGGCCGGCTCGCTCGTCGCGTGCTGCGTCTTCGTTAAACGAGGTAATGCGATGCCCCGGGCGCCCGTGCGCTCGGGGGGCCCGGCGGGTTCACGGGCGCTCCGCGTGCGTGCGGGGACGCGCGGTCGATGTATATCGGCCGCTATCCTCGTTGGGACCCTAGAAGTACGCGGGAGGGGGGGGGGAGTGGCCGAGTAAGACGCGCACGGTCGGCTAGCGTTGTACGCCCGTGCGATAGCGCGAATTCGAGAGAGGATCCTAAGTGGGCTCGCTCGTCACTGTGTGCACGGATGCTTGGACGTGTTGCGAGACGCGTCCGATCCCATCCTTTGGAACGAATAATCAAATTTTTTTCCGGCGATCTTTGACCGTTTGCAACAAACGATCGATGGCTTAAATTATTGAAAATTATTTTTAATAATATTCATTTTAAGTCTGCAATTTTTAAATCGGGACAGCATTTTTCTTCGAGCTTCCTCGATTCTTAAATAATCTGAGGGAAATAATAAACAAAAACTATATCCTCCAAGTTTCTGATTGTTCAACTGTCATTTTTTTTATAAAAAATACTCTGTGCGATTAAGCAGAGGGCAGTTATCGTTGATGGATGCAGAAAGAGTCGACTTTTGCATTGTCAAAAAATTAAACTCGCTTTTAGGAACTGCAAAATCTTTAAGATATGCAGCCAGTGACTGTCGATGAAAAGCGAATTATTTGAAGCAATTGTTCCATTTTTATTCATTTCTTCAACTTGAAAATGATTTTTATCAAAATTCAGAATTAATGGTATCAATTCAAAATTCAGAAAAAATGAATCGAAATATTTAACAAAAAATTTCTCGTCAATACAAAATAACAATTTTTCGAATTAAAGACTAAATCAATATAAAGTGAACAATAAATAATGGTATAAAAAGTAGAAAATGATTTTATTTAAATTATTTTAATAATAATAATTTGTAGTATTTACTTAATTATTATTGATTTTTTACACAGAATAAATGCTTCATATTTCGAATGTTTAAGTTATTTTAATCTTAATAAATATTTTTGTTCTTGCATTGTGAATTCTGTTTATACATTTTAAGTATAAATCAATGAAAGTCGAGTCGCTTTATAACATCAATATTTGTAATAAACATTGTTCTGTTTTATTTTTTAAAGCTACTTTTCTGTGTATTTATGTGTTTGCGTTAGCGCGCGTGCGTGCGTGCGCGCGTGCGTACGTGCGTGTGTTAAATACTTTGTTAAATATAAATTATATACATCATCTACATAAATTCAACAGATATATATACTTTTTTTTTTTTTTTTTTAAATTATTGTTAAATATTGCGCGAATATCTCGCAAGTATGCATGCATACATCAAAGTTAAAATAATATGTTGTATAATATATATGAATAAAGACTATTAGCAATTTTGAAAACATGAATCATCTAATTGTAAAATATATTTATAGGCCGTATCGCGTATGATTCTTAAATTAATGCAATATATGTAGATAAATGTTGTTTCAGTTACACAAATCAAATTAGCATAAAATTATATCAAATATAATATTCATCCCAATTATAGTTTATTTGTCTCGCTATTGATTTAGATTTTTTTAATTTATACATTATCAGTACTGTCTATAAGTATTCTGATTGTGATTTTATTTATTATTAGTTATTGTGTTTTCTAGACAAGGAACAATAGAATATTTATAAAAACTGTGTATATTTATAAAGTCTGTTTAAAAGAAAATCTATAGCTTTCTGTATCCGAACACCCAACCCAGTGGTTGTATATTCCATACAACTAAAACGAGAGTTCTTCATAAAATTTAGTGTATTGACCTGCTTGCTACACTATTTATATAGAATTTATATATGACACTATCTTAATATGAATATGTATTCTCGAAAGTTAATTATTATATGTACATGGTTCATAGATAAAAATTAACGCCTGGAACATTTGCTGTTAATTACTTGACTAATCTTAATGACGTTTTATTGGCGGTTTATTCTTATACTATGAATATAATAAAAACAAATTAATATACGCTAAATTAAAATCTCTTTTGAATATTAATTATTATTATGAATATTAATGTACGCGATGTTTTATTTTTATCCAGTTACTTTTAATTAACATAAATTTGTAAAAATAATTATATATATATATATATATATATATATATTCATAAAATTCACAGTTTTTTCTGGCAATGCAGATATTCAATTGACCCTGCCGGAAATGTCTATTAAGCAGGCATATTTATTGACCCGCTGGCAGCGTCGGTTGTATATAAAAGAAAAATAAAATTAAAACGTCCTCCGCAATAGTTCACGCTCGGGTGGCAAGGAACTGATCGGGCCGGTGTGCGCACGACTTGGCAGCGGCCGAGCCGATCAGCCGTCGCGGACTGTACAGCGGCAGCGATAGGCCGGGGCGCGCAGGCCGAGGGGCAGGCCGGAACCGTCGGGCGGCGTTCGCGACGCGGTTGAAAGGAGAGCCGCGCCGCGGAGATATCCGGAGCAGGTACCACCCATCGATAATTAATACTTCGACTCGTTTCGGCTGCTGGCTCCTAATTGACAATCGCCATTAGTTCCGGACGATGGAGTACCAGCTCGATTGCGATGGCCCGCAGTCTGTCTGTCTGTTTGTGTGTGTGTGTGTGTGTGTGTGCGTGCGTGCGCCCGTGTGCCGGTTCATCGTCTTATTCTTCTTCTTGCACAATTGGCTCGGCGGCCGCGTTTCAACCGCCAATGTCAATGTGATATACGATTCGATTTAAGCCTAATTAAAAGTCGATTTTCTACCGGGAGCAGCTATACCGGCAGGTTTCCGGATCGTCAACTAGCCAGAGGGCCCAACCTTTGCCTCGATAATGGCAGCTCGTTTGTCCTCTCCTTAGGAGGACTTTTGTTTCCTTGGGCAGGAAGCTGTTGCGACGTTATAAATTTCGTTTCAAAAGTCAAATGATAGTCTTGTCGACCCGCGTAGCTTTTTAGAAAATTGAGACGAATGTTTGACGTGCATCGGATCGTCCTTATAGTTTATTATTGCTCACCTGGGATAATATATATTCTATTGTCATACATATCCTTGGTGGGAAGATCTTTCCTATGTATTTATTTAAATAATTACTGAAAAAAATACAATTAATTTCTTCAAAATTTTAAAACGCTTATATGATCATCTCTCATTCGTTAAGTGTGAACGTGATCGCCGCCATAAGAGATTCTTACAGCCTTATAAAAATATGTACATTAGAATGTTAAAAAAATATTAAATTTCTTATTAATGCGCGAGATTTGATAATATTAAGAAAAATTCGGTTCACAAAATTTTCATTCACGCTCGACGAGATAGTTGAAAGGAAAAGTTTTTTAATTTGCGTGCCGTCATCTTCTAACTGCACTGTGCTCATTCATTTTGGCTAATTTTTGCCTTATTCAAATTTTACTATTTTCAATTTGAATTATTTAAATTATCAATTTTACCTTCAACATCGTGTATTAATATGAAGTTTGAAAATAATTTGATCGTATCGCACAAATATCTACACTGACATTTTCACGATTGTACGCAGGCAATACGAGGAGCTCTCAAGAAAGTTTGTTCTTCTGCTGAACCGTCGAAGCATCGATTCGCGACGAACGTCTCGCGCAACGGGGAGTGCAGATGGGGGGGGGGCGCCGGTGCAGAATTTATGCCCGCGTACATACGGATATATATATATATATATATATATATATATATATATATCCATGTATACATCTGTATGTATACTTAAATTCCTCGCTTGAAACAATCGAAGGTATACATATACACAGTGGGCTTGCAATAATTCGCTCCGCTCGCGCCTGAAAATTCGTCGCGTCGTTCCCGCAGGGCCATTAACTTCTGGTAACGCGCGAAAACGGCAGTAAATTTCGACGGAAGTAATGGATGCCGGGCTTTAAGGATGTACAGCGGGAGCGAGCGAGAGAGTCCCCGTGCGCCGCGCCGCGCGCCCCGTCGACGCGGTCCCCCGGCCTCCTCTTCCTTATACCCCGGGTCGCCGCTGTCGCTGCCGCCGTCGCTGCCGCGCCCCGTAAGAATGTGTAGTAATACACTTCGCTCGCGTCCTCCTCCCCGCCCACCGACCGCTCACCCCCACGCGCCCCCGGTTCGAACTATATACGCCCTTTCATCCCCCGCTCTGCCTCTCTTCCTTTCGACGGAAAAGGGGTAAGCACGGTAAGCCGGCCGCCCGGCAACTCCTACGGCCGCCACCGCCGCATAAACATAAATTATCAGCTGGTAATTACAAGATACGGTCTTCCTCCTTCTCTTTCTCTACCTCCCCCCCCCGCCTCTCTCCCGCCCGACGCTCGCCTTCCTTATTCGGCTTCCTTCATTCGTTCCTTCCATCCTTACAAGCCGACGCCTATAATGAGGAGCGTAAGAGGGTAAGTATAACCACCCCACCGGCTTTCTTTCCAGTCTCCCTCTTTCCAGTTTTACACTCTAACCCGGCCGGGAGCGGGCGGCGCGGCGTTTGCACGCGCTGCACGAAGCTCGCGACTTCTAATTGTTATATACATTCCATTAGGCTAATTGCCGAATTAAGACTTCCACCGGCGAAGGAGAAAGTTCGAACGGGAAAACGTATATTCGATGGGGAACCAGTCGCGGTAAACATGTTCCGATAATTCTGGCACAATTACCCGAATCATTATTATATCTTTCCTTCCCTCCCTCTAATTAATTACTTTAAAACTTCCTTCTTAATCAAGGCATATAAATGTAAATGAATGTTAACCGACAATTACCCGCTTCGTCGATAAAACTGGTTAAATTTAAGTAAATGGATAAGAGAATCGTAGTCGCTCGTCGAACAAGTTCAATTTCCACAAAATCAATACTGCCAATTTGGTATTGGCGTCGAAATTTCCTCATTTTCGTCGATCCGAGCGAAAACGTCGCTGCCCATCCCGTGGGCAAATCTTGCCATATGATTATGTTACCGTGCGCTTACTCGACGCGCTAAATCCCGAGGACATAAAGACCAGAGCACGGGAGAGATAGAGAAGCGCGTGGAAATCGGTAAGCGCGCGGAATTCACGCTATCGCGAAAACAATTAATGCCCGTTAAAAGAAATCCATGATTTACGGACGGTCGCGCGGCCCCGGCGAGTTCGGCCGGCGAGATAACGGCTGAACCCCTTCTTAACCCCTGCTTAACAAGCGAGCTTACGCGGCAGCGGCATTTCACCTCCTTTTCCAACTTCGGAGGCTGCGCGCGCCCGGCGCGCTTGCACTTAACGACTGCCAAAGCTGACCTATTCGTCTTTCGTACTCGGTTGCCTTCTTAAAATGGCCCGCGAGGGCTGCGCTCCCGAGCCGGCCACTCGATCACGAGCCCAAGGATAATTAGAAATCTTGGCGCGTTATTTTTCTCGCTGTCGTTTCCTCGATATTGTCGATGGTACTGGGCGTAGAGCATCTAAAACTTCGTGAAAATAAATCATTGCTACTTGCTTCGATTTTTTACTAATAAGTCGAAGGAATTTCTGTTGTAATAAAAATGTGGAAAGCTTGGAAAAAAATGTATAAAAGATTAAACAATTCTACGATAAATATTATATTGAATCGATTTTACTAGTTATCAGTTATGGCTAGAAGGATGTTGATTCGACAATTTAAGATAAAGCAAATGAAATTTATTATTGGATAATAGTCAAAAATTGTTGAAAAATATAATAACAAATTTTTTTTTATACAATAGGCATACAGTGAGCAACTGAAATCTAGTAGTGTAAAAAAATCATCCGATGGTCAAAAAGTAAAGCGTAAAATGGTCCTTTTATGGCTAATTGTAAAAAATATTATTTCTACTTTTAGTAATATTGTAATTTACATTATATTCAGGAGAAACTTGTGAATTTTTTCATACGTCATATAAAATTGATTATTCATTTATTTTCTTTGATTTAGTAGTTTCTTGGAATTCACATAATTCAAAGTAAATTTATTTTAATTCTTAATTTAATACTTTTTGTACTTTGGGCTCATCGTAAAACATTGAAGATAATTAATTGTAATTAATATTTATTGGTCTACAGTAATCTCCATGCTGGGAAAAAGGAAAAAAAATCAGATGACGATCTGGAGCGGAGTTTCGACACACGAATAAATAAAGAATGAAAGTAATGGTAACGAATGTCTTACAGGCGCGCGCCGCGCTATAGCCATTAGCGGGTAATTAGAAACAGATGCTGAGCGAATCTTTTAAGGTGAAGCATAACCTTAATTCATAAAGCTGCGATTATTCAACGGCGTGGGATGCGCGCCACGCATCGGCGCCACCTTCGAAACAAAAGTTTTAATTATTTATTAGCCAAGGCGCAGAAGAAGAGAGCCATTGTCTCCTGGCTCCTTAAAGTACCCCTTGAAACTTTCATGCGCGCGCTTAAATCTTCGAAAAGCATTTTTCAACCCGGCGCGAGAGAGACGCACGTACCCGCCGTTCCGTGGAAACGGCGCGTCGCGTCGGCCCGCGCTCGATTAACGGCGAACGGATTCGTTGGCCGAGTCGAACCGGAGGCGGGCTGGCGAACGGAAAAAGAGGAAGATCGAGCGCCCGGCGTCGGGAGAGAGGCCGATTATCCTCGGCCGCACCCTCGCCGCGTGGGTCGCCGGATGTGACAGCGCGCTCTCGGTTTAATTACTCGCGCGCGTACCCCGCCCGGCGTCCAATTCAAAGTGCAACGCACACGCTCAATTTAAGACGATTGCGCTACGGCGGTCGCGCTGCAGAATTATCGACGTCTTTAAGCGCGTCAATTTTCTGATTTAAAATGAACCAGATAATGGCAGTGATTAATTTGAAATTAAATGCAATTTCTGGGTAAAACGAATAAAAGGATTAATTGAATGATTAAAGGTCTTAACCGATGCCAAAATGTTAACGACCTCTCGGACGGGCGGGAAAGAGTTGGGCGCGCGTACCATTTTCACCACAGGAGTGAAATTGGTTTGAATTTTTTCTTATTTTTTTTCTCTTTCAAATTTCGATAATGGCATATTTCATCGTTGCTGCCGTTGCTGCCGAAGTTGATTGTTTATCTGGTGAGCCAATTTCTTGACAACCGAAGCGAGAAAAGTAATTCTTATGTGTCATTGATCTGAGAAATTAATTTACATCCTTCCAACCCCAGAATCATAACTTCGGCATGATTTATCCTTTGTTGTAATGTAAGGTATCCTCGATAATAATGTGCAAAGTTTTTCGCAATTATCTCGATTCTTCCAGCATCTTCTTACTCTTTATATGACTCTGTATATAAATATCACTATTTCGAATACTTTGCTATTTTTTCATCGCCATTTCTAATTGCTTTTTACAAAAATCGTATAGTGCTATTATCAAGTAAATTATCAATATCACAGCAGCTAACAAAGCTTTTTACAGTTTTCCATATTTTATATTTCATATAGACTTCAATTTAACGAATGAACTCTTTAGAGTGTCAAGTCTTTTTGATTACTTTTTAGGCCGTCCGTTATAATATTCTTAAAAGTTTAAAAAGACCGTATTTTCACGAACGAGCACGTAAAATTTTATAAAATTTTTATTATTTGTTTTTTATCGAAGAAACATAATTCTTCGAATATTGTAACAAATACAAATTGACATTGTGCTTTATTTACTTTTCCTTCATTCAATCACTCTCTTCCTTTTCATTTAAAAACTTACATGTATATTATAGTAAATTATATTAACTATAATTATCGCGATATAAAAGTAGCGGCCCTTCGACAATTCATAACAATGGAATTGTTCGGTATGCTTATTGCGTCGAAGCTGTGAAAAATGAGAATTCGATATAAAAAAATCGAATTTTGAAACGTCAGCTGAAACAATATATATCTGGCATTGTCTGGAATAACAGAATCTAAATCGATAAAGCTTCTTACGTAAGCTGTATTAATGGAAGCCAAGCGAAAACCAGACAGCGCAGAAATTCTTCGCGCGAGAAATCTCGTTTCAGCAAATTCGCGCGAAACATTAGACCCCGAGACAGCGGAGTAGAAATACGAGGATACAGCGAGCGGAGGGTGCGCGTAATGGCACGCGCGCAGTTGAGAAAATACATCTCTTCGGTCCATAGATCAATGGCTGGCAATTATTGTAAGTTCATTAGAGTTCAGGCCCACCTCCCCGCCACCCCCTTCGCTCGCCGCCCACCTCTATCCAGCCCGTTCCTTTCTTCCGGTCGCGCAACCAGTCTTCCGCACACGGCTCTCCCTCTTCCAGATGCGAGAACTATCTTCTTGCTCGGCAACGCGGCGCTGCCCCTCGCACCTCCCTCCCTCACCCTTTCTCTTTCGCGTTTCCTCACGGTCCACAGCCTTTCTCTCTTCCTTTCTCACTCTCTCTCTCTCTCTCTCTCTTCTCTCTCTCACCCTCCCTCTCGAGGCGAAGGAGGAGGATTCGAAATTGCGACATTCCGGGGGAGCGAAGCGCCGAAACTATTTGACTCCGTAATTTGCGATTGTAGTTTATTGCGGATGAACTGCGGACGCGCGCAGTATAAGTGCGCGCGCACTGCCGCCGCGTCGACGCGGACGGTGCGCGGCCGGCGAGATTTTCGCGCGCGGGGAATCCCCGGGACTTCTCGGACGCGAGTTTACATTCCGCAGACGCGAAACTCGACTCGTCCCTGATAGCGCAAGTTCAAATTGTTTTGAGCTCGGCCATTGGACGGTCGGCCTATCAGCTTCGCTATACAGCGAGCGATATCACCGAGACCGACTCGGCTTGTCCGGCAAGAGTGAGAGAGAGAGAGAGAGAGAGTGAGAGAGAGAGAGAGAGAGAGAGAGAGATAGAGAGCGAGAGAGACGATCCTCTTATTAGCGATTTAGCGGAAAAATCGAGCCGAGCGTCGTCGCCTGCCACGAAACCCGAGCAGCGCGGTGACGCGGGCGTCGCGATAAAGACAAACAAAGACATAAATAATGAGAAGAGCATCTGCGGGCAAGACGGAGGGGAAGCGCGGGCGTGAGAAAGAGAAAAGGAGCCAACAAAAATTTCAATCAGCAAAATGCGTTACATATTCATACTTGTGGCGCGAGGGGCGGCAAAAGAGCCTCGAACCGCGTCTTCAGCCGGAGAGCCCCGATAGCGAGTCGCGCGCGCGCGCGCGCGCCGCTCGTAAATAAAATAAGTTACAGCTCGCCGAACGCTAGACGCTACTCGCCTCTTCCGCGTATGCGCCGCCCCGCGACGGCTTAAGCTCGACTGCGCCAAAGAGTCTCGAAAAAGAGACGCGGCTCCGCGGATGGGAAGGAGAGACTACTGGGGTTTGTAGCCGAAACCGCTGTACGAACTTTAAAGCGTTTGGTAGCGACTGGCAGTTCTCGAGCTGATCCAACTGTTCGACATAGTTGGGCATGAATTTCAGCCGTTTCTGATCATTCGTTGTAGTCGAATATCGAAATTTAGAAGTTCGATATACATATGCTATATGTATTTTTCTAGATTAAATTTAAGATAGCTCGAATATTTGAACGATTCCAACTCTTTCATCAGCTCCGATGAGTAGCACAACTAGGTGATTTTAACTGTTCGAGTTGATAAAATTATTGGAACAGTGTGTGTTTGAGCAGTATTTATATACGCGATCAACTGAAATTACGTTTCGTGTACTTCGAACGTACTCGAACATTCTGAAGTTCGAACGAAAGATCCAGTTCTGTTAAAAATAAAAAAATAAAATGAAATTGCAGGTTAACGAGGTGAATGAAAGCTATTATCTCGTTCCCGTTCGAATCGAGTCTGGAGCGTGCATCAAAGACGGCAGACGGTCTCCAAAATTATGGGATTGCGATCCATTGAGTAATCCAAAGCTTATTTTTCCAGCGAGGGGGGGGGGTCGGCTGCCGAATTGCAGTGAACAGCATGGCGAGCGTGTCGCGATAATATAATTGACCGATCCGCCACCTTTCCCTGCGACCCCTCGCCAAATCACAGACTGTCCCCCCCCCCCTTCGCCCCGCGGTGTCGCCGCGAGGTCGGCTCGGTGGCTGTGCTGCAGTTCCGCGGATGGGGTATAATTGCGCGGCCGCGGTGGGGGGGGGGGGTCGGGAGTCGCGTTGCCGTCATCGACGCGGGTTCGCGCGGCGCAGCCTCGTCCCCGCAAGATTGCCACTCCAGTTACTCAAACTGGCCGTGCGCCTCGGGATTCGGGAGGAGGGGGAGGGGGCCGAGAGCTTCGAGGTTGCCCAACGCCACCGGCTTCACCTCGATACGGCCGGATTAATGACGGAGCATCGCGAGCCAGACCAGGAGTTCGAGCGCGCTCTCGTCAGGACACGTAGCCCGTATAATTGGGCGAAAACGTTTACGCGAGCGAAATGAAGAGCTCCGTGAAAGGCGGTGGAGGGGGGGGGATGGATGCTCCATAATAGCAGAACAATTAACGGTTGCAACACGAGGAGGCGAGGGAGTGCGGGAGCGTTGCACTAAAGCGCGTCTCCCCTTTCCACGAAAATTTTCGCATCTCCCGGAGGCGCGAACCCGTCGCCCGCGCCGCCGCGCCATTTTTCCCTCCTTCATCCATGAAAATCTTCTTTTCCGGCCCGTTTATTCGCGAACGAGCGGGGACTTACGTACACGGCAGCCGCTCGCGGCGCGGCGGCGGTGGCGCGCGTTCAGCTGCTCCGTCGCAATAAATAATAAATAATTCTTAAAGCAGACGCCTATGCATCATCGTGTCATTCCGCGGGCGGGACGCCGCCGCCGACGCGACGGGAAATTTATCGATGCTAATTTCCCGACGCGTTGCGCGGCTCTCTCTCGCTCCTGTCCTCCTCTTCGCGCTCCCCCGCCCCTCCCCTCGCCCCTCGCCCGTCCAATCCGCGAGCTCGCTCGCGTCGTCGAAAAGAAATTGTACATTTTCCCAAAGCCGTATAGGCGCCCGTCCGAAGCCGCTCGATCTATTCTTAAGTTGGCAGAAAAGAGCCTAATACTTTTTCCCTCTACCGGAGATACGTGAAACGGCGATTGCTCTAGACTCTTGCGGAGAAAATGTTTGGCAATAGCAATAAACAAATGCGAAGGTACGCTATCTTCCTCGATCGTTATCATTAAGTAACTTCGTAATTAGTTCTAGACCATTCCGGTGACTTATTTATTTGAGAACCATAATTATCGGGCTTCTACGTTGGGGTGAAGAAACCCCGTATACATATACAAAAGAAACTCTTTTTCATCAATCAAGATTAGCATCTCGGAATTCTGCGTACCCGCGGACTTATGCAATAGGCGATTTCGAATACTCGCGGGCTGCGCGAACAGATCGAGATCGGAAATACAAATGCCCATAAAGTGTAGGAGCCGAGCCAGGCCGCTCTGCCCCCGACGCCTTCGGCAGCCTTAGCAAGCCGATTCTCACGAGTGAACCAGCGGAACAATGAGCAGAATCTTGTAGAGTAAAACGGCCGTATGGAGTTCGAGTGTGGGATTAGGAAGATCCACGCGCATGTAAGTCAGTCGAGCGCAGTTGCGCAACGACACGTGCGGCAGACAAAAAAACGCAGAGCGGCGCGGCGGGCCGCCCGCGTTCGGCTCTCCCCCGCCCCCTCGCCGTCTATCTCGAGGCGCTTGTCGAGCCCCGCCGCGCGGCTCACATTTTATTATTGCTCGGGCCGTTTTGCGGTGCGCTCGCGCTCCTCTCGCGCCGGCAAATGGTATTACTGTCATTAGCGTTGCGCTCTTGCCCGTCCGCCGGCCCCTCCGCCCCCCCCGCCCCCCGCGCCTACAGCCCGCCGCCTCCACCCCCGCTCGCGAGCCAGTAGCTCAGGCCGCCACCGCAGCCCCGGCTCTCCGCGCCTTCGCATAATTAAATACGAGATTGTACGTTCGCGTCCACAATTGTCCCGAATTTAGCAATAGTTAATTTTCGTTCACCGCGAGCAGTCGCGCGTTTCGCTCGCGCCGAGTTCGAGCGGCTCCGTCCCCCTTTCGACACCGGCGCGTCGCGGCGGCCGCCGGTCCGCGAAATGGAGCCGAAAGCGCGCGCGAAAATTCCGGGCTATTACGATAATCGCAATTTTCATTGTGAGCGCGCGCGCGCGGAGGAGCGAGGCGTCAAAAACTCGGTTCGCTAATTGAAAAGAGGCGCGAGCGCCGCGCGCGGGTGCACGGGAGCGCGCTCATGAATATATACACGCGCGTACAGAGCCGGCCGTTCGCCTGGATAGAGAAAAATCATTAAACGGAACGGCGGACGCGCCGCGCCGCGCCGCGCCGTCGCCCCCCCCCCTCCCGCCAACGGCGACGGCGGCGACGGCACAATTAACCTAGCGAGCCGCGGATAATAATTAATTTGCAATTAGCGCCCGAGCCGCTTTGTCCGACTCTCTGCCTTCTTACGGACGAAGCGTTTTGCGGGACGGGAGAGGGGCCGAGGAGCCGATGCCCGAATGGCGCGCAGGCCCGGCGCTTCTGTTTCGCGGGGGCCCTGCCAGCTGTAATTCGACATACCTATTTCGCGCGTAATCACAAATGCTATACAAACGTGACACTGCGCGCGGGCGTAAAGCGCAAGGCGTGGCTTTGATTATTTCTCGTTCATCTGGCTGTATCGCTTTTTATTGATTTGCCGTCGAACTTGTGAGCGTATTCAATAATCCGAGTTTACTCTTTTTTTGACGCTTTTTATGAGCAATGTACGTATGCTTCAATTTAAAGCTTAGTAAAGATTGACTGATGTCTTTATGATGCGGCATTAGAAGTAAGTTCGCTGTTTACATTTACAATGGAAAATTACCAACCGTCTGATTTCGGCATTTGCTTCAAGTCAAATAAGTTAAAGTTTATCAGAATAGAAGATACGCTTGTTATTGTATCAGTCGAAAAATCTGACTAGTAGGTACAAACAAACCAAAAAGTTTTCTAAAAAACTTTTATTTTCATATATATTATGAAATAAATACTAAAGTCTGAATTAGTACACATATTAAATATCTAATAATTTTGGACATGCGTTATTTTTAAATACTCAAAGATATACAATAAAGATTCAAAATTGTACTTATGTTCACTGTTCTGAACTAAATTTATACATATCTTTATCGGCCTTAAAATCTTTATATTATAAGATATTAATTCAATAATTTATTAATTCAAAGATAAATACTGAAAGATATTTAGAAAAAAGTTTTTTTTTGGTAAAGCGTCTATATTCAGGTTCATTCAATGCACTTTCTGAATCACCTCTGTCATCAATTCATCTCTGAAAATAGTTGATTATATCATATTTAAAAAAGTTTTAAGACTTTTGGATTTATTTTCACTTGCGAAATTGTTTTATACGCTAATAAAAAATACGCGTCCGTTATTTGTTGATTAAAAACAAGTTATTTTAATTTCAGCAAAATCAGGGACTACCTTTGAAGATATGTATTTGTTCTTATAAGTGAATATTCATTTAGAATGCTATGACATACTTATTAGATCCATAAATCCATAAATCTATAAAAGTGTAATATTGATAGAATAGCTTATATAGTTGTTCTATTATAAAAAAATGAGGTTTCCAGCGACCTTATTTGATTATATAGATTACGGAGATGTACACTTATCATCTATATATATATATATATATATATATATATATATATATATGTGTGTGTGTGTGTGTGTGTGTGTGTGTGTGTGTGTGTGTGTGTGTGTGTGTGTGTGTGTGTGTATTTTAGTGTGATATCATCAAGAGAAAATCCAGTCCACATACTTTAATACATTATGTATTGTATTGCAATATTGTACTATTATTTATTATGATTGATTGATCTAAATATTATATTATATTCTGTAATAAATAAATAAATGTATCCTTGGTACAGCCTAAGTAAATGATTTATATGTATTAACCTAACGTACTCATTCGATATTGCGAATAAAAATATATCGTCCACGCCACATTCAGAAAAGAAGTAAATCTCTCTTAAAATTCCATTAAAAGCTAATTTGTTGATTGTCCGCATATAGACAGAGAGTTTCGCCGATCCCTTTATTCTGGCATAATGAGTCTCGATTGGAGAGTGCCAAAATCGCGCGAATTCGCGCAGAGCGTGAACGCGTCACCCTTTCATCGGGGTGGGCGAAAAACGGAGTGCGAACGAGAACGCCAGAGCCGGGGAGAGTGGAAAAGAGCGAGTGAGGGAGCGAGCGAGATAAAGAGCGGGCGAGAGAGAGAGAGAGAGAGAGAGTGACAACCCGTTGAAAAGCTATTAGTGGCCCCAGTCAATAAACAAAGGAGCGTTTTGGGCGATATAATATTGATTAATGGGAGGTTAAGGAAGCGTGCTAGCGTTTAGTCAAAGTTCTCTCTAAGGCTCGCTCCCGCTTACTCCTCCCCCTCCCCCCGGTCGGCGCCCTCGCCTCCTCCGCCGTGCCGAGCGGCCTCGCGCGCGAGCGCGTTTTACTCCGTCGGCCCCCCTCCCCCCCCCGGCCTCCTCACGCTCGCACTTTGGTGTGTGCCGAGCGATTATCGAATTTCCTCCCCGTAACAATGAGGTCCTATTAACTCCCACCCTCTTTCCACCCTCTCTTCGGTGCGGAACCGCCGATGCAGAGCGGCGGCGCGGCTCCCGTCGCTCCCCGTACCCTTCCACCTCCCGCCGCCTTTGTGTATTGTTAAGTCTATCCGCATTAAGCGATCCATAATGCTCAGCTACTCTTCGCGATAAATCGTCCCAGAATGCTTCTCGGCCATCGGACAATGAATTAACGACGCGAGCGGCCCCGCCGATCGGCTCCTTATGCCCGCTAACGACCCTCCACCGAGCTGGCGTCCTCGTCGTCCTCGCGCCACCCGCGAGCCGCGCGTGACTGCCCGACGAATTTCAGCCGGGTGGCCGCTAATTGTCGAGGGCGGGGGGAGGGGGTGAGCGGGCTTGGTGGGACGATTCGAGGACGCACGGATCCGTCGAGGCTCGGTCGTTCGCGCTCGCGGCGCAATATTATCGAGCTAATGATCGAGAACGGGGCTGCTGCGACAGCGGGGATACCGGGGACGCGTCTCTCGGCTGGGCAAATATTTGGAAAAGCGAACGGCAGCCGGGAGGGTAGGGGATGGGCGAAAAAATTCAGCAGTAGCGCAAAAACGTAAGTCGCCGTACGTGCGACCCGGTCGTATATATACAAATATACACACGGACAGATGCATATATATATATATATATATACGGCCGGGCATGCTCTAATTTCTTCGTTTGCATTCTCTAAAAAAAGAAGCTTGTCCTTTTATCTTTCGAGTGCTCCAACTATCTTTTTCCGTGGCAGTAGCGCATGGCGCAACGGCAGGGCACACACTCGACTCGGCTCGGCACACGGCCGCGCGACGGCGGCAGCAACGGCCCGCTCCAGAATTCTAGATACTAGAAGATACCCCTCGTCTTCGTTTTTCCTCCGTTTTCCCCGGCCCCGCCCGCCCCCTCATCGTTCTGCAGCTCCGCTCGCCCTCCCCCCCCCTCCCTACCCGCCACGCGCCCGTCCTCGGCTAGTAGGCTTGTTTGCTGCGCGAGAGTCCCATCTTCCCCGGGAACCAATTAGTTGCTTTTTCCTTCGAGAAAAGCTACCGACTTTACTTGTCTCCAAACTTACCTTTTTCGAGCTTCTGCAAAGTCTCTTTAGAAAAAATTCCTCGATAATAAGGTCTAGGAGTCGAGGGAGCTTTTTCATTCTGGAAATAAAATATATTGCTTCTTCTATACTGCCTAATTTCATTATTTCGCGTTGCTTAATATTACTCGAAGCCATTGACAATGAGAAATGTCCACCCGTTGCATATTAAATTAACTGTACCGCATAGAAGCTGGAAAATAAGACCTAGTAAATTAAAGTAATATCAGACTATAGTGAAAGATTTAAAGAAAACAATTTGCGCACATTCAAATATTCATTTTGATTAGCAATGCCTTGAGTATTCAAAAACCAATAACAGTTGCCAATCACTCACTACATAATAGTTTACGTAATACGAGTCGAATTTTAAAGCGAGAGCAAAGGAAGAGAAGATTTTGATGCTTCAGCTCCTTCGTCGGGCGAGACTGACGTGTCTGGCTCGCCGATAGACAGTGCCGAGGAGGAAACAAAAATTTTAAGATTTCCTAATAAAAGATGACTGAAAATTTTGAGCACACACTCGGCGTAGATATTGAAGAGTCTCATTAGTGCTGTTTGTTATTGTTTGCGCGACACTCGTGCTCGGGCAAGTAGAAAAAGTAAAAAAAAAAAAAAAAAACAAAACAGAATGTAAAAAGAAAGAAGAAATAAAAAAAAAATAAAAAAGAAACCGAGCGCGCGATACGAGAGGGTGCCCGGAGGTGTCACGTTGATCCCACTGATTCTCACACCTTCGCCTTGTCATCCGGCCCCCGTTCTTGAAGCGTCGTTCAGGGCGCGCTGAGCTTCGCCCCCGCCCCTCCCCCGTCCCGACTCTACTTGTTCCCATTTTTGGTTTCCTTTTAAGCAGACTCCCTTACAATACGCGAAAGCTTGTTAAGTAGAAGAGCGCACTTGCGCTGATATAACACCGAGACCGTGCCGAGACTGCCGCTTCCTGGATTCGCTTTGCCTCGCATGGGGATTGCTTGGACGGAAACAATTGACTTACAAGGTACATGGCCTCGGATGCGATTGAAGTTTCCTGTGTATTTGTCCCGCAGCGAAAATAAAGCTCTAGACACACGAAGGTGATTCATTTTATTGAAAGCTATCTAAACGTATAATCATTTTAATTATAATAATTTATAATAGCTTCAATTAAAAAATCGGCCAATTGCTTGGATCAATGTACTTATTCCCTGTAAGGAAATTCAACGAAAGTCCAAAATGTTAGTGGCTTATTTATATTTACCAAGTTGTTCGTGCACGAGAATGAAGTTTAATTAAAAGTTTTATCGGGAGTTCATTTTTCCGTGGAGCTCGAACTCGTATATTTCTAAAAATACTTTCTAAAAAAGCAAGGAATGTCACGTCCCGCGCTACTTTGACGACAGGAAAAAGAACTCGCAGCGTCGACGACTGGGAAAAACGAACTAAAGGAGTGAGAAAAAATAAGAGAGGGAGAGAGAGAGAGAGAGAGAGAGAGAGCGAGAGAGACAGTGAAATCCCAAGGGAACAAATATGAATAAAGAAAAAAAAAATAAGGAAGAAAGAGCCAAGAAAGAGTAACGCGAAGGTCGCCCGAGGTAATACCGCACGGCCGAGGGGGTGCACGGGGACTTCAGACTTTAGTAATTGTAAAGCGACTCACCGCTCGCAGCGCGCGCGATGCCGGCAGTCTGGCCGAATCAAAACTGCATGCGCGAGTATAGTGCGAGGGTGCGCCCCGGCCGGCCGGCGCTGAAACAGAGCGAAAGACGCACTCGAGGATTTTTCCGCGTTTCTGCGATAAATTTCTTCGACGAATCGAAGAAATTTTCTTCTCTGTGAATTTCTCAATCGGCAGAGTGGTTTTTTTTTTTTTTTTTTTTTTAAAGAGAGAATTGTTCGAGATGGGTAATAAAAATAAATAAATAAAAGTATATTTTTCCATAGTGATACAATAACTTTTTCAAAAACATGAATAGTATTGAAGTAATTTATATACGAAAAGAAATAATGCTTAAATATCTTTTAAAATTTTATAATCATAAATTAAAATAAGTTAACTAATATCTGTCTATTTTTAAATTTATACTTTTTACATAGAAATATTGATACTTATGTTTGAAAACTATAATTTTTTAGGTCAGTACTTAGAATTATATTCTGATCCACACAAAAATATTTGAAGCAACGACTAAAATCAAGCGTTTTCTGAGCTATAAATTTACTAAGCGTTGAATAGAAAAAAAATCTTTCGTTTCCCTAGCAATAGTAATGAAAAAAATACGGGTTTTCGAGTCCTTTTCCCGTTTGCCGGCAAAATTCGCATACACACTCCAAGAAGACTGGCGAAGATAGGGTTGAGATGATGAACCTGCCGCAGAGATTGGGCAGGGGGAAAAGAAGCTGAGAAAGTAAACCGCCGGGGGAGAAAAGGAACGAGGAGTCGCTTCGTTTTCCCCTACTTCATTTTCCTAGGCTAATGGTTCGGTCTTGGGCAAGCGGGTTATTATGCAAAAGTACAAAAGCGATACCTTTGCAATTAAGAAATACGGCTGCATTCTAAACTGTCCCGTTGTTTGGGCTTTGTTCGGGGAAACCTGTACCTACCCGTATGCTTTCCCTTACACAGTTCTCCTTTTCATATACCTTTGTTTTTATTTCGAGAAATTTTTCATACGTCTTGACCTTTGCCCCCTTCTTTTCTACTCTTGAATCACGATTTGTTTTTAAATGGTATGTCCAAGCACGCCCAAAATAGAGGTAAATAAAAGGAAAAAAGTTGCTCGGTATCCAACGCACCGATATCCAACAAAATCTTAAAATTAAGAAAAGACGGAATTAGAAATTATCAAGCGTAGAATAGCTTATGGTAAAAGTGAAAAATTAGTTATAAAATAACAATAATCAAAGAATCATTCAATTAAAGAAAAGAAGTTTGAATTGGAATTTTGAATTATCTAAGAAAATAGATGGCAGGCTACTGGCGGTTTTTCTTTAACAGGAAGATTTTTTAATGCAATGTGATTAACTTTCTTTATATCCTTTCTGACTGAGGATTAAAAAAAATTTATGCGACTGAAAATTATGAGAGCAAATATAGGAACAAGCCCGATGTTTTTTTTCAAAAGTCAGTTTTTCCAAAAAGTGAACGAGATAAGCAAACGCAAGGAGCATATAGAAAGTCCAATAGAATGAAGGGGTGGCGTGCAGAGAAAAGGAGAAAGACGACGGGGAGGGGGGCGGTGGAGGGGGGTAGACGGAGGAGAGAAAGGCCGAGCGCGAGATAGGCTGGGTACACGAAGTTGGGTCGGAACGGCAGGAGCGCCGAGAAATATGAAACAATCGCTTCATTGGAAAGTCAAGAATCTCTCGAGCCCGTCGGCGTTTGACTTGCCATTAGGAGCGTCAGTTTTAATTGTGTCTTCTTTCTCCGTCCCCGTCTACGTGCGCGCGCGTAGGTGCCCCACCCTCCCGCCTACCCCCGGCTCCTTCCACACTATCGTCACCGTCGAGGCCCGTCCGCGCAGTCTGCAACGCGTCTCGGGACTTAAGTGGATATATCGCTCGCCCGTTCGCGCGTGCAGCAGCAGCGCGGCCGCCCCCTCCCGTGCTAGGTGCCCTTTAGCGATGTCTCATTAGTTGCAGCGCACTGCAGCGGACGAGTACCGCCCTCTTACCTCTCGCCCCGGCTCTCTTGTGTGCCGTCGCCGGCACTGCAGTCACGGCGAGAGAGAGAGAGAGAGAGAGAGTAAGGGATGGAGAAGAGAAAAGTCGTCGCTCTCCGTCACTCTCGACAGTCTCTTTCTTATACGCGGGTGCGAGGAACGACTCGCGCGAGACCGCCCGGAATCTACCCCCGGAATAAGGCGAGCTTTTTCTAACATCTCACTTGCACCCTCGATGCGACCTAAGCCGCAACTGTATCGATTTTGATATTTATGGCTGGAAATAATGGGCGATCCTTTGAAAATTTACATTTCGTTGCTCGCCATAACTATAATCATATGAATTAACGTAGTTGTCCTTTTAATGTAAATGTATCAGAGACATTAATAACTGCATTAATCAATGATTGTACAATTATTTATAACCAAGAAATATAGCTGTATCTTTTTTAAAATAAATATTGAATTTATGCCTGATCGAGCCAGATGTCACTACTTGTATGTTTTTTAAACTTCTTTTTTGTTCTTAATTTCGACGAATTTGCAAGAAAAATCTCAGATTACACAATTAACAAGACGGAATTTTGGCAAAACGGAAAATTGCTCCAGTCAGCGGAAGGAGATAAAGAACAAGTGGAGAGAATCAATATGTACTGTAAATAAATTCGGTGAGCTTGAAGCCGGCAAAGAACTAAGACAGCGTCCAATACATAACGCTTGGAGGTGGAAAACCGCTCCTGCCTCTCTCTGCCTCTCTCTCTCTCTCTCTCTCTCTCTCTCTATCTCTGCCTCTCACCTTCTACATTGGAGGCTTTGGAGGAAAGCGAGCGAGCGCGCCCGATACACGCGTCCGTGCACGTTCGTTCCTTTCCCGGCTGACTGGCTGGCTCCAGCGAGAGCGCAGCCAGCGCGCACCGACATCGCATCGCCGAGCGCGGGAGGATAGTTGCTCCGGGCGCAGCTTGATTATTTTCCGCTAGCTCGTTCATTCGGGTGAAGCGCGTGCGAGTCGCCGCCGCCGCGGCACGGCGGAGCTTCAATTGGAAACAGCAATCACTGCTCGCCCGTATTTTGTTCTCCCCGGGCGGGAGCGGGGGGTGGGAGGGGGAGGGGGGGGGAGGACCGAGCCACCGAGCAGAGCGAACTCCAATAATAAGCTTTCTCCTATATTGCCTCTTCAGCCCCGGCGCCTTCGAGTTTTCTCCCCGTCCCTCCTCGATGGGTCGGTCTTTCTCCACTGCCGTCGCCCACCCCTTGTTTCCCGCTTCCACCACTTTCCGGGTGTCTTTCTCGAACGCGACGAGCGCGATTCTCCGCCGGGGAGGCTCGCATCTTTCTCGCTCCCTGTCGTCGTTGCATATCCCAGGCCACCGGGCTCGGTGCGTGCCGGTGCCCCTCGCGTTTACTCGATCCTCCGTCTCGTTCGTCGCAAGAGCAGCGCGTCGCGAGAGAGCTACTTTTCGAGCCACGGTTCGCCTACGTAGATTTCGTTTCCAGGCTCATTTCTGCCGCCGTCCGCCGAGTAAATGGCCTTAGTGCGTTCGCAGGCTGATTCGTACCGGTGACAAAACACGCCTTCTTGCCTTTGCCCAGACGCATCCGGAACAAATTTACCAATGACGCGTTCTTCAGTTCTTATTTAGGTAGCCATCCGAGATTTTGAACCGGGTAAAAATATCTTGAAATTTTTTGATGAGGCTTGTATTGTTTTTTTATTCTTATAGTTTTTTTTCCATTGTTTATTGATAGTCGCATCCCTCCTTTTTGGGTATTAGCGACAAATTACATTGTACATTATTTACATATATTGGTTACGTCTTAAATATATTATTTTACATTTTTCAAATTTTAGTTTGATTTGTATACATATTAAATATAGACTGAGGTATTTTATTACATACTATTGAATATCAGAATTAAATAGTTATATATAAGATCGTAGTTTAGTATTGTTTATGAATTGAATTACGTTGCAACATTGCCTTTTGTCACTATGTATTTTGGCTACGTTGGTACTTAGATTCAATCTTCTTCGTTCTTCTGTGTATTTATGACATTCGATCAAAAGGTGTATTCGAGATTTAGGGATTCCTATGATTTAGGTTGATTTATTGTAGTCTCTTCAATATTCTTAAGTAGTTTAGTGCATCGAGTTTTTATGGAGCTGTCTCTAACGTTAGGATAAATATCTTCTTTAATAAATTTGATGAAGGTACCTATATCGTCCGTATGTTGAGCTATTATTTCTAGAGGATTTTTAGTATTTTTTGTGTTTTCTAATAGGCTTTTAAATTGAGTATAATTTATTAGTGTATCTCCTGTTTCTAGGTAGGATTTTATACTTATTAGTTTTCCGTCTAAATCATCGGGAGAAGGCTGCTCGGAGTTATTTTTTGTTTTAGTTGTTGTTTTATCGATCGACGTTTTATTGAGATCATCTGTGTGCTCTGTGATTTACTTTTCAATTTTTCCCTTTTTTGTAACAGTTCTAATAGTATAGGTTGGTTCATTGTTAAGATGTTTTTCAGTAGCTGATTGGGATTCAGTGGAACTTATTTCGTAGTGTGCTCGTTTGTTTTCTTTCCTGGTGTCTAATAACATATAATCATTTGAATCGGTTAAAGTTTTCCTATTTATTATTGTTCCGGTCGTTTTTACATTGCGAGTACTGTCGGTTTCCATTATGTATGAATTGGGATTTCTATTTTTGCAATTTGTGGCAACATGGCCTACCATTTGACAATTGAAGCATTTAATTATTTCGGTGCAAGTATAAATATAATGTTCGAGTTCTTCGTAATTGATTTTGAATATTTCCGGTATTTTATCTATATCTTCCGATTTTGTATAGACTAGCCGTCTAAAGCTTGAGATATGTTTGTATCCTTTTTTACTTATTGTTGCTCGCAACATAGAGATATGAGAGCTACGTTTAACTTTTAAATTTTCTAGTACATTTTCAAACATATAGTTGGGGATTGTAGGCGAGACATTGGAGAAAATCACTTTGTTGAGTTTATTAATTAAGGGGCGGATAGTGATATTATGGTTATCGATCATTAGTGAGTTGTACTGTAAGTTGCTGGACTATTTCTTTTTTCGACAGATATAGGCAGACCCTATTGTTTGAAATCCGTGGTACATATAATATATTTTCCAGTTGCACTATATCATCAATTGCACAGGTATAATCCGTTGAGTTAAGTCCTTCAACGCAGTCCATGAGAATTCCTTGGTCTCTTTTAGGGAAGCGATCAGTTTGGGCAATAGCTACGTAGCTTGAAATGTCATTGTCGCATGCATAGAAGATAGAAATTTCTTTATTCAGTAGAGTTAAATTAGAAGCAGTCATGGCAATAGATAATCACCAGCAAGACAGAGGTGAATAGGCCGTACGGGCCAGGAGGCCTTTCACTGAACAATATCAGTTTGTTCACGCGTAATGAGAGCTGTATGTAAACACGTCTTCTCACTGTAAGTGTTCAACGAAGACTGATTATTCTTATAGTGTTATTAATATTACTCCTTTAGAATTTGAATATTAAAATATGCTTTTACTTTTTTCAATTTATTATTCGTAATCAATCGCCGACATGGGTGGTAAATTTATTGATCTACGAATGATCGTAAAAATGCTTCGAGTATGGTCCAATCCAAATGCCAACTTTCACTTGGATGTCAGTCGTTGATCTCGTATATGTATATTTCGTATAAAATACTATCTAAATATTGAAAATAACAATAAATAAATTAGTATATATTGCTATAATTACAGTACTGCTGATATAAATATAGGGTTACATAACTTTAAATATAGCTATTGCGAATAGTAATAAGTTTTAACCCATTACTAGAATTCTTATGAAATGGAGTAAAATAAATTTACTCTCTACAAGATCATTTATGTTTATTGGCAATAGCGCAAGTAACTGCTAAAAGATTCTTTCAATACGTATTAATAAAGTTGTTAAAAGCATCATTTTAATGAAGATTCAATCGGGACAAAGAATAAAGAGAATCAGGGATGCTGAAATTTGATACTCTCATATTTAAAATTAACTTTTGAAATATTACCAGTGAAAAAAAGGCAGAGAAAGAAAGAGTAAACAGCAAACTAAAAAACCTCAAAAATTTCCATTTGTCAAATACACGTTAAAAGTGGAACGCGCGACGCAAAGAAATATGTATAACGTGCAGGATCCTACAAAAAAGGCGAGGGAGGGGGGACAAAGAGCAGCTACGCAGAAAAAAATGGGGAGAGCCAAGCGATCCTCCGCATACGAACTGCAGTCCCGATATTCGCGGATGCTGCAGCCGGTGAGCGTCAACGACGGCGCGATTACCGGTGACCGTAGGCCCTCTAAGCCTTCCGGCCTGCAAATGGCACATAAATACATCGATTCAATTCCGTTTGGCCGGCGCGGAGCGCGTGGGCGCTCATGCATCCCCCGCCCCCTCCCCACGCAGTCGATCTCGCGGGCCCGTCCCTCGCCGGTGGCACGCAGCAGCGGCGACGTATCCTCCCTTCTATAAAAATTTATCGACTGGCAAATTGTTTCGCGTGCGCCCCGGTCCGCGCGCCTCCCCGTCCCTCCCCTGCCCCGCCGGCACACGCAAATGGGCGCAGCCCGGCGGATCGCGGACACGGGGGGCTGGGACGGGGTGGGGGTGTCCGCCCCGACCGCTTCCTGCGCTGACCGTGCCGCCATTAAGCCCGGCGCACGGTCAGCCTTTAATTAACAAAAAGTCATTAAACTTTTCGCGGCCGGGACCATCGAAGGCTCGTTTCCACGATTGCCCCCGTTTCGGACCCTTTTATGAGCGACTCGTTCGCGAATTTCTTCAAATGCCCGCCACCGCGGGCTCTCGAGCGGCGAACGCAGCTTTATTGCCCCGCAACCGCGCGGAGCCGCGGCCACCGCGTAGGCTAATGCCGGTGATCAAAGTAATCGCCCGGCTTGGCTTGGGCGAAAATTTTTCTTACTATTTCTCGCCGAGGATCCGAGGGACAGTGAGGGCGGAAAAAAATCGCAGAGAGATTCGAATTTTCCCGTGAGAGAACAATGTAATGCATAGCCGATAAGTAGTTTGGTTGAATCCAGAAGTTTTTGGGGCAGCACGCTGGCACGCCAAGCATATACGATCGTATTTCGAAAAGCTTCTGAAATGAATTTCGGGCCGGAACGGCGAGAGAAAGAGAGAGAGAGAGAGAGAGAGAGAGAGAGAGATCGTCAGATACGGCTTCGTTAGAGCGCCGGGGCCAATTTCGCGTTCCCGTTAGCCGGGATCGCCGCATGTAAACGATACGCATCGGCCCGGCCGTTGCTTAGATATTTTATTTTGCTCTCTCGTATAGGCGACTACATTTGCCCGGGGAGCACTGGTCGGGCGGCGGGCGGGCGGAGCGCTACGGCACCGCGTTGTAATGCGAGCTTAACACGACAAGGCGATAATGACAAGCATAACCGTTACAGCCATGGCTGGCGAACGCTAACGTGGTACGGGGGGGTGTGGGTTTTCGAGTACGAGGGGCGAGAGGGGAGGGAAGGGGGTGGTTGCGCTTTTTGGCCCCGTGGTTATGCGGAGTCGGTCCAAGGGCTAAAAATTACTCGACCGGAAAATTAAATTGTAAATCCCGCGTGGAGCCGGGCACTCGCTATCTGCTGCTCTCGCGTGCGAATGGGGAAAAAAATCCTCGAAAACTCGCCCGTCCAAATTCCCCCGACTCTGGATCGGAACGATTAATTTAAATGGCAGACATATCCGGTAGTGCGTCGCCTTTGGTCAGAGCCTCGATGCTTTTTTTAAATGTAACAGATTCACGACAACTGTCGCTAAATTTTTGTTTTAATTATCCAAAAGTTTTGCAGTTACAAATCATAGAGTAGCTATTTGGATGAATTCATCATCTGAATGCACATAATCTATTTAATTGTCAATAAGTCAAGCTGGAAACTTTAAACAAAATAAAAGTACTTTCAGAGCAATATGTTTAGAAATGAAATATCTTGTCTGCTTGAAGTATATTCGAGTAAGAGCAAATAAGTAATATTTCGATTATTATCTATGTAACCACCTCGTCGGTATTAAAATAAAAGCGAACGTTTTCGTGTAAGTAATAAAAAGGAGCCTCTCCGTTGACTCTTTCACCTCGATTAATTCAGGATTCGGCAGCGATCCGGCAATTCGGGCCAGCATTCCGCGCGATCTTTAGAGCCACGGAAAGCTAAAAGAGAGAGACAGAGACGTAGGTGGGTTCGGTGGCGGGAGGCGGGGGTCAGGGTGGGAACCGCGGGGGGCGCTGGAAGGCCCGAACACCGCAAACCCAAAACGTTCACTAATTTTCTGTTTAGTCGTAAAATAAATTCGCCGGGGCATCTGGGTGCTTCGACCCGGGGAAAATGGTCTCGAGAGCGTATTCCCCTCCCACCGGTCTCCCTCTCTCTCTCTCTCCCCCTTTCCCTCTTTCGTTTCTCCGTTTGAGCCTTTGCGTTAGCGTTTACATATATAGGGTACCCGATAGCGCGACCGTTGCAGCGCCATAGGGCGGCTTTTATGCCGCGTGCACAATGCACCGAAATTTGGGAACCAGAAGTAATCGAATTTGTTAGTGTCGTTTAATGAGAGGCGCGCTCGCAATTTCTCGCGGCTACGCCTGCGCGTCTACGTATGAGCGCGCGTGTAATTGGTACGCGCGCACCTCCCCGGTCGCCCGTTCGCCCGGCCCTGCCCGACCACGACCATTCGGCCCGGCGAATGCCTTTCGATTTGCCGGAATAAGCGGGGCTGCTCGGGTCGTGCGGGCGTTCGAGGGTCGCTCGAGCTCCGTCGGTTATTATCCTCCTCCGATGACCCTATCCCTTTCCCCCCCCCCGCCCCCTCCCCGGCTTGTATAACAATCTTTTTTTACGCATTAGAGCGGCCAAGTCGCAAAAATGCCGGGGTTATACTGCCGAACTCCGCTTGCTGAGTTATTGCGAATTGAGAGCGACGCACACGCCGCCCGCGGACCTTCTAAAAGCTTTCGGCGAAACGAGGATGTTTCCCGCGGCTATTTACCAATATAGTGATTAAATGTAGCTTGAAATCACAAGTTCCACATCATAACATTTTAAGAGTGAGTCCCTCTCCTCCCTCCCCCTCCCCCTTCTTTACCCGTGCCCGCCCCATCGAGTAACGGGTTAATACTCCCGGCGCGGGTCAAATGCGACGGAATGCGTGCGAGTCAGCGAACACGTACGGGTGCGAATACACGCATTTACCCCGCTGACTTTCGTCTTTCTCGTCCCTCCCTCTATTTCTCTTCATCTTTTCAGATACCTCTCCTGCTCGCACCCTCGGCTAGGCTTAAATCGTCGGGCCCTCATCAACGAAACTCTCCTTCACCTACCGTTTAATTACAGCATACTTAGCTAACTGTACGCTCTACTCTTTCTCTCTCTCTCTCTCTCTCTCTCTCTCTCTTCTCTTTATTTGCACCCCTTCGCGCCGCTTGCCGTCTCTTATTCTTTTTTTCTTTTTGTTTCTCCTCTCCCCCTCTCTCATTGCTCTTAACAAAACGGTAGGAGAGCGAAGAAAAGGGAAATCGAGATAAAGAAAAATAGAGAAAGAGAAAGACGTAGAGGCGACGTTTGTAGAGGGAATACGAGAAAAATAAAATCCGGGCTGTGCGTTGATGATTGTCGAGTAGTTTTGGTACGTGCTGCAAGCTAAAAAAGAAAATTGAAAATATAATGTCAGGCTTGAATTTCATTCTAGTTGAAATCGTGGCACGCAATATTTTAAATCGGTCCCATTAAAAAAAAAGAAATATTTTTGCATAGTTATGAGATACAAACATATAAAGAAGAACGAAGGAGAGGCCCGTTAAAAGTTGAATCAGATGAAAGTTCACGAATTTCGTAATACATTCGAATTAAAAATTAAAATTTAATTTTAGCTGGTAAAAGTCTCTTTGGATCGAAAGATTATTGATAAAACGTCACAATAGCTACATATATATGTACAAATGATTATATACATAACTTTAACGCATCTTACCAAAAAAAATGTATATAACTCTGTATTTTATACTCTACATATGCATAATATTTCACCAAGTTCATTTACATTCTTGCTGTGAATTTTTAATCAGAATATGAGAAAATGTTGGAATACGTATATCTGTATCAATAAATCAAGGGCCCGAAGCTGCTCCAGAATTAGTTATTTGACAGGATTCGAATACGGTAGGCTCGATCGGACGAAACTCCGCGGACAGCTCACGTCGCTTATTGCTCAATAAAGCGAAAAAATACGACGGTACTATATATATATATACGAGCGTGTGCGTACACGTTTATGTATGTGTAGGAAAGGTTATGGTGCCGTACCGACTCATATAGTCATTGACCTTTTTTTCCAAACAGCAGCGCGCCGTATAGGCCGTTCGAACGAATTGGGCACGACCGAGATATTCTCTCCCGCCTCCCCCTTCCCAACCCCATCTGTACAATACTCGTTGTTATTTATTAATATTACCTCTCGTTACGTGAGCGTGGGGCTTTAGTGTTTCTGGATTCTTGGGCGTACGTGTACACCTACACATACAACCGCTCGTATAACGTTCGAAATAGCCTCGAGCCTCGCGAGGATCGATGGCCGAAAAAGATAAGAGTCGAAGGACAGAGCGTCAACTGATGGATCTTCCAAATGATTTTGTCCTCCCACGTTATAGTCTTTTGTGTGTATAAAAAAATTCTCTCCTTCATTTTTCCCCCAGGACATTTTTCTACTCTTTGATTCCCCTACCCCTGTCCCTCCCCCTCTCATTCTTCCTCTCTCTTTCTCTCGATCTGTTGTGTATTTTTTATATTTTTATACACAGAACGTGCTTTATCCGCAAATGTCGTATTCTGCATATTGAGCAGAAACTGGAAAGAAATCGGTTTTCTCGAATATTCGCATAAAGAAGCATTAATGCAATTTACACGATTTCATTCGTTTGATAAGTTTTATTTCAAAAGAAATAGTAAAAGATCAGATGAAAGAAAATCGCCTGAATTACGCACAATGCTTTTGGCAACATTGTTTCTACGATTTAAGAAAGAAAAACATCATCAATTGAAATAATCAATTCACAATAGTAATACAAACGGAAACTTATGGAAATGAACAAAAGTCTTATAAAAATTTGGATAAAAAGATGAAACCTTAAAACCTTGGGCGCTAATCCCGCGTGTCTCGAAAGCAAGAAAGTATTGTAATGCGGATTTCTTTGATACACTTTTGGGCGGGGCGCGGAGAAGTGCGGAGCTTCAGTAGGAATTACCACTGAAAGTTTCGCCATTGCAATATTGAAGTTTTCGGCTCCGAGGATTCGATTCGCGTCCTCCGCCCCTCCGCCTTTTCCAAGCAGAGGCTTACCAAAGCCCATGGTTAGCGAAAGAAAGGAACACGAAGACGTAGGGAAGAGAGAGGAAGAGAGAAAGAAAGTAAAAATAGTGATGGTGGAAATATCGTTAGATTATACTTAAGATGTCTATTGGACGCGAGCCAATCTTCGGCTACTCTGCATTTCGCCCTCTATACTCTCTAACTCTTCTCCCTCCCTCTTTCTCTCTTTCTGTCTGCGTCTCTCTCTCTCTCTCTCTCTCTCTCACTCTTTCCCTCTCTTCCTCCATTCGTTTTAGTTCACTCGTTTTCCTTTTCCCTATTTTTCTCTTTTTTGTTATTACGGTGGTAAGCACCGAGCTTCTACCTTTAACATGACCAAGGGACAATGAAAAAAATATAACATTTTCTCGCTCGGCCGATGTTGCATTTTCATAATTTGATAGATTGCGACCTTTTGGGATTATCGTTCTCCCGCAAAGCATTTAACTCGTGAAATCAACCTTTAAATAAGTATTATAGCGAATACGCTATTATAGTAAGATAAAAGGAAAGACATATTTTCGGCACTTGAAAAAATCTATAGACTATAGCTATTGATTTATTCGATGATTAATATTGGACAAATAAATATTGATTAAAATAAAAGTTTTGGTTTGAAACTGTAGATTTCTACAGTTTATTATAATTTACAAAAAGTGCCAAAAATTAATATATAGTTAAATAAAACATACTAACCTACAATACATCTCGCTTTTTTTAATACACATTGACTCACATATGGCTTTTGTTTTACGATTCCAATCCAGCGCCGTCAACTCAGCCCGTCCGTACGTTCTTCAATTAATTAGCGACGTTAGTTAACGGCTCCCGAAACAGATGAAATATAATCTCATAGGTGGTACCTAGACGGAATTCATTATAATTATGTGTTATACGCATAGGGTTCTTTACGAGTACGACAGCCAACTTTCTCGTTACTTTGCAGAGGCGCAAATACACCGGCAGAAGCTCACTGTCGCACCTCTTCCCCCCTCCACCAACTCCTCCCACTTTTCCTTCTCCCTCTCTGTGTATTTACTCTTCCGCACGTATACATATATATATATATATATATATATATATATATATATATATATATATATATATATCACGGTGGTTGCGGTCTTGCATTCGCTGCAGCAGTACTCAGTACGTAACACTGCAGATATACAGAGAGGGAGCAATAGTGAGAGAGAGAGAGAGAGAGAGAGAGAGAGAGAGAGAGAGAGAAAGAGAGGGAGGACGATAGGGAGAAGTTTCCCTCTCTCGCGAGGTGTCACCGTCGTCGCGCCACCGCGGCGCTTTTACGGGGGTGGAAATGAAAGTGAGATCGCAAGGAAGTGGCGCCCAAAGAGCAAAAGTTAAGGAAGATAACTGTGCTGCCTTCTCTTTTTTGATTTTTCCTGGTTGTGCTGCAATGCTAAATCTTCATAGTAAAATAGTTCAAGCCCTTCGAACTAATCGAACAATTATCTCTCGGTAAGCTAGAGGCATTTCAAATTTTAGCCATTTCAGCTGATCGAACTTTTGAATCCGCTGGAAATTTCCCGTCGTTGGAGCTGTTTGACACGTTGGAACAGTTCCAACCGTTCATGTTGTTCGAACATTAAAAAGTTCCTAGCTGCATTGTTTCACGTAGCTTTTCAACATACATCAACTAGAACAGCTGAAATATTTGAACGGTTCTAACGGTTTAGTCAGCGTGAATGACTAAAATTGTGTGAAAAATGCTGGAATAGTTCGATCAGCTATCGCAGTTCCACAATTCAAATGGCTGGAAAATTATCCAAAAGAGTATCCAAACATTTAAGTTGCTTTAAACTGAAATAAGATAAAGTATTCTTTTCATGATTACAAATATCAAGAATGAATCCATGAAAGTGTCTTATACTTATTAAAACTACATAAAAAATTGCGAATTTACTATACAAGTGAGAAATAAGTAAGGGTATAAAAATCTTTTAATAGAAGTTTATAATGCATTATTAATAGGAAACTCGAGCATTTTCATTACTTTACTATATGCAAATTTAGACGTTTCAATTATTCCCCTCAGAATAGATAAACAATTATGAAGCACGTAATTTAAATATACATTCAGAATATTATTAAATCATTTGAAAATAACTATTTTATTATTTGTGTACTATATTTACTGATGTGCATATTTCTATATTTAGATATAAAAATAGGAAAGCTCTGAGAAAAGATCCGCAAATTTTCTTTAGTATTTTTATGCATTATTTTATTATTGCTTATTTTTCCAAGTATCGGATTTAATATCTGTTTAATGAACTAAATTATAGATTACTTGCGCAAAAAATAAAAAAGCTTCCACAACGAACGCAACGATCTGTCTCTTTCCTTTTTACATTATGTTATCAGCTACATAACTTTGTGACGGAGGCCCAAAAGAAAAAAGGCGCGACGGCTGACTGCCGTCCGCGGCAACCGCGTCCCTTCGCGAGATTCTAAATTTCGCCCTCGCCAACGCTGGAGCCGGGCAACGACGCGGCATCGGAGATCGGTCGCGCATCCCCGGCCTTTACGATCGCAATCATTCCATCAACGCTCTTCCTTGCGCGGCCCCCCTCTCTCTCTCTCTCTCTCACTCTCTCTCTCTCCGAGGGCCCCCGAGTGTTTATCGGAAAGCGCGCAAGTTTAGAGCGCGTATCATTGCCGTGTCCGGGCTTATACGCCGGATGATTCATTGGCGGCCGGCCGCGCGCGGCCGAAATCCTCCTCCATCTCCGCGGCGCGGCGAACCGAGCCGTTCATTCGCGACGCGGAACGTCGCGCGCCCGGGCGCGGTTCCCCCTCGCCGGGGGTGGAGCGGCGCAGGGAGGGCGGGGGGAGGGAGCTGGTCGACTCGCGGCGAGCGACGAAGACGAAAAACGATGAAGCCGCTTAAATATGCGAGAGCGCGCCGAATGAACTGCTTCTTTGACTTTTTGCCCGGGCCATAGCCGATCGTAAACCCGTGATTTACAATGCGCGCACAAAGTACGAACTGAGTGCAACCAAATTTCCCGTGAATCCCCCCGAATTATTCAAGACTCCCGTTAATGCCCGCGCGCCACTAGGAATAACTTATATTTATCCGGACATTAATTGTGATTCATTTCCTTCCTGCACTTTCACTAATAAACCTTTGAGTACCTTGTCTCGTTGAAAAAATCCGCCTCTCCCTCCTCCACCTCATCGCACCACTGCCCGAAATATTTATCGATAATTCAATGTCTCGGGTTTCGACAACATTGTAACTTTGGAATTTTCCACAGGTGTCATCGTTGGCGATGCTATAGCAAGATCCAAGGAAGACAGAGCAGCGCCATCGGTTTGTCGTCCTTGCTGGATTGGCCAATCTGCACGTCTACGCGAAGAACTGGTCAGTCGCGGATGAAGTCGGATTAAGTACAGTGTCCGAAATTTCGCTTCTATAATGCATTCGTGAAAATTCTTTGCCCGGACCTCTGCATGAATGGAACTTCTATATACACAATTCCAGAGATTGGCAAAGTCGAGCGCGCAGAAGTAAATATATAACCGCGACCCTCAGCGAGACTTTAGCTGCAGATTAAACTATAAATACGCGCAGACGAATAGGACTAAATGAAAGTCTGTAATGGAGTCGCAGAGGAGCGCCTTAAATTTTGATCACTTTGATCATAATGTAATACTTAAATTTTCTCAGAAAATTCGTTTTCTTTAATTTTATAATACATTTATTAAAGCAATTTGTGAGCTTAAGCAGACTAGCGGATCTTTGAATAAAAGTAGATATTTTATCTAAAATAAATGTAGTACTTTCATTTTGAGGAATAATTTTTCGCACTTAATAATGTCTCCAATATTATTTGAAACATAGTCTGACGTAATAAAACCAGGAAAATATGTTTCTTCTCTTTATTTTTCCGTATATTGACTGTTCGATTCTTTTACAATGCTTCTGAATATTTACTTGTCTTGTATATATATATAGAACCACTTAATAATGCATAATAAACAACCTTTCATAATAATAAAAAAATCCTGTTGGTTTTAATATTTCTGTAATGAACAAAATTACTATATATGGACAAGGAAGTTACAAATTAAAATTTTCATATATTAGAAAAATTGTAAATGATATTCATTTTTCTTTCTTGATAACTATACTGTACAACATTAGCGATAAAATCTGGACCGTTCACAATTAGCATGTGCGTTCGCCCCTCCGCGCTGTAATTTCGAGTTTGTCAATCGTATTTATAACTGCACGGCATACGAAAAAGGCGGGGAGGGCGAGGGGGAAGGCGGCATATACGGGCGCATATGCGATACGCGCGCGTCCCGCGATATCCGGGGGACGCAACAAGACTCCGCGTTCGCGATATACGCCGCGGTGAGTTTTTGTCGGTCTGCGAGATCTCTCTGTGAGCTCGCCGACTCGACGCACGAGCACGGCTGGCCCTCGTACATACACACACACACACACACACACGGACGTGCGCCATAAGGACAGAGGCTACGAAGCTCTGCGCACCCCCCCCCCTTCTCCGCCGGCCCATATTTCAATTGTGCGCTGTTTTATTGCAAAGCTACTTTTTCTGCTTCTATATAGCCATTGTTCTATGCGCTCATTGTGTATTACATATATGTTTTCTTAAAGAAAAACGTCATGGTCAAGGTATGTTAATTTTCGATGTTATTAATAACGCTAGCTTATGCAGAGGGAGGATATTGCACGTGATAAGCTATATAGTTAAGCTGCTATCATGTCATTTTATAATGGATAAAGACTTAATTCTTGGTAATTATCGAGGCTGAATCGAAAATATCTATATATATATATATATATATATATATATATATATATATATATATATCGTAGGATGAAAGAAGTTTCGTAATTCTCTGATTAATCGGTCCTCCAAGAAAACTTTTTAAGCATCAATCAGAAGTTTTAATATACATCCCCGGCCGGTGGCTGTTGATTCCCAGTGGATTTCACTTTAAAATAAACTGTAAATAAAATATTATATATTCAAATGACCTATATATTTAGTGTGATCAATGTGATTTTATATACACGCGAATGCGATCGCTGTAAATTTGTGTATTTCCGGGGTAGATTTGTTTATTTAGAGTCCAGCTGGACCGAAAGACTTATATAAACTGCTCCAATAATAGAGGTTTATTAAAGATCGAGAGCGGGTCGAAGGTGCTGGGCGGGTCGGTTGGGGGGGGGGGTCGAGGCGAAAGAGATAATGGGGAAGATTTCGTAACGGCGGCTGCAGCAGAGCGGTTCTCCATCCCGATTCCCGATGTGGCTGGCAGTTTTCGACTGCGCGAGGAGAGCCGCTCGTCGTCACGCCATTAGCGCCGAGTTAGCCGGGGCCGGAAATGAAGCGAGAGGGATAGAAGGGAATATTAATAAGTGAATCTAATCAATTCTGCGAAGCCAGCCGAGCTATCCTGGCTAACTCTCCGGCCCTCTCTCTCTCTCTCTCTCTCGCTCTATTTCTCTCCATTTCTCTCTCTCTCTCTGCCCGATTCTCTCTCTCTCTTTCAAAAGCAAATCGCTCATCACGGTCGATCTAATCAAACGCCGCTTGGATTCGGCTAACTTGGCCCTATCGCGCTCGCTTAATTAGAGCCCCGGTGCCGTTTGCGTCCTGCCTAATAAAGATCAATGCCTCCCACCCGCCCCCCCCCCACTTTCGACGAATTTATTTTCGACGATTGACCTGGCTCCCGTCGCCGGCGACGCGGCCCGCGCGATCCGCGCCCTGTCCCGAGCGGAATCGCGCGCGCGCGCGCAAGGAGTTCGGCCGTCCTCCTCGCCGCTCGCGCCGCCCGGCCGCGCCTCGCTCATCCGAAGAATTCGACGGGCCATCGGCGTCCTCCGCCGGCCGTTCGCGAATTTTTCCCGCACGCGCCGTCGGTGACTCGCGGCTAAATCGTCGGGTCGCCGGTGCGAGCGCGCGCCGCGCCCGCCCAAAGGCCAAAATTATTTCGGTGCTCGGACCACCCTGGGATTTTCCCGCCTCCGTGGCTCACGAAAATCGCCCGGAATTCGCGTCGCCTTCCTTTTGCATCGGTTCCGCGCCCGCTCGTCCCCTTCGGCCGATTCGGTCGCTTTATCTCCTTCTTCCCTCGCGCAGCTCTCCTCTCCATTCGCCTCGCGACGGCAGCGCTCGCGACTAAACTTCAATGGCCGGAGCTGCCTCTGTTTGTCTGGCGAAAGAGTTATCGAGCCCGTCGCGCGGGATACACACGGACGGGCTGCGCGTAGGCCAACGTAAATCCCCTGCCCCCATCCCGCTCCCGCTACTGGTGCTCGAGTGTACGAAGGCGGCGGAAGCCAGGATCCTCCTCCTCCTCCTCCTTCGCCTCCCTCGGCTCCCACGAGATTCTGGGATTGCAGTCAGTAGTAGGATTCGATTCGGGAGCATCTTAATGTGTCCCGATACGCTACTGCCTTGACGTTCTAAGCTTCGCGCTCGTCGAGCGATAAATTATTAACGAGCTTAAATTTATTTACTTGTATTGGAAAGCTATTTCCTCGCTGCTAGATTTCTGAATATAAATTAATTAGTTGTTGTCATTTGCTTCCGCAATGAAGCAAATTATGCGAGAATAATTACTTCGCTTCAATAAAGTGAAGAATAGCACGTTAAACGTCAAAATTATTGAACAAAATTTAATAGGATTTGTATTTCCGATATTTTATACGATTGTATTTCTTTACTACGATAGGAATATTTTAAAATCAACATCAATTTCTTTAACATCTATTAACTTTATCTAAATATCGATTTTGTCATTGGTAAATTAAATGATTTCTCGGAATTATTAATAATTTTGATTGGGCTTCAACTACTAATTATCTCTCCTAATGAATCATTGAATGATTCTTTAAGTCGAAGGCGTCTTTAACTATAATATTAAATTGCTGTTTTTTGCATTACTGTCTCTTTTCTAGCAAAATATAATTCCTAATCGATGTTTATCAGTTAGTAATATATTATGGAAACCTATAGGCTTTTCATTTTTTTGAAACTCAATTAGTATTAACTTTTAGAAAACGTACATAAATTTAAAATATGATATTGAAACAGAAAGTAATATGATTTTGAATTTTTCCTACAATAAATTTTATTTTCTATGCTATAATATTCCATGTTCGTATTTGAGAAAATTTTCTGCCAAATTTTGCTATCCAAATTATGCTGTCTAATTTCGTCCTTTGTCATCCACATGATTCTATCTGTAAATACAATACTGTGAAAATAATATACATCAAAACGATGTCAGGTCAACTACTGTATAGTTATACAGCTATCCATTGCACTGATAAAAAGAATACAATGTTTATATTAGACGATAAGTTAGAGTTTAAAATAGTTTGTATTTTACACAATGGTAATTACGAGATAGTTTTCTGTATTTAATTATCTATGGCAATGGTGAATAAACTGAGATGTAAGTTACAAATTTACACCTAGAGGCACATATGCATTTTCCCTTAATGATCATTAACTATTTATCCAACAGATCAGACTACTTTAATCTCAATCTGAGTTAGAGAAAATCATAGAAAGGTAAATTTTATAGGATATTTTAACATTATTGAAGTTGTCAGAAATCTTATTTTTATTTAATTAAATAGATATGAATTTTTTAATTCGACATATTTAGATTTAAATTCATTTAATTTTTTCAATTTTCTTTACTATAAAATAAATTGCTATTGTCAATATTTACAAAAAAATCGAGTTCTAAATTAGAAATTTTGTGTAAAATTTCATCTAAAAAAATGGTTCATAATAATAACAACAACAACAACAACAACTATAACAAAAATAACAATTTATATATATATATTTTTTTTCAAGTAAGTGTTATATTATAATGTTTCTTAGTACTCCTACGAACTTGGTCACTCGAGTATCCAAATACAATGGCCGTAACAAACTTTAAAAGGCTTTTGCACGGCGTTTCGCGGCGCGGAAGCCCTTCGGCCCGGTAGAAGCCGATGCCCAACGACGAGCGCGGCTGAAATCGACACGAAGATTCACGACGACGTTAATCTATTTCTATGGCGTGGCGCGGGCGCGAACTGCCGGGCCTCTTCCGAGAAGCGGCTTTTGATCTGCGAAGATGAATCGGTGGCGAGTATCGGGGACTCGCGTCGCGTCCGCGCCGTTTTTCCATCCCGGCCCTCGCAGCTTGAGGCCGATCCCCCGCTATCGGTGCTCTCGTTCGCCGTCGTTGCTCACGGCGCTGTGGATACTTCGCTTCGGCTTTGGCTATCCTCCGATAGCCAAGACCTGAGAAAAAACAGTGACGCAACGCGCATCAACGACGCCCGACTATTTCCCATCCCCATCGCCACTAGCAATGGATTTGCCGATGTCTCTGTCGGCCGAGAGCGTCGCGGTTACGTCATCCGTACGCTAGCGGCCAGCCAGCCTGGGAAGTCGAGGCCCTTTGCACGGAATCCCTTATACAGAATATCGCGAGAGGGGCGGGCGAAATGGTCGCTGTTGCAGAGCACCGCGCCGAGGGAGGCCAGAGCTGCGCGTCGTGATAAATCGCGAAATACACGCGGGAGACGGGGGCGCGGGCTCCGCGATCTTCGGTGTGCACGAGCTTGCGACGTCCGAGGTGATCTATCGAGGGGGCGCGGCGGATTTTAGCGAAACCTCGCTGGCGCGCCCGCGAACCGTGGAGGGCCGTGTCGCGCTCGCCTCGCCGGCACAACAAGAAGGCCCTACGCCGCCTCCGCGCGCATCCCGATGGCGCGCGTCTCGCGCGAAAGCTCGAATATTTCGGTCCGGTAAATATCGTCTATATTTACGTCGGCTTTATATTTAGCGGCGGAAAGCGCGGGCGCAGCTCACCGCATACGCGAGCCGGCCGGCGGGCTAGACGAGGCGGGTGTGCCCCGTCCCGAGTATCCGTGTATTTGCGAGCGGAGGCTCGTTCCCCGGTCGGGGGGGGGGGAGGGGCGACGAGGCGATGAACCGCGGACTGCGGATTCGCGGCGGCAGGGGCGCGGGCGTTTTGAGAATAAGCTACTCCGTCGGTCGCCCGGTTCTTCTCCACCTCCCCCCCCCCCGCGCCGCGCTAGCCCCTTCCGCAGCGAGGTCCATTCTCGGGAGCGCGCGAACGCGACACAAAGCCGGATCGTTTTGGCATAAGTCAAAACCTTCGGTATGTGCGCGAGCACATGGCGCGACCGACGCTTCAGCCTGCTCTCCTTCGCGTACGCAACTTCGCTGGCTCGCTCGCCTGCTCGCTCTCTCCCATTCTCCCTCCCGGTCTTCCTCCTTTTTCTCTTTTCGCTCGCTTTGCCCGGTACTCGGTCAAAGGGGGGCTCGTGTTTCGCGCGCTAAGCGGTTCTTAATCAATGAAGCTCAAAGACTCGACGTCTATTTTTTATTCATTGACGCCTACGCGCGACAGACGAGGATTATTTATACCTCGGACAACGAATTGAGGCTTAAGTACGCGCCACATTCCCAGAAGTGACGAAAAACAAACCTATTAATTGGCTTATTATTGGTTGTCATGAATATTTACACAGGTCGCCTCTCTTTGAGCGGCAATTTGATTTCGCGCTCTATTTCGAACCTCGACGTCTTGCCGATGTTTATGAAGCGCTCCTACGCCTGTCGCCTGCCGCTCGCAACTCGCTCAGCCCTTTTCCACCGGCTCTCGTTCGCTCTTTTTGTTTTCGGCGCGTCATCGAGAGCCGAGAGAGCTCGGGCGGAGACAGGGGCGGCTGGACCGAGTTTATTTCCGAGTCAATTAGGCTCGTTTATTTGCCGCAGGATCCTCCCAAGTAATTACGCGTCCGCTAATAGTTAACGACATCCATCGGCGCGGACGGGGCGGTGGAAGGGAGGGGGCGGAGAGAGAGAGAGAGGAGTGAGAGCCGCGCAATAAGCCGACGTTGAGAGATCGATCGGACTACCCGACCACTGACATATTTACGAAATTGCAAATTCCCCGGGCCGCCGCGTAAATTCACCCCGCGGTCTTTATGCCTCTCTTTCCCAGCCGCGGCATCGGGCGAGCCGCTGCGGGCGCAAACGCGTCGTCCCGGGGCGTCTTCTGGATCTCGTATACGTCTTGTATATACCCGGAGCCGGGCCCACGAGGTATTCGCCCTCGACGCTGCCGCGACGGCTCTTACTTTCCGTTGACGAATGAAAAGGGAGAGGCAAAAAAGCGCGCGCTCCTTCCTGCCCTCCTCTTACTCGTCCTCTTCCTTTTTATCATTATATTCGGCCGAACGACAATGGCTAATGAGTATCGCGCTTACAAAGAGAGGATTCAAAGTGACCCACCTTTCCTACTGCGTCGCGCGGTAATTATTTTTCCCCTCGCCCCGTCGCCCGACAGAGCCGCCTCGCCCCGGCGTTTTTCTATTATTTCTGGAGCGCGCCGTCGGCCCGGCGCACAAAGTTCGCCTCGCCCGAAGGTAAGTCAACGAAATTCCGTGGAGGGAAGACCGATCGAGCGTGACGGGCGAGCGTCTCTTTAGCGAGGCCCTCCCGCCGGCGGACAAAGCCCAAGGCGAACGAGCGCGGAGTGATAAAAGAATGAGGCGGTAAAAAGGAGGAAGATAGAGGTAGCCAGCCGGATAGGGAGCGAGAGAGCGAGTAGGGGCTTCTTTCTTTCATCCGGTCTCGCTCGCGACTTTGGCTCGCGCGCACGCGCGAAGCAATATATATATATATATATATATATATATATATACATTTGGTTCGCATTCGGACGCTTACAAATACTCCGATGAATAACCGAGTCATTTTATTTAGAGAACCGATTCGTCTTTTCCCCGGGGGTCGTTAGTGGGGCTCGCTCTCCCGAGCCCCCCTTCCGCCCCGCCGCCGCCGCCGTTATCCCGCTCGCGCGCTCGTCTCCCGCGACTCTTTCCTTTTTCTCCCGCGACGCCTTTCGCTCTTTCTCCATATCTCTTCCTGCTCCGCTCCCTCGATGCGCGCTCGTCGTCTCTCGCCACCGATCTCCAGAAATAGTCCCGAGTCATGAACGCTTCGGTTATGCCTCCGCGGGAGGAATGGAAGAAATCGCGGGAGGGAGGTCGGGAGGGAGGTCGGGAGGGAGGGAGAAAGAGCGCATGCCCGACCGAGCGCGAGGATACGTCTGTATAAGCCCTTTAGAATGCGACCAATTAACGCTACGGTGGCGGCGGCGGCGGCGGCGGCGGTGGCGGTCCTTTCCTCGCGCATCAGCCGCGCGCGCGCGCGTGTGGCGGGCGCGGATTAATGCCATTGCGCGGACGCCAGATAGATTCGTCGAGGTGCTCTGTGCCGCCGGCCGATCTCTCTTCGGTAGTTCAAGAGAAAGCGGGAGAGTAACAGAGAGGCAGCTAGAGGAGAGAGTGAGAGAGAGAGAGAGGGCGAGCGAGAGAAAGGCTCGTGCTTGCTCGACCCTAATTGTGTCGTTAATTTCTTGTCACTTCCGCACAATTGCGCATTGTAGTCTCGGATCGTCGGCGATGTTCCCGAAATAATAATAATTATTTATAGAGGCATCGGTATTTGGCCGCAAATCAAATACTTACCAATTTAATGGGCTAAATCGATCATATCGAATCTGGTATAGAGATATATACTGTATACATATATGTATATGTATATATATACATACATAGATAAATAAGCGTAAAAGCGCGCCCTACAGCCGTGACGATTTGTCGGGGCGAATTCGTGGAGGGAAATTGGCGCGAGTGCGCGCAAAGTTCTATTTGCGGGCCGCTGGCCGGGGCTCTGGAGCCGGGTGCGCGGCCGGCGGCGGGGGATGGGGGATCAGCTACCTCGGACCGGGCCATAAGCTCGACGATCGACGATCGAAGCGACCGAGTCGAGAGCGCGCGCTGACAGCCCGGCGCTCGCGCTCGGCCCTACATAGCCGAGAGCCTTCGAATCCGCGACAAGTCGTCGATCCGCGACTTCATTGCCCCGCCGGCAGGGCGGCGAGGGCCGGGGTGGGGGCGATGCCGCCGCGCTCGTAAACGTCGGCCCTCGTTAAATCGTTAAATCGCGTCCGCCGCGGAATCGGGAGCACTAAATGTCGCGGGCCGTGGGACAGAGGGGCACGGGGACGGGGTGGCAGCCGGAGGGAGCGTCCCGGCCGCGTAAAGAAGTCCGACGTATCGCCTCGGCGAAAGATTTCGCGCGCGGGTCTCTCTCCCGGGTGTCTCGTAAAGAAGCCCGAGCCGGCGAGGGCGCGGGCGTCCCTGGGAGTGTCCCCTCTTTGCGCGGGCGATGGTTTACGCGGCGGATCGTTGCTCCTGAGAGGGTTTTTCTCCACTCAGTGGGGCGCACTCGCCGAGCTTCAGAGAGATGGTCTCATTCAAACTGTCAATATAGAAATTATTCTCACTCAGGATTTAATGAACAGCCGGAGTTGATCTAATTCTACGGACAATGTTAAATTATTAAGCGGGATCAACATTTTCTATGAACTTTTAACGTAATTTTTCAGTTCTGCTGTTCCACAATTGAATAGTTTTATGCAATATATTTGTCCTTATCACTGTTGATCCTGCTCAAGATGTGATTAAGGTGCAAAGAATTAGATTATCATTATTTAAGTTTTTTGTGTATTTGGATAACTCGGCTGCGTTGTAATAATTAACTTTTACAAAGAAAGTATTTTTTAGTATGCTCGTGTAATATAACTTCGTATAGAAAAACGTATTTCAATCTATTTTATTTAAATTTTGAATAATAATTAAATTTTAAATGAAATTTATTTAATAAAAAGAAATCTATATAATCTTGGGATATTTATATAAAACGATGATAAATTTTTTAGATAATATCATAAAAATATAATCTTCTCAAAAATAGGGAAAGTAATAAAATTAATTATGTTTTATCAATAAAAGAAATATTAGTGAAAGAAAACAATCGAACTTCGAACATTACGAATATTTCATAGAAAATTATAACAAAAATATGAATTAAGTATGATTTGCAATGTGTTATCTATAATTTATACTTAGTATACGCGGATCTATGAGACTCCTAGGATGAAGACTCGACGACAGAGGCTCTACAGACACTTTACATTTGACTTAATAGTTATGACTATATGTTCTAAATTATTCAATTTTTTCATTTAGATTTGTTTCGTATGTTCTGTGTACTTGTACGTAATTATTGTCTATAAAAATCACGAGATATATCACAAGATGTAATCACACAAAATATTTTTATATTATAAGGATTTTCGTGTCTGGGTTGTTCTGGGTCATGTGTGGCAAGTAAATATTTCAGCAGAAATCTGGACAGCAAGGATTAATTATCTATTATAGTGGACTGGGGATATTAGTTTTCAAGCTAATTCAAGCGTATTTTTAGAATGATAAGCTCATTACTGTACTATTCAGATTACTATTTTTTAACTTAATAGAAATTACTCTATATAAAAAAAACGTATTTTAGTTGCATTTCGATAATTAGAATAAAACGCAAAGATAATTTTATAGTCATAGGTAAGGAATTTCACAGGCAGTAATAAAAACTACTTGTTAGTGCGTCAGGCGTGAAAGACACGGAATTCGTTTCAATAAATATAGGACTGTATCGCTGCGAGTCATACCCACGCGAAGCAGCGCAAAGGCGCGCGGGCAAGGCAAAGCGTAATGCCGCGGTGCAATTCATCGTCCTTTCGCGTCCCGCGGCTCAAAGCCGTCCGTCCCTGCGACCTCGGCGCGGAAACTGACGGATACGCCGAGCAGCCGGCCAACAAAGAAATCCGCGAACGAGCGGCGAATGGGAGGCGAGGCGTCGTCCTCCTCGCGATACAAATGCCCTGTCGTGCCGAGAATTAGAGGAGGGCCGGACGTGGCCGGGGAAAACAAGAGGAGCGGCCCGCGCGACACGACTCGCGTCCGGCGGGGCGGCTCGCCCGAGACGAGGCCAATAAAGCCCCGCGAAAATCAGACGGGACGGAATCTTAACGAAAGGAGAACGGGCGATAAGTCACGAAGGGGGCGAGCGCGCGGAGGCGGCGGAGGCAATGGGCGAGGGGCCGCCGCGGCCCCGGGAGAAAGGGCGGAAAGAATGGGCCAAAGATAGTTCGGCAGTTTGGCCATACGGTCCTTCCTTCTGCCCCGGCGCTCCCCGGGCGTGTTTTCCCGTAGACATAATACAAGAGCGGTAACAGCGACGGGGGCGGTCTGCAAATAAAACGAGTCCCCTCTCGTGCGGATATATATATATATATATATATATATACATATGCGTACGTGTACACGACCGATAGTCGCGCAACGCATCGCCTCCGCCTCCTCCCTCCGCCTCCTCCTCCTCCTCCTCCCCACTCGCCCCCAGGAGGCATCGAAACCCAAAACTGCAGCGCCACTCGGGGTTGTAACTATCTGAAGTGGAAATATGGCCGTCCATTGTCGTGCCAACATTCCCAGGGCGAAGAGTATGTAAATAATATGTTAGAGAAGAATCTGTCGACTCCCGCACTTGTTTTCAAAATAGTTGGCATCATAATGCGATTTTGAGCCCCGAGTGACTCTCTGGAGATGTTGACTCTGCCCCCCCCCCACTCCGCCCTCCGCCGCCACCTCCTCGGCGACGCGCCCTCGCCCTCGCACGGCGCCTCGCCTTTGTGCACGCGCTCGGCCGAGAAATTGGATTTTCGCTTTTTCTCCGAAGCGCGGGCGGTCTCCGGCGTTATTTATATGTATATACATATGCGCGCGCAGGCAGATGCGAATGCAGATCGCGCGCTAATAAAAGCCGGGGCGGCGCGGGCGCGAGACTGCGCGTCCGCACGTGCGGGCGGGCGCACGGGCTCGGAAATAATAAAATGCGGCAATGGCCCATGGACGACGGCTACGACGTCGACGACGACGACGACGACGACGACGACGACGATCCCGGGGATTGTTAATAAAATTCGCGCGTTGCGAAATTGCGGGGCGGTGGACGGCCGGGGGTGATCCCCCGTACCCGCCCGAACTCCTTTGATCCAGCGCCGCGGCACGAGCGCCCCGGCCGGATATTTAGAAGCTGCGCAGCGCTCTGCCCGCCCGCCCCCCGCCGCGCCGCCCCTGCGCCGGCCCGCGCGAAAATAAAGCGCACATTAATTTCTGCCCCGCTCCGACGAGCGCGCGAAGACACTTAATCGTCTAGATCGAATCGCGGAGCGTCAGCGTGCAGCGCAACTGAATGCGCAAAGGGAGGGACGAGGCGAGGAGCGCGCGTTATGAATTTCGTCGCGCTGCGCACACGCGCTCGTCGCTCTCGTCTCTCTCTCTCTCTCTCTCTCTCTCTCTCTCTCTCTCTCTCTGCTTCTGTCTCGCGAGTGGTGCTTTGCAGCGCCACACCGGCCAGATATTATTGGATCGAATGCATCACGTCAAACGATACGTGAAATAAGTTATAGGTTAGTGGCTGCATTGGCACCGCTCGTGACAGCCTATTCCTGGAATGCTCGGCCTCTATAGGTACTGATGGACGCGAACGTATCCCCGAACCTGAAGTGCAGCTTTTTCAATCTGTCCGCGGAGACGAGATGGAAAAAGACGAAGAGCGAGGGGCAGAGAAAGAGCGGACGATGCACTTCTGTTTCATTGGACAAGCTATTTTCCATCTTATTAAATTTCTACTTTAACATAGTTACGCGAAGCCGAAACATGCCTGATATAATACATAAGCGAGATATTCGGCCAAAGATCCACTTGACTTATTCTACTAATTTCTACTTATGTAATTTCGTGTATTTTCTCCTGACGTGCTTTTATAGACTCTGATAAATTCTTTCGGTATAGTCATAATATAGTTATGAATTAATATCGCACCAGTTAGCCAGGAAAAACGTAACATACATCTGAAATTAGACTATATTTTTTTGCCTATTCCTGTATATTGAACCTAGATCCGTCGGTACTTTTCCTCTATCATTTTAGGATTGTGATGAGGTAAGAAAGCATTTAAAAAAAATGAGTTTTTTCATTTATCAAAAAATTATTTGTTTGATTGAACGTCTAAACGTCGAGAAACTACAAAGCATTGACTCACAAATTTCAACCCCAAAAACCTAGCAAAACTCAAACAAGTAAATTCGAAAATTCTTATATTCTCTGATCATACCGACATATTCGAAACCTACGACTCGCAAATTTGTACATTCCAAATTAAAGAACCCATCATCGTAATAGTATTTGAACATTATTTTGAATATATTAGATTTATATTTTATGAATAAAAATTTTATAGATGTTTTTAAAAATTAGAAGTTTGCGGGTTCAGGCGTGTCTTTATAGATACATGTTCAAACACTATTCTAAGTTTGGTGATTTTGTAGGTTTTTTAGGTTTATGTAGCCATTGAATTCGGATTACTAAACGATCGGAGTTGTCTAAAGTAAAATTTATTTCGGTAAAATTTTTAAAAATCCTCAGTTAATAAAAAATAAATACCATCGGATTTCAATTCATTGTCAAAAAGAACATAATAAAACTATAGTACAGTCCGAGAAGCATACTACTTGTTCTGTTAACCAGTGTCATTAATTATATGAAAGTTCCAAGAAGATGTACGGGCAGCAATACGCTTCCTCGCGGAACATACACGAGAACGCACGAATGTAAAACAACAATACGACTTCCGCGTAGATTTGGCTCGATCGAAATCCGAATAAATTAACTGCGACGGAGGAAAATTTGAATGGAAATTGGATATGGAAGAATGAGGGAGGAGGGCAGGGAGGAGCGCACTTGCGGCGTCTTTATTTAAGCAGGGGCCACTCGAGAGCGTCTCCGGGAAAATCGATGCTCGAGCGAGCTTCAGAAATGCTCGGGGAACGTGGCGCGGAGTCGTCAAGTCCTTAATTAAACGATTGACAGGTGGAAAGTGCAGAAGCAGCGGCGAAACGGAGTACCGCCCCTCCCCCTCCCCCGACGCCCCTCGCCCGCCCTAGCGCACCGGGGCCTCGAACGTCGCTATTTTCGACTTGCGCCCGCGCTCTCTCCTTCCCGCTCTCGCCTCCTCCCTGCCGCCTGCTCGCCATCTCGCATGTATCTACGCGTACGCGCGGGCAGCGCGCGTCGCCTCTCGCTTTATCTCCCTTGCTTTATCGCCGTCTCGCTCGCGCCACCGGCCGGCGCGGCCTGGGCTTCTTGGTGGGCGTCGCGCATTGGTGATAAATTGGGCCAGATCGCGCGGAGTCGCATCGCCCGCTCGCGCCGCTGCGCGCGCGGCCGGCCAACTGCGGCGCACCGATCGCTAATGCAGAAGAATGTCCGTCCCTCGGGTGCTAAAGATACCGCGCGCGCGCGCGCTCCATCGTTTAGCATCGATTTCAAAGAGTCACGGAAGCCGCCGCGTCCCGACCAGTCTCTTTCTCCTCTCGGGCTGCTCGCGCTCCGTCTCCGTCTCTCGTCTTTTTTCGATATATTTATTTCTGCGTCGGAGTCCGCGCTCCCTTGCCGAGACCATTAATCTCAGGGTTTTTCCGCGAGCGGGCGCGCGGCTATTTCGAGCGGCCAATTGAATTATCGAGGCATCGGGACCGGTTTTTTTGGCAAAATAATTGCCCCGCGCGGCAAGCCGAGACTGAACGAGCGCGCTCGCACGTTTAAGTGCCTGCCCGTTGGAATTGGCAGAGAACGAAGACATTCATAACCGCTCGGCCCGCCCATGTTTATTAGCATCGTCTTCGAAATGCATTTGGATGAGGTGCAACGGCGCGGCGTATCGAGCGTCTCGATCGGATTCGACAAAAGGGGGAAAAGGCCAGAAATATCGTCTTTATTTAAAGCCGAGGAATCCTCGCGTTTGAATCTCGTCGAATCTCGAAACTTTCTTATCGTCATCGATGCCAAATTGCTCTTTTTCTTTTTGTCGCCCGCGCACTTCTTTCCTTCCTTCTTTCGTTCTCCCACCGACGCCGCGACCCCGACGCTCTAAAAATAGCGCCAAACGAGCGCTGCCTCGTTAACATAGATCTTCCTTTTTGCTGAATAGAAGGCGACGCTTGTCGAATGACTAATTGCAAGAACAACAATAAGATATATTTTCTAGATACAGTCAAAGAACGGAGAGACGCGCGGCTTCGCGAAGGCGAAGAGGAGACCGAGGAAATGGTTCGGGGAGTCGCGGGGGTGGTATAAGCGCCAAAACGCCCTTTCCCCTACTCGCTCTCCCCGCCTTACCGCCGGCACGCCAGCGACGTAGAAAATACATTTGTTATGGACGAGCGAGGAGCAATCGAATCGCGGCAGGGCAGGGGGAAGGAGCGGCCGGGTTCGTTCGTTCCTTCGTTATCTTTTACCGTAAATTAATCCCGCCCGGCTTATACACCGTGCCGTATATATATATTCCGCTCCGTGTCCTAGGGGCAAGTGAAAAATCCCCCACGCCACCGAGCGTCCCAAAATACTCCCCCCCCCCCTCCCACGCCGGAAGGCAGCGAGGAACCTCGAACCACCAGAGCTGCCGCCTCGGGGCTCTTGCGCCGCGCCCGCGGAGAAGCGCGAGGGTGGTGGGCGAGGGGTAGAAGCTCGCATCGCTCGCCACACGGAGGAGCGTAACAAAGCGGGATCGATCATTTCCACGAGGAGCAATTATCATTCCTAGACGCGTGGAATGAGGCGAAAACTAATTGCCGCGGGCGTCGCGGGCGTGCGCCGCGCTCGTAAACATCGCGCTATGGCGCTAAATGGGCCGCGCACCGGCCGGCCGCGTCGGCGTCGTCGTCGGCGGGGGCCCTCGGTCACGCGCGCGCGCGCGCCTAATCCGCGACACCGCCGCGCCGCGGCGAACAAATGCGGCGCGTTGGCATAAATCTCGAAATCCATTTGGAGGAGCGAGGGTCTATTATGTGTCGCTTCCTCCTCTCCGACGCTCCGTCCACCGCGCCAAGGAGCGGGAGGATGAGGAGCGCCACTTCGGCCGGGGGGGGGGGAGGGGAGCGAGCGCGGCGGAGCCCCGAGTCGCGGTGAAGCGCGGTCTGGCCGCGAGGAGGGCGAACGAGCTGACGGACGTACGTCTCTTCTCTGAAACTCGACTTTCGCGAGCTAATTAAACAAACGTCACCGTTACGCGCAAAAAGAACGAGACTGGGACGAGAGAGAGAGAGAGAGAGAGAGAGAGAGAGAGAGAGAAGGAGCGAGGCACGAAAATGACGAGCCCTGAATCACGCGGATCGCCCTTTGAACTTAATTTGGCGACGCCTTCAAAACGCTCGCCTTCTTTCTCCTCTGCTCTCCCGCTTTCGTTCCGCTCCTACTCTCCTTCGCTCTTTGGCTCCTCCTCTTTGCTTAGGTTTCTTAAAATTCCGATCTGCTTTTCCGTTAGTGCATATAGCTTCTTGAATTGCGACGCTCTCGCGCACTCCCCCTCCCGGCCCTGCCCCGCTCCATCCTTCCCACTATCTTTCCCGACGACAGAAATAGGGTTCAATCATTTAACGCTCGCGCTCTCATACGGTATATTAGTTTAAGTTACATGGTAGTTTTCAACTACATATAACGTCGTAATATTGCAGTTGAAAAACTCGAAACCAACAGATCTAAAGCTTGTAGAAATGTAAATATATACTTTAATTAATATATAATGGCCTAGTCTAAAGCAGTATTTTAGAATTTATACACTCCGTATCATTTCTTACTTTCGGAAGGCAAAACAATTTTTCAATCTGCAAACATTATTTATAATAATGTTGTGTTTTATATGTTTAATCTTTTATGACGTTCGGCGATTCAGGTGATATATTTTTTAAATTATCACTCTTTTTATTTGTTTGAAGCATCGTAAATATTTAATAAATTTTTATCATACGGATAATTCATATATATATATATATATATATATATATATATATATCTATATATATTATAATTTCTTGTTGAATATAATTTTGTAAAAACAATTTGCTGTTAAGCAATTAATAAAATAATAACAATAATTTTTATTTAAATATAATATTTTCTGTGACATTCAACAATTGTAGCTTATTATACTTATTCATTATTTTACGTTTTCGAATTTGATAATTGCTAATGTATTATACATTAGATGTTTCATGTTATTATTTTTCTTTTATTTTATCAGAAACTTCAAAATTAATGTCTTTTTTAAAAAAAATTTAATACGTGCTACTTATCGAGTCTTGGATTATAAATGTAATTGATGAAGTAATTATATATTTATTGAATTAAGAAATTGTACATATAGGATACACATAAATATTATTCTTTAACAATCCGCGGAAAAATGATTTATATTCTCCATAACAGTCTGACTTAATCGTAAATTATATAAGCCAATTATGTACGTAGAGTATAGACAAGACGCATCCTCTAGAATGATAATAATTTTTTAATTGATTTCATTAAATTGTTTAACAAAAAGAATAATTTTGATTAAGACCAATTATGATAATAAAAGAACCCACGACTGTTTTCTTTTGCGTTTTCTATAACTCTATATAATGAAGTAAAAGTATCTTTTAGAACTATATATCAATATTTCATTAGCGTAAAGCCTTCATTTGCAACTGTTCTTTGTCAATTTTAAAATTACTTTTTCGTAACTGATGCGGCGATTTGACATTATTAAATATGCATACTGGATCCATTAAAAGATTATTCAGTGCTTGCGCAAATGCAATACTTAAAAAAAAGTACATGTTTAGTGCTCATAAGCTAAGTGAATTCGGATCCGTGCATCATGCAATATATGGCATGTATTAATTTTTCTACGAATTCGAAAAAAGCTGCCACGTGATTTTTCCCGAGACCCCGTGCATTGGCGGCTGTGTCAAGCTTTATAAATAATTCTTGTAAAAATAATTAGCGTTCGTCGAGGAAAGAGTTGCGAATAATTTAAAAGGGCGTGTTTTAAATTATTTAGCGATGCGGGATTTTTGCCGTGGAAATAAACAGAAATTTCCATTAATTTCCTTCATTATTTTGAAAATACAAATATTCTTCATTTGTAATTAAAAATATTGTTTTATTATTAGAAAAGATTTCACGTCCCGTCATTTTCTTTTAGATTATCTCTTTTAATTAAAATAAAGCTTGCTTTTACAATCCTCTTTTGCGTATACGTAGCACTGATTCCCTCACACTCTTCCTTTCTATCTCTCTCTCTCTCTCTCTCTCTCTCTCGCTCTCTGTCTTTTAATAATATCGCGGTGGGAGGTTAATCTCGTAAGTATTCGCCTCTCTCGCACGGTCCCCCGTCTCGTCATTACTCTCTTTCCATTCTAAGCACATATGCGCGCGCGTCGCCGTTCGTAAATCCGTATATTCCGCGTTCTGCCGCGCGGTTTTTTTTTTTTTTTTTTTTTTTTTTTTATTCCTCGGGCGCTTGGCTCTCCTCTCCGCTCCTCGCAGCGCCATACACTTCGGGCCGATCGAACAAAGCGCAGTCAAACGAGTTTCTATATTTAAATCAAAGATCCCCGATGCTCTTTTCTGGCTCTGTCCCTCCTCCACCGCCACCTCCTCCTCCTCCTCCTACTTCTACCGGCTGCTCCGCGTCTTCGAGTATATATATAGTATACGTCCCTCTATATACATTTTCTTCTGTCTCGGGTTCGCGCGCCTTTATACGCATACGACCATTCGATCTCGCCACTTTTCCGTATAGCGGGCGATCCATTCGTCTTTCGTAGAAAAAGAAATATTTTCGCAAAGATAAATCGGAAAGGCTTCGTCGAATCTTCCTTGTTGAGCCGTTAATTAATGTTTTCATTGCTCGCCGCCGCATCAGAATAAACACCTTCCCGTTCGGTTTCCTCGAGGCGTCCGTTATTCTCGATCGAAAAGGAGAGAAAAAAACACGCGTCCTCTCTTGTTATTATATATATATATATTTTTTTTTTTTGTTTTTTTTTTTTTTTTTAATACCGAAATAACAAGGAATTCGCCGCGAGGAGCGAGAACTTGGCAGAATATCCCTCGGCGAAATGTTGTTGACAAAGCGAGCGTAGCGATTCCCGGCAATAAATTAACGGCCATTCATCGATGATGTTATTGTATTTTGCCGAAAGCTGGGCGCGGGGAGAGGGAGGCGCGCGCGCGCACGCGCCGCGCCGCTCCGTCGCGGACGCGAAGACGGCTTAAGCCTCGTCAATCCTCGATGCGAACGTAATTCAGACATTAAAATGCGGGAGAGCCGGGAGCCCGGTGCTATTAGCGTCGGGGGAGGGGGGGAGGCGTAGAGCCAGTGACGCCATTCGATGCAATTATATTTTATGCCTCCTGCTACGTTTACTTCTGCTCCTCTAATACTCCGCCACTAGTCTCTCCTTCCCCCTCCATCCTAACTCCCTCCTCGCCGTTTCGCTCTTTTCCGAGCTTGCGCAACTTTCTTGCCCCTCCTCCGCGCCGTTGGTCCTTATATTCATAATCTTACTTTCCTTTTCCTCCCAAGGCTACTAACTTTGCACGCTTTCTTTCGTTCTTTCTCTTGGCCGCGATTCTTTCTCCTCCTCCCTCTCTCTCTCTCTCTCTCTCTCTCTCTACACACACACACACACACACACATATATATATATATATATATATATATATATATATACTCTGCGACCTCGGTCGCACGGAGGGGGCCTCCCTTTCGCTCGGAGCCCCCGCCCCTCTCAGTTTTTCCTTCGCCACCCCACCCCCATCCCTCTATCGTTAAGTCGGTTGCTTTACGGTGGTAAGTATAGATTTATAACTACTTAAAGTTTCGCGATTTATTTCCCGCTTATCGCCGCGGCACGGATATATACGTCTGCGCGCGGGGTTTACTTATCACTTAGCAGATGCAAATAGCGATCGAGCGCTGTGGCGCGGGCTACTGGCACGCGGCTTTAAATTAAACTGTCCCGCTGATTGGATGGCTTCGAATCGGGCTAGGCTCTTAGTGCCCTCTCTCTCTCTCTCTCTCTCTCTCTCTCTCTCTCTCTCGCCTCGGCACATTGCTACGCGGCTCGCCCAAGTACAAGGATCCGTGTCTGCGCACCGGTGACGGGAATGTAATCTTTAAAATTGCGCTTTATTGCTACGAATCGTTATGGACTGACTTATCACCCTGCCCCCCCCCACTCCCCGGACCCGGATCCTCACTCGGATTCAATTTCTAGAATTTGAAATTATGCCTACCTTCTCGGATATTACTTTTCATTAATTAAACTTTATTAACATTTTTACTACGAGTATCCTTTAAAGGGAATAGTCAATTTATAAGAAATACGCCACGTTGAACATTGCGTGGCTCTTTTCATAATTTTTTTGCGATTCTATTCGAAACTTCTACGCCTGTGAATTCTCTCCAACTAAAAATAAGAATATATATGGCTCGAAATGTATTTATACAATTAAAAAGATCTGAAATAAGGTGAACTTCATAATGAACGGGAGTTTTGCTTTTTTTGCGAGTTGCGAGAATCGTCTTGATTAAATTCAGAATTTTTAATAACCGACAGTTCCATGGATAGAATTCGGTCAAACTGGCAAATAAATACGGCGCCGGAAGAAAAGTGCACCCGGTGGAAGAGGCCGCGTGCAGCCAGATACGGGATATTGCAATACTATTCGAAATATACGAGGAGGGAATATATATATTAATTTCGCGAAAACGAGGAAAAGACGACGGTGGAAATTGAGCGGCGGCCGCGTTGCACGTAGATATGGAAACTCGGTAGGCGCGAGGGGAGGGCGAAAAGTGGGATTTCCTACCCCCGCGCGCTTTCCTAAAAGAAGGAGCCGAAGAAGGGTGATAGAGAGCAGAAAGGTTGAGAAGCGAGGATGTATGTGTGTGCGTGACTGGATGGCTGTGTGCAAGTGCGTATTTTACATATACACAGTACGCGAACAAATAAATTTGCGATATCTCGCCGGATGCGAAATGAGAGCTTGCGCGCGAGCGCAGGTTTCAATCCGTTTGCGCGACTCCTCCGCGAAACTGAATTTTAATTTTCCGTCCCATAGATGCACGTACACGCACACACACCTCGCAGCCTATTCCCGTTCTTCGCGCGTTTCCTTTGTACGGGCACAACGCGAGAGCTACAAGTTTCGCCAGCTTTATGGGCGCGTCCTCGGGTGGCGGAGGGGAGGGGAACAGAGGTACGCGATGCTAGGAGGGGGTGTGGTGGGAGGGCGGGGGAGAAGAGAGATCCAAATCCTCCGCGGATGTAAGTCGAGCGCGGGATTTCTTTTCCCGCCCGCGAACGAAATGTATATATGATTAAATTATTATTAAAGCTATACAGCGGGCGGCTGTCGAGCACGTCGGGATTCTCCGGGCTTTGGGAAATAACTTTATCCGCGCGGGAAAAGTTTAGCCTTTATCCCCCGGAATTATACCGATGTATTTGAAAAAACGCAAATTGCCTTTCTATGTATTACTCGCGTGCTCGCCGCGTTGGATATCTGACGTACGTAGACGCGTCGAGAGTCGAAAGGCCGAGACGATTCGACGAGGTCGTTGACGGTGGGAGCGCTTTTTTTTTTTTTTTTTTTTTTTTTTTTTTTTAATAAACATGCGACGGAAAGACAGCTCGACGACGTGAAACGTATTCGTAAATCGACCCCGTCGATCCGGAAATTTTGCCGTCCGGGAATTCGAGCCGCAAGGCTGCCATCGGTCGAGGGCACGTATGCCGCGGCGGATTCGTCGCGTCGCGCACCTGAGCGTCGCCCGCTGGCCGCCCGATTCGGTCCCGATAAAAGGTTGAGAAAAAGCTAGGAGTCGAAAGATCAATACGAACGGGCGACCGGCCGCCCACCGCCCCGCGTCGCCATCGCGGCCGACGCGCCGCCGCCGTTCTCCTCGGACCAGAAGGTGGCACTCCCGCGCTCGCGGCTTTAGACTTTTACTTTCTCGGAGATACTTACTCACCTGCTTTGGAGCTTCGGCTGCTTTCGTAGATGTCGCCGCGAGAAATACGGGATAATTTAGATACTACGGTGACAGTTCGTTCGTGGAAAATTCTTATCATCGCTTAATGATGGTGTAGCTTCATGTGAAACTTTTTAAAACTGAGAATGTATGCATTAATAATTTTGCATTTGAAAAGAAATGTTTCGATTAATGTTCCATTGCAGAAATTTTTGTAATCTCAAAATAATTTTCCGAATACTGTCGAATTGAATAGCCATTTTCCTTATACAAAAACTAATTACTTTATATTATCAAATACATTGAAATAATTATTTATTATTCGCTGATTTTTTTTTTTCAATGTTCGCCTCAACTTCAATTGTGATATTCCGATATCTTTGTGTTGGTCTGCTTTTATGTTTTCGAAAGGATTTAAATTTGAATGAAAATGACACAATGAAAAGAAAAAGCAATTATATCAAAACAATGAGGATTAATTTTTTCAATAATCTTTTGAGAATAAAATTAAAACTAAACTCATATATATTTTTTTTATTAGTAATTTTCAGATCTGCTTCGATGGAAATTATTTTCTATAGAATATTGATAAACTAATTATATATTAATTATTCATTGTTTATAAGTTTTTTCATGTATTACGCGTCCAGAATTTGGATCAGTTCTATCCTCTCTCTCCTAACTATTCATATTCGCCATAACCATTTCATAAATTCAAACTATTAATGTATCTAACTTTGACTGTAGCTTAGAAGTAATGTGTGTGCAATTTTGACACCGTATATAATGTCTAGTCTATGTGTAAAAATGCAATTGATCATTCTGCACGAGCAAATCAAATTATCGTTATTCGTTATTATTTATCCGTGTCATGCATAGATCTTTTTTTAGATGAATTGGCAAACTCTATTATTGCTAAAGATGAGAAACAGTGTTTGCTACACGAGCGTTTGTGAAATCTATATTTACTAAATGATTGTCACCTAATTTCTATTGAAATTTCAAATTTAATTTCAAAATGCGTTAATAAATCGAGAGTTGGTACTAAAAATAAATAGCCACGAATAAGTGAATAAACATTGCAATACCTGAGAAAAATATTAGATCTAATTCGGACGTTTCATATAGTTATGTTTAAGATCCCAAATTCACTGAAAAATTATTAGCGATAAATTTTCCGATTCAAATTTTGTGTAAACACAATTCCTATTCTAATTTTTAAATAGATAACATAATTCGGATTGCGCTTATAGCTGGAATAATGTCAATTTAAAATCTGAGGTAAATATCATACCTCTATCAGATGGCGATTTAATTACATGTTCGTAAATAAATAATTTCCACGAATTCAATAAATTTATTATATATACTTTATGAAAAATTTAAAAAAAAATCTTAAAATACTATAAGCATATTCGATTTAAACATGATTAATTTATAATTTTTCACATAAATGTTTATTTAATTAAAAAAAAAATTCAGTTTATACGATACTAGAAACCAGAGATTACGTTAAAGGCACACCAGAGTTGGACGGAGAAATTGCGAATGTATAAAGCGAGTTCGGTCAAAGGTTTTAGCTCAATGACCTATCCTCATATTGCAATAATTGCGCGTCCCTTGAACTGTCATACCCATACGCACCGAATTCAGGAAGCCGAGTCCTATTGAGCGCACAAATACACGCAGGTGCCGCTACACCCACACGCAGACCCATATCATCTACACAGCAGCTAATATTCGCAAGCTGGGACGGCGGCTCGGTCGGAACTGTCATTAAAACGCGAGCGAAAGTTCTGCATTATCGGTCTCCCGGGAACTCGGTGGGCCCGCCGTATTTTTGCACAGCACGCCCGGGGCGGACGCCACCCAACCCATTCGCATCGGAACCGATGCGAAAGCTCGCGCGCGGATTATTAGGCCGCGCCGTAAAAGCAAAAGAATCCAATCGAAGTTCCGGAGAACGTCGCAGCCGGGGAAACGTGCCGCCTGGCGGGCCATCGACGCCTGCCACCGGGGAAGGGCCGGCAGGGAGGGGGGGGGAGGGGCAGACGCTCGGACTCGGAACTATACGCGAAATCCGAGCAGAGCCCCGTCGAGGAGAGCGCTCAGGGCGGAGCGGTGGGCTAAATATAGCCGAGTAATCCCGCTCGGGGATTTTTTCTCCTTCTATCTTTTGACCTCATCAATTCTTTAATCGGGAATTACACGTATATAGGAGCCCGACGGAAGAAGCGGCGGCTTCCTCCGCGGGGTTATAACTCACGGCTAATCTAATCCATGAGCTCGCCCACACCAGGATATTCTCTCTTTCGCTCGCGGAGGGTCTGCCCTCTCCTGCGCTCCTGGCGTGTCTCTCCATCGCGCGCTCTCTCTCTCTCTCTCTCTCTCTCTCTCTCTCGCACTCCCGGCCCGGGGCTCCGTCCGGGGCGATTTATATACGCAAGGATTCGCGCGCGCACTCACGAGAGAAAAAAGCACAATGGCGGCCGCCGCTCGAGCGAGAGCCTCGGCGACGTTCGCGACCGTGTGCACGTATTCCCGTCCCCCGTCCCTCTCGCCGTGTCTCTCCTTTTCTTTCATTTGCTTCTTTTTCCTCCTCCTTTCCCGCTCTCTCTCTCTCTCTCTCTCTCTCTCTCTGTTTCTTTCTCGTCGTCCCCTTTACCGCGCCGTGCCCGACTCTTGTTTCACTCGCCAACTCCTCCCCGCCCCGTCCTCCCTCCGCCCGCGAGCCAGTTATACCTGCGCCGAGGACATACAGTCGCTGTAACTCGTGTAAATCTGCACACATAATTCCGTATATTGTCGGCGCTCTGTAAGGTACGCGCGCGCTCGGTACACGGAATAATGAGCGAAGAGGAGCGAGGAAACGAAAAGCAAAAAAAAAAAATGTCGGGGCGTGCGTAAAGCATAAAGCGCGCGCAATTCTGGAAAGAGTAAAAATTTCTCGTTTCACGCCCGGAGCGTCAAATAGCCCGTCGAGAGATCCGAGGTTCTCGTTTTTCTTTTTTTTTTTTTTTTTTTTTTACTGTCTTTTAACCGACTCGAGCGCGCCCTCAAAAATCTAATACTCCCTAACTGCCGGCGCGATGACGAGCTCCATGCCGTTCCAACTGTCGCGCGCTTCGATCTACCGCGCTCGGTGAAGGGAGGGGGGAGTAACGCAGAGGTCTGCAGCTCGTTTAGTTGCTAACTTAGTTTGTGAACTGAAAAATCCTCGCTTCTCTACCCCCTTCCCCGTACATTTCAGGAGGGCAAAAGAACAATAATTCTTTGTTTCTCGTTGGCCGGCGAGCTCGCGGACGCGAAGACGTGTAAATACCGCGGACGACGTCGGATCGCGGGGCGGCTCTAGGCGCGCGGAAGAAAAGACAAAGAGAAGATAGAGGGGGGGGTGAGATAAGTAGAGAGGAAGAGGGAGAGAAGCTCGGCGGAAGAAGTGCGGGAAAAGGCCTGTATACGAGCGCCGGGGTGGAGGAGAGGCCAAGGAGAGCGAGGAGGCCATTCTCGCTCGCGCTGTAACGCCTAAATCGCTCCAACAACTCATCCGCGCTGAAAGTTGCGACGAGCTTCGGTGATCTACGAGCGAGATGTTCTCGTATACACATACGTAATATATATATATATATATATATATATATATATATATATATATATACATATACAATTGCTGCTGGCGCGCCTTTTAAGGAAAGCTCTTTCCTCGCTGGCTATAAGTATAGAGAGACACTCGATATAACGCTTTTCCCTGCCTTATATATATATATATATATATCGAGTCAAATTATTCTTTCCCATTTTATTACATCTCTTGAGTATAATCGCCATGCAGAAAGATTGCGCGTGATTGCGGAGAACTACTATGGTTTTCCACATTGTATTAAATTACCATAGCTCTCTGATTTTTCGATGTTGAATGAGCTCTGATGAAAAATTTAATTAGAGTGCATTGGCTCTATATTTAATATACGCGTGGATGTGTTTTGAAGGAGAAAAACAAATGACGTATCCCGCGCAGCGGCCGCCCGCGCTTTGTTCTTATTTACCGAATGCGCAACCGAGGATAATTCAACGAGTACACCCGGGAGCCGAGAGCGAACGAATGCAGCACCGCGGCCCCCTCCCCACCTCCCCCCACTTCCAGTGGTGCTCGCCGCATCCATCGAATTTTAATGATTTCCTCGCGTTCCCGTTGTACGCGCGGCGCGGCGCGGCGCGGCAACGTTCGTAGATATACGTGCCTGCACGCTCGCAGAGGCCGATGCGCGGGCGCGCCGACTATCGATATCAGCTCTCGAAATGGAGGACGCTGGTAGCAATAATGGCGAACGCACGCCGCGCAGCCTCGGAAGACGGCGGCGGGGAACGGCGCTTCGGCTTATCCGCGTTCGATTTTTCCGGGACGACAATTCGCAGGCGCGGCGACTCCCCTCTGCCACCCCCCTCGCCCTCTCTCTCTCTCTCTCTCTCTCTCTCTCCCTCGCGCCTCCCCCCTCTTCCCCTGCGTGTAGCGCGAGATGTATAGAGGAGAGAACGAACGTTCGGCGACCGGAGGGGGCGCGAGGGGAGGCAGGCCGGTCGGCCGGTAGAAAACGACCGGACGAACGAACGGCGAATGGGTTACGCCCAGATGCGCGCATCGAAGCCTGGTCAATAGGGTCGTGCCGCGCGCCCGTCGCCGCGTCCCTCTGTCTCGCTCTCTCTCTCTCTCTCTCTCTCCCTCTCGCGCTCCCGGCCTCCCCGCGCTGTCCTCCGTCGCTGCCGCCGCCACCTCCCCCGCTCCGTTCCCCACCGCTCGCGGCGGCGGTGGCGGCGGCGGCGGCGTCGGCAGCGCGGTGGATGCGCGCCGCGTATCAAACGGGCGGGAGCGGGGGCGAATACGGTGTTCGATATGGTGGAGGTGCGTGGAATGCGTCGGTCCACCTACAGCGATCGCCCGAGCGGCGGGGGGCGGCCGGGCGCGCGGCGGGCGGGGGAGGAAGCGCAGAGAGGGAGGGCGGGAGGTAGGGAGAGCGATTGCACCGAACTCCCACGGAGAGGAGGACCACCCTCGCCCGATTGGAAATCTATTCCCTCCCCTCGGGGTCGAACCTCGACCTATCGGAGGGTTCGGTTCGGCGATATTGAGTCTGCGCGCGAGCGCTGCATCGACTGCTCCCGAGCTTTTCTCTCTCCCCCGCAGGCGCGCGCACTCTTCCTCTCCCTCGCTCTCTCTCTCTCTCTCTCTCTCTTTCCCGCTCTCCCTCTCCCTTTCTTCCGCTCTCCTCACTTTCTCTCTATCCTCCGACTTCTCCACGCCTCTTACCTTTCTCGCTCTATCCCATTCTTTCTCCTATTGCATTGTTGTAAAGCCGCGCCGCGTGTGCGAATGGCTCCGCCATTGCTTCGAACGCGCCGAGGAAAAATCAATTGTTCTCCCGCTGTGAAATAAAGCTCCTTTACTTTCGTTCCTCCTTTACTGCAGCGACAAATCTAGTTTCCGAAAACCTTTTACATTTCCGCCGTAGCTGCGAATATTAATTAACTCGATGCAACTCTTTGTCAAAAATTCGAGAAATAACTCTTTGACGTAGACCGCGCTTTTGACCATTGCAAGCTCGTTTCGAATCATTTTCATTATGCAACTAAAAATAAGATAAATATAATAAATGTTAAATTACACGGCGCATTTATCATCCGCGACAAAAATTATTCAAACAAAACTAATCCCACCAACTTTGCTAGTAAATTGAAATAAAATAAAACGAATCAGCAACATGTTTTCAAAGTGTACTACATGCCAAATTGATCGTTATTCAAGCAAGAGACTTGGCAAGTGTGAAATTATAATACAAATTCTACTAATGACAGTTCTATACTGAATTCTCTATTTTAATGCATTCTTATTTATTTAGCAATGACGCAATCATAAGGAATAACAACCTATTCAATTATAATGTAAAGTATAATAATAATAATAATAATAATAATAATAATAATAAGAATAAGAATAACAATAATAAGAATAACAATAATAATATTTATAGAAAAAGAAGACTGTAATTTTTTTATTCAAATTTTTAGGCAAAGGCGTTGTTAGATTAAGATACTTTCTAGCTTAATTAAATAATTAAATATACAAGGCGAATTTCAAAAAGAACTGGCACCTACGTCTTTGATCGGCCGAGAATCGAACCCGACACCCTCCGCGATGGCGACCGAATGTAGCCCGATTCTTTCCAACTTGCCCTGGTATCGCCGATATACCGACAATTCATTTTCGCATCATACGTGACAAGCTTATACGATGCCAATTTTATTAATAGTAGATACAGAAATGATTCCACGGCTCGGTCAAAAAAACTTTTTTTGACTCTAAATACATAAAGGTGTTCTTTTAATTCCATAGTTCGTACAACCGAGTTAAATCCGATAGTTTGGATGACTACGCTTATGCTCGAAAGCGGCTCTCCGCTCGAACGCCTTAAATTTTCATGTGCACTCGTATTTTTCGAAATTATAACAATGTCGCGCAATAAACGAGCGCAGCGATCCGTGGAATATCGCATCCACGGTACCCACATAATAGGGAAGGGCCGTAATAACAATGCGACAAATACCAGGCCATCCGATTACGAAAAAAAAAAAAAAAGAAAAGTAAAGAACAAAAAATAAAGAAAAACATCGGGGCTTTCATTTTTTTCCCCCCGCGGCCCTCGCGAGGACGGCCCGCGCGCGTATAGGTATCGACTCGATTCCCACGTTCCTTCCAGAGCCGTCCCCGGCCCGACAGAAATCAGAAAGGGCACGGGATCGAGCGCGGCTCTCTTTCCATTTCCGCTGTTCGCACCTCCCTGCTCCTCCTCGGTGCCTCCTCCCGTCGACGGGGCGGCCGTGTAGACCGCTGCATCGGACGGCCGGTCAGATATATATTTACACAATAGGTTCCGCGCCGCTGGCCTCCGCCGCCGGGAAACTTCGTCCCCGGGTCGGCGCGGGCGGTTTTGCGGGGGGTGGTGGCGGGAGGGAAGGGGGAGGGAAGGGGGAGGGAGGAGGAGGGCTACGCGACCGGCCCCGCTGCGTTAAATGGCGCCCGAGCCATTCAATGCACTTTCTCGCGAGGACGCGCACAATGCCGTCGCCGAGCGCGCGCGCGCGCGCACACACTCGCTTCCTCCCGCACGCGCGTGTGCGTATATGCTCGTATATGCGCTTATAGAAGACGAGGCGCTATCGGGCTCGCGACCCAACTGGCCGGTACGTGTGTGGAGGAGATAGCGCCGCCATTGCCGGCCGATCTTTTCGCCGTATGCCAGTGTAGTCGGCCGAGCGCGTCAAACTGCGCCTTTATCGCGTATGGATCCACGGAAATTTCACGTAGGCGAGAGGCTGCTCTGGGCTCGGTTCGCCGAGATTTACGTTCTACGATTCTCGGTGAAAGTTATTTTTGACTCCAAGCTTACTTTTCATTCGAATCGAGCATTTTGTCTGCGTTACTTTAACACTGTTAAGGGAAGAATTTGATTATTTATTCGATAGGGAGTTATGTTTTGATCGTATCAATTGAAAATGTGTCTCGATATATTGGAACTATATTTAATGAATTTATGATTTTATTCTATTATTATTAATATGCTCTATATTTTTATTCAAAGTATCTGTACTATCGCCCATTGAAAAATAATTATTACTGTAATATGAAATTCAGATTAGAAATTAATATGGTATACAGATTTGTTAATCACCTTCAGGATGATCTATTTTAAGGTCTTGGACTTGATTCAAATTCTAAAATCTACTGTTGCTTATTAAGATGTTTAAAAAAATCAATGTTTTACAATCAATTAAATATGTAAGTATAGGAACTGAATTAAAAAAGAAACAATTTTTTCACATGATATTTCAGGTCACTTTGTGTTCACTGCACCTTACTTCTAGTTTCTTAATATTCTAGCAATGGACATATTTACACAAGAAATTCTATTTATAATATTCTTAGATGAATGTTTCTAATTTTTATGTTTTTGAATTAATGAATCTTAGAAGTATAATATTCTTCATCCTTTGTAATTAAAACAGATTACAATGTTTCAGATCTTTGTTCAAAGAAAATAAATAGTTAAAAATGTATCTATTGAGTATGTTTCTATAAAAATATATTGATACCTAGTACACCCTTTTATAGAAATTTAACAAGAACTTTATAAATAATTTTCGATAAATAAAAATATAGAGGTATTTCTAATGACAACAGATATTATATTGTTCAATATTTAATGGAATTGCGTCAATTATTGTATACGAAATATAGTTTAATTTCTGTCTATAGCTACCTCCTATATACTCGCTTTACTGTATGTACTACATTGTATATACATCTTATATATATATCATTAGCTGATTATTTTCATATCGTAATTTAGATTCAAAGATATAAAAATATTTTTTATAACTTTTACCACTTTTTGAGCTATTTCAAAAGACAAATATAATGTTTTTAATATTTTTCATTCGAAAAAACTACGTAAAAAATTCATTCCAATCTCGGAAAAAATCATGATATAAATATCTTACGTTTAAAGCGTATATTTCAACTTTGGAACATTGCATAAAGTTGCGAGCTGCATCTATAGTTGTATTTTCTTTTCTCTTCCTCACTTCGAAGATCAAGTGCTTGAACAAAGTTTATTTTAAAAACTAGACTTTTTGACTATTATATTTTGACGGATTTTTCGCAACAGCGTTCAATTTTAATTTGAAAAATTCAAAAGTACATTCTACGTATTAGCGTGAATATTAATTTTCTCGTTGATACAGCTTCAGATGTTACATTAAATATTTAACTTTAGGTTCTTTCATTTATTTATAACAATATTTTTATTTGATTTCTTCGTCGAATCTAGGAAGATTCTGCAAGATTTATTTTCGCTGTATTTTTATAATAAATTTAAAGATTTTTTTTTATACCGCAGTACATCGGGGCAAGGTCTTAAAAAATCTGCCATGAAAAAAGGAGCGTGAAAAGTTTAATTAAGAAAAGAATGTGAGACTATACGTAAGACGAGATCGATCTCGGTACAGGTCTTATCCAGGCATATATAGAATGCCGAGAGGAGATCAGCCCATCCCCTCCCCCGGCCCGGTCGAGGGGAAGATAGAGAACGTGGAATAAAAGAAGCGGGCAAAAAAAAGTCGAGGTCGTTTCACGCTGACGAGGTCGACGTCGAGCGGCCATTTCTTCGTCAAAGCGTTATTCCCGCCTGAACGAACAGGAGCGGGCGCACGGCACAGAGCGCCGATAAAAAAGAGGAGTGTGCACCAGCTCTCTCTCTCTCTTTCTCTCCCCGTTGTCCTCTCTCCCTCTTTCCGCTCTCCTCCATTCTCTCTCTCTCGCCCTCTTTCGGCTCTCCCCCCCCCTCTCTCTCTCTCTCTCTCCTCTCCGGCGCACTGTGCAGCGCGACGTCGCTCTGCTGCTCTCTCGCTCGGGGAGGGTGGGAGGTGGGAGGTGCGCGGCTGCCGCTGCCGCCGGCGACTGCGGCGCCGACAGCATTGGCTGGGGCGCTAGTATAGAAGCTATCGACGTTTTTACGTAACAAATCAGTCGTAACTGCGCGGCGGCGCGACCCCGGGCGACCCGTCGACCAATGGGAGCGCGAGCCGATACTCGATACCCGATCACATCATAGGTTCCCGGCGCCGGCGAGGCCGCGGCTCCCGGAGCGTGCCCAATGGCCTGATAGGAAAAAACGGGGAGAAAAAGAGAGGACGTGTGAGGGAGCGCGGCCGGAGGACAGGGAGAGAGAGAGAGAGAGAGATGGAGGGAGAGGGAGCGTGTCGCCGTGTACGAGCCGAGAGGGAGGAATCGATGAGGGACGAGGAGGCGAGAGGGAGCGGGCGAGGGAGTAGAGCCAGAGGAGGGATCTATCTCGGCGAGCTTGGGAGGAGAAAAAAGGAAAGCGATATAGAAAGAGAGGGAGCGAGGGAGAGGGAGAGAAAAACCGATGCCCGAAGGGGTAGTAGCGTAGGAAAAAGGTGCAGGTCGACTCCTCTTTCTCTCTTTTTCTCTCTTTTCCTTTCTACGCTCGCACACATAGACATACACGCACGCACGCACACACACTGGCTCTCTCTCTCCCCTGCTTCTTTTTCCCCGTTGCCGTAGCCGCGGCTTCTATATATCAGTGCAATCGGCGATATCCGTTCTGGCAGGCAATTTTTCCCGGGAAAACTTTTTCGCTTCCGCGCTGATAAAAAAATTATGGAACTCGGAACAAGCCGCGTTACGAGCGCGAGCTAATAGTTAGCAATTCCGTGTTTGATATTTGAACAAAAGCAGAAATATCTCTCTTTCTCTCTCTCCATCCCTCTATTTCTCTCTTATAATTCCATTAGAGTGGGGAAAATTTTTAATAATCCCGCGGATATTATATATATATATATATATATATATATATATATATATATATATATATATATGTATGTATGCATGTATGTATGTATGAGCGCGTGGGGAGAAATCAGGGACTGTTTTTGAGTTGGCGACCGCCGCGGTGCGGACGCAAATTCATCATGCACACATGCTGTTGAGATGCGAGTCACTGCCCGGGGAGAGGAGGATGGAAACTTTCGCAAGAGAAGATAATTTCCCATCAGGACAGATATTCCGGGGCACGAAGGAAAGCTCTCGGGCTCTCGGTCTCGCTAACGCCGACCCAGGATTTCGTTTCACGTCGCTTCGAATCACGTTGCGTTCTTGGCTCTTCCATCCACCTCCCCCACCCTCCTCCTCCGTCGCCGCCACCCTGCGCCACCCTCCCTCCGGCCGTCCTCTCGCCCCTCCCGAGGCTCGCGCCGCGTTTTTTTCCACTCCGCGCCCGTCTCCTTTTCGGCGAGCGCGCTCTCGCACGCGGCAACCCGATCCTCTAATATCATCGTCATTCCGGAATACGCGGAGGACGCCGACGGGATAGAATATGCAGATAGCGGAGACGGGCAGAGCCGAAGGGAGGGACCGGAGAAAGAGAGTGAAAACGGAGGACGGATAGGCGCGAGTGCAGAAGGAGCATTTTAATCTATGGTCATGTGGTACAAGAGCGCCCTCCACCACCTCCTCCTGCCCCCCTTCTCCGCCGCCTCCGCCGCCGCCTCTCTTCTCGAACCCCCTCCGCCTCCTCCGCCCACCCTCCAGCGCTCGGATTATAATCAACCCTTTTATCCTAGGCTTTCCATGTCGCTAATTTCCATAATTACACAGACGCTAAAATCACAATATCCTCCGCCAGCGGAAAGGAGTAACCTACGTGCGCGCCCTCTCGCCCTCCTCTCTGCCGCCTCCGACCCCGCCTCGTCGTCCTGTAGCCTTTCCTCTGCCAGACGCGTATACGGGCAGAGGTGAAAGAGGGACGCGTAGAAAGAGGCACGCGACTACCCCGTAGACTTCGATAGCGCACCGAGCCCCGTACGACGCGTCCGCGCGTGGACGCGATATAGCTATAAGCGACGGGCGAACCAGTCGCGCGATCTTGGGAGGGGGGAGGCGATAAAAAGAGAAAGAGCGCGCGCGAAGGAGCCCGCTAGAGATAAAGGTTTATATATATATATATATATATATATATATATATATATATACACACATACATACGCTTTGGCCATAGGACGCGGCGCGCTCGCGTGTTTATGCACTCGCATCCGCATGGTCGGGCAATGGAAGTGCCGGGATAACCAGCCAAGTGACAAGCTCGCGCGCTCCTCCCCGCGCCCCGCCGCTCGCGTCTACCTCGCTCGGTCCCTCTGTCCCTCTCGCGACTTGAATTTTGAAAGCCAGCCAACTCGGGAAAGTGGGCTTAAAAGTCTCTCGATAAAAGGTCGACTCGCCTCTCTATGCGCCTCTGCGCCCGCGCTCGCCTCGTCGGCTCGCCTCTCTTTTTTTCCGACCACCGCCTCGCGCTCCTTGGCCCCTCCGCGCGCCTCCCCCCTCCCCGTCACCTACGACTCTTCGCCCGATCATCAACGATTCATGGATGCGCGGTTTGCGCGCTATCTCACGGCCCGAGCTCGTTATTTGCCAGTCTTGGCCGGTGCATTACTAACAGGAAAAAAGGAAAGAAAAATAACGGTTCGCCATTTACAGCTATTTCCCTAACTCAATCCGGAATTCAGTTGCGATAAAATGCAATTTATGAAATTAGGTTTTTTTTTTCAACTATAGCATACTATGTTTTTCTCACTTTTCAGATACTCTAATGAATTTTAGATGTGAAAATACGACGATTTTGTTATCATCATTTTCCATGCAAGAATCTCATTTCGGTCAATTCGGTCAATATCGACAAATAACGTTGGTTCTAGTATATGGGTTTTACTTTCTTATCATCAGTTCCAATTTAATGACGATGTTCTCGTTCTCGAAACGATTGCATAACCCCTAAAAATTTCGATGTAAAATTTAAACATGGAAAATCAAAAATTTCTGTTGCAAAAGACTTAGACAATGCTCGAGTAGTCAAATTACGTGAATTTCACGCACGTACGCGTCACCGAAGTTTACTGGCCAAATTCCTTTGCCTGTCGGGTGGGTCGCATTCGCGGGAAAGAGGTCACGCGAAAATAAAAAGGATACGTGCGCGATGGGAGGCGAGGTCCTTGACCCGCGCGCAAAAGTCCTGGGAAACGACGACGTATATTCGCGCAGTCCCGATGCAGCCACGGTGGCGGTGGAGGAGGCGGCGTTCGTCGCTCCGTCCTCCTCCGGCCCGCCGCTCGAAGGCGCGGAAGGACTCGTCGAGTGACTGGGTTGACTTTTCTCACTTTAACCTCGCGATGCGATGCTTGGCTTTGGCTGGAGGATGAGGTTTTGCTGGGGCTGTATCGAGCGGCCCTCCCACATACATCTATCTCCTCCGACTACCCCGCTCCCCGTCCGCCCCCTCCCCCTTGCCGCCGCCACCCGCGCCCCCCGTCCGCGCCGTAGCTCTCGCTCTCTCGCCCTCTTTCTTCCCTCTCGCTCGCTCTCCCGCCACCCCCACGAGCTCTCTCCGTCCGCCTTGCGCCCCCGCGCATCCGCCAAAGAGAGAACTCCGGCCTCTCTCTTTCCCTCTTTTCCCTCCGACATTCGTGGCCTTCCGCCCCTCTTCGCGCGTACAGCATCCTCCCCTTCTTCGCCCCGAGAGCGAGCGCTCGCGCTTTCTCTCCCTTTTCCTCCCGCGCGCGTCTTCCGCTGCTGATACGGCCGTTGCCGACGCCGCTGCTGGTGCTGGTGCTGGTGCTGATGCTGGTGCTGCTGCTGCTGGTGCTGCTGCTGCAAGCGCCGCGCAACGCCGAGACTCACCTATATCCCCCTTCCCCTCCGACGGGAGAACGCCGCAGAACGACTCGATATCTCTTTCTTTCGATTTATCTTTTGATTCCCTCCCCTACCTTCGCCATTTTATTCTGTGCGCCCTCTACTCGCCCCGCGAGCCGAGAAAGAGAGCGCAACGGACGGAGTCGCAGGTAGAGAGGGAAGGAGAACCAGTTCCTCTGTAGTTCCGACTTATGCCCTCTGTCTGCCGCTTTGCCTTTCTCCCTCCCTCCCACTCCCTCTCTCACTCTCCAGTCCACCTATCCACTCTCCCTTGCTTTTCCTAACTCTGTTTTTCTCTCTCAGCCTTTCTCTTACCATACAAGCTTCGACCTGCATGCAGGATGCGTTTTCTCGCAATGGAGTTATGGAATGATCATTTTAAAATTGACATTTTATTCATCTATAAGTTTTCCATATGTAAATTCTTATTATACAATTGAAAATGTTATATTATATTGATTACTATTTAAGAACTTTTCAATTTTGATAATATTAACTTAAATAGTAAAAGAATTCATTGAATATAATTGTATCATAAATATACAGAAAAAGTATGTAATTAGCATGTTTTTATGATAACGAATGATGTCAAATTCATATCCAATTATAAAAAAAAGATTAATCTTTATGACAACTTAAACATTCAATCACTTTGTTTTATTTTATTTTTTGTGATATCATTAATTATATGTATTTTACTAAATGCCAGTATTCAATTGATATTTTGTTATATATTTTATAAATTTACTGTAATATCAACATATTTATCATGAACTTATCATATTCTTTAGGTATTGAAAATAACGTATTTGTTAATTCAGCTTCATTCACAATCCAAGCTAAGAAAATTTACACTAGTTTTATCTTTATATACTTTTTACCCTATTATCTTTCAAAAGACATTATGATTGTAGATTTTTTTTTTTAATAGATTTAGACAGATGTTTTTCAAAATATTTTATAGTATTAGTATGCATTATAGAAATTTTAAGTCATTAGTAATAATTGATTATATACGTTATAAAGGTTAAATAATAGTTAGCGAAACATATTTTGAAATATTGTATAAAATATCTTTAGTGTATAAGTTTATTTGAAACTTGAAAATAGTAAAATAGAAGATATTTTATTCGAGATCTATTTTCGATGTTGATATCATTTGCGTATTAATTTTTTCCTTCTTAAGTATATAAATGTAGTTTTATCATTCTTATATTGTTAATATCAATAGAATTTTAGTCCTCACAATTAGTATTTTTAACATTCTTTTATAATTTAAAGGATATGCAAGTATCAAAAATTATTCTTGTGTGAGTGATACAAACTCGTCTCGCTTTTGAGCTCTGAGCTAATTTTGTAACTTTATCTTTTGCAGTATCCGATGGTACATCGTGACTATATGGGTGAATAACATAATATAATTATTAGATAGTTTCAATTTTAAATCTATTATGACATTGTAAATGTAAATATGCTAATGTTATATCGAATCCTCTAATGAGAGCCATCGCATTTCAAACAGTTTTAATAACAACATGCAGTTGTTATGTGCTACATTTTATCGGTAATACAAAATTTGTGTTATTTTTCACCAAGAAATCACCTAGATATGTTACCTTATCAAAAACGACTATGAAATAAATTTTCATAATACATATATATATATATTGATTCATGAGGTAGATTAGAAAGTCGTTTAGATTCGAAATAGAGAGAGAGAGAGAGAGAGAGAGAGAGAGAGAGAGTGTGTGAGAGCGAGAGAGAGAGGGGAAAAAGGATGGGGTAAAATGAAATTCAGTTTGGTGTCGAGAAAGATAGAAGACGTCTCGTTATTGCCGGGAGATCGTCAAAAAGGCTGAGGCTTCTCGAAGGAGTAAAAAGATAGAGGGCACTCGAAAGTGAGAGCTTTATGCACTTTCCTTCTCCGAGCGCGTAAAACCAGATGAGGGGGCGCGAGCTGCCGAAATTGCTTCCAGTGTGCCGACGAGTTGCCGCGGCAAACTTTAGCTTTTCGACTGCGCATTCGAGAGAGGGGAGACAGAGACAGAGAGACCATGAGCGAGAGAGAGAGAGAGAGAGAGAGTGAGCGCGCGCAAAAGGAGGAAGGGAGGGGGGGGGAGAAAGCTCGTCGGAGCAGAGAGGAGAGGAGCGAAGCTCGAAAGCTCGCGCGGACTAGACGGAGAGCGAAGATCGCCAAGTCGGACTACAAGGTCACGCGTCTACTCTAATTATTAACTTTTCCTAAACATAGCCAAAGACCAGCTTACGCGCCTCATCTTATTACCTCTTTTATAGCGCCAACTTGAACTTGAATATTTTGTTCAGTTTTCATTTGGGATTATCGTTCCTGTTGTTCGAAGACGATTGTGCCGTTATTTACCTGCATTTTTTTCTATAGCAAACATTCTACGATTTTTATAAAATTCTATAAAAAAAAAACTATATCATTTAAAATTTATATTTTTACCAAATGAACATTATTATTTTGAAAAATGCACTGACTTTCGATCAAATGGCACGCGTATAATTTCGATTTTGGTAATTGCGAGCTATATATCAACGAAAATTTGAATTTACTTTGGCAAGTTAAATACGAAAAATGAAACGATCTTACGAAGTGCGGCATAATAAAATTTGTGCAATTTCAGGAGTCGTTCCGAATTAATTTGTAAAATATTCAAAGGAATAGTCAGTAGATAAGTATATCGAGTGTTATGGCAGTAGCAATTCAGTGGTTCAAGTTTACTGCTCCACCTAAGATTTTGCACTCACCTATAAGCTCGGCAAATATGATCTCTCTGTCTCCCTGTTTCTCTTGGTATCTTCTTCCCGTTCGTTCTGTACACGCATTAACCGTCTATACTCGCAGGAAGAGATATAGAGATAGAGAATGTGCAGGTGAAAGAGGGCGGGAGGGTGAGCGAGAGAGAGAGAGAGAGAGAGAGCAGCATCTTGGATACGATACCGGAGTTAAAGGAGGAGGAGGAGGCGGTGGAAGGACGAGGAGGGGGAGGCGGAGGGCGACGGCTCGGGCGGATGGGGCTGCAATCGGCTTGGAGGGGGAGGGGGTGACTGTGCCGCCGAAGAAAGAGAGGCTGCGAGGGCGAGCCAGCCCCGCGCGAGAGCGAGAAAGAAGAGCCCGGATAGATCGGCTAAATACACGGGGGGCGGGGAGAAGAGGGAGATAGAGGGAGATACAGATAGAGAGAGAGAGAGAGAGAGAGAGAGAGGAACGAGGAGAGAGAAGAGAGGAGAGACACGCGGAGCACGAGAGACGGAGACGGCGAAAGACAGAGGAGTAGGAGCAGTATCTTGGAGACTTTGCACTGTATCTTGAAATGAGTTTTGTTGGATCAATAAGTTCCACTATAAGAACACTCTCTCGCTCTGTCTCTCGCGCGCTCCACGCGTACGCGCGGCAGCGGCGGTAGTCGCTCTCTCGTAAGGGGGCCGGCGCGCGCCTCTATCCGTGTTTATCTGTGTCGGCAAATAGATATACACGAAAGCGTGCATATAGCCGACGTCCTAGCCCTCCCCCCTTACCACCCCCTCGCTTTGGAGCGCCCGTATACACACACACACACACGCACACGCACACACCTACCCACGTCTTCGGCTGCTGTCTGTGCAGCGCACGCGCATGTAAACCTATACATACGCGTGCGCGAGCATTTCGAGACAAGTCGAACTCAATCTCCGCGCGAGCGCGATCGCTCCTGAGCGGGTGGCTCAGGGAGCGCGGGCGGACAGGGGGGGAGGGTCGAAGCGCTCACACTCACACCAGCCAGTCGATCTCTGACCCTTGGATCCGGGAGGCGATATGGAGATATATATATATATATATATATATATATATCTAACGCCGCTTATTTTCGCAAAATGAGATTCCCCTATATCGTTGCGCGGCCCTCAAACTTTGTAATCAAACTTTTTCGGGAGCGCGACAAAATAGCAGCCGTCCGAGCCGAGAGTGTCCTCGGCGTTACGCGCGCGCGGAAGGGGCGACGGGGAGTAAGGGTGAGCCGCGGGCTTTTCTCTAATTATGCAAACACTCGGACTCTATACGCCATTAGCGCCACGCTCTCGGCCTACTAAGTAGATCTAGGCTCGTTCATTCCCCGCAACCCCCCCCCCATTCCCGAGCCATGTCCCGAACGGTTTTCACTGGCATTTTTTCAACATTTTCCATTTTTAACGGTCTTGCGCGGCGCGACTGCCTCGTTTCCTCGCGCTTGGAGCAGGCGAGGGTAAACGAAATTACCAATAGAATGCAATCTATATGAGTTGCAATTTGCAGGGACGCCAAATGAGAATACCGGAGCGCAGTCGCGCGTGCACCCTCTCCGCAGCCCCCCGCCCTCTCGCTCTCTCTCTCTCTCTCACTCTCCCTCTGGTTCTCGCGCGGGGATCTCCGTCTTTCTCTGAAGTCGCTACACGGTCGAAGCATCGAAACGGAACGCGGAGATACGGCAGACAATTGCTATCGGTCCTTTATGAATACACTAAACTACGCCCCGATAGCTGGCTGGGCTGTAACTTTAATCCTTTCGAAATCCTTCCAATATAGGGAGTAGAATCAAACATAGTATGCGACTATTTCAAATTCAAATATGGATCATTCTCAGCCTTTTTTTTTTTAACAAAGAGGTAACAAATGAGCATTGTTATTCAATTATGCCAAAGTAAATCAATATTCAGTTGAGGTGCATTGTAAGCATAATTGTTGATTGAATAAATAAATTTTTTCATAATAATAATAGTAGTAGTAATAATAATAATAATAATAAAGAGCGTTAACAATAATTATCGCCCTGACGCATAACTTTAAGGAAAAATAAAAATGACGACGAATGGATTTGAATTTTCAAGTAAATAAGAAAATACGATTCCTCGCTTATTCTTTATGAGTCCTTCAAGTTTTATCTGCCGTCGGTTTTCGCTGTTTTCTCTCTCTCTCTCTCTCTCTCTCTCTCTCGCCTTCTCTTTTTCTCTCTCTTTCTGTCTTTCTTTCCCGTCACCTTCCCCTCTCGCCGCGGTTCTCTCTCTCTCTCTCTCTCTCTTTTCTTTTTTTTAGATGTCTTGCGATAATCCAATCGACCTGCCGCTCGACCTATGAGCGCGCGATCCGGCAGTCCGAGCACGAACTGCAGAGAAAAAGGAGAAAGAAGGAAAAAGGCGGAAAGACCGAAGAAGAGAGGTCGTAAAAAAATATCTGAATCTCGAGATGCGCTTCGGGACGACGACCACGAGCGCACAACGACTATGGGGCCTTCGCTCTTTCGCGAGGCCAAGTCGTGGAAGTATAACACACACACACACACACACACACACACACACGTATATATGTATATATATGGTAGAGGGATGTACATCAGAGAGGTGAGAGAGTGAGAAAGAGAGAGAGAGAGAGAGAGAGAGAGAGAGAGAGAGAACTATAGGATCACTCATTCCCCCCTCTCTCCTCTTCCCGCGCCACTACTCTCTTTCCGTGTCCTTTGTGCACGTCACAATCTCGGGCGATAATCAGCGCCCCTTGTGCCTACTCTGCTTGCGTGAGCGCGCGCGCGCGCGCGCGCGGGGTCCCGTTTTACATGACGAGTCCCGGTAAATCATTCGCTGAGCCCTGGGCCTTGCGCGCGGCCGCGCGCTCGTTTCCAGCCTGGATTTGGTACGGACATCCCCGTTTCTTTTTCTTCCATTATTTCCACTCTCTATTTCCCTATAAGTATCGCTTCTTGAGAGCCTCCTCCTTGGACCGTTTTTTGCGCCTCTGTTTCTTTTTCCGCTCGGATGTCCTGCAGTCGATATCGAGCTCGAATTCATGGCTTCTATAAAACGCATATATTATTACAAAATGGATTATATAGTAAAGGCAGGTAGCAGGTCCTTTATCAATAAGATTATCCCGAATTTGAAAATTTATTGTCAACTACCTTCTGGGATCGTAAATGTATATTAAGAAATATATACTTAAAGGACGAAATACCTCATCTGTAATTTATGTTTATGATACGCAGATCCCTGTTAATAGGTTGAAATTTCGAAAAACCTTAGATAGAAGATGAATATATACTGGACATAGTCTTTGTAAAAAATTTTTTACTTCACACTGAGAAACTTTTGCTAGTGCAAAATTACAATACTACTCAGTAATTAGTTCACAGTTTGACAAATTCTAAAGAATTACCATACTTTCTAGATAATTGTATAAGTGGAAAGTGGAAAGTTTACCATAAATCTAGTGAAATTTATTACAAAATATAGTAATTTTTAAGACTTTTAAATTCTGTCATAAAAATACTGAAAAAGATTGAAATTTTTACTAAAAAAATCTTGTTAAAGACTCAATGTCTATCTTACCCTCGAGTCTGCACCTTTTTCTCCGCTTAAACAATGCTCTTTAGCACATAATGTAAAGTAATCTCACGAATCTAAAATCCGGATTTTTCTATAGCTACGCTTGTAAACTAAATTGCTTTCGTCAAATTAGTAAAAATTAATAATTTCTCTACCATCGAATAAATAATTTTTTTCTTTTTTTTACCACGAAATCACCATTTGCAGGTAGATAGAACAATAAAGCGCCGGCTTATAAACACGACCGTGGCAACGAGCAATAAATGTAAATGACCAATTTATTATGCGAGAGCCCCGATTACTCGTTATAATTGACGCGGCCGCCGCGCATCGCGCCGCGCTCGGCTCGACTTTGGGGCGCGATCGCCTTTGATTGATTCGGGATTAACAGGAGCACGACTAATTGCACGAGCCGCGCGGTGCTAATTGCGAAACTGGCCAGGTGAACTTCCGAGAGGAGGCGCCGCGTACGTTTATAAAAAGAGCGCTTGAGCGAGTCGCGTCGCGAACTGCGGCGCGGGGAGGCGCGGGGAGCAGGCTTATCGACGCGAGCATGCGCGCGTAATTAGATGCCGAGCCGCGAACAATGAGGAGTAACTTTTATTTTGCTTATCCACGAGTGCGATCTGGCTGCTCTCCTTATTCCTCCACCACCCTGCCGCCCCCCCCCCCACAGCGGCGTCGCGGCGTCGGCCACGCCGGCGGGAGAAACGACTTGTAAAATTATCAAATTTGTATGAGCGCGTAATAAACAAAAGACCATTCCATATAACGACGCGCCGCGCCGGTGTAAGTGCGGCTTTTATTAATAAAACGCCTGTTTTAACAGGTTGTTAATTCTTTATTTTAAATCTCCGCGGATTAAAATACGATTTTTTGCATGATTATTGCGCAACGCATTATCATTTACGCTCAGGGATATTTTTTAAGAATAAGACTGGCTAGAGAGGCCGCCATTATCGCTCGAAATAATAATTTTACTGGTAAGGTAACCATAAGTACTTGCAAAAAGATTCACGAGCGACCGCATGGATTATAGTAAAATCGGTCCCACCACTGTATTCTCTGACATTGTCAGAGAAAATCTACTGAATTTTAAATGAACACTTTGACAATTATTCAATGAAAAACACATTTATTGAATGTGACGAATAAAAAAATCTACCTTCATATGAACCGATGATATAGTATAGTAATAGAACTAAGGTATACGTTAATCGTCAAAAAATTAAAAAGATAATTTCTAATCTTAAAATTAAAAAAAAAATAAGCCTAAGTTTGGACTGATGTCAATTCCACTAGTGAATACGTTATATAAATTTTGAGATTAATGTAATAAATAGATATTAAAAAACTAAAGGACCAAATAATGTCTATTTTTAAAAACGTGAAAATCACAATGAATGTAGCTGAGAGATGCCTAGACAGCGTTACTATATTCCTTTCGATACTGTCATGTCCATAGCTCTACGTTCTATCCCCGACGACAGCTGAATCCAGTTATAGCCGACTAGCTATTGTCGATGTCAACTCTGCATATGATAAGAGGGAGGTAATTTTTTTTTCGATCAATTTCGTGATCCGAAGTTGGGAAAATGTTTTTCGTAGTATATTTTTGTACTACTCTTCACTATCCGGTACACAACAATAATAATTGACGGGAAGCCGATGTAGACAAACAATAGTCAGATTCGACTGTCGTAACATTTTTAATATTTCCAAATCGGTGAACGTCGCGATGGATAATAATAGGCCCGTGTACGATGGACGATGGATCTATTGTCGTTCGAAAATCGTGTTTCACAAGTCCTCGAATGGGCTCGTTTCACGTTGAAAAACAAATCCCCGGTACTCGTTATTATTAACCATTGAAATTCACACAATCGGTGGAAATCAATTAGGAGCGCGTCGCAACAGCGGGGCTGGGAACGAAATCGCGGGGGGGCGGGGGAGGTGACCGCGGGGACAACAATCGCCGGGAAATTCCCATTTGTTGCCCCCCCCCCGTTCCCCCGCCCGCCAATTTGCCGCGCTGTCAGTTCCGTGCGCCAACGCGCCGCGCGACCGACGGTCGATCGCGCCGGCTCGAGCCAGATATCCCCGTGCAGGCGCGCGTACGCGAGCGATCCTCGGTGCCAGCGCGGAGCGGGGAGGCGGGCCGCGGGCGAGTCGCTCCGCGAGGGCGACAGCGAGCCGCCGTAGGAGAGGCGACGATGACTCGACGCGGCCGCGCGGACGTCCGTCTGGACGCGTCGGGTGGCCAGCCGTGACGGGGCGAGCGTCGGGCCCGTCCGACGGTACGCGACCGCGGCGGGCATTTAAAGGTGGCGTCGCGCGCCGCGCGCACACGGCCACCCGGCGAGCAGCGGCCGCCGCTGACGTCGCGCGAAGCGAGCCCGACGCGCGGGTGTCCTGGGTCTGACTTTGGATATGTACGATACGTATGTGTGTATTGGCGAGGACGCGTCCCCGAGTCCGTTCGTCGGATCGCCCTAAACTTTTGGCAGGTGTGATGTCCAGATATAGCATATATAGAGATTTCGGCCGGCTTTTAGCGGCTGTAGCCGCTGACGTTTCTTACCGACGAAATGATCGACAATTTTGTCGAAAAAGTATACACATCTCGATACGAGGGCCTTTAATGTTGTTTAGTACTTGCAATTATGTATACATGCAATTCAACGGTTGGGTAACTTTTCTACTTAGGCAGTTGAAGACTTCTGAAGGGACTATTTTTAGAGAAGTAATAATTATTTTTCTAACAATAGTACATTCATTGATTGTTATTTTTATTTTTTAGTAGTCGTTTTTATTTCAGATTCGTCGAGACAAGCATCAGGCTGACCGGTATTATTTAATTATAAACATATTATTTTAAACGACCGTTAGTAGTTGAGCAATGATTACTCAGTACTGAAAATAGTTCACAGCTAGGCCGTTAAATGAGATACCAGTTTTGAGAATGACGAGAACTGACTTTTCAGTACAATTAGTAATTCGACAATGCGTGTAGGTGCCGATGTTCAACATTAATTTTACGTTTACTCGAAAACGAAAATTGTTCTAGCTGTTCGAAGTAAATGGTGTCGATTAGGAAAGAGAAACCTTCGCATTATTTCATAAAAATCCAATGTTTTTTCTACCGTGACACGGCTAAACGAGATCGACTGGAGAGGGAGACGATAATTGATGGACTGATGAAGAAAGCGTTCAGAAAATTTGGACGCCTAGGCGGACTGAAGCAGAGCAAAACCACTTGTAAAGCGAGACAAATGTGCACGTTCACGCGTGTGTCGTCGCACCTGTACGCAGGGGGAATCGCCACGGAAGGAGTGTAGAAAGCGCGAGTGAGCGAGCAAGCGCGAGTTGGTTAACAAGGTCAAACACCTCGGACGAGTTAACGGGAAGATTAACACTCCGCGATCATTATGATTGCGGAGATGTCTCGAGCGACGCAAAAAGGAGATGGAAATGTAAAGTGGAATTAATTGACTGGCGGTTCTTCGAAATCCCCTTTGCTCGCGGGCTGCAATTATTTTTCTCCAAAACAAATAAAGATTCTAATAGCCTGAGAAAGTTGAATACAAATTACTTAGCTTAACGCATATGTATGCTCGCATGTGTGTTTGCGCATGAGTTGTGTGTCTGTGTGTGTGTGTGTGTCTGTGTGTGTGTGTGTGTGCGTGTGTGTGCGTGTGTGTGCGCGTGTGTGTGTGTGTGTGACCGCGCACGACTGTAGCCGTACTCATGATTATATTTATAACGCCATACATTTTGTAGAGAACGTTGATCCCATTAAAATTTATTTTATAGCAGTTAAACCGTTTTCTTTGCACTTAAACGCGAGAGCCACTTCGATATAATTTTATCCCTTACAACCGGCGGATTGATTGCTAATGAGAATGGTTTTACAATTTTTCCTGCAATAATGTTATAATCCAAATCTTCCAATGTGAAATTGAGAAAAGAAGAAGGTAATTTTTCAGATGAATATAATATCAACGAGCAAGGAAGTTAATAAAATATTTTGAAATGAAAGAGAAGAAGCGTGGAGAGGGATGCAGGGGAAGATTTTCTTTCGATATACAAACTCGCATTATCGCATTACGTAACTATATGCAGCTTCTCCCCCTGCCCTTCCACTTACTTAATTTAAATTCTATTACGGCCGATCTCTATTCCCTCTTTCCTATGAATATTCAAACTCGGCGCCCAAACTCATCCCCCCCGAACCCCACCCTGTCCTCCTCATCTATCGAGTATCCAAAGAATTAAATTAATATACTGCGCAATACACAGCCCTTCGTTGGCTCCTCCGCCACTGTCGCCAGACTGGGCGGCGGAGACGAGGGGCAGGAGGAGGAGTCGTCGTTGGGGAATCGAGCCCCGGAGTCCATTAACATCATTCTTATTTTACCTGCTAAATCGAGCGATAATTTATAAAAAGAAATTTCGGCCCTGATTTATTTCGTCGCGCTAAATGAATTCTAACTGTACAAAGCTACGGTATATAATTATAACGAGCCGCGTATTTTCGTCAACAATGCGACGATTAAGTCATTCTTGGGCGAAGTTAAAAAAGTCGAATTCTCATCCTCGAAGAATTTCTACAAAGTTGAAGGACGCTCGAACGATTATTAATGTTTTTTTTTTCTCTCTTAGATTTCGAAAATGCGCGCGCAGCCATTCTAGCGCGGAAAAGCCGCGCGCGCTTCCGTGCGCATACGGGGGCATTATAAGAAGCAATTACCGAGGGATTAGCCGGGAGCGCTGATAAAGCCTGAATTATTCAGAGAGCGACGCGCTACGGTAAAAAGTCAGAAGGTATCTACAGATAAAATCAATATAGGAATCAGGCATTAATGGAAGCGCGTTAAAATTCAAAGACAGTTTCCGTTCGAAGTGTGTAAATTACTCCGATTCCCATGTCACTCCGTGGTGCTGCGGCGGCGACGGCGGCGCTTCCCCCTCGACCGCGCCGGGCCCATGTATAACGAGAGGGCGTGTACGCTTTATTCAGCGCGCGCGCACTCGCATACGCACACGCACACGCACACACACACACACACACACACACACACACGCGCGTGTATACCGCGCATCGGACCGCGGTGATCCGCGCGAGCAGGTGGAGGGAATAGACAGGACGCGCTCGCTCGGCTTTTCCTCGCACGCAACGCCCCCTCTCCCACCCCCCCGGTGACGTTAAATTATTCAGCGGGTAGTTCCACTGGCTGCGCGTTAATGCGTAATGATAAAGGGGGGGGGCGGGGCCGCGGGCCCCCTCCCCGCGATCAAGATCGGCCGAGGCACGTCGAGCGAATCTCGGCCGTGGGGCTCCATCCGTTTATCGGCGATCTCGTCGGCGGGGCTTTCCCGGCCGCGGAGGCCCTCCGCGCCCCGGGAGCGTCGAAGGGCAGGTGTCGGGGGGGAGGGAGGGGGGGCGAATTATAATCCAAAGTCGAGGGAATCGATGCGAGCCTCCGCGGACGGCTCCCTGCCATTAGAGGGCTAATTAAAACGATCGCGAGACCGTGCACGTGTGCGCGAGGTTGCGTCTGTGCGTACGCGCCGCCCCCGCCCCGCCATTACAGCGAGTGTATCGCTGCCCCTTGCCTCGGGCGCGCGCTTCGACTCGATTATTTATGCATTATTTACTCTCTTGTACGGTGATACGCGTTTCCACCTCCTTCGCTCTCGCTCTACATACCGCCCCCCTCCCCACACGCCGCTGCGGTGCGTGGCTCTTTAATGCCCGGCCGGACTATTACGAATTCCGAGGCGCGAGCCGATTATATATTTTGCAAAGCATACGTTAAATTGCTCGGGGCCAGCGGCTTGGGGGGAGGCGAATTGAAGAAGCAGAAATTAAGCGATATATATATATATATATATATATATATATATATATACACGATAGACACGGAGAAAGGGGGTAGTTGGAGATTTCGTAATCGCGCATCTGCGCGAAAGCGTGCGCTCCAGTGGATATTCGAGCCGGATGCGAAGCAAGAAAAAAGCCCCCCTCGACCACTGAAGTCTCTGTGCATTTGACGTAAAAAGGGCAAGGGCCAGGCGGAAGGACGGGAGGACGCATCGCGCCTCCTTGTTTTTCGACAAACGCACGATCTTGGATGATCTCGGCATTCGGTGTATTTACATTATTTTAGCTTGCTCGCGCGGCGATTTCCTTAATAGAATATCGCTTCATCTAGAACGTGTAAATAACGCTGCTGATGTATACGATAGCCCCCGCCTTCCGCATCCCTTTATCTGGGAATTTAAAATCTACATTTTATCCATTGGGCGTAGACGCATGTAATTAACCATCTGCCTTCCTTCAATGTTTGTGAGAGAGAGAGAGAGAGAGAGAGAGAGAGAGAGAGAGAGAGAGGGAGAGAGACGAAGCACTCGATGCGCGCCCATTCGAGATCGTAAAATTAATGCGGAGGAAAATTGCAGCCGCGCGAGTCTTATATATATGCGAGTTCATAAAATTCAATGGCTCTACTGCTGGCTGGCCACGAGCTCCCGATTAATAAGCGCGAGGGGCAATCAATCCAACGTGAGATCCTCTCCCGAATCCATGAAATATTTATACATCTATACGGAGCTTCTCTAATTTATCGAAGAAGTGCGCAGCACCGTATCCGCCCGATGCAGTCCGTGAAATGATAAGCATATATATTATATATATATATATATATATATATATATATATATATATATATATCTACACATCAGCATCGGTATAGGGAGCCCGCGCGATTCTCCTTGAATCCTATACTATATAAGCACATAAGCACGCCAGGCCGAGCTCATTAAAGCTTATCAATAATTGCATTTTCTCTCTCTTTCTCTCTCTCCCTTTATATACATATATATCTGTGGCATAATCAGCGCGGGTCTATCCAGACGTCATTAAACAAACCATTCTCCTGCGTCTGTGGGTAAGTATATATATATATATATATATATATATATATATATATATATATATATATATATGCGTACATACGCACATGTATACGTTTATCCGTTTTATTTTACCTCGCGCGAACGCACTCCAAGTTTAACATCTATATATGCCGTCGGGAGCGATTCGCCGGGAAGGGACATGGTCTACTTGCCGCTGCGAGGAGCGTTTCTTCTTCCACCTGGCTTCTTATTCCTCGATTATTCTTCTTCTTCTCTTTCTTGTCTCCCCCTATCGCACTCTCTCTCTCTCTCTCTCTCTCTCTCTCTCTTTCTCTCTATCGCTCTTTCTCGTAAGAACGGCATTGCTGTATATATAATCCGCGAGGCCAATTATGCCGCGTATGTAAACAATCGCTTGCATTTTTCTTACCCGCGCTCCTCTCTCGGTCTGGGCTCTTCGCGAGCTTTATATTACTGCCTCCTCCGTGCTCTCCGCGCGCCTATCTAGCTCTCGACTTTATATTGTTATGTCAATCTCGTCCGCGCTCCTTGTTTTTTTTTTTTTCTTTAAACCGAGCTCGAGCTACTATCATAGACGCGCGATCCTCGTTACGAATGCGACTCGTGCGCAGGTGCGAGAATAATTCAAATGTGGGAAAATGAATTTTTTGCCGTCCATTTAAGGGCGGCGGGAGGGAGGGAGAGGGGGAAAGGAACGGAAAAATTAATGAAAACTACGTATAAAGTAGGAGCAATACGGCGCGCATGGAATTATTGTCGTAAATCAGAGCGTTGCGGCGATGTTCCGCGAATTTGAATCCACGACGAGGCGGAGTCATTGCGAGGATAGGGCCAGGAGGTTGGGATGGCAGGGGGCGGTCAAAGAAAAAGAAGCGGGCTGAAAGGCAGATACGTGGATCTGATAAGGGATACGAGCAAGAGGACTCGGAGGATCGCACTCCCCTTTGGAGGGATATACGAAAACATCGCGCGTGTGTCAGGCTCGTAACCAGATCCCGTTAAGACCCTCTGCATTCCCTCGTTTTATCGCCCGCTCTCTCTCTCTCTCTCTCTCTCTCTCTCTCTGTTTCTCTCTTTCTCAACATCTTTGGGGCAGCGCAGAATGAAAGCCGGGCAAAACGCACTGCGGAGAGAAAGCGTAAGAGCGGATAGTGGATGATGATAGGGTAAGCATAAAGGGGAACAGCAGAGAGAGAAAGAGAGGAAGCAATCTTCGAAATCAAACGAAGACATAGATCATTCTAAAAATACAAGGGAGCGCGTGGCTTCGCGGTGCAGTGCGCGCGGCGAACACCCGCCTGCAGCACCCGGGGCTTCTCGCGCGCGTCGACGTCAGTGCTCGGGAGGGTGAGAGAGAGAGAGAGAGAGAGAGAGAGAGAGAGAGAGAAGCTATCGTCGTATTCTCGGTGCCGTGCAGCCGCGCTCGGCTATTCGTCGTCTTGGTAGTCGACGGTGGCGGTAACTGCACCAGCGGCGCCCTTGTCGTCGGCCTCGCCGGCGCGGGTAATTCAAAGCGTCAAGACGATAAGGCATTCGCATAACTCCTCTTGAATTATTTGAGTTATTTCACTATTAGATATGGTATGCGCGGCTCTGCCCCTCGCCACCGTCCCCCCTCCCCCACCCGCTCTCTCCGCGCCCGAAGCCTCATCGCCGCGCCTCCCCTACTGCCTGGGTGATGGGCGACGCGCCGACGACGACGACGAAGACGACGACGCTCGCCCCGACTTGCCTCGACTCGACCTCGCGCTCGGCTTCGCTCCTTTTTTTTCTTTCTATACGACGCCAACGACCGAACGGATCGCAACCTCGGGAATTTTTTTCATTTGCGAAGACGCTCGGGTCTGGGCTGCTATCGCGTTATTAATAGCGCAACACGCGATCATTTCAGAAACGGCCGCCTCCCTCACTTTCAAACATTTTAATCTATAATTGCACGTTCTGCATTATGTCGCGTATGATGCAAAACGGAACGTCGGCATTGAGAAGGTGGAAGAATAATGCAGTTTACCTTCGGTAGCGGAAGAGAGGATCCGTTAAAGAAATGAAAAAAGACAAGGATATAGGATTCGATTCCCGACGGAACACGTCCGTTTCTTTTCGATCTGTGATTAATAAGTAATATACAAAAAAAATTGTCATGCTTTTAAAATTTCGATTTTGGAAAAGATTCGATGTTCGAAGAACTACGATACTGGTTCCAGCAGCTCAAACAGTTCGGCCGCTCGAGTTGGACAATCACTTCATCCATTAGATTTCAGCAGATCGATTTGTTCGAACAGATTCAGTTCTTCGAATATTTCAGACTCTGTGAGTTAACCGTTAAACTGTTCGAGCAGTTGGATGATCTGGAACGGCAGGAACGTCTGAGGATTCAATGGTACATTGCACGATTAAAGCTTTCGGCCTAGCCGCAGCAATCGATCCAACACTTTTCTAAAATGTCAAAAAAGAAGTTAATATACACGCGTCCGGCATCAAAAGCCAGTGGAAATTCTATAACCAGACGGCGCAGCCGATTCGCCACTGATGAGATTTCCGGAGATCCGGTGACTTTGCACTTTTGGCCAAACATTGGCCATTTCTGTGAGATTATTTGGCATTAGTTGGGACGACCGCGATGACCGTCAATACGCGGCCTCGGCGATTATATCGACGTCCGTCGCGATTGCGCGGCGCGCTCCTTCGGTTTTTCCTATCGCCATCGCGCCAACTCCCCCTCCGCCCCCCCCGTCCCTCATTTCTCCTTCTCGATAATATCCAAGCCCGCGCGGCACGCGTAATAACTCCGTTCGCCGGATGCGCGCGCACGCGCGACAATGACTCCTGTATAATATAACAGTGTTCCTTTTTTTTTTTTTTTTTTGCTTCATTCGCGAGCGCTCTCCTTCCGGCTCGTCTGCCGCGCGGGCAGCGCCACGGAGCCCCGCCACCGAGATGTGTATAATTTACGCGTATGGTCGCGCCGCACCGAGGTTACGTTACTGATCTGTGGGAAACGTTTTTATTCCGCGCCGCGTCTTCGGCTTTTGTGTGTTTGTGGGCGCGCGGGGAGCGGCGCCGCGAGCTTCTGTGTCCGAAGTGGGCTGGGAACCAGACGCGTCGCGCAGGTATGTAATATCTGCTCGAATGCGCTCGACAGAACGGTTTCTGAATTTCTTTTCCCCGCTTTCGTCCTCATTCGATGTATTATCTTTTTGAAACTTACCTGGCCATAGAGTTACACGCATTTTCAGGTGATTCTGGACTGAGCTTTCGATTTTTTTCAACACATCAAGCAAGAATAAAATATTTTAACATATTATTTCCGCAAAATTCATTTTGGATTCGGATCTGTCATATTAAGATTTATTTTAATGTAAATTTTAAATATAACGAAGAAAATTACAATATTGTAAAATCTTAAATTATTTGCGTAAATTATGTAATTGGGTATGAACTCACTTCACGATGCTCTTTGCAACGCCTTAATGATAATATGATATAATTTTAATATTCTAATGATCCTTTGTCTACAATACGAAACGGTATAATATATTCTTTCGAGGTATCCAAGTATAAGGTCATACAACGTAGCGAGCGCATATACATAAACAATGAATTTCTTTTCTTCATTTCATACTCTCTTAAGCATCAACAATTAATTTACCGAGAAATATACATTGGCACAATCTAACAGTAGTTTTTCATATGCTAAATATGATTTTCTAATACTTATATAGTCAGTACACCTTTAGCCTACTATAAACTCCTACATTTGCATGTGGATAATTATACGAAGCATATACTTTAAACAATTATGATGCTTCCCTGCACTACCAAATAGTTAATCGTATAATTATTTATAAAGTGGATTGCGTGAAAAAGCGATCAGAATATATATATAATTAGCATTGATCCAAAGAAGGGCGAAGAAAATAGCGGAATGAAATAGAACAGGAAAACTCGAGGTCCATAACGAGGAGATGACGATATATCACGAGTCTTTCTCTCGCTGCATCTCTCTCTCTCTCTCTGTCTCTCTCTTTCACGTTCTTTATATAATAGACAAGCTGTCGCGGCACTCATCGTCGTGGCCGAGGGCGAGATCGAAGGGTCAGATCGTGGTCTCAGACAGTCTTTTTACGGTTGGCTGCCTGATTTTCCAACGTAACCGTAAACGCTCAACGCGAGCGGTCGAAAGGTGCATATTCGCGCATTCAAAGTCATAATGTGGGCGAGTAACGCGGAAGACAGAGATGGTCGCGAAGGGTATACCATCGCGAAGGAGGAGACGTCTTGCCATTTTGAGATTACCACTAGCCCTTCCTCCAATCGGCGCGGCCAATACCGAAAGTTTAGTCGATTCCATCTAATTCCTGGCTCTGGCGTCGCAAGTGAACGCATGCAATGTGTTCCTCGTACCTTGGCGGATCTCGATCCCGGAGGCAGCCTCGCCACGACGGCGCGTACATTACGTATACGTGCATAGTTTGGGATCGCGCCGTCGGGGACGTGGCGATCATCCAACAAGCCCCGTGTATAAAACCCTTCGTCTTCCCGACGGAAGTTCCCGTTACGCTTTTCTCGCTCCTCGCTCTTCATTCTTCTCCGTTCCCTCGCATCCCGAACTTTTTCAACCAGCCTTACAAACGCCCGCCCGTTCGCTCGTACCCTCCACCCCCCCCGCAAGCCCGCTGTATCTCTCCTATTTTTCAATTCCAATGAAAAATATCCGCCGGGATAAATTGCCGCGAACGGACCGAAATATTCCGATGAAACTTTCGCCATTCTCGGTCTAGCGATCCGGCGAGTGCAGCCGGGAGTCTGTAAAGAATTCAAGTATATTGCCTCTTCTACCCTCTTGCGGGTTAATGTTCAGCTTTCTAAATTTTTATTTTATTAGCCGGCCCTCTTTCTTACGGGCTCGGCTCGAACATAAATATTATTGAAAAATAATCTCGTACCACAGTATCTTAATCTCACGATTTTTTTTGAAAATTTATTCTTTTGTTGACTTCATTTGGAAATTTGTTCAAATTCAAAAATTCATTTTTAACTTATCGTTGCTGTTTACTAAATTATTAACATTTCACGTGAAATCCTTTGCCTTATCCAGTACGTAAACGACTTTTTATGTTGCTGAAAATCACTACTTTACATATATAATTATATAAATAAATAAATAACTAATTCAATAAGAATATAACGTCTAAAGCTTCACAAGATTCACAAGATCGTTAGATCGCAAGATTATTAACAATATAAAAGCCAATTTTAGCTTACACATTTCTTCAATATTTTAAGATCCTCCTATAATAGAAGTGAAATAATATTTTTAAATATTTATCAATCTAATTGAGAACAAAATAGCTTCAGAAGGAAAGAGCATTCTCTTTTCTGGACTTTGTAAGGAAAGACAGAGAGAGAAGAGTTAATTAAATAGTTACTTTTTTGCTCAACTCTAACTTATTATTTATTTCCTCTTTGTTTTGGTACAGGTTAGAGAGTAAAGGATTGAGAGAAAGAGAATGTACATAGATAGTTTATCCTTGACCAAGGATTACTTGATCTAGAGATGCAGCTTCAATTTGTTCGAGATTCATACTGAATGCTAGAACTGATAATAAGATTTTGACGCGTTGATTTACAAATTTTGAATCACTAAAAACGCTCTGAAATTGTGCAATAACGTTTGAGTAACGAATTCTGGGGTAACATGAAGATTGAGATATTGGATTCTTGCAGTTCCATTTAAAAAAATTAGATGTTTGCACGTTCAAGCATTTTTTCTGCCACATGATTAAACTGACTCGACTTCCAAAATGAAATGAAGTATTTTATATTTAAAGAAAGTACCATAAGTAAAAGATCTTTAGATGTCTCAATTAAGCTGCAGTGGCTACGAAATACTGAATAATATTTCCCTCTTTTTTTAATATTTGTTTCAGAGAAAACTGTCTTTTGAAATTGATATGATGTTAATAAAATTCGGAAAATAGTGAATTCAGTTCTCGTACGACGTAAGCCGTAAGTTTTTCGGCACTTTCTTAAAAAAAAACGTACAAACGCTCGAACTGAGGAACGGAAAATAAATTTTTCTAGCTTAAGAAAGCAATAAAAACGTTCCAGCTTTCTTAGAAAACGTTAAAAAAATCAGGATATATAAAATGTACTTAACGATAAAAAAGTGCTTGTTCCCAAATACACTCTCGACAGTTTTCAAACTATATCCCTGGAATATCATGTAATAGAGATGCAAGCTTTCAAACGTTGAGCCGTTTTACGAGGCTACTCTGGCGATGGCCGGATCCTTCGCAGCTCCGCAGCTTCTCTTATTAGGACATCCTAGTCGTTTGTGCACCGGGTGCGCTAACGAGGATCATGAAAGTGGCTAATGTAAAGCGCGTACGCCGCCAAGAGTAGTCGCGCGAAATCCCAGTACTCAGGGAATATAAATTTTCTGGCGCGCACCTGTTCTACACGAACGAGGCTATCCTCCCTCGCCGCCAGGGGCAGACCAAGCGCTCGTGATGCACGCGTTCGCGATCGTCCTGCGTTCGACTCTCCCATATACTACAGTCGGTCGGTTAATCAATGGCAACGGATGCCAAAATGGTGGTGGCGCTCTTATTAGTGCGTCGAACGTGATCACCAGTGGAACGAGAGGTCTAATCTCGGAGAGCTCGCTTTTTCGTCGTACGTACTCACACCCACACGTACAAGCACTCATAGACACACACACACACACACACACTTCACTGGCGGCCGTCGCTCGTCTGCGTGAAAATTGGACGCGACAGCATCTCGAACAAAAATCATTAAATCGCACCCGTGCTCGATTTTTTATCCCCCCCCCCCTCTGTACCGTCGCAATTCCGTCAAGCGGAATCGGGATCTATTTCGGGCGATGTTCGGCCGCGGCTCGATTTCCAAGCGGTCGCAGCGCCGCCGCAAAAAGGCCAATCGGAGGATATGAGAATTAACGAGCGAGGAATCGACACCGAAGGCCAGAAATTATTGCCGTGCAGCGCTCCGCGCGCGAATAATGATGATGGGTGTGGGAGGGAGGGGGGGGGAGCAATCGGTGCGGGGAAGGGCGGTGGGGGGAGGAAGAGGATCGTTCGCAGCTTGCCGGACGAGATAGGCGTTTAAGGTCGGGCGCCATTGGTCGAGTGTGTAATAAGATATCCGCGGATACTCGAAGCCCTCAATTGGCTAATTCGACGGCAGTTAGCGCGCGACTGCGCGACCGCTTAGGTCATCCCAACGTGATGGGGTCTGCCACCGACGCCGACGCCGGCCCGCTGCCTCTCTCTCTCTCTCTCTCCCTCGGCCATATACTCGGCTACTTCGGCCTGAATAATTTATAACTGCCTGTTTACGAGAATTGAGAATGATGAATTTAAGCGATGTCTTCATATCGTCATCACTATGCATTATACGCTACCGGCTGTAAGTGATAATTTCGTAAATGAGCTTGGCGCACTTGTCAATGGGATAATTGATAAATTCAAACTTTATTCCCCCATAAAGGAGGATTATCGCCCCTTTTTTCCGCCGGGAGAAAAGATCCCCCTTAACTCAATTGTCAGTGGTGACCAGCGAGGGTGCAGGGAGCGCATTGATTGAAAAATATGCGAAAAATTGCCATCGCGCCGGCGCGGACGTGCGCGTTACATTGCGAGCGGCGATACCACGTGGGCGGTCCGGCCGAGTCGTGTCGCGACGTTTCCGGTGAGTGCGGCTGTGCCGGGGAGCCCGCGAAAGGAAAGATTGCCGGAGACAAGAGGCAGAGCAGGAGAGGAAGACAAAGAAGAGGAGGAGGGCGCAGCGTCGGGGCAGCGATTAGAGGAGCTCGGCGCGACAATGACGGGCGATCGGGGAGAGAAGGGCCTCGATGTAACCGAGCAGCCGCGGCGAGAGAGATGGCGCCTAATAGATTGGTTTGTAGGAGGAGGCATTATCTCGTCGGACAAGCTCCCTCTGCCCCACATGCGTCCGTTGGTTCGTACGGCCGTTCGTCCGTCCGTCCGTCCGCGCCTGAACGTGCACGATCGAGCCGGGAAGATAGAGTCACGGAGTCGCGCGCCGCGCGACGAACGGCAGGAGGCGGAGGAGACCGGATAATGGAGGGGCGGGGGGGGGGGGGTGGCAGTCGCGAATCCGAGCCAGAGCCGCGCCGCGCAGAAGAATAGCGGCTGCGAAGACGAGCGAGCGGCAACTGGCGCGGCGGACTGCGGCGGGTAATGCGCCGTGAAGTGCGGAGGGCTAAACGAGACTAGTCAGAAGTATGAAGACGAAATGGGAAAAGCGCAAAATAGAAACGGGCGCGGGGCGCGGGGAGTATCGGCGAAGAATGAAGCAGGTGAAGAGGAGGCCGAGGGAGATTTGAAGTTGTTTTCGGAATGGCGGGAAAGGACGGCGGGCTGGTGGGCGGGGGGGGGGGAGGGAGGGGGCGCGGGATTCTCGAGAAGGGCAGTAAATTATTTGTCCGGCCGCGCGCCGCGCGAGCGGCGTTCTGCGTTAGTCGGACGGCGACGCGGCATTAAGGGGACGGGAGGAAATAGATCCCCACTCCCGGAGAAGTTCGGTCCAGTTCCACGTCGAGGCGAACGCACGGGGGGAGTCGGCGAGAGCGCGCGGGCCGTCGGTGACCCGCGCGCCCGGTGAATTATGCGCCTCTATCGGGGATGATTGGTCGCCGCGCCGAAACGCGCCCACGCACGGCGAGAAACGGGACCGCAGCTCGCACCACCGCGTGACAGGCTCGATTGAAAAATCAGCCTCCTCGATTCGCCTTAGCTGCACAAGCTGCTCGTTACATTCGTCATTGTGTCTCTTTCTCTCTTTTTCCCACTCCCCCGCCGCCCATCCCTTCTCGTGATCATTGGTCAAAACAAGCTTTCAGCAATAGAATTAATCTATCGCGTCGTATTTTTAGGAATGATTCATTTTTCTTCTACACTCGAACATCTGAAGCTTTGGTGTGTGGCTATCTCTTTCACTCTCAAGTTTTATTTATTTTTGTGCAATAGATTGCTCCGCTCTTGATAGTAAAATATTACTACTAGTTCAGAAGTGCATTCTTCATCTATCAGTTTTAATATTTCGACCTTATTACACGCTTGATTATTTATAAAATAACTTGTTAAATCATTTTATCTTCTCATTTACCTCCGTATTCTTATCGTACTCAATTTTTCTTTATATAAAAATATATTTATTTACGACCATCTCTTAGATGTATGTATTGTATTTCAATATCTCTTAATAGTGTACTAAAAAAAGATCTGGTGATATTGATAAAATTTTATTTAAATGTAACCAATTATTTCACGAGTATGTACAATTTAAATATTTATAATTTTTAAAATAAAAAATTCTGTGGCTGCTTTTAAAAAAATCATATTTTTATATTAAGGAATATTAATCCTCAAAATAAACTACATTGAAATGTACAAACGTATATCTCATTCTTAAATATCTATAGAAAGTAAATCAACATTACATTGAAATATCATTTTCATCAGTTTTATTAAATCTACCTTTTAAATAAATGATTATAAAAGCCAATAAAATGTTTCCTTGAAAATTTCTACTTTTAATCGTTTCTCTTGTAAATATAATATTAAAATAAATTACATTGAAGTATGAAACAAACTATAAAATATACTTTCATAGCCTCTACAGTATTATTAACTCTATAAAAGACGTCACCGATACAAATATAAATTTTAATCATAGAATAGAATTAAATCGGTATTATTGTTGACTTTGCTAATAATTATGTACTGATCTAAAGTCTTACAACCTCACTAGGATCCTTCAAACAAATGGAATAGATCAATGACATAACATTTACAAAATATTTATATATATATTTCTTATCAAAACTTTTAAGGAAATTTGCTTTTGCTTTTAATGCGTTCAAGCAAATGTAATACATGAAATTTTTATTTGAAAACACGAGAATAATTTTTTAATTCTGAGATAAAAGAAATGTGATCGGTGAAGAATATCTTGGTAAGATTATATATACGATACTTCAAATAAAGAACTTTTACATTTCTGTATTTAAGTCAGAGACAAAACTTCTCCAAACTGTTTTTATAAAATTTATAAATCATCATGAAAGTCAAGGTCGTCGTTTTAAATCTTAATTTCAAATATAAAATTTTTACCTTAAATACTTTTCTAAGAACTCTTCGCAAATATTTGATTGATTTTCAGAATACTGCCAGTAAAATTATAAATAAATTCGAATGTTTCGTGGGTAAATTTATCAACTGAATTTATGTTTATATCTTTTAGAACATTTAACTCTCGCTCGTTCTCCGTTTTTATTGTATTGAAATAAAAAAAAAGGATAATAATAAAGTATTTTGCAAGCTGAATTATTGAGCTTTAACAATTTATAATGACACGAAGAATTTACGAGTAGCCGCTTGCGGAATTAACATTTTCGAATAAAGAACGTTAAATGTATTTTTAGAAAAGTATCTCACATAACGATCTGGGGAATCGATAAAAAACCTAAAAAATCAATCGAATCCCTCCACGAGGTTGTAAAATGTCGAAACGTCGTACGAAATTGCGATATTTTCTCTCTAGCGAGTGGTGTGTAACTTAGGGGATATACGATGGGTAATCTAATCGACAGCTTCGTAAAAGAAAGCCATAAAATCATAAAATCGACCAGGCCCCCTCGTCCCTCCCTCGGCCCGGTGGAAAGTACTTTATGGTTGAACTTCGTCCCGCGCGTACATACCGATACATAAAAGAGCTGCAAAAATTTCGCGACTCGTGCCAAAACGGCTTCACAATGATAAATCAAGATTTTTGCGAAATTGGCAATATCGCCAATTTTATAAATAAATGGCCAGATGCTGAACAGCGTCAACAAAGTTAAACTAACAAAGACATTTATCGAATAATAAAAACGGCGTCGGAGACAAAGATTCGGTGAGAATTATTCGTTCGAGCATTCGGCTCATCGACTTTTCAGATCCATTGCCCATTGGGGGGAGGGGGGGATTTTATTGCCCCCATCGGCCAATAAATACACCTGCATATACGCTCACACAGGTGCACATAATCGCGCACTTTTAACCGTCCGATTGATTCCGGAGATATGCGGGCAGTATAAGTCTTTAATTGCACGGGATTCCTCATCTTCTGGGCCGGGTAGTTTCTTTAAAGCCAGCCCCCCCCCCTCCCGGCCGCGCTCGTCGGCCCGCGAGCCCCTCAGCCGCCTATAAAAGGCATCGGACCTATAAAATACATCCTTGGCGGTCGGACGCGTCCGCGCGCGCATTGTACGCGAGCGATGGCCCGTGTTTGCCACCGGCCGAACTTTATTTATTCGCGAGCACCGAACTTTTATTTTAATGCCTCGATCGGCTTAATGCACTTTTTAAGCGACGCTTTAGATTAAAAATCCGGCGTAACGTCAACGATTTGGCGGAGTAAATTAATTAATACTACAGATATACAGAAAAGAACCGTCGAGCGGCAATATTTTTGTTCATTATCGATTGAAGTGCTCGTTCGAGTACCGCGATACCGGATTTAAAACGAGAAAAGCTCATTATTTTACACAATCTTCGCAGTTTTATTTTTATCGCTCTTCTTTAACAATTTAAACCTACGGTGGATTGAACGGTTTCCGGGGAAGAAGTTCAGATTTATTTATAGAAATAACATTCCATTGACTAAGAACTAAAAGTACATTAAATATCAAATTATAAAGGCGCCATTTACTATGAATGTAAAAATAAATCAGTAGTCATAATATTGTATTATAAAATTTAAACTTTACTACGTAGATCACAAACGTCATTCAATAACAAACAAAGGTTTATAAAGCTTTATTAGTTTAAAAAGCGAGTGTTAATGTGATGTGTAACTTAGGGGATATACGCTGACTAATTTCAACAGATTATTTCTTAATTAATCGACTATAAACAATAATTATTTACAATAATCATGGATAGCCTATAATATTTCTAACTTGAAGTGAAAGGCGCGTCTAAAATCTCGTATAGTTGGATGGGAATAAAAAGAATTGGATAAAACGTAATCACAAATAATTTTTCTAAAAGAATATTGAATTTACAACATCATCATAATTCCAACGCCTGCTCAAATTTTTTAATATTTTTCTCGTAATGTAACACCATACTCTTAGATAATCTCATTGATAAATTTAGCGTATTTTCTAAAAAAAAAACCTGTCCAAATAATATTCCAACAGTGGAAAAAATCAACTATTTTAGTTACATTAGCTTTGTGTATCGAAAGATTAAATTATTGTACTTATGTAGCCTTGAAAGAGCATAAAGTTCGTCACGTCTTATCAATATGGATCCCTAACATTTTAATGGAACTATTTTATGCAATAAGCTATTATTATCTGCGGGTACTGGAGGGATTTGATGTTCACGAAGATGCTCCATAAAATCTCGATTACCAAGCCATTAGATAGCCCGAGATCTACTGGCATTGATTAAAAGGCCGTTGAAGTTTACCCAAGCCAGTGATCGAATGAAATCTGCATTTGATGCCACAATGATCTTAATGATGTCCTTAAATTTTCCATGCAGGTAATCATTAACGTGTCGAGTCTAAGTATAGAATTGCTATTTGCAGATTCAAAGAGCCTGAGGAACTCGATAAAGAGCTAAAATTATATAGGCTCCAATCGGTTACCTGAAGAAAATCTATATAAGCGGGTAAAAATAATCAATTCTCAGAACGTTCAGCAACAACTTGCGGGCATTCTAAATGAAGTGGCCTAATAAAAATCCGGCAAGAGACAAATCGAACTTTATCGTCAATATGCAGAAAATTATTGAGCCCATATCGAGTTACAGATTCTAGTTCGTGAAAGAATGCAGCTTTGTCGAAATTCAGAGTCAACGCCTTCGGGAAACGGGGAACGAGAGATGAGCCATTAAAACATTGTGGTTAAAAATACTAGGGCACGACAATAAAAAGTACGAAATTTATTTTTGCTCTGTCATGCGAAGAATCAAAATGCAATGGCATCGTATTGCGCGCCTTGCGTGAATCGCGAACAATATTGTACGAGGAGTAGACGGGCTCGGTTTATTAATGCTCAAATCGCCTATACTAAAATTACAAAATCAACAGCGGTATTGCATTTAAGAATAGCTACCTCGAACTCGCTCCGGCGGTCGCCTTCAAGTGTATTATAAACCACAATGAAAATAATTCTAAAATATTGAGCCATAAAAAATTTAGACCTGTTTCGGTGCGCCTCTGATTGAGTGGATTGCTCAAGAATTATACCGAAAAATAAATTGTGGACTCATAAATCAACGTCGCCTCCTCGCTACATTTTATGCCCGCACGAAAACACATTATAATCAGCAATAGATAGTAGTGTTCTTTTTTTTTTTACATAGTTCAAGCTAAGTATAACTTATAGATAATATGTTAATTGTATTGCTGAGAATTGTAGACTGAATGTCGATGAAATACGGCTGTAAAGATTGCGCATTTGTGTTTCTCAAATTGATATATTGCGAAAAAATTATACCGGCTGTCGAAATTGGAATAAAAATAGTTGCCAGGATAAAATATCAAAAAAAAAAAAAAATTAAATCAACCAGGTTTACAATAATAGCGACCTTTAAAAACACGACTTCTATACCACTCTATTTTTCGGAATGTCGATTCTAGTCAATAAACTAGAATTGACTTTGATTATCTGTAAGATATGTAATATTTGAGACTGTTCGTTTCATGTTGTAGGCTTTTCTAGCTGGCTTTTCGAACAGATTACCTTAATAATCTTGTTTTACTTTTATTAATAAAAATTTACTGCTCATTTTGAATACAAAATTATTTAAAAATTTATGAAACTTGAGCAGTAATCTATATTTTACGTGCATCAGGTAACGACATTTCATTAATTAAATAAAGTGAATGTGAAATTACATAAATTTATTCAACTATGAGTTATTAGAGAGGGGGAGGCAATAATTTTAAAATTCTGAATTTCTGAATATTTCTTTTTGGTACTTGGTGTGAAATTGAGGAGAAGGTCGAGGTAGGAACATTGTGAAGACAAAGTAATTCCGAACATCTGGAGCGCTTTAATTAATGTGAAATCTTATATACTGTCTGCCCGTCTCCTTCTTCAATGCAATTTCTTTGTTTTCTTTCTCGCGATTTTCTGCTATTTTTGTTGACTTCTTATTTAAATCTTTCGACATTATACTATTTCGAAATATCAGCCCGCCGGCTCTATTTCATTCTCCTCGTATTTGCATGGGTGCAATGAAAAATTGACTTATAATTAGTAGCAAATATAAAACGCCATTATTTAATTAAAATAAATATTTATTCTGAACAGCAACATTAAACGAATGAAAAGAAGCGGCACTAAAAAGCCGGGCGAATGGTAAATTCTGCGACTGGTAATTTAGTATTTATTACTTTATGGCAGCCCTTTTGAAAGAGTCCGGCTCTTTTTGTTTCGCGCCAACCAATTAACTGACACCGCGGTCAGCATTAATGTGCATGAAAAAGCAAAAAGTATTGCCGAGAGCTCGGTGCAGTATAGGAACGAAGTGCGAGGTAAAAGAAAAAAAAAAGAACAAGAACAACAACAGCGATGTTATTGGAGCGCAAACCTTGCACTTAGTTTAAATAAGATTTTCACGCTGCGGAGGAACTGTAATTGAACTGGAAATGGTGTAGATATAGCGTTGAACAATTTATAATTAATTTTCACGAACGATTGCATGTTTTGCCAATTACAGAAATATTAATATAATGACAAATTTATGATTTTAAGATACTCGTTTAGATATGGTCATAATATTAATATATGCATTACGTAAGTTACATTCGTAAATTATCTTGTTGCAAAAGATTCTTCCAGATACGCGTAAATAAATAATAAAATGTGTTAAGTAGCAAAAACATCCGAATTTTCGTATTCGCTTTACCGAACGTTAAAGAACGACAGTATTCCACTGTAAATTTCATCTATTTCCCGACAGAGAGGAGAGGACAGCTTTGGTACGCGATGATCTACGAGCGAAATAAAGCTGTCTAATGTAATCCATACATTCTATCTCTTCCCCTAAGCTCGATCGCGTATAGGATCTTTCACGCGGGTGTGAAAGTAACACTCTTACCCGCCCTCGTTCGGAGCGAGAAAGTGTAATGCGCCGACGACAACAGTGGCCTGGGCATTACGTAAAGCAGAGGTTTGCCTCGCGTCAAAGAACAATGCAATGAACGCGCGCGCGCGCCACGGGTCAGGAATAGCATTTGCCGCGTACGCGTGCGCGTCTCGTCTCTCCTCGGCGTCATTTTCTCCCGCCCCCCCCCTCCCCGCCCCGCGCCCCTTTTTCTTCCACTTGTCCTTTCTCCGTCTCTCATCGAGAGACGCTCGTTCCTACGCGTCGAAGATATGAAATTTCGCGTATATATGCGCAGCCATTTCTGGCCTCTCTCCTCCCCTCCCCTCCCCCTCCTTCCCCTGCTCCCCCTCCTCGGCGCCCACTCCCACGACTTTCAATTACCGCATTCTCCGCAATTTAGAAATCTAGATCGCTATTAATTTTATATCCTCCGATGTTGAATATCTCGAAGTGCGCCTCCCGCGCGCCCCGGAGAATTGCGCAATCTACTTTCGTCCTATATTTCTGCGCATCTGACACTCGGGAATTAATTAGTTTCGGCACACACACACACACACACGCGCGCGCGCGCGCTCGCACGCACACATATGTGTACATATTCGGCATGGTTTGCTCTGCCGGTTCGATGAATGGCAATTTCTCTTTGCGTGTGAAAATTAAACTCGCTTTATTGAATAACAGAATTGAAATGCGGGAAATCGCGGAGTCTGTTGGTACCGAAATGAATATGAAAGTCGTTTCGTCGAGTTATTTTTTCTTCACATATGTGTCTATATATAGATACAAGATACATAAAATCCACCAAACTTTTTTCAATCTCTGACCTCATTATACAATGGAATTAATTAATATAATTTATTCTAGATCAGTTAAAGTAGGTTTACATATTAAACACAGAAAGAAAATTAAGTTAATGTAGACAAAGCATACTGCAGTATTAATATTTCGTAGAATCTTTAAATGGCTCGTTGTATTTTACAAGTTATCAATATTTTTTGTAAGCACAGAAACAAGGAATTTAAAACTATTCCAGTTTAAAACAATTTAACAGCTTTCCAAATATATCTTTGAAAAGTAATACATATTTAGAAAATAGTCTGAAGCACTTGGTCGCAAAAGCTATATATATTTATAGATATCCAACCAGAAAAAAACGAAATTTCATCACTTAACGATACACAAGTCGTCGTAACTTGCTAAAGATTTGCGACACCATAAACATCGTAGAGGCTATATATCCTGAAAAAGATCGGCTCAATTTGACGAATAAAAGCTTGGATCGAAAACAGAAGAGAAAAGGTACCGCAAGAGGATATCCGTCCACACCGGAGACATGTCAAAACTCATTAAAATGATCAATCGAATAAATGTCATTATAGGCCATTTATATATATATATATATATATATATATATATATATATATATATATATATATACATATATATATATATGCACATATGCGTCGATCGAGCATTTCTATAGCTATGCAGCGTCTCTCCCGCGGCTGAATAAAATGAGCTCTCGGCGCGATGGCCGCGCGCGATATCTATATATTATAACGCGTGAATCCCCGTTTTCTGCCTCGCTCGAGTTTTATGGGAGCGAGCTCCCGAGCGACCGGCCGCCCCGGTCCGCCGTTTCCTTATAATCTCAACAATGATCGTTGCGCGGGCCTTTACGAGCCAGTCCGAGGAACCCGCGCGCGCGCGCGCGCTTGACACGACCGCGGCCGACGAAATACACCGGACGTAATGCGCGCGAAAGCCGTCCTCGTCCCCGCGGCGCGGGCCGGCGCGCAGTTTGACCCTCGCGCGGCCGCGACTTCCCACGGTCAAGCGCGCGCGCGCGCGCGCTTCGCTTTCTCGATTTCGTGGCGGGACGGGGCGGGCGCGGCCGCGTTCCGTCCGTCATCCTGTCGGAGCTCGGGCTCGCGGGGTCGTAGACTCGCCGCCCGGCCGCCGATCCTCGCGCGCGCGCGCGCGCGCGGGGACCCGCCGATTTCGCCAATGGCTTCTCCGCCATGGCGAGGATCTTATCGAGGAACGTCCTTTAGAGCGACGTTTCAACGAATGCAATTTCAATGCGCGCCCCTGGCGACTTCTGGCGAGCGTTTCGAGATTCTAGAAAGGAAGAAGGCGCGCCCGTCCAAGCTTCAAAGGCGAAAGGTCCGAGTGGAGAAAGAGAGCGAGGGAGGACGGGGCCCCGGGTATATTAACGAGCTTAAACGAACGGAAACCGAGTGTCTCGGCGGAGTAAAATTAATTAATCGCAATCGCCGCTGACTCCCCCCCCCCGCCCTCAGCGCCTCCGTATACTGCGACGCGCGAGGCTGCAATCGTCCGGCCGACTTTACGCCCGATCGTCGCCATGAAATCCAAGAATCTGTGGCCGTTCGGGATCGCCGTCGCGGGCGTGCGAGAGATAAATGTGTACATGGCGCGGTCGTAACGAGCCATATAGGCTCTCCCACTTTTTTTGCTCTCATATTCCCCCCGTCCCCCGCCCCTCGCCGCCGCGCTCCTTCTCTCTCGCTCTCTTTCTATGACTTTCCCTCTCCGCCGCTGGCTGGATACGCAAAGTGCACATTCCGGCTCGTTACGCATTGACTTTATCGGCCGTCGGCAGGAAATTATATTTCTGATGGCTATTGGCAGTAAAAGATATTCTTGGAAATAGAATAATAATTATCAACACTTTACGCCTGTCGCGCGTTAAGATTGCGATCTTACGGCGACGGGATAATCGTCATCGCCCCGAAATAAATGCGCGATCCCCATTATAATTAACTTACTCTGCTTTAATGCATTCTATTGTTAATTTATAGAGCCACGCCCGAGTAACATACCACGATTCTGAATAATTTCATTAATTATCCGATAGAAAAACTAATAATATTTGAATGCGTGTATCCTCGCTGGTATTATCTATCCGTAGACATGCTTAAGAAAATGTTTTAACAATAATAGAGTAAACACTTGATATGGTAATTTGACTTTATTCCTGATTATCTTGCATAGTATATATAATATAGCTATGTGACTTTTGCTGCTTTATTTAAGATATATAAATTTCAAATTATCTTCAACATTTATCTCAAAATTGCACTTCCAAATACGTACTAATGCAGTATAAAAGTCAAAAGCTATTAACAAATAGTTGAAGCGCATTACTTTCTCTCTCAATTTTTAATTGTCGGTATATATATATGGGAGTGGAATTCAAGGGATTCCCGAATGTTTACGAGCAAAAGACACGAGGACATTCGGACTGCCGATAAAAACCGAATGAATTTAATTAATAAAATTAAGTAATAAAAGTCGAGCTTCGGGGAAAAAGCAGGAGAAATAGATGCGGTGAAACATAGAAGATGGGCAGAACGAGCTCGTTCTCCCTTTCACGAGCCTCCGAGGAAAGGATCGCGTCAGGGGCAAAATAAGGGATACACGGAGGCGCGTCAAAACCGTGAGCCGTGAGGAAGAATGCCGTGACGCTCCCCCGGCTCGCTCGACTTCGCGTTCTTTCTGTCCCCAATAACGACGCCTCCCCCTTGCCTCCCCCTTACCCAGCGCAGACTCCGCGAGAGGAGAGAGAGAGAGAGAGAGAGCTGCGCCGTATACTGCACCAGGTGCCGCGTAATCGGTCACAAATTAACGTCGCCGTGGCGGTTTCTTATGCCCCGGCCGATTTATACCGGTCGGCCGATTCGCTGTAAACTCCCATATAAGGCCAATAATGCCCGGGGAGTTGGCTTGCTCGTGCGCGCAACCAGTGCGCGCGAGCTCGCTCGGCCGTCCCTGGAGCGACCCGAACGCTCCTCGCGGAACGGCATTTTTCCCAATCGTCGCGCGACATTCATTACCGGAGCATTCTGCTACACAGTGCCGTATATCGATCGGATATCGATTGCACATAGCATCGTCGTCGCTGCTATTTCCATCGCAAAAACGTATTATTCGGCGTCCCGACCGAGCCGGAATAAAAAGCATGCAGTGCAGGGAGTAGTGACTGGCAGGAAGGGGGGCTTTCCATTGTGATATATAGACCGCGGTTATATAAGTCAATAATTAAAGTGATAAAGATAAAATTGAGCCTCCCGTAGCGTTACAATGGAGAAAAGGTATAATTATAAATATGCGTCGGCTATATATATATAGGATTTATGTGGCAATCTAACAAACGCGAAGCTCGCGCGGCTTATCCCCCATCCGTGCGGGCTTCGGATGGGGACTTTACCGCAAAAATTAATTATTAAAAAAGACAATCAAACGGCGATTCGGGAGTTCTCGGGAGTCGGGAGCGCTCTTCATTAGTCGCTTGTTCTCACACGCCGTACGCGTGTTCCCGAAACTCCGATAAGATCTCGGTCGAAGGCAGAAAAGGAAAGGAAAAAAAAAGCCGAGGAACGGGGAGGAAAAGAGAGAGAGAGAGAGAGAGAGAGAGAGAGAGGCACGTAAACATCAAGTCATCGTCATTGCCCAACGAGTTTACACGCGGTGCGCTCGCCTCGCCTCGGCTCGCGCCTCCGTTGACGGGCGCACTGAGGTCGGCCGAGGGGGGGGGGCGGGAAGTGGCGACGGAGCTGCAGGTGCCGCGGGCAATACAGAGCGGCGGCGGCTCTAGCCAGGCTTTTCGCGGCTAGCGTCCGTCGATCTTTCTCTTGATTTATACGCGCTCGTATCGTCAGCTGCATCGCGACGCATCGGCCGCGCTATTATGTACTGTGGCGCTCGCCTCCCCCCCCCTCCCCCAACCATCCATCCGACTTGGCCACGGAGCTATGCTCGGCTACGCGCTTATAATCAAGGAAAATAAGGCAGGACTATTATGATCGGCAGAAAAAAAATCTGTAACGTTTCTTTCGCCTTTAAATTCTCGTCCTATGTGGAGTACGGGATGAGCCGCGCGCAAAGTGAAATAACCATAATGAGGGCTGACCAGGCCGCCTTTATTCGAATATCCACGATGAAAAAAAAAAAACAGAAACCGGAAAAAAAGCGCAAAAAACTGCTCGACCTGTAAGCTCGAGGACGGATCTTACACGTTTGAAATAAATGGAAATTCGCACGGTTCCCAAATAAATCTTTGAGAATATCATTTCCGAGAAATATCTCTCAATTTTAATAATGATTCAGGCATGTAATTCGAGAATTTCGAAATCGTTTTTACGTGACACGAAAAATTGTGGCGCACTCGCGCGCGCGAGCTCATGTAGAGCGAGCAGCCTTCTGAAATTTCCGAAAGCCAATTCGAACGGGCGAATTCTCCGAATTGCGACTGGAAAGCGGCGCCTCCTCCACAGCGATCGCGAGGAGGGGACTGAGGCCGTACACCTAACTCCGTACACACACCGACGCACTCACCGACACCCGTATGTCTTTTAATATATACATAGATATATATTTACCAAAGCGTACGTTGTTCTTTTCGACTCGATTATGTGCTGGAATTTATAATTAGAGAATAAATATATACGAGATCGTACGTGGCGATTTACGTGGCAGCGGGCGAGATTTTGTGTGTCAAGCGCGATGGAATAAAGTGCGGTAATAATTGGCATTGACTAAAGTAGCAATTTGCTACGTACTCGCGAATTTCGCGCATTATATATATATATATATATATATATATATATATATATATATATATATATATATAAAGTGAAATCTGGTTCAGTTCGGAACATTCAACGAACTGATGAGAATCTCGGGACAATGGCTTAAAATTCTTTTTTTTCCTTTTTTTTTTTAAAGGATTTAACGTTCTATAAAACTTGTTTATGCTAACTGATTTCTTCCGAAACAAAGTACGGAGCTGCTCTATAAATATTTAGACTCAAGAGACTTGTTATTAAGGTTAAATTTTTAAATTTATAGTGCATGATTATAAAAAGAATCCTGTTATAATACTGTCTCGTAATTGCCTTATCTAAATAAATTTCTGAAGTAATTTCAAACTGGTGAACTCGTATATGTATATGCATTACATTTAATTCTATTATTTTTATTATGGAAACGTAAAAGAATTTTTATGATAAGTATTATTTTTGTATTGGCTGGCAAAATTTTTCTAAAAGATTACATCTATTTACATTAATTTTTTTTTTTAAATTCTGCGTTTGTGGAAACTATAATTTTCGCACATTAGAATCAATCTTAAACAGAAATGTAAATTGTGCTTCTATTATATTTAGAATTAGCTTTCCTTCATTTGCACTTGAACGAAACGATTGCGTAAAGTCTATTTCAATTATCCGTCACTCTTTCCTTGGAGCGCGGACCTGATGCGGTAAGGATTCGCTTTATTGTGCTTACGTAGATAGGCAGGAAAACATCAAAATATATACGTGCGGTGGTCTTTAAAAGTAAGTATTTTTATGATATGTATAGGCCGTTTGGAAAATATACCTGTGTAACTGGAATTGCGTTGGCGTGTGCGTTATAGTCGAGAAAATGAAATTTCTTTCGCAAATCACTTAAAATGTCCAGAATATTATTCACGAATGTATTTTAAAATTCTACTTTGCTGTACAATATAGGGAAATAATCGATTCTCATAATGAAAGCCATAAAATTTATAAAAACGAAAAGTAATAAGATTTATATAAATACAGCAGGTCAGTTTTACATAAAGTTCCTAGCATTGAGATACTGGCAGAGCAGACTCCCCCCGAGAAAGCGGCGATCGTAAATTTTCCAAGGCTGTCGCTCTTACTCCCTTTCCCGCGTATTTCGTTGATTTAGCATTCAGCACTTAAATCAATTCGTACAAGTTTGGTACTTAAGGACTTGTGCGTATTTTGCGATTACACACAGAACCGACGCCGGGCGGGTGGGCGGCGCGAGGGGGGGGGGGAGGGTGGGGACGGTGGGCGCGCACAGGAGAAGGAAAGAGTGCGCCTCTTTGGTTTCGAAGGGCTTCGGGACGGAGGGGAGGGGTGCTATATATAGCGAGGGACGCAGATGGGTCTGCGCGGTCTCAAGGCGTTCATTACAATTATCGCGCGACTCCCAGAAGTATAAGGCGCTTCTTCCCTCTGCCCCTCTATCTCCCTCCCCCCTTCCCCACCTACTCGTCTCTGCGCCCCCGCCCAGGACTTCGTTCGCCCGTATCAATTTCCCGCGCGTTAATATTCGAAAAGAAATCTCTTTCGTCATTACGCGCGCCGCTGACGCCGCGGGAGTGCCGAGGCAAAGTTGTTGCGCGGGGCGATTTTGCATACAAATTCGTCTTAATGGCCCTGCGGGGCAAACTCTTAACTGTAATTATGCGAGGCTCGCGTCCGCGTATCGGTGGGATCCCCGTTTTAGTTTCGACGAATTCCGGCGAGGAAGAACGGCTCTGCTGCCACGCGGGCTAGCGTCTGATTCAGCCGAGATCTAAATTGCCGCGCTGGTCTAAGAAAAAAAAAAGCCCCAGATCCAAGGGACAGGGGCCGGGTGGGGGAGAAAAGCTAACAGGATGACGCTTGACACGATTCTCGTCTTAAGCCAGGGGATCGAACGGATTTACAAGGAGCCTCTCCTTCTCTCGGCTCTGTCCCCCTTTCGCTCCCTCCCGCAAACCTCGGTCAATCCTTTACCGTTATGCGATAAGCAATCGAGAGTGGAGCAATTTCGGCGCGGCAGACGCGCGAGTGCGCTGGGGCGAGTCTCCCTCTCTCTCTCTCTCTCTCTCTCTCTCTCTCTCTTTCTCTCGAAATCGAGGGGGGAGCAGCGGAAGAAATTTAAACGCAGTTGAACAGCCGCCAAAGAGTAACGAAAGAAGAAAGCGGGGAGTGGCGGGGCGCCGCCGTTCTCGACGCGACGAGGAAAGAACGTCGAAAGCTTCTGCGAGTCGACGGAAAAATGGACGGAGAAGGGAGAGAACGAGCAGGCGAGTGAGAAGAGAAGCCGCAATCGCAAAAGTAGAAAAACGAGCGGGAGCAGGGGGGGCGAGGAGGGAGGGAAGTGGATGAGGCGAGGGTAGTTGAACCGATGGTAGGAAGAAATAGTAGAGGCGCAGAGGGGGGGGGCAGTCAACGAGAGAAACACAAACAGTAATTACGAATATCTCGGGCGGGGATCGAAAGACATCGCAAATCTTTAACTGGTTTCCGAGCCTTCTGCTTCTCGCCTCTCTGCCCACCCCAACCCCCAATTCCCTCGCCAGCTCGCTCCCTGCCCTCTCTTCGGCGCCCTCCGCCATCCTTTCCTCGGCTCCTCGTTCGTCTTTATCGTCGAAATCGGACGGGGGTTCGGGCGAAGAGCGTCGGCGTCGGCGGCCCTCTCTCGCACCCTTCGCCTTTTCCAATCCTTTCCTCCCTCCGGCCACATCGGCGTTCGGTCGTACTTTCGGATTAACCCTCTCTTTTCCTCACCTCATTTTGTGTCGAAAACTTATTAGTAATTACGCTGGATATCTGAGATCTCGGGAATCGAAAGAGGGAAAGTCTCTTGGACCTCTTTCACCCCCCTCGCACCCACCTTTCCTCGGCTCCGCAGTTCAGTGCCATCAGTTCCACTTGGCTCTCTGTCCCCCTCCCTAAAGTCTCTATCTCTCCTTCTCTTCCCCCCGTCTCATCTATAGATTCATTGCAGCACAGCGCTCGACTCATCCCCACCGTTCTTGCCCATCCTACTTCGGGTTTCCTTTAATTCTCCGTCTCTCGCGCTTCGATAACTCCTGGTAAATACCGGCGAGCCATGGAAAGGCAACCGGAATTCGTACCATATATATATATATATATATATATATGTAGATTTACGTGAACGTGTAACCCCTTAGCCGTCTGGCACGGGCACAGTTTGAGGTTTCACCTCTTTCTCTCTCTCCTTCGCTCTCGCTCCCACTTCGGACGCTGTTTGGCCGCGTTGCTCGACATTAGCCAGCTCGCTCGCGCCCCGGTAATAATTAATCGTAACGCGACATATTCACGGAGCAATTTTAGTTGTAGCGGTCGTCTCTCTCTCTCTCTCTCTCTCTCTCTCTGGCGCAGCCTCTTGAGCGAATGCCTATATAGGAAAGAAAGAGAGAGAGAGAGAGAGAGAGAGCAGGAACGCGCGTACTCGAGCGTCAAAGAGCCTCGTTTCCAGCTTCGAGCGCGTGCGGGCGCGCGCGGCTAATTCAGCGAACCAAACGGAAAAGTAAAGAATGAAAGAAAGCTCACTCGCGCTCTGCCATCCGCCGGCTCGCAGCGCGTATAACAAGCAATTATTCTCGATCCTTCTTTGAATTTCGACGTGTATTATTATTTTTTTTTCTTTAATGCGAAATTTTCCCCGTCACCCGGGGACGGGGGAGAAAAACTGCACGGGCGGATAGCGAACGATTGTTTGAATGGTCTTGCTTTTGCGCATTTTTGCCCAGCCACCCCCCCGCCTCTCCCGCCCTCTACCGCTCCTCTTTGGGCTTTTATTTTTCTTCTTTTAATCTCGAGCTCCTTTCTTTCTTCGGCGATATACATTTTTATGCCCTTAATATGCAAATGACAGAAGTGAGCGAACGAGAGAAAGAGCAAACAATTCACGGGGACGCGCGGAACAAGCGGGTGGGGAGAGGGGCCGCGTGCGAATCGGCACGGGGCAATAAAGAAGGCCGACTTTACACAGGCTTAACGGCCAGACGGAAATGCCCGCAAAAACAAGTCGGCCCCTCCCCCCCCCGTACCTTTCCGTCTTTCCCCTCCGTCCGAGTCGCAGGGGGCATTTGCCGGACCGCGAAAATGATTCCCCATTGTCCGGCGAAGCGGGGGCGGCCGGGAGACCTTCGTTTCGCCACCGCGCCCGCTCCGGCGAAACGGGCGTATCACGGTATTGGTACGTGTGTGTGCGCGCGCGCGGGTGTGCGTAAGCGCGCGCGTCTCGGGTAAAGGCAATCGCGTACTTTTACGCGAGCCTTCGTTTGCCCGTCGCGGGCGTGGCGGTCAGGGAGGGGGGGGGGCGAGAGGAAGGAGCCAGGCCGCCGGTGCGGTTCGAGGGTACCCAGAGGCTGCGAGGTGCGCGTGTACCCGTGTCTCCGTCCACCTCGGCGCGCGCGCTCTGCCGACTCGGGTAACGACTCTGGTATAATAATCGCGAATGTGGACTCGTCTCTAATTCCGCGACCAACCCTTTTATATCAGGGACCCTCCTTATTTAAATAGACGACAGCGTCGCCGCAGTTTTCGACTCGGACCGATAGGGGCTTCAGTTTTTTATTTTTTTTTTATTGTCTGCTTTGCCCAAATAACTCGGCTCCCGCACTTATATTGCTGACCTTTCAACGGACACCCTCGATTTTTCTTTTATTATAACAAAATATTGATTCTCAAACCTATTATAATTAAAATTATTCATATTCAATAACTATTAAATAAAAGATTTTAACGATAGAATTAAATTATATTCAAAAGAAATCAACTAAAAAAATATTTTCTATTATTAAATAAATATTTCGCTATTACTGAGTTACATTATTTCATTAGAATGATCTCTTCTATGAGATGGAAATTGTATAAATCAAAAAAAAAAATTTCATGTCTTACAAGAAGGAATCTATTTTTTTTCAATTATAAAAATATATGCTGAATTTTAAATAATACTTTTGATAAATTAAATACATTTAATTTGTATAGAGTAAGTATTTTTCTTTATATAATAAAAATGCTTTATTCATTGCAAACCAAAATACTCCTTGATGATAGAAAGTATCTTTTCAGTATGAATAATTACAATTAAACTAAAAATTACTGTTATTTTTGCGTATTATTTTATCATAGCAACAGTAAATAAATTTTTCACTTATCAGATATAAATTAATTTTAGTTAAAAATTTACAAGAAAATGATAAATGATACTTGCAAAGAAACCTATTAATTAGAAATAAATAAAGCAATCGATGCCACTGTGGGCAGGCACGACAACTTATTGGTTCTCGCGTTCACTGCATTTACATGCGATTCACCCCAAACGTGCTATAAAAATCACCCCCTGACCGCAGCCCCGTCGTTGGCCCCGTGCAGAACTGCGACGGTAGAAAGGAGAAAAAAAAACGCTCCCTGTCGATAGAAAGCGAGTAAAAGAGGGAGAATTTTCTCGTCCCCCTTTCCAGGGGCGTCAGCTATCACCACGTGGACAAAAAACCCGAGTGCGCTCAACAAGTGTATCCTCGTAAAAAAAGTGGAACGAGCGTACCCTGCCATTTTCATTGAAATTGGGAATCAATAGCCTGTGAAGAGCTGGGGAAACCCGACAAATACGTGCGGATAGATTGCGTGGTTAACTTTAATCTATTATTTCTGACATCGTTCGATTTTAAATTATCTATGCAACCTGAAACATTATTCAATAAATATTGTCAATGTTTCAATTTATATTGTTGCATTTACGATATTTATTTAATGTAAATCGTTTACTTTTGTCAACTTTGTTATAAAATTTTGCAACATTATTATTGAAAATCATTATAAATAGTAAGTACGAACAAACAGACAGTGTAATCAGAAAGGTAGAAATATTGCTTAATTATTTTTTGAAACTGATTTTGGGTATTTAAAAAAATGTGCAATCAATCAATTTGTATAGATAGAATTTAAACAATTATATTCTAATTAAATATATATATATAAGAATTAGATAAATAATATTCCCAGTAATCGTTACCAAAAGAATTAAGTTTCGTTACTTTAACATTTTATTAAGAAAATTGGATACAAACATACACATAACAATTGAGTGGTGAATAATGGATGAACGGAAAAATGTATTATAAACGGCCAGCCCGAGTGCAAAAAAAGCTGGCAATGCAAAAAGCATCGGTGTACATAACAATTTCCGTATCAATTATTATCAGAGGTGAAAAAAATGTAAAATGCTGGGAGCATATAAGATGGGCGAGGGTAGGGGGCGTTCGAACACAATGAGTGCACCGGCCTCGCCATATGCGAATGTTTTTTCTTCAATCAATAAAGATTAAAGTGAGAAGGGCGAGAGGCGCGAGAACTCTCCACTGAAAGGGCCCCGCGCGCCTTTATCTCATTCATCGTCGGCGCTCGCACATCGGCGCCGTCGCTCGTAAAACTCGCGCCTCCTTTCAACCATTGACAATATATTCCGCGTTTCCTTTTTCCCTTCATCCTCCCCCTCCCCCTCCCTGCCCGGGCATCCCAACGCCAACGCCTCCGCGTCGCTGCTGCATCCACGCGGTGTATTTCCCGCCAGTGTCAGGGGGATACCGAGGTGCCGCACAATCGACCGATATGGCTATGGGGCGCGCTGGGCTTCAAAGAGAACGAGAGGGTATATCATTTACATCGGTGGCGCGGCTTATATACAGAGTTTCGTGTGTGCGCGCAGACGCTCGCCTATATATATATATATATATATATATATATATATATATATATATATATATATATATATATATATAAGCGGACACAGAACACAGAGAAAATATATCTTCGGTTCCCGCGCGCCAGGGCCCGCGCCTTTACAAACTCGAGAAACAATGAGTTTTATTGTGGCCCTAATCACTGATGAGCGGGGCTTGACCAACAGTTCCGCCAGGTGTTTCCTCGGAAATTGATAACTTCGTAATTGCTTTACGAGCCTCTGCTTTTTTCCACCCGCGTATGTATATATATATATATATATATATATATATATATATATATTATCCTTTGGTAAATATAAGGCTTGTTCACCGTTTACCGATGCTTTTCTCACCGACATATTTTTAGGGCCTCCTTCTTTTTTGTCTACAAACATCCATATTTGCTCTCGTACCTGCTCTGGAGATGTCGGTTTCATTCGTGAACGACTAAAATGCTTTCAAAGACTATCTTTCATGCCTTCAATATCGGTTTATATCTAACAGGTGATATTATCTATAGTGTTTTCGTTCCAAACATTATCATTTTTTGGTACAAATATAGCAATCTTTTACGAAGTTTAATTTTCGTAAAATAAATATAGATTGTGTAAAAAGTATCTACTCTATTTTTAGTGATAAAATGCATTGACTTCTTGTGGAATAATTACAAAATAATGCATTGTTAAAATACCTGAAATTAATTAATTATATAATTTGTAACAGTAGATTTGAAGATAATAGTGTATATATTATATTTATATAAACATACAAAGCAATTATTATATTAACGAAAGGACAATAATGAAAAGTCATGATTTATTATTGAAATTATTTATGCAACTTAAACATAAAATATAATAACTTTTATGTAAGCCAACGCAATACAATATAATTTTATTAATCATTATCTTTAATGTAACAGTATATAGTTTTGATAGTATGATATAATATAAAGATTATATAATGTGTATATTTTTTAAAAATAATAAACTATTTTACGAATGCAGCATATCAGAAAATTTCCCTTGACTTTTTTCATTAAATTTCAAGAAAAATCTATTTTCATATATTGATGTAAAATTGAACATTATATAAGATAACTAAAAAAAAAATGAACTTTCATTGATTGTTCTGCATAACATCATTTTTATAAGCATTTGAGATTTTAATGTTGAATTCGTGAAATCCATTCTTATAAAGTATTAAACAATGCTGAAATTATAACTTTTCCACTAAATCTACGCTTGTATATTTTTAACGAAATGAAGAATGCAGGATGCACTAGGAGGGAAAAATTATTATACAGAGCATTATTGTAATATAGTGAAAGAAAATTCAGGAGAGTGGGAGAGAAAGATAAAGAGAGTAAGTACGCAGCGCTCCGCTGGGAATTCGCCATTCTGCGTCGCAGGTCTCATCAAATAGTCAAAAGTCGATATCTGCCTGTCCCGGTTTCTCATTGCCGCCGTTCTCTTATATATGTTCATGGTAATGGCAACGGCAGAGCGACCGAGAAGAATATATATATATATATATATATATATATATATATATATATATACGTACATACATACATACATATACATACATTCGTACATACATTCAGATATAGAGAAGTTTCACACATGTGTGCTCCCCAGCACGCCCACGCAACCCTTCATGAAATTCCATCTCATTGAATACCTACACCCGAGACAAAATGAAAATACTCGGTTTTTCCTTCCCCTTTAAATTTTCCAGACTATTTATTCTCCTACGGTATTTAGAATACTGGCGAACAGAAAATAGTCGAGCAGTACGTAACGATGAGTAATTACTATAAATAAAATTCAATAAAAAATACTAAATTCGTTATTCTATAAATATAGATAAGAGGAATTTAAAGTAGATTTTACAACGGCGTTTAATTATTCGAATCACTGTTAAGTTTCTACAACGTAACTTATCTCAATAGTTTAATTCTATATTTAATCTGTTCAGATTAAGAAGTAAAATCTTGCTCGGTTAAATCGTGGCTGAAAGTTTGATTTCGTTCTAATCTTAAATTAACGATCAAAATATAACAATGAATATATGCATATTTTCACACGAAGCATCTTTTCCTGGAAAAGAGCATTTTCTTTAAATTAATTAATATTGAAATTCTGCTAACACGCGACTCCCAATTCAAAGTTTGTTTTTACATAACTTTCTGCGTCTGAACTCCGTACGCCAAATATAAACGTGTCTCCTCGGAACGCGAATCGACTCGCCAACTTGTCCTCACTCTCTGTACAAATGTGGTACACGCGTAAAACATAATAAATTAATTAATTTCTTAGAGGTCGCCAAAAAGAAACGTATTGTTTCGGGGTCGCTCGGGGGAGGGGGGGTGGAGCAAATCTCATTTTTGAGAAGCCAAGGGCTGTCAGCGGCATTCGTAGCAGCCGGGGCGCGACATCAAAGGCAGAGGGGGTCGTGTCTGCTGCTGCCCCCCTCCCCTCGCGGCCACCTCCTCCACCTCGGCGTCCCAGCTTCTTTAAACTTTTTCACCCTTTATCGAGAGAAAGAGAGAGAGAGAGAGAGAGAGAGAGAGAGAGAGAGAGGGAGAAATTTTCACTCGGCGCAGTCCGGAATGCGAGCCGCGCCGCGCGCCTTCGGCCCTGTATTTAAAACATCCTGGCCGCGAAATGCCGATACGTCGTGAAAGCATCAGGCGCGCGCGGAAGAAGGCCACGCGCTTGCGCGAGCCGGAGGTAAAAAGCGCCGGGGGAGAGGATTACGGCGGGGGCGCGGGGGGGGGGCAGCAGGGGCGGAGAGGGGCTATAAGGCTCGTGGCTGCTCTCGCGGTGAGGCGCGGATGCTTGGCGCCGGGCGAAAAGCACGCGAGGATGAGGGGCGAGGGGGAGATGGGCAGGCATCGCCAGAATTTCCCGTGGAAGCCCTTCTAACTGCGACGCCGCGCTCCAGGTATGCCTTTGCCTTTGTCATTTAATATCGCGGCGACGGTATGCGAGAAGTTGAGCTAAGGAAGCCCAAGGGCGATGATCGCTTTGACGACTAGACAAGCGGCGAGGTCCACTCGCCGCTCGCTCTTCAGCGATAATTCCTTCGGGCCGCGCGATGGGGCGGCGGGGCGGGGCATCATAACTTCGACGCCAGCGGCCATTTCGTTCGCTGATTTCGCCTCTTGACTCATCTTGATTTTTCGAAAGTAGGCCAAAGGTCCAATGTCCCAATATCCCTGGCGTCCTTTGCCCCTCTCATCATCGACATGGACAAAGTTCAATTGATCGCGGATTTCACGAGTTTAAGCAAAAATCAGACTCTGAACGTTCAGATTTTAACAACGAGCGTTGTATGTTATAGCGTAGAACTATATAGTAGGAAACGAGCTTTCGTAACATACATATTGTTTTGCAACTTCATTCAAATGAAATTCTTATAATGAAGGGAATTTGCGCGCTGATAGAACCGCAGGTAATCGCTGCCGTCTCGCGAATTCCAGCGAGGCTCGCGTGCGGCTAAATTAAAAACGAACGTGTCTCGACTTCATTCGCGCATTCAATCGCGAATAGAATTAAAAGTCTTGGCCTTCGGCGCGACGAGCGCGTAAGAGCTGCCTGAGTACGTATATACGGCTGTTTAAGGAAAAGCAATGCATAATGGAAACATCTTAGGAAATCAGCGTTTCTGTCGCCGAGTCGTCCTGCCTATAGATGTATAGACGCATGTATGTATCTATGTATGTATATATATATATATATATATATATATGTATATAAAATCACGGACAATAAAGTCTCCCTGGGCCGTTTACTCTCGGCGACATTTTCCTCGGATCAGCCGGGCCGAGGCAATTTCTCAACGACCATAATTTCACGAGGAAACGATTGCGTTCGAATCCGAGTGGAAGCGTTACGATTACACATCGTAAAATCGCGAGGATGCGCCGTGAGCCATTATTTCGTAGTTTTCTTTGCCTTTCCCACAGAAGTCACGATCTGCGGTCGCGCTTGATAGCCCCCCACCGCGCGAGCGCTTGGCGCCCCCCTCCCGTCCCGCTCCCCCAGATCCCCCGTCCCGTCTGCGCACCCCCTTCTCGAGCGGGCTTCGCGTACACACACGGCCGGGCGAAAGCGAGCGCGCGTGGACGCGCCGCTGCCGCAGCCCTCCTGTGCTTACATATATGCTGTGTATATATATATATATATATATATATATATATATATATATATATATATATATATATAACTAAGTCTACAAGCGCGCACATAAATTAAGCGATGGGAATTTACTTGCGCACGCGAGTGAGTCCGCTCGTGCGTTGTGCGCCACCGCCGCGAATCCACGCTATGACAGATATACGATGCATTCCATGTTAATTAAATATTGTTATTACTTAAACGGCCCGACTTAGATACGGTTATTCCGAATCGAAACGATAATTTCGTGCGATATATATATATATATATATTTTTTTTTTTCTGAAATCTTTATAGTTCATGCTGTTATCTTCATTATCATTAGGAAATTCATATTTAATATTAACACGAGGTGAATCCGACTCGTATATTACTTTCCTGCTTCGTCGGCTGAAAAGTTATTAAACCTTGAGGCTGTTGGTGAGTTCGTCAATTTATGAAATATTTTTTATGCTTATGAAGTCATCGAGTTATTCAAATATTGCGTTAGATTTAAATAGTTGAAAAATTAATCGGGACTTGCGACGAGATAGATTTGTAATTAAAAAATATATATTTTTTTAATATATGATTTAAATTTAATGCGATAGGCATAGCAGCATTCTGAATTTGATGTACTCGATTCGATTGTAATGTTTTCTATAATTATGCCAGAGCGCATATTGCGATATAAATCTGTTTCGTAATTTTCATTAATAATTTCAAAACAAACAGACGCACAAAAGAGTCCAATTGGAAGGCAGCGATCCGGGGAAATTTGAAAAAGAATTGCGTCACACTCGCGCTATATTGAGATTCGGCGATGTCACGTCGCGCAATACGTTCGTATATATATATATAGAAAGAGAGAGAGAGGGAGAGAGAGAGAGAGAGAGAACGTACGAGTGGGGGAGAGCAGACAGGTAGAGCGCGCATCGGTTGGAATAATACGAAGCGTCAAATGCATTGCTATTGAGAGCTAGTGCGGTGCGCTGGGGTGGGGGGTACCGAGCAATAAGTATAGGTGCCGAAGCACGTATATATATATATATATATATATATATATATATATATATATGCATGTATAGATATACACGGATGGCGCTGAGCGGAGCCGAGAGCAATAGTTCTTTCGGGGCCATAACCGTATGTGGTCCGTGCGCCAGGGCCGTTACGGTCCGAGCGTTCTCCAATAACGCCGAATGCAATGACCGCAGGAATTCGCGTCCTCGTATACTCCGGAGTCGTCGTTGTCGCCGCCTTCCCCCCCTCCCCTTCGCCGCCCGCCTGACGGGGCGAGGGCTTTATTCGCATACATATATATATGCGTGTGTGTGTGTGTGTGTGTGTGTGTGCGGCGGTTCGACGTATATACCCAGTCCCCCTGCCCCACCTCTCCGCCCGGTGTCGTCGCGTCGCCTCGTCGATGCGTGGGACGATTCGAGCGACTATTCTTGATAATGCGACCTAATGCGCGGCCGCCTCCCATCCGGCGAGCGCGCGGGCGGAGCGTCGCGGTTAATACCGGCGGCGGCGGCAGCGGTAGCAACGGACCGACCGACCGGTGGTTATAAGCCTTTTTCCGAAAGTTTTTATTTCGCGTCGCTCAACTCGTATGCCTAACCACCCCCCCCCCCGCCCGTCGCTCTATATATAGCTCTCGCGTGTCTTTTCTTCGCCAACTCGGGCGAGCTCGTGGATCCGCGCAACGCCGCCAGCGTGGTAAATGAGGAAAAATAACAAAAAAAAAAAAAAAAAGAAGAGAAAGAAGAAATAACGCTGAAGAAATCGGCGCGCACTTGCGCAGTCTTTTTCCAACGCGAATCGTTATTATATATACTTAATGTACAATGAAAAAGTTATGGCATTGTGAATCGCTCGCGATTCGAAGGAGTTGCGTTCTCACGCTTTGCATTTTCGATATACGCGCCGTATAAGCGTGCGTGGAAAAGGCCCGCGTCGAAGCAACAGTCTCGTAATGTTCGGGTGGGACGTGGTGCAGTTCGAAGTTTTAACGTAATGTGTATAAAGGCCACAAAAGACCGATGTGTTTATCCAAGCTATTTATTTTACCATCGCTGCGCCTACTTACGACAATTCGTATAAATGTAAGACTTTTCATATACATGTATACTTCGTTTCGATTCGCGCCATCCGCATCCTCGCTTAAGATAATGACCATAAAGGTGATAATTCTTTCCGAAAATTTTCAGTGAATAGAATTATACTGTTACTTGCTCCATTAATTCCCATACGACGGGGGCGAAGGTAAAGATTAAAAAAATGAAATAAAATAAACTCTGTATTGCAGGTCCGACTATAAGTTGACGGGGCCTTCAAATTCATGCGTTTAACGCTGTAAATAACGCGCAGCTCGCACAAATGAATCTCTGTAGAAAGGTGAGCTTCTTCTCGTCCTGCGGATGGTTCGAAGTGAACCAGTACCAAAGACGAGGTCTGCGTACTTCTTTCTCTTTTCCTCTCTCTCTCTCCTGTTGCTCTTTCTCCTTTCCGATCCGTCACACCGCCTCCGCGAAAGACGGCCACAATGGAGCATGCGGCGATAAATTATAACGTTATGGTTTCTCTTGACATTTCTGTACAGAGTTAGCTAGCTCGACCTGTTCACTAACCTCCGTGCGTTCTTACTTACAAATGCGCTCGTAGTCGTGAGTCGTGTGCGAGAGACAGAGAGGGAGAGAGGGGGGGAGAGAGAAAGAGAGAGAGAGACAGGGGGGGAGGGAGAGAGAAAGGGAGGAAGGGTGTACGGGAGAGTCGAGAAGGCAAGTAAGTCAGAAAAGGAAGGAAGACGATGGAAGAGGTCGTGTATGCGCGTATATAAAAGACGAGCCGTGCAACTAGTCGAGTATACTTATCTCTTACCGTGGCATAGGAGGACAATACCAACGCGCGCGCTCACGCAACTGTCATGCTCTAACATCCGCTCTCATCGAATCTCGTCTTATCTATATTTATATATATATATATATATATATATATATATATCTACCTTTCTTGCTCCCACTTTCACAGTCAGCGCCTTTTCATCGGTGCTGATGCTCGCCCTCATCGTTGGCCTAGGGGGATGGGTGGCGCGAGTGCGGCTGCACCGGGAACTCGAGCGGCAGCCACGACGGGACATCGGAAAAACAGTAGCCGACACTGAGAGAGAGAGAGAGAGAGAGAGAGAGAGAGAGAGTAACAGAAGAAATGAGAGTGGGAGCGGGGAGCGAACAGAGGTAAGAAGGAAGAACCTAACAATGCCCGAGATACGCGCTCGCAATGCCCGTTTTATTAATAATTACTGTTATATTCTTAATGACCTACGTTGGAACCTCCACCCGCACCTCTCTCTCACTCTCTTTTTTTTCTTTCTTTCCCCTTTCTTCGCCTCGCCATTGCCTGGCCTGGGAAAACTCGATAATCCTATACATTACGAGTGCCGTCACCGATGCCTCATTATCCACTGCGCACGCGGGAGAGAGACGTAGAGCGAGAAAGAGAGAGAGAGAGAGAGAGAGAGAGAGAGAGAGAGAGAGAATGAAGGAGGGAAGTCTTTTTAACCGTCGACTTCTCGACTCGATCAACGGGTGCTCGAGCCTATTCCGCAAAACTGTCCGACAATGAGCGAACAACTTCTATATTTTTCTCCCAGCGACAGTCTATTCAATTTTCCGAGGCTGGTGGTGAAGGGGGAGGGGGTCTCTTTTCTAGGCCAGACCGAGCGGTTCGGCACGAGGGACACTCCGCGGGATAGACAATGCTCGGGCGGTTATAATATCTATGTATACGTATACCATTGATTTACCTGTAAAACTCCCGTATGCGTCTTATTTCAATTGTCCGTCGCCAGGGCAGTGACCGTTCCGTACGTATGTAATTCTCGCGTGTCTAATTCTCAGGCGGTCGTCTATAAAAAAAAAACACGAACAGCGAGGCGTTAAAACAGAGGCTCGCACGATGTACATACGCGCGCGGAGCTTTCTCTGTGTGTCAGGGCACTAGACAAATTACGCTACGCGAAGGGAGCTCGAGCGCACATCCCGGCATTCGCGGACCGCGCCGAGAGGATGGGCGGTCTCGATTTTGCGAAGCCCTATATATATATATATATATATATATATATATATATATATATATATATATATATATATACATAATACGCAGAGCGGGCAGATCGGGGGATGACCAGCGACTCGTTAAAGTCCGAGGCGAAATAACCGAAGCCTGAAATAATAAGCGTCTTCCCTGATGATTCTACGGGTTCGAGTCCGCGACGCGCGGCCGGAATCGCGCGGCGTGTCGCGCGCGCCCGATGTAGCTAAAGTGCGTGACTGTGCTTAGCCGATGTGTGAACGGGTGATTATGAAGCGGCCACCGCCGCCGCCGCCGCCGCCGCCGCCGCAGCGCCGGCTTCTATATTTACACACCCGCTCTTTTTCCTCCCAAGTGTGAACCATCCTCGCTCGGCCGTGCACTGTAATTATTCAAATCGTAGCGGGAAAATAATTCGACCGTTTCCATTATTCGCTCCGGGAGCGCGCCTGCCCGAGCCCGCTTTGAAATTTCACTTAAAGAGTTTCTCTTAATGCGATTCGGATTGAGGAAGTTGGGCCGGCGAATGGGTGGGGGAGGAGGGGGGGAGGATGGGGTTAACGTAAAGCAGAGCCTCGAAGATTATCTCATTACGATCGTCGAAATATTTAGAAAAGTGTGTATAGATGGCGGCCCTTGCGCTCAACGCTTCTTCTGAATTTCATTAAATTAAATGGCCTATATGGTGGTCGGTGAAGCTAACATTCATCAAATTATACCAAAACTTAAGCTATACAAGTAAATATTCAAATTTCGAGGGCCCATCTTATATTTAGTAATGAATACAATTAATACTGGTAGAGTAATTCTTGCAGACATTCATTAGCATAATTAGCTTAACTGGACCTTACACAAATTCTCGTATAAAGAAAATCGATAGGTTAATAAATATTAATTACGAAATTTTAAGTACACACATATATTACACTGTTCACAAAGAAAAAGAGGAACGAATTAATCGAACATTATTTTTTCCTAACTTTATTCAAAATTTCGACTTATTGTTGTGCATTGATTATACGTTGAATTTACAGTATTCATTTAATAAATAAAAGTATCTGAGTATGAACTCGTTTATATAAAATTTCGTTGAGCCCAAAAGTTCTGTGCCTGATTAGGCGCGAGAAAATCTCCATACCTCATCCTTATTCGTAACAAGCGTAATCGATTGATGTCAGATTCTCGAATATGGACCTACTTTAGTTAACTCGTTAAAACACATACACTTGTCAGAATCGAAATCTATCGAATATTTTTACTTCATTCATATGTAGAATAAAACTTTGACCATACGTACGAGAATATTTGCAATGGACTTTCGGTATGGGAATGGCAAATGAAGCACACGTGGCATAAAACAATTTGGTACTACAAAAAATCGAGTACTTGCAGCCATATATATATATATATATATAATATATATATATATATATATATATATATATAGATAATTTAATTCGATGAAAATTAGTTAAAAATTAAAAAAAACAATAAAATTACAATAAGCAAAGTAAATATAGAATAATGTGCCATTCGTCTGAAAAAGAAGTTTAACCACTCTCCGATTGGAAAACTAATTTATCATACCTACATTTCTTGCTTATAAAGAGTCTTCTGTCACTGGTTAACTAATCACTTCCATCTAGACTATATGTATTAAATGTAAGAAAATAAAATGCATGACATACCTTTTATGGTTGTTTAACTAGCTTATTTATAAACTAGCTGATTACATTAAGGCGAAGTACATCTTTCACTGCGAGTACATAATTATTTTGAAAACAATCCTACTTCTCAAGGAAATGATATTAATTTAATTTTTCTTTATTAATTTCTTCTTATATTATCTGACATAAACCATCACATTCTCCCTCTATCTAACTGTCTGACATAATATGAACACAAAATTATACAAAATATACACGATTTTTAATTTATTTATGTATAATGTGATCTACTCATCAAATATATAAGTTTAAATAATTCTGAACATATATGTAAAATATTTATTATTAATATCTTTTCCATCGTATTTTCTAAAATGTAATAAAACATAAATTAAATTCACACACACAAACACACTAACAAGTTTTACTATGTAATTATATTTATGAAAAAGTTATTGTTTAATGCATCCATGCGTAACCAATTCTATATTCAAACTGTAGAAGAATTATAGACATTGTACATAAAATAAATAATACCATGATATAGTATTGCATCTAATGCTTTGTATTATTCCGAGATTTTATGTTATTCGAATGATAACGATACAGTCCTATTACAATGACAGTTAGACAGTCTTTATAAGGATGCTCGTGAAACTTGATCTATAAAATTGTCACGATTATAAATATCCTAAAAAAAAATATCGTTAACAAAGAACGAGTGACTACCCATTCATCAACTTATCGACGTATCCCATTCCGCCGATTTCAACGATTCGAGCTGCTGCGGATCCTTATCAGAGACTAAACTAATGTTCTAATGATAAAATTCTATATATGCTACCCACGTCTCCTTTTTTAATATTTACTAATCATACCTTTCTTCCAGGATGATTATAAGCGTAACAATTCTATGCTTCAGATTATATGGGACTTACTATAAACAAGGATTAGCCGACTGTCATCAAAATCTATCTGTAAAACCTATAAAAATGTGTGTTTGTTTATTAAAAAAAAAAACAGTCGACATTAAGTAGTTTTTAATTTTTTCTAATAATTTTTATATTGAATGCAATTCTCTCAGAAACTTATCAACAGTACGTTTTCACAGAATTCTCATGTTCCACAATTCTGTTCTTTATATTACAAACGAATTTCGCTCTTAATCGATGCTCTGCAAGTAACAAATCAACAGAATAACGAGAATGAAAATCACATTTTCCGACAATTTTCGTTGCTTTATATATCGGTGTTTTACACATAAAACAGTGATTTTTTCCCTACATCCAATTTTGGGTGAGAACATCGAGACCCTGTTTCCCGTTACTCAATGCCCGGACATGGCATCATCGATAATAAATATAGCCCGTTGGAATTGGACTCTCGGCTCTTCAAAACGCAACGGCACGATTTCCCATGAAGCGGAGAAGCTGCTCCTGGCCAGCCGCGGCGGTGCCGTTGAGCTGACGCACGGGTATAGCGGCGCGTCGCAGTCGCGCGCCACGCACTCGGCCGCGGAGAATGCGAGCGGGCGCGTTATGGCAGGCGTCGCTCGCTCTTTTCCTTGAACGATGATAATCAGCGATTTCGTGACAGACACGGGGCCGTGGCCACGTTAACGAGCAATCACGGGGCCCGCGACACTTCTTGCGCGCTCGCACCCCGGTCTGTCCGTGTGTGTGTGTGTGTGTGTGTGTATGCCTCGAGGATCGCGTCGTCGCTCTTTGTCGCCCGCGGGCGCGTCCACCGGACATAATTACGCTAAATCCACCATTATTACTTCACAATAGCGTTTGACGTTTATCGCGCTCGGACCGACATGCTCCGCTTGCGATAGCCGCGCTATGTGCTCGCGAGAAAATGCTCCTCTTCTCCCCCCCCCCTTTCTCAAAGCACCCCCTCGCTCATTCTCTCTTTCTTTCTGTCTGCCTTCCTCGCGCTGTTTCCAGCGCAAAACCCAGGCACGAATTCTTCCTCCTGCGTTTCTTTTGTAAATTGTACAGGCTGGGAAAAACGTATGTCCAATCAGAAAAGTGCGTTGCAAATTCTTTGCCCAACACTTGTCCTTCGTTATATCTCTACCTGTAGTGAATTGCGTCCTTCAGTTGTTCGCCAAATATCAGTTTAATTCAATCGAATAATGAAGAATAAGTATTTCTGTCTTGTTTTCTCCAGTTTTTATTATATATTTAACTGCTTTACCCGACAATATAATTAATTTAATAAAAAAGTAAATAAACATATAATCAAACAAAGTATAATGCTAAACTTATAAAAATTAGAAATGTGATGTTAATAATTTTTACAATTAAACGTAACATTCACTTGTAATTAATCATTTTAAAACATTAAAACTAAAATTCAGTCTATTTTTTAGCATTGGAAACAAAATTATTAATAGAAAATCCCATACTTTTCCAAAATATTTTATTTTAATTCGGAATTCTAATAGAAATTTGTACAAATTGGAATTGAAATATATGTTACTTTATGTATTAATAACTTATGATACTAGAAAAAAAATCATAAAATGAATAGAAACACGGCTAAATGAAGCAAGACAATTAGATTTAACCATACAACGTTTATCAAATATGTCCTTCGCAGCAGCCAGCATCTCATCCCTGTCAACATACCTTTCTGGCATATTAAAAGCGCAGTATCGAAGCGTAAGTATCTTCTGCTTTTGTCACGCCAGCAGTAAAATGACGCTCGTCATATTCGCTAAAAAGCCAGCAGTAACCACGCTTACTCTCTCACGCGTGCGGCACGAAATCGTAAAAAAAAGGAGTGCGCGCGCTCGGGAGGGGGACTAGTGTACAAGAGGGAAAATATAAAAAAATCGAAAGCGACGAGAGGCTCGGGGGTGGGGCGAGAGACCGAGAGAATGAAAGATAGATAGAGAGAGAGAGAGAGAGAGAGAGAGAGAGGGGCAAAAAAGGAGGATGTAGATGTTAGACTGACTGATGCGGACGATCGCTCCGGTAGAAGCGGACTGATCATTTTGCCGACGCTCTCGTAATTATTATTCGTATTTTAATGGCCGTCGCTCGTGAGAGAGGCTTGCCTTTGAAGGTGAGGCGCGGCGCGGTGCGAAGTCACCCCTTCTCCACCCTCCCCCACCTTCTCTACCGCAAGCTCTCTCTCTCTCTCTCACTCTCTCTCTCCCACTTTCTCTCTCTCCCTCTCTGCCTATCTGTCTTTCTCTCTCGTTCCCGCTCGCACGCCGTCCTCGATCTCGCAGGGCTTCCCCCTCGCGTTTCTTGCGAGCTTTTAAAAATATTGGAGATTTCAGATATCCACTCGTTGCCGGGCGTCCTCGTGTACTCCCGCGTTATGCGAGGAGAGCGAGCGAGCCAGCGCTAGCGCAAGTATAAGAGAAATGTTTCTTTTTTTTTTTTTTGAATTAAACAAACCGGAGGTGGGGCGGGAGACGGGGCGAAGAAGACAGCGAGAACCAGAGCAAGAGACAGAGCGAGAGGGGAATAGATGGCAACTGGAAGGAGACGGGAAAGGGCGGCGGTGTGGGGGGGGGTTGGGTAAGTCAGCCTGTGACTCCGTCGAGTGCCTACGGCGAAGCCATTCAATCAGAAAGCCGAGGATAAGTCGGCGGCTCCGGCTATATACATCAGGACCCGATTCTTATTCTTTTCTTCCGCGATATCGATGCGGACGTAATGCCTGCCGCCGTCGCCACCGCCGACGACGACGACTGTGACGACTGTAATAATGTGCCGTGTCGCGGGAGACGGGGCACGGCGTCCATTGTTCTAAGTTCGAATGGGATGCGGAATGAGAGAGCACGAACGAATGATTGATATCGTGAAATATGAAATGGCAAGCGAGCGAGACTCCATCCGGGGTATTAAGGAGCGAGAGAAAGAGAGTGAGAGAGAAAAATAAGGCGGAAGGTGAGGAGGGCGGGGGAGGGGGAAGCAACGACATCAATCAATTTACAACCCTTCGACTGATTAAGCCGAATCAGCGATGGTCGAAGACATTCGCTTGCCCCGCGAGCTCGCGCTGGCTCGTCGTTAATATGGATTAATAGATAAATATACAATCAGAAGTAATCTATATTAATTAAGGGAGGGTCTTGCGCGCTGCAGGCGCGCGTCGCTCGGCGCGGGCGGCGGCTAGCCTCCTTTGTGGGCCGCGGGGCGCGCCGTGAATATCCGGCAATTCATTCGTTAACCCTCACCTTCGACCTCGGCGCTCATACGACACGCGAGCCTTATAACCCGGGACAATGCCTTATATAAGCTAATCGCAATGACGTATAGAGGCGGACTTACGTGTGTGTGGGGGGGGGGGAGGTGCGATCAACTAAACGAGTATGGTTCATCGACTTTCACGAAATCGCTCGATGATCGACTTCATGAATTTTGTATTCTTATGGTAATATAGTATATTCGTTTAGGTTTAAGACATCGACTTGTCTTACATCCTGATATTTTGGCATTATATCCAGTTTTAAGAAGATGCATTAGAATCTGTAGATTGAATTTCAAAATATTAAAAAAGTTATCGTCTATATATAGCAGATGTTTCGACTTATCTCCCTAAGCATCCGACAGAAGCGCCAAATAAGGCTACTCTTACGTCCTATCTTTCGATGTTAAAATATATGCCCAATGGACATTTCTTCATTCACCTCTCCATCGGTTTAAGAACTTCCAAAAAGGAATTGTTGTACGTATGAGGATTATAAGATTATATTAAGAAATCATATATGATCAAGTGTTATACGTATCTTACGCCTGACGAAGTATTTTAGGGTGGACTGAGTAACAAACATTTTTCTGTACGACCAATTGGGCTGAAAATTGGCAGACATCAACCTATCTGGCATAAATTCGTAATACTATTAAATATCTCCATATGTTTCGATTTTATAATTTACACCATGTAAAACATTTTTTTGGTCAGAAGTCTACGATCAATATATTGAAGTCAGTGTCAATTCTAACGAAAACTTGCAGAAAAAATGTTTTCTTGTGCTTTAGATCCTCAAGTTGCGAAATTACAGTCAAAAGAATTATAATAATAAATTTTTTGTACGCTGGTATAGATACAATAATAGCTTATAGAAATCAAGATGATTGGGCGTTGCTTTTACCTAAAACGGAATTCCCGGTAGAAACCTCACACAACAGTCAAATTATCAGACAACCACATTGATTAACAGACTTTCGATAAAAACCTGTCCTCAAAAGATGAGAACTTCTCAAAGAACATTGTCATTTCGAGCTTCCCACTCGTCCTGACTGTTATAGATTTATTTCATTTAATACATAAATTTAGATATAATTTAGATTATTCGTTGCTTTGAAATACGATGCAAATTTTGTGACAAGAATATATTCCTCCAATATTATATGAAATTAACAATGCTTTAATCATGTCCAAATATAAGGTTGATATTTTTAATGAAACACATTGTATCTTATATTAAATGTAGCCATTAAATATAAAATAAGCTGATAATCAATGAGGAGACGCAATTTTTACTAACGAATCCGAAAACGCGGTTTTAAAAACAAAACCGTAAAGTTTAAGCCTCAGCGGCTATAATAAATATGTTCTAAAGGAAGAAGGGCTGGAAGGAAAGAGCCCGGAGCACTAAACGAAAACAAGGGCTCGCCCTCCCTCTGTCTCTCTCTCTCTCTCTCTCTCTCTCTTTCGCTCTCGGGTGGATTCGCAAAAAGGGGCGGCGCGGAATAGGTTATGGTTTTAGAAGAGGAAATGTGTGTGTGTGTGTGTGTATGTGTGTATTTGAGCGCGTGAGCGAGCGCGCGGTCGCTCGTTATTGCCGCGGCGCGGCGACGGAGGCACAGAAAGAGCGAGAGCCTTGCGACTCACAAATCCCAATCTGAAATATGACGGTAAATAATCCAGCGCGTTCTCTGTGACCATGGCGACCCTGATTAGATTGTATCCTCCAGACAAAAGCTCCGATACCCAGAAGGGAAAACCTGCAGATAATGCTTTTGTACGCATTAAATTAAAATTCGGACCGAAGGGACGGCGCGAGGGCCTGAGTACGTACGCGTATGTCTCTGCGCCCGTGTGCGCTCGCGTTCGCATGTGTCGTCTGAAGAAGCGAGTTTTAATTCAAATTTCGTGTTCAAGGCCTGCTACGGAAACTTTCGCAAATCTACATTTGCCTCCCGCGTGCGGCACCCATTGATGATATTCTATTTTCATAAGCATTTCATTACATGCTCAAAGACATTCGTTCAAATTCATCCATTCTCTTAACGGTGCTTCAATAAATTTAAAAGTTAAATTAAGCATAGTAAATTAAATGGGCATTAAAATTTTTATTTCACAATTGCAGCGTAAGTCGAATAAGACAGGATAAAAAATATGTAATGGTTTCTCGGGAAGGGACACTAATGTTTCATTGGAGGAATTGTATAAAGCCGCAGAGCGGAATGATTAAGTGAGATTAAGGGGGATAAATTTTTTAGGCAATAATTATTAATCTAGAAGGTGTAAATGACATTGTTTTTACGAATCCGTCGAGCATAATGATTTCCGCTTCACGATGCGTCGTTCGTACGTATGCACACGTGTGCGTTTGTTTACCTCATTTATGCTCAATGAATCTCGCGAGCGTGCAAAAGTATCTGTACGTGTGTGTGTGTGTCTGTGTGTGTGTGCGTGGCGCTCGTGAAAGCCTCTTCGAAGGAAGCCTGCGGACGGGAGAAAGAGAGACGGGCAGAGATCGTTTGTGTCCGCTGCAGCCGCCCTCGTATATGAAAGGACGTTCTTTCGGCGGGCACAGTGTTTGCACGCGTGCAGAGACGTTGTTGCGGGCGGAGCGCATCATCGACCGACGGCGCGCCAGCACTAAAAGACGCGCGGGCTAAAATACGAGTCACGTGAGAATATCATTAGCAAATTGCTTAATTTACGAACCTACCTCGGGCCGGTCTCTCTCGCCGGGCGAGAGCGAGAGGACGCGGACGACGACTTGACGCCCGGACGCTGATCCTCCAGACGGGGTCGGGGCTTGGCCCTACCTACCCCCCCCCCGCACCCGTCCCGCGCCGTCGCCCTCGACGCTTCTCCCTTGACCTCGCGAATCCCGCGCGAATGAAGCGAGGAACTCCGGCTCTCGTCGCCGCTCTTGTAAAATGGCCCCGGGACAAATTGAGGGAAATTGATGCCCGGCATAAATCCTCGAATCACGTTCGTTCGTCATCGCGGTGAGGCTATTTAACGATCGAAGCGCCAAGCCAGAGGCCGTCGCGGAGGACGCATCGGAGATAGAGAGGAAGATGGAGACAGAGAGCGAGAGAGAGAGAGAGAGAGAGAGAGAGAGAGAGGACCCTCGATGCACGCCGCGCGCCGGAGAGCGCGAGAGGCGAGGAGGGGACCGCGCGGCGACTTAACGAGGCTGTAAACAAATAAAGTTATTGACAATTTCGTTCTTGCTTATAGATACACTGTATTAATGCGGGGGTATCATTACCAATCCGACGGCGATAAAAAAATTACGATATTCGAAGGCTCGTAATTCTCCGAACGACCTGTAAATAATGCGACCTTTTCTTCTTTTCTCTCCTCGAGCCTATGTGTGCTTATGTAGGTGTGTGTGTGTGCGCGTGTGTGTGTAGAAGGGAGAAAAAGCGCCGGTAATTTTTAATTCCCCCTCGATGCCGCGATAAATTCAATGCGAATGATGTATTCGCCTGCACCTCAATTAGTCATCCGCTTAAAAATCTTTATTGTATCAAAGGCAAACGCCTATGAGCGCGTACAAAGAGGGTGGCCAGGAGGATTGGACGGGGGAGGGGATGGGGGGAAGAGTCACGCCGAGAAAAATGAGTCGGCCAATATATATCTCCGGGACGAGCACAATAGACGAAATCCGTTCGGAGATCGGAGAACGACCGGGCCATAAATATAAAGCGCACGCGCGGTCTTATCAGATAAGAAAATAGCACCTAGCCGATGGGTGGCTCGCGGAGAAGCGCGGTGCGAGAAGGACGGACGGAGAAGGCGAGCGGGGCGGGAGGAAGGGAGGCGGCAGGCGAGAGGGTGAGACGTCCGAGTAGAGCGCCCGCGACGGTGGGTAATATATTCGGGCTCACGGTGGGGCCCGGCCAACCGAAAGAAAGAGGAGCACCTCCTTTGGCCGCTGCTCGCAGCCCCCTCCCGTGAATCCCCCCTCCTCCTCCGCCGCTCTCGCCACCCCGTCATATATAATCCGGGACGTTAAGTGGGGACCTCCGCGGCGCTCGGGCCCCAGCGCGTTTTATCACCGCGCTCATACCGTTTCAATACGCCATCAATAATGCAGACCCTCTGATATCGCGGCGGCCGGCGGCCGGCGCGGCGCCCGCACGAGAGTCCCGCGCGGACAAAAAGCCGATGGCTCTCGTTCGCCGGAGGCCCACCCCCGACGCCCCGCGCTGCCGCCCCGCAGTTTTTCCCAACTTCCGCGATACACCGGGCGCCGTTTCGCCTTTCATAAAATCCCTTTTAACACGACGCCTCGTGGATCTCCTTGGAATATTACATGGACCTACGGTAATCGAGAATATCGAATGATGTTATTATCGGTATCGTTGATTTATATATGGGGGAGGAGGATGGGGGGAGGTGAACTTTGAAACAGCCCTATACGATCGATGAGGGCTACGTTAAACAGAAAAAGTTTACTTCTTGCGCAGCTGAGGGGAAAAAATTACTTTAATTAATTCATAAATTTTAGCTGATTAAAATTCCACTTTCCAGCTATCTATATGTATCAGATATAGTCGAAAAGCAGTAGCTGTTACGTGCTCACGTGTTATAAAAACGTAATGTTTCAAATAATTCGGTCGTTGACATTTGCCTTGGCATCAATTTAATTAGTAAATATTAATTCCTGGGTTTTGTTATTGTGTTATTAACGAACAAACAGCACAATAAATAAGCATATAGTAAATAATTAGCTAAAGACGAGAAACATATCTTATCGCCTTGCATAATACAGACCATTCATTGTTACACAGTCTGAGGCTCCCCTTTTAAGCAAAGTGGAAAATTTTTCATTTTCGTCTTTACATTAATTATAAATTGCGTTCTCGTATATATATTTGCATTATCGTATATATATATATATATTTATTTATTTATATATATTCATTTATTTATTTATATAAGGAGATAATTTTAAAAAGGGCAGACGTGCTATTAGAAGTATAAACAGGAAATTTATATTGAATGTTATCTGCTGCCCATGATAACAAAGAGCCTCCGTACCTTCTCCTCCTGAAAATCGCGCGTTCTATCTTCTTTTTTTATCGCAAATTGGAGTCGCACATTTATATATATATATATATATATATATATATATATATATATAAATGTTATCTCTAGTGCGTTGGCTTTTCGTGTCATTCGGTAATTAAACAGATCATTAACGTCATCGCGGCTCGCCACAACGAGCCGGAGGAGGGAGGGGGCGAGAGGGTAGGGTTGCCAAAGGGAGAGAGATATATATGCAGGGAGAGGGACCGCGAATCGCGCCCGAGCAACGCGTTACAGTTACGCGATGCACGGGCAGCGATAGGTGCCTTGACTAATGTCGTGCGCGCTGCACCTTGCAAATTGCTGTGGAGCTCTCGCGCGCGGCCGCATCGACGTTGTTTCGTGGCGCGGTAAATCGGGTCCCCGTCAGCCCCCCCCCCTCCTCCGCCGCCACTTCGACACAGACGAAACTTTACGCGACAACGCGACGATCGTTTCGCAAACAGTGATCATCCAATGCCGTCGATGAAATCGTTCGTTTGGGATTATTCAAAAGTGTGGAAGCCCATCGAGTGGCGCGCTTGCCAATGTATAACCTGCGGACTGGCGCGATGCGAAGTCCACCTTGCGCGCGCTTGGCTCGCGCGCGCGTGCACCTGTCCCCTGCCTCTCCAGATCGTCGGACGTTTTTTTTTTCGCGATCCACTCTTTTCATAATTTATAAATGTGCATGCATAGTAAGCGAAATTGATATGATGTATAGTAATCATGTCCGCTGTGTCAATTCTTTGTGCGATAACAAATGAATTTTGTTAATGATTTCGATTTGAATTTCCAAGCATTCCTATCTGTATTAACGATGTTAAACTTGTAATTAAAATTAGTTTCAGTGATATCAAATATTCTTTTATGATTGCAATATTTTTTTCATGATTTCAAAAGATTTCAGGCTATTTCCATCGATTTCAGAATGATTCGCGGGGCAAAACACGGACGATTTCTCGAAGTTAACAGTTTCTCGACCAATCAATTTTTATTCAAATCCAAATTCATTTGCCGTGGTTGCCAAGATTCTTGTATTTCCATTCGAAAGATAGTCATTAAGGATTTCCTTGATATAAGAGACTCGATTGCAAGTAACTGCAACATCGATTTATCTCACCCAAAGTCGCCAAAATGTATAATTTGCTAAACTTAATAACTAACTTTGGAAATTCGACTCTCATTTCCATTTATAGCGAGCTAATGATAAGTTATAAGACTGCTCGCAATACGCTTACGATATGGCCGCTTATTTTTGGAACGAAAGACAAAAATATTTGATTACCGTGGCGGGAATAGAATTGAAAATCTTTTGGAAATATCTAAGTATAAACATTTTTTCTAATTTGTCTTTTTATTTATTTCAAACTCACCAATTTATTCGACAGCGATATGTTGGAATATTCACAATTTGATATAACTGGCGGCAGTATACAGAATTTAAATTGTTAAGTAATGGTTTTCCTCCAAAATAAGTTTTAAAAAAATATACATAGAAGATAATTAAAATTTAATTCACTGCTACAGTTTTTAATTGGAAATTATTTTTATATCACTATAATCAAAATTTTGAAGCTTCCCTTTACTATAGAGTTCTATAATCTGAATGTAAGTACAGATATTGAAAACGCATTTACTATTTATATTTTAAAATAATTACGTATGTTACCATTTTATGATTCATTATTGAAAAATAAGTAACGTTATCTGACATTTTGCTAGTTATATTGATTTTTTACATTGAAACTTACTTCGGTTCGAATTCTCAAAAGTAAATATAATTTTCAATAAACCTTATTTAGAGTAAATTAACGGTATGCCATATGAAATTCAAATACCAGTCTAATGGGAAACTAATAGAGCCGATGTAACATGAATCCGTGATATTAATTAGAACTATTTAAACGAACTCGATTAAATGTCAGTGCCACCAACAGTAGCAATTTAATTAAATTTCGTTCATGTAGACTGTTATATTCTAAAAAAGTATTTGTTTCGATAATAATTATAAATATGATGCGCGTAATTTTTACTATTGCTTGAAGAGCCAGTATTTGCTTGTTTGTTTGTTTTCTAAAATTTCAAAATCTATTAAATTTATCTATTATTTTACTAGATTATTCATCGCACGTGAAATTAATAACAACCGCTCAATTACTTATAATACATAATTGTAAAAAATTATGATTTTCTATGATACGGGCACTACCTATAATCGATTATAACATACTTTTGCACGTTCGTCAGAACAAAATTTCACACGTTAAGATTCTATAGTTCAATGCCGATGTTTATGAGTGCCTGAGTCATTGAAGGAATAAGATATATTTTAAATGGATAAAAATATAAGTAAACAATCCTAATTGACACACACATTTATAAAAGCTACATAAATTAATTAGTTTCTTTGATTAATATATTAAATAAATAATATAAAATTTCATTTTAATTAAGTTTTCTTGAATTAATATATTATAACACACATAAATAAATATTTAGAAACAAAATGAAGCTATGCGATTTTGCACAAGCAATTTTAAAGAATCGATTATATTATTAATCCAAGCGAAGACGAAAAATGGAGATCTATAGTAGCAGTATCATTAAAATTTTGTTCATAATTTAGACGATCAAGAAATTTTAAAAACGGCGCCGATCTTTGCTCTGAATATGCTTCTCTCAATGTATCGTTCCCATAAAATCGAAATGCTCCTGTGTAATAAGAAGTGGCGGTCGAAAACGAAGACATTACGGTGCGGAGAGTAATATGTGAGTATATATATATATATATATATATATATATATATATATATATATATCGGGGGATGAAAAGACTGGCCATTACGAGTGTCAATAAAAATAAAAGCGAGCTCGAGGACGAAAAAGAAAATTAGTGGGAGGCTACTCTCATCTAGTATCCAATTAATTTTTTTCCTCAAAAGAGCCCAAAAGACGGGATAGAGAAGAGACGGAGAGAGGGGGGGGAGAGGGGGGTGTAGTAGGAGGGGAGGAGGGGCGGCGGCGGGAGTCTGGCGGAATCGACGTCCGGCTGCAGAAGAAGGACTCAAAGGCGGCGGCAATAAGTCGCGTTATAGACTGGCCGAAGATCAATCGGAGGCGGCCTGTAATTAACGAGTTACGGCCGGGCGCGTGTTTGCATTAAGACGGTGCTTTTTGTCACTTGCCCGGGCTAATTACCTCTCGGCGCTGGCCGGGGGCCACGCGGCCTCCGCAAAGCCACTCCGCACCGGCCGCCGCGCTCTCGGGCCCTGCGGAGGCCGCGGCCCACCTTCCTCTTCTTCGACTTCTTCTTTGGCTCCCGGAGCCGTCCTTCGCCCCCCCCTCCCCACCCTACCCTCCCCTCGCCGTCCCCGACCTCCCCCGCTGCTCGCGCTTCGATTGACTATATACGTGTGGGTTTTTCTCGCTGCCGCGTCCCCGCCCTCCGACCGCCGGCTCGCGAGACGACGCCTCCGATGCGCGAGCCGCGGCCAGCGCTTCTCAGCCTCGCGGAGCGACACACTCGCACACGTCGAGGGCCGTGAGAGAGAGAGAGAGAGAGAGAGAGAGAGAGTGAGAGAGGGTGACGGGTGGGGGCAGGGGGGAGAGACGAACGCGACGCGCCGCCGCGTAAAACCCGACGTCTCGAATTATAATTAGTAGGCGTGAGCCATAACGCCTACCGAATAACAGCCAATCTATTAATGCTTTGGCAGAAATCCTAGTGCCCACATTCTAAATGCTGTGCCCAATTACGCCGTCCCCCCCCTACCCCCGGCCTCACTCGCTCTCCTTCCATTATTTTATTTCTATTCTTAGGCGCATTTTTACCTTCGTTCTATATTTGCGCCGGCTCTCGGTGCGGCACCCGCATTCCGCGCTCTCGCGGCTCTCCGCCCCCGGGGGGTGCGCGCGCTATTTGGGACACCTTTGATATGGTTATTACAATTAATAAACCAATCGCCTTTGAAATATTACTCCGGCAATCCGAATAATATTACGGCTAATTAATATTTCGGGACGTCTCAGAAGCGGCGGAGTGCAGATTTACGTCTTGTTTAACCTTAACTTTGTGAAAGTTGCGACTAACGTGTAGAAATAATGTCTAAGATATCGCTGTTAGCACCGGTCCAAGTATTCCGAGCGCATGTAGCCGCTTCAAAATAAATGGCAAAAGCTCGGCCCGTTTTATTTACTTTCAAGTGAATTTTAATCTTGGAACATTCCTAACGAGATTATAGAAATTCGGCGAGTATAATTAAATCTAACGGGGCAGATTTGCTTGCTTCGTAAATTATATCAATCGCATCCCTACACCGTATCATTTTTCGAAAGCGACTCTCGGATTAATATGTATAATGCGTGCAGATAATAGATTATAATGGAATTAAATTGATACGTTCTGGAAATGAAGAAAAGTATATAGTGCAGCGCGTTGACATATTTATAATGTTCGACCATTATGCGCATCCGTAATAATAGATATTCGCGGAGCGCTATTGTCGGAGTCACGCTTCGATTTTCTTTCCCACAGGATCGAAGAAGCGCGCCCGCGCGCGCGCGAGAGCCTCGGGGAGCCGCGGTGGGAGGAGGACGAAGTGGAAACAGCCGAGCGGCGCGGGGCTCCCGTGCGAAGTCACGCGCAGTGAGCGCGATGACGACGGTTACAGATCATTCATCGATAAGAAAATAAAGACGCGCCAAGAAGGCGAGCGAGCCGCCTATTCCTACCCCGCCTCCGTCCCCTCCCCCGGTCACCACCTCCCGGCCTTCGCAACACTCGATCGTGACAAAAATGACACGTATCCGGCGGAAGTCGGGGCTCCTCCCCCACCCCTCCGCGGGTCGATTCTCCCGCTTTTCTATACGCGCTGCTCGACGGTCGCCTCCCTCTTCGGCCCTCTACCCTTGCCCACTTATTGCCGCCGACTTTTCAACGACGAGGATGATGTGCCGCTTTCGCCGGCGTAACGAGACGAGCGGAGATCGGCGCTGCTGCCCTCTGCTCGATTTCTTTTCCAGCGAGCGTAGGTCGAAGTGTCGAAAATCAGGCCGGCGCCTTCGTTACTCATACGTAGGTGTCGTGTCGCTCTTTATTACTCTGGCATTGCTTATTTATACAATTCAAAATTCAGATCGTATCGCTCTGTATTCTAAGGCATCCCTCATTCTGCGACAGTCCAGTTATCATACTTGATTCTATTTCACGAATGGATTATGCTGGTGAACTAATGATTTTCGCCTTACATTAGCATTGGTGAGAAAATCTCTATTTTTTCGAGAAGAGCGATTTTTAATCTTCGCTTTATAAAAGAGAAATCTGAAAAAAAAACGCATGCTCGAGAATCGAATACTTACCAGCCCATTGCAAAACTGTTAATGTATCTCTAATAATGAAAATTTCCTCTCCTAAGTATAGGCTTTAGAAAAGCACACGCACGGGGAAATAACGAAGAGTCCCTCGTAAAAATTGATGGCCGCTAATGGAAGGGAAGGGCGTAACTGAAATTTACATGAGGGAAAAAAAAGCTATCCCTGCCCGAATTGCAGATAGGCCGCACTTTAAATAAAAAAGAAGGGACGACGAGCGGCAGGTGTCCGACAATTAAAAGCGCCGCCGCGCCGTCATTTGTTTCAGCGTATCTCACACAGGGGCATTTTTATAGTCATAGTTTCCTGAGGGGGCGACGGACGAGAAAGGCAAGAAACGTCAGTGCCTGCATCGGGAGGGGAGCGAAGAAACCGCGAGCCAATTACAGACGTAAAAGTGAACGAGCGTAACGAACCTTCTTGTCCTCATGTGAGCACCATCATTACGATTTCATTTACGAGTCTTTGTTCAGCGGGTTTTCAATATAAACATAAAATTATGCAGTTTTACCATCCACCGATGCTATTTCCCCTCGCGTAGCAACAAATAATCATTCGGAAAAAAAAAACAATTTCATTTTGCGATCCCGCTACACAATGTGTACTCGCCACCGTGAAAAGCGTCTGGAATTATGAAGATATTTTCTGAAAGAATTCTTTTCAGCGTAATTAGTCCGCTAGAAAAATTAAGCGAATTATTGCTTTGTATAATTTAAAAATAACTACTTACATATTCCGAACCATTGCAATAATTTGTGAAAGATAAGTTTATTAAATATTGTTTAATTTTATTTATTGCAGACAATCTTCATGCATAATTAAGTGTTATTACGAATTTATCATTATAACTTTGCTGTGCACTATATGTTATTCATTTATAAAATTAATTTAACTTTCTTTCATTCCAGATCCTACAATAACTACACTGGCAAGTTAATAAAAGTTTTTAAATATTTTAATAAACGATGATCTTTTGTAGAGAAGGATATTTTTTTACTGTATAAAATTACTACATTAGATATATATGATCGTCTAAGTGAACAATGTTGTAAAATGTATAAAAGAAGATTATTGATTAAATTTTGAGCATGAGCATATGGTTGGATTATTGCAGATTGTGAGTCAATGTAATTTTAAAGAAATTAACGTACTGTGGCTACAATCGTTATGGATTGCATGACGCTCGAGAGCCAACGACAAAAGGAGCATCGATCCCATTTGATATCGTATATCTCTCGTTAAAAATGACAGTTTAATTGCACGGCACGCAATTTCAATTCAAATTATTTTATATCGATTATCCGCAGAGAGGGAGAGAGTCCGCGTATATATATATATATATATATATACACATAGGTCGATCTCGGCGTATAAGGCTTTAACGAATGCGTGTGCATACGTATATGTAGTTCGATACAGCAGGTGGTCTGGCAGGAAGTTTAAACTGCATAAAAGTAGATGCCGGAGGTATATAGTTAGCATAACAATTGCTATACCATGTTTTGCACTCGCGTTATACATACGAATGATTTATGGGTAGACACGCAAAATGCAGCAGTCTATATATATATATATATATATATATATATATATATATATATATATATATATCTATAAGCCAAGCGTAAAAAAAATTATATATACATAAATATATGTATATTATATTGTATATTAAAGCGTATAGCACGCTCCAAGTGCGATTGCATAATCGCTCGCGATGGGGCTCTCGATTCTACCGGATGGATATAACATATATGTCGGCGTTTTCCGCAATTTTCCCTGCTTCTGCCGAGCAGACGGACCCTTTCGGATTCAAGCAGAAGAGAATCGGAGAAAATCGACGTTGCCTAGATCTCCTTTGGCCGATCAGTTATTTTTTCATCAGTCGCCCGCCCTCGCGCGTAACCGAGCGTAAACGGGCATGGTGCAGCCGCGCCGCCATCGCCTTATTAAAGAGCGCAATTACGGTAAAAAACGTCGAAAGGAAAAACTAGCGCGCGTTGCCCCAATGCGCCCGGGATAATTGATTTCTGAAATCTATTCCGCGAAAGAAATTCGATAAATTATTCAGTCTTCGCTGTGCGTACCGCAGTGCTCGTTCTAAAAGAAGAGAAAAACGGGAGAGCGTTCTCTTTCCACGTATACATATGCTGTATAATCCATTATAGCAGTGCCTCGATCGACGAGCGATCGCCATAATATCTCATAAGTATATTTACTTCCTTCGATCGCCACCGAATCCATTTCACGACCGGACGTTTTTCCGATACGAGTTAATTACCATCGCTTGGATAATGATTCGGTGTCCAGCGGGCAGCGATGGACCTGCGCAGCCGACATCGTCTCCCGGAGAACGTCTTTATTGCCCTCCATTGTACAGGCGGCGCTAATGGACGAGGGAAAGCCACGTGTGGTCCACGGAGGGTCAGGTGCGATCGTTTACGCTCTTACGGGCAGAAGACTAATCGTCCTCGATACGGATGTATTCTCCATCAATTTTCGATATGATAGATGGACATTATTCGATAACAACTTTTTTATATAATATTTTTATTTACGTTGGAAAGATGGAATGATAGTTAAGAATTATTTCGGAAAGTAGGCCTGACAATATTATTAACTAAAAAGCTAATTGCTGAGTTTAATTATATGTAAAGTAAATATTTGGAATATTTCCCCCTTCGAATTTGAGTTTCTTCAGTGCGGGGAGAGTCATCGATTCATTTTGCCCGAGTAAAAGTACCTTACTTTCTCGAATTCTGAAATATCTATATTATTATGAATAATATATGACTGTAACTTTTTTTTCCACGAAAGAAAGCATCGGATTATCGCGTTAAGTAGGCAAAAAAATGCTCAATCCACGGAGCGGACGCGGGGCAGGAGAAATCAATAGGCGCGCGCGGCGAATTGCGTGCAAGCAAGGACATGGCGTGCCGTTCCCAATTGATATCCGGGAGAAAATGACAATGGTGTCGACGCAAGCAATTCATCGACTCCCTAGGATATTCGATCCGTTTGCCGGCGCTGTACATTTTTCGGCGGTGTCGCTGTGTGTATAATTATATACATGCACGCGCACACGCGCGCTTGTACGTAGATGTATATACATAGATGCATACACGTTAAACGGGATGAAATCGATGAACGGACTGTAGGACAAACGCCGCTGGATTTGTTAAGTGTAGTATAGCGCGGAGGCACGACAGAGTTTAAAATTGCAGTCACGAATAAGTTTATGAGCGAGGGTGTGACGCCCGAGCCGCTAATAAAAGGACCGACGATTCCCCCGCTCCCTCCCCCAATCCCGCCCTGCCCTTCTTTCGTATACATCGTTGAAAGCTTTGATTCGCCTGCTGATGTCTTGCATCTGCGAATGTCTGACGCGCCCCCTCCCCGCTCGTCCACCGCGTGGGTACGAGCGTCGCTCGCTAACTTTGTTTTTTTTTTTTTTTTTTTTTATCACGAAATTCGTGCCGCGTGGCTTTTGAAATTGGCGAAGCGTCGACAATATCACGTCAGCAGATGCACGTCAACTATTCTCCGACCGTGGGCGCATAGCCGTGCCACAAAAGTTTGGCCTCCCGCGGCGACCAAAAAATTCCACGTCCTATGCACAGAAACGTCGTAGGTATACATAAAAATTGCAGTTACAAACGAAGAACTGCATTCGCTGAGTATCGTCTTGCAGTTGAGCGTAAACGCGCCCGAGGACTAATTTTCGTCGGCCGTCTGTATATATATATATATATATATATATATATATATATATATATATATACATATTCACTTTGCAAGAGGGTACAATATAGCGTGGCCTTAAAAAGGTGCGAAACAGAGACCCGCAAAGGTATTGTGGCAAAGCAATCGCTCGGATCGCTCGCTGCAACTCGTTCGAATGCCCGAGCGCCTTCGCTCCGCTATAACCCCCGCGCCAAAGGCAAAACTCTAAACGTGGATTTAATTACTTTTCATACTTTCCGTGCGGACCGCGGCGCACCGAAGGTCTGTTTGCGGTCGTCGTCATTGTCGTCCTCCGTGTGACGTATGCTTTTAAACGAACCGCTGTCTTCCCCTTTGATTTTACGATAATGGGTTTGTTTGCATTCCAATTTCAAGAAGTTTAACGACGTCGCACCCCCTCCCCCTCCGCTGCTCTGCCTCAAGTCGTCCCCTTTTTACTTCTGGCCTCCTCGCGCTCGCCTTCCTTTCACCCTCCCGTCCTGCCCCCTGCCCTCGCCGCCCGCTCCCCGCTCCACCCGCTTCGATGATCCCTCTACCCCTTTTTTCCCCCGTTTCAGCCGTCTGCAGAAAAATGCGTCGCGATAAATATCGCGCTGTAAACTTTTCTAATTCGGCGATTTATTGCCGAAATGTGCATATGAAAAAAAAAAAAGAAGAAAAAAACAAAAGAAAAAGAAAAAAGTTTTTCGGACGTATGTGCGATGCGCGCGCGCGCACCTCGGCCGAGCGTACGGAAAAAAGCTGAAGTTAATTTCTGTTAGATAAGCCTGGCTGTTAGTGCAATCGTTATGAAAGTAACGTAACTAAAACTCGAGACGATAGCGTGTCAGAGTGCACTGAGTATCACCGGCGCTAAATTTAACGCTGGCAAATAAATTGTACAACTAACTTGCAAAAAAAGAAATCGAGAAAACGAATAAAAACGAGAGCAAAGAGGAGGGTAGAAAAGTGGAAGGCAGCGCGGTGCATGCGATTACGCTTCGGTGGGATAAATTTAAATTCGTTCGCTATGCACACTTACAGTCGGCTCGGATCTAATCGCGACCCCCTCCCCCCCCACTCCCGCCGCAGCCGCCCCGCGCCCGATGTAATGCAGAATATGGGGCGAGGCGAAATCTCGAAGATTCAAAAGGATTCGCGGGGAAATTTTACCAGCCAGCGTGCGGGTCGTTAGAAATAACGGGAATAATTTTCAGTTACATATTTATAGATATTTCGCGTAAATGCTGGAAAGAAATGGTTCAGAAGATAATAAAAAATAAAACTCTCTAATATAAGCGAGCTTGGCCGGAAAGCGTAAAAAGTTAAAATTATACCTTTGGCTTGTCAAGATTACTTAACCATTCATTTCTATTCATGTATTTGCAAAGTAACAAGTGGATCGATCCCGAGGGCTGGCTCACCATTCGTATATAAGAGCGGTCGACGCATATAATGCGTAAGGAATCGCTCGCAGATTCCGAGATATTCCGACCGGACGTTGAGTATCGCGAAATCTGAGCATTAATATAACGCACTCGGTCCTCGACCTCTGCAGCGAGCCCCGGCGTTTTAAGCGATCCCGCGGCGAGCCGCTCTGGCAGAAAACAAAATTCCACCCGTACCATCGCCGAGCGACTGTACGGTTTGTTGTACCGCGCCCCCCCCCCCCCATTGGCACGGTCGAAAGAACAGTTCAATCGTCGAAGACCGCGCGGCGCATTTGCTTAAGATCCGGCTCGGCAGCCGCGCATAAACAAAGAGAGCCGGGGGCCCGGAAAGAGAGCGTCCGGCGCCACACCTTCCGCGTACAGAGGCGACGGGCGAGCGCGCGTAAAACGCGCGAGGATCGGGCATGCGCGGAAAGTGTAATTTAAAAAATATCGCCGCGCCGCGATGCCGTTTTATTGCCGGCGCGGCATCATTGTCGGGGGCATTTAGGGCCGTTTCGCGCGCAATCCGCGGCCGCCCGCCCGGCGAGCGTTAAGCGGGAATAATTGCCCCCGGGGCGCGCGCGGCCCGGCTGGCAGCCACTTCTGCGGGGCGAGCGCTCCGAGCGCGCGCGCGCGCGCGATGAACCGTCGTCGCGCCTCCCGGTGGACGTCTATATATCTGTATATGCATATCTGTGTATGCGCGCGCGAGCGCCGGGAGAGGAGCTCATGAGGAAACAATGAAGGCAGCGCCGGGTTGCCCGGCTTTTACTGCCGCGTAAAGACTCGCGCATAGAGTCTTCAGGCCGGCTCGTAAATCGAAGAGTACGGGGCGCCGCCGCCGCCGCCGCCGCCGCCGACCACCCGAGTATCTCCGCGCCCGGCTCGCGGCAGCGCGTGCGCGCTCTCCTTTTTATCTCCCCGTGGACCGCACGCGCGCGCGCGCGCCGCATGTATCTTTTATGAAGCTTTCAGCGAATGCGCCAGATGCGTTACGCGCGCTCGCGCGCTTCGGCCCGCGCGCCAGTCAATTATTGAAATGAGCTAATTATCGTTTTCTCGAGCTGCGCGCTCGCGCGGCCATCGGCTCGCGCAGCTGCGCACCGCCTGCGCTACGCCGCCGACGCGGCCCGGGCAGGGCACGGCCGGCCTTTGAAATTCCACCTCGCCCGGAAGATCTTTGGGGCGCGATAAGGCGGCTTATCGGCCGGGCGTCGCGCGCCGGGGCGAGGCGATGCTTTCGCTGCGCGAGCGCGTGGACGTGCGCGGTTAGCGGCGCACTGTGCTTTTCCGAAGCCCGCTCGGTGCGCGCCAAGTGCTCGCCTTATTAAATATAATGACTATCGCTCCGCTTCAGTAGCTACCTTCCTTTTTGCACAAGTTTTACACGTTGTTTAAAAGCGAGCGCAATGGCGCGGTCGCTCGCTCACCGCCACGCGCTCATTGCGGATTCCAGATTTTATTGGATAGTGTAATTTTTTCCTCCGCGTCATAATTGTTTGGCTCTATTACCGCTTTTTTTTTTTTTACTTCCACCGAACTCTTTAACTATCTGAAACCTATTATTACGACTTATTACTCGTCATTTTACGGAATATCTGTACTTAAGCGTTATGCTTTGCACTACCAAGTGTACGTATAAATTATCCAACTTATAGAATTTGCAACTTATTCTGCGTGCGTCGAAAAATTTTGATTGCCTTTCGTTCCTCTAAGTACAGGAATAATTTATGAACACAGATGTAAAACTGAATTACAACCATGATTATTTCGTTGTATAGCTCAAGCGGGTTCGAGATAATGGAGGAAACAAACCGAAAAATTGGTTGATTTTGCGGGATCTACTCATAATGCGTGTGGCACTGTGATTGATTTGAACGGGTTAGTATAAAAAGGAATCAATGTTGGTTTGCAGAGAATTTGGGTTAGGATATAGGTGGCTATCTGGAGATATTATTATGCAATTGTAGAATATATTCTGTGATTTTACATAAAAAGAGTATTTTCTAACAACGATCAATTCGTTCGTAACTACTTAAACGATACCAAAATATTCCAAATTCGTACAAAAGAAAGATAAAAAGCCCTCGAACTTGTCAAGAGATGTTCCTAAAATCATCAAATACTTACGCTTACTGTCTTGGTGCACACGTCATTAGTTTATAACACAAGTTTTTACTTACTTTCTCAAGTTCTTTGGTTTTATGAATTTTTTCAGTAGACGTCGTCAGTGCTATTCGATAAAATTGGTCAAATTCTATTAGTAATTATATAAATTCTTTTGAATAGATTAATCGTAAATAAATTCATTAGAAGTTGGCAAAATTTTACAGGGACTTTTCTGATTCGCTGGCAACCACTTAAGGGTTGTCAGACCATGTTCAAAAATTCTATGCGGGACAATGACATATCAGTTACCGTCGTTATTCTTATGGCTGCAGCGGAAACAATTTAATGTAAATCTACAGTAGAAGTGTTTATCTCGAATAAATGAAATCCGAACCAGTGCAGCAGTAAATGAAAAAATATTCGAGTATGCCATAATAATCTGCTCCTGAATTAAAATAGAATTGAAGAGAAATTCTAGGATTCTATTCGGGAATAAATTTTATTAACATAAAATAACTATTTCGATTTCGAAGATTTCGTCAAGGATGCACTTCTGACAAGAAAGTCAAATGAAATTTTGGAAAGTACAACTCGACAAGACCTTAATAGTAGACATTTTACAATTAATTACCAGAATTAATTATATACCAAGATATATTTATTACATACAGTTAACTACAACGTTTTCAGCAAATCTGTATCTAATCTGCATCTAATCTGTGCCAAATCTGAATCTTTTAACAAAGATGGATAAAGATAAGCGAAAATTTTTTCATGGAAATAATTATGAAACTCTTTGCTTCTAATTGAAATGTATTTCAATAAATTGAAAAGAATATTGATGCCTTATTTAGAACAAATCGATCGATTAATTCAAATTTTTCGAAATACGAAGTTTTATCATATGAAAAAAATCGTACTTCTGTTTTTTCATCTACAAATTTAATGAAGTTGAGATAAGTATTATTAGTTTCACTTTTCTTCCTCCCTGTGGAATATGAAAATTTATACCTTTCCTTGTATTATACTTATCTAGTTTGTTCTAAGGCTAATATAGACTAATTTAATTCTTCAACTGACATTTGAGCTTCTTGTATCAGCAATAGTAATAAAATCGTCCATCTACTTTATTATTCCATTACTGAAGTATAGCTCCTAAATCTAAATACAATAGCATGGACCAGATCTATTTAGGTTAAAAACTGTTCGAAAAAAAACCAAGAAGATGTCCTTTAAAGAAAGTGCTTCGTTTTATGTTTCATGATTTTTTTACTCTGTATTATTTTTCTTCGTATTTTTCATGCAGATGCTCTGTATCAACGGTAATACTTATTCTGTGTTACAATATCGACTCTACGGATTGCAAAGAAATAAATGCCATTATTCTCTACCATGATATACTTTATTGTTTCAAAGATGACACAGTTGTGCTTTGAAGATTGAATTTGTCATAATTATACATTTTCCACTGTAAACACACTTCGTAGACTACGAAACATGCTTTCGATATCACTGCGGTTGTGCGCTACTATTAGAAAATTTAAAAAGAAGATGAAGAAATATTCTTGATATATTGCCACTAAAGATAACTGCACAAATTAGTTGGTATAATAACTGCTTTTGAATTCAAATATTGCTATAAAAGAACGTAATGTTTATTTGCTACACCATCTACTTATACATTACTTTTAATTGCAGAATTTTCTTTTGCTTTTAGTTGATTGTTAATATGTATTTTTAATGCAATATAATACTTTATCATGCCATTAATTATCTAATACGCGCATCAATGGAAATAGTTGAGAACGTATTCGATCAACCATCTCACATTTAATTTGATTTAAATTTCATAACAATAATTTTAGTATCTGAACAATAAATTTATATTTTTATGGAATCCAAAAATTAGCAAATAAGAAGATAAGTAACTTTTTATTGACATGGAAAACAAATCCCTAAAAATAAACAAATGAAAAGACAGTTACATGCAATGTATATATATATATATATATATATATATATATATATATATATATATATACATATATATATCCGATTGTAAGCAACGAGAAGCGCTCCTGCTGTGGGTTTTAGTCTCGAATTTCCAGTCGAATCGTGCGTCGGTTTTGGGTGATCGGAGATAGCAATGCAGAATCCAAAGTGGTTAGCGAGCAGCGATCGGGACGAGAGCCATTATGCTCCGATGGCCTCCCGCGGTCCCGATTTCTGCCTCGCGCGCGAGGCAACGGCGCACAAAATCCAAGAAACGCACACGCCTCTCTCTCTCTCTCTCTCTCTCTCTCTCTCTCTCTCTGTCTCTTACTCTCTCGTCCTGAGGACGCTCGAAACCGGTCGATGAGGAACGGACGGTATGTCCGCGAGAAATGCCGTCAGTCGGCCAGCTGATCCTGGGAACAACGCCCCGCGCGCGGATGCGTTTCTTGCGGGAATTAGGGCCCGCTTGATTTAAGGCCGACGGGCGCGGTTCTCACACGCGCGGCTCCTCGTCCCTGTCGTTTTGCGCGCCGGCGCGCGCGGGCCTGGTGCCAATTTGGTCCCGGTGGTGTTCCGCTGGCGCGAAGGCCCGCTGCATTTACATCGGTCTTCGTGCCCAGCTTCTTGCGCGCGCTCACGACGGAAAGGGAAGCGGGGAGGGGAAAGGGCGCGAACGAGTTTGAGACGCGGGTCGACAACTGGTTCCCAGGCGGGGGGAGGGGGCAGCGGGGCCTCAGTGTGTCGATTGGTCCGGATTGTTCGCGAAATTCCTTCGATAGTATTCGATGAATCTATCGAGGCACGTCGCGTCGTCCTCGGGTTGATCCTCACGGCGGGTCGCCGGTATGTTGATCGTTACAGTCGGGCGGATTTCGCTGCCTCCCTCCACCCTGCCTTTTTATCCCGTCCCCGCGCCCCCCCCCCCGAACGACCGTAGAAGAAGCATGGAAATTTTACGCTTTTTATGCAAGTATTTTAAAAATCATTTTGCCTCTTACCGAGAGCTCCGGCTACATTGTAAAAAAAGGCAATGCTCTCGAGATTTGCGGCTCTCGTCGCATTTATTATGCTCGGAGACAGATATGCGTAAAAAAATGGTATTTATCGTCATTAAATTAGTCATGGCATTATTAAAAAATGCTTTTTATCTCTCGCGATAATCTTCGAAGAATTGATGCAGATGGAATCGTCTACATAAGTCTTACATTTTAAGAGAATGCGCGCAGGACGCTAAATATTTCCAAATTCCTTGCGACACAAATCGTTTGTAATCATTTGTATTCTCATTAGCAATTGAATGTTACTCGTTTATTAATAAAATTTATTTAAAAAATAAAGATTGCAAGAAGCATTTATTGTAAGGTCATCTTCTGTAAGCCGGTCTTGTATCCCCGCTACCTAATGAGCAGAGTTTAAATTCGTTTTGAAATCTAGATTTATCAGTGAGGTAAAATTCCATTGAACAGCATATGAGTAAAGACAGGGAAAATCGTACGAGCGAGTCATATTATACAATCGAATAATGCGCGGCACGCTTCCTCTCGCAATGGGCATCGCTTATAAATAATTATAATAATTAAAGTACAACAATAATCATTCTACTACTACTAATAATAATAATAATAATAAAAATAATAGCTTTGATAATAATTGAGAAAAGCGCGCGTAACAATTCGTGAAAGAAAGGGTGGGGTTATTCGCGTGCGCACGCTTCGCTCACAAAGCACCTCCCGGCGGCCTCGCACTGATACGAAAGACGCGCAGGGGGTCCATGTCTATGCGATTCTGTAGGTCGGCAGCAGGCCACCCCTTCCCCCGGCCCCTCGTCCTAGCTTTCAAACAAATAGGAAGTTTGTACGTCGTCCGTACAATAGGTAGAAACCAAATGATATGTCTAACTAAATACGCCGCCGTATATTCCTCGCATCAAAGAGAGAACCCTCCTCCCGCCCCCCCCCCCCGTGAACCTTTACGACGCTTTCCCGGCGGTCCGTTCTCGCCTCCGCGCGCCGTCTATATATTCCGTTACCGCAGCGGTTGCTCCCTGCCGCTCCCTCCCCGCGGCCCTCGCCCAATGCCCCCTTCCTCGCCCCTCCGCCCCCCCCCGCCGGCAGTTACCCCCGTTCGCCGGCTCCATTTCTATCTATATGCATCTATAAAGCGGAGCCTCTCATTTCGCTCTCGCGAACGTTGCGATATAAAGAAACTCGTCAATTGCTAAAGTAAAGTTTCAGTTCGCGGAGACGACGAGGACGAGGAGGACGAGGGCGTCGACGACGAGGCGTAGAGGGAGGGCTATTGCAGCGCTAAATAACACGGGGCGGCAGCCTTGCGGTAAGTTGCAACAGACCGACTGGTAGTGGTAGCTGCCATCGCGCGCAAATTGCCGTTCGATATAAAGCCAGGGGACCGATGTTTGCTCGACACACTTCGCTCGATGCTTTTCGATTACGATCGTTCCCCATCCTTGTATATAGAGGGAGAGCCAGAGAGAGAAACAGAGAGAGAGAGAGAGAGAAGAGAGACAGAGACAGAGACAGAGACAGAGACAGAGAGAGAGAGAGAGAGAGAGAGAGAGAGAGAGACTGAATCTCGAGAACGCAATCGCTGTTGATATTTCATCGCTATCCTACTCGACGTTATTATTCCAGCGAGTAAACATTCCTATATTGCTTGAATAACGACCTGTATCAATTTCGTGGAGTGCCAGTATCGGACGTAATATTAATCAGACCTGGCTCGTCCTTGAGGAGGTGGAAAATTTTTTTCGACGAAATATCGATCTATTCCCGGCAATGAATCCTACGCTCCCTTGAGTATCCACGGCCTCTCGTGCGCAACACGCGCGGAATTGTAAAAAGACAAGTGGGAAGAACAAATCCGAAGAAGGCTAATAAAAAAGGATTGAACGCTCAAGAAAGACAGGGAGAAAGAGAGAGAGAGAGAGAGAGAGAGACGCTGGAGGCAAAAACGCCGTCGACAGATACGTCTTGCAGTGCGCGCCTGACTCCGGGACCAGCTTTGTCGGCGAGTCGGCTAATTAGTTTACTAAGTTATCGATTATCCCTTGTATTTACGACCGTAATTCTCGCTTCTCCTACCGGGCAGCGGCGAAAAGGGCATATCGATGACGATTTATATCAGCTAATCCATTTAAGATAACGCACATATCTATTTTCATTATCTCTATCAGTATTTAAAAGAAATTTCAGATTTTTAAATCATCTTATTAATGTACAATTCTTTCGAGACTTACAAAGTTCAAAAATTTTTTTCCCTGTGTGAACGATTATATTCTTAAACGGAAATATTAATATTTATTGTTCTCGACTGTACGGTGAAGTAAAATAGGAAAATAACAACGCGTTGGTAATGACGATTTGATCATTCTCGTACTGTATGCTAATGTTTAATCTACGAAATTGGAATTTTATTGAAAATGTTTAATGTCCCCCGGTATCGATTCCGAGCTTCGTGCTGCGTTAATAAAACAAGTAAGTATCGGCCGTTATTACTTATATCTGCTGCTTAATTATGTTGGAAACTGATGAAATTGAGGTCGTGAACTCAGCTGCGTATAATAAATCGTGCATAAAAGTTATAGTATTTTTAAAAGCCAAGTTTTTTCAACCGCGCTCGGGAATAAAAAAGAAGCGAGTAAGGGCAGCATTATGTCGGGTGGAGAGAAATAAAAAGAGCGCGCGGGAAGCGAGAACGGGTGGAAGAAGCGACGATCGCGAGGACGACGACGAAGACGAAGAAGCAGCAGCAGCAGGAGCAGGAGCAACGGCAGAAGAAGAAGAAGAAGAAGAGGAGGAGGAGAAGTGGCGATCCCGCGAAGAACGCCGCTGAAAAGCCATCTGGCCGATCGGCCCGATACACTCGCGTTCCAAGAGACAAATTAAGTTCTTGCCTCTTGCGCGCCGAGGCTCCGCTCCCGTCCGCGGCGCGGCCTCCGCGCTGCCCCGCGAGCCGTCGCAGCCCCGAGCAGAAGGAGAGCGCGCGAGGACGAGGGGGGAGGAGGAGGAGGAGGAGGAGGAGGGGGGGAGGGGTGAGGGGGAGCAATCGACGGAAGATCCCACTCGAGCCTCTTTAACGAGACTTTACCGAGGCAGATACCGTCGGCAAAGATCAGTTGAAATGAAACTCTCCGCGCGCTCCGTGCCCCGACGCGTCACCTTTTCTCATGCGAGCGACGCTGATGATCATTAGTCTCAGCTCTCCTCTCCCTTGCCCCCGGCCCTCCTCCGCCCCGGCCGCCCCCTCCCGCCCTCCTCGCCCTACTCGCCTCGCGCCGTAAAACTTCAGGAAATTCACTTTTCACGTGCCGGGCTCGCGGGCGCGCTGCAAGTATTCAATTAAATGGCCGAGCCCCGGGGATACGGGAGAATCAAGAGTCCGAGGGTTTTTCTTGCGCCCCGTCTATATTTGCCCTCCACTCGCCTCCTTCCGTTTTTCCGCATTTCGCGGGAGCCGGTCGCGCCGCGGACGGCCGAGGGGCCCCTTCGGCCGGATAATTTACATTTATCAGAATTTTTCTTGGGGAGTCCGCGAGAAAGGGATTAATTCGCGATGGGAGCGGAGCGGGCGGGCGGCGGACGTGGGGCGGCGGACGGGCGCGTCGAAGCGCGCCCATAAAATCCAGTCTGCGCGCGGGGCATAATTTTTTAACGTTATTACGCTACAGTCCCTCGCTTTCTCGACTGCTACTGCCCCCAGCCGCCCGCGTCGCCCGTCGCTGATTGGTAATTTCGCGTCTTGAATTTTTATCCGCCAGGACCCCGTCCGTCCGTGCGTTCGTTCGTTCGTTCCTTCGTCGGCTCGTCGGGGCGCGGAGCGCGGGGGGTGGCCAACCCCTTCGTTTTTAAATTATCCGCGAGATTAATCAAGGCGTCATTTTTCACGTCCAATTTGCAATAAAAGGAGCCAGGGGCGAACGAGGGCGGAGGGGCAGGGCGGGGGAGCGAAGTTCGCAGAAGGCATCGGCGAAAAGAAGCGATGGGGGTGAGCGAGGAGTAGGTGGAGCAATGAGCTACTAGCTCATGCAGAAGAGTAAACCTTATTCCTAATTGATACATTCTGAATTAATTAATCCTTCCAGCGGGAAAGGGTTGCGTGCAATGAGACGTTGGGCGTCGGGAGTACGAGGTGGCGGGGGGCGGGGGGAGGGGGGGGGCGGTAGGGGTCTGAAAAAATGTAGGAGAGAAAAAGAGCAGTTGGTCGCACTCGCGGCAGGGGAAAAGAGAGTCGCCCTGCCTTAATTAGAGCCGCTCGTAAATTTCTTTCATTGGACACTTTTTTCTTCGATTATTAGGGCATACGTCTTGGCCGGCGTCCCTCGAATATTGGTGCTCCCGTACAGCCCTCGCTCAACCCTTTTCTTCTTGCGGATGGCGGACATCTGCCGCCAGGAGATCGCCGCTCCCGGGCTTTCACTTCGCGATTAAAGAAAACCTCGCGGGCCGCCTCACAAAGAAGCATAAATCTCGCTCTCCCCTCCCTGTCCCCAAGACCCCCCGACTCGCCCTGCCTCCGCCTCTAATTTAATAACGACATCGAGACCGCGGCAGGCAGCGTCGTCGTCGCATCGTCGCAGCTCGCGATGAAAAGCGGGAACAAAAAAAAAAAAAAAAGAGAGAAGAGGTTGCTCGATCGTGATTCCGGGGGAGCCGACGACGGGCGCGAGACCGCCCCAGTTGGCCTTAATAATTGAGTCGAATTTTCGTTGAGTTACAGGCTGCCGGGACACGGGAAAAGGGTTGAAGTTGGACTCCCGCGAGATTCGAGGGCCTCGCGGTCGCCGGCGTCGGCTCGCGCCGCCAGACGCGGCCGGTCCCGTTGTTTAATAAGAAAGCGGCGAAAGCCGCGAAGAAGCCGAGGATCCTCGGGGAGGGCCGAGGCGACAAGGTAATGTTCTTAAAAAAGCATGAGCTGTTGAAAGAATATCGACGGAATTGAATTTCTTGTGTAGACATTATGGCGAGGCTTTCATTAAAAAAAGTCAAGCCTAGCGCTCTCCTGCTCCTCCGACTCCCTCCTCCTTCCCACATTGCCAATCTGGCTTCGCTCCTCAGTCCTGTCTCTTAACTCAGCTAGAAAACTCCGCATTCTTTATTAATTCATTTAGTTTTAACGGTTTTTTACAACGCCGGTCATCGTCTGGCCCGTTTTATTATGCAAATTTTCCAAGCAAGAACAACGGCTTTATCACGAATATCCAAAGTTGAAAATTAACGACGAACGAAGCGCGGGGATAAATGAAAAAGAAAACAAATATAGACAATACGAGAGACGCAGTTGAATATGTATACATATATCTATAGATCCGTGAAGTTCGGTTGAGGGTGGATCCGAGATGAAGAGAACAATCGAGAGGAGCAGACGGTAAAACGGATTTAAGAGAAGAGGTGGGCCAAGAAAGGGGTTCCGGATCATTTTTACCGAAATTAAATCGAAAATTAGACTCGCATTAAAATGCGCTACCAATAAGAGATTCGCTGCCTCTCTATCTGCCTCCCTCTTTCATCCTCTTCGCCTCGTGCGCGCGCACTCGCTCACTCGGCGCTGAGTTTGCCGCTGGCAGGTTCAACAAAGACGGATATAGAGAGGAAACTAGAGAATCTGAGTAGAATGAGAGAGAGAGAGAGAGAGAGAGAGAGAGCGCGAGAGATAGAGTGAGAGAGGGGGAGGGAGAGGGAGAGCGGCTGAGTCGTATGGCCTTGGCTCGGCGTGCGGTTCGCTTGGAGGAAGCCCTGGCTCATGCAAATCGGAGGGTGAAATTGGGCGGGGGAGGGAGGGACGCCGGGAAAGAGAGCGAAAATCAGAGATTCGATGCTCCGGATTGTACGAGTTAATCAGGAAGCGCCTGAGTGCTCGTCGTTTGAGAACCGCTGTCCGCCAAACTCGACGAGAGAGCGAATTCCCCGCTCTGCAACCGTCATTTACCTAGGCTGCTTTTAAATATTCCTTTGGAATTTTCATAAATTTCGAGCGACCCTGCCTCCTCCCCCCCCCCCATTCACCCTTCGAGCCCTCTCTCTCCCGACAACCTCGTGCTCCACGACTAGAATAATTGCTATTTTACTCGGCCCCGGGAGAGATTATTCGAAAGTATATCTGGGGCCGTTAATCAAATGCGCCAAATTTAGCCGCTCGAAATTTCTCATTTCGCCGAGTTTTAAGTCGCGCCCGGCGCTAAATAAACGAGGCTCGATAAGGGTTGAGGGGGGGTAGGGCGGGGGTTGAAAAAGTTGGCTTAATTAACGATCGAACGGCGCAAACGCCGCGTCGCGAGAGTCCGAGCTCTATGAGAATGCAAAAACAAACGACGAGAGATCGCGGCCCGATGATGAGAATTGGCGAGAGCGCGCGCGTTCGCTCGCGCACCCGATCGATTAATGATCGCGAGCGGTAGTCTGCCTTTCCTCGCCCCTTTCCCCCGTTTCTCGGCCGATTTCAAAGGCGATGAAAGGCCCCGAGCGTCGTATAGTAAATTGTGAGGAATGCCAGCATCGATCCTCGAAGCATTCCAATTTTCGAACCGAGAGGCTGTCTCGCCGCTGATATTGACGGTCATTCGCTCTTTTTCCTCTCTCGAACCTATCTACTGCTCTCCCTCCCTCTGTCTCTCTCTCCCTCTCTCTCTCTCTCTCTCTCTCTCTCTCTCTCCCGTACACTACCTCTCCCTTGATTTCTCGCCTATTTATAACTCGAGAGTATCTTAATCTCTAACAATCTCGAGAAATTTGCTACGGGCAATAAATATAAAATATTTTCATATATATATATATATATATATATATATATATATATATATATATATATTTGTATAGATGAAAACTGTAGCAGTGTGAAATTTATCGCCAACCAAGTCTCGTATATATATATATATATATATATATCGACGTATAAATAAAAACGATGCCGCAAGTGTGGTATCGAACGGCGATATTGACAGTAGAATGAATATAACGGTTGAGCGAGAACGCTTGCAGTCGGATTTTTTTGTTATATACCGAACGCGCAGCGGCAGAGCAGACCGCCTACGTCAGACTCGACTCGCCTTAACGTTGTTTCCCAGATGTTCGAATGTATAACAGAACGGTACATCGGAAAAGCGGATAGAACTAGGCAGAGGATGCACGTCGGGCCGACGACGCCCGACTCTGGGCCGTCCCGGTGATATAGGGTCAGCGCTATCGTCCCCGTATTTACCGCACCGTCAGACCGGCCCGACAACGAGCTTACAAATTAGTCCTCGGCGCTCCGAGCTTTCCCGCCCCCTCCCCTCCTCCCGACGCCGTTCTGCTTCGCTTCCGTGTACCTGCGGCGTACACTCGGCTGGCGCCTTTTCCTCGAGCCATTACACCTTGGCTACGCCCGGCGCATGAACGGACGTTATAGCTGCGAAAATGGCGGGGGCACGTTCGGATTTTTGAAAATTTCGTTACATTCCTGCGCAATAATTTATACACGCGCTCGTCATATTTATCACGTTTAAAAAGCCCCTGGGTAAAGAAAGGAATAATTTAAATATTATAAGTGCGTTACTTGGCAACTGTCGTTAATTTCGGGCTCACGCCGTGTAAATCATATATTTTTTCGTTTTACGAAGAAAACTCGGGAATTTGCCTTGGCCTCGAGATAAATTTCGATTACATTATAAAATGGTGTCTATACGCGCTGGCGGGCGGGCGCGGGGCGAGTCTCTGCGAAAGTATTAAAAAGGATGACGAATATACTTTATGAAAACAATAAAGCAAAGGTAAATCGCAAAGGCGAACTAGGGATACAGGGGCGCGGGCGTAAGTTGATGAGGCGGAAGGGGAGGCGAGCTGCGAGGCGCCCGCCGACTCCCGGAGCAGTAGTGCAAGGCCGAGAGCGAGAGTGCGAGCTCGTGGAAGGTTGGCGGGTGGCAGGAGGAGGAGGCCGGTGGGGGTGATGGGGTGGGGAGGAGGCTCCGTCGCGTCGTATGTTTATGCTTCTGGCAGCTGTTCCGCAGAGCGCTGCCAATATCGGTTCTCAATTTAATGATCTCGCCTGCGCGCGACGCCGTCGTAAACTTCGCCTCCGCCTTCCTTCTTCCTTCTCCCGCACGCGCGGGCGCGCGCGTCGAAAATCGCGCAGGAGGCCCAGCGCGCCCGCTATGCTAATAGCCGGGTATAAAACAAGTGTCGGTGCATTAGTTCGTGGAAGTGCAAGATCCGCGGGGCCGCCGCTGCCGCTGCAGCAGATGCGCCACCGCCAGCCCCGTACCCGCGGCCCGAGGATAGCGAGTGCGAGTGAGAGAGAGAGAGAGAGAGAGAGAGAGAGAGAGAGAGAGTGAGAGCGAAGGAGCTTTGGCGAAATCGCTCGCCGTGCGCCGCGCTCGATTTATAGTGGATAGACGGCCCGGGAGATTTTTATAGGCCGGGGATTTTTTCCTGCGTTGATGACGCCGCGGACTCGGAATCTCGGTGGGAAAGTATGTGCGAGCTTTTTTGCACTCTCTCGAGTCCCGTGGTCGAGCATCAATCAGGAGGTCGTCATTCGATTTTATTGCCTCCTTTATTGACGAAAAAAAAGTCTTATATATATATTTCTCTCGCACTAAATGTATATATATATATATATATATATATATATATATATATATATATATATCCCTCATCTATCGGGATTTAAATATAAATGCCATCATTTTTGTTTCGAGAGACCAGACACTGAAAGAGAGACTGGAAGAGAGAGAAAAATAGAGAAACAGAGAGAGAGAGAGAGAGAAATACACTCATCTTTGTCCGGCGGACAGTATAAAATGACAGAAAGAGAGAGAGAGAGAGAGAGAGAGTCGTCGAATGGCTTATGCTGTCGCGCAGGTTCGACTCCTTTTATTTCCCTTCGGCATAAGCGATCCCCGCGCGGCAGAAAAAATACGGATTTATTGGGCCATTATTCCGATACACCAAAATCGATATTTCACCTCCAATCGCGATTTTGAGAACCCCTTGTTCGACCGCGAACTCAGCCATATATCAGGCGCGGGTCAACAATATGTGTAAGAGCGCGCTCGCTAGGGAAGAGAAGGGGGAGTGGAAGGGGCCGGTTGGGAGGGTGGAGGGGGGGAGGAGAAGGTACACGTATTCCAAGTTCGCTCTCGGTGACACTTCTGGAGTTCCTGCCTCCTTGGACGCGCCACATGGCGGACGCCCCAAGATATATGTACCTTATTGCCGCTACCTCTGTTGGCTGCAGCGCTTGTCGCGCTCTCTCTCTCTCTCTCTCTCTCTGCTTGTGTTTCGTCGCACGGTGAAACGAGCTGGCCTTTACCGGAGGCTCCTGAATTATGGCTCCCAGCTCGGGGCTGGCTTAAAGCCATACGCTTCGATGATGAATCAATAAAACCGAGCGTCGATTTTTTTATTTCGAGGCCTAATCTCTCGTTTTAAAGGCTCCATGTTAATTTACTGCGTGTTTCGCTCGTACCGAAGTTAAGCTGTACCACAATCTGTTATCTGTAAATTTAGATTATTCTCGACCTCACCGTTAATCCTGGATATTTCATTCGGAGAGAGCTTTATTCGCGTGTAGTGGGATTTAATGAAACATCGATGTATGTGAAAAAGGAACTTACGCGTTACGGGCTGCATTCCGCGTTTCTTGATATATAGATTTACTTGAGCTATCTTCGATGCAAATTTACGTAAAACTTTATAATCGACGATCGTGGCAAAACAAAAAATTTATAACGTATCTTTGACTTATCACTCCATTTTCTGTACATTGTTATTTTTCTATTGTCAAGACAGCGTACTGAAAAAGTAATTAATTGACGTAGCATATAAAGAGTTATCTGTATGCGCATAGGTGAAAGGTTACGGGCGACTTCAGATCTGCGGTTAGTGAAAAAAAGTTTTGAAAGCTGCGCGAATCTGAAGTGCAAGGGGCAAAACCATTGATTTAGTCCATTCATCCCGGCTCGCACGCGATAATTAAACACATTTGACACTTTACCGGGTGAGCGAGGACGCGACTCTAACTTACCCTCTTTCCTCTCTCTCTCTCTCTCTCTCTCTCTCTCTCTCAGACACACACACACACATGGACACATACACGACGCATACGACTATAGCGACCGTGTAATTAATAGACATCTAAACTTTTTAATAACGACGAGTTTTTACGCCTCGCGTCGAGACGACCGCGTCCTCCTCCTCATTCTCCCCCTCCCTCCGTCCACCCATGCTTCCCATCCACTCGTTGGCTCCCACAGGCGTAAGCTCATACATAAGAGTCCTGACTTTTGCCCGTGACGATAATTATGGGCACTATATGGATCTGGTTCGTTCGTATTTGACAGACGAATCGTTTTAATGTTTTGCGAAACTTATATGAAGTCGCGTTGACGACTGAGCCGCTGGGTGTCGTTCACAGGATCACCGATGTATGTGTAAACGTCATTGAAGCTTCGAAAAATCAATGTAACAGAAGCTTGATAACGGATTCCCACCTTCTCTGCGTGACAGAATGGACCCCGTACTAATGAAATTGCATCAATGCTAAATCATCGCATTGTATCTCCAATTTGTTAACAAAGCATTTGTTAACAAAAGCTATTTTTAAATAATAAAACCCATTTGATACGATGAAAAGTAAAGACCCGATATACGAGAGCTTAAACGAAATACGTTGACATTACTATAAGTGACCAAATAATTGAATATGAATAAAAACTTTTTTGACGAACATCTAAAAATGTTATCTTATAATATAATAATAGAAGTAACAAAAAAATCTCATGTATTTAAATGCGTTCCTAATTAATGCGATACTTGAAACGAGCAGAAATTGAATGATTACTACAGAAATCATGCAAAAGTCGTTAAAGAAAAACCATTAAAATAATGATTTATCGTATTTAATTCAGACAACAGCAATATTTTAAAAAATATTCAAATATTATTTCACCAATTCACGGTTACTTGTTACCATGTTTATTCGAAAAAATATATTTTTTGGTCATATGAGGATTTTTACAATTTATGTTTTTGACCTGTCATACGCCAGATCGATATTCTTCATCACTTCAACCGCGTTTTAGTATTTTAAATTATTGTTCGTAAAAATCCACTAGATTTGCAATTTATGTCCGACTGTACGTAAAGTAACCTCACTGTTCGATCCTTGGGCGCAATTTAAATTAAATACATATGTGTCTCAATTTATCTTATTTTTCCTTTGATAAAATGTCACATTAAAAATTGAAGCTTTGTTAAATTCATAATGCCGCCGGCGCATTGCAGCTGAAAATTGTAATCGAACCCACAACGCGCCGGTATATAGTCGTGCAATAGCCCGTAGATCAAATCGAACGTGCGAATGCGGCGTTTATGCCTGCATTTATGTGTGCATATGTATATATGCAACATACATGGGCGCATACATACGTAAAGGCACGAGATAGGTGCGATTTTAGTCGGGGAAGTGCAGTCCGCAGTATAAAAAAGGGAACCGAGGCGATATTGAATGGCCGTGAATCTTGATATAGACCACCGTGAGCGAACCCGCTCGACCAGTAGGCTCTAAATCCTCCTCGCAGCGGGAGCCCGCGCGCTCGCCCGATCCTCGCGAAACCCCCTTTAAATAGTAACGGACGCCGATCGAGAGCTCGTCCCGCTCGCCGCGCCTCCCACCCCCTGCGCCGGCCGTCCTCGCCGGGTGAATCGAACACAAACGTCCGTAATTGACCGGGCGCGAGTGGGACTCTTTCGATTTCGCATACGCGCGGCTATCGAGGCCACTTAGCCGCTGGAAACAAAGCCGAGCGGATAAATCGCGCTAACCGCGCGCCGTACCGGGGACCCCCCTCGAAAATTCGCTCGGTTCCCGCCGCGAATCATCCGGGCTCATTAATTCAGCGCGCGCGCGTTTTCCCGCCGTTTCACCGTCCGCGCCGAATGTGGGCCAGAGCGACAAGGGGGTGGGAGGGGGGAGGTGGCGGTTCCAGCGAGGCGAAGCTCGGGGGATCCGTAAATCCTAATCAGGTATCGATAAATTAACTCGCGCGAAGCCCTCCGAGCGACTCTCGTACGTGTCGCGCGAGTTCGCGCGCGGCCGCTGACAAATAAGCCCACCCGGGCGCGCGGAGAGAGAAAAGGCTCGCGGAAAGACCGCGGTGCGGTGGTTGGCGGGGGGGGGGGGAGGAGGAGTCGAGGACGGAGGGCAGAGGAAGGCTTCGGCGGCGGCGTCGGTATCAAGATTATGACGAGCGGGAGGGTATAAATTTGAAATTTAAGAGAGCCCCGAGTCCCCGCTTCCTTGCCCCGCGGCCGCGGGCCGCTGCGCCGCTGCGCCTTCTCTATCCGGGCGGCGCGCGCTCGCCCGCGCTCGGCGGCGAGGATTCGACGGCCGGTAAATCACGCGTGATATGCGGGTTCGCCCGAAATTCCCGGCTAATCTCGGAATCAGACGTACATAAAAGTATTTTATCGCCCGCGCGAGCGCGCCCGCCTGCACCGGCCGGGCTGCACTAATCGCTTCTCTCCCCCGGCCCCACCGCCCCCCACCACCCCGCGCCACGAACCCCCGAAAAGACGCATGGTGCCGCGGGTCGCCAAAGCGTCTCGGATTCCTCCCCCGATGTCCGAGCGGCCTCTCCTCGCTCTTTCTTCAATTTTTGGCGAACCCGAGGCAGCCGGGTCGGCGGATGACCCGGTTGCATCCAGCGGGCCCAAGGTGCGATGGGGTTGACCACGATTCTCGCGATGCAGGATTCCACTCGGCGAGCGACACTCCTCTCTTATCTTACGCCAATCTGTTCGTGTTTCTCCGGTTCTTAACGTAGTTTTAGCTCTGCGAAAAAAGGAAGAACAAAGGAGGAGCATAGGAGCAAACTCAGTAATAAGTCGCACACGTGGATAAAGGTAGGAAATCATTTTGAATAAGTATATGTAAATATAATTAACATTATTCGTTATTTCTCAAATGTACCCAAAAAGTGCTTTCTTATATTTAGGAACAATGGATATAAATATTTTGCAAAATATTTTTATTAAAATAATTGAGTGCTCACTCTTCTCCACTTCTCCACCACGATCATACACCTTTCGATATATGTCGTAAATATTTATAGGAATCCTTACTATTATATATAATAAATAGTTTTTAAAAAAATAAAATTCCTAATTAGTTTCTCGAATTTTTTTTTAAGACCAACAAACAAAAACATGGATGTATAATAGCAGAAAGCAAAAAGAAGAAATTATTTATAATTTATAAACATTTAATTGCGGTTCAATTATCTATCGATGAGCCCAACATTTCGCCCTAGAGGAAAGCATTCATAATAAGTATAATTTGTTCAGAAACCTTCAAATTAGTTTTTTAACTTTAAATTGTCGTATATTTCAATGAATATTGATAAATTTGCCGTGGTTTCGAAATTTATTGCGCTGCATTCTCGATGCGTTGGAAGATTCTGCAATCGACTTAACTATCAAAATCGGTTAAAATTTCTACGGATATTATATGGAGAATTGTTCGTTCTTTAAAAAAGAAAATACAAATCTTCGATCGATGCGTTGTAATCTCTGCAGGAGCGAACGCTGCGAGCAATAAATACAAGACTTATATGCCTCTATGCGAAACATCATATATATATATATATATATACCGCATATACCTCACGAAAAAAGAAAACGTAAATGCAGGAAATTTACGGAATCCTATTAGCGCCTTCGAACGATGCAGAGAGCATCAGAGTTCACCATGTCGGTGCAGTTCAAGGTGAGAGCGCGCGGGCGCGCATACCTTCTCAGAAATCGATGATTCGAAATCACTCCTCTCCCTCTCTTTCTCTCCTTCTCTCTCGCTCTCTCTCTCTCTCTCTCTCTCTCTCTCTCTCCGTTTCTCCGCTCCGAACGGGTCCTTCTCTCCGCCGACTTTCGACCGCGCACCGCCGGCCTCCCCGACGCGCCGATGAACCGGGGCCCCCGCGTAAGCCCCGCAGTCCCGTCGGGCGAGCGCCCCGCAAGCGCGATCGGGGCAAGGAGCTCTCGCCGCCTTCATAAATATCTCATTTTATTTCGGCGGCGCGGGGCACCGGAGGGAGTGAGAGGGGTAGAGAGAGAGAGAGAGAGAGAGAGAGAGAGAGACAGAGGCGAAGAACCGAAGGTGCAGATCGCCGCTCCGGCCGATAAATCAGCGTTACTTTATTAAGTATTACCTTCGGTTAACAGATACTTAATCAAAAGGTGCGCGCAGTACGCCACTAATTTGACTTTGGACCCCATAAATATTCGGGCGGCCGGCCCTACGCCGCCGCCGCCGCCGCCGCTCGCGCGCGCGGACACTGTTGCTGCGCGTTTCGCGCGCGACTCGGCCCGTGCGCGCGGCGGCCGGGGCGCGAATGCGATCCGCGCGATTTCGCGATGGCCCGGCCGGGCGGGAGGCAGTGCGACTGTTCGGGTGTGCAAGGGTTGGTGGGGGCGGCGGTTAGGCGGGAGGGTACGGCGGGGGCGGGCAAATGGTACCGAGCCGATAAAATACTCCCGTAATTAAACGGGCGGGAGCCACATTCATCTGTGAAGCTCAGTGGCGCTGACCCCTTTTTTCCCTCGTGTCCAATCATATCTTTTGTCTTTTTTCGTATTCATTGAGTAATAGCTGCCCGCGGAGCACCATTTTCCCGAAATTACGTAATTTACGAGTGCAATCGCCGCAAATAGCCTCGTTTTATCCGAAATAAATCAATTTTTTATTCGCTAGACGTTATACGTGCGTACGTATTTCACATATTACACGTATATACAAATTTCACATTACAAATTCTAAACTGCTCTCATATTATCAATAAGACTTAATATTCAGCAATTTTCAATTGACTGACAATGTAAATTATACCCTATTGTCCCAGAATTAGAAAAATATATCGATAAACTTACATTCGTTTTTAATTAAACGAGTCAAAATAAATAATATTGTGGTAATCTAAATATGGTGACAACAAATAATAAATGATAGAAGGATGCAAACGACAAATTAAATTGAACGCTCTCACGTTTTAATCAGTCAGAGAAGTAAATAGTTGAGAACAAAATTTCTTAATACCCTTTCGGAATTAGTTGGAGTATACCCAATGGTATATACATTACATAGCTTTCGGTACTGGAGGAGACTTGGCAACTCAAATTGTAAAGCATTTATTGACGTACATAATGACATGTAATGCAATTGGTTTGTATTTTGAATGAATGAAGTATACGGGACTTTTCTGATGTATATAATCAATACGTTAAACATCCATTTTGTTGTAAGAATAACTTTGAAATTTAAATTTAAAAATATGTTCTACATATTTTTTGCAAACAAACTATTTATTGATTTAAATGAATTTTAGAAGTTTTATCAATAAATCTTCTTGCCTTATGTAATCATCATTTTGATTTAAATCTACTTCATTATATGCCTACAAAACAAACCTCACGGTAATTATTCTTAATAAAAAGCTAATGTTTTAAATTTAATAAAATTTTCCGTGTTTGCAATGTATTTCTGATTATATGCTTATATTTCTCCCTTGTATACACGTGAATATTGAAATTCGAAATAAAAATCATATTTTCATCTTGACTTCAATAAGTCGAGTTATCAAAGACCATTAATGGATATAGTCCACAAAATTCAATTTTCTTGCATCTATCACAGTGATAATCAGTAAGCATACGCCAAAATTAAACCCCATGGAGACTGTTAATTAGCAACAGTCGCATAAATTTTCAATTCTTCTGCTGATAAATGCTAAATGAGAAAATATTAATTTGACGCTGCTGAAAATGTCGTGTTCTTCAACTAAACTGGTATTCAAATGTTTTTGCGCTGTCCAAGCGCAAGGAAAGGGACCGAGGCAGAGAAGCGAAGACTGGACAGTTCCAGCATGAGAGAAAGAGAAGGATAATGCCCGAGGCCTGCCACTAATTGATTTGTGCTGCGGCTCCCGTGGCTTTCTCTAGGGCTAAGGCGAAAACACAACCCAACGCTATTCCCCTCGTCTTCCTGTGTGTCGCCTCTGCGCTCTCTTTCCCTCTCGCCATCAGTACTCACTCTCTCTCTCTCTCTCTCTCTCTCTCTCTCTCTCTCTCTCTCTCTCCCTCTTTCCCTCTATCTCTCTCCCTTGCTCTCCCAGCAATTCGATGAGCGCCGGCACTCGACGAGCTCCTAATAATCACTCGTTTCACCTCTTGCCCCGGTGCTTTTGACCCCCGCCTCCCGGCCCTCTCTGATTTCGCTCAAAGCCTCAAAGCGACGTTGTCTTACGGGTGCTCGGCGCCGCGTCGCGCCGCGGGAGAATGCGCGCGATAGCCAATTTCGCTTAGCCGAGAGCGCCAACTTTTGATCGCATGAAATCGCCGCCGTAACTTAATCAAGCTCGGCGTTTTCGTCCCCGGCCCCGCGGGCAGAGTGGCCCGAGCCCGCGCCTCCGTCCGCGCGAACTGCCCAAAACAGCCAGTGCGGTACGCTCGTCGCGACACTGAGAAACACTTTTTAAATAGTCCGGGAACGTATCGGACTGAGGAGCCTTTTCCTTTTGCGTACATCAGTGGAAGGTGAGAACGCGCGCGCGCGCGCGCGCGTCTACACTTCGTACTTAAACATTTTTCCCCGGCGCTTGACGCACAAAGCGAGCGCGCGCGACGATATACATTAAAGCGAATTTCGTCTCTCCTTTTTTTTTTTTTTATTTTTGAAGAAGACCCGAGTCGGCGTGTCGCCTCTAAGCGTTATTCGCCGTTAATTGCACAGAGCTTTTGAGGACTGCCAGCCCTTTGTTCATCCGGACGTTCGTTGTATTTTCGTCCAGGCGTTTTTCAGACTTACGTAATATCCTGAGCAGTTACGCGCGTCGGACACCCCCTCCTTTCCTCCTCCTCCATCTCCGTCCCCCTTTCTCATTCCCGGTCTCGTTCTCGTTCGCCCGCCCTCGGTCCACGCGCGCACACGCGCGCACGCACGCGGGTCAGCGCAAACAAGCCGTTGCGAGCTCCCCCCCCCCATCCCTACCGCACCCCCGCGACCCTTAGCTCTTTTCAATGGCCCGGCGGAGCTCGGAAAAATGTCGAGGCGGCGGACTGGGCGGCAGTCGCGCTTTTCTCTCCCCGCCGCTCGAAATTCGCTTGTCGCCGAGAATTTTCCAAAGCGCCTCGGCCGCTCAGCCCGGAACATTTAGATAAACGCGTTAAATCCTAATTATACCCGGGCAACCTGAAGCAGTCTTCTTGTACGAGCGCGCGCGAAAAGCCGGAAGACACATAGGCTTTAGCGTTGATTAAAAAGTAAAAAAGGAAAATCGTATCGCGGGCGCCGCGAGAGAGGAGGCACGTTTGACGGTCGGCCTTTTACACGGTCATCCCTCACGTTTCCTGACGTCCCCGTCGCGACAAACTCAGTCGCGGATATAATTGGACGAGCTCTTAAACACTGAAAATTACCCCGGCGGCGACTTACTTATTATAACGCTCGGACAAGACAGCGTAGCAGCAGCAGCAGTAGTAACAGAACGACCGCGTAACTCGCTTTCCTACTCCCCCCACCCCGCCGCCCAGCATCCGCCATTGGAGTTCAGTGCCTCGGCCGGTTATTATAATTTCAAGCTACGATTACTTTGTCTTTTGTATCTCGGCTGGATGGGCGGCTCAGTTTCGTTCGGGTACGACATTCGCTGGCCGAAAGATTTCAGCTTTCGTCGCTTACACACATACACGACGCGGCAATGCACGAACACGACTTTTCGACACTACCGAGATTTTACCCGACGCTCGTCTCTTACCCTTCATAATTTACAGCTTTTTTGACCAGAGTGATCAGTCATTGGATTCACAATAAAGTATACAGATTTTAAAGTCTAAAGCTGCTGCTTACTAATAATTCTTAGAAGGAAAATTTTTTCATTCATTCTGATTATTATCAGATTTTCTTATTTATACAGGTGTAAAATACATTATACTATATTTCTATCAGTTTCATTAGTAAAAAATAACAAAATGAAATTTCAATTAATATCTCCAACACCTTAACTTTCAAAATGTCAAATGTAAAATTTGATCGTTTCTCGAAGTCGAGAGATATTTTTCTACGTTTCAATGCTACTGAAGAAAAATTTGAAGAACAAGAGATGAGATCGGACCAATATAGACATTCAGTTGCAGTACAAAGGCTCGATCTAGCACGGATCGCTGATCTCAGATTTGCCCTTTCGCTTATCGTTTCGGGTCCTGTGCGCCTACAGAGAGGATTCAATTTGTACGAGGCGAATTGCGGATCCAGGCCCGACAGCCCGCGGGCTTATTATCGCACTTTGCTAGGCCGAGAAGAGTGGAGAGAGAGAGAGAGGGAGAGAGAGAAGCTAATGCGAAACAAGAGCATTTCACCCGTGGGCCACCGTTGCCGCCGCCCGCGCCGTCTCCGCACCGCTGCGAAGCGTATTATAAGCTGCTGCGCCAACCCTCCCCACCATCCCGTCGGCTACCTTTATTATCGCCGCTCCTGGCGAAAGTCCCGGCTCGTTAGCTCTCTTCCAATATGGAAAGCTCGCTGGCCAGCTCCCCCCTCGCTTTCCCCCAAAATCCGAAATTTCAGATCCGATAATTGAACGCGCATATTATGTACAGCGTTCGCAAAAAGCTCTTCGGCCTCTGAAGCACTCCGAAGCACGGGCGTGCACGCTAGTTCACGAGATCCTCCCTTATTCCCGCACCATCCAAGCGTCTTCGTTTATCCTTCGCGATCGCCGGTGAAATTCGCGTGTCGCGTTTCAATAACATTTGTTCGTTGATAGTTTGAAAAATCCGAAATTCAGATGAACGATGACCTATCGAGCTTTTTATTAGAATTTCTGTAACAGATTTATTATTTATCCATACGCGTACATGTATGGCAATATTGACCAATGCCGCGAACAGTGTGAGTTATCGCGAAACATGTATTTTACTTGTCCTCGTCAATAATTTTTACCGATTAATGATAACTAATTAATTGACCGATGCGCAACGCGCCATGCAGAATCGACTGATTAAAGAGAAATCTTTGGCGCTGGTAAAATCGCCTCATTTACATAACGTACAATCTCTTCAAGCAAATTTACGCATGCGCCAAGATATAGATTCACGTGCGACTGATTAAAAAAAAAAAAAAAAAAAAAAAAACAAAACGACCCATAAGTAATTTCGGAATATCGGGACCGCGTTTGAGTGGCAAAAATCTGGATTTTCCGGATTGTGGTCCAAGGGGAACCTTCAATTATTGCCTTTTCCGATTACTGATCGCTTTCTCCCCTCGAAAGGCATCTCGTCGATTGGCCAGGAATAAAACCAAATATACCTTGTCTGCAGTATTAAAATTCTGTCGTATAATTTAAAGATTATTTTCGCTTCGCAGTTAATGAGGACGTTCATTAAATGACGATTATTTCGACAAACATGTAATATTTTTCGATCCGTATTGAGCAATAAGTCGCGTTTTAAGAAAATTTATTGTGTAATGCGTGATCATTTATTCATATACTTAACAAACCATTAAAAATAACAGAAAAAATTAAATTTTTTTAAAATGATTTTTTAAAGATTAAAATGTTCTTTTATCTTGACATTAGAAATGATTGCATTTATATTAAATTATTTGTATCGATTTTGACAAGTCTGTAACATTGAAATGCCGAGATTATAAAATGATTTATAATTAATACTTCGCGGGAATTCTCGCAAGGTGAGTAAAAGAAAAAAAAGAACTACAAGCTTATATCGAAGCGTAATCTGTAAATGGTGTTGTCTCATAATATCGGATAAAGTATTAGTCCGCATCAAGAGCCCGATGCCATTACGCTCTCGAGCGTCTGCGTAAATACTCGTATGGATGATTTTATTTATCTTACGGCCGAAAGACGCTCCGAAGGCTCTTGGGGGCTTCTCCGACTCCTCGAATTATGTGTACATAATTTGTAATGATGACGGAATTAATACGCTGGCATTTTTTAAATAACTTTTTTTCTTTAATTAATGTTAGACGGTTACGATTCAGAAGCATATTTTTAAACGAAAACGCCGATATTACTAAAATCTGTAACGATTTTTTTTACGTTCTATACTTTCATTTCGGCGGCTGTATAGCTTATAAAAACGTATAGTATTATGTAATATTGAATCTGACCCATTGACTGAAATAAGAAAAATATTTTTTAAATTCTCGCGCGTATATTTAACTTGTTAACCAGAAGAAAGTTCAATATAAAATTACGAATAATAATATTCCAATACACTAATTAGTAAAGTTAATTTAACGACTCGATTAAATATAAATTTCTTTGAAATGAATTCAGAAAACGTGGAATATTTTTTCCTTGCGGTTTGCAGAGAATATTCCCTAATTATTATATCATTTTATTTTACAAATGGAAATTCCGTTTATAAGTTATATATTACTCTTATATTATCAGATTCGATAATGAATGTATAACGGCAACAACCAAATTAAGGACAAAGTCAGTTATACTAAATTAATCTAAGAAACAAAAATATCATGATAGATTTAAAAATAATATATGAATACGTAAATGATTATAAAAACGACAGAAATACTGGGATCGACGGCATTGTCGACGATAAATGAAAAGTGATTGTATAAATTTTACCCATCCGAGTCGGGTGGTATTTATTTATATTTCAATTTGCGTAAATATAATTCTAATAAAAGCGGACATTCGAGCAGACAGGAGCTTTTCAGTGGGAAGGGTCGGAGTATTCTTTTCATTCGATAAGAGCATGTACGTATCGAGCGGCAAACAGCAGGCGTTGCAGCGAGCTTACCTAAATACATTATATATGGAGCTTCGTGTCGAGAGACATTAGCAGCTTCTCAATATTGTTTCCCTTTTCCGCTTCCTGCCCTCCGACATTGTCCAGATCACGATAATCGAAGCTCGTAGAGACAAACTTCGCCGCCCTCTCCGCCCCGCCAGCCTCCTTCCTGCTTTGCCGCTGCTCGGCCTCTTTCTGCTCGCGCAAGGGGGCCGATCCGGGGGGGGGGGTTGGTCGGGTTCTCTATCTTGCTGCTATTAAAGCGAACAATACCGGAACTAGCCTGGGATGTATCCGTTTCTTAACGCCTCTCTCGCCTTTCTCCCTCTCGCCCTCCTCCCCACCATCGCCTTCGCCTCGGTCGATCGTTTTTCTTTCTGTCTTTGCCTTTCATTCGCTTTTTCCTACAATCCGCACCCTATACTTTTTTTTTTAACTCACCGTCCCCTTTTTCGCCCCAAACTTATCTGTATTGCTTTTCTTTTTCATCCCTTAATTTCCTCGCTGCTCGACTATCCTCGTATCTTTTCATCCCGCTCAGCCATTTTCTTATAGCTTTCAGCATTACTCTTTCTCTTAACCATTTTCCGTTTCTCCCATCGTACTCTCGAAAGTACCGCAAAAGTACAGTCAATTCCAGTTTCTGGGCAATTGCATTTCATTTGCTTCACCGATATTATCGATTCTCGTGATAATTCTAACTAATCAAGATTAATGGAATATTCTGCAGTTTCATGTACCATCAACTCAATGTAAATCTTATTTGTTCTCCAAGATAATACCTGCGAGTGAAATAATAAAAATACATAACGCACGATAGCGTTAAACGCGATAGAAAGACTATCGATATATTTTTGGCATTGCTATCGGCTCGCTCTGATCGAGACACAATGCCAATACCGCGCACAGCCAACGGCTGTGGCAAGGGGGAGGCTTCCGAAGAAATGAATTATTGCTCGCGAAATATGAAAAGGAAGACCATTAGGGCGCATCATCGGCGAAGCGCGGGGACGCGGCTCGCAGCTCCCGGGTGGGCGTCGTCGTCCTCTTCTTCTTCTTCCTCCTCCTCCTCGTCGTCGTCGTCGTCGTCGCCGCCGCCGCCGCCGTGCTCCGCTCCTCGTCCTCCTTCGGAGAAGTGCTTCCACGAAGTAATTTATATATTTTCTTCCGTCCGATATTTGTCATCAAAGAGTAGCCATTAGTGGAAGTGAACGGGGGAGGGGGCATCGGCGCGGACGCAGCGGGAGGCATTAGACCGTGCGGCTCCCATTAGCGCGAGGAAGCGCTCTTACTGGCACCATGGGATGCTCCCGCGCGCGTGCCCCCCTCCCCCTTCACCCGCCCCGCCATCCTACTCCTGCCCGCGGGCAAAACGGAATTGATGGCCGATCTCTCGATGCGTATTATTACGCGTTACGAGCAGTGCGATCGGCTCCGAGCGATCGATAAATAACAGCGCGGCCGCTCAATTGTCATTTTTCCTTTAAAGTCCCGGATTATATATGTCAGTACGCCCGACTCTGCTCGTCAAGCTTTAAGCATCGATAGGATTTCTCGTTTGATCCCGACGCCCATCAATATATCAAGTTTCAAGTAATTTTTTTGAATTATGAATGTACATTAAATAAGGTACTGGTTTTTATATCATAGTAATTAATATTATAATTTTTTTATATCACCATTTATCTCTGAGGGACGATTTTCTTGTCCATATGGTATAAGAAATATTTTTATCATTATTCGAATCATTGTTTCCAATTATTTCATGATTGTAATTTTTTTCTCAATTATTATATAAAGAATGCATTTTTTCTAACCTTTCACTATCATTTAGCGCAAAATTTTCATAAATTTGAGAATATTAGATATGACTTATAAATGCTTAAATCTAATCGTAAATAATTGAAGTTATGCTTGGATTACGTAAGATTATTTTGAACTCCTTATCCCCACGTCAATTTTTTAAATCCTCCTATACAAACTTACCTCATCCAAAAGAAACAGTAAAAAGATCTTCGATCCCTACCTTAGTTAAATGTCGTACGTAATCTAGATACAATTCGAATGGATTTTCATTATTTTTAGCGATATGTACTTATAAATTATTAAAAGTTTTTGTCTACTTACCTATACCAATTGGAAAAAAATAAGCCAATTGTTTTATGTAAAATTGTCTTATACAAGTATCATAAAAAATTAGCTTTAATTTCTATAAGATTTCATGGAAATTATGCTATTAGAAAGGTACGCGGATTTAATTGAGTTTGAAATGTAAAATAAGTTATATAATAATCTGATTTTTGCATTAAGTTAATTTGTATTAACCTGACATTGAGACAGAATTTATTTATTTGCTTTAGGTATAAAACTCATCTTAAATTTTTGCCTTCGTTAATTTCACTTAGTCGAAAAAATAATTACCCTAACAGGCCATAAAAATGTTCCATTTGAAAGGGATTTTTTTTACATCCTCTTTTCTGTGTCGTTCTCGCCCCCTATATTGTACATCATCTTCGCATTTTTCATAATTAGCGGGGCAAATTCATGATATCAAAAAATGACCTTTCTTCGAAGCCGAAAACGGGTCGGCCCGTCCGCGGCTCATCAAAGGACACGATAATAAATTCTTATAGCCGGTGCATGCGTGCAGCAGCGCGTTTCTCCGAAGCCACTTGTTCGCCTCCTACTGACATAACGACGGTTCTTCCGTTCATCTTTCATATGGATATATAGATATATATATGATGTACACACACACAACACACACACACACACACACACACACACACATATACATAGTGACCAAGGCGAAAATCAGCAGATGCTCGATAAATTCTTCGCCTCCTCCTTCTTTCGGACCGCGGATCGAACACGAAAGCGGCGCGCGCGCGCGCTTGCTTGCGGCTCCGGCGAAGAGGCGTAGAGGTGCAACAACGCCCCAATTCAATAATATCGCGCACGCAGGTATAATAATATCATCATCGGCTGCACGAGGGGGTAAACTCGCTCGATTAATCTCATATTGAGCGGATCGATACGATTGACCGCAAGCGAAGGCCGTTCCGACGAAAACGAGTTTGCCCCTGGGGCTCTGCCCCGAACCACCCTCCCCTTCCCGCCCCTCACCGCCCGACCCTTTCGGCACCGAAAAGCCGCAACGGACCTCACGCGCGCGAGCGCGCTCCCTCCTGCTCCGACGCTTCTTTCTCTCATTCAAGGCCAACTTCGTTTTTCCCTCGAGCGCCGCCGCCGCTGCAGTCGTCTCCGTTTCTCTGTCGGCCGGTCGTCTCACACGAGTCGTCGTCGTCGTCGTCGTCGTCGTCGGCGGCGGCGGCGGCGGCGGCGGCTCGCAGCCACCCCCTCCGTGTGCATAAAGGACGTATGAGCCCGCGCGAGCGCGCACGTCGGCTATAATTATCCGCGGGTAATCACGACCCACACCACCCCGCGTCTTACATGGCATCGGTCGCTTACCGCAGTCCAGCGCTACCGTATATATTCCGCAAAATTAGTATTTCCATTCCCTGGGAAAAAAAAGGACGAGACGTAGAAAGGGGGGAGCGGGAGGGAGAAAAAGACCGCAAAGAAGTCGATGAAGGGGAGGAGGGAGAAGGGGCGGCGGGGGGAGGAGGATGAGGAGGAGAACACACGTATTGCCTTTAACAAAGAAGGAGAGAGAGGGAGAACGCGGTAGCCAGATATTGAAAGTAGCCGGCGAGGGAAGAGCGAAAAAGGGTCGGGAGGGGAAGAGGGAGAGGAATAGAGAGAGAGAGAGAGAGAGGCCGCGCGAGGAGGGGGGACTTGAATTCTCTCCGTGGATCTCTCCCTCGCTCGCCCGCTCGCCCTCCATTACCTCACTCCACTTATGGCCGGCGTGTTTATTTTTGCAATTTGCCCCTCCGCGCGGAGCCGCGCGGCCGAGCAGCACGGCGCCTCCGAGACCCGACAATTAGATTTCCTTGGCGTCGCGTCCAATGGCCGTTCGGCTACCGTATAAGTGAAGGGCCAGGATGATCGCGCGTCCTTCGTCTTTCCTCGTTCTACACCCCATCTCCTCCCCTCCCCCCCAGCCGCTCTGCCCCTCCTGCCCGCCGCGCCGAGAGATCGAGAATCGAGCCGACTACTCTCGTCTACTTCGTCATTTTTGCCACCGCGTGCCGCTATACTTATCCATATACGCGAACGTATGAAGAATCATTATACAGAAGCGCCGCGCGCCCCCTCCCCGCCGCCTCAGTCCGCCCTCGTATGCGAACGAGCAAAAAGGCAGGCGTTAATATTTTTACTCCGTCCTCTCATCCTTCTTCCACATAATTCCATATATAAGTCGACAAAAAAAAATTTTCCGTAGTAACTAGAATATTACATCTCTTCTCATTGTTTCGTTAATGTGACTGAATTGTAATATATCTGTTTATGATTTATAAATACATTGCATTAAAATCTGTTAGTTCCGATGTATTGTAGTATTTGTTTGTTTGGAAGTTTACGTATCAGTAATTAACCTTTTGCAATTATTAATTGGTTTTGTAAATACTTAAATACTTTTAGTTTTCACATTTTTAACTAATTTAAATACATTTCTAATGATTAATACTTATTATCGATGATATTATTTTTTAAAAGTTAATACTATTGTAATAGCTTTACATTTTGACATAGTTATTACTTATATTTATGTTCTTTGTTTGACAACTAATTCTTATCATCGGATGTTCATTTTTTATTCTTAATGTGTTTATGATAAAAGGGTAAATAATTCAACAATATATTTGAAATTTTATGGATACGAGTTGAAGGAGTTTCAAGCAAATTGGAAAGTGCATGACTGTTTGAAAATCAATACCGGGCAGAGATAAAAATGCAGTATTATATTAAACGTACGTGAAAAGTTAAGAAGGGCGATGGAGAGAGGGGGGGGTGGAGAAGAAAGGCAGTCAGTCAGGTGGTGCAGTACGGGACCACCTACACCTGCTACGAAGTAATTTATCTCTTATCTTCTAGCACCGATACGAGATTGCAGGTGGAGATATCCCCGCTGTTGTGTGTGCCGCCCCGAGCTCCTCGTTTTTCTGCGCAACGGACGCGTTTTGTTCCCTCTCACTCTCTCTTCTCTCTCTCTCTCTCTCATTCGCTCTTTCATTCCTCCCTCCCCTTTCCCCGCTGCCTCGCGATTCTTTATTTTGGAATTCTCGAGTGGGGATCGCCGACCCATTATAAGCACATTCGGATATAATTTACGGAGTTGAGAAAAAGAGCGGGGGCTCAAGAGCAGGGGCGGACAAATAAGTCCGGGAGGCGGCGTCGGCGGCGGTGGCGGAGATGGCGGCTGCGGACTCGCGTCATGGGGCCGAGTACGCGCGTCGCGCGGGCGGTTGCCCCTCGCCCTCCCCCCGCGCCGCTCGAGTAACCAGCGAGAGGGATCGATAAAATTAGCCGACGGTCTTCGTAAGCGTCTGTCAAGAATTGAGTTACAAGCCGCGGCGAGCCGCCGGGATATTACGAGGCCGCGCATTATTCAGCGCGAGCGCCACACCTGGAGAGGTGCGAGAACGCGCGGCGAGTCCCGCTCGTATTATACGGCCGTCGCGCGCCGAAAGTGCAGGCCGCGAGAGGCCAATCGAAGAAAGCACTTATTCAAGCCTCGACTGCGATAATGAAAGGAACGAATGGCGCGGGCGCTGCAGGAAGTGCGATTTTGCGCTCGTGCCTCCCGACGCCTTTTACGATTTCATTTCGGCCCGAGCGAGGCGCGCTCCGCTCGCCCGCTGAATCGGGATTCGCTAATTAGCCGCGGCGAAGAATTATTGTTCGACATTAGCCACGATCGTCCTCCCTCCCCCCGCCTCACCTCTCGCCGCGTCTACGGGCTCGATTCGTTCCTCTTCCCCGGCCCCCTTCGCGCTCCGTGCGTGGCACCGATTTTTGCCGCGAGCGCGCTCGCCGACGACGGCCGATATCGTTCGCGCGCGACTTCGCCTCTAATGAATTCCCAGATACCTCGGGCACTTACCGGGTATACCCTGTCTCTCTCTCTCTTCTCTCTCTGCGCGCGATCGTCGTATATCACGCGGCAGATTCGCGTAGGCTCGGCGCCGACCTCCCGCGACACTGACCGATGACACCGGTCGGTCATAATTCTCTATTTATTGTTGGCTAAATTTAATCATTCCCGCGCTTTTAGCCGCATCGCCGGCGAATGCTTATCCGCGAATTTTTCCACCCCGCCGCCCAACCGGCCCTCTCGCGGCGACGGGGCTCGTAAGTACCGGTGTTAATTACCTCATAGAGCCATTATAGAGGCTACGCGCAAATCATATTCTATATTTACATTGTTGCGAGGAGGGCCGCTTCGTTATATTCGTTTCCTTCCTGCCGGCGACCTCGTCCATTCAAAATGGTTATACGTCTCGCTCGGGACGTACATATATATAGTTATATTAGCATTATAAACGGGAACGGCTACTTTTAAAGAGTCATTCATATATACTTTATATGGAAAAATATAAACTTGTACGCCGCCTTTATTACCTATATACGCTCGGCCGAGGCATATAACTCACATATACCGTGACGCCGGAACATGTTTTCATTAAAAGAAAGAAAAAAAAAAAGAAAATAAAAAGAAGAAGAAAGAGAAAAGGCAAAAGAAAAATGAAGCTATAGAAATCGAGACGATACCGCAAACTAATAAATAAAAGTTCGCATAAATTTTCTCGCGCCGGCGAAACATAGAAAAGGGTTGTGCTTAAACACCCGAAGATATTCCTCGCGCCATTAAATACGGCCGAAAGTTTGGTTAAGGCACGTATATTCGGTACGCCTGACTGGCGCACTGTAAACAAATATATCCACGGTGCCTCTTTTAACACGGACGCGCACGCATACGCGCGACCCTGCCGAGCGCAAATTAACTCCCAACGCGGAACGCGCGTTGAACACTTTAGTTCTGGGCTCGCCTAATCGTCGCTTTGACGAATCGCGTTCGTCTCGCGTCTTTCGAGGAAGACGTTATGCGCGCGCGCCCGCACTGCGCGCTCTGCAGAATCGCGCGCCTCGGCCGCCAGCGAAAGAAATAAGGTAAGCGAGAGAGAGGGGGGCAAAATCTTTGGCGGCACACTCCCAAAACTGCTTCGACTCATGAGCTCGTTGCAGCACTTTCAGCACCGAATTTATTTCCTGCCAGTCTTCTCTTTTTTAATCGTTCTCGATCGCCCCCCCCCCTCCTCCGAAAGCTCTCCTCGTCGCTTTCTTGGTCCCCCTCCTTCTCCTTTGTCGTTTCCGGACCAGAGGTACAAGAAAACGAGAGAGAAACAGCGATAGAGAGAAGGAGGAAGAGGCAGATAAGGAGAGGCGGAGAGAGAAAGAGAGAGAGAGAGAGAGTGAGAGAGAGAGAGAGAGAGAGAGAGAGAGAGACAGAGAAGGAGGAAAGAGAGCCGGGAGATCGCGCGAACGCGGGCGCGAGGCGGCTCCGTTCGAGGTGGAGGCATTAAATCAAGGCCTCGCATGCTTTGGATGGCATCTAACAAATGAGCCAATGACAAGCAGCCCCGGCGCGCACAGAGCGCGGCCCGTAAGCCGCGCGAGAGCCCAGGAACAAAACGATAATATATTCTGAGCGCGCACGCACAGCCAAAGAAACACACCACACGGAGGAGCGCGCCGATGGGAGAGACCCTCCTCGCGTCGCGCCGTCCGTCGTTGTGTGAGTCCGAGCGGCGCGCGCGCGCGTGTGCGTGCGCCTCTGCGATCGACGAAGCTCCGCGCGAGACGAAGAGCCGAAGGGACTCCCACGAGGGCGCGTTAAAAAGAGTTCGGATAACAAAGGGCGCTTGAGGGAGAGAACACCGAGGAAGATGCTGCAGTTGACGCTCTCTCTCTCTCTCTCTGTGACAACTCGAAAAAATTCCTCGAAACGATCGGTATTAGTAACTCATAAAAGACCGTGACATTTTCTTTTTTTTATGAATAAAATCGAGATCGACGACATTTGTCAGATAATTCGAGTACTTTGTCGACGTTGGGAGATAAATTTACGGCAAGCCGTGCTGTTATTATTATAGCATTGAAAGAATTATTTTGTGAGAAAGTCGTCGAGACCTAGATTTGCCTCTCGTTAATTTTCGCCGAATTTTCGAAAGCTCATTATTATTCGCTTCTATAAATATCCTCTATTAATTCTTGGTATGTAATTAAATTAAACAAAATGAGCTTCGATAATCGCAATAATTCATTATTGCCGCTTTAAAACAACAGTTTCTCAAAGATAAAGGAGATAAGGAAGGCATCTTTCGCATACATATGAATACATATAGAAAAGAACGAGGCGAAGAGGGAATCCAGCGCCCATTGGACGCAGTCTGATAAAAGACGTATTATACGAGCGGTAATGACGGTCAATAATTTAAAATATGGATTTCCATAAATCAGCGGCAATCTTTAATTTCTCGGAATGCCCGAGCGAAGCGCCCGTCCATCAAACACGGAGACGCACCGACTATTCCGCCTTTAAGACCCCTTCCGACCCCCTCCCAGCTCCCTCGGCGCTCTTCCCTCCCCGAACGCGCGCGGGCGCCTGGTCATTTGCACCGGGCTAGATTAATTGGATTAATTAGACATTATTGGGAGCGGGCCCCGGGGCCGGGCCGATGCATTAGTTCCTACATATACACGTGGGGCGGTCTGCGCCCCCCCGAGCTCGGGCTTCTTCGCTCCTTTCTTTCTTTTTCTTTTTACGAGATAGAGGTGCGCGTGCGTACGCGCGCGAGCGCGCCTTCTTCCAAGGCGTCGAATCCGAAGATTCGATTTTTTCGACTTCGAGGAAGAGCCAAATGCGTGGGAATCGAGATTCGGCGCGCAGATAATTGTCCAGAGAGATTTGTCAAGCACGACTTTGTATACACACACACAGACACACATATATGTATACACGGTGTAGATAAAAGCGTGTTCCTTCGAGAAAGACTGGTTTTGCGATTGTTGATCATTTTCTGGAAAGGCGCAGGTGCCAAACTTCTTTGGCGTATACGTATATGCCCCCAGAATACTTTATACTGGATAAGATTATTTCACAGCGCGACGGATGTATTACTGATTACATGACATCTTTATTGCTTACATTGATTTTTCTCAATATAATTTTTTTCGTTACTTAAGCAAATTACCAACTTGCTCCCCTCTCATTCGCGTGTAAATTATAGTATATAGGATAGTTATACCGGTTTCTGTGCCTGTCTTGAATTATATTGCTTTGCATTCGCTTAAATATTAAAAATAAAATGATAATACCTAAGATATATGTTGAATTCCCATTTACATATTTTCAATACAGACTTGGATAGGGATGGATATTTTTCAAATTTTCTTATAGGTATTATATTCCCATCTCATGGCTTAAAATTTTTACTAAAAATCTCAAAGTTTGACCGTGAATTAATTTGTCGCCACATAATAATCTAGGGGAAATCTAACTTGGAATTCAAATTCATAACTGAATAATCAATCGGCTTCTTATAGTTGTTAGGATGTGATTTTACTGATACAACATGAGTGTGTGACTTGTCATCGTTAGCTTTCTGTTCGATACACGTTGAGCTTAGTAGATTATAAGTGATTTATTAATAATTTACTTTGCATGTTTAAGAAGATAAAAGTGAGAATATTTACATAGGAACAATCACAGAAATATATATTACAAGAAGAGAGACAAATATATGAGTGACGGTTTTGGTCCAGATGGAGTGAGTTAACACTAATCACCTCCCAAATGAGTACTGTAAACTTTTAAACCAAATGTTACCTATCTAAAACGAGTATTTCTATCCAATTCAATTATAGTCAAATGATTTTTTTTTTTAAAACAATGGTTTATGATTTTACAATCAGTAGAGGGATTCTATAGCGCTATATGAAGAGCGATATTTAGTGCAACGCATTCTATTGTAAATGTGGCGGCTCCTCTATTTATATGCCTATGTTAGTTTTTACATTTAGCTTGCTATGTGTAGAGGCAGACTTCAATTTGAATACGTTTGAATTTTTTCTATTGTTTGCAAATATATCATAGCAGTTGCGATTACTATTTAAAGACTAGGTGAAGTGATATATATATATATATATATATATATATATATATATATATATATATATATAAAAGTATGATTTACATAAGACGATCGTGCAATCTTGATTGAGATCTTTTTGATTTTTCTAGAATGACTTACAATGAAGTTGAGTATTTCTATCGATTTTACATTGGCTATACACACCTTTTATTTAGCATATCATGGTATTTGCGCCAATAATCAAATTACTTTTTTATAAGATTTTCTATAAATTTTTACGTACATTGTGTATAGATTCCAAGCAATTGATTAAGAAAATAGATGATGAAATTTTCCAGTCTTGATGATAACTTCGTGATCAAAATATTGACAATATCGAGAAGAACAAATGAATACCTTAATAGTAAATTTTATAGAATCAGGTACTCTATATCGTCATATCTTATTTGATACATTAAGAACTTTACTAATTTTTATGCTCTGAATATATCTCTAAATATAGTATTATCCGTTAGAACGATGATATATTACATCAATAAATTAAGAAATTTTCACATAATAGCAGATTTTTCGAAACACCGACGGCCTCCTGGAAATTCGCAAATTTACAGAATTCTCTTCTGTCCTGACTGACCGATGGAAACTTCGCCGCATTTTCAGCATTCGTCAAATTAAAATTCTCGAGTATTTTATTTGTTTCGCGCGTTGCGCACGCGCGACGCAGCCGAGTCCCCGGCTCCACTTTCGCCGGCCCCCTCCTCCTTTCTCGCGTTGCATGGCCGAAGTCATTACCGGTCGAAAATTTGACACGGTTTTTACTCCTGCTCCGCGCCAAGACTTCTCGACGAGCGAGAGCGCCGTGCCGCGACTTCGCCTATAATTATTTCCACATCTATCAAGCTCCCTCGCTCAGGCCGGCCGGCTCGCTCGGACGTACTTCCATTCGAAGATTGAAGATTCGGCGAGCCCCCGACGTGCCCATCGCGCGCTCGCGCTGCCCCCCCCCCTCCCTCGCGACTTCGTAACGCAACGACCGGGGCATCTCGGACGACTTTTCAAAAGCAGCGTGGAGCGCACAGCGCCGCCGTTACCGCGAAACGTAAAACGTTGATAGGAAACGAAGGGATGGACGAGTAACGACGACGACGACGGCGACGACGACGGAAGGGGGAGGTTGTTTATCTCCTTCTAGTCGATCGACGAAACAGCTGCCGACTTCTCGGCGAAAGACGGCTCGCCTCGCTATCGCACCCCCGCCGGCAGGGCGATAGAGCGATAGATCGCGCGTTCAACGAAAGCTGCCGAACCGATTTACGGAGATTCGTGGCGCGTACTCGTGACTCCTAATTTTAAAGCTCGATATAAAGACGTTTATCTGCGACTTCTTTTGAGTACTACATGTCCGAGCGTTATAGCGCGCTCAGAAGATCCCAATCGATGACTACAAATCAGGAAAGTCATATTATATATATTTAGGTAGAGCTCGATAAAATAGTGGAACGTCGCGGGAGAGCGAGCTGCGGAAAGGAAAAGAGAGGCAGAGAGAGAGAGAGAGAGAGAGAGAGAGAGAGAGATAGGAATAAATGTCTCAAGACTAATTTCTTGGCAAGTCAATTACCGGTTTTCTCGATAGACGAAGGCGTCGACGAATAAAAGGAGTCGTGGGGGGGGAGGAGGGGGGAGGGTGCAGAGAGGGGTCACCAGCGGCAAATAGAACACGAGGGGGATATACGGCGGCGCGCCAGTCGCGCTCTCCGTCGTATTCGAGACTTCGAAATCCTGCACGCGCCCGCGAGCTCCTCTACATATCTATATAGCGAGGACGCGCGCTCTGATGTATTTCTGAAGCTTGGCGGCCGGCCACCATTATGCACATGATAATTAGAATGCGTTGGCGCGTGTCTCAATATATCCGCGCGCGCTGGCGTATTATGCGCTCGCGGGCATAAATGGAGTAGCCTGTAACGCTCCGGCGTATAGCGCGCCGCGACGGAAATTACCGAAGAATGAAAGAGGAAGAGAGAGAGAGAGAGAGAGAGAGAGAGGGAGGGAGTTAGAGTGCGGCGAGGGGGTGGGCGAGAGCGGGAACGGAGAGGCTGAGACACTGAATAAGGAGACATGAAAGAGAGCTAGACGTGGATTACTAGCTGAGAGACCGGGCGAAACGGAGACTGGAGGACCGCGCGGACTACTAGAATGGAAAATAGAGATCGCCGCGGGAGGGACGCGAGCGCGCGTCTGAGGGGGGAAAAGTCGACGTTACGTGCCCGGGGCGCGGACGCGAGTCCGGTCGAAGACTCTGGCGCATTGCGTTAGTACGAATATAGCCATGTGTCTTGCGAATCGACTCGGCTCTTGGGAGCTTTTTGCTAGTACGTTAAAATAGTTCGAAGGTGCGTTTGAACGACTCGCCAGCTGGCCCCAACGTGGCGTCCGCCCGTTCGAGGTCGATTGTCCAATCCGAAGTGTTTCGATCGTTCGTGATAAATCGATATGTCGTCGAAGAGCTACTGGCCCTTTTGTACACGCAAGCCATAAATTTGTACTGAACGGCTGATGTGCTGGAAGCAATTCTACCAATGATCCAGTTGTCCAAACACGAACAAGTTCACAGCTCCGAAATTTATGCCGTTGGTCGATATTTTCTATCGCTCAACTCATAGAAACGTTCTGTTCAGCTATCGACGCTTCTTTTCCTCGGGTTGAGTAACGACGCAGCGGCGCACATAAGCCGTACAAAAAGATCCGCGCGAGATTAGTCTACGCATATATATATATATATATATATATATATATATATATATATATATATATATATAGCCGCTTAACGTTGCGCTGTGTTTGCTAGACCGGTGATATATCGACTATTACGGCGGAGCTAGCACCTGTTAATGCGTTTCTCTCATCCTCGCCTCTTTGCTCGCTCGCAGCACCTGACTCTCAAGACTCACGTGTGGGGCTCGCACGCGGCGCGACCATTCAAGCCGTGAGAGAGAATGAAAAAGAGAGAGAGAGAGAGAGAGAGAGAGAGAGAAAGAGAGGGAATGCCATAGTGAGCGAGCGGGGTAGAGGCGGGGAGGGAGAGGTAGACGAATGGCCTCAGTCGAAATGGAGTTGTACAGCATTGTAACACGACTCGCGACAAATCAGTTTAATTCTCATGATCGACCGAATGATTTGACGCCTGATGCATGTATTGTGCTCGATGGAATGCACGGTTGTTCAATTGTCGAAATCCCCCCCCCCCGGACATTCGTGGCCTGTCTCGTGGCTTAAAACAGCCTACATTTGACGAATAAATTATTCTTTTCAACTCGACTCTGCATTCGGAAAATCCTATTTTTCATCGTTCCACCTATGCATTTCATATTTACATTGTATCTGTACCTTTATTTAAATGTCCGTTAAATATTTCTCAATGTACAAGCTTAATATTGGTTTTTCCCAGCGCATGCATATACATAAATAAAATAAATTGATGTAATTAACAAATTGACGTATATGACCACTGTAATATACGTCTTCAGCGAGTATTCCAAAATGTCAACAACGTTCGTAAGCCTCTTATACAATTTTTTTCTAAATAATAATTTATATATATACCCGGGATGAAATATAGTTTCTTTCTATTCTTTCAATTTTTTGTACTTTCATAAGCATCGAAATCTTATTTATCAAGAGTTGAAACATCATTGTTAATTTTATTAACTATTTGCAAATGCAACTGAGAAGCGCAAGTAAAAATTATAGCGCTTCTCGACATAATCGCCGAATTTTCAGCCAGACCGAATGCGTTAAATGCATAATTTCCTAAAATAAGTGCGGTAGTCTACCGCCAGCCAATCCGGAGCACGTATGAAAGGAAGACGGAGCGGATGAGAAGAGTGCGTATACGAAGGAAGGAGAACTTGGAAATCTTCTTAAATCTTCGGCCTCTCGTCCACGGGGGCGCAATTATATATTCCGCCTCTCGTCGCGGCGGAAGCGAGAGTAGGATATCGGATTATTATTAGGCATCGGGAGAGAGCGTGGCCGGCGACGGGCCGAGGGGGGAGGGGGCAGAAACAAATAATACGATTACCCTCTGTTTCCGTTTATTAAACGAAACACGATAGCGTCATGAAGCTGACCGCCGCGGCCGCGGTTGGTCTTACCGTGCGTCGAACGCGCCGCGCGCACCTCCGGCAGGCCGCATCCTGGCACTTCGCGGCCGTTCTCCGGCTTTTCTTCGTCTGTCCTTTCTGCGCGCACGTACATCGCCGGCGGCGCGCCTGGGCTCGATGAGAAACCCGATACTTAGCATTTGCCGCCGTAAGAGTTGCGCGAACGACGCCGGGGACGCCGGGGCGAGGAAGAAACTCTAGCGTAAGCCGCCTCGACCGGGAAGTAATGCCGTTTAATTGTATATATAGGTGCATTGGATAGGGACGGATGTTCGACTTCGCTGCTGCATCTACGAATGCTCGCTCTATTCGGTTACAAGGAGGAATTACACGCGATTATTGCTATACTCGTGTTCCTATACATATAAAAACTGTGTGAGGTGTTCACCTTAAATTACGTTTACTATACGAGAGTCAGAATATAATCGGAATAATATGATAATGGTGTTCTCGAGTGATTATTGATCTGATGGAGCAAGAATATAATTTGAATTATATTGTATTACACTTGGGATTCGGTCAATTTTTAGGGGAAAAATTGCTAGACCAATAAAAAATAATTCTAATAACATTAAATACTTAAATATTTTTATAGACAATAAATACATCAGAATTTTTCAAACTTTAAAGAAAACACTGCTCTTTAACTATTTAGCGGGTTACATCACATCATCAAGGAATTTGAAGATGGATTTAGAAAGCCATACAGCTTTTTCTATCATGAAGATACTTCGTATATTTCGTGCATTGTATAGAAACGTACAGGGAGCATATTATTCTCATCTTATTGTCATATTATATAATACTTTTTTATATATGGAAATGTGATTCAGTACATGTTTGTTATAACCGATAATATATACGCAGAAAATGTTAGATAAACAACGATCCTAATGATGACACAGCTACTAGCCTATATATTATATCGTAAAGGTAATCATTGATTATGGAACTCTGGGATTCTAAAATCTAGTAAAGAACAGGGCCATCCAGCTTTCTGATTTCTTTCGGGCAATGAATGTTCTAAAATTATTGAAGTCCTGTCCTAATTTAGGAATCCAGAGTTATAGTGTAGCCACATAATAACATTTCGAATAGCAGTCGTGTTAGCAAGGAACGATGATTTTCTACAAGTTCTTTCACGTACAAAAGAGAGATGAACCGTTTTCGATTGTATGCATCGTCGTTGATCCTCAGCACTATACCTACGTATTACATATTAATTTGGATACATGCACAGCAAAAGAGTTTACTTTTATAAGGTATATGTTGATCAAAAAAATTTCCAAGAAATAATTTTTCGAATTCTTGAGTTTCCTCCGCCCCCGGCCCCGGTAGAATTGAGTATTCAAAATTTAAGCAATAAGTTAACTTTAATTCTTTGTTAACGAATGCAATAGCTATGGGATTTTATAGTAAATTTTATTTAACATATTGGCGTTGTCCAATAAGAGTTTGTTCTTTACGTGACATTTAATGTATATATAGCGATCTAGCGATCGTACTTTTGTATCGTAGTTTTCAATGTTTAAAGCGTGACTTGACTTTCTCTTCTCAACTGCTCAGATCGTTTCTCCTAACGGTCAATAAAATCGACCCTTACATCGTTCAACACAAGAAACGAGGAGATTCAAACTCCAGCAAAACTTTTTATCGAACTTTACCGAAGAAACCTCTTTACCTTTGGTCGGCTCAACGTCGTTAAGCGCGATAAAAAGCGAGCTCGTAAAAGATGCGAAACGCTGCGAAATGCCCCGAGCCAACCCCGTAAGATATCGATGATTTTCGCGTGGCTCATTAACGAGCCAATGCCCGGCGGACGTAAAGCGCGAAAGACCAGCAAGTATATACGCTCCCTAACCTCTCGCGCGAGGAGCGAAGGAAGCTTGGGCCAGGGGAGGGGTTCGCGGGGGGAGGGCGCGAACGGCGCAGGAGGGAAGGAGCGACGGGGTCGGGGCTCGCGCGGGGCCCGAGCGGCGATAAAAAGGAGCGCGCTGGATTTGGTTTTAACGATTACAAATTGGGCGTCCGATCGGGGACCTATTCCCGGATTAATAGAGCGATAAATAATCGAAAGCTGATTACGGGAACGAGGAGCGCCGGCTCGGCGATTCCCTGCCCTCTTCCTTAAATCATTCCATCGTTCTTCCAGTTGCCGCCGCCGCAGCAGCCGCTCGACTTTGCCTCCGGTTTTTTTCTTCTCGTCATTCCTGCGGCTCGGAGGACCGATCTCGCGAACTGGACTAGTTATATATATATATATATATATATATATATATATATATATATATAAATAAATGTTTATATATGTACAGCGAACTCCCGCTCGCCTTCGGATTTGCGATATTAATCGTTAAAATTTTCTTGTATTTCTCCGGGAGCGAGGGTATCGCGCGAGATATGCTTCACTGCTACTTATATTTTCATTGTGCGCACGGGACTCGGGAGAATGAGCGGGATCCTAAGTTATTCGCGCGGTCGGCGCGCAAACCCCGCGCGGCGCAACATATTACGCACATTAATACGGGAGCATAACTGGCTTGGCAGCCGGGACGGGGAGGGGGGTGGAGAAAATTCGAAGGCAAGCGTGTATGTATATAGTTAATGCACAACACTTAGCCAACTTGAGTTGACTTTCCGTTTTTCAGTGTTATATATACAAGTACATATATTACTTCGATAATAAGTATACGCGTTAAATATTACTAATTCAGCCGAGTCCCGCGGTGTAACGCCCCATCCATCGTAATCTCGTTTCGTGGTTAAACTTTTTGCTCCCGTCCTTATTCTCGTTTAGCCTGGTCGCAGCTTAAAAGTCGCATTTAACTTCGCCTAAAAGCGCCCAAGCACCGCGCGGGGCTCGATGATAGCCGGGCGGGGCTGCGAAACGCGCGCATGCAAGAAAGGCGCTTTGTGCACGAGCGTGCCGGTCAAAAGCATACCGACATCCATTCATTCGCATCCGGTCGAGCATTGATAGGAGACTGCGTCGCGCATAACACTCGTCCGCTTTGATCAGCAAGGCCATCGACGAGGTACTTCCTCCCCCCCCCCTCTCTCTCTCTCTCTCTCTCTCTCTCTCTATCTCTCTCGCCTCGACAACTCTATCATCGGAGGTCCCAAAGAGACCTGCGATCGCGTGCTCGATCCTGTCCGTCACCCACAGCTATATATGCGGAACCTCTACCGCGCATGCGTGTCTCATCGGTTCGGCATCGTTATGCTCACGGAATGCCGATTGTCCGCGGATATAATTTATCGGCATTGTCTCGCACCTTCCGTTACATCGTATGCATATATATGGTATATAGGATGGAGATAATAAAAATCGAGCAGACCCCCGCGCGAGCGCCGTATTTCAAGGACGTGCCTACGACACGGAAAAATTGGAGCAGAGCGCAGGCTTTCATGGGGACGGCTCAGGCGGAGCTCGATCCATTCAGTCCGATTATAGCGATGCCATGCACAATGGATTTTTATGAAAGATGCCCATTTCGATATAAGCCGGACGGATTGTCGCGGCATATCGCATCGGCGATGTCGAAATTCCCTATTGTTACGGCCGTGTCCGGAACTTTCGACGAGAGAATTAATTATCCCGACGTGCGAGGGAGGGCTGAGGGGGAAGAGGTTGGGAGGGGGGAGGCTAATTGATTAGCTCATACGGTATCATGAAAGGCGCCGGGACAGAGCATCACCGTGAAAAGCGAGAGAAAGAGAAAATACTTGGAATACATGGAAAATACCCCCTCCTTCCTCCCTCATCGCCCGCGGAATAGATGGACGATGGAGAGCTGAAATTAAACAAAGACAAGCCCTCGCTCGGCCCGGACCGCGATTATATACCCACTCTCATCCTTTCCAAGAGACGCGGCGGCGACGCAACGCTTAAACCATTCGGGAATATCGCTATATATTCGCGAGCGCAAACTTCCTCCTCGTCCCCTCCCCCGCGCCGCCTTTCGGCCCTCACTCCCTCTTTCTATGTAAATTCCGCGAATTAATCTATGCCGACAGCGGTAATAATAAGGAAATGTTTCAATCTCGGTGATGTATGAACTATGGACATCGGGATAGAATGAGGGAGAGAGGCGGGCGCGAGGCAGGAGAAGGGACGCGGAGACAGACGGGCAGTGAAAGCGGGATGGAACGCAAAGGTTCGTTGTTCCGGACGAACAATCGAGGTGCCCTTCGCGTGCAGGAAACGAAGAAGCTTATTCACCCAGGGTTCGCTCGCCTCGCGTTTCGCGTTCCAAATCTACGCTTCCAACGTATCCCCTGTGCAGAAAAAAATGCATTCCCCCCCTCCCCGTTCCTCTTTACTCTCCTCGTGCAGTGCACGTACAATGTTGCATTTTTTCCAAACATACGCCTCGTCTACGTACAAATCCCATTGTCACGACGGTCGTGAATTTTGTCGCGCGTTCCTGTTTGTACCGAAGCGGGGAGTCGAAGCATCGAGATGTATGCTCGCACGGAGCTCGCGCGTCTGAAATTGCCAGGGACTTTGATCGAAGGAGAAGAGTCGGGAAGTCAGATTAAGAAAGCCCGGTAGAGGCGCGGGCGGGGGGTGGAAGGGGGGGGGTGGGTAAGGCGGAACGGGGACGCGGGGCGCGGCGGCTGGTTTATCTTCGATTACGAAACGTCTTGGCGCTGGTTTCTTAGTCGGAGATTTATGGCGAGCGATTTGTCGGTACCGCCAGATTAGAATTAGTTTGCGGAGTCTCGCCACCGCCGCCACCGCGACTATACTATATACACCGCCCACCGCCCCCTACCCAACCCCCGGTGGTACTAGTCCGGGCCTGCGGAGCGTTGTTTGGCGGGCGAGCGGGCGAGTAAATCGGGGTCGGGAGATCGAGATCCGCCGCTCCTCCGCGCCTTAAGAAATATTCATTGCAGTGGCTATAAACAAGGCTTCGCCCGGTATTTAAATTTCAAATTGCCCATCGATTCAAGGACCCCCTCGACTGTGCGCATTAGGAAAAACAATTTGCCCATTACTGTTAAGCATGCTTATTAGCGGTTCTTGAACGAATAGAGAGAAACAATCGTCAGCTCTAATCGTGAAAATGAAAGATAGGAGGAAAGAAAGAGCTTCTGGGTGAGAAATTGGAAAGAACGCTAACTCGGTCGAATTAATGAAATTTATTCTTGGATATATATGCGCGTATAGATCGATAAGATAGGGAGCTAATATCCTATTCAAAGAGGACGCGTGCCTCTATATCCGAAGCGCTGCGGTGTAATCAAAGATTAGCCCACCCCACCTCCCCTTCCGCGCGCGCTACTCCCTGAGAATTTTCACCCTTCCGGTGCGAGCAATATTAATATCTCCAATCATTCACCGACCCCTTTGCGGACCCTTATCAAGGAGCGCCATAGACGCGAGCTTGATATGCGCTATTCTGATTTAAGCCGGTTCGCTCCCGGGATACTCGCCGCCGTTGTAAAACAAACTGCCGCGGAGGGTCTCTGCCTTTCACGCCGACTCGCCGAGCTGGATTTGCAATAATTTTCATCGGGCGAACGGAGCCTTTGCATCGCGGCGGAACCGTCGGCCCGCGCGCGAACCGCCGCTCGGCTTATCAATTCGAGTGCGCGCGGACGAGCGCCTCGCCCTCTCGCTAATTTGTCCATTGTAGGGAATCGCGTTCTCGAAGTATCACCGACTCGAGCGAGATCAGTAATCTATCGACGACGTTCGTGTGTTATTTTCCATGGTTCGTAAAAGCATTGTATGTATTATAAACTTGGATCTATACATACCAACTTCATCTCTTTAACGTTCTCTCACATGAGAATTACGGATTTTTTCGTTAAAGTTTTACAAAATCTTTCGTTGCCTTCAAGATATATTATATTTCGATAGTCTCGATTACGAGCCTGAGACAAAAGTTTGGAATTACTAGAATCAAGAGAATTTTCCTTAACTTTCTGGAATTTTAGCACGAATTGCCAATTTTCTATTTTCTTATGCTGGAAAAAATTTATAGTCGTCGCTCCGTATATCACCCAGACTATAATATTACTTCGGTTATAAATAATAGCAAGTGTTCGGATCCCCGCGCACGCCCGCGCGCTCAACGATTCCCCTGGCTTGCCGATGGCCAGGCACCCGCAATTCCCGAGGCCGTCCCTTGAAAAAGCCCATCCAACGAAAACAAAGCGCAGAAGGCCTCGACGTCGAGGGTCGACGCAGGCGGCGCGCGAACACAGAAATCGCGGCCGCGTACTAAATTAAGACGGCGATTACACTAATCATCCCGGACGCTCAGTTGCAGAGCAGCTGATGCAACAGCGCCCAACGAGCCGTGAATCCGAGAGAAAGAGGGGGGGGAGGTAGAGTGAGCGAACGGAGCCCAGGAACGTGAAATAGACACGTCGCCCGGTCGACCGCCGGGCGGACCCGCGACCGCGTCCGCGGTGCGACCGGGCGCGCCCCCCGGCTCTCGTGGCGCATCGCCTCCTGGTCGACGTCGTGGCCCCCGCCGCCGCCGCCGCCGCCGTGCGATAATTAATGACTCGGGTGTTTGTGCGCGCGCGCGCGCGCCTGGGAAGTATCCCTCTCGCAATTTATCAGCCGACCGGCGGTTCTTCTTTCCTCGGCATCGCGCTGTCCATTCAGGCGCGGCGACGCCGCCGCCGCAGATAAGGCCGCGCGGGCGTTTAACTCGACGCCATTCACGCGCTGGGGGGATCGGGGAGGGCGGCGAGTTCTGGGCGAAGGGTTCGCCGGAAAACTCGAGACGCGGAGGCCGAGCCCCGAGGTTCGGGGGAAGGGGGCTCGTCACGTATTCGCCTTCTATTTCCCTTAGCCGACGCTCTCTATATGCAAATACGCCGGAGCGGTCATCTCCCACCCCCACCCCTCTCCCCGCCCACGGCTCGCTCTCCTGCGAGGGTCGGTCGAGGATTACGCCCGGCGCGACGTCTGCTATCTATCGCGTCGCGCGCTGATACGCGCGGCGACGACGCGGGCCGTCGAGTCTGCGCGCGTGTAACGCCGTGAGTAACGCGCGCCGGAATAACGCGCCGGGCACGAGCCGCCAGAGCGCGTAAGTTGGCTTTGCTCTCGGGGTCGTTATAAATAGCGGCTTTGATATCCAGTCGCGCCTTCGGCGGGATGAATCCACCCCCACCCCCCCTGCCCCCCCATCGCCGCCATCCGCCGCCGTCGCTCGGCGTCCCCTGGGAGGTGGGGAGGGAAGGACGAGGCGTGGGTGGTGGAGGAGGATGGGAGAGGTTCCAAAAATCAAAGGATTAACGACGTGTGCTCTCGTTTACCGGCGAGCTCTCTTTTCGCCGCAGCGCCGTGTCGTCGCCGCGGCCGCGCTACCGTTGGCGCGCGCTCGACTGGCTCGTCTTTCACGCTCTCGCGGCCCGCTCGGAATTTTCAAAGTAATATCGCGAAATTGATATGGCTTACGGGAACGGCGGGCGTCGCGAAATGAGAAACGCGCGCCTCCCCGCAAAGACAGAAGGATTGGCAGAACCAGACAGACGAAATGAGAAATAAAAGGAGTCTTTTGATCAAGTAAGTAAACATTGAGAAAACAGCCCGAGTCTCGGGGAGCGCCGAGTCTTTTTCAATTTGATACTTTTTTGATTTTTTTTTTGTCGCAGCCACACTTTGCACCTGACGTGTATTGACGTCGCCGTCATTTTGAAAATAGCATGTTTTATCTTATTTTGATAAATTTCTCTGTTTCGATTAATAAACCATAGGACATTATTTGACCTGGAGTAGATTAGTGCATGGAGTTGTTGAAACTAGGAAAAAACCCGAGGATGGAGATCTAATCAAAATTAAAATTGTACTTATGTCCACTGTTTTGAATTAACTTAATAAATATTTTTATCGCTTCAGTTCAGTTTAGTTCCTGAGGATGAACCGTAGCAGTTCGAAACTTCGAGCATCAAAGGAGAAAATAAGGTGGTGGAGGCAGTCAGATTGTCCTTTGCTCACATAGTATATCGTTTATTATTTTTATTATAATTATTTTATATTTATATTATATTATTTTATTATTATTTTAATTTATTAGTTTTAATTTTTAATCTAATTAAATTTAGTAATAAGTTTTATTTCAGATTCTTTGGCGGTGATAATAAATAAGGATAGTCTGACTGTCATTATTTAGTTACATATAATACGATTGTAAGAACGATAAAACTATTTTTTAATTTAATATAGAGGTCTATTTTAAGGGTTTGAACTACTAAAGAACGAATAGATGTGGTCTTATTTCTGTCAGAAACGTAAAAGAATAATAATTTAAAGATTTTATTTAGATTATACCTAGGACTAGAAAAGTAATTCATATAAATTTCATACGAATGTGAACTAAAAAAAATACGGAAATTAGTTGAAAAATGGTTTTGTACAATGTTTTTCGTTTTTATTGGGAACTTGAAATTGGATGACCTTATCAATTCATTTATTCCACTGATTGTTTTCCAAAATTTCCGGGTCCTAAATTTCGTCTCGATCCTGTTGTAAGAAGGGAACGAGTCGGAGAAATCAGAGTTTAATCCATAATTATTATTTTAGAAAAATGAAGTTATCATATGATATAGAAAACAATATTTATTATGTAACAACCAATTTCAATTCTTGAGCCTTGTCGTGGGTTCTTCGATACGAGCAGGGATGTTGTTATCCTTATATAGTTCACAGCATCCTTTGAACCAACAACAGAAATGAACAAGTTGAATATATAATTTATCTCCCTATTTTTTAATCTGTATCGCCTTTCCTCTTTGTATGAAGATTCCTTGATTAAAACAGTTGGAAAATATAAAGTTAGTAGAACATCATACGCACTAATAGAATAAACTCGCTTTTTATCCTCTTTACGATTACTTCAACGAAATCTGCAACAACGAAAAAACATGGCCTCTAGATGAACGATAATCCACTGCATAAAGATCTCTAATCAATAGTACAATTGTGGATCGCTTTTAAAGGGAAGACACAGCCGGGGCGGGGCTCGAAGCATGCTTACAGCTGTGCGGGAATGGCAAGATTGGTCGATTGTCCGAAAGGGCTCGCCGAGGTAGCGCTGTATGAGCGATATCCTGGCGAAGGCGGCAGCTGGGTGGCGCAGTGCGCACCTGTCGCTTTCCGCAGAGAGAAACAACAGGTTATAACGCGCGCGAGCTCGAACATCAACTTTTTTGCCCTCCCGACTCTCGCGCCTCTTCTTTTTAATGCCAATGTTCTCTCTCTCTCTCTCTCTCTTTCTCTCTCTTCCACCTTCTCTCGCTCTACCTCCTTTTCTTTCTCAGTACGAGACTTGAATTTAACGAAGCTTAGTTAAACGCGTGCAGGGTTCGGTGATCGTTTATGACACCCTGAGTGTTACCCAGGCATCGGTCGAGAAGATTATTTCGAGCAAGCGATTTGTCGAGTGTTTAATTATAAAAAAAAAAACCGAAGGTGAAAGACTCGTGGATATTTAATTGTATGACCTTCGATATTATTACTTACATGTTACATTAAAATAAGATAATGAGACCTTAATTTCAACTGATTTTAATCACGGTCTTTCAGAATATATACACGCAGAATATATCGAAACTATGTTTTGGTAATTATAATATAAATACAATGATTAGAAAATTATTATTGGAAAAATTAAGGAAGCATATCATTTTCGAAATCGTAAAAACTTAATTATTTTTATTTATTATATCATTAGAGAATTTTCACAGATGAATTCTCATACCTACCATTGCATTCAAAATTTATTTTAAACTTGGTACGTTAAATATTAAAGATCTTTCATTTTAAACCTGTTAAAACATCATCGTTCTAAAAATCAGTTTCAAGATTAATGAGAATTTCATGTAATAATGAAAGGCCTAGTGACAAAATATATTTAACAAATTATCATCGACATTGCGGTTTACATTTTAGCTCAACTACAAATAGTAAATACACAAGTCCGCATTTATTCAATATAATTAAAAAACTTTGCAGTTGATCACATTCTTATCCTCATTTAATGAAAGTAAACAAAATTGACTTTATCTGTTTCGTACATTCTTTGCTGTCCCATAAGATAAAAATCTTAAATCGATGATGGTATACAATAAAAATGTAGAATATACCATATGTGCGAAGAAAGTTTATTGCATAATATATAAATATAGAATAAAACATGTATGCAAATATCTTTCCAATAATATATTTGAAATGCGAAGACCGGAAACACTGCTGGACATAAAGAATCAGTAATAAATCTCTGTAAAGTTTTAATAAAGGGTAACGAATCGCAAAGTTTTCAATAAAATATAAAGGGCGCGCTGAATAGCCAAAATTCCAAGTATCGGGCGTCCCGAATTTTTTGCAAACAAACAATAAAAATCAAGGCGAGGAAAAAATCCGTTTCTATTAGAGGAACCATAAGTCACAATTAGGTCACTTGCCGTCAGGGCGGGGTGTGTCGCGCACCTTATTCCATTCTTATTCCACGCCTGCACCTTATTCCTTCTCGCGCAGAAAAATAAGGAGGCGCTCTCGTGTAGGTGTCGAGTGTAGGTCGGGGTGCGTCTCCATTGGCACGACGACTCAAGGGTTCAAACGCTAAATAAAGGGAATTGATGGCGAGTCCAGCTTCTTTTTTTTCATTGTTTTTGCATTTCGTTTAGTTATTTGTTCTGTTTTTTTTTTTTTTTTTTTTTCTTGTCGTTTTTGGACTCTCGCGCTTTATGCAGGGTCTTTGCTTACGAGCGCGCGCGCACCGTCTCGCCGTATCCGCTCGGCCCGCGCGACTTTCTTATTATTATACTCGCAACAAAACTCGGCCGGTTCGCAAAAACCCGTGCCGTGTACCCCGGAATTCCGTGAATCGAGCGTCTCGAGACCGGCCCCCACCCTCGTAATCCGATAGTCTATATCTGATTTATCGCCTAGTCTGATTCGCCCGCGCCCAGCCCTTGCGCCCATACGTATATACACAGATACGCAGGCCGTCCTAGTCCGAGGCATAAATAATTACCCCTCGTAGAGGCTTTGTGTCGCGCCGGATCGGTCCGCGCGCGTTTCGGCCCTCCCCCGAGGCTCGCCGCACGGCCGCGCGGTTCGCCAGGCCCATACAGCCGCGTACGCGATTTCAGATTTATCGCCGACGGAGTGCCGAGGGCGGCCGGATCCTACGGCGACGGGCGCTCCTCCACAAGGAATCGTTAAAGATCAATAATTCAGCCCGAGCGAGAGGCGACGGTTCGCTAATCGCCGATAAAGCCACGCGAACGGAGCCCCGCCGACGCGCGACCGACGCTCCTCGCATAATTTCTTCATTATTCCTCGTTAAAGAAAGCCGCGGCGGCGCGTTGCGTCGGGTTGCGCCGTACGTGCGAAGCTACCCCCCCCCATCCCCGGCCGAGCGACGGAATATCCTTCGAGAATTTGACAAGTTGTTTCCCATCGCTCTCTCCCTCCCGCCCCGATCGACCCACCCGCTCGCCCGCTGGCTCGCCCCCTGCCGTCCCGCTGAAAACGTTTAATCCTTTTACGATCGGCAATAATAAGTTAATTATAAGTCGTAGTCGTAAAGTTTTATGCGGCCATGGCGAACGCGCGAGCGCGGCCGTTTATCCCCCCGCGCGGCTGTACTTGCGCCCAGCGCGCGCGCATCGTAAAGATAACGAAAAACCCTCGATACGCGCGGGACCTGGCTTCGATGTATTCCCATTAAAGCCGCGTGTGTTTCATTGCCCGCGAGCGACTCTCGCAACGCGAGGCCGAGCCGTGGCCGGTCCTCGCGCGCGCGGACTTTATAGGAATTCAATCGGGGTCCGCCGCGGTGGCCGTCGAAAAGCGCGACCGCGCGCGATTTATCCGTCTTCGGGAATAAATTAAAGGGGTACAGGCCAACTTCACAGGGCGAATCCTTATCTTGGCTTTGATGGGATCGAAAGATTTTATTGCCAAGCGGATTTGCAAAATTTGTCCCTTAATGAGCGCCATTTACAGCTTTGCGAGCAAGCATAAAGTGCGTTATTATTGCTTCGAGAGGTATTTTTCGCAGAAGGCAAAATTAAGCTATATATATATATATATGTGTGTATGTGTGTGTGTGTGTGTGTGTGTGTGTGTGTGTGTGTATAATATTATTTATAGATGCGACATTGTAGCGAATGAAAATGCTTTTTAATTGAATCCCGTATACATATATGATCGACGACGTTAATAAAATGAGCCGCGAAGCTTCAAAAAAAATAACAAAATACTGCGTCGAGTGAAGGGTTTGGTTCGGGCTTCGGCCAGTAGCTTGGGAGGTCCGTGAAAAAAAAAAGAGCAGAAGAACAATTTCCCCCAATCTCGTGAAGGGGAGAAAGGGGACGAGCGGGAGGCAGCGGCGACTGCGGTCGGACTGCGAAGATAAAATCGAGTGTAAATCCAAAATTGTGGAGCTGATTGGTAGACGCGATGTTTACAATCGCGAATTTGATTTGGCCGGGAAGAGGTAATATAATGCTACTAACGAGTTGTATAAGGAAAAGAACAAGGGTGAAAGTGCCGAAGGAAGCGAGGGTAAAAAAGACGGGGACGTGGAGAGGAGTGGAAGAGGGAAGCTTGAGGTGGGGGGGGGGAGGATAATGCCATAATGCTAGAGCGAGCTAGTAGTCGTCAGTATCTTTGATTAGAGGCTCCGACCTCGCTGATTGGCTTCTAATAAACCCATAAAACCGTGTGGCCCGCGCGCGAGACTCCTGCCGGGGTAATTTTGCCCGGTCTGATAAAAATTCGCCGCAGTCAATTTCTCCGGATTCCCGATCCTCTACCCTGCCAGCCCCCCCCCCGCCGCGCCCCGCTGGCCGCTTCGATGGATTATACTTTTATTGCCAGCGGGGCCCCCATGCACAAAGTCCACCGACGAGGTCCGGGATGCAGGGCCGCTGTAAAGTCATTATAATTTACAGGCGCATAGAAAAACGCCGGCCGTGGCGAGATGGATTGAGAGGATGCGCTTCGAAGCGCGGCCAAAAATCTATGAGTCTTTTCGCCGCTCGTGGCGAGCGCCGCAGCGCAGAAATCACCGTCGGGACTTAATAAGCGCCGCGAGCGAAAGGCCGGGGAGACCGGGAGAAGGGGATGGGCGGGGAAGGGGGTGGCTGAGGCGGCGGGGCGGGGATGCGGGGAGCGAAGATGCTCCCGACGGATGATGCGAAAACTTTGCTGTATTAGCCCCGGCCAACCGATCCGCCGCTTTTCGACGCGCGCCTCCGTGGAAAACGACGGAAAGTTGGGAAAATTCCGCGCTCCCCTCGCCTCCCGCCGCCCGCGACCCCTTAATCCGCGCTATGTGCTCGGCTCTCGACCCGGCGTCGACCGCAGCGGCGGGGTACCGAATTCCGGACGAGTTCTTGAAAAATGGCTCCAGTCCAGTTTTAGATGAATTTGCAAAACTCGCGATTCCTTGATAATTTAGATGAAAATCCGGCGAGATTGACGGAATCTTTTCGCGAACGACAGGGCATAACTGGATGAATAAATTTAGCGCGAGCTATAAAGTATATATAGTTTAATTAAGACCAAGCGCTCCGACGCCATTTCCAAAGTGCGCGTTATAAAAAGTTACGTTGTTTTTAATTAGGTTGATGAATAAAGGATTTATACGTTTATATAATGTTTGTGTATAAAATTTCTCGTCAAAAAAATATTCGTCTCCTGGAGCGTTATTCCCACCCCCCTCCCCGGTAGGCGCACGTCGCGAAGCGATTTCGCAATTTCTCATACGTAATTTGGGTGTAATCAGCGGAATTTCGTATTCACCGCGGCCAGTTTTATATTTATCAAATTTGGAGACCGGCGGCTCGACTTCTACGCGGACTCTCCCTCTCCGCTACCGCGAAAAGGCGACGCGTTTTCGAGGCTCCTCTCCTCCGGGGCCCGTGGGTTCGGCAATTAGGAAAAAGTCGTCGCGAGGCGCGCGAAAAGATGAGGGTCGCGCGCAATTGTTTTTCAATTAAACAGGAGGCGAAAGAAGCCGGGCGGCCACGGACGCCCGGCCATTGGGACTCCGGTCACGCAGCCCCGGAACAGGCGTGTGTTTGTGTGTGTGTGTGTGTGTGTGTGTGTGTGCGTGTGCGTGTGCGCGCGCAACCGTAATTACGACGAAGCGACGCGTAGGCCAAAACGCCTCGCACACACGCGCGCGCGTTCGCCCCTGCATCGCACCAGCGTTTTGAGCGTTCATTAACACTCTCGAGCGTCGCGCGCGCTAGCGTATTAGAAAAGGAACTGTGGAGGAAGAAGAGAGAAAGAGCGGAAGGGGGAAGAGAAAGAGAAAGAGAGAAAGTAAGAGAGAGAGAATGAGAGGCAGACGCCGGCAAAGCAAATCGAGGGGGCTGATTATACCAGGAAGATCGTTTCTCGACCGTTTCGCCGCTCACGAGCTTTGACGGTCTTATGACTTATGGCTATGCAATAACGACTGTATATATATATATATATATGTATGTATGTATGTATGTATGTGTGTATATATGTATGTATACACATATGTATGTATAATTGTTTAAGAATAAAACTGGCCTGCGATAATTCGTGACTCATCGATGCTATATTTTCTCCCTTTGCCAGCTATTCTTGTCTTCTACGTACGAGCATAATGGAAGAAGAGCGACTCGTGATGTCACTTGTGATATCATTCTGCAGCATTGGCGCGCACCGAACGCCCGTCACGATCCTCCGTTTGACAATTAATACAAAACGGGGCGTCGACGCGGCCTATATTGAGGGTGTCGCCGCGAGCTCCTCGGCCGAGCGTGCTCCATATTGATTACTTCTTATTCGTACATATACACACATATAAATGTATGTATATATATATATATATATATATATATATATATATATATATATACACATACATGCGTGTATATATATACTTTGGCGCTGTCCCTTTCCTTGGCCAATTTGCGAGTTCCGAATGCGTGTCAAATTTTCGAAAACCGCGCCGGGAATCCACCGAGGCGAAAGTGTCTTTTTATAGCCCGTCATCAATCCTCGTCCATTTGCGTGAAGAGTGTGGATGCAAATACAGAATGACAAGAGCTTCTCCGACGATCACACACGTACACATGCACGAGGCTCATATTGGAGAGAGCGTTATTAATTAATGGACACGATGATCTATTAGTTGGTTTGATACGGCCCGCGTTAACGAGTTTAATGGTAATCTACGCGTCATTCGTGTCGCCGCCCCCCCCCTCCGCCACCGCCCCGCTCCGCCCGTCGGCCGCGCCGCGCGCACGGCTGGCATCGATGATCTCACCGAGAGTCGCGCGCGACTGACTTTGCTCTCGGGCTTAATTGTTTGTTATCATTGCTGGCTCGCGCGCACGCCGGCTATTGAAATTAATGTTAATCCTGCCCGGTTAACGTGTGCGATCTCATAAAACGTGCTTCCGGCGTGTGATGCCCGACCCCCCTCCTCCCTCCCTCCTTACCCACCCTTCCCACCAGCTCTTGATGGAATTAAGCCACTTGCACACAATGCCCGACAGATGTGTATGTATATATGTATATATGACAGAGGCAACCGTGTCGCTATCATATATTTATACACTCGCACTTAATCCACTCGTCGCTGATACGCCACGTTAGTATATTTATTCCATTTTCGCCTCGCGCATCTCCGCCACGAGAGTGAGCGAGTCCGCGACGGGCCGGCTGTACGGCTCTCGAAAAAAGCTGTGGGGGGAGGAGGGACAGGGGGAGCGCTCCTCCCGCCGCCGCCCTCCCCGCGCTGACGCAATGAGCAAGCGCTTCGATGTATAATCTCGTTCGGCCATTGAATGCAAATGCCGGTAATTTGCGACAGAGAAATCTTTCGCGGCCATAAAACAAATTGCCGCCCGCCGCCGATCGGCGAGAAATAGCCGCGCGGTACCGAGGGGCCTCGCGCGCGAAAAATCGCCGCAGCCGCCCGCGTAATGGGCCCGGGCGGGGCGGAGGGGGGCAGGGAGGGGGGCGTCGCTCAGGGCCAATCGCTTAGTCGACGCGAAGCCTCCTAGTACGCGCGCGAGCGTTATTGGCACATAGATCGGTATCGGCGCCGATTCCGCGTGGAATCCATAATGATGATCGTTGTTCGAACGATCGCTGGCCTGGCGCGTTCGCGCGAGACCGATCCATATAATCAGCGGCATTATGCGGAAATCCTTTATTCCCGGAGCTCCGCGCGCATCGTCCGCCCGACGACTTTCGACAAATAACACGGACGAGGGAAAAGTTCGAAGAACCCATACTTACGACGCGAGTTATGCGTGTTGTTTGGAAAATTAACAATACTTTAACGTAATAAAGAATTTTTCCCAAAATCGAAGCAATATTAAATATTGCGGCCAGTTTTTCGATCTAACTTATTGATCTACTCAAGGCTTTGTGCTCGGGTTAAAATTACAGCATCTTTATATCGGTGTTATCATTAACTGTACTTTATTTTCGACACTAAAGAGCGTAACATGGTAAAATACAAGAAAAATTATTTTTAAAAATTCCATTTTACAGAACTATTGCGTGAAGAATATAGAAAAATAATATTGACTTTATTTTTTAAAGAAATTAGAATATCAAAGTATATAGAAGAGTGACGCAATCATTATTTACGACAGATTGGTTGATCATGAATATAGTAACTATTGTTAATATATTGGTCTACTTTTTTGATTGTATAATTCATCGGAAGCAATATTTAATTAACGACAATTAGTTTTTCTCGAATTCTTATAAACGAATTGAACATTCTACATTAATACGAATTGAATATCTACACGAATCGATTGTGTAATAAGCAATGAATAGAATCAAATAAAAAGTTCACGCTCAATTATATGTCATAAAAATAAAAGAATAAAAATAATTCAAGCATTAATATGCATTTCTGCCGAAGAGTTTAACAGAAATATACGAGGCATCGACATTTCTTAAAAAGATATACGAAAACGTACAGGGGAACCTAAATTGACTAAGGTGAGTTTAATGATTTTTTTATGGCCAATGACCGCCATCATAAATTATACGGTCGAATATTAGGCTCTGGCTATTTTTGTCCTTTCTATTTTCGACTTTGTAGCTATTCTGAAAAGCTAACTTTAATCTTTTCGTTTTTTGCAATTGAAACGTTGTTCGCCCTCCATTTTTGGTGTATAAATGTCACAAAAAGAAATGCATTTTTATTGTTACCACGATTTAAAAGCATGTTTTCGTTATCCTATTCAGGCTTTGCAAAACGAACTAAAAATATATAAAAAATCGATTAATATTAATTCTGTTGTATAAAAAAATTAAACATAATTTTGAATAGTTTTGAGTTTCAAAATACTATTAAACTTGAATTGTTTTATGTCGACGTATCAACACATGCAATTATAAATTAAGAATAAGTTATAAATAAGTCAGCAAATTGACAGTTATACTAATAAACCTATGTACTTTGAACGTTCTGATAAAACGATTAGATTAAGCAGTTATATTACATGACTCGAAATATTTTATTTATTAGTCATTTGATTTTTGCATATTAGATCCAATAATTTCTATAAGAGGAGCAGCTTGATTATTAAATTTCTGTTAGTTATTTAGAGAATTTTCAAACAACGAAACCTGAAAAATCTTGATGACAATCAATTTTTACAAATGCTAGTACAAACTAACATTCATTGCTATTGCCACCTATTATGAAAATTTAAATAAAAAAATTCAATAAAAAAAATTTATATTTCAACTATTGTTGCATATATCATCAAAAAATTGTTCCCATGGCATTTTCTGTAGAAACAATTTATATTTATTATAAATTTATTCATAAGGTGAAGAATTAATGCTCTTCTGCTCTGTTAAGCATTATAATATACTGTTAAACTAAACTCTTTTATTCTTTTTCAATCGCTCAAAATTTCGCGTTTTTACAAACATTATTTATGCACAATAAAAAAGCTCCGAAATAAGATGAAATATTTTAATTAGGTTGATTTATCGGTACCTGTATAGCTACAGTTACACAATGGCCATATAAATAATGCAGCGGACGAGAAGAGATTCCCGAGTATACGTGGGTCGACCGCCCGGTAATCGCCGAAGTAAATTCGAGACCTGCGAATTCTTCTCTTTGGGAATTTGTCAAAAAATTCGGCTTAAAAAATTTTATGTTTCGTACATTGCGCATAGAACGTAACAATTGCACGTTTATTTCTCCCTTAATTTGATTTGAAAAGCGTTTATTTTTTTCACTTCCATACTTTCATATCTTTCATAACTAAATTTCATTTTAACGTATTCCATCGGTCGGCGAATTTAATTTTCTCGAGTAAAAGTAAGAAGCGATACGAATGTAATAAAATTATTGAGATTAAACAAGAAAAAAAAAAGAAGAAAAAAAACGAGAAAGGTATATTGAGTGGAACTGGTCACTTGAGTCTCGCAAAAAGGCGAGGACTAATATTATCGCATCACGACAAGGAACGTGTGGCACGACTTTGCCTTACGTCGTGCGCTTACCGCTGGAAAACCAAAAATTTACGAGGTAGGATGGACATGATCTGAATAACGATAAATGACGCGAGATAGCGAAATAATAAATTAATCAAACTCAAGTGATATATGACGATATTTAATATTTTATTTATTCGGTTACGGTCCATAAATAAATCTGCATCTTTTCGAATTTTTTATACCTTCGTTATTTTTTTCTCATTTTTGTCGCGAACATCTAGCATTGATATGATAATCTTCGGATGCCTTCAGTATAAAACTAAGAGTAACAGTGAATATTAAATTCATACGAGACACTTTTTATAGATTTCGGAATGGCGACTTTCGCTTAAGGTAACGAGAAGGCCTTTAAAGTGCAGAGAAAAAAAAAAGAAGTACGGTAAAAAGGAAAGGTAAATATCGTTTCGATAGAAGAGGAGCGGGGTACTAATGGAAATAGGTGCGTGCCAGGAGACAACGCCCCAATTAACATAACGCATCAAACGAGCCATAGGTCGGGACTTTTATTTATTTATATTCGTCTCCAGAGAGCCAGAAGCGCGGGAAGCGTGTGAAGGAACCGGTGGAGAGAGGGGTAGAGGGAGAGAGGGAACAGAGGTCCGTGTTTTATTTATGGTCTATCAGGTTAATTAATAGCGACCCGATGCTCCCGACCTAGTCTCTCTCTCTCTCTCTCTCTCGCTCTCTACTTCAAGCGCGTCCTCTGGTAGGTCCAATAGCGTGCGGAGCAGAAAAATTAATTCGATCATCGGTGAATCGCGTTCCAGGCAGTCTCTGGAGACTCTCCTCACCTCTCTTCCCTCTCTCTCTCTCTCTCTCTCTCTCTCTCTCTCTTTCTGTCTCCTTCGCGCGTACGATTCATTCCCCGACATCTGACCGAGTAACGCCCAGCCCACTCTCCCTGAATCACTTTACAAATTGTTTAGGTATTCACACGGAGCCTGACACTAATCTACTGAAATTTTTACCTAATATCATCTCATTTACCGGAAACTCTATTTATTACTCGAACTCCCCTCCCCATTGCTCGATTCAAACTATTGATATACGACGAATAATTATAAGTAATATCCGTAAAAAACAAGTTATATCGCGTAGATAAATATTCCTACGCGGCAGCATCGATCAAAGAATTTCTTCGATTTATTAGAATCAGTTCACTTCAAAATATAATAGAAAAAATTAAAGAAAAAAAACATTTTCATTTATGATTAATAAACTAATTTCAATCACTGTTGCTCATCTCTAATAATTCTACTATAATACATATATATGTGTGTTTATTTATCTATTTATTTATTTAATATAATTTTAAATGATTAAAAGAATTTCAAGAGCGTGTGATAATATACCTTATGCTGTTATTTTCTTAAATTAAAACTTTCTTTTAAAAATATATATTTTAATTAAGCATTTAAATATTCAGAGAAGTAGTATAAATTTGATTCGGGCATAAAAAGAGAGTTAAAAAGTAAACAATAATTTAAATTTTACGAAGACATTGTGGCTTCATTAATTAACGGAGAAAAAAGGATTATTAAAGGAATATAATGTTTACCCAAATAGCTTAGCGTGTCAATATTGCAAAAATAATGAAATAGGAAGGTCGCTACAAAGTCGCTGAAATAATAGGCAGGCGCGAGAGCGAGGCAAAAGAAGCGAGAATGAGTTTGAGCGAGGAAAGATTCGCTGAAAAGCCAGAATGAAGCATTTGTGCAAGCGGGAAAGGGAGCGGGCGCGCGCGAAGGAAGGTCCTGGGAGCGAGAGAGAGAGAGAGAGAGTGATAAAGGGGGGTGGCGGGAGGAGCGATGGAGGCGAGAGAGCGAAAGAGCCAGCGAGGAGGAGAGAGAAAAGGAGAAAAAGAAAGAAAGGGCTGTTGTGTGTCTCGAGCTACCACGAGGTCTCTATGGGCCTTTGATCTTTGCCGCTTCGCTTCTGCCGCGCTCTATCGACACTTCATACTTCTACGGCTGATCGTGGCCATAAAACATTATACTGGGCCTCTCTTCTCTCTCTCTCTCTCTCTCTCTCTCTCTCTCTCTCTCCCTCTGGCTTTCTCTCTTTCTCTCTCTCTCTCTCTGACCAAGACGGTAAATGGGAGAGTCGAAGAGGGCAAGAGAGAGAGAGAGAGAGAGAGAGAGAGAGAGAGAGCCTTCGAGCCATTGTGTCCAGCATAACACGGCCGTATATGCACTCCCACTGGCAAAAGAACATACACATATATAAGTGTGAGAGCGGGTGCGCGCGTGCAGGAACTCGCGCCAGGCGATATGCAGTCTCGCTATCTCCCTCTCCCTTCCTCCGTAGTGTGGGAGTTGCGCCCTCCGAGGAAGAGTGAGAGGGAGAGTAGTGCAATAACGCCAACGCCTGCAGACGATGCCATGTCGCGTCGCGTCGCCCAAAAGCAAAACCCTTTTACTTTCTTCTCGCCCTTCTGCTTCTTTTTGCCGCTCATTCTCTCCCCCTTCCCCGTATTCTCTTTAAAAAACCCAGTCAACACAAGGGCGATGTTAGTCTTTCCTTTTTGGATCTCTCTGCCTGACCTTTTTTTCCAAGGAGCCATTTGCTTGGACATTGAAAAGGACATACCTAATTTTACGTTTCCTATTCGAAACTCCATAATAAATATTTTGTATGCTGGGCGGATTGTAACTTTGTTTGTTTGCGCTTATGTGTCGTCACGTCGTCGCAAAACATGATTTAATTTTAATTCACAAAATTACCGGTCTTTTCGCTCTACAAATCATCGAAATGTTTTTATATAACGGTAGAATTTGTGTGTAAATAAATAGTTTAAGGTTTTAGCGATCGTTTCCAGTACGAGCAACATTGAAATTCTACCAATTGAACGCTAATGTTATTGAGGTAAAATACAAGTATTTATTCATCGAAATATTTACAAATATTTTATTCTGACAATGTTTTAAAAAAAATGCCTTACCAAATATCAATAAATCTTTTCAAATCAGTACGTAATTGAAAAATTCAAAAAAGGTATAAATACAAAAGGAAGAATAGAAAATTATTTCACGTTGGATTGAAAAAAAATTTAGTAGAGCCATGTCCTTGCTGATATTGCTCATTAAAATAATAAGCGGTACGTGTTTTATTTGAAGAGGCGTCTCATGAATATCAGCGATTGTTGGCGACGGAACGAGGAACTCGTGCACTTTATGAATTTCGCAGAGCGAGAAAGAGAAAGAGAGGAAGGACCGAGAGAGGGGAGGAAGGAGACGCGATGGAGGAAGGGGAGGGCGAGCGCAAAAGTGAGCGAGGGAGAGAGAGAGAGAGAGAGTGAGAGCGAGAGGCCAGTATCGCGACTCGTTTTACGTCCACATAATTGAAGGAATAAATTGAAAAATTAGTGCGTGGACGAAGCGCAATATGAGTCAGAGGGAACGCGGCGCGGAATTCGACGCAGCGTACCAATAACCCAGCTGGAATGTCAATCGCGCTATATATACCGCCGCGGAGACCCGTCCCCGGGGAAGAGCCGAGAGAGTCCCGGCAAAGATCGCCGCGAAAGTCCTTCATTATTTCGCAGTAAATTGTGCGCGGCGCGCGATGAATAGTGCGATGACCACCGCCGAGGCCCCCTCCCCTTGCCCCGGCATCCCGCCCGCGGCTCTGGATTTGACGTTTACTGCCGAATTCTTCGCGCTGGAATTGCTTTTCCGCCGCAGCTCTTTTGCGCCTCTTGATCATAACCGAATGCCCGCGTCGAGCTACGCGTATGCATACATGTATATATGTATATATATATATGTATATAATACTAATATTTGATCGCTGATTGAGACGACTTCCCTAGTCGCGCAAAACCGTATTTATGCGCGACTTTGTAACGCAAAAATGAGTTACCCAATGCAGCGAAATCCGAATTTTACCATCGATTTCCGTACAACCGCCTGGCGAGAGTGTCGTTGGCCGATCGCTCGCCGACTCGTTGGGCCCGGTATAACAGGAACGAAAGTAAAATAAAAGAAAAATCCTCAGCTCATCGGGAATTTAATGTCAGTCCTAATTAAGTTAACGACGTGACACAGATGCGTTACGATCGTCAGCCATCGGGATCGAAGGCCGTAGAATAATAAAACGTTAACGACGATCGCCCCTTGTACGTGTATTTTTCTCGAAAAATAACGTTACCATAAATCCGGACGACATCGGAGCCGGGCCCGCGCACGGTCGGGAGTGCCAGAAGAAGAAGAAGAAGAAGAAGAAGAAGAAGACGACGAAGAAGAAAACATAGTAGAAGAGAAAGAAGCGTGCGAGCGCGCTCGCGGAGGCGAGTCCCAGCGAAACCGAGAGAGATAAGAGGTCGAGCAGGGCGGGAGTTTGCGAAAAAGTGCGCGCAAGGGGAGCGAGCGTCGGGCGCGCGTACGCGTACGTGGGGGACCGGGGTGCCCGGCGCGGCCTAGGACACGTCGACGGAGGTGCAGCGAGCGGCATTCACCGGCGGTCGCGAGAGCGCGGCGATGACGCAGCTCGCGGCGCTGTAGCGGCGACGGCGGCGGCGGCGGCGCGCGTGCGGCGTGCGGTGCCCCTTCAGCGCGAGCATAAATAATACGAGACGCGGACAAAGATGCCGCCCTCCTGGCCATTTGTTTAAATTAAAATTATCCCGGGGCTCGCGCGCGCCCGCGTGTGCGTGCATGCGTGCGATGCGTTCTGACCGCTCCTCCCCCCCCCCTCCCGCCCCTCCCCCTTTATTTCGCAGTCTCTCCGGCAGTCTCGCCCGCGCGCTCCCTCTCCCTGCCGACCCCACCCTCCTCCCCCCCCGGCCCTTATTATCCCGGCTTATCTTTGTTTCTTCGTTTGCAATACGGGACATTTTATTATAATCGTTGATGGCCCCTTCCGAGCGACTCGCGCGATCCTTCCCCTCGCCGCATCCGTCTCACTCCGCGCGCGCTGAAAGAGTTCCACCGGGAACCGCCGCGCCGCCGCGCCGCCGCGCCGAAACTGACCGACTCCGCGCCCCGGCCGTCGTCCTCTCCCGAATTCGGACTATCCTGCCTCGTTTTACGAGCTTCTTTATTAGTAATAACGAGTTTTTATCTCGATAACGCGGCTCGTTATGCTTCGGTAAGAAGCGCTTCTCCCCGGCTCTTTGACACGCCACAGCCCGCTTCGGTTTTTTTTTGTTCTCCGCCTCTCTCTAGTCGCAGAAGCGATGCGCATCTCTTTCCTCAAAACGGCCCCGCAACGCGCCATCCTTGCGCCCGCATTTCGCGAATAAATTGACCATTTCGTTTCGATGGGGGCATGGGAAAAATTAATTATTAATGCTTTAACGCACGTCTTACGATTTTTGATGCCCTTCATTCCATTGGCTTTATTCGTGAAAGCACACTCGCGAAACAACATTCGAGACCAAATCCATCTACTTGCTTCGTCAACTGGCAATTAGCTCTTTTCTACATTACATTGTTATTAGTTTGAGAAATTTCTATAATTTATAAAACGATGTAATAAGACCAAAATAATGGAGGTCCTCAAAAACCAAGTTTTATCAATTTTTAATCACAATTACGTTTAACGAGCTCGTTTAAGTTTTATATTCGATCTTATATCAGTTGATTACGAACAAATTAATAAAATTGCATTGTAGCATTGTACTCGATCACAAGATCGAAAGTCTTATGGTAAATAATGCAGTTACTAGAAGGCGATTTCACAGACTACTTTACAAGTGACAAATGGAACGAAATTAAATAATCCAAATTATATTTCGAACCGAAAACAAAAGGATCCATATCAGTTTTCAATTTTATGGAGAAATAAATTCGCACTTCGATGAAAAAAAAACAAACAAACAAACAAAAAAATAATTTAAAAATAAGCAAGGAAACCTGCGACACTGTCCCAAGGAGATCTCTGGTTCTAATCTTACACGGTGCTTGTGTGAGAATTCGTTTAATTAGCCGGCCGGCTTCGAATTCGACAGTAAACGCACGTTTCAGTGTTACCTCGTCGCGCAACGACCCTCATAAATTCATCGAATGGTTTCCAGGATTCGGTTAATGCCGCGACTGGCCGGCCGGCTCATAAGCTTGTCGATAGAAAGAAGATCGGTATCGGCCGACCGATTTAAGAGCGGGACTTTGCCGGTCCATTACGTTTCGACTACCATCCCGGATGGCTCTATTTGGACTTTTATCTCCTCTGGATCGCGTCGATCCCATATCTATAATTCGACCATGTATCCTTGTTTTTTCACTCGTTCGAGCTTTACATCAGTATTAATGATAATTCTATATATGTCGAAACTAAATTTTCGACCGAAACAGACTTTTCGATTCAAAACACTTTGATTAATTCTTTAAGTACTTTCTTATTTAAATTAGCTGTATAAGTAATATTCCTTTTTCTCTCTCATTATAATATACAATAATAGTTATTTTTACATGCTATTTTTTACATAATAGTATAAAATAAATATAAAAAATAACAGCCTCGTATAGCTGTTTTGAGAACAGCATTCGGAATTTATTAGTCTTCGATAAATAACTATAAATATAGCATTGAATATATTTTGACCGTATATATAAAAGAACGCAGTATGGAAGTTATGCGAAGGATTTTAGATTCTTAGTAAATCGCAGTTTCGAAGATTCCCGTCTCTGCCTATCGACGAAAATATTAAGTTGCACCAAGTAAGCTTGAATAATCATGTAAAATAGCCTCTTTCAACGGGTCGTTCGAATTGCAGTTCTCAAAGATGCGAAATTCCTTTTTTCATTTCAGGCATAGAGTTTCAGACAATTTGAGCATATCTGCAGATTTATTGGCACTCGATCGTTCAATTTTCAATACTGTGGAATGCATTCTATGTCGAAATATGAGATTGAATTTCATATTATTGCCTAATTTATTCTATTTCGATGAAATTTATAAAAATCTCATTATAATATATATATATATATATATATATATATATATATATATATATATATATATATATAAATCTAAAGATCTTTAAAACTATGTTTTTATAATTTATTCTAGTACTTCGACTCTTCATTAGAAATAAATACGTCATAGAATTTGGAAATCAGTTTGAGTTTTAGTTTTTTTCGGATGTAAATTGAACAAGACTTATCAACAGTCTACTAATTTTTAATGATATTGTAATTTTGTAGCAGGATTGCAATCAATGCTTGTCAAATTTTATTTTTTCTTTCATTAATTTGAGGAGCCTATTAAATTTTTTTACCATTTTACCAAATTTTACCAAAACATGGAAAAATTTAGAATTTCATGTAGTTTCTCTTATTATTTGTTTTTAACGAATTTCGCGAAATGAAAGGACTATATATAACGTAAAACTAAATTGACGCATGCAATTGTTGAGAATCAAATAAAAATTACTCTCGTAATCATTAAGATTTCGTTAATATCAGAATAAAGTTACTGTATATATTTATATATCGTGTCTACTAAATCTTGACGCACTCACACGAACCATCGTAATGAATCGACCCGAGTCTGGTTGGCGCTCGTGCAGAATTCGAGTGCAAAAGCACTCTCTAATCCTCGACTGCCTTTATTGATCCGCGAGTGTATAAGCCGGCCTGCGCTACCCGCGAGGGGCCGCGCGCATTGTTTTATCGAACGCCGATCCGGTCGGGCACGCGCGCTTCGCGCCGACGACGGCCGTCCTTCGGCTCGCCCGAGCGCGATCCGACCGATATTCGAATTCGAGCAGGCCAGATGTTCGGCCAAGGCAATTTGCGCGACGATCGATTTCGTACACGGCGCATGTACTGCGACCGTTGCAATGCGTGGCTATTGCTCGCAGCGGGGCGAATGCTCGACGAACGCCCGACGAGTTCGGCGAGGGAAAAAAACGTACGGGGGGAGGGGGCGGGAGAAGCACGCGATGCAAATCGCGCGCCGGGTAGATGAGCTGCCTCGATAGAAGAAAAATAAAATACGTAACGCAGGCCCCGGAGCCCGAGTGACGGATTTGGAGGAGAAAAAAAAAATGTCGTCTTTGTCCCGTAAGCACCGCCCCATCGGCTTTGGCTCGAGGCACTGGCCTGCCTCGAACTACCGCCTTATCTTGCCTCACGATGTGCGCATTTCCTAATTGTTCCCCGCGCTTACCAAGGACGTTTCCCCCACGTCGCTGTCACGCCGGATGCTGCCTCGAGATAATCCAGGTCAAGGTGTAACGAATCGCTGTACGCGCGCGCGCGCGCGGCGTCCCTCGTCGTATCTTCGATTCGAGGCTCGCGCCCTTCGTGCGACGATCCCTGCACGAGAAATAGGAGGGTAGTGGGCAGCTCGAGATCAATCGATTACACGGAACGACAGGATGGAGCTTTAATCGCTGCTCGTTGGCCGAAAATTTGAATATATCGAAATATAGAACGGTCGACAATTCCAAAGTTCGCTGAAGCTCGATCGTCAAGACTTTTTTCCCACCCTCGCTCCTTCTGCTTTCTCTCCTTCGTTCTTCATTAATACATGCAAAGATCATCGTTCCAATTCTCCTTAGAATAGACATCGGTGATTTCATTCGTTAAATTAACCGTCCCTTTAATTACCATTCGAACACTGTGATATGCAATTTAAGTATTAGTTTTTAAAGATGTTCAATCAATTTCAAGATTTTCATACAGAATATTTCGATGAATTCTGAGATATAGAATAAAAGTAAGTCTTATGTTTAACACCTAGTCTATCGTAGAATATAGTAGATGCAGTGTGGGAAACGATCACCTATGGCTCAACGATAGTCCGCTACACAGGGGCGCGCGAGTCGGGAACTCGCGGGCGCGTGGCTTGTCTCGCTCGACGGCCAGAACGCGAAGATGCGGATACACTTTTCACAAAACGTTTCTCATTCCGCGGCGCATTACCTGGGCGAGGGAGGGATGGGGGGAGGGCGGACGAAGCGCGGGAATTCGAGTGAACGCAGCTTAGAGAGTTATAAAAGAGAAAAGAGAGCTGGGGTGCACACGGCCAGGTTGGCGGGGTCGCGGAGAGAGGGGTTTGGGGGGGCGGGGGATGGAGGAAGCCAGCGAGTTGAACATTTTGTGAAACAAGGAAAAATGCTAGTCCACCGAGAGAGGCGCAACCGCAACATTTTTGTCTTTACAAAATTATGTATTCCGCAGGCCTCCGCCATATCTCTCAAAGCATAACAAGTTTCCTCTGTGTCGCTCGCCTTCTTCTCTCGTCTTGTTCTTTTTCTTTTTAGCGCTACCGTTCTTGTCCCTTTCCTCGCCCACCGCCTCCCCCCCTCTTCTGCTGCTTTTAATAAATGAAAAATATTATACTAATGCATTTTCTCGTTTTTATCGAAATTGCAAATTTTCGAAAGTTCACATTAATTACAATTCATATCCTAAATTTAAAAATATGTTTTTTTACAATAGCTTCAGTTCTTCGATTGACTACTGCCTTTTTGACGAGGATTTATTCTTTGCCGCTTGCTTTCTTCATTAAAAGTAAATATTGTTAAAAAACGTTATTCTCATCTATTTTACAAAAAAAATTTAATTGTAAGGCCTAGAATGTCTTGATCGCTAGAGCGAAGGACTAGTAATTCGGTATTGAAGTTTTCAATAAGAGGTCAAATTTCGATCTCGTGCTATAACAAATAGATAATAACGTATTGATAGACGTTTCATAATATAAAAAACATTACAAGTATCTTTTCATAGCAATTGTATTTTTCTTGAATTTTTCATTGAAATACAGTTCAAAATGTTATTAAAAGAAAATATTTTAGTTAATATTACAATTCAAGATAATACAATGCATGATAATTTACAGTTTACAGTATATACAATATATAAAAATATAAGAATATGTTAGCTGCTATAAGCTGCGTATGTATTAATTATCAAAAAAGAATATTGGACACGTAAGGTACGTATTTCACTACGCCATCTTCTGCTCTATAATCAATAGGAAAAATATGATCTACTCGTGTACAGGAATAAGTAGAAAAATTCAAAATTTTACCTATATTACACAAAAGTGGTCATTTTAATTATGAAGAAAAAAGTTATTGTTCATTATTGGAGATCATTCCATTGTTGTTATTATGATAGGAAAATAACTTTATAAAAAGAATAATTGTTTAGATGGAGAAAAGTTATCAAGCATCTAGACACTTTTATAAAGTCAGAAATTGAATGAATACATTTTAATTAAATATCACTTCATATTTTTTGTGTATTTGTTTAATGATGAATTATAATATTTTTAAATTAATAAATATTTTTATCGTTCATACGGTTCTTATAATACAATATATTAACTAAAATAATGACAGTCAGACTGTCCTTGTTTATTATCACCCCCGACAGATTAATTTTAACTTGGACAATAATATAAATTGATTATTTATTGGGACTAAGTTCATAAATTAAGGAATGAAATGAAACAAATTCGCATTTAAATAATCGGTCATATTTAAAGATTGCACGTTAAATTTGTTTTTATCGACTCTCCGAATATTATTGGAGGCGTTCACGCGAACTCCCCCTTCATTTCACCGTCTGTCTTGGCTCCCGTGGTCCAAGCGCTCTTCGTGTACCGAAAGAGTCTCTCCAGGAGCATAAGCAATGAGCATATCCTTTCCTTGCCGCGCTCCCCCTCGGGCAGCGGGCCCCGTGCGTCCACCTCTCCCGCCGCGGCTACTCTCCCCTCGTACACTCGCTTCCCCTTCTCTCTCTCTCTCTCTCTCTCTCTGCCTCTCTTCTTCGCCCCTCCTGCCGGCTATCTGCGTTTCTCTCTCTCTCCCTCCCGTCCGCTCGCTCCGACTCCGCACTCCTCCCGCGCGTTCCCCGCGCTGCGCATAGTTGAGATCCCTAACTGATTTTAGTGGTTTCCCTTTGACTTTTTGACGTCTTACAAGGGCCGACAGCCATTCAAATACTTCTGGTAACCGCGCGAGCGGGCCACCGTCCATAACTAACCCGGCCGACCCGAGGACCGATGTTCAGCCTTGCCGTGGCCGGGGGAGGGGCGGCGAGGGAGGAGAGGCACAAGGACAGCGGCGCATCCTCGTGGAAAACCAGCCGCCAACAAATCAGCCGAACGACGCGCTTATAAGCGAGGAGCGCGGGGCTCCTCGTCGCCTCGCTCCGGCCGCGCTCGCGTCGAATCCCCGCGCTTGGATCGCGGGCGCGAGCCCCGCTGTACCCATGCGACGCATTCGCTCTCGATCGGAAATCCCGCGCCGCCTCGAGTGCGACGGATCGAGGCGACGAGGATTTTTAGAGATGCCGGGGAAACATGCGCAGGAGCGCTCTATACGGTACGCGACGGTGTACGCGCGGTATTTACTTTTTTTTGGGGGTGGGGGTTTATTTTCTTATTGCTCGTTTTTCGTCACCGGGGCATCGCGTATATACGAGCGAACGAGCAAGGGATAGGAAGCCGAAATAATAATAAAGATTTATAAAAAATGGGAGGAATCGCGCCACGTTATCATGCACTGACGCGTCTATTTATGGCGGTGGCAGGCGGAAGAGGAGTTATGATATTGTTTCGCCGGGGGCTTCTCGGAATCTACGCGATCGGTGCCTCGGATAAACCGAGAAATCTGCGCCTCTCCTTTCTTTCTTCACACTCGGTCAGGAACTTAAAGACTTATTTCTTCATTCGTCGCCAGGGTCGAAACTGCCTTTTTTAAGGTTTTTATGATCCGCGCGTGGAACCACTTCATTAGTTTGCCAGTGGCGTCGTCCATTCTTCTGTTTTTCTTCCTTATTTTCTGCTTTTTTTTCTTCTTCTTTATTTCAAAGATCCTTTCCAATGTGCAGATAGTAATTAAGCCCCCGCCGTATCATAAACAGGACCCTCTCGGAGTATTTATTTTATTGATCCTGCAGATAAATGTTGATAATAAATTTTTATTTACTCGCCGGGAATAAAATTTCAAATTTTTGGATTCTGCACGCATAAACATCGAATGCACGCGGCAATAACGGAGCAGTACTTTATAGTAATACTCTGTTTACAACCAGCAGCCTCATTTTTTTTTTATTACAATTGCGAATTTTTTCAATTTAAATATTGTCCGATGCTTCGCGTAAAGTACACTGTCCCGCTTTACTTCGGCTGAATCCAGATATACGAGTAAAACAAGTTGTTAAGATGAAAAAGATCCATTGGATTTCTTTATTTCTATGCCACGGAGACGGGCCTTCTTAGATAAATATACGTATATATTCACATATATACAGATATTTATTTATTTTGATCTTATCTAATCTATATCGCGGCAGTAGCGTGTTCCTAGCATACTGCCCGCGTCCAGTGGCGAAAGAAAGGAAAGGGACTTGAGTAAAATAAAGATTTTACCAGAAAATCAGCGAAACATCGCGAAGCACGTGTTTAGAGCGATTATTATTCCAGGGCTGTCCCGGCTCGGTGACTTATGTTAATGTTGTAATTATATCGGCCTAATCTACCTCCGCGAGTGCGCGGACGCAAATACACCTACAACATACACGGACGCGTGTGTCTTCTACGTGGCCGCGTCCTATCAAATACCCATCTCAAAACTGCCACGCGTGCCAGAATGCGCGGATTACCCTCCATCCCCTCCCTTCCTCCCGCCGTCCTAAGATAAATGTACATTACACGGAATCTCCGAGCTCATTTCGTTCGCTCTCCCTCCGCAGGGCGAGAGTTCGCTTCGCGCTCAGCGACTTCTCGCCGCGCTGCAGTTCCCCGGCTTCGAGGCTCCCTCACCCTCTCCCTCACCCTCTCCCTCCCTCCCTCTCTCTCGTCCGCCTCCTCTCTCCCCATTCGCAAAAAATGCGCGACATAATCGCGGCTTCCACGTAAACGCCGCGGCGCCCTCGTTACTTTTTACAGGGAGCACGTGATTTTTCCGCCGAATACGTACGTGATCGGACTCTGCTGCGTCGCGCCCCGGTGCATAAGGTCGAGCCGATGCGTCGAAATACATCTCGCCCGTGGCGGCAGGCGCGCTTCCATCGCGGCGAGAACTTCAGCGGAGAAGATCGGCAGCGCGATGTATTTTCGCCTATACGCCGCGTGTCTACGTGCATACACGTATGAGTAACATTTAATGGAAACGGCCGCGAATGCACGTCTCGAGACGGGCGTTTGTCACGGCCGTCGCGGCGCGGCGGCTGCCGTGCTCGAGATTTCCAAGGAGGCAGAGGTGCGCGCATATATAAGTACACGACACCGGGCAGAGCCCCCCCTCTCTCCGCCCTCCATCGAGACTCCGCCGCGCCGTAAGCTCGCCCGTTCTATACACCCTATCTCTCTCTCTCTCTCTCTCTCTCTCTCTCTCTCTCTCTCTATATATATATATATATATATATATATATATATATATATATATATATCACCGCTTGCCTGCGCAGAAGAATGGATAATACAAGTTGAACTGGGACGGCTCGCTTAATCCGCGAATCGAAGCTTTTATGCATAATTCATGCGGATCTCCCTCCGGTGCTCCTCCTGTATATATATATATATATATATATATATATATATATATATATATACTCCTCGGGCGCCTGCACCGCGCCGGCCACCTTTTGAATCAGAAACTTTTGAAGCTCTCGCCCCGTCCTTGTCCGACGCTCACGCGCGGAACCGCGAGCTTCTGGAAATTTATCGCGCTTGCCGGGCATTCAACGAGGCTCGCGCGCCGGTGCCTGTATCTCCCTCCCTCCTCCGACCCCACTTTTTCTCTTACACAATGTTTCGTCGGAAGTCGAGGAGTCGGCGGAGGCGCCACGCTGGAGGGAAATTCGGGGCAAACAAAAAGAGCCTGCAGCGCTGCGCGGTGGGGATAGGGCGAGGAAGGGGGGTCGGGGGGAGGAGGAGAGAAATAATCGCGATAATGATAGAGCAACTATATACATACGGATTCGCCGCGTCTTTCTTTCGAGGCGCTCTCCTGATTTTTATTAACTCGGTTCGAGACGAAGAGGGGGAGCTCTGTCTGCGACCGCGGCCGTGAGAAACGCATTTTTTCGTACACATGTATGTTATAAACCGCGTTACGCGCGAGCGGACAATGCCTGTCGGAGTCGCGTCGAATCGGAAAATCCCGAATTAATCCAGGTGCGAGAGAGCGCGCGCGGGTGAGACGCCCTGAATGGACGGCCACAAAGAGCGACTCAGGGCGACCTCAAGTCGGTTTTAGACTAAATGGCTATAAATTCTCGGATAATACACAGCGCGCGCGAGAGGAGCGTGTACTGTAAGAAAGCGGGGCGACACCGGTTCCTGTCGCGGCGCGCCGTTACCGTACGCGCCGTCTGAAAGGGAAAAGCTTAAAAGGGTCGAGACGCGCGCGACTCGTCTTATTATTAATTTTTTTCCCCCTTCCATACGTTTGTATGTAAGATCGGAGCACGGACTGTGGTCTCTGTTCAATAAAAGAGGGCACTATATATATATATATATATATATATATATATATATATGTATATCCAGAGGTATACATAATAAAGCTCATTTATACGTTTATATGCATATTTAACATAAAAATTGATGTTACATTTATTACAATCAGAATCCAGGGGATTTTATAATACGTGCGCATCGAAGTTCATCGTTCATCTATATGCAGTCAGCAATTTTTGTTATTCCTTGATAAGTAATGCGTTTTCAAATATTATATAATTATCTTTTTAATGGTACGGACGTTTATGGCTTTACCTAGCCCTGAGACCTGTAAGTTAATCAACATCAGTTGTTGGAAGAAAAAGTATGTTGAGTTAGTACACATTAATTTAATTTTAATTACAATTTTTATTGTATAAATTTTGAAATTGGTTTAAAATAATTAGGAATATACTCCTGAATTCGATAAAACCTAGAAAAAATTTGAGCATTAAATTTTGAACTGCTGATTACGAATATGTCAGAATAAACTTGCTGATGCGAAGAAGTATAATTGTGTAAACTATTTGCATTCTATCAAACCCACAGGTGTACAGATTTTATCGTCTTTCTATTTCTACTTCAAAATAGAAATTTTCTTATAAATAATAGATATAAAGAAATATAATACAGTTAAATATTCTATTTTTTCCACTCTTCTATTTGTATCATCTCGATGATTTCATATAGTTCTAATGCATTGTTCGTATAGTTTCAACTATAATTTTAGAGCTTAAAATGCTTACCTTTTACTCCCGTCTTCTCAAAAACAATAAGTTTTTCAGCAGAAACTTGTAGAGCTGAATAAGATCGTATTATGACCTAAAGTATTGTACGAAAAAATTTGTTAAATACCTATAATTATTATATACATTATGAATTTAATAGATTCTTATAGAATTTGCACGATAATACGAAGGTACAATTTTTGTTAGCTCATTTTCTTCGTATAGTACAAAATATTGTTCATAATTATTTTAAATTTTAAGCTGCAATAGTACATTTCATTACAATTATATTATCAATCGACACTGGTTGTAAGAAATTCTAAAATATTCTAATATATTTTAAATGGCAATTTTATTGTAATAGGGTTTGAATATTGTATTCATTCTGAAAAGAAAGACATGAAATTTTATTAAAACTATAGATATAAAATTCAGATATTCTAATATATTCAATGAAGCTCGAGATTTAAAAGTGAGATATTATTATCGCATCTAAAAATGAACAAAAGTACATCCATCGTGGCTGAAGGCAGCTCTTACAAAGAAATCACTCCTTCCCGGATTTATTGACCGCGCGGTATAATCGAACCAAGAAATCTGTAGAACGGTCGCGGAAGTAGACGCGACATCCTTCTGGAAAAACAGACGAGAGTAAGATGCCGCTTAGACAATCACCGAAGTCCAGCGTGGCATTTTCGATTTCTGCCCAGTGACATGCACGTTCTCACGGCGTACGTTGCTGAAGTGCCAAAATAAAGGGAGATAGAGAAAATTGCTCTGCGTTTAGACTATTATATATATATAGGAATAGCTGCCTGTGGAGAGCGCGATTGTCGCAGGTTAACCCAATATATAGACAGAAATAGGCGCAATGTCTCCTCTCTCTCTCTCGCTCTCTGTCTTTCTCCATAATATACGCCGCTCCATATACTTGACCTGGCTGGTGCGACGGATACATCGATCTGTATATACCTGCGGTGCGCAACGGGTGATCTCAGCATCTCCTCCCCCCCCCCCGGCCATTCCCGCTCGTGAGAGCAGCCGAGCCGAACGGTTCCGAGTGCGGCCGAGTGAGCGCGCGCCCGCGCGAGGACCACCTATAATATAACATAATTCAAGGACAATGCAACCACAGACCTATATAGCCCAATGCGTCACCTCGCATACATTATTTTGCGCCCGGCGGAACTCGGCGCGACGCTCCTCTCTGCCGTTTCTCTCGATCTTCCTCTTTTCTCCTCGCCTATATATATATATATATATATATATATATATATATATATATATAATGTCGCGGGTGTGGTTAAGCTAGGTTGTGCACCTCCAGCGTCGTACGCGGCGTGGGGGAGGGAGGGGGGTTGCAGACTCGTTGCGTAGGACGGTCCGTATACCCATGACGCGTAGCCCTAAATACGGCCCGGGGTGCGCGTGGCAGGCCCACCAAATATATATATATATATATATATATATATATATATATATATATATATGCGCGCCTCCGCGCCCAAACAAACAGGTTTATTGCGCCCCGTTTCGCGCAAACGCGAGCAGAACGAAATTGCGCTCTGGCCCCCATTATACCGCCTGATTTATGCGATGTGTTTATTAGAGAGGGCCGAACTAATTGATTCCCGAGATTGGAGGGAAAAAATTTTTTGTTCCTTACGTAATGCTATATGGTGCTTTTAATCTACCACCCACGGATCAGAGCTCCGTATATGTACCCACTATCCATCGGTCGAAAGAATAAGTTGAGCGTCGTTACTTCGAAATATTAATGATATATACTTATCGATTCGCCTTTTTTATCAACTCCCAAATTTACGATTCATTTGACACATTTGTTTCTTCCAGTATTATATACTCCAATTTGATTTTACCCAAGAAAAAAAGAAATCATATCGGAAGGACGATAGAAATCGACTTGGTAATTTATTCCAAAGATAAATTTGATTTTTTTTATTAATAAACAAAATTCAACTTATCACATAATTTCAACTCTAAAAGTAAAGATTATAATTCTGCAATAAAAGTGTTTGAAATTACTACCTCGAAAATATCGGTAGATCCTTTATATAATACAGATGTAGTTTTTTTACAAGCATATGTTTAATACTTTATCAATCTACATTTATATAAATTTCAACGACCGATGCAAATGATAATGTAAGTAATTGAAATGAAAAGTTTACTTTACCATTCTAAAATAGATAGCATGACGAGATACGATTGTAATCTAGCCGAAGGAGCTAAATAAAGCCATTGCGCTCTAACCCACCGGCTTACGTCGATTACGGATCTAACGTCACTGTTATTTAACCGCGCCTGATTAATTCGCCCTCGCGCGCACAAAACCACCGCCACCGGCGCGAGCCGCGCGTGGGCGCTGCATTAAAATTAGTCCGTCGCAGGACGAGAATGGGTCATTAATCAAAACATGGCATTCCTCCATCGACGATGATTGCCGGGAGGAATGAAAGGGCCGGACGGCTCCCATCTACCTCCCACCTCCTCGCGCGTCAATGTTGCGCGGCGCGCCTCGCCGCGGACGTCTTCGCCGGTCGCTCGACAAATCGCCCTGTCGATCGAAGGTAACGCGAGCCCCCCGTGGCGCGCAATGGCGCAGGCCCGCCCCCCCCCCTCTCGCGGCCTGACAAATGAATACACGAGCGCGCGCGCGCGCGCGCCGATGTGGCCCTTGCCTCCTTTGTTCGGGAGCGCGAGCGGGCGCAGGAGTCGTCGGAGCCGGCCGAACGCGCTCTCTGACGTCTCTATATATTGCGCCGAGCCGCCCGCCCCTCCTCCTTCACGGATGCGTTTCAGCGTCGTTTCAACGGGCCCCGATCGCCCCGTGCGGGCCGTGTCGCCGATTTATTTCACCGCGAGTCCGACTTACGGCCGCGCCCGTGCAGTTATGCATATGCCTACGTTATGCGTCTATTATGTAGGCAGTGGCCGATGTTCCTCTTGTCAGTCACTCGCTGTCGTTCCTATATTGAGAGGTTCGATCCTCGCCGCGCTCGTAATTGCGCTACGCCCCAGAAATTTCAGAGAGTCCGGAACGAGAGAGGCGATTGGGGAGGAGAAGCGCTATGTAGCATTTTTTTTTTGGTTTTTTTTTTTTGTTTTTTTTTTACTTCTCTCTTTCTGCCGAGGATCCAAATCGATAGTTTAGTGGGCGCCCGTTGTGCACCTCAATCTCCCGGGCGTAGATTGAATCCTTCAGGGACGTCTGCGGCCGGTTTAATCTGGGTATTAATATACGGGGAGAGAAAAAAAACATCTATATATATATATATATCCTTTTCTTCCTCCTTGTGTTGATGTGTTTGGCTCCCATGCGAGAGGGGCAATCGAATTCCAGCAGTGAGAGATCGATACTCTGAATGCCGGCATAATTTCAGATACCAATCAGCATCGATTTTATACTTCTTCAAAATCCATTTTACGATTGTCTGTTTCGAGAATTTGATTAGCGATTCCGAGAAGAGTAAATGTTTTGTCTTTATTAGCATATAATTTAAACTTATCTATTCTCGCAATAATTCACTCTCTGGAATATTGAATATAATACCTGATAAATCTTCAGCTTTCCTTTCTATCGACATTTCGTTCGTCGGTATTTTTGTTTGCGTAAACACCTTTCTGGCTTCCAACTGTTCAATCCAAACAGTTTTTACATATTTAATCAATTCTATTCAGTTTTGCATAGAATTTATTTAATCTGTGCATCAATACTACGCTCGACATGTATTATATGGACTAATTTCTTCTTTTCGTCATCTTTAGCAGCATAATTGTATGTCTGTTTCATCCTTCAGCAAATATTATGCATAAACAATCTGAATAGCGCGAGGCGTTCCTACTGCAAATATTAATTCTTATAAAAAATTATTCGATAGAAACTATAAATAATAAAGTCTTTTCATGCCCCAAATACTTTTACCTGCTGGGATTGAACAATATTGAGCATTTGAGCGGTGGTTTCCTTTTCAAAAGGGAGAAAATCAGTTACGAAACTGACCGAGTTTCCCGTAACCAAAATCAAATTTAAAATACGGGCTTCGAAGACAATTGCAACCGTGGTATATTATGGCTGAGTTCCCGCCAGGAGAGAATCGAATCCCCCGCGTCCTCTTTATTATATCGAGTTATGAATGTCCTTTCCCGCAGAGTTATGTAAAAGTCGACTTTCTCGGGACGGTATTGCTCTGGATTCGGACATAATGAATGAGCCACTACCGCTCGCGGGAATATACCTGGACTCGTAGGAAACAGGTAAATATACCATTCAATAAGAAATTGCAAAACGATAGTATACACGGGCGCCTCGGCGGTCGAGGGGTTACCGCTGCGCCCAGGGACCGACTCGGTGGGCTGCTTCTCCTCGCATAAGTATATATATATAGATATAATATAACTTTCGCTTCCAGAGAAAAATCGCTCCACATATTTCACTGAATTTTCAACGCGCAACCAATGGAATTTCAAAGTTTCCAATGCACCGGCCTCCGTTTGAAGTCGTTTCTCCTTCCCTCGCCCCGTCTTCCTCTCCTTTCATCGTCATATTATTCATAATATTTTTTTCTCCTTCATCCTGACCCTGAAAGAAAATACCTGCGTTTCGATTTTTCATAACGTCCGCTTCGAACAATGTTCGACGCTTCGTTTAAAATATATAAATATATTATATAGATATACGTATACATATGCATTTATATAAGTTAAAAGAAGCCACACGTGAGATTGAAGAGAGTGTGTACGTAACGTTGTTTAAACTGAATTTTCATATTTATCGCTAAATACATACACATCTGCATGAATATAAGGTTAATGCAGCTTGATTTACGTATGCATATTAGCATTTGCAATAATACAATACGGAGCGCTCATATATATATAGACGGCGTACTGGAGCAGTAGCCGCATTAACATATTCATCGTGGCGCTCGGAATCATTGGGATGTTACATTCGCGCTCTGATTACAATAATTTATGCCACTGAAGTAAGAATCAACGGAGGAGTTGTAAAACTGCGCAGCGCCTGCGGGAGGAAGTTTGACTGTCGCGGTTCTTGCGCGAAAGTTCCGTATAAAGCAAGAATGGGCGCCAAATAATCCAAAAGAAAATCCTGGAGACCCGCGTAATCGCTTTCTGTATATATATATAGAATAAATTTCTAAATATCTATATATTAATAATGAATTTGAAGCCCGATACGAAGTTAAAGCAAGGGACGCGAAGAGAGATTAATTTGGAGGCCGATTTCTGCACGAGCGATGTGGATTTTCGAAATCAATAAATCGCCTCTCGCACTCTCCCTCGCGCGCGCGCGCGGGCGCGCGACTCACCTGGACAATGTGATTTACGATCCACTCGAGAAAAGGAGAAAATCAAAGAGGAAGCGAGGACCGAGCGTAGCGAGAAAAAAAAGGTTATAATGACTCGGAGCCTCGGGTTTTGTTGCATTCGCAAAATACCGAGGCGCGGAGGGCGCGCTCTTTATTACATATACATATTCAATCTGTCGCCCGGTCGCCGAACATTATTGCGGGCGCGGGAAAATTATTTCGGATTCAATCACCGAGCGCTCTCGCAGCGTCCCGCTGTAATTGTTCCGCGCGGGTTCGGCCGTCGCGCCAAGAGGCCCGCTTGCACGGACGGGAGGAGCGAGCGCGACGGAGAAGAGGCGGTCGGGTGCAGGAGGACGAGGAGGTGGAGGAGGAGGAGGGGACGCGGGCGGGGGAGCGGGAGGATAAAATTGATACGTGGGCTCCTAATGGCCCAACGAAAACGGACTCGAGGAGACAGGACAACAAAAGCACGCATGCATATTATGAATGGATGAGCAGCCGGAGGAAGTTGAGGACGCCAGAAATATATATCGCCCGTACGCACCCACTCCCCCCTCTCACCCGTCCCTTAAGCGCGAGCGGAAGAGGGACGCGAGTGCGAAAAAAGCGATGAAGACGCACCTGAATCATGGGCAGGGCGAATGGTTGAGGGGGGGGGGAGTGGGGCGCGGGAGCAGAAAAAAGCGGTGCTTGAAACAAAAACAGGAGAAAAAAGAAGGGAAAGGGGGAAGAGAACGAGAACGGAATAAAAGAGTCGCAGCGTAGGGGCAAAGAGAATAGTAACGCAAAGTCGCGCTTGTCCCATTCTTCAGGGGCCCGGGCGGGCGGGCATTGTGCTCGCCATCGTCTCGTCCTCTCTGTGTGACGCGGTGCTCGCTCGCATAGGACAGAAAATTAGTAAAATCCACGTTCGCAACTGTCCCCCGTTACTGCCCTGCCGGTCTCGCTCCCCCCGCTCCCGCTCCGCGCCCCACGTTCTCGCCGGTCACGAATTTATAAGGAGCCAGGAGAGAATTTATACGGGGATCCGAGTTATTTATCGGTTTCGATGGCGCGCGCGATATCGCCGTACGCTCGGATATCGATACATCCCTCTCCCTTTCTCGGTAAAGAGAGGAGGTGGGAGCCAAAGTGACCGGAGGCGAGCTCCCTCCTCCTCCTTCTCCTCCTCCACGCCTTCCGCCCGCGTGCGCGGGGGCCCCCCGCATTAAAAAGCTTAGGATTCGCCCCACCATCCGGGACGTCGACACTTCGAGTCGTCCGCCAGGCGCGAAGATGCTGCGCTGCGGCAGTCCTGCGTGGCTCCCTCGCTCGGACCTCTATCTCCCTCCCCCCCCTCTCTCTCTCTCTCTCTCTCTCTCTCTCTCTCTCTCTCTCTATCTATCTATCTATATGTGTGTATGTATATATCTGATATGCGGATGCGCGCGACAGGGGTGGCGGAGCTGCAGATTTCGCGCCTATATTTATATATCAAGGTGTCTGGGGAAACGGTAAATTTTTTATATTTATATATGTCATTCGAGAACGAAATCGAGGAGCGAGAGGAATGTCGAAGTCGAGGGAACCTCGATAAATCTGGGATCCTCTAAGCTTGTAACACGAATCTTTTCACCTCGCCCATAGACTCGTAATTTTCTCAAAGTTCTGCCCTCTCGCGCCTTTTATTTATAGATTTCTTTTTCCTCGCTCGCCTCACCCCGCATTCTCGAAATCCTTCTGATTAATGACTGTATCAATCTACGGAATCAGGTTCTATACGCAAACGGCCAATACATCAGCCCGTAAGCGACTTTTGCCGCTTTTACAGGGCGCGCGAAGTACGTGATGAATATTTAAAAAAGCGTAAAATTTATAGAAAAGAGCAGTTTATACACAGAAAGCGGTATTGATAATTCTATTTATTAACGCTAGGCAGTTTGACTATAAGCTACGGGCTGCCTACACCTATATATATATATATATATATATACACATATATATATACACACACATATATATATATATATATATATATATATATATATATATATATATATATATATATATATATATAATATATATATATATATATATATGTCTCTGTGTGTGTGTGTGTGTGTGTGTGTGTGTGTGTGTGTGTGTGTATACATGAGAACGGCGCCTGCAATTATTAATCCCGGAAAATCAATAAGCTCAAAGAGAGAAGAGCGAGGAGAAAGTTACTCTCTGAGCCGCGCACCCGCTTGTAATTATTGCCGTTTCACCGAGGCAGCGAAGTCTGGAACGCCAAAGAGTAGCGGTGGGAGGGGGGAGGTACGAGGAGAATGGTACGGCTGGTGGGAGAGAGAGATACAGGAAGAAGCTACCTAGCCCAGAGACAAGACGGCGGAACGGAGAAAGGGGTTGGAAAATTTACAGGAGCTCGTAGAAGGGGCTGTAGAATACGCGGGAAGGGGTCCGGGAGTTCGGGATGTGGGCGGGGGGGGGGGGCTCGGAGGAGGGAGGATAGGATGTATTCCTACAAGTACAATGCCGGTTTCTAATCAGGCATCGACTTATCGGTGTGACAGGGAAGGGGGCTCGGGAGCGGCACGCGCGTTTGCCGTCGGCGGCGCTTCCTCGCGAGCACGAAGACAACGGAGGCGCCGTCGTCTTGAAGCTGCCTCGCCGCCGTCTCCTGTACTTATCTGAGCCAGTGTGTCGCATCGACTACTCCGATTCGTAATGGCGCAGTCGGTCTCTGTAAATTGTAGGAAACAGTTTATTCGGTACGGCAGACAGCCTAATCGAGTGCGATTGTTCGTCTTCGATATTTTTTAAGGCTTTGTTACGATCCCGCTAGAGCTGGGACTTTTGTTTCAGCTCCGAAGCGTTCGAACATTTTTGTTGCAGTCCTTGGAATATTTCAAAACCGTTCGAGCTGATCGAACTGTTCGTGTAGTTAAGCCATTAGAGTTGATCGGACTATTTGCACTCTTCAAACTTTTTAATCGTTTCAATTGTTCTAGACATTTGAACATTTGAGTAGTTCGAATTGTTCAAGCATCCAAAAGTTTCCAGCCGTAATGGTATCTATAATTGTTAACCCAATGCTTCAAGAAAGTAACCGTATAATCTGTTCAGAACAATAATTCTCTCTCTCTCTCTCTCTCTCTCTCTCTCTCTGTCTCTGAATTATCTATCTTTCTGACTATATATGTATAGATATCTCCGCCACCAACTTGCACTTTGTTATGCCTCGGGGACTTGTTTTTAAACAAATTTCTTTCTTTCTATTTTTTTTAGTTAATGTAGTCTTTTGCCTAATTAATAACATTTAATTTAGGAACATTTATTTTATATCTTGCGCGTTGTGTAAATATTTTTGGATGCTTTTAAACCTTGAGTCTTTAGACTTCAATCTTATTCTTCCATATTTATTGATCCTCTCATTCTCTGAATAAAAAAGCGATGTTAAAGAATGAAAAAGAAAAATCATTAATAGCCTACGCTTAAGGAATAAATACGCTATTGATCATTCGTCGAAACACCTCTCGTGACGAATCGGCGCAGCAGACCTCGAAACGCAAGTCGCACGATCGATCACGGAAAAGGAGTAGCGGCAATAATATCTCGCGACCTCCCGCTCTTAAACCGTCTCCTTTTGTCCGCCCACCCCCCAGCCCCACGGTCGCGCGCATACGATTCACTCCTCCGGCCCTCCTGCCCCTCCCCCTTCGCCTCATAAAGGGTTGATCTTTAATTCATGGCGGGAGGCGGAACCGCGCTGCTCGCTCGCGAGCGCGGCGACGGTGAACGCCCACGCCTATAACCGATCGGGGCGCGCTCGTTATAGGTTTCCGTATGCGGCTGATGCGCGCAACATCCCCCCCCCCGCCCCCGCCCCGCGCGGCTTCCCGTGTTTACGGCCTCGCGCGCAGCCGAGCTCCGGGGATTCCCTGTCGAAGATGCGGGCGTTCGCGCGAACGGGGCGACCGCGGCTGATTGATTGTAATTAGTTTATGTATGTAAACCGAGGCGGAAGAGCCTGGGTTTCTTAGAGACGCTTCTGAAACTGCCTCCTCTATCGTCGACAACTTCGCGAGGCTCGGCGGCTGTACACTTTTCCTCTCCTTTACTTTGCTGGGGAGCTGAGAAATCGTAAAGGGGGCTTCGCTTTCACGAATTTATTTGTCCAACTTGTCACTTTGGAAGTGCTGTAAAACCAAGACAGGATCTACGAATATATTGCCCGAAAGAGAAGCGCTCAGATTATAGATAAATATTTGCAGCACCTATTATTAAAAAATTCTTTGTGTTTTAATTACCGAATTAAGTTGAAATGTGTAAGGTCGTTTTTATTAAGTCAGAAACGTCTGGGATTTAGATTTATCGTGCATGCACATGTATCATGTTGATAAATTTTTATAATTTGAATTATAATTCATTACAAAAACAATGATTACACTGTTTGTGGCTGGTAATAAATATACGTTATACTGCATGCTACAGATGCAGTATAATTTAAAGGTCATGAAAAAAGGGTAGCATAATAAAATTCAGATTAAATATTCTATTTGACCATTGTCTTCATTTTATTAGGCATATACCTTACATTTATTATTTTTTCTTTATTTATTTTAAATTCGCATGCCCTACAGTAAGGGTGTTTAGTAAATACGTTCGTGTTCTGAAATAACAAAATTTACCTTAATATTATGAAAACTGTCAATTACGTGAAATTATTATAAAATATTAAAATGATTGTGCTATTAAACAAATGCAGTTTCAAATTATAAACCCAAACATTATTAAAAAAAGAAAATCATCCTTAATTTAGATAACTGGATTTTAAAGAACATTTTGCAGTACTCCAGTTTCATAAAGAAATACTACATTCATTCATTACGTAAAGCGAAATACCATTTCCCATATTTTCATTGCCATTAAAATCACGAGAGCATAATCTCTGCTTTAATTGAGTAGCTCATTATTGGAAAGCAAGTAATTCTTTTATTCTGCAAGAATGCAAACAGGGCGTGTCAGAGTACGAGTCGGTCCAAAAAATACTCGGAGATTTATACAAAAGCGCACTAAGTCCCAGTGCATCCGGACGTTGCGCGGCTTGGCATTAAGCCATCCAAGATTTTGTGAATCGTGAGCGTCTTTCTGAGCTACCTATGGCTCCCCTCCTCCTCCTCCTCTTCCGTTCATCCGTTTTCCCCGCACCGCCACCCCCGCTCGTCTGGCTTGCGCACCGACGTTAAACGCTGCACACAGTAAAGCAGAAATTGATGCTGCACACAATGGTATTTTTAACGAGGCGGGATGGTAATCGATGCGCGCGAATCCGCCCGCGAGCGCGAATGTATATGGAACTTTCCGTCTCGGAAATGGGCCTTTTTCCCCTCGACCATCGCTCTCGAGTAGTTCCACGTTCGCTTTCGCCTCGATCCCTTTGCGCGATTCCTCGATTTCTGGCGGCAGCCTCCGCGCGACCGAGTGCCGCGGGAGAATTTTTGTTCTGCCCGACCCCCGCGCCGAGCGAAATCCCTTCCTCCCCCCCTCTCTCTCTCTCTCTCTCTCTCTCTATCCTCGTGCCGAATCGCCAATTAGAGATAAACAAAACTGCGACCAATAAAACTGGCTGTCTCCCTCGCTTTCGCTGCGGCCGACACTTAAAACGGTCATTATATGCGCGGGCCGAAGAAGCGAAGAAGCGAAAAACGATAAAAGCCCGGAGGGCCGAGGAAAAATGGCAAAAAGGAGACGGGGGCCGCGGCGGGGCTCGGGGCGGCATCGCATCGGCGCGGCCGCGCGCTATCGGGTCGCGCGAGCGCGCGCCCGGGCGGCGCGGCGTTGCGCAAGGGCATCCGCGAGGGGGAGACGAGTCGCGCGCTCTCGCGAGCGTTTTGTGTGTTCTGCATTCCCTGTGTGGTCAGCGCGCGCGCACGCTCGAGCATCGGTAGTGCAGTGCCAGACTGCGGGAGAGTGCGCGGGAGAGGCGGAGGGGGGGGGGTGGCGGGTGGAGGGATAGAGGAGCAAGCGCAAACACGGCGGGAGCAGGAGGGGGCGGGGGAGGGAGAGAAAGAGCGGCGAGCGCGCCGCGCGCAGTAACGTAATGGACGTCATTAGCCCGTGTAGATTATAGGGCGGCGTGCAGTAACGATCGCTTCTTATAGGGTGCTCCAACTGCCCCGCGCGGGCCGGGCCCCGGGTTCGCACCGAGGCGAGCGCCTCTCCCCGCCTCGGCTTCCCCGGCGGTTTTATATCCCGGCCCCCTTTACTGCTTCCTAGAGATCGCCAACGCCGCGCCACCGAGACCGCTGCGGCGCGGCGGCGGCGGCGGCCACGGGGACGGGGCGCGCTAAGAAAACTTCCCGGATCGATTGCCCTTCGATTGATTCTCGGGGGCCCTGGCCGTGGGAGGGGGCCAAGTGTGCGCCTCGCGCCACACCGCGCGCTCGGGCATCGGCCGACTCGCTCGGGTGCCTCCAGAGTGAAAGAGAGAGAGAGAGGGACAGAGCTTCTGCTTTAATAGATCCTCCCAAGGCTGTGTTTGCAATAATGACTGTATTTACTCAAGAGACCCGGCTCCCTTTTTACTTTTAGCAAAATAAATGTTTCGTTCTGAATTTTTTCGAGCTTTAAACATAGCTCGCCGAGGCGCTATATTCATTTTCGGATTTCCTATAGGTTAGTGTACTTTTAATTTTTAAAGGGCCGACGCATACAGTACGATGCTTGCATCGAGGAACTTATTGAAAATACTATCATTTTTTCTTTGAAGCATTCTGTAATTTTAAAAAATCCCAAAATCCAAGCTTCGTATACTCAATATAATTGGCAACATTTCTATTCGTGAACTTTGCGATTTACATTGAATGGATGGAAATAGATGTGAACGATGCCAATACAATTAACGTCGATAGAAATTATTTTTTATATACAATTGAAAGAAAGATTATTATTGTTATTATAACAGTAACTTGACCTATTTCGAATCAGATTTGTTTGCATGAAATATTCTGTTTGTCTCAAAGAATGTCTGAAAACGGAATACGCCACCTTTCCTCCTACGAATCCACTACTAACATTTGACATTTTGTCTTTGACCCGCAAGCTTTGGCAGTAAAGTTTAAAAGTAACATTTTCTCCGCGGCCCGAACGAGGCGCGGTGTAAAACTTGGTAAAAGCGGGCGGAAAATATTTGCGCACGAGGCGATAAATTAAATAGATTAGCAATAAATAGAGTACGCGCGCGGAGGCGTCCGCGTCTCGGCGTCTTGCGGTAGGCGGAAAGGGGGGGGTGGGACGGAGGAAAAAAAAACAGGACCAAACAAAAGGCTATGTGCTCGGGGGGCAGAGTGGCCATTCGGAAAGATCATAAAAGCCAATAGCCTAGGCTTGCCGACGCGTGCGCGAGGGGCGCGGGCGGTCGGGCCGGCGGGGAGGGGGTGGGGGGGCGCGAGTAAAAGCCCGCAGCTCCGTGCACTGCCGCGGCGTAACGGACGTTTCGAGGGCGCGTCGCTGGCCGTCGCTGGCCGGCTCTTCTTCGCGAGGCGCGCGCGCGCGACTGCGACGGACTGCGAGACGACGACGACGACGACGACGACGACGACCCCGAAGACGGGAGGACGGGCGCGGCGGTGCGGCATCGCGGCCACCGGCGGCCACGAGAGCGCGACGCGCGCGACGACTACGACGGCGACGGGAAGAAAGGACCGAACGGGCGAAGAACAACTGGCGCGCGAGCGAGAGCCTGGGCGGGGTGGGTGGGGAGGGGGGGGGAGAGGGCACAGAGGCCGGAGAGCTAGAGCGCGGCGGCGTAGAGGGGTGCATTTAAAGTAATGGCGTTTCACTGGAGATGCTATAAATTTATCTGCCATAACTTGTTATACGCGGCTCTTCTCGCGTATTTATACATGCCTCCGCGCGCGGCCACACGCATAGTGTGCACTTCGCTCTCCCCCCCTCTCTCTCACTCTCTCTCTCTCTCTCTCTCTCTACCTCATTCTCTCCCGCCCTTCCCTTCTGCCCGCGCGCCCGCGCCTATATCTATGCGTATAGTTGGTAATAAGTGTCTTATTCGTCGTGTGCAAACCATGCGTGCAACTCTTCTGCCCCCTCCCGCCCCGCCTCTTGCTCTGCTATGTCGCGCGCGCACGACAGTCCTCATAACGTAAAATTACGTTTGGGGAGCTGGACGCTTTTCCAACTGGACGTTAAAGGAGCGTAACAATCAGTTCACTCGGCGCGCGTCGGGGAGCTTCACCGCCTGAATCGTCGGGCGAGTAATGCCCGGTCGGTTGGAACGCGCACGAAACGAAGCGCGGCGCGCGAACTGGCCGCGTATTCAAAAATCATAAGTAGCACGTGTCAATACTATAATTTTCACCTGCACATGTAGTACTTGCCGCTACCTAACTATTCTTCCGCCAACGGCAAAGTGCAAACAATAATAAACTGTTGCTCGCAAACTGTTATTGCGCATTAATTTGAGTGCTCATATTTATTCTATGCATCTTTACTCAGTGACCCAAATTCCTAAGTTTAACTATAACTTCGTATAGAGACTGTAGTAAGCTTCAATTCCAGAGTAGAATTTTTTCATTTTTTAGGCTCTCTCGTGTACAGCCAATTGTGTTAAAATATGAGATTATGTATTTTATTATTATTTGTATTTTTTTCTTGTTATAAACGAAGAATGAAAAGATTTATATGAGGTTGTAAAATCACAAACTTCTTCACTATTATTACATCTAATTGAGTAGGATTGTTTTCTTTTGACAGTATTTATTGCCGTTTTTCAGTGAAAAATCGTGAATCTGAACTGAATTTAGATCTTTAAACGTTCAAAGCATTCGCGTTGCTCCAAGCGCAGAATCCGCTTGAGCTGATCCCACTACACGATTCCCGGTAACATTTCAGGCGTTCGAATTTTGTCAAATTTCTTGACTTATTGTAAAAGTTTGAATAGGAATCTTTCTTCACGTTTCATTCAAGATGTTCAAATAACTCGAGCTGTTCCAGTGGCTCGAATAAACAGATCAGTGATCAAACTTTGAAAGATTAAAAGGAGTCGAAATTACGGTACAGCAGAATTGTTCGGTTTTCTTCGAAAATTAAAGAGTTTCCAGTCATAAATTTAGCATCTATTGTGTAAAAATAACTTTCACAAGTTTCACATATGGCGAGGCATAAAAATAACTCGTTCGTTTTATTTTTTCAGTTTGAAAACATTTATTGTTCCCGTAAATATTAAATCGAACAATCTGATTGAATAGACAACGAGTTTTCGAATATCGAGGAAGGCTTGCAAATTTTTTGTCAAGGAATAATCCGATAATGGAAAAGAACATCGCAGGTTGAATTCGGTTTATTAAACGTGCTAAAGTCTCGCCACGTTCGAGACTCTAACTTCACTGACGTATGCCAAGTCGCATAGGACGGGCCTGGGGAGAGGCAACGAGTCTCGCGAGTATGCGAGATATATAGAGTACAAAAGGCAAGTGTAGAACGGCGGGCGAGAGGAGAGGACGGCGGAGGGGCGGGGGTGGGGGTGGGTAGAGGAGGCGGGAAGAGACGCTGCAAAAGGGTTGGAGGTTGCGAGGTAGAGAATGAGAGGAGTATCAGTATCGTTCGCGAGAAGGTTGCCAGGCTCTGGCATAAACCGTTTATCCTATATTATAATTAGTTAAATTCTTCGGGACGTGGAGGTGTCTTTACACGTCAGTCAGCCCTCTTCGCTCCCAGGCTCATCCACCCTCCACCTCCGCCCCCCCTCCCCCGCCCGCCGCCCTCTCACCGGCGGCAGACTGCGTCGCAGCCGCGCGCGCTCGCGCTCACTTCTTCCATCTCTCCGTCGTCCCGCGAGTGGAGTCGAGCCAGCCGCTAAGACTTAACTCGTTCAGCCGACCGAGGAGGCCCGGATGAGCCGCGCCGCGCGAGGATACCTATAAGATATTAAACTATCCGAAAATTAGTTAAGTCTTGTTTAAAAGTTAGCCGCATCCGCGGCTCTCCGTGTCCTACGAGAACGGGATCGCGCGATCTCTTTCGGCGCTCGGGCCGCCCGAAGCCGGCCGCGTCGATGATCTCTCTCTCTCTCTCTCTCTCTCTCTCTCTCTTTCTCTCTCTAGGCATTCGAGAATTATCCGAATTTTGACTCGGCCGCGAAAGGCACCGAGGCGCGACGAGCTCGCGAGCCGAGCCTTTTTAAAGCTAATGCTTAAATAACTATCATCGATCGGAACAGTATTCGACGACGGAGCGGAAGCGGGGCGAATTCGAACGAGCTGCGAGAGCGAAACCCCAGGCTTATCTCGAAAATGAGAAACTAACTTGAGGGCGAAGAAAGTGAAAAATCAATCGAATTTCAGACGGACTCCCGAGGACTCGCTTCTGGATTCTAGATTAAGGAACGGCGAACTCTTATGGCAAAGTTCCGAGGAGTTTCGATTTGAGAGTTATAAAGATGAAATTTGTACCCCCGGCTTAGTTTGAAAGAAAAGCCGATAAGTCTGGCAAGTTTCGGATGAATTTTGCCTCCGCCGAGTAGTTGTGAATATAGGTGTGGGAGCATAGCGACGGGGATCTAATGCATCCTGCAAGACTTTCCCTTGCTCCGACGTTATCTGTGCTTACATTGATCGGGGGCACGTTACACGTATAAATCCGTCGTTTATTTTCTCGGGAAATAACAGGCTCGACACCCTTCAATAGGGGAGGGGGAGAGAAGGAGGTCATATCGCAGTCGATTAGAAAAAGAAGAAATTAACGAAGCCGAGATTAATAATTTTTTTTTTCCGCTCTTTCAGTTCTGCAACATTCCCCGGCTGTCAATTTCTTCCCCGCGTATTTCGAGGCTCGCGCGAAGGGATCTTGATAAGTCTAATAAGAAGATAGAGAAAGGGAACGAGCGAGCGAAGTAGGAGGAGTGAGTTGATAGAGGCGGCCGGAGCAGTGCCCGGTCTCCTCGCGTATAATCGAAAACGTCAAATTTCAACAAAGCCACGCGGCGAGAGCGGCGTGTTATTCATCGGACAGGGCTTAATTTAGGTTCGCATGAGAAGATTCCGCGCGGCGCGGCGAGCATCGGTGGACGGAGAACCGCGATGTTTCACATATATATATATATATATATATATATACACGTAGTTGGCCCGGCAGCAATGCTCGTCGACGAACGGATCGACCACGGCTGGGAAAAAAAAGAGGTTGAAGGACGGGGGCGCGACCGGAGAAAAAGGAAGGGCGCGAGTCGAAACCGAAATATACATATATATATACATATATACACACACATATATATATATATATATATATATATATATATAAATGTATTCATATATAGATATAGATAAATAGGTTAGGAAAGTTTAAGTTGGTCCGAGGAGCAACGAAAGAGAAAGGGAGCGAGTTTGGGCGGTCAGTGGATGCATCGATATTGACAAGGGTGCAGCCTCGACTTGACGTCTCGGGCCGAACAGCCTTGAGACTTGCCGCGCGCGACAGACTCAGCGGGACACCTCCACGAATTCTAACCCCCTGGACCCGATGCTAATCTGGAGAAAGTTCGGAAAAGCGGTGAGGTTCGATCTACTTCGGATATTGCGTATACGTCGTGAACGCATGGCTCTCGCCTTTTTCGAAGCATGTTGGCCACGGGCAAATTAACGCTATATTTCAAAAATATTAAACGCAGGAGGATTACAGTAGGAATTTATCGAATAATCCGAAAGAGGTAAAGATTCCGAAAAAAAACGTATCTACAACAATGCAGGAACAATTTTTTTTTTTTTTTTTTCATTTCGCTTGAAATCGAGAGCGACGAATCGGTAAAAGCGAGGTTACGAAATGCATCGGCGTGTACTATAATTTCGATCCAAGCCTTTTAATTGCCAATGACGGATGAGAATTTCAAAGGGCTTTTGAAGAATCTATAGATTTCGTTCAAGAGTGGACCGATCCAAGCTCACGGGGCCAACTATGGCACTCTTTTCAGGAATTGCGCCCCGAGGATTTAATCCTTCCCCGGGCAAGGCGTCTTCGAAATCTCGCGAGTGTATTGAAACGAAGCTAAGGCAATACGGGCGCGCGACATAATGGAAGGTACACGTCGAGCTCGATAGCGCACACGCTCCAAATGGCAGACGAGAGGGAATCAATGCTCGCGCGTTATTATGCGCACGTGAATCCGCGCGCGCGCGCGCGCGAGCGCGATTCGATTCAACGGGTCCGCGCGCGAGGGTGAATTCATAAAAGTAATCCGACCTCACTTGACTGACGATCGGCGTGGGAGCCGCTGGTACGTTGCCCCATTGTGCCAGGCTCGTATGCCTGTGCGCGCGCACGAGCACGCACGCGGACGGGCGCACATACGTGAATCCGTTTGGAGCAGTTCTCACAAGAAATCAAACATTCGGAGCGATAAAATACACGACTCGACGGATGTGCGGCGAGCAGAGAGCCGAGAAAAAAAGGTGTCACCTGTCGGCGCGCGCCCGTGCAGCGCCGTTGGAACAGGTAAGGTTTCCATTGTGCGGGGGAGGAGGTGTCTTCCTCGACGACCTCTCCCCTCTACCTTCGCTATTTCCCACCCCTTCGCCCCGCCGCGCACGGCGGCTCCTTTCGAAGTACTCTTGTATAACGCAACGAGCCAAGACGAAGTATTCCTCTCTCTCTCTCTCTCTCTCTCTCTCTCTCTCTGTCTATATTTCCCGCGGCCCGAACAAGTGAATATACGCGTGTAAAAGTCTGTTTACGCACTTTTAATAACCATGAATATGCGAATGAGAAACTGGGGCGTAAACAAGAGCGCGCCCACCGACACGAACAGGCGCATATTGATGAATAAAGACGAAAATAATAAAGCGCAGGCACTGCGCCAATCGGAACAACGGGAGAAAAAGCTGCCAAATCGCAGCACAGAGTGAAAAGAGTATCGCGGATGAGTTCGAATGGATATCCCGAGGAAATGTCTCGCACCGGAGTCCCGCGCTACATACCGTATTTCTCGTCTTGAGAACATCGGCAAGACAGACAGAGAGAGGGAGAGAGAGAGAGAGAGAGAGAGAGAACCTTTACCCTTCAGGGCGTAGCCCCCGGGCTCGATCATTACCGATGCATTGTTTGCTAATGGATATTTATGAATGCACCAATCAGCGTTGTCACTACCGGGCTTGAATGCAATCAGAATCAATTATATAGATTCGACTTTGAACGCGCAATATTGCTTGAGACATCGCGACTCGATCGATCCGCGCCCCGAGCATCGCGCGGAACTCCGCCGAGCGATTATAAAGATTCGATGCTTGTTGAAAATCAGCCTCGCGAGCGATTTTCTAGTTCCTGTATATAGAGATATCGAGCGGCGGGGGAAGCCGCCCGACTGTAGGACCTCTCCGATGCGCTGCCCGTGATAAATTACCTATTCATCGCGCGAGTCGCGCCGATGCCCAACCGAATAAATCGCGTCGAAAAAAAAAAGATGAAGAAAAACGACAGAGGAGGATTCAATGACGGACGAACGAGAGAATGCCGTTTTTTGAACAAGAACAAATGAGGTAATCATACGACGGCCGTTTGATGTCGCCGACGAAAAATAATCAGGAGGTGGAAGAGAAAGGGCGAGAAAGGAAGAAGAAGACGACGGCGACGTGGACGTGGATTTAAATAAAAGAAATAGAGGCCAAAAATGGATGTATGTATATATATATATATATATGTGTGTGTGTGTGTGTGTGTATATATATATATATATATATATATATATATGCATGTATGTATGTATGTATAAGAAAGAGCATTATAGTGCGTCAAAAGTGAAAGAGCTGCCAGAGTAGGTGGTGAGAGGAGCGAGGCGATTAGGGGACACGGACGTGTGGGGGGCAATGCTCCGAACAATAAGCCGACCGTGTGTGGTATCGATGGCCCCGCGCAGCGCGCGTGTGTCCGTCCGTGTACGTGTATACAGCGCCTATATTACAATCAGCGAGTGCGCGACGCGTGTGACGTAATCGCGGGATTTTTAAAAAGTCACGAAGGCGCGCGCGCGCGCGCGGCCGTTCTGTTCCGAAGGACGTTACGGCGGGAGTGTGTTAACCCACATCCCGCGGCGGGAAGCTGTGAGGACGCACGCGCGCGCCTGCATTGTGCGTTCACTCGGTCATCAGGAGCGGGGGAAGGGGGAGCCCAGCTCGCTCGCCACGGGGGTGTCGCCCCTCCCCCCGCCGGCGTGTATCGACGGAACGCCGTACGAACGTGTGCCGGGCATTCATGTGTGGCCCCCGCTGCCCCTTTCGCGCTCGCTTTTTTACTCTTCTTTCACCGGACCGCCCGTGTTTTTTCTGTACCGAATGGCTGCTCCCCCCTCAACCCCTCCATATTAAACGCATCGAGCATACCCTTTGATTTAAAACAACGTTCAAACACGCACGCACACACACACTCACACACAGACAAAGCGTCACAATCCTCCGATTCTTCTTCTTCTTCTTTGTTTTTGTTGTTGATTTTAAGTAATTGTTACGACTCCATTTATGACGTCTCTATGCCGCTTTCAATTCCACACTGATGAAAAAAAACCGACAAATCCCACGATTCCGCGAATCCATGTTTATCAAGCCATTAAAAAAATGAGGGTACTTCAGTTCGAGCCTCGCAATAGTTATCGATTCGGTACCCCTCTGAGCCAGGCCCGTGAATTACACGCGTCGTGATTAAAAAATCCCATACGCATAATGCCGCAGGTTACCGAGCTATATTATATCCTGAATTAAGCGCGTTTATTTTACCGGGGACTAAAATTTTGTTGCCGCGGGTATAATTTTGCATCATCATTTGTGCATCAACATTTTCGCGGCGTAAAACAAATTTTAATATATTATTCGGGAATACTGCGTGTATACATCAATGACACTTAAATATTTTAATGCCGGTAATTTTCATTTTAACGGCATCTAAAGAAAGAGCCATAAACGGGGGAGGCGCAGGGCGTAGCGCGGAGCTTTTCGTATATGAGAATCCGAGCCGGCTCCACCCATATACCGTCCAATTCCAAGGTCGGATTTTGAAGAACGCCGTACGCGCAGATCGATTGGCAGATTGCGGATTCGCGTTTCTCGCGGCGGCGCCGGGGACCGGGGCACTCCGCGCGCGCTGGCGAGCATTCCTTTATTTATCGTCCCAACGAGCGCGTCCATCTCGCCGGCCACCCTCGTAACCCCGCTCGCCCGCCGCCACCCGCGGCCGAGTCGTGTGGGAAGCCGGCGTGAGAGAGAGGGAGAGAGAGAGAAAGAGCGAGAGAGTAGTCGGTCCAGCGGCTCCCAGCCACCCCCTCCGTCCATCTCGACCGGCGTCCGTCTATAAGAGATTATTCTGATATATATCCGGTGTACCTGTTATGGCGCAGCCGCGTCCCTCTGTATATACCTATAGAATCGCGCGTGGGGTGTCAAGTTATGAGGTAGAGCGCGCGTAAGGGAGAAGGCGAGCGGGCGCCGCGGAGCTCTCGAGATTTCTGCCTACGGTTCGCGTATACGCCGCGGCTTTATAGCCAATTCATTTTATACGTTATTTCCCATGAAAAGGCAGTTTCGCAGGGGCGAGCGGGCGCGCGAGGGCGGGAAGGGGGGGGGCAGGGGCCGAGGCAGAGGGAGGAGGTGCGTCGGGCGCACCTCGATCGCGCGTCCGCGCGCACACCGGCGGAAAGACCCCGAGACCGCGTTCACGGTTGCGATGATTGTTCCGGCCACCTGTACAATCGGAAAGCCGACGAGCCGACCCTCGCTCGTTTTTCTCGGTGATTTTCCATTCCATTGTCCTTCCGCGAAATCAAAGCATCACGGATGCATTCCATAAATTATTACTTTATAATTGCCCCGCCCTTTCCGCTTACCGTAATCTTTTATTGCTTTAATCAGTGTCGTTAAGCGGAGAAAGATATAGTATCAATTCAGATACAATTTAAAGATAAATTATTTGTTTAATTATTCAATACCGGTTATTTCAATTAATACAAACAGTCATGTAATAGTTTTACCATAGTTATTTAGTAAGTTTGCCTACATCAGTGGAATTCGATGGATACATATTATTAAAAGGAAACATATAATTCTTTAAAAAAATATAAATATGCATACTTTACTATCGCATTACGAACATGTAAATTCATATTGTAAACCATTATAATAAAAAATAATTCGTTCCTCCCTAATGTTTCCATGATATAAATGCAACCTTTCTGAACATTTTGAAGTTCAAACGATCTTTATTAGATCATGAGACAGAATTATTACTGAGAATTTTTGATTACTTTGCTTGACACTTATTCGGGGTGATTATTTTAAGACGATTTTACATTACACGTACTACTCTATTATATTTATACTGTGACAAAAGCTCGTGCATTTCTTTTTTCCAGTATGATGTTTTATTTCAGATTCGAAATTTTTCCCGCTTGATTTTATATTTCTTATTTGAAAGACATCTTAATGTACATGTTGTTTGCTTACTGTGCAAAATATTGGTTAGTCACGGCTAGTCATCTAATTCGCATGTTTCATCTAACGTTATAACTTTGTCATGAACCACAAAAGCAACAGAATTGCGTAATAAATCTACGTTGGAGTGTTTATTATGTTAAAAAGCCAACCTAGCGATTGCCGAGGGTATTATGCGGTGAGGCTGTATCCTACGCATCAATGTGCGTAATTTCCAAAATGTCATACGGTGCATTCTCTAAATGCACAGTATACATTTGGTTAAGTTCCTGCGCATGTACGTATGTTTACTTTAGTTTTGGTTGAGAAATACCTCGCCTACCTTGACCAGTTGTTCAGCAGTTTTCATATCGGATTGGGTTTTATTTTCTAACTTTTTTGCTCTTTTGTCTGGATGTTTTATCATGCCGCTCGAAACCTTCAATTGTCGAGATGAAGGATGGATAAACAATCTCAATAATTTTGAACAATCAAATTACATCAGAGATACATTACGATAGAATGTGATAGATTGTAAAAAAACTTGTGTAGAATTTCTATAAAATTAGTATTACTATAGTATATGTAGATCTATGTTTTTAAACAAAAACATTTGCTCATACTCGCATCCTCCATAATTATTGCGCTCATTCTGGAAATATTTTTACGACGGCGCGCGCGCGCGATAATCTAATGAGTGAACAAGCTCACGACAACCACCTAGAAGTAGCCCGCGCGAATCAAGATCTTCCTCCGATTTCCTTACGCTACAAACGCCCGGCTATACACTTTTACATCCTGGCGGTCGGTCGACCCGCGAATTCCTTCGGACGCGGTCCCTTTGTCCTTGCAGAGCGGGCGATATTATCACCTAAAAAACGTGAAATGGCGCGTGAAATTTTCTTTGTTTTTTTTTTTTTTTTTTTTTTAGAAGATCGTTGAAAGCCCTTTATTCGGATATGCTGCATGCCGTTTGGCCGTTGCTTATATATGAAGACGAGCGAAATCGCGCAGATGCAGCATCCGAAGAAGGGAAGGATAGGGGTGGGAGCGAGCGTGGCAAATAGCAAGAAACGAGACAAAAGGGGATAAATAAAAATGGATACACATATATTTCTATAAAGAAAAAAAAAAGAAACGAAAATGAATAAAAATGAGTTCTCGCCTCGGGCGCGCTTCTTCGGCAGGCGGTGGTAGCAAGAAAGAGGACGTCAAACAAAGAAAGACGAATCGCGAACGGTCTCGTCCGTTTCCTCCCTTTGTCTCGCTGCCGTATCCGAATGGCTCGCGCGCCTACGGTGTGTAGCGATCGGTAGCCAATGACGACGCGACCTGTCGCGTTTTAAAGGGGCGAAGCTGTGCCATCGTCAGGATGAAGAACGACTCGGCGGTGTCCGGCCGGGGTTACTAATGATCCTGACGGCGAGCGCGCGAGCGCGCGCGCGAGAAAGAGAGAGAGAGAGAGAGAGTGAGCGGGGTCTTCGTCGAATACATATGGAGCGGACAGTGTGCCTCTGAATTAAAATCGCTGGGGCGCTCATTCGCCGCGATAGCAGCGTGCTCCATCTATACACTTTCCTTCGTCTTGACGGTCTCTCTCTCTCTCTCTCTCTCTCTCTCTCTCCCTCTCTCTCTTTCTCCCTCCCCCTCCCTCAATCTCGCTCTCTCTTTCTTTCTCTCTCACTCCTCTCTTCTCTATGATTAATGGAAAGTTCACACTCAGAATGCACACACAGGATAATTAAGGGGATATATTGTGGCCACTGAGTCTACGCGGTTTGATGGATCTAACGGGTGGCGCTCGATCGCTATCTCTCGGATAAATACATTCGGCTTTACCAGACTGCTGTGGAAATCATTTTTCTCCGCTACAGCAAGGTATGTAGATAGCGCGCCTGACTTAGCACTCAAACGCGTACTTGTTCCTGTACTTTTTCTGTCAAGGGTATCGCCGGCGTGGACATCGTCGTGTGACACTAGGGCCGTCGTTCGTTATACATCGAATTCAGCATAAATATAAATTGTAAGAGATATGTGGATTCGGAAATTCAATTTTGCTCGCCTAAAAATGCGACAGACACTGTAAAAATGACTGACAAAAATTCGATATAGTCAGAATCAAACTCTGACTATCCATCAACTTCGACTGATTAATTCCCGAGATGTAAGCACGAACATTAAAAAGTTCATCTTATTCGTGTTTGGATTCATAAACTAAAGTTCAGGTAATAAACGTTAAACCAATTCCATCTTTGTTTCATTTCCCCCATATTTACTGTTATATTTCTTCATGTGCTTGGATAACCTTTTTTTTATATTAACTCGTTAGCAAAAAGAAGTTTAATTATAACTCTTTGTTTTTATTCGAATCAAATAATATTCTATTCTATCTATAAATTCCGTGGACGTACCAAGCAGAAAGCTAATGATGAATTGACAGTCTCAGAAATGAAGAATAGCAAAGGTAATTCGGGCATTATTTTGCAAGACAGACTGCTAAACCGGTATCACCCGGTACGTATTAAATGCGCACCCATTACTTCTATTACGCACTGACGCATGCTGAACTTAAAGATCCGTACGTATCGTAGGCGCGGGGCCCATACGCATGACAGATCGCTTCTAATCATTAATTTCCGGATTAGGGGCAAACAAATGACAATTTGATAACGTCCAGAGCTCGGAAGCGGCTCTCGAGGACCAACGTCTGGCAGGGGGGAAAGGGGGAGAGGGAGCGGGCGGCCGCCTCACGGCATCTCCTCTCAAATCTGTCACAATGGAACAGACGCGCAACACAATAGTTTACAGGCTCGTGTGTGAATAATTGTCCCGTTGATCGTTAATAACATACAAACATAATGGGATATGAGGTGAAAATGAATGCCGCCAAAGAAGATATCGAAAAGAAATACCGTCCAAACTCTTTGCCCGTGACTGTATCTTCTTAGGGACGCGCATACGTTACAAAGCGGACTCTACAGGCACATTCGAGGCGCTCTCGGCTGGTTTATTTAAAAGAAGACCGGAGACGCGGGTGCAGTTCGCGCGTGAAATATTGGCCTCGCCTGGTTGACAAATACGACGATGCTCCCCGACCTCCTGCCCGCCCTAAGCCTCCTCTTATTTTTATCCATCGGGTAAAATCACAAAGTGAGATATCTTTAGCGCGCGAGTACGCTGCCACGGACTCGTTCGTTAGCGGTGACGATATTCCTTCGTAGCTCCCTGACTATTCTCTCTCTCTCTCTCTCTCTCTCTCCCTCTCGCTCTCATTCGCGATCTCCCTCGCCTCGTACATTATGCACTAAGTCGTCTGCTCGCGCTCGCGGCGCAGTCGCCAAATGAATTCCTTCCGCTCGGTCGCGCGCGCGCACTCCGGCCGACCTATTTAAACCGTCCTGTCGGCTCCTGGATAACAAACAGGTATAAACACGACGATTACGGGGGCTCGGCGATTCTTCAAACGCGGCTGACTGCGCCGGGCGCGCGGCCCTCTGCTCCCGTGATCTGGTAATCGATGGCCTGTTATTACATTCGGCCAAGAAGCATTGCGGGATGCGGGATGGTAGAGCCCGGGCGAGTGTGAGTGCGTACGTGCGCGCACGTTTATGTAGATATAGAAGCGCGGAGGAGGACGCCTTAAACCATACGGCGTCGCGGTCGTTAATCGCGCATAATGCGCGCGGCATCGGTAACGTGCCGCGAATTTATAGCTCTGCTAATCTCTGACAAATCGCCCAGCAAAGGGCGGGGGGGGGGGGTTCGAGGTGTGTTAGGAAGAAAGCTGCGAGGGATTCGGCGGTATCCGCGAAAGACGTCGTCAGAACACCATACTCGAATCGAAATTCGGAATATCCTCTCATGTATTGTGTAAAATGTGCTTTTCGATTGTTCGATTATAATTACATTAATTATAGCGGTAGCTGCTTGACGGTGAATAAGAATCGAGATGCACCAAAGCATATTAGGAAGTTTCCCGAGGCATTTATCCTTCACACAGTAATCTTAATATCATTAATTTTTGAGCTATTTTCGTTATGATCTCCGTATTCGTGAATACGAAATAATACACGAATCGTTTTGCGCGTAACATGATATCTTGGCATCTTAATTCAACTTTCGGTAGAAAATTTATATTCAACTTTTCATACTAGAATTTAAATCAGTCCATAACGATATGATGTCTACGATTACTTAATTATATTTACGCGAAAAATATTGATTCTATTCGTAAAGGAAAATGTACATTATCAGCGTTCAATTTCCCTTTGAGAATATTTTAGGTTTACGAAGGAACCATGTTTAATTAAATGTTAAACCATGTTTAATGTAAACCATGTTTAATTTATTGAACCAAGACAGATCGAATGACCTGTTTTCGTTGACGATTCCGGACAAGTACAGAGCCAGAGGCGAACGACCGAAGATGGAGAGCGTCACCGGGATTTCTCGAGGGAAGTTTCTTGGTTAAAAGCTACCGCGGCGAAAGTGGTTTTCATTATTTTCCCAGCAGGATGGAGGAGGCGCGCGGGGCCCGCACGTGAGTCTAAGTAAAGTTTAAAGCTTCTTGGCGATTGGGTGTTTTCGCGAGGTCGCCGCCGTGCGCCATACACCGGGACATTCGAGGCGCCGTTCTTTTATAAGAAGCCCACATAAATTGCGACACCCCGGGGTTAAAAGCAGTCTTAAATTACGTGCCGTCGACTCCTTGATGAATTGAGTGCTCCCATCTACCCCCGCCACACCACCCCGCTGGCTGTTGCAGCGGCGCTCGGCCGGGACGACCTCGGCGCACCGACTCCGTAGCCCTTCCCACATAGATCGCCCGGGGAGCTGCCGGCGCGCCGAGCCCGCGCGAACTCCGGGGCCCGCGAAAGAGTCCGGGAAGAGCATGCGCGCCAGCCAGTCCTTTTCGCTTCTCGCCACGTGTTTCTGGCTCCGTCGAAGGGGTTGAAGATCGGTGCTCCCGTCGCACGCGCGCGTCCGCGCCCTTGCGGGATCTTCGACAGTCCCGCCCACCTCCCCGGTGGCGCGGGGTTTCCAAGAAGCCCATACAACGGGCGGATAATCCGAGCCGTAAGTCTTTGGTCCGGTTTCGGCCTCGCGACGTCTCGGCCTGCCTTTGTTTTTCCATATAGCCCCGCGCATTTTATTCCCTTTTAGAGGTTCTATCTGATCCAAACCGACTGATTTATACGCGCGATGATGGCACGCACACACACACACACACACACACACACACAGAGCGCGCGCGTGCCGGCACTACCAAGGAACGACGGCGGTCCACCCGAGTCCGTCGGGGCGGGGCGGGGGAGGCCAGGGAGGCCGGTAGGTTCTCCCGTCATATCAGAGGGTATGATCGGAGGCGCGCGGCGTAAACAGAAAATAACTGGGTTACCTTTCGTTTTATTTGCCGCGGGCGCGCTGCTCGTACCCGCGCTCGGCGTTCTTTTTCTGTTTTTCTTTTTTTCTGTTTTTTTTTTTTTTTTTTTGTTTTACAAGAAAAAGCTGCGTCCTCTCGCTCCCCCCGGCCCTCCGGTCGGTGGCGCGCTGCACATAGCCCGCGCGCGCGATATCGCGGCCGAGGCGCGAGAGCAAGTAAGTAAGTAAGTAAGCGAGGAAGCGAGGGACACGTTCGGGGGTATACGTTATTGTTCTTGGAATGATTCCAAATAAAGATTTCTGCGGCGCGATTCCCGGGCCGCGTGGAACCCGTGTAATAAAATCCTTTTGACGACCGAGAGTCACACTTGACCCGGTCGCTCTCGGGCCGCGTTCGCGCGCGCGCGCCCGCTTATCGCCCCGAAATATCGCGCCGAAATCTCTGCTTCGAAAATTAATGACTTAATTTTTGCCGAATGCCCGCTTAGGCACTTCATTAAATCAGTCTCATTGAAATACGCTCGTTTCGCCGAGCAATCGTCTACACTTTATAAGAGGACCGAGCGAGCGAGCGCGCTCGTGCGATAAAAAGCCGAGGACCGCCTCCCTCCGCCTCTCTCTCTCTCTCTCTCTCTCTCTCTCTCCTCTCTCACTCTCGGCTCCGACACGTCACTGGCCGGGACTTGGCGTTTCGCGAGTCGTTTTGCATTAGCAGTCGCGCGATTATCATACTTTTCTCCGTAGATCTGGACATCATAAATTTGATCTCGTTATCTCGTTTACGGCTGCAGTCCGGAGCGAGTCGGCGAGCGGGACGGAAGAAAGGATGATGCGTTTTTTCGAAAAACAGGCGAAGAGAGAGATAGAGAGAGAGAGAGAGTGAGAGGGAGCGGGGGGAGGGGAGGGAAAGGAGGAAAAGGACCGAGCCGCGATCCCGGAGGGCGCGGAAGAAGGGAGGTGACGAGCGCGTCGAGGAGGCTGTCCCGATGAGCCGCGCAGCGCCGAACCAGTTGTCCATGATGTATGTCTCTGTCTCGGTTTCTGGGCAGCGCGGACGGCCGTATAAGCGCGGAGGCCCGCGCCGCATCAGCTTCATATCGCGGTAATCAAATCGCCGGGCATAAATTTCGCTTATGCGCAATTATGCGCGGCACTCTAGCCATAATCGAGCCATGCCGAGAGCTTTAACGCACTTCTTCGCATCTACTGGATATAACATACCAAGTCTATCAAGGGCGCAGTTCCAGAAGGTCGTGGAAAGTGCTCGAAAAAAGTGAAACTAGAAGCCGAGAAATCTTCGTAAAAATCATTTTAATACCATATTGTATCCTATAGTCATCTTTGTATATTATGTCCTGCCTGTATTTATAAATTCCCTCTAAGGTAATCCATAATAAGAGCAACAAATTTTATTTACGACTCATTGTACAATTGACGTATATATGCTTAATAACAGCTTTGATCGTCTGGAAATCGTGACATAATGTATTATTTTATAAAAGAATAATTTTTTTAAGAATAATTAAAAATTTCAAGCTAAATTTTCTATTTAATAAAATGAAAAAAGAAATAAAAAAATTACCTTCCTTTTTAGTTAGTATAATATTTCGGAATCTTTTGATTGATATTTCTGATATTTTTCCCCAAAGAATCAACTGAAAAATTTTTTTTTTATTGCTAACTACAAAAAATATGACAAAACAATGTTATTTCATTCTTATCCTTTAGAATTCACACAAACATTTCAAAGTGAATACTTATATCTAAGCAGATATAAAAGTAATGATCAAAAAAAAATTATTGAACAATAATTTGTGAGCTAACAATACTACTCTTCCATAGATGTGGAAATGAGATTTACGTGCTCACAAATAACTTTCATAATTGTGAATTTAGACATTATTTTTACCTTAATGGAAGACTTTCATATCGATCTCTTTTTTAATGAACACCTATATAGGTGGATAAGAAAGTGTCTACGAAATTTCAAACTGATTGATTGAGTTGTTTTAGCCGAGTGTGGCGAATAAGTCAATCAGTGAGGATGTATCTATGTATGTATATAAAGAATAGAAAGAATACATTGTACCTAAATTACTAATGAAACTACAGCTACTATACAAACTACGTAATAAAAAAGCATATATCTCTTAATTGCAGTAACATTAAAAAAAGCATAACATTGATCACTTAAAATATAAGACAATTTTTAAAAATTGTTTATCTGTATCTTAACATATTCAAATTATATATTAAATTATAATTGTAATTATATATTAAATTTATACTAACAAGGAGAGAATGTGATGTTTAGAAGCAGGATCACTCTTCCAATATCGCTATTACATATTCCAATATGTATCTAATTTAATATTCTTTCAACATAAAAAACTATTTTTTTATTAAAATGTATAAAAATAAATAATAATATAAATAAAAAAAAAACAAAAAATATTAACAGGTATAATTTATTAACTGGATTAATTATAAATTATATTAAAATAAGAATCTTTGCATTTGCATATATACGTGCTATAATAATTCATCAATACTAATATTAATTTAAAGGAACTCTACAAATGCTATATAATCATTAAAATGATTTGATCGCTCATAAATATTCTGAATGTAATAATATTAGTTTCATATTCATGTTTTTAACATTAATCTTATTATTTGAATGGCTCTTAAAACTTTGTTCATTTCATTGAGTATTTGATTTCTTCCCCTCATTTTTGTAATTACACATTCTATAATGAACAGTATTGACTAATTTCTTCGCCACCGCTCCCTTATAATCAAATAAATAGTAATATATACCGACGAAAGATGTAAAAATATACAATGAATCATATCGAAAATCAAAACAGTTTTTTTATGTCTGAAACATATGAGCCATTTATCGGGGGATAAGTCGACATTCGAGCAGAATATTCGGCTATTATAACCGTTTGAGGTCCCAAGGGCCGGAAGTTGCCCCACCTATCTCCGCACATCGAGCCGAATCATTGAAGATTCGATGCATCCTTCGGTCGTAACAGCGTCCAATATGTGTGCGTGTAACTTATAACTTACGTACACTCCCGTTCATAATATCCCCGTAGGTGTATGCGAACGTCCATGAACACCGAGGACGAAACTTATATTCATCCGAATCTCTCTCTCTCTCTCTCTCTCTCGCTCAGTCTTGCACTAATGATGCCCACACGACAAGAACACGAACGTGCTCGCGCGAACGTCGTGGGCGACGCGAAATCGTTGCGGTCTGCCCTTCTAATACGCAGTTCTCGCGATCCCTTCCTCCATTCGTATACCTTCGAACTCGTTCGGTTCTTTAAGTATTAGCAAGTGGGGAACGGATGGTCGGGGGGAGGGGTGAAAGTGGAAAAGAAGAAAAGAATGAATAACGGCCTCGGCCGAAGGAACGAATTTCAATATTTATAACTTATTGTCTCGAATTTATGGGCATAATCGTCCAGAAAACTGGTTTCTCTCCGCTGTCAGCTCATCGTTTTACTATTTTTAAGAGGCGAAACAGCTCTCATTGGCATATGTTTCTCTTTGTAATAAGAATCTGGAACATTATTGAATAAAACCATTAATCAACCTAATTATCTTTTTTTTTGCCGGCGTGAAAGTGTCGGGTTACTCATTCAGAATTGCTCGCCTGGTATACAGAGCTTACCTTCTCGGTTTAATTTTAAGATTCAACCGAATGTACTGCTAATGAATTAAAGGACTTTATTGATTTTGGGGGAAAATTTATTACACAAAAGGAAAAGGTCTTATCGACTTGGCGAAGGTATCTACATTCTGAACAAACAGAGCCAGTAGTTGCCACAAGGGTTCCGCGATTAAGGATACATATAGCGGAGTGAGCACCCCCCCCCCTCCCCGGCCATTCCAAGCTTCGGCGGTCGGATGGTTCTGTCGGGGGAGGGGCGGGGGGGTCGAAGAGAAGGAGGAGGGGGCGGAGGCGGACGCGGAGGAGGAGAAGGAGGAGGAGGAGGAGGAGGATGAGGATGTTCGATGCCGGCGAGGTACCGAGGACTATAAATCATAATTAGGTTGCGAGCGGTAGCCGAGTAGCGGCTGCAGACCCATTAGCAGCAACAATGCAACCAAGAAGCTTAAGACGACGTTATACCAAAAGAGCAGAAGGCCGACAGGACTGCAGATTTTCTATTCATCAACCCGTGGTCGATCATCGTGAACAGCGCGCTCAGTAATACGAAAATAATAATTCACCCAAACCTGTTTAGCCTCCGTACTCCATTTTATGAAAATATTAATAGCCCTAGAATTTTATTCAATAATACTGACCGTTCGCAGTACGGAGAGCACAGGCTGCGAGGATTCTGTATAGAGATGATTTTCTAACTAAATCAATGGATCCTTCGTCTTTTCATCGTTACTGTTATTCATTTAAGAGATCTATTTTATTTGAGTCATGTACGTCTTTAAAATCCGTAGTTTAAACGCCAGTTTGTCACACTGACCAAAGAATTAGTTTTATTTAACATTTGAGACGCGAGTACGGCTGAAGCGCGGTAAGTTTTACTATTGAAAGACTGAGATGAAAACCGTTACAGAGATTGAAATTTTAACTTAACATTGGCATTAGTAACTCACTATATCGAAACGATTGTCACATTAAAATATTTCGTAGACATATAATGCGAACAAAATTACAATATGTGATTTCTAAAAATTTAACTCTCGAAGATTAATAATTTATGGTAAAAAAAAAAAAACAGTTCTTGAGCGCCATCAATCATACCTTCAATTTGCATCTCGTGAGTGTGTGATACAAAAGCAATAAAGTAGAAAGGGGAAAACGTCGAACGATCGAAGAATTGAAGAGGAGCCGTTCATTATAGAAATTCGTCGAAGCACTCGAAATCAATCGAGGCAGAAAACTCAAGTGTGGACTTGACCAGTTCTTTTAAACGAAAGACAGAGGGAGAATAAGAGAGACGGAGATCGAGTCGAGTCATCAGCGCCCACGTGAAATCCCCTACTTAAGCGAGAAAGAGCGCGATAGAGGCTCCTGCATTCTCTGAATAGGCGCGCACTCGTGACAGGGAATAAACAAAATAGTGACGAAGCGTAATATAATGTAGCTTTGCTCCTCTTTTTGCTCTCTTCGGCGACCGTGTGGCGGCGAAAGCAGCGGCGGCAGCGGCGCGGCGTTTCTTTCCCGCGCTCGCTGCGAGCAGTCGAACGCGCGAACCCCAACGCCCTGGCCTGGCGGCTGCGCCGAGGTGAGGAATTGAAAAGGCGAGGAGACCTCGGGAGCCGAACGACGGTAGGACGGACCGACTCGGAGGCGCTGACATTGGATATGATAACGACGGCATTCGTGCAACTATTACGGGCGATTACAGTTTCCTTCAAGATGGTAATTAGACGCTTCGCTGATTTAAAATCTACTCCTGCTGCTGCTGCTGCTGCTGCCGCTGCTGTTGCTGCTGCTTGCACTGCTTCTATACTCGAGATTTTCGGAAGACCGTTTCATTTTATTCTTTAACATGGCGTATTCAATCAGGAATCCAACAAACAAGTTCGAGAATCGTCTATTTCATTATGTGATCGGTGTGTAATTAGCGATTTTACGCCTAAATTTAAAAATCCAATCGATCATGACTAATCACATCCGTAACGTTGGAGGCAGAATCGTCATTAATAATCCTCAATTAAAAAAAAAAAAAAAAAACAAGTCACCTTTTCCAACTGATTGGGAGTCACGACGCTCGTGGGTGGAGAAATAGTTCAACTTATTCGTATTTAAAATAACTATACGTAAAATATTATTACGTATTTTAAATTTGAAACTGAATTTTTCCTGCACGTATCAAGTATCGCGCGTATATATATATATATATATATATATATATATATATATATATATATAGCTCGAACTCGAAGCTCTATCGTCCGGGCAGAAGCAGCGTCAGCTTGATTGCCGACTGACGCATCCTCATTGACCGATTTCCACTCGTGTAGTCGAAGTAATAATTTCGAGTGGAGAAAGAATTTGGGACCACCAAAGGTGGGCTCTGCCGGGGCCTCGATGCTGCGCTCCGTGGTCGCGTCGAAGCCACTTCAGTGAGCGAACCCCGTCTCCCCCCTTCCCTCGTTTTTCGTATATGTATACATATATATATATACAAGCTGGTCAGAGAGTCTGCCTCGCCAGTTGAATTGAAGATTCATCTTTCGATCCTCGAAAGTATCGAATGAATCTTCCGGCGCGAGCGCCTTCATTGCAGTCGAAATATCGGATGACTTGAAAATTACAAATGAAGCTGGTTTTTCGATCAAATAATAGTCCAAGATTTTGGACTATAGTCGCTTGAATACGATGTAAAAATTGATTTTCTTTGCCAATTGGATATATTGACGACTACAAAAATGAAATAATCATAATGGTACGAATGAAACACAAGACATTTATAATTCTGGGACTGTGTATTCCAAAGGATGCGAAGAAAAGTATACTTGTAAAAGATTTCGACAGGTTCAACAAAGCCATGATTGATCTGCAGGTCCGAGTCTCGATAATGATCTTGACAACAAGTTTTTTACAAATTTCGTGTCAAGTTTACGCGCCCCCCGCCCTCACTGTAAGCGTCAATAGAGCTGAAAATTCGAGGCGCGAAAGGCTCGAATAACATTTTTCAACTTTGGCATCATTAATCACGCGCGAGGATTTTCGAATCGAGGCGTTTAATCGTCGCTCTTGGAGTTTTCGATTTGAAGGTGAGCTACGGTAAAGAGAGAGAAAGAGAGAAGAGAGAGAGAGAGAGAGAGAGAGAAGAGAGATTGAGAAAAAGATGAACATCGCCGCCAACCATTAGTCGTAACGCGGGGACCTCTGATCCGTTTCAATGTTGACGGAAAAGCCTGTAAAACGGAGATGAGTGTCGGAGCTCGCGACTACCGAATTGGTCCTTTTATAAATGAATTTTCGGCCGCTGATGCGGAAGACCAGGGACGTTTCTACCGAAAATCAACCAGTCACGGCTCGTTTGATCTGTCGATTTATTTCTCGAGTCCATCCAATGAAGTTCCTATAATTGCGTCACGGAAGTCGCTACAATTAACGTCCTTCGTGCATCGAAGGCTCATCGACGAGGACGACGACGACGACGACGACGACGACGACGACTCCGCGCGTCGTACACGAGGAGCATGGGAAAATTAAAAGCATTCCTGCGTACCTCGCTCGGCTTATCGCCACGGGACACATAATAAATCGTCATTTATATCACTTCCTAGCTCCTAAAGATCAACATAAATCAAAGAGCCTTAATAATCAATAAAAAAAAAAAAAAAAAAAAAAAAATGTCGCCCGTCCGGACCAGCAGGTCAGCGGTCTCGGGCCAAGGAGACGCGCTGCTGCTCCCAGCAGCACCCGGTAGCCGCCCGAGGAGCCCCCGTGCACGGATACACCGACGCGCCCTTTATAGCCTGTATATATGTGTGTGTGTGTGTGTGTGTGTGTGTGTGTGTGCGTGTGTGTGTAGCTGGAAGGAGCCCGATGACGTGGCCCGATCGGCTCTCGGCCGCGATCGCCGAATGCAGATAAGCGCGACCCTATTAATAACGGGCGTCGCGCGCGCCCGTCCGAAATGCGGGCGAGGCTGGCGAGCGCTGCCTCTGCCGCTCCCACACGTAGCGTCGGGCCGGATATTCCGGTAGCCGATTGTAGCCCGGGCCAATAACGCTGGCGCTAAAATATGGTAATCGGGCTGCGAAATTGGCATATCGACGACTTGACAAACGATGCGCTGCCCTCGAGCCCTGGGACCACCTACGGCTCGTGCGCGCGAGGCCGCGCTCTGCCTCCCTGTCTTCCACCCTGTCATTCCGGCCGCTGGATCTTCTCCGTCTTCTTCTCAGGCGAATCCGCGTTCCTCGATCGAGCCCCCCCCCACTAACCCCCCCCCCTCTCTCGCTCCCTTGGCTCTTATCCGAACGGACGTCGGGTCATTTATTATAATCGCGTTCCTCTCTACTGTATCGTCGATTGCGTGTCTCATATTCGTGGCTCCCCGTCTTTATTGTCCGCGGAAAGTCAGTTTAAAATTCAAAAAGTTATCCTGTTATAATTAATGTGAGATATTTCGTTGATTAATACTTTGCTGGCGGTTGGTCGGCCATTCGTGGAAGGCCGGATTTGATATTCAGCATCTTTTGCGTTGCATAATTGATTAAATCTGAATGGAGGTATGTGATTTCAGAATGTCCATACACAACAACGAATAAAAACATAGAGCGTAGCACCGTGCTTGATGTTCGACATTGATTCCAGAAAAAAATATCAATTTATTTTCATTCCTAAATTTATAAATGTAGAAGCTTCGATCTTAGCATGGAATAAAAATCCAACAGAGCGAACAAAGCATTCCTGCCAATGAATGAGATCGAGGGTAAAATTTATATTTGATGAAATAAGGATTCAAAATGCAAAAAAAGCGAAGGTCTTTCGGTTTCTAGTTTTATTGGCCTTGTTATGTCTGAAGAGCTTTATTCAATGGCGTATATTGCTTGAAATCTTTTATTCACATTACAATGCTGCTTATAGGCTTCTATAAGTTAATCCTATTACGGAGTACATTGATCCGCGCCCCGATTGGTTCGATCCAAGAACTGCTTCGGCGTATTATTTTTATCAAAATCCAGTTAGCTGCGTTGTCTGAATATTGGATCACCAGTGACCGATCATGTTCGACGATAAAACTTTTGTCCTCCTCTTCCTTTTCTCCCTTTCTTTTCATTCATTACGCGATGCTTTTATAATACAAAGGGCAAGCGAGGCTTGGGCTCTCTGCAAATGAATCTCGGTCTCGCTCGGGTCGAGAGGAAAAGGGACGCGCATAATCGCGAAGCGCTAATAGTAAACAGGTCTTGTTACTAATATAAAGTATACTCGCGAAAGATCGAAATTACATTTGCCCGGCCGAGCAAAACAAAACATAGTTTCTCAATAAAGCGCGGGGAGTCCGCGCTCGTGAGTACGAGAGCGCGGAGAGAAGATAGCGCGTAAGCGAAGATGGTTGAAGTGCGTCCAGGCCGAGAAGGCAAGCGAGACGGGGAGAGGGAGAGAGAGAGAGAGAGAGAGAGAGAGAGAGCGAGAGAAGGACGTCCTCGTAATGACGGGACATAAATAACTCGGACGTTTATGCGCGCATTGATTTAAGCAAACTAATGATTTCACTTTGACCGGCCGGCGGGTAAGACCCGCAGACACAACCGCCGACTGCCTGTCATATTGACATTTATATCTGCACGCGTAATTTACATGTCTACGAATGACAATTATGTCGCCGTCTACCTCCGAACATGCGCCTTGGTGGCTTCCCATATGCAATTGCACCTCGTATGCTAGTAATTATATAGTGCGCTGTCGAAACGGCTCGGCTAACTTATGAATTTGTTCGGGTAAACTTTATCTACAAAAATAATTCTAATAAAGCCTCTAATAGAACTCGTAAATTCACGGTGATGCTATTCCTATTTCTGCTTCGACAATAAACTCGAAATAGATATAGCGGCGATATCGGACGACGATGGATACTCGAAAATTATTGCGCTTGTTACTGCATTCTCAATTCTCGGTCTTCGGTGTGAATAGATTCATGTGAGAACAAATGAATCGAGCAATTGCGGAACAAATTTTATATGTATTTAATGATATTTTTAAATAGATAATTGTTCAATAATTAACGAAAATATATTATATTATAAATTAATATGCTTGTACGTTGCTGCATGCTTCATTTTAATTTCACATTAATTCATTTAAAAATAGCTTCGCGATACGATCTGTGATAGACTTAAAAATTTTTCATTGTTACTTATTTATTTTCAGTGTCGGTCTTGTTTTCTTTGTGTCAATACCTTAGGATTTAGTCAGAATGCATAAAACGCCTAGTCGTGTAATTTAGAAGAGACATAAAGCGAAAAATAGAGAAACAATTCGTTGGTAAAGGGGAAATAGGAAAGCGGGCGAAGTTACTTTAACGTACTATCGATCCAATGCCGAATCCCCGAATTCGTATAGGTGCACGAAGCGTGTATATGCCTTGGGCAAATAAGAGCCCCGGGAAGCCCGGATTGCGATATAAAGTAAAACGTGTACGTGTGCGCGAGTACACCAGCGACGGAGAAAGAGCCGAGGCTCCAGCAGCGCGAGGGATAGAAAGAGCATTTAGCTAGCTGCAGCGTCCGATAAGTCTGAAGGGTCTGAGCTCGAGGAGATGACATTGACGGGCTAATGCGCGGGACTTAAAACGAAGCTTAACTCATCTGTCAGTATACGCGATACATACTTAGTGTATTTGCCTAAGTCGGATTCGCAATGGACGCGCCGCTGTACAGGAGGGGGAAAGAGCGAGCGTTTAATTTTCCCACCTCCTTTCCCGTAATCTTGCCCGAAGGTCCCGCGCCACGTTGATGCAACTTTGCGCCCTTTTTCCTTCATCCCCCCCCCCTGCGCTCAAAAGCTCTGCTATATACATACACGTGTGTGTGTGTGTCTATACGCGTATCGTCGACTCTGATTTCGCCGTAGCTCGAGAGCAGCTCGTCCGGCTCGGGGAAGCCGCGGCTTTATAAACCGCTCTCTCGTTACGGGCACATCGGGGGGGCGTCGAACTCGTTATACAAATTGCCGGCCTCGCCGGACCTGCCCCGATCAAAAGTCAAAGACTGATCGATCCGCGCCGCGGCGGACGATACTCGACGGCTCTCGGCGACCCAGATTTGCCGGGGCGCGGCGCGAGCAACACTGTGTATAAACTCTTATCGCCCCGGCAGCATATGAATATTCTATGTTGCTTAAGTATAGGCCTGGCGCTCCGCATATAGAGTCCCCGCGTCCCCGACATGCACGTTCGCTCTGCGACAGTGTATACGGAGCCGGCGAGAGCTGCGGTGGAAAGGAAGAGGGAGGGGGGGGCAGGCAAAGTGCGATATCCATATATATATATATATATAGAGAGAGAGAGAGAGAGAGAGGGAGTGAGAGGAGGAAAGAGAGAAATTCGCGTATACGCATGTGCGCCTTCGCCGAGTGATTAATCGTTACCGATAGGCCAAAACCGGGTGTCTCGATGCGCGTGCAACACATATGCGTTTTCGCGCTGCCGAGGAGGCACGTGTATATATATATATATGCGTATATGTATAGTCGGCACACACCGCACTCCACTCCCGGACCGCTAATTCAGCCCGGGTAATAACTCTGATTTACGCACGGAGCTCCGTTGGCCGAGGTGACGATTCGAGTCAATCCTCGTCCTTTCTTCGAATTTCGATTGTATCGCTCGCAAAAATAGTCGACTTTTCGCAGTCATCTCTGTCTCTCCCGCTTGCTTTGCTCTTTTCGCAAATAAATTTCGATGATAATAAAACTACATTTACCAATTATAAACGAACGAATGGCATATTATTAGTAAAAATTCACATTTATTATAAAATTTAAACAATATTTATGCAATTGTAAATTTTCCGTTATTCAGCATATATTGAGTTTAAATTTAGAAGAAAAGCTAAAGTATATAAATAAATTACTTTGTGCGAGATTAGAAAAGCAAATATTGTGAACTAATGTATTCCATAAATCATTTCGGATGATTTATACATAGTGAGTGAACCTAATGCAGCATAGTGCTTAATTATCTAGACTAATACTTTCCATTCGAATTAATTAATTTTACAATCTTCTATTTCTAGATAATATTATATTTGAATTTAAAAGAATTAAAGTACAGAATTTAATATATCTGTATTGATAAAAACGAACATATGCTATTTACATTTCATTAGTGATGACAGTGAGAAATAATTATACGTTTTAATCTTAAATTCTTCTTATATCTGTCATTTAAAAAATAAATTTAATTATGGTTAACGATAAAAATTTAAATAAATTGTTAATTTCGACGCAAAATTATTTAGCCTGGATTATTAATTAATCTTCATCGAAAACGTATTTGATATACAAAGAGAAACTGAGTTGTATCAAAGTATAAGGTAAATATGCCGTGTCAGGGGAGAACGAAACTGTGTCCCTCTTTGACGATCTTTTATTCAGAAAAGTCCGAGGCGCAGCAGATCGCGTACCCCTTTTATTCGCGCATATATCTATCAAGATATATATATATATATATACATATCGTTGACACGCAGCTTATACGCGCACCGCACCGAGCGCCACGAGACAAACCGAAGGGATTGGAAGCTTGCGCTTTCTTTTCTTAAAAGACGCGACATCACGAGACGCCCCCTTCCGGTAGTTAGTCATCGGTCCGTAATTTATCACTCGCCCGCGTGACTGCATCCGTCCCGCGACGCTTATAAGCCGCACTCGCTATGCGCGATCCGCGCAAGCGCGCGCCCGCGTGTGTACGCGCGAGCCCGGCCGATTACATATCATTATAGCGTCGCGTTAATTAATTACGCTGACCCCCCCCCCTCTCCCGTCCCTCGGCCGCTCCGCCCGACGCGCGCAAAGCCGACGTCTTTGAGCCGGGCTGGCTTCGAAAGAAAATCAGGCGCGCGCGCGCGCATCGCTCGCTAATTCGTTAGCGATTCCAAGCCCCGGGCCTTTGATAAGGCGCTAATGATTTACGCGGGCGACGGAGCGCGGCCGGGACGCTCGCCCTTCCCCCTCCTCCGCCCCTCCCGCCGCTCCTCGATAACGGCTAAAATCGCCCGCAGATCGAGCGGCGCGGACGGACGCGCGAGTCGACTCGGCGTCGCGGCGGCGTGGGTGACGCGCGGATGATGGACCGCCGAGCAGATGCGGCTGCCCCCCTCCCCCACCTCCTGCCGCGAGCGCGTTCGAGCTCGCGAACTTCTCCGCTTCGTCTTTATCCCGCCCGGCGACGAGGACGGCGCAGTTGGCGATTCGCGCCTAACGACGCGTGCAGGAATGCTCGCCCGCGGTCGGGCTGGTTCTTTTGCCGCGCTCGCGCCTCCGCAGGCCGACCGATACGCGGCTGCTGTTGCCCCGCCTCGGGTTCGATGCCGCTCGGCTTTACATCTCTCCCCCCCCGCTCGCCCCGTCGTGCCCCTTTCGCCGACGTTCTGGATATATACGCGCTTACGCGGATCGCGCAAGGCCGCGTCGCAACGGCATAGTCGCCCCGAAGGGTAAAAGTCTCGGGCTACGACTGGATGGGCTTTCGCGCGATGGCTCTTTTTTTGGCGGCAGCCGACGCCGCGGTTACTGCCGGTACTGTTTACTCACGTGTTTGTACAAATCACGAAACGCTAATCTTTGTTGCGATTTGCGGCGGAGCGTTTATTTTCGAGATTCCAGCTAGTCAAAATACGAAAGCGATAAGTATCTATGGAGAATCTAGTTTTGCGTCACTAGAAACGAATTAAATCGTAAATTTAATCCATTTACAGAAATAAGCTTCGTCGGTGTATTATTTGAACAAGAGTATGGCAAATTTCACACAACTGTAATAATAATACACTAAAACGAAGTCCCTGATATAGTTTAAATAAGGACGTTACAAAATCAAAGAAATCATTGTAAATTCCCGTCAAATCATAAAGAGACAAGAGACTGATGAAAAACTAGCAAAGAATGTAATATATAATGGGTAATCTATAAATGTAGTCATCAACGAGGTAATAAAATAAAAAATGTATTCCTTATTTTTTATCGTACATTTCCAAAAATGGAATGATATTAACTATGTCTACTTAGAACGTGGTCTAGGTTATTACTCATAATCTAACGACTTGAGTTTAATTCTTTGAGTAATATTGCTCTCATAGAAGTTACTAAACTTTAGTTTCGAATAAAAACATTTTATATTTACTATTTTTAGCTTTATAAGCTTCAGATAGAGGTTTCAGTGAGCTTAAATATAAAAAAATATTTACTATTTGATAACAAAAATTTCGTATGGTTGAAATTTTCGGCACATGTCGTTGATTCTAATGAATTCATATAATCAGACAAAATATAAGCTAATGAATACTGCATATTCTATATCAACTGAATTGCTCAATTTTAATTTTTGCAAAACTTATATTATTATACAAAGAGTATGTATCGCCTTTTCGAGCAATATTCTACACAGTTCCCAATCATCATGTAGAGTGGTAAAATACTGAATATATTAAACTGTAGAATAATGACAATATAATAGATAAATAAAAAGTAACATATGTTTAGTTGACTTTTTAAAATTGCTACATGGTGATAAAATTGTGCGTACTTAAAAATGTTTTATGCCTTTGTCAGTTAACTTGTTTTACAAATTGAGATGATAACGAACGATTATGAGTTTCTTTATCGGGCTCTTTGATACCTAAAAGTATTTGCAAAATGGACGTATCTTTTCCGCTGCTGTCTATACTCCACCGCGTATTGAATTTTCTACCCTCGTGCATAAATTCCCATAAATCTAACGTAATTATTTCTGCCACATTAGCGGTTCTGCCACAATAGCGGTTCCGCCTCATAAGGTTTGCTATCGAAAAATCGAGAGCCTAAGAAAAAACAGTCTGCATACGCGCAATTCATCATAACGTTAAGAAAATGCCATCTTCAATCGCGAAAACCCGTTGCTCCGCGCGTACGAGAGCCGCGCCCTCCGCTTCGGGCTCGGCAGCCGACTCGATCCCGAATGTGCGCTCGCGTCCGTGCCCCGCTGCTGGCAGTCCGATAGCGAATCGAACGCGTACCGCCGCCGCAATAAATCAGCGGGGACCTCCGGGTGGCGACAACTTAGCGCGCGTCGCGCTACAATGTACTCTTCCCCCGGGTGCACAGAGACCAGAAATAAATAGACTTGGCCGCGGGAGGAGGACGAGGGGCGTTCGGCCCGGCCGAGAGAGCGCCGGCGTAACGCGCCTAGGCAGCGTAGGAAAAAGGGGGCGGGAAGGGAGAGGAGAGCGCTGGCCAGCCCCGTGCGCGGCGCGGAGGGAGGGAGACGACGGCGGCCGGCGAGCGAGCGAGCGAGCGAGCGAGCGCGCGAGTTTATTGCTTATTTAACCGGTTCACGAATGCAACGACCGGATCGTAAGAGCCCCGAGGAGGTGGCGGCGGAGGGCCCAGCGAGCTGGGAAGAACGGCGAGTACGTCTTCTTCGCCATTAAGGTTCCTGGGTTCGCGCATGGGGAGTGGCGGGGAACGCTGCGTCAAGGAATTCGCGCGAGAGCGAGAGTGAAGAACGCGCGAATCGTATGCGTACTTTCGACCGGGAAAGTTCAGCCGGTACCGGGTGGTCTCTTTTACCTGTTTTTAATCTGCGCCCGCTCGCCCCGGACGCCGGCTTGGCTTCCGTCCCTGATAAATTAATCCTCCCCGTCCAATATATAATAATACAATTACTCCGTCATCTGCCTATGGTATGCGAAGGCATGAAATCTTTTTCAGCCAAGTGATTAGCTCTGCACGACGTCAATGGACGATTTCGTTCGAGTAATTATTTATTAGATCGTTTCCGCAGTACTTCATCCAGCTAACCGCAATGTTATACGTATATTATAATTTTCTAAAAAGAGGTGGTAACAATCATTGAATCGAATATTATTTTTAGGTATGCATATGCACGCATAGAGTCATGATGAATACTTTTATTTTTAGTTAAGTAAGTCTTTCGCGTTGCTGAGACGATATTCTCAGATGGTAGAGAAAAGAAGGAAAATTCAGCAATTTCCAAGATTAGAAGAGAAGACGATTCTCGAAACGGTAATTAATGAAACGGTAGCGCGTTTCGTAAACTGGACAACATTGTATATTAAGTTAAAAGAAGACTGCGCAGTCGCACGAAAGTGGACGGAGCAGATCGTTTAATGTCGAAAGCTACTTTCCCGAATAACGTATGTCCAAGCCCTTTCGGAACGATGGCGGGTTATTTATACGAAGCAGCAATAACATGTCTCGGGGCATATAGTAAATGCGTAATTAAGAAAGTCCGACCTGAAGTTGAAGGTATTGCAGGAGCTCCGCGAAGCCGCGATGCACCGCGTGCCGAGGTAGTCGCTTCCCCCGCCCCTTCGCCGGCCCCGCCCTGCCGCCGCCCCGTTCCCTCGCGCGACACGGCGACATTTCGATGAGTCGTGGCAGTTTCCAGAAACTAAATAGACCACGCCGCGGAGTAATTGCGGCCGGCAGCTCGCGAAGTCTGCGGGAAAGAAAAAGAGGGCTGAAAGACGAAGTGCATGGTGTAAGGCGATGCGATTCGCCGCCAACACCGGCTCTGCTGTGCGCGGACTCGTACGCACCGGGAGAGGGAGCGGGAGAGGAGAGAGAGAGAGAGAGAGAGAGAGAGAGATAGAAAGATCGTTCCTTTGATCCTTCTCATTCGGATGTTCGCGCGAGTCACCGAGCGGCTCTCGCCGATGATTTAAGAACGCGCGCGTGGAGAGGGAGAAGGAGGGGGGGCGAGGAGATCGCGCGAAACTTTATATATACATGCATACAACTACACATAAACATGTACACACCGAGTGCACTGGTGCATCTAGGGATTATTTATTAGCGGTACTATAAGCAAACGGAAAAAAAAATTGAGCAGAACGGTCCGAAACTTGTCGAAGGCTCGCGTTATTGCTTCAATTTGCCTCCGACTTTTTTTCGATTCCCCCGCCCCCTCTGGCGCGGTGTGGGGGGGGGGGCTGGTGAATATATGCCCTCTCGCCGCTCGCGGCTGACCGGATCACCCCCTCCCCCGTAACACAGACACGGCGGAGCTCCGCACGCGCGAATAAAGCGCGCAGATCGCGGCCGCGATAATTAAGAGAAAAAAGCCGGATCTATTCGGCTCGGTTCGATTATGGAAGCCCGCGCTATGCTGGACCGAGGGAAGGGGGGCCGTAAACTCGCACGGAGCGCGCCCCGGGGCCGAACGACGTTGGTGATCCGCGCACGGCGAGGCGCATCTCCGGGGCCGGGCGGGGGCGACGATCATCGTCCTCTCACTTATCGATGCGATCGCGCGCGAAGCTCCCCATCCCCCGCCGTCCCTCACGCACCTGGCCCCCGTATAATGCCCGGCTTATCCGCGCGCCGGATCTCCGACGAATGCCGAGAGGTCCGGCGCGGCGCTCTCGAAAATCTCGGTCGCGCGACGTCCTCGCGGGACGTGGGCGCGTGGGCGGGAGGGAGGTCGGCGGAGGAGGTAATAATAGAAGGCGCGTATCTATGGGGTTATTCGAGTCCGCGCGGCGCGGCGGGCGAAAAGTAATGGCCCCGGCGGTAATGTCGGGCGCGCCGCGTGTGGGGGCCAGCCAGCGCGCTCGACTATTAGTAATTGATTGGTCATACTCCCCGCGCCCCATTACACGTTCGAACCTCGCGCACGGCTCCAGCCTTCCGTGAAGCCGCCCCGCGCGCGCCCTCGGCCTCCCTCCCTCGCTCGCGGTGTATGTAATATGGCCAGTGCGCTCGAGCCGTCCGTTCGAGGAGCGCGCATCGCCCCGGGTGTCAGAGCCTCGGAACGTTACTACCACCGGGACTTTATGCGCCCGTTGTTACAGTCATCGCCCGTTCCTGCAATTACACCCATGGCTCTCTCTCCCTCTCTCTCGCCGGCTCTTCTTCCTTTTTTACCCTCCTAGCTGTCTTCCCTTTTGCGCCTCTTATTTCTCTTCTTTCTTCGGTCCAAAACAAACACTGTCCTGCACTACGAAACCTTTCTCTATAACTCAAGGTGCCATTAAAACTTTGCTCTTGCTTTTGGAAAATTTAGTGAATGCTACTTGAGAAGAAACGTTGCGAGTGTAGTAATATTTTTTTTTCCAACTGTTTCGTTCTGGAAAGTATTGTCACTGCTATTCGATAATGAATTATAAGGCCTGTTCACAACTATTATTTATTGAATTTTTGCTATTTTTTCTCTTTTATAACATTAGTGACAAAATGATTTTATAATATTAGTGATAAAGAATGAGGATCCTTTTTCACGATAATCCATATTCTCAATCGGTTTAGAAGAAAGAATAACATTCCAAGTGACAGTTTCTAATAAACCAATAAGACAATGTATAATACAACTGTATATACAACAAACTATAATAAGACAATGTATAGTTTTTTAGTCATTGACAATTAAAGTTAGCCCAATTGTAAACATGTTATTCGTTTCAACATGTAAATTTAGCTAAACTTCATTATATGCTACAATTGTGCGGAATTCACTTTCAAATAACTTAGAATTATTTCGCTCATTCCGAGCCAAATTCTTTTTCCTGTTCTTGTTAGATTTACTATACTATTAAATTTTAAAAACATAATCTGTATTTCTGTTAAAAATTTGTTAACATGAATTTTGACTTTCACTCCTTCTGAATTACCAATCATTATCAAAAATTCAAATATTTTCAAAATTAAAATTAGATCGATTAGTAACTATACGAAATTCTATCATAACATAAACTAGACAAAATTCTATCTGGAAAATTTCTATGTTTGAATTTAAAAAATTACAAAAGAAATTAATTGAAAGAACCAATGTAAATAATGAATCAATTCATTGGCTATGATACTTTATATTCTGTGATGATCTGGATCAAATCTTGCCGATTTCAATAAATATTTAAATTATACACTAAAATGAGAATAAATTTATATGTAAAACGATAATGAATAAATCTATGCGGAAAATATTATGCAGCTTTTCAAAAAATTGGTCTTATGAATATTTAGGTCAGAAATAAAAGAAGAATGCTGCAGTAAAAGGTATCCTGAATTTCACGCTATTGAAATTTAAACGAGGGATTATCAAAATGTATCAAAATATAGCATCGCTAATACAGAGAAAAAGAATCGATTGCCAAATCAGAAGGGACCGATGTCGATAATTTTCCCGGACTGGGGGTCTGTATGAAAATACTTTACAGTTATATAAACAAATTATCCACGAATAGTTGCAATAGCTTTAAATTAATGTGAATATTAATCTGGAATTATATTTTATAATGCGAAAGCCGGAATTCAAGCAGATCTTGTTTCGCAGGCTCAAGTGATATAAAACATATTTATCATATATCATAAATATAGCCTATTTTGGCTCAAAAAATTTCTATTCATATTATATGATTTAAATACGAGAAGTGTTTTTCATATCAAAAGAAAGAGTTTCTCTAAATAAGATTAAGTGTAAAATAAAATCGAAAATGAGTCTTATGCCACGCGATACATTATGTACAGAACTGGGTAAAGATGAAAAATAGAAGTAAGAATGCGTAACAGAAAGGCAAAGCAAAGGAGATGTGCAGAAACGAGGGGGGGGGGGTGGATGGCAGAGTTCGGTGCGTCAAGGAAAACCGCGTCATAAACAAAGCCAATAAAATATTATACTGGGTCCCAGCGAGCGTCTCGCGTGAGTCAGACATCGCTCTTGCACGCGGGAGTGAGCGGGGCTCCGAGAAACGAGAGGAAGGGAGAGAGTAAGAGAGCGAAAGAGAAAGGAAGAGTGAAGGAAGAGCCGAGGGGAAGGGAAGTGGAGGCGAAGAGCCTGTGAAAGAGCCAACGAAAAGATCCGCGGTCAGCTTCGGGCAATAATAACGGCCGCAGCGCATAATTGCACGAGCGATTGAATTTCTATATTACACCAGGAGGAGGTCCGTTCGCAGGACTCGCGCGGGCTTTTCCCGCCGCCCCCGCGCGGGCTCAGCCGCCCGTCGGCGGGCGCGACTCCCTACGGCCGGACCGAGCCCGCGACGCGCTCTTCGATATCGCTCGGCCGATTCGCGCCATAAGACGCGCGCGTGGATTCGAGCCAAAGCCGCGCGCCGCCGCGAGGGGAGCAGCTCGCGAGAGCGCGCGGGCAGAGCGGGGCGAGTTACCGGGCGGAGACTATAACTCGCCCGGTGATATACGGCGGTATCTCTCGGTACCATTTGGCAGACGTAGATATATTACACGCATACCGCCGCGACGTAAATTTATTTATTCTATAATTATCGCGTACAATTGGTATAATGCCTATACGTATATACGTGAGCATATACGCGTAAGCACGCGCAAACACGCATACGCACGTACACGCGCGCGCGCGCGCGCTCACACACACACGCATCTATGTGCGCGTTGCCGTATTTACAGGAGCGACACCGGGCGAGGGAGTAACCGCGCACGAAACCGTTACGATTAATTTTGGCCGATTGAAAAATGAGCCCTCGCGCGCGCGCGCGCACGCCTACGCGTTATTTACGCCGATAGAGCGACGCGGCCCGACGCCCGGGCAAATTTGCCGGGTCCTCTTTCAATTTTGCGCGCAACATCGAGCGTTCTACGATTCGCTGGACGCGGAAGCGAGCGTGTATGAACCTGGTGGCCGAGTAAAAGTCAACGTCTGCCTCTGCGGCACCTGCCGGTGCGACTTGACAAGCAGTCGCGGATAGATTCAGGAGGGTCCCGATGCTTTACATTGCAATACCTCCCACGAGCAGTGCTCATATATACGAGTGTGTGTGTGTGTATATATATATATAGATAGATGTTTAAGTATATCCCGAAGACTCGGGCGTGATGAAATGTAACAGTTTGTACAGCGGGCCGCGCACGTTCGATATGATTGTATTGGCCGATCGTATTCTCATGTACAAGCGCGAGTTACAAAAGATACACAAGGGAAGTCCCGAGACCCGGCTAATTGGGGGTATCGGTCGGACGGCGGCGAGAGGGGGCCAGTGCGCGCACACAGTAGTATTGGAGAGGGGGGCGGTGGGGGGGGGAGAGGGAGAGCGCGGAACAATAATTGCGGCGCGGCGCGGTCCGCGCGTAAGGCAACGTGTAGTTAGGGACCATCCGGCGCTGCGGGTCGGTGAAGATGAAAGATTCCGCGGTCCCAGGGACGCGACGACGTCGTGTCTCTCGCCTGCCTTCCCAGGCAACGTTTGTGGGGGTTGAGACAGGCCCGGCGAGGGCCTCCCATTGACGGCTCAATGCGCGCGCGCGCGCGCGCCGCCCGGCCGGAGCGTCACGAAAACCGAGGGCCACACCCTTCGCGGGTGGAAACTTTGTATGCGCGCGCGGCCGCGACGTGCCCGCAGACGTCGTTGGTGGCGGCGGCGGCGACGGCGACGGGGCATAGGGTCGCTGCTCGCATTATTTGTGACGTGCCGATACCGTATAATCAGGGGCCCGGGACCGCATGCGGCGCGAGCGCGCGGACGACGGGCCCCGGCTATGGGAAATGCACGTGTGTCATTAGGCTCCTTCGTCTCGCGCTTTACAATCGACCACTGCTCGAGGGACACAACTGATTTTAAGGCCCTGTCCACGGTGTGTCATTATTTCTTTACGCCCGGCACGCAACTTTTTTCCCACTCCTCCCACCGACGGACGTCCGCACGTCTTCCTCTCCCTCGCCGAGTAGACGCGCAAGAATGAATTGTTTCTCGCCGTTGAATACTTATCGATCGATCGAGTCGATCGGTTTCGTGGCCAATGCCAATTGTGACGATGTCAACGACGATGCATTTTTATCGAGTTCGGAATGTTAATCTATGTATATTAACTGATTAATAAGCTGTTTGAAATACAGTATAGCTGAAGCTGCATTTTTCGGGAGAATGAAAGATCGCATTTTCTTCTTGTTACATGTATATTTAACAACACTTACACAATACCAGTGAGATTAAAAATATTTCTAAGTGATAAAAAATTATTGTCAATTACAAATTTCCCGTCAGGTTCTCATTTCGTTATAGCCTCGGTTTGGGTTAGAAATTGTTTAAAAACAGTAATATTCTTTCAGTTTTAGTTCAATTGATATATCCAGATAGCTGACAGCTTTAAGATCACAATACATATCTAAAGTATCTTACAACGAACTAATACTGATTAATCAAAAAATTAACCACAACTTTATCATATTTAAGTTGGCATTGTGTCAATTATAGAAATTCAACGAAAGTCACACCACGAAAACTGCGCAAATCCAGGCCCAAAACCTGCATTCAGTTAACTTTTATAAAAAAGAGTGCATTCCCAGTAAGAGTGAATTTTCTCATGGAAGTGCATCCTGCTAGTTTGTTGATCAAATGGAGTTATAGATATACCAATTTTAAAATCGAACAAAATAAAGACAATATATACTTACCCTCTTGTTACAAATAAAACGAGTGCTGGGATTTATTATAATTAAAACAAAACAACAACAAAAGCTCCAATAAAACAATGTTTAATATATAAAAATAGAAATACAAAAACGATGCGTACCGTAGCAAAGACGAGAAAAAATAATAATAACTCAAACGCTCTTACGGCGCTATTTTATAGACTCTTTACTCCCCTCAAAAAGGAGTCCAATTACAAGCGATAAGCCTCGCTCGAGACGATCGCAGCCCAAACTCTTCGCGCAGCCGGACGGACGGAGAGCCCGAGGTCGCCAACCATACACGTCCCCTGATTTTGAAATTCTCGATATTTTCCGAAAGCCAGAATGCGACCTATTTCAATATAAGTCTGTAGAAAGGCTTTGTTTTAAGGTAAATATCCGAATTTCCCGTCGCAGCAGGGATCAATGCTTTTAGGAAGCATAACCATTTAACCTCTTTTGAAAACCTCAAGATTTTCTCAATAGCAAGTATTCGGCCACCTGTTTGTGAAACCGTATATAAGCTATTTTACGAGAAAATCTTCGGTTTTCCCGTCACGGCACGGTTCAAGTGTGTACCTTATTTGTACACGTAGTTTGGCCTATAACGAGAATCTGCTCGCGATTTTTAGGCGCCTTTTTCAGCGACTTCTATTTTTATAGTCCCTTCGAAATATAGAATTTTTCTTAAATTTGAACATTTCAAATCTCTCTTTTCTTGCCTTTGCTTTACAACTAAAAATTTCCTTTCAATTAACGTATCATGAAATTATTTATCTAGCAGCCACTTTTGTCCGAGGTAATCTCGCACCCGAGTCAATTGTATACATTTTTTCTTAAACTATAAACGCAACGTCGCTCGCTAACATTAATAGGTTTAAATCATTCGCTTATTTCTTTACACTGTGTTTCAAATGTCGACATAAATCTATGGTTTAATATTACATAACTTTTAAACTTCATACATTTAATTTATTAAGAAAGTAAATAAGTCTAAAAGAAATTCCATCTTATTTTCAAAGAATCATATCATTTAATTTTCTTTATAACATATATTTTAACCAGTACAGTTCTCAAATTTATCAAAACGTCTGAACCTTAGAAATTTATATTTGATTCAAGAATCGATTTTACTCTATACGTAATGTAATCTAATATTTATTACAAAGTATTCTCTAGAAACTTAAAATTAAAACTACAATTTCTTAAAAACAATTTAATGAATCAGCTTCACTTAATATTTAAACTTAAAATTAACATCAATATTTAATATTTTAATTTAATTAATAATAAAATGTCAGTATTATTTGAATCAGGAAAACCCCGTTTGCGTTACAGGATTAGACGAGATTAACGTCCAGTGTAGATGAAGTACTGAAACAAATCCAAGATCTGAAGACAAAGTCGTGTTTTTCATATTGCAATAATAATCTATTACATAAAATTGGTATTTATTAATTTCATTTTAAGTAAGAATCAATCTCTATTCTATACAAGAACCTTACGAATAACAATTTTGGAAATTTAAACTAAAAATTAAAATATTGCTGAAAACAACTGACGAATTTAATTAGCTATTCAAATATAAATATAAATTACATTATTTTTACAGCTGTTCATTTTGAAAATTAAATTTTATATAAATAAAAATGTTCACGTTGGTGAGACAAAAAGGCTGAAAATTTTAATGTATTTTTTATCAACGCTAATGAATGAATTAATATATATTTAATGAACCACGGATGAAAATGAACCTGAGAATGAAATAAGAAATATGTAAATAAAAAGCAACGAAAGTCAAGGCTTCGGTTTCGACTCGCAACCCGCGGTAAGCTTACGTACATCGAATTCTCCGAGACAGGATAATAGAGGCGCCTCGGCGCAGCCCAACGACAAGCCCGGCCTCGGCGCCGGCAAAGTCCGCAAAAAAGTCGATACATTGAATCGCGCGCCCGCGTACGCGCGCTTCTGATGAATAAGCGGCATCGCCGCGCGGCCGCGCAATCTTATCGCCGCGGGGATCGGGCGTGCGGATTTCGCCCGTGCGCGCCCATCAGAAACGCAAAGCAACGAGAGATGGAGAGAGGGGGAGTGAGAGAGACGGGGGCACAATAAATAAAGCTCAGAAAACCACACGCGTGCTGCGCCGGACCGCCTGCTCTTGACGCCGATGCTCGAGCCCGAGCTCGGGAAAAGATCCGCGCGTGGGGTGCATAACGTCCGTCTCGGCCCTGCACAATAGCTTCCGTTTAGAGTGTATGGGCGGCTCGCGAGCGAGTAACCCAAGTCGTCTGGCCATCATCTTGCGCCGAATAAATCATCGCCCGAGAGGGGAGGGGGGTGGATATGGTTGGTTGATAGCCAGCGAGATTTTTCAGCCCTTACCTTGCCCTCTCCGACATCTCTCTCTCTCTCTCTCTCTCTCTCTCTCTCTATATATATATATATATATATTTTTTTTTTTTTTCATTGTTACATGTTTTACTTATTTATTTATTTTTTGTGCTTAATGTTCCGTAGATTAGGGGAATGTGACAATGTGTTCAAAAAAATTTTCGTTCCAATCAACCGCAAACGTATCATTATAGATAGTACAGCCTTATTTTCAGTGGTATCAAATCTATATATTAGATGGGACAGTGGAATCGCCAAAAACTCAGCTGAAATTGCCAGCGCATAATGAAGCAGGTGCGAGCGGAGAACGCTGTCGCCCCGGGGCTAAATATCGTGTATCAATCAAGTGTCCAGGACCGCCCATTGTCTCTAGCGCCCGACAGATAAAGGGTGCCCGACTTCCTTCCAAGTCCACCCCACCAGTCCGTCCGTCCCTTCCTGGGTCGGAAAAGCTCCGCATGCGTGCGACCAGGACAGCAACCGAAGTCGATTATGTGTGTGCGCGCGCGCGTCTGTGTTTGTGTGCAGTTATGTATATACATGTATGAGCTATCGCTCGGGTTCGGGACCACCCGGGAGCTTTCTGCGATGCTTCCGACGGCGATCTTATTGACGCCGCGGTAATGCGCCGAAATAGCCTCGGCTCGGTCTCGGCCGCTCCCCCTTCTGCGAATTCTCGCACCCTCTATACAAATTTCTTCGTCCCCGATCAAACTTGGGAGAAACAGATTATTGTTCTCTGGCGCATACCGTTCGTTCTATATGCATGCGTTTATATATATATATATATATATATATATATATATATATATATATATATCCTATTAGGAAAATACTAGACGCGTATAAGCTATTAATGTACTGGGAAATTAATGATTTTATTAAACATATGAAAATAAATTTAATAATTTCTAGATTGCACAGTACCATTGATTGATTACGTCCTAGCAATAAATTGCAATATGGTACTTAAACGGTATATAAAGTAACAATATGTATTTACATATATTTATGGCTTTACGTCGTTGTAAATATTCGATAATTGCTGGGTAAAAAATTATAGTGAATAAACAGTAATTAGGAAATGTAAATTATAGCTTGTATTAATTATCTGGATATGTTCCTGTCCCTGCTCATTTATGTATATAATTACTATCCCACTCGATGATGAGCGACCAACTTCTGAATCTAAAATAATAATCGATGACCAGCATTAGTTTGACAAGTTGTTCAGTCGGTCAAAACTTCTGCCACGAGGTGAAAGTCAACGCTGAGCGAGGGGAGGGGGCGGTGGAGGAATCTCTTGAAGAGCAACAAACCGAGTAAGGTGAGGATGCAGAAGAGAATACAAGGACGTGCTGGATAGAATGGGAGAAGAGCGAGAGGAGACAGAAAGAGAGAGAGAGAGAGAGAGAGAGAGAGTGAGAGAGGGCATAAAAGAATGGGTAAGAGTGAAGAGGGAAGGAGGCTGCCGCTCATCTTGGAGGGTTGAGTACACAGTAGCAGACTTCTCATATAATGCGATATAATCACCTGGCATGACTACACACTATCTGATCCGCACACACACACCAATCACTGACAGGGACCACATTTGAATCCTCGACGACCATTACTCACTGCTCCTGATATTACTTCAATTCAATCAGTGTCTTGCCACTGCCTTTTGCTCGGTAGCGAAAGGGCGCGAGCGAGAGAGAGAGAGAGAGAGAGAGAGAGAGAGAGAGCGAGTGTACATATCCAAGGAAAAGAAGAAAGAGAGAGAGAGAGAGAGAGAGAAAGAGAGAGCATATGCGAATAAAAGACAGAGAGCGGGAAAGAGAGGGGGGGGGAAGAGTGATCATCGACGCACTCGTGTGTACCTGGTGCACTGGCAAAAGCGTAAGTGCGCGCGCTCCCGACCCATTCGAGCTCGAGCACACACACACACACACACCTACACACACATGCGCACGCACGCGCGTACAATATCGCTCGAGAGTTACAGCGCGATCTTATGATGAATAGTTCGAATGCCGCAGGAATGTGTCCTCGAAAGATCATTGACGTTATTGGTTTCGCTTCGAGCTGACGAATGCTCCCGAGGACTTGACAACGCGGTATAGCGTTGCGATAAGAACTTGATTTGCTCCGACAATCCTTTTTCTTCATGGCGTTGAAATTTGCCCTTATTGTTCTGTTTATGATTAAATTTCAGACGATCTAAGCATCTTAGTTTAATTATTTATAAAATTCTGATTTAGCTCTATCGACTAAGTGGCTGAATGAGATTTCGAGTGCTTCTGCAATGGCATATAATTACAGTTATAATCATTTATAAACTTTTTTTCTATTTTCGTGATGAATTCTATCTGAATATAAATCTAATTCTAACCTCGTTATATGCCGTAGATCAAAATGGGAGTGAAAAAGTAGATACTGATCTGTGGATGTATCTAATGCATCCTGATCACGTAATAAAATAAAAAATTGAATTAGACGGTTAGAATGGAAAATATGGGATAGGCAGAAAAATTCAATCAGAACGATATAGTCTCATTATAATATTGTTATTAATAAGGCCAGCAGTATAATAAAGATTGTCGGGGGAGACAAGGAGAGGCGAAAAAGAAGGAAGATTTTCATCAAGAAAAACAATAAAACACAATAAAGCAGCAGGAGTCGACGAAATGGCATTGGCATTGTGTGTCGAGCATATCTTCCCATCGCGCGGCCACATTATACATCACGATCGTCCTCCCTTCAGCAGCTGATAATCCGCGGACTCGCCGCCGCCGACGCCGACTCCCCCCTCCCACCCCCTCTACCTTTTCCTCGGCTTTCGCATCATCTACTCTGGGAGAGCGAGTAATTCCAAATTGGTAATCACGCGATGGCGCCAACCTCTCGCAGGCCGTCAGCAATCTCGAGACTTGTTGTTCGGTACTCTTCTCTCTCCTCGCCCCCCCCCCCGTCTCACTCTCTCTCTCTCTCTCTCTCGCGGCTAAAGGTAGGCGAAGGAGAGCGAACCAGAGAGGAGTCCCCCCTTCGGCCGGCCGCGTTGGTTTTCGTCCCCTCCCCCCTCCCTAGCCGCCTCACGCTTTCTCTCTCACTTTCCTTCCTCTCCCACAGGAGCGGCGCGCTCCGTCCTCGTCCGGCGCGGCGGCAACGGCAGCGAGCGAGCGCACGCGCGGGGATGATGATGATTGTGTGTGGAACGGAACGTTCTGGTAGCGCATCAGAGGTTTGTCTTTGTGACGGACCGACGCGCGTCCGCGCTCGCGCACGCGCGCGCTCACGGCTACCGGGATACGCGCTGAATTATCTACTACGAGCGAGCGAGAGCGATACAGTCCCTTCGGCCGCGGCGGCCGAGGGGAGGGGGAGGTGGGGTTAGGGTGGGAGGGCTGGATATATACCCACGGATACAATCATCTTCTTCTGCGCCTCTTCTTGCTCTTCTTCTGGGCCGCTGTGTGCCGCCGCCGCCGCTGCAACTGCACCCGTAGAATACGGCGATGCGGGTTTCAAAGGATACGACTATACTTCGCTTCGACTCGTATTCTTCCCTTCTTCTTCCCCCTCTCTCACTACATATATATATATATATATATATATACATAATCGAGCGGACGCTATCTTAGCTCTTTCACCTTCGAACGTCGCTGATGTCCTCCGCAATTTACTTTATACGGCTATTTCGTTCGTTTCTTATTTGCGCCGCTGCAATCAATCCGCGATCAATCCTGGTTTAATTTTTATTTTTACGAGAGCGCGCCCGTAATAAACCGAGAGGGGGGGGAGGGAAAGGAAAATTATTGTTTAATTCCACAACTTCGCTCAGCTTACACTTTATTGTCAATCGAATCATATTTATTTACGCTTATTTATTATATCTGTTTTAAATAAAACACCGAACCAAGTTTTATTTTAAAATTTCGTGGTTTTATCCACCAAAATTATATAGTTGCAAGTTCAAATTACAAATTAAGATCCTATAGAGAAAACATATAATTTTGAACGCTTTCTCTGTCCGTCGTAAAAAGAAAAATAATTTTTAATTGTAAGATTTTATCTCGAAGCACCTGTAACTATAGCGATTCTTTCGTGTTTTTTTGTTTTTTTTTTTTTGGTTGCAAATCCCAAATTGTTAATTGTATCGTGCGACAACGATAATAATAGTAATGACGCCGAAAGCTCGCTTCGGGAAAGCGGGACCGACCGAGCGACCGACGTCTCTTGATCGAACGACGCGCGACAGATAAATCGCGACGCGCCCGCGGCCAACGTTAATCGATGTGCCGTCTGTCAGTGACGGATTCGTGCAATCGGTGAAGCCGAAGCATACCGTGTGAATTCCGCCTCGCCTCGCAAATGACGCGCTCGTTCTGCCGCTCTTGTCTCACATTTTTACCTCCTTTGCCCTCCTTACTCGAGTATTTGACTAAATATACTCGGGCGCAATTTAGATTTACTGGAGACGAAGCAGTTGTGTCGCGCTTCTATGGTCGAGCCATATACACTTAAACTAGGACACTTACCAAAGCGTAAAGTTATTGCTTCCAAATTATTATTGTATAATCCAGGAAAGATCCGATGCTGTCAATTTTAAAACATAAAAATACATATCTATATATGGATATGTATATTATATGTATATGTATGTATGTACTCCGAGAATAACGAAAGATAAATTTGATGCGTCTACTCGTTTGGGCCAAACGATAAATCCTGCGGTAAGACTCGTCTGGTGAAACGTAAGCGGTCAAATGAACAAAATTACAAGGTTGGTTAATGACATTCCCTCTCTGCGGCGTCTGTCTCTTTCGCTCTCACGGCGAGCGACTCGACGACGAATGACCGCACGCGAAATGCTCTCCCACCGATTTTTCATATCAACATTTCTCCCACAGTCTATTGCCTTTATTAGGGTACCACTCTGCAATTCTATTTTATCTTACGTTCAAGATTGTTTTTCAGGTATTATTTAAAAGTAGCCAATATTTTTCTTTCCCTCATTGCTGATGTGCAAAATCGGATTGTTTTTTTCCATTTGGAAAAAGAAAAACGTATTCTGCCTCGAGTGATTTTCAAGATTAATTTCCAAGTACCGACGAAAATAGGGAAGAATGCGAATTAGGTTTGCCATTTGGAATATTCACGATAGACGTTAGAGGAGTGGAAGGGGACAGACGCGAGACGAAACAAAGCATTAATTGCTGGATTTCGAAAAGCTCTCGTCCGGCCGTCGAGGGCGCGCCGCGCGGCCGGAGTGGGGTTCGGGCCGAGCAAAAGCGAAATGGCACTTCAGCCGGGGAGCTTCGGCTGGCGTTCGGCTCGTGGCGCCGGGCGAAGAAGAGAAGAAGACGAAGAAGGCGCGGGGCCAGCGGCGACGCGACGCGACGCGACGCGCGGCGCTCCCCCCTCCCCCCGCGATCCCGATGGCGATGTTTGCATTTCGTTAGATTCAATTGGCGAACCGGCCGGCGAGCGGCGAGCGGAGAACAATGGTATTACGATATTTGTTTGCCCATCGGAGTATATATATGTAGTATATGTATGTGTGTGTATATAGAGTTGGTCGGAGTCGCGCCTCACGTCCCGAGGGCTCTTCCCTTTTGTCAATGGCTCAGGGATATATATATATATATATATATACAGTCCAGACTGCGCACTCTCGACGCTTTTTCGTCTTTCCCTCGGGGTCGTGATACCTATAGTCCCGGGAAAAATTCCCTGACAATGACGCTATCGAGTTTCTCCGCTTTCTTGCAAATGCCCGCGTCGAATACCGTCCGCCTCCTTTTTCCCAGAGCGCGTCAACCGTTCATTGTATGAAAGGGTAATACTAAATTCAATCGTTACTTTCTTTGAAACGGCCTTGCTTACACTGTTTCTTTTCTTAATTTTAATTAATTTCTTGAAGAAAAAAAAGACCGATGAATTTTTACTCCTTTTCTTCGCTTCATACTCGTACTATACTCGTTTCAACTTATTTTTCATCGGAGAAAAAATTTTTTGATCCTTATACATGTCACGGATCCGAGAATAAATTGACAAAGATCCGAGATAAAATCACAAAACTGTTTTATAAGATTGTTTGGAAATTTTGCTGCGCACTTGGCCAAACATAATTTAATAAACGTTAATGACGTTCATTAAGAAAAAAAGACTTGGATAGTTTCTCATAAATTAATTTATTTATTGACATGGTTAAATTAATATTTGCAAAATTATGCATGTAATTTCGTTTTTTTTAAACATGTTTATCATCTATTAAGCTGATATTTATAAGATAGGTTCGATATTAACCGATTTCTGAAAGCCTTGCAAAAGGATTGGGAAAAGTTAACGAATGTGAAAGATCAGAAAAATGTAATGAGAATCGATACTTATTCGTTACTCCTCAATAAACTAGGAACTTTTTATAAACAGGATGCAGAAGTGATGTAGGCGCGGGTTTATATTTTCGTGGCGTACTAAAATGATAATTTTAATTGCCGAACGATTCCCTTAATGGCATTTGAATCATTCCTCAAAAGCTCGAAGGTACGATGACCCACGCTGAGAAGCCGAGAGTCGTTTAAAGCATTATTATTCTTTTTTGGAGCCCGGAGTGGAAGAGGGAGAGGAACGCGGAGAGCGAAGCCGAGCATGGGGGGCGGGGGGGGGCGAAGCGGAACGAGGAGGACGGGGAGGCGGGAGAAGAAGAGTTCGATCGAGGAGACACCGGAGAGCCGGGGATAAAGTTCGGAGGTTCGCATTCATCGGGGACTCGCAGATTTTAATCAAGCACCGATCCGACGGCGGGCTGCGATGGAATTGCCGCGAGATGGTGGCGCGGCTCTACGGGGGGTTCGACACGTACGGCCTGTTGCCAGCGCGCGCCGTGGGTTGTATTCCGCTGCCGCCCCTGCAAACCCCTCCCCCCTCTCCCCCCTCTCCACCGCCGCCCCGCGGCCCCGCGCTCTCGAGATTACCGATTTTATGGGGCACCTTTGATGTTTAATGAAGGAACTTTACGAGCACCGGATTGTTTTAAAGAATCCGCGAACAGCCGATAATTTTTGCTGCGGCTGGGCCTCCCCTCACCGCCACCCCCTTCCTCCTCCTCGTCCTCGACGCGCCGCCCGACTATGGCCTCTCTCCTCTCTCCACGGCGCTACGCCGGTGGCTCGGCTCCGCGACATTTAGGGACGTTTACGAAACGTTAATTGCTTTTTATCTCGTGAGGCGAGCCGAACGCTTTATACCCGGAGCGTATTTTTCACTTTACGAGTCCGCGTCGAAGAGGCGAGTGGAAACGGCCGTCGTCGTCGCCGTGCCCCTCGTAAAATGCATTTACCTCGTATTTTCTTAATTTCGGCGTTCGGCCGCGGCCGGGATTATCGGGAGGCTGCCGCTGCGCCCTCCCTGCCTCCCTCGTCCGTTTATATATATATGCATATACATATATATATTAACGCTCAGACTCGCGGAGCCATTGTATTATACGACTTTTTAATTAATACCGCCGCAGCGGGAAATTGAATTAGCTTTCGATTAATCAGCCGAACGAGCCGGAGAGCCTCGGACTCGGTGCGCGAGGGGCCCCGTTCATGCGCTCGCGCGCGCTCGAGGGGCTCGCCGCAGTCGCGCGCCAGATCGCGCGAGCTAAGTCGGGGAATTAAATTTTAATCTGTTCCGGTGTTAGTTATGGATCTGCATTCGTTACCCCCGCCGCAGGCCCGTCCATTCGGTACGGGTGCGAGAAACACGGGACTCCCCCACCCACTCCCCCCCGCTCTCTCTCTCTCTCTCTCTCTTTACCTTGCCCTCTCCTCGCCGAAATCCCACCCCCCGATGCGCGAACACCCATCGAATCGAGATACAAATTATCTTGTTTTAAAGGCGCGAGTTCTCGGTATGTACTGCCCCTCTCCCCCTCCCCCCCTCTCTCTCTCTCTCTCGTTACCTTCTCTTTTTCCCTCGTGAGCGCCCGGTCGATTATACCCTTTCCTGCAGCATGCAGCCAGCACCCTCCGCCGAAACAGCGCGGCCATTAGCCTTCGATGCTTTATACGGTGGCCTCGGCACGTATTTTCGTACGCCTCGAATTTTTGCGCCGCACGCGGCCCGGGCGACTTTGAATAATAGCCGATGGCCCAAGATGGCTCATGGATCGAAGATATATATTAGATACGGTGTGCAGGAGTGCGCGGGTCCGCGCGAAAATTATCGAGCTCGAGAGAGAGAGAGAGAGAGAGAGAGAGAGAGAGAGAGAGGGGTGGGTATGATTCATTCGTCGGAAGCGAAAGCGCGCGCCGTATTCTACATAGATTTTTCTTAATCCGAAATGGATCAAAGTGAAAAGTTTTACAAATGACTCCCCCGGAGCCAGACAATCGAGCGAAAACTCCTTCCCCTGCTCGGGGCGCGAGGCTCGCCCGATAACGATCGCCGGATTTTCTCCATTTATCAAATTCCCGGGATTCATTTGTACGGGAATATTATCGGAGTCGCGGTTCCATGTATATATACATTATGTATGTGTACGTACGTACACGCACGCGGACACCGGCCTTCTATTTAGCAACTGTCGGCGGCCAAAGTGCACCTCCTTCCACCCTCCCGCCCCGCCCCCCCCTTAGCTCCAGGGCCGATAATGCGAGCGGCCGAGCGTCGCGGGCGAGCCGCGCGCTGCGCCCCCGCGGTCCCTCCTCTGCCGCGAGGGTGGGGCAGGAGACAGCCGAAGCCCGCGAGGGAGGACGAGGCGGGCGGGGACGGGGCCTGCCCGGAGGTGGTGATAACCCGGCTCCATCCATCACTGCCTCTCGCGCTCGAACCGTCCCGACCCCCGGGACGCGGCGCGGGTATAGATTGCGCGCGCGGACGGAGTCCGCGCGAAAATCGTTAAAACTTATCGTTAACGCGGCTCGGCCGAAAGTAGCGAGCGCGAGGCGCGCGGGAGGGTTTCCCAGCTAAACGAATTCATGAGGCGATCCGCGCGCTTGTGTAAATCCCACCAATGCGGGGAGACCTTTTAGGTATCTGTGCTTACGCTGGCTGTTTTTCCTCGCCGATACGACAATTCTCTGGACAATGTATTTTACAACCTTCTACGATTGCCCTCGATATCTTGCATGAAGGACAAGCATTTTTTCGTTTTAAAAATATCACTTCTTGCTTTCGCGCACGAAAAATTTAGCTAGACTTACGTCAATGTAAATAAATATCTAAAAAATGTTCATAATATTCATCGTAATTAAATACTTTCTGGAATTCATCTATCTACTACCGGTGCAGGGTTGCATTTTTCCTTTTCTTCAACGACACGAGCAAAACTCTAAAGATTAGACTCCATTAGTTTCGGCATTGTCAATCGTGTTCGTTGACGTCGGATATCGTAGATCAGACCGGTGTACGCCTTAAGGTGGTTCGTGGGCGTTCCACCGTTCGGTCTGGCAATTAAGAGTAACGCGAGACGTTCGGGATACGCCCGATAAGGCTCGGGCGGTTGACCTATAAGAAAAATCGACGAACTGCCTCGAGCAACGACTGCGGCTGTGCCTACATAATGCGATGTGCATGCGTGCCTTCTCCCCTCCCTCCCCCCTTCATTGTTTTTCTTTTCTCCTCTTCGTCCCCGTCGCCTGAGCGGTTCATTTGTGACGCCCGCACGCGACGCGAATGCAAAGTTGTAAAAGAAACACGTGCTAGGCCAGCAAGAACAGTCGTCTGATTTTCCGATCAAAATTGCAAATGCAACTTCGAGAGAAATAAAACTATGACTAATTGATGTGCAACTATTTTTATTTCAGTACGTTCAAACTAGCATTGCCATTTATTTCGAAATTAATTTAATATTGTAGTGCGATTTCCGTTAAATCAATAGCGTTAACTGACAACTGTTTTGCTTTCGCTATAGTTTTTATACTCAGGCTTTAAAAATATTGAAGCTTTTAATAAGATTTCATTCTATTCGCCTTTTATGTACTCGTCCAATTGAGAAATTTTATTTTTACCTTTATTTATCACATTAACTTTCCATTACTTTTATCCCGACAAACTCAGCAATTGAATCGTAATGATAATACTCGGAGAGCAAATATAGTTTTAATCTATTAGAATTTTCACTTTAAGACAGGTTAACAGATAATTCGAAATTTTCGATATACTTTGTATTTTTAAATGAACAAGCAGAGGAACGAGCAAGAATAGACTCTTATAATATTCTAGAGTGTTAATGCAGTTCAAACTTCATGATATTTCCAGTCCATACTGTTTTAAAATTTATCCGGTTCGTTGAACAATCAATGAAAGAAACAGCGAGGAAAATTTAGGGTGTTTTAGCGATAGCTTCTACCTTTTCCAAGCTTTGGATCAGCTATCCTATGGGCATCTATGAGTCAAACAGTGCCGGCAGAACACATAAAAATAGGGATCACTAAGCTTGACCATATGCGTAGTTTATTTCAGGAACATGGGAGAAGCAGAAAGAACAGACAGAGGTCAATTTTATTGTGCATAAGATGAGAAAAGCGTCTCCCACATCATTATCCAAGTGTTATTGAAACTTTCTATCATAACAATACATTTATTTGTGCGAGGCAAATTTATGGTGGTCTAAAAATTTCTGTCGGAAAACATCAGAGGTGACTAAGTACGTTAATTATAAAGAAAAGACAGACTTAGATTTAATCATGAACAAATCAAGTTATTACAATGAGAATTGGACAATATTTTATAATAACGAGTTTTTCTAAAAACTTTAAAAGAATCGCGAATATAAATGCTAACGCCTTTGCTTTCTTTATCTAAACGATCTAACCTTTGGAGGGAAGGAGAGACACAGAGAAGACGCGCGCATGATAGAAAAATTTTTGCGACGGTAAATTTCGAGTAAAAATGCTAATTTCATTCCCGCGCCTATATTCAGTTCGAAATAAGACATTTAATTTCATTGGGCGAGCGCTTCTTATAAAGCCGGGGCGACGCCGCGGTACTCAAAGGAAATTGAAGTCTATGCGTGCGCGCATGTGGAGGAGGCCCAATGAAACGATGCGGGCGGCGCCGGGATCCCCGAGCGAGCTCGCACGGCTGAGAGAAAAGGAGAGCGGGCGAACACGATTTATTTTATCGAATGTTAAAATTCGCGCGGGCAAAGCGCGTGACGCGACGCTCGTTCGTTTGAGTATGGGTGCGATGAACGGGGCGGGGAGGGGGGGGGTCACAGGAGCGAAACCAGCCCAAAGAAGACAGGGCGAGGACAGGAGAAAAGAGGGCCTACCGAGCCGGGAAAGCGCGGAGCCGCGGCGGCGACGCTGGCGAGAATTTATCCTTCGGCATTTAATTAATTCGCGGGGCGCGATAAATTTTCAGTAATGTATTTGATTAAAGGATAATGCTTCTGGTATTCCGTCTCATTCCAACTCAGCCTCTCTCCCACGAGTCGCGTACGCGTATACACAGCCCTCCCCCTCGCCCTTCAGACTTTCGTTCTTTCTTCCACCGCCTTTCTCTCTTTCTCTCCTTCATCCCGTTCCTCCCCCCTGCCTCCCCGCTCTTATGCGTGCTCGATCCCTCTCTCTCTCTCTCTCTCTTACTCTTTCGCTCGCGGCTTCCCGCCACGACCCTCTCTCCACGCTCACTCCCTTGTCTCTGCCTTCTCTGTCTTCGTCCGTCGCCTCCCGTCCCCTCTCTTCTTCGCTCTCCCCCTTCGCTCTGTTTTGTTTTTGCTTTTGATCATCTTTTCTGCATGCGAATGTATTATACCTAGATCTCCCTCCTGGGAGCGAGGGCTAAGCTGCCTCTTTGTCTAATAACTGAAACGAAAATATCCTTTCAAAACAATTCCATTTTCCCTTTCAATTTTCTTTTCCATAACATTGAGATGATCGTTCGAGGCATTGCCACGGCAATGTACAAATGCATTGCCACCGGTCGGGAGATCGGTGGAAATTAAAATAACAGCAGTGGCTAATTGTACAAAACTAAAATGTATTAATTTTTATCGAGTTTTAAAGTCTGCTCGCGTGATTAGGATTTGTCGTTATAGAATTACATAGGAGATACTCTGGAAGTTCGCAACTTTCCGCTCTTCGACATTTATTTGACTTTTTTTTCGAACTTTTAGCCTCAACTTCAAAATTGCTCCCTTTTTCAATGTAGAGGAGTCGACGAGCGCCAATGGAAAGATTTGCTTAATCCTCTCGGAGCGCCCGGCCAGGTGAGGATCTTCCTCCAACGTCGATAATGGGCGATGGTTCGTTTTTGTTTTCGAAGAGCTTCCAGGCGCGCCGCGTAAGATAGCAGCTCGTAACTGAAAGAGTAATAACGGCAGCGACGATAAGGGCGTCAATTCTCGGGGTGGCTCTCGGCCCTGCTGTTTCCCTCTTTCTCTCGCTTTCTCTTTCTCTTTCTCTCCCTCCCTTCTCCCCCTCTCACCCCCCCCTCTCTCTCACTCCCTTCCCAGCTCCTCTGTCCAACGGCTTAGCGCCAGGCCGCCGGCCCGGCGCGCACGCAGCCTCCTATATACACTCGTATGCAATCGAAAGAGAGAATGAGCTCTCGGGCACTTTTGAAATTCATCAACTATTCAATTCTAATTTCCTGGCGCTCGGCTTCCCTCCCTCCCGAACCCTCCCCCCGCTCCGGTCGCGCCGTCGCACCGCTCCAGCGAGCTTAACGATCTTCCTTCTCGCTTTTAAATCCAGTCGACTTGAGTTTGCGATACACCGAGAGCGCCTCATCGCCCGCTCGGAAGGTTAACAGACCTAAATCAATTTCAATGCTTGCGCTTTGAACTTTTCACTTTCTATTTAAACTTTCAGCAATTATTACGAAGGGCTTACAAAACCCGACTACTCGTCGGCTCGGTAAAACGTAATAAGATTTTGGCCCAATAGGGATGGCCGTCAGAACGCATCGAGAATTCATCGTGCATTAAATATATATCTATACGGATATGCTTAAATAAGTGTATATATATGGTACGTATAGTGGTAGCAGTAGTAGTAGTAGTAGTAGTAGTAGTAGTAGTAGTAGTGTCGCTCGGAGGTGAGGCAGCGTTGCCGCAGCCTCGCGAGAGCCGAGTGGCAAAGCGATTTGTCGGAGCGCAGAGTAAATAATGGCAGAATAAAGAAGAGGCAGAGCGATAAAATATCGCCCGATCGGGCAAAGTTACGCGGCCGTTAAAGTGCACGGGAGAAGGAAAAAATGCAAATTGATCCGCGCGTATATAATGATTTTAAGCTCCCATGAATAAAGCTCTATTCCCCGGGACGAGGACCGTTGGCGGGGGGACGGGTAAAAATCTCGTCAATGCAGTTAAGAAGTTTATGCGGAATTACATTGATTCGAAATTTACCACTCGGTTAAAACGCACGGCCGCGATGGCCCTCTTTATGCGCGAGGCTCACCCATAAAATCTATTTTACAAGTTACACATGCCTTCTTTTTAATCCAGAGGGCGGCCGCGCGAGAGCGAGGTTAATAAAGTTTCACGACTCGATTGCCTTATAGTCGAATGCGCTGGCCCGCGCGACGGGCGGGGGCGGGCGCGGAGGACGCCCATACGGGCCGGTTTTAAAATCCATACCGCCGCGCATAAATTATGCGCTGAGGGAATTTGCCGGGAACGCGAGCATCGGCCATCCGCGCGGGCGCTCCCGGCCGAATCCCCGTGTACTGCCGCTCGAGAGGCCGGTGCGCGCGCGAGGAGCCCGCGCCCAACGGCGGCCACCTGTACGCGCTGCCGCGGCCAAGTACCTTCAATGAAGCGCGCGCGCGCTCGCAACGAGGGCAGGGCATTTATATCGACCCTATAACCTTCTCGGTCTTCTGCGCCCCCGCGCCACCGCCCGCCGACCCCTCGGCCGGGAGCGTCGGTGGCTGGTTTATCCTTACGACGCATAACCTGCCGCGCGTATTACAGTCCGGTCGTTTACTCGGGGGGGGGGGGGGGGTGCGACCGGTATACGAGTCGCCGGCGCCCGCGTGTATGCGCGCACACATGTACGTATATACAGACGCTCCGTCGCGGCTCGCTCGACGCTTCATATGCTTATCCGCCGCCGGCCCCGGCAGTAATCGACGGAACGAGTTTCGAGAGGCGCGCGCGAAAGGCTCGCTTGCCCTCGCTTCGTCCACCCTCCGCGTCGTTCCGAATTTCGCGAGTTCGAATCGAGACACGGTTGCGGCTTGTCATGAGCGATATGCCGAACGATCGGACTCTGTCCAATTGCCATTAATACGCCTGCGTTCGCAGGCTATTCGCCCACTTAGTTGTTCTCCCATTCTCCGCGTTTCGTCGCCCGATCTATTTGCGAGCAGGCCACGAACGACGCGGTGACCTACAGCTTCGCTGAACGAACGCCGCTCAGCCGGCGTCATCGTCCATTTTTCAATTCGCCTCTATGATTCTCAATTTGTTAAACTCGCATTTATCGCGTCTATAAATAGACGTTCCAGAGACTATATTCGTATATCGTCGCTATAATTTTCATTGAAGTGGTAACGATACCCTGCAGAAATTTTACAAATCGCGTCATTCGAGATATCGATTGGTACGAAACCGGCAAAGATTCGTTAAAACAACGAAGTCACGACCTTCATTTCTATTTTTACGCCAGAATTCCTAATTTTGGATGTTTCACGACAAATTCGGGTAGAGCGGAAAATCGTGCGATTATGCAGTGCATTACACGTTTATATCCTAACCTTGTGCAAATCTTACTTATCGTTTACTTTTTATAAAATCTAAGCCGAAAAGTGGTATTGAGCCTCGATCTAAAAGTTAAAAATATGTGTACCCAAGTATTAACAGATGTATAATCATCGAGGATACTACACATATCCAATCGATTTCTAATTTTTGGTCATATAAAAACGTTCGCTCAATTGTCGGACAATTTAATGATGACATCCGTACGCGTAAAGGCGCGCGCCGGTCAAAAATCGACGGCCGGCAATAAAAGTCAAGGCACCGCCCCGCTGGCACGCGACGCGACGCCCAGACGCGTCGGATCGGATACCGCTCGAAAAATCGCGAGCTACGTTGACGTGGAGTCGAAAGCAGACGGGAAGTACCGGGTACGTCGGGGACTCCGATCCATCATGGCAGCGCGGCCACTCGAGGGCCGACGTAGCTTTGCTTATCTCTATCCAGCTCTCATTATACGATCCCCTATTGATAAAGGCGGCGATCACGCGCGCGATCTCGTGGACAGACGCCCGTCTGCCCCGCCCGACACGACCGAGCCCTGTACATATATATGTGCATACGTATGTATATATAATCGGAAATTGGATTTTCTACCTTTTTCCAGGCCCGCCACGTCGGAAGCGGCGACGTTGAAGGATCCGTCCGTGAATCGGGCTAGCCCCTCCGCTCGCCGGCAATTCTTGTTTCGTGTGTTATTCGTTATTTTTTTTTTCTTTTGCAACGCCCCCCTTTTTTAGCCCTCTAGCTTCCGTTTGATTTGCGCTCGAAAACTGTAAAGGAGCAATTGGGTGGACGCATCGGGGGCGCCGACGAATAGAATCAAATGTTCCGTCGCTGCCAAGGATGTATGCCCCCTAACGTATGACTAAGTCCACTAAAGTGAGAAATTAACAGACGACGTTCTTATTAACTCGGCACAGTAATTTAGCGACGAAAATGTCCATAAATGCATCCGCGTCCGATTTAAATATACAACGTTATCACCGGCAATTTATTAATTATAGGCCTGCTTCATAAAGAAATAAGTAAATTTCCACCTCGGCACCGTATCGACTAGATAAGTCTGCTTCTTTTCCCCTCCTGTAAAGTAATACAGATAAATCGCTAATCACTCCCAGATTATTCCCGAGTGTTGGCCAGGTCGGGCGGGAGAGGGGAGGGGGGTGAGAGCACGAAGGCAAGTCGAGCGCCGACGTCCGCGCTGTAGCCTCGGCTACCGCGGGAAAGAAGCGCGCATCCCCGGGCTTAATAACCAATACCGGCCGCGGCGCTACTGCGGACGTAAGTAGAGCCCGCGATTGGACGCGCATTCGAACGGCTCTTGCGGGGCGAGGGCTATTAAGTTTATGACGCGACCCCGAGTAGATTTCGATGTCGCCCGCGATAGAGCCCGAGTTTACGAGGAGGACGTAGAGCCCGTATTATCTTGCATTAAGCAGCCGCGCCGCGGCCCTCTGGCTCTCCGACGCGATGACGACGCGCCTTTTTCCCCGATTTACGTGTGTGTGTGTGTGTGTGAGCGCGCGCGTGTGTACTTATATACAGCCCGGATGGGCACTGGTGCAAAGGAATTAATTCGTACTTTGTACGAATTCTAACAATTAAGCGGCTGTCCCGGCGTCGCTCGGCCCGAGAAGAGGGTCGAAACCGCAATCGCCGGACTGTCGAACCCAGCCCGGTCCTCCCTTACCACCCCCCGCCCACCCGCTACTCGTAATCTATTAACCATGGTTAATTGTCCTCTGATTAGGAACGCTTAATTGAACGGGCGCGAAGGGTGATCTCGAGGTGAGCTCCTGCCCTTTCTTGGCAGGCCTTCTTTAAATATTTTTTAAATTTCTAATTTTTTGCATTATAGTTCCGCGCTATCCTTATGCAGGCATAGATTTTTCTTACTTAGACATTTAGACATTGTTATAAATCGATCTAATAAGGTTTCAACGTTAAAATCCTGTTCATTCCTCGCTTTTCATTCGGAAAAAGGTGTATCAATGATATTTTTTAATACTGTAGAAATTTAAGGAGAAAATTCAAAATAATGTAACGAGTAAGAAACATGAATATTTTTTTTGTTTCAGATTCAAGTCAAGTGCTCTATTCGTTTGCAAATAATAAGATAGACAGAATGATAGATCTTATACGGACTTTTTTGCATAGACTATTTTCGTAGGCAGTATTGTCAATCACGAATAAAACCGCCTTGGCTGTCTTTCACTTTACATCGCCTGTCATTCATCCATCAAATGAAGGAACTTGAACGATCAAGAAAAAAAGCAACATCGCCTGCCAGGAAATTAGTCGGATAAGTGTTGTGGTATAAAATCGAAACACGGCATGCAATCAGTCAGAGAAATATAAAATGCTTTGTCGGGTAATCGTATATATTACAATTTAAGAGAAAAAAAATAATTCGATTTTTCTGGAACTTTGTTTAGTTTTAATATTTGAGCTAAATTTGCTTGTTTATTATCTATTACGTGTTTGTAGAAATCCAACGGCAAATTCAGAATCATTAACGTCTACAACTCTTGAAAAGAAGTATTTTAAAAACTTAAGATATTAAGTAATTATTATGTTTTAATCGCGATAGTAAATTAATCTTTTAAAATTATGTAAATATTATATCTACTCGGTAATTAGCGATTCCAGAAACTCCTACACACGAAATTGAAAAAATATGAAAAATAATATCGTAATGATACAGTTGATTTAATAATAAGTTCTCGCAACGATAAATTTCTAAGCATAGATCATACTTTATACCACCTCTATAAGTATAACAAATGGATGAAAAAAAATAAATTGAACAAATCGTGTTACGTATAATTGCGTACAAATAGGAAATCTTATTATTTATATTTAATTAAATTTAAAGTTTATATTAAATATACGCTACACTCATAGAGATTTCAATGGCAAAACGGAAGTATTTGACGAATGATAGATAAAACTCAGGGTAACAATAGTTATTATGACAGAAAACGCATTAGAGGCGAGGATAGTTCGATAGATCTCGATCGCGATACCAGCACTATAAGCGTATCTAATGAATTAATCAGCAGTGAGCGGCCGCCGGCCATCATTTTAACGACTTCCCCAATACGATGACTGGTCGTTTTTAACACCGTTCGCGTGGACTGCTTATATATAGGTCTTAAGAAGTCAGCTGCGGGCGGGATATCGCGATTGAAAATCGAGCAAAGTACCCGCAGATGGCGCGTATTGACTTTGACGCGATCGAACCTTCTCACTTTCTGGCGGCCAGATGGACTCGTACAATATTTGACGTATCAATTTTCCTTACTTTTAATCTAACGTTCTCGTTTCGGAATATATATGTAATTTACTTTCATTAGGCAGATTTCGAAAATATATCTTCATACAAATTGGATAGTACGGAATAATAATTTCAGAACATTGTGAAACTTTCGGTGGACAAGGTTGTCGAGAGAGTTACAATAGAGTAGTAATTTTTTAATGTTAATACTTTTATTCTCAACCAAGGAGAATTAGGCGTATATATACTCAAATAAATCTTACCATCGTAACCCACGTTAGTCACGTATATTCAGCTGCTAAATTTTTTTTAACTTATATGCCTTACCAATTTAACCCAAAGCCGATTTAACGAATGGAATGTGAAACCCGTCGAACGTCGAAAGATAAAGAATTTCTCGATATTCCAGTAACTGACAATGGGCAAAGATTTGCGTGGCACCGACTCTACGCGAACGAGGGATGCTTTATAAGCAAGTGTAACATCAGAAAGCATAATTCGTCCCGGTATTGGGTGACCGGCGACAACCGAGCCCACACTCGCCTCCTGCACGCGCGTACGCGCGCGCGGGCCACGGGGAGGAACGGCGACCGGACGGTCTCTCGCGCGAGGCGTACACGTGCACACACGCGCGCGGACACCCGCCTCTGACGTCCGCGCTTAAATTGGGGGACGGGACGGACCGGGGGGGGGGTCGGGGAGGGGGTGTGCGGGAGGGCGAGGCGGCCGCGCGCCGCGAGCGAAATCGATCGGGCGAATTCCCGGCAACGTATTGAGTAGTTTATTGCTTCTCATGCATTTGCATGCTAAGCAGTCGCGTGCTCGCGAGTAATATCATCGCCGCGGCTGATACCGTACACCCCGCGCTAAGAGCGGCCCTATCTAGCCATTCGGTCTTCGATATTGCGCGCGGGGGGGGGTGGTGGTGGTGGCGGCGGTCGGGCAAGGGGAAGGGAGCGGGGACCGCGCGGACGCGGCGGGGACACTTATAAATTGAGATTTTATCGCGCCGGGTCGCCGTCGCCGCCACCGCCGCCGCCACCGCCAGCGGCGCGCGCGGATTATACGCGAAAAGAGCGCGCCCGCGCGGGCGCGGGACCGGCGGGCGCGTGTACAACTTGTATTTCATTTCTGCGATCTCGGCTCGGCTTCGTATTTATGCGAGCGCGAAACGAAACGAAGCGATAACTCGCCGACGCACCGAGAGAGTCGCGAGCAGCGCATTCGTGTCCCGGGAGCGTTTGCCGCCCCCTCCCCGCCTTCCCCGTGAAAACTCACCCTCGCCGCCACCCTCCGCGTTCCCGCCCCCTTTCCGCGGTCGCTACGGCAGCTGCCTGCAGCTCTTTGCATTCTGAGTGCCCTCTCGCGATTGGTTTTTTTTTTTTTTTTTTTTTTTTTTTTTTTTTTTTATCAAAGGGACGCGTTTTGTGCGGGGAAATAATTTTCATCGGTTTGCAGATAATGCGGGTCGTTTACACCGGTCTCCCGTTAGTACTCGACTATACTGTTTCCCTGGCACATGAGCGATTCTGTAAGGAACTTGATCCTGTCGTTAAATAAGAAAATTTTAATATTAGAAAAGAGTTCGACTTGAACGCATTTAGCTGGTCGACTCATATCTGGTGTCAAAATGTTTCATCGTCTAGAAGGTTTAAAAGAGGATTGTTTTTGCTACAATATAGAACAATAGATTATTTGATAAGATTAGGTTTTTTTTATAAAACAGTTCTGAAATTCCTAGGTGTAAGTTTTACTCTTCCAAATATATTTTCAAGTTTTCAAACGTATTGTCTTTGCAGAGATCTAGCTAATTGGAATTTCGTACTTATTACAGTGATTGCGGATTAAGGAATTTAATGTTTAAGTCTTATTTAGCATATTACCTTATCTTTTCTAGACAGCTTTTAATTTGAACTTATAGCTAAGGATATTTTGAATTCCTTAAATGTTGACATACTTTCCTGATTACATTCTAAGTCAAGGAGCCTAAAAATATTGACAATTACAATGTGTGCTACGTCAGAAAGCTTGTTTTATCTACAATGTTTGTACGAAGGCACTGAAATTTTATAACTTCAAATAATTTGCAATTTTACGAAACTTTAGACAAAAAAATTTTTTCACGTATTTTATTCTCAAATCGAGCTGAAAACCATGTTTTTTGTATTTAATCTTAGGATTTGTCTAAACCCTAAGGTGGTAGGCAACTTAAAGGACATATTTGGATTTAAGGAGCAATTAACTTTGGGAAAAGTGAAACAGCATATCGATAAGGTATGAGAAATTTAGCGTGTTTTCAGGTACAATTCTTCAGATACAGTTCATAGAAACAATTAGTCTCGTTCCGAACGGCAAACAAAAGTCTATTAAGTCAAGCCGAGCAAGAAATACTTCTAGTAGCTATGTAACGACGCCACGTTACGTGATCGATGCATTATTGACTGACTAATTTCATCGCGGAAATAGCCATCAATCATAATTCGACTCGGCCCCCTATCGCTTGCGTCTCGACTGCGCTCGATCGTATTTTCGTTCGGCTCATTTCCTGTCATCACGCAGGGATAATCGCAGAGGAGCGCGCCAAGCAAAAGCGCCCGTCTGTCGCTCGCGCTCGCGACCACCGCAGCAGCAGCTCCCCCGGAACCCCGTCGACGAAAAAAAAAGAGCGCGGCTCTCGATCAACAAACTGAAGAGAAAGAGGCAGAGAGAGAGAGAGAGAGAGAGAGAGAGGATGGACCGCCCGCCCGCAATCACAATGACGCTGCGTGTTGCCGATGCGGGCACAATGAGCGCGGCACGCACGCGCGGGCGCTCTCGAAGGTAGGCCCCGCTCGTACCGGGCGCGCGATATCCGCAGCGAGGAAAGTACGACGGCCGAACAAAACGCGGGAGGAGCCGGCCGAGGAGCGTATGCGATATCGCGATTTAAGCGATTCAGAGTCGTTACGCTCCATAATGGGCGGCCGCGGAACGAGTTCGATTAAACGGGCGAATAATGCGCTCGACGTATTAAGTAACTTCCTCGAATGAAAATACAAAGCTAAATTTACTAAAAACTCGCTCTGTATTTATTTAATAGCCGTTCACGTGTAGCACGTACTGGCCTGAAATAACCTTGTCTTGAGCTAATTTTAACTCCCTCGGCATCAAGGATATCTTTCATGAATTCATTCGAATACTGATATTGTATGATTAAAAGCTCTGAACGAAATTTATTTCAGTTTATAATTGCATTTATTTAATAAAAAAATACATTTTCTTTTATTTATTTAAGCCAGAAAAATTTTTTTCTACTTCTTCTAGTTTAAAGTCCTGCACAAATTACGTACAAAAATAACCAATGTTTTTAACGCGTTTCAACTACCTTTGTTCCTTCTCATGTAAGGTTTTTTGGAAATTTTTTTAAACAAGTTTCCATTAGGAGGTTCCTCTCTCCTGGCCTCTAATTGTCTTACGTAACTCGAGCACAATACATTTTCTACTGATCCTTAATAATTATGTTGTTACAGGATGCACTATTATTCGTATCTAGTTAATTTTCTTAAACATTATTTTGTAGAAAATGTTAATGTATTATTACAGTTTTTTTGAGTATACGGCTAATAATAGTGAGAAGAATAGGAACAACAAGAAGAAGAACAACAAAAAATAATATTAATAATAATAATCATAAATTAAGTTCTTGATATCATCAATAATGATTTAAACGTAATTAGTAATATCTATAAAATCTCAATTCAGAAAATCTCGTGAAATTCCATACGAGCGTTTCTTAACTGGCTTAATTTCCTACAGTTTAAAAAAAATCTTTTTAACCTTTTTTGTGTGTATTTTTAGATGTGAAAGCAAAGAGGATCGATAGTTGAACGAAGTATAAGGATTCGAGTTGTCAACGACTTGTACGCGGGCGTGTAGACCCCCTCCGATAAAATAAATCAGACCTCAACCCTCTCACTATTAGCGGGGAGTGAATCAGTTAGCTTGAAATTGTGCCGGGGCGATAAATTTTATGCCCGGTGGGTAAATGCGTGCGGGGTCGGCTCGCGCGCGAGCGCGCATACACACACACACACACACACACTCACACATACACACGCGCGCACACACGCACACTCATATATAGACGACGGCGCGGCCGGGGCGAAGGAGGCGTCTCGCTCGCGCCGTCGAGGCGACCGGCATTAAAATAGAATTGCGCCGGCATATAAACAATTGGATCGATAATTTAAGATCATTATCAGCTCCCCTTTATATCGGTGCGCCAGCCTTCCCGATGTAAATTTATCCACCCGCTCCGAAGCCCCGCTCGGCGGCGTTGGCGGTTCTCGCGCCCGCCGCGACGCCCCCGTGCCCCGCGAGCAATCGCGAAAAATATTGCTTTCATTTCCACTTGCCATCCTTTCTCGATCCGTTAATCATGCGGTCGTCTACTGTTCCGCCCGTTCTCCGTTCCGCATTGCCAACCCCACCCCCTCCCCCATTTTTTTTTTATTTCAAGACGAGTCTCCTAATGTATGCGCATACATTTCCAAGTTTGCACCTATAGCTCGATTCAATTTGACACTCGTTTTATTTCGCTCTAACGTGCTTTCGCTTCCAAAAGAAACTTAGCTATATAATTAGCTACTTATAGGTAATAATATTATGTTTTTGAAAATGCCTTGGGAGAACAAAACTATAATTATACCTCTAACTTAATTAATTTAGTAAAGAATTGGGCATTCGTCGCCATCTGTAAAATTTCCCCTGTTTAATCAATAGCATTATAATTGATTGATTAATATATTATAGAGAAGCGCAAAGACAATCGCATTAAATATCGTGTCACGAATTGGGATGAATCATTAAAATGACAAGAGAAACCTAAGTATTATTTATATCATATATAATATGGCAAACTAATAATATTTGACTAGTAGAATTTATAATTGATATTGATCGGTGAAAGATGTATCTATAGACTACTATATTTTAACTTTTATTATCACACCTCTGATATAGATTAAGATGGATCGTTGTTATTGATGGAAAAAAATGCTGTAACTCAAATAGCACATTATATCTTCTCGAATAACAATATTATAATCCAAATGTATCAGTCTGTTAAGTAAATGTAATGAAAAGAAAGAGAGAGGGAAAGAGAGTAGCAGGGTGAAAGCAGAAGGAGGAGAGTTGAAGTTGGCTGCATCGTGTGTAAGGAACTTATTGACCGTCACCGGTAAACAGCAAACAAAGCTTCAAACTCGGTTTGACATGTGCATGCACGCGATATTTAAGTGAATTCTGACGTCAAAATGCATCAGTATATGTAAATCACAGGGAACTACACGCGAGCTACCCCGTACATACGTATACGCAGGTCTGCCTTTTAAATTGCTCTGTATGATTGGCGATTTCAGCATTAATGCATCGTGTCTGAAGGATTGAGTGCCATAGTAAGGCTATTATTCATTCCTTCATAATAGAAAAGATAACCTACTGCAATCGGGGAAATAAAGTTTCAATTTTTAATGGATAGCGGCGCTATTTTACAGAAATGTTTATGTATAATCAATCATTTCACCCGTTTCTAACAACGAGCATTTTCATGAACTACAATCAATTCGAACTATCCTCCGAAAATAAATTTTCCTACTCTATGTATAAGCAGCTAAAATTTTATTTTTTATTATTATTTTCATCAATTATAATAAGACAAAATCGAAAAAATTAACGTATCATTAGAAGATTTATGCAATTAAGTGACAAAAAGTATTACTAAATCTGTCTTAGCTGTTAATGATACTATAGCGAACGATTTAACTATATCGTAAAAATATTAGAAAAAATTTAAATAAGCAAACCATTTTGAATAGCAGTTTTTTTTTCGTTTTTCTAAATCATTAGTTCAAACACAGTATTTAGTTGATTGATAAAAACAAGTCTACATTCAACTTGTCCATTTTTTTATGCATCATTCATGAATTGAATACTATTTGTCAAATAATGAAGTCTAATTTCTTCGGATTCTTCGGTTCGGTTTGCATTCTATTTAAGCCAAAATAGCAGATCTTCAAATTTCGCCTCAAATAGGGAACTCAAATAGCGGACTCAGAACGAAAAAAAAAATTATAAAAAAAATAATAAACAAAAAAGAAAGAAAGAAAAGCCACTGGCGAGCTTAAGGACAATATCATACATGCCGTCTCATTAATTCTGTCGGCGTTCGGAAAAAGAGGGCGCAAGGCAGGGGAAGGCAACGAGTGCGCGCCCGTGTCCTTCGGCAATCTCGAGAGCCCAGCTCTCACACGCGGGGAACGTGGCGAACTTGACGTCGAGCCGAGCCCCCGCGCGAAAACAATAAAGTCGGCGACCCCTTCTCCCCTCTCTGCCCCCCCCCTCTGTCTCGTGCTCTCGCTCACTCTCGTTCTCTGCCTCAGCCTCCGCCGGCTCGCCCTATACGCTCGCGACGGGGGCTCGAGCGCGTCGCGCGAGCCGCCCGCGACGTCGCCACCGAGGAGGGTCGCAAAAGCGGCGCTGCGCCCTGGTCACGCGCGCATAACGTCGCGCAAATACGCGAAGTATCGCGCGGGCCCGCCAGATTTCCCAGCGAGCCGGAAGCTGCTCCGCCCTCCCGCCGCACTCCTGCACTTCCGCGGTGGGCGGTGGCGGTGGAGGAGGAGGAGGAGGAGGAGGAGAGCAACGCGGCCTCCCAGACGGCGGGCGCGGCGCGACGCGCGAAAGGACTTAAAACCCGATGGGTTTTGAGTGGAGCCGAGCAGCGCGGGGACGTCGTCGTCGGCCCCGCCGTCGACGTCGGGACTTCGTTTCTCGCTCAACCATTTTTACTTTCTCCAGCCACCCCCCCCACCCCCCCCCGCACCCCCGCGCGCCGACGCCATTTCTTTCGCCGCAAAACTCTTCGGGGCACGCATGAGCGAGCGCGCAAAAATTAGAAAGGAATCCAGGAAGAACGACTGCAAGCTCGCGAGCAAAGCCGCAAGCGCTTGACTCGAGTGTTTTCCGCTCCTTTCCTACTTCGTCCCGCGTTCCCGACCACCCCTCCCCCCCCAACCATTCTCCGGAGCTCTCTCCTCGCGCTTTCTTTGTTTCTCACTTAGTTTGATTCGAGCTTCGTTCTACTTAGACCGTTTTAATGTGATTTTTTTCAATAAATTTTTACCGTTTTGTGCAAAAAAACATTTCGTTAAATAAATTACATCTACTTCTGTTGAATCTTTTAATGCTAACAATTCCCTTCAATCAAAAGTATTACTTTTATATATACTATAATTTTTAAAAGTTACTCATTATAATCGAAATTCGGTATTAATTATTATCTCTTCAAATTATCCCAATATGATTCATTTATCAATTGCTTGAGAAAAATCATATAAATGATTTTGTATTTCTTGTTAAATATTTAATTTTATTAATTATTTTACTTTATTGAAATTTAACAGAGAATGATAACTTAATAATTAATTTATTACTTTTCAGAATATCTTCTCTACTTCAGATTGTATTTAGTTAAAAACATATATTTGTTTAACATATTTGAATAAATTTCTAACAATAGTTTGCTTTTTCTGTAAACTATATACTTCAAATATTTTCACATTGCATGCAAACCCAGTGAATCTTTCAGAAGCAATAGCAATATATATATATATATATATATATATATATATATATATATATATACGTGTATTATGTATATATTTAATATAAAAATTTAATTAGCAATATGGATTGACAGCGTTTCATATTATGCACATAAAAACTATAGAACTAAATTTAAAAAATTTACTTTCATTCAATAAAAACACTGATTGAATCAAAACTGAATTAAATGAGTAAATATTCTTATCGGCCAAACAATACATTAATGTTTAAATTAATAAATATTTTTATGTCAATGTAATTTGAGACGAAGCTATGTTTTGATGATACATTAAATAATTAAAAGAATATTTTACCTACTTTTGTTCTTATTATTTAGATCTTGTGTGAAACATTTGGTCAGATTCATTGTTATTAATTTCTTTTTTACATATTAATTTTACAAGTATTATAACTTCATTGTTTTCACTTTTTGAAATAGACTTCCTCTTATTAAAATATTCCAAGTACTCATTTTACAATGAATAGATACAACGCTACTTTTCGATAGCTTACTAGTTTTTGCGAGCATATCGAGATTATTAAAAAAAAAAAAATATATGTATATGAAAATATGGTTTAATTCTAAATTAGGATAAATGCCGATGCACTCGGCGTCGAAAGCAATTTGCAATGAATTTTTTTTCGGGATACCGCGGCGGTGCGAATGGAGAGCGAAAAAAATAAAACGGGGCCACTTTGAATAACCGAGGAAATTTTACAATCGCACCCCCTCCCCCCAGACAAGCCCGGGCGAAACTTCGCGGCGGGGTGGTACATGGGCGCGATGCAATTGTGCGGGGGCGAAGACCGAGGCGCGGAGAGACGCACGGCGTGCTAGGCAAAGATGGCCCGCGATGCCTCTTAGACGACGGCGTAGGCGCCTTCGTATCGCAGACGGGGAAACATCTCTTTGTCCACACCCCCCCCCCTCGCCCCCTCCCCGCCCGGCAACCGTCACTCCGTCTCTTTCTTTCGCTCTGGCTCGTCATCCGCCCCTCTCGACCCCCTTCATCTTTCGAAAGCCAGAGCACACGCTGGGATATAATAAGTCACGTGACATTAATATTTGAAAGCAGTCGGTACGTGGATTGCATTCGCAGTTGGCTCGAGGCTGCCGCGCAATATTCCATCCCTCTATTCTGACTCTCTTATAATACCTGGCTGTCTCGCCCCCCTCCTAACCCTCCTATCGCCCTCCTTCTCTCTCGCTCCTTTTCTCCCGCGTGCACTCGCTGTCTCGGAGATCTTTTTCTCTAGCCGGCAATACTTCCTCCTCTTGCCCTCTCTATACAATGCCGTTGTCCTTTTTGTTTCTTCCTTTCAAAGTTCTTCGGGAAACTCTATAAGTATTACCTCTTTTCAGAGATTCGACTGATAGTCAATTTTCTTTACACTATTTTCTAGGCTTATCTAACATTCAGTAAAATGTTTTGCTCTAAGTACTCGATTCCAAGCATTTTTTTTTTGGAGAAATTTCCATCAGCTGGATAAGAATAGGTTTTGCTAAAATTCATACATATATAATATCAACTTGAAACAATAATGAAGTTTCTCTTTTGGTTTTTAAATTTCACAAATACTGCTTCAAAATAAAGTCTTTCTATCATAGAAAATGAGCTGTTAGCCAACTTACTTTAGATGCTACATTTAATCAAAATTAGTTAGTGTATCAAGAGGACAGAATAAAAAGAAAAACGTTAAGCACACTTCTATTATAATTACATAACAACATCACAACCATTATCAAATATACTTTCATGTTTATATACATATAATACAATTTCACACTTTATGTTTTCGTAATTTATTATTTTTTATTATTACAAGTAATGTGTGAAATATACGGCTTGACTTTTTACAAAATTAGATAAAAAACGAAACATTATCGCATGTATTGATCAATAAAGGAACATATATCAGTTGCAGATACGTACTTAACCGTAAACGATGTAAAAGGACCTTCCGATGGTGAACATAATAAGCCGGTGGATTCAAATAGAACCTTAATTTGAATAATAGATTGTTCTATATATAGAGAAGATATCTTTAGAACGCTCGAAATAAAGAGAGGAAAGACAAAAGTTTTATAGGTGAGCGGGCCAGATATATTTCATCCATGTATGTATATATATATATGTATATATATATATATATATATATATATATATATATATACACGCACAAGGACGTGTGTGTGTGTGTGTATAGAAAAACGTCGTAGCGAATCTTTCGAAATGGAAAACGAAGCCGGTTATACGGCGTATATGGAGAATGAGTGTGCGTGGTTGGGCGAGCGCGCGCTCGCGTGTGTGGGCGCGGGTTCTATACGAGGATACGACTCGAGCCGGCCTTAGGAATGGAATACTCCACTTTATGTTTTATGCGATAGATCAGCTAGCGGAGCCGCTGTCATACGGTGCGCGGTAGCGCGCGTCCCAGGGATAAAGTAAGATAGACGCATATATATATATATATATATATATATATATATATATATATACCAAAGGCTTATGGGACAGCAGGGGGTTATACGTGTGCGTGTACGCCTATATATATATACAGACGCGACAGTGCTACGGATAAATTCACCGTAACGTCCTGGCGCACGGCTTCGCCGTTTTACCTGCGCCCTCGTCCTTCACCCCCGCCCTCCCTCCACCATCAAGCTCACCTCCTGCACGATGCGACGGCCTGGGCGATATGCTCGAGAGCTCCCTCCCTCTCTCTCACTCTCTCTCTCTCTCTCTCTCTCTCTCTTTCCCTCTTTCTGTACGCTCGCGTAATAAAAAAATATACTTCCTCTGCCGGCTATATAACTTGGCTGGAAAAAATTCAAGGTATCGCAATAGATGCGATGTAATTTATACACACACACACACACACACGCATATATATATATATATATATATATATATATATATATATATATATATATATTCTCGAACTCGAAAGGTTAATGCATAACTTCTTGGAAAGATTTACACTTTTATTGGCTCGAAACGGCCTTTCACCAACGGACTTCTGATATTCGATTCCTCGAAAAAAAAACGCACACGGTTTTTTGCAAACTACCTGCAATCGCTTTACATTGGGAAAGTGCGCGCGAGAAGCGTAGTGCTCGGAATTAGAGCTTGCGATAGGAGACTTAGTGCATATATATACACATACATACATATTATTTATCGAATAAACGTGCGGCTAATTCAAAATTAACTTTTACGCGATAGAGCGATAGTAGCACAATCGCATTATTGCAGCACGACTGATAGGTCGACCGAGCCGGAATCATTAGTGGCTTTATCGTTTTATCGTGCGATAATAGCGCGAATTCGAGAAAGTTTTATGCGCCTGCTGGGCAAATTGTTCTTCTAAGGAATCGTTAATATCGCGAAATGCGCCGCGCGTATTCCGAGGGAGGATTCTTTCGGACGCCCGGTATATAATGATTTTTAACACGAAAAACCACCAGGGGAGTTTTTGTTCGTTAGGCCCCCACGTTTCGATCGGGCTAAATTATAGGCTCTTGATTACTCTCGATGCCCCGGTGGCGGCGGCAGGGGGAGGGAAGGAAGCCGGGCGGGAGGGGCGAGGGGCGGGGGGGGGGGATCGCGAGAGGGCGCGCTCGCTGGCAAGCGGCTTTGAATCTATGCGCTGCAACGAGTTCTCGTTAAAACTCGATCGTTTTGATTAATCGCTGGATTTCGTTGCTTCGTTGGAAACGTTTACTTGTTTTACGCGAGCCATACTCCCGCTGTCCTTTATTGCTGGTAAAAAATACTGTAAATCACGGATTTTTATAGGCCATTCATTTTTAAGCCCTAAAAATGTATAATTATAACAGTTTAATTTCTCAAAACTCTCCCAGTGGAAACTTGTTATTGAAAAGGCCACGGATCTGCTCTATCAAATTATGCCTGGTTTTTTTTCCCCTTCAATATTATATGCACCGCGCGCCCGCGTGACTACGTGGGAAAGTTCTCGATATCCAGTACAATATATAATAAAGCATATGGACTTCCTTTCAGATAAGTTTCTTATAATCGTAAAGAAGTATAGTAACCGTAAATTCGTCGAGAATTAAGAAAATTTAATGGAACTCTCTACTGTTAATAATTCGAGCACATGTACCGATGAAGCATCGCGTACGCTCGTCAAGATCAATGCGTTTTTCTGTCCCGCAAATGGATCAGGGCGCGAGATCTATGTGTTTATATATATATATATATATATATATATATATATATATATATATATACATATATATACACGTACACATCTTGAAGTTTCCAAAGGCGCGCGCCGACGGCATTCAGGCCTAGCACCTGCCGTCACCTGTTGCGGCAAAACACATTATCCCGGCAATTGTCTCTCTTTTCCCACTCGGCGCTCGCGGCCCTGCAGGCGGTGCGCGCTCCCGCTTTCCGCGTATTATGCGCTTTTCCACCTGAACTCCATCGCTCGGCGCGATAAACGTCGGTGAGCATTTGTCGCGTCGTCCGCGCGCCGCCTCGAACGTATGGCAGGAATCCGCCCAACTTTTTTCCCGCTCGTCGTCGAAGAGACGCGAGAGACGCAGCGCAGCCCCGGGGCCCCGCTCGCCGGCCAATTATCAGCGACTCGCGGCAAGAACGTCAACTATGGCGAAGCTCATGGCGTGGAAATAAATTTGAAAAAATAACGATGGCCGCTCGATGGGAAAAAAATAATTGCTAAGATACGTAACTTTCACTTCCTAGTGAAAAGCATTTTTTTTTCCTGTTTTATTTTTTTTTTTTTTGGATGAAATTCCATATCTAAGTACACTAGTACAACGATTACAAATATTATTGTTACAGTCTCCTGAACGAAATGTGAGTTGGATAAAAGTGTGTCTTTCTAAATTGCTAATTTAATGGAAGTACAATTTTGAAGTATTTTATAGAACAAAATTGTACATTATTGCACTCAATTAATAGATAGTTAATTTTAGGCATAAAACTTTTTTCTTTGGAGCTACAAAAATTATTTTTTTTTTAAAAGGAACTGACGTTAACGAGAAACTCCAGAAGGAAGAGAAAATATGAATTCAATATTAAGAAAACTTTGGAACTATATATTTAAAATGCTTGTCTGCATATATGTTTCTTAGTCGATGATATATATATACACACATATAAATATATATATACACAGTTATTAACAAACATACTGGTCTACATCGTTAATCATTCAAGTAACTGAAATAGTTCATAGTTCATTAATTATTATTATTTATTGTTCTTTGTGACGTAGAGAAAGTACTGTAATGAAACCTTATCATTATATCCATTAAAAATATATGCTAATAGTATTTTGTAAAAATTTTTATCGTAGGTATATTCTCGGCTATGAAAACGATACAAGGACATAAAATTATTTTATTAGATTTTTCAATGAAAAGGTTTGCATTCTATGTTTTAAGTACGTAATATTCTTTGTTTAAGGATATAATTTCTAGAAAATTTCTTTATATATCATGACAATATCAATTTCGTTCTTCAAAAATATTTAAATATTATCAATTCTACTATTTTCATATAATACACGAGCCTAGAATTGTATAGTTCTGATTTCGACATTTAGTTATGAAAATAAAATTCGAACAATTTAATCACTGCGCCAGCAGCGACGGAGAAAAGCAGCACTTTGATATTCGACGTCGGAGGGCAATCGAGCCTTTTCGTAGTTCGTGCGCAGGCCACGGTAGGTAGACGGCGGCGCCACTTGTCGGTATAGACTCCCGAGCGTATCCGCTCGGCTCCTACAATTCCAAAGCAGCGCCGCGCACGCCAACGGTGCTCCCCGCACGCTACTTAATAAATATTACGCGTATCCGCGCCTCGCCCGCGGTCGCGAGGCTCTAACTCGGCATTTAGCGCCCCGCCGGCTCGAGGCTAAACAATGTCAAAATGCATTATTATTTCGCTTGGCGCAACTGCAGACACGCGCCTCCCGCGGTACTTGCATTACAAATAACGCGACTCCGTATGCCGCTTGCGCAGGGCGAGCGGAGCGAGAGGGGGGCAAAATGTATGGAAGAGGAGAAAGAAACGGCGAAGGGGGACTGGGAGGGGGGAGGGCGCAACGGCTGGAGAGCGAACAACAGCAGTAGCAGCGGATTACTCGAGTAAAGAAGTAAGCCCTCGCTCGGCTCTTCTTATTTCCCTTCTCGCCCCAAAGCAGCCTAATACACGCATCCTCGCTCCGCGGCGCTCTCGCATTCTACAACGCGCGCGTGCGTTTATAGGGACTTCCTCTCACTTACAGGGGGAGGGGGGGGACGATCGGCCCCCTACCTCCCCCACGCGGGTACATTGACTAGCTTACGACTCTACCGCGCCGGCAGGAGACGGCGAACACAGTCGATGAACCCGAGAGAAGTCGAGCATTACATACACTACGGTATATGCATATTATATATATATACATATATATATATATATGTGTGTGTGTGTGTGTGTGTGTGTGTGTGTATAAAGTCAGAGCCCGCGCTCTGCGACCGCCGCGTTCCTCATCCGCGCCGTGGCCGTCGCGCAATGGACACGCAACTTCCGAGCTCTCGGTGAAACTCGAATCGATCCGCGGCGGCGCGGGCGCAACGGGCGACGCGGGGATGTTCGAATTTCGCGTATGAAAATAAAGGAGATCGTGATATTTCAGGAGGCCGTGCCGGTCTGATGCGCGCCGGATTCCCCAGTATATATATATAAGCATTATTGTTTGTACCGCGGAGAAATGGAATACCGAGCGTGTGTAGAGCTGCGTGTATAGGGGATAAATTTGTCTCTCTTATATACATAGCGTGTAGTATCATTTCATTTCACCTTTCCGCTCTCGAGTCCCGCTCCTGGGAGTCATTTGTAATCTTTCCCTTTGTCTTCTTTATTCTCTTTTCTCAGCTCGCAATATTATAATCAGATATTAAGTACCGATCTTGCGCATTTCCGCAAATCCAAGGCCCTTTCTAATGGAGTTCATATTAATGCCAAAAAAAATCGTGAACTATTTGATTTTGCGGTCGTGGCTTTCAAGCGCGCCTCACGTTAATCGTACGCTCTTCTAGATTTCTCTCGGTCGTTTGGCTAACAAGAGTGCGGTCTATACTGACTGTGTCGAAATATTAAAGATTTATATGCAACAAGACTCATTTCTTTAACGCCAAACTCTAATGCGATATTAAGAAAAGGCTTTTACACTCTTTCAAAGTTACGTAAGTGCAATAAACTTATTCCGTATAGAGATCCAAATTATTTATCGATTTTTTTTTGTTAAAATATATGCAAAAAGAAAGCAGGTAGAGCGAATATTATAATAAAAGTTAAGAATTATAAATCAATGTTTAGTGACTTGTTATCATTTACAAGGATTTCTGTTTCAAATATATTAATTTGTTTACTCTTAGGTAGTATTATTTTCATTTATGCTGCAGTCTAGGAAATCTTATGTTTGACTCCATAACGATGTTCCATAAGGAAATATTTTCTACAGATTGCTAAGCTATCTAACATTTTGAATTGCTTGATCTCGATAAAGCCTAATCCCACTCTTTCTTATTCTTGGTTATTATTTTACAGACCAGAAACCTTGGAAATGCTTCTGTGAGTAATTTTTGACCATATGGAGCATCCGTTGAAAAATGACTGCATATAGCTTGGTCGTGAAAAAGAAAGCCGAGTAACAGTAGCTCGTGCGAGACAAAGCGCGCGCCAGCCTCGGCAATATTGAATTAATTAATAATTTCGCGTAATTAGCGGACTTTTTGCTCGTGAAAATTGCAGCGCGCCGATTTATAATTCCGCCTTCGCGCCGGCTATCCCATCCACTTGGCTCGACCTCCGCCCCAGCCCGAGAGCGTCGTTGGTGCTCCTCCGGGATCGAATCGTCGAAGCAATAATCATCATCGCGCAATACAAATCGACGGTGGCTCGAATCAGAAGCGATCCCGCTGCGCCCGGCAGGCGGGTGTATACGTATAAACGAGCGCAGGATAAAAGAACCGACTGCCGAGCTGCGCGCGAATTATTCTTTCGCCGGTGATAAAAGGCATCGAAGGAAAAAGCGAAGAAGCAGAAATGAGAGAACGAGGATGAAAAAAGGAACCCGGGAGGCAAAAGGAAGGAAGGACGGAAAGAGATCGAGGGCCCGGAGAGTCCCGATCTGATTGATGACCGACTCGCCAATAATTAAAAGTGCCACGTCCGCGCCGCCGCCGCCTCCTCCGACCGAGCGGCTCCGAGGGGTCCGGGACCCCGGGCCCGCGCCCGATCTAAATCGAAGCTCGGCGGCGTCGAGGGGAGCGGGGGAAAATGATCCCGATGAAAAATTGAGACCGTTGGCTCGAGCGAGGGGCCGCGCGGGGCCGCGGTTCGACAGTGATCGACCTCCGACTGTCGCTGGGTCGCCCAGCTGGCGAGGACGCTCCGCTCGAGGCCCTGGGCCGCCGCCTGGCCCGTAACGGCGGGGCGCATCTGAGTTTAGAAGTAGTAAGAAAGCGCCGCTGTCGGCGAAGGTCGTCGAAACGCGCCCCGCGTTTATCGCCGGACTTCAAAGAGTTGTTAATACACGTACAGAAGGCCCGAGGGCGAGCAGGCTCTAATGAAAATATAATTGTTCTCGACGGACGAGCTCCTCCGTATCCCACTCCTGCACGCCTACATATATATATATATGTACTTGTTTGCGTTTTACAACGAAATAAGAAGACTACGCGTGCAACGCGCCCGAGCCCCGCGGTCGTCCGATCCGGCTCGTAATTATCTTCGATATAGGAGATCGATAAAGGTGGGCCGCGGTAGCGAGTTTCGCGTGCAGGGCGCATCGGGCGCGGCCGCGCCGTTGAAAATTCGACGCTCGGCCGCGCGGGCGCATCGACGAGGGAGGGGGGAGGGGAGCAACTGTCGCTTTATCGCGCCGGGGCGATCGGACTTTAATTGCCCCCGATTCGTCATGGAGCCCCGGCAGAATTTGATTATCAGAGGCGCGGTTAATCGCGGCGTCGTCCGTACTGCACTGCACCGCGCTACACGTACCCCCGTACATACATACATATGTACATATACATATATACTGATACTCTCATCGGCGATTCGTGCATGCAACTATATACTACTGACTCACGCTTCCTCGAGTCGACTTTTTGACTCGCCCCAACGTCCTATCGTTATCGATCGGGCAATTAAAAACGGGACGGGGATAATGACCCAGGCGGCGAACGCTCGCGGTTTTCGGACTGGGCGAATTAACCAAATATTGCATTCATTTTATTGATTAATATTATGCTCATAAATTTTGTCAGGAGTAGTCCAGTTGTAGAGATGGAAGACTGCAAGAAGTGTCCGCATTAGTAAGGTTCTTGCATGTATTTGCTTACAGTTTTTAAAAACGCAAAAAAAAGACATTATTTTTAAGTATCAGAATAAATACTGGTTTAAAATTTTTAAAAATCATCTCTATTTAGGAGGCCAAAACTAAAGAATTGAACCATTAATAATAAATTTGATGTAATTTTTTTTATAAAATAACCAGTAAAAACACGTTTATGCCTAGCAAGGAATTCGTTGATTTATAAAAACCAACCCCTAAGAGCTCGAACGTGGTAAACATTTTACGAAAATTATGAACACATCATTAAAAGTTCTAAGAATAACTTTATAGACGTTTAAGATAAGATAGTAGAGGGTACAATCCTTATTATTAACAAAATCGAAACGTTTCTATGCTTTCAGTTTTTTTCAATGCCTCGACAGCGATGAATTTTGAAAATTCTTAACAAAAAAAAATATAAATAAAAAAAAAGCAATGCATCCTAATTTTTTAATACTAATTATACGAGAAGAAATACTTATTCATAAAGAGAAATAAGAAACAGGTCATTCGTACCCCGTTACGATTTATCTCAAAACTTTTCGCAACTGTTTAAATTATTATATTTTATATATATTTATGACTACATTGTTTTAATTAAATTTATTTCTTTTCATTTATATTTGATATTTTTTACTCCCTTTATATTCACATATTATCATTATTTAATTTAGAGAAAATAACGACTTGTTTCTATTTACATCAGTTTCAATTGTATATTATTTATATTCATTATATATTTTAAAAAGTGTTGAAAAGTAAACCATATTTACGTATACAAATTCGTGTTTACGAATCAAAAATTCTATAATCAGTGTTTTATCGAATTCTTTAAAAAAAAAAAATTTCTGCCACGCCCTGAGTATCAAGAAATATATTCCCATTACAGATAATACGTAAATACACTTGTACGTAGGTATATTATGAAAGGCAGGAAATAAAAGCAATGAAAAAATAATTAATCTAGTCCGGAAAAAATCACCATACGTTATGAATAAAGCGAACCGACGAACGAGCGAAACGTCCAAGGAAAAGAAAAAAGAACATCGCAGCAACGCACAGCGGCGAAGCGGGCCGGCTCGATGAAAAACAAGGGAATAACGTGAGAGAACAACGGGCCGCGCCGAGTATCCGGGGAGTATCGGCCCCGGAGCCGCGCTGATTGCAAAATAATTGAACGGTCCGGGATGATCGACTGGGATCGCGCGCGTATCGGCCCCGCATCGACCCTCCCGCGCGGCGCTGCGATCGGCCGCCCCTGACGCCGGGCGCGCCGAGGGCCGACGAGGGGCGGCGAGGGTAATGCGTTTTTAAAGACCGTCCTTCGGAGCGGGCGGCGCGGCGCGCTCTGTCGCGCCCGAAAGAGCCGAGCGGGCCCTTTTGCTTGATGGATCACCGTTGCCGATCGCGGGAGCAGCGCCGAACTAATCAATAATACATAGCCCGGGACTCGGCGCTCGCGCGCGCCGCACCGGCTCTGAGTGGAGGGGAGCGGAGTGCCATTCGGGACGGACAGGTGAAATGTTGCACTCGAGGCGCATCTCGAGCCCCCTTGCCACGTGGGATTTCGTGCGAAGGGACGATTTAGTTTCAGAGATATCGCTTCTGGCTTCGAGAGCGTGTCGAAAGCGAACGGCGAAGTTTATGAAACGGGTTCGGTAAAATTTTAAAATATGGCATTACGCGCTAAGAAATTCGGTGGTTCGGTCCTAGTAACAGTTGGAACCTTAAGAAAGTATACTGGTCGAATTGAATCACTACATAATAGGAAGAATTTTAAGAAGTTGGTAATTTGTTTCTTATTATTTTCAGTCGAGTATCATTTTTGTAGCGAAACTATTTAAATTATAAAAGACGCAATTGCTTTTTTCCTACTACTTATTGCAATGTATCTATTTATTCGTGAATTTATTTAGATGCTAATTTTTTGTTTCGCACTGTTATCGCAGTGCATTCGTAGCTTAAAGAATACGGTAGGTATTTATAAACTTCAGCCAGCGTACCTGATGCGTATCACATCCGTACAGCTACCAAGCTTGATTTTTTAAAATTGTTTTTATATTACTATAGGTTTAATGCGTTTCATGCAAATTGAGTGCATTCATATGAAAGTGCAGGCAATTACAAGCCACTGAAATGATTAGTGTATCAATGGCAGTAATATACGTATGCATTATTACATACAACCATCATAATACCAGTCATTCGTAATTGTGATATTCGAATTACTACTTACATTCCAAATATTTTGTATTATATAAATATTTTTTAATGTAATTTGATATAATGAAAATTTATACTTGTTTAAGCGGAAAATAAAGCAATAGATATAGCATTTTTTACTGAATTTTAATATTTCTTATTTATACGTTAAAGTTCTGTTATGTTATATAAAAATAATATTTGTTACACAGCAAATGGTCGATGAAACTAAAAATGTATATACTTGGTGAAACTATGCATTCGTAACAATCCTAACAATCATTAAAATATCGTTACGTTATAATTCGATCAAAAAGGTTTCATAGCTGTCATAGCAAATTCCACATTGGCCGAAAATTGGATGGCCTCTTCATCGACAAAGTACCAGCGAAACAAACGACGGATTATCCTTCGCTAATGCTGCATCAATGTAAAAAAACAAAGACGTGCCAATATCGCCATGTTATTTTCTACAGCCGAACAGCTCGCCGACTGCATCCGTCTCGGCGCGAGGCCTCGTTATAAGCGCATTACATGGGCGCGCGCGCGCACACACCGCGGAGATCTCCGGGAATCGATGTATCCGAGCGTTCCCCGAGCATGAAACGCATCAGCGGCGCGGCTCCGGGCGCGAGGCTGAATCTGCGCTCCGCAAGAGGCAGCTGTTGCGCATTAAAGTCGCTCCGACGTGCGCGCCCCGCGAACTGAAAAAGGCCCCGGCGCAGCCGCGACCGCCGCGCGCGCCGTTTACGACGAGTTAGCGGCCCGCTTAACGAGCTCTCGGATTATTTATAATTGCGGAATCGCGGGCGCGCGCGCGCACGACTTATCCATTATTAGCGTTTGCATATAGACTCCGCGCAGTGTCTAATTGAGAAGCCGGGCCGGGGAGGGGGCCGGGGAGGCCGAGGGGCGAGCGCGTCATAAGCGCGGGCTTTAACGGAGCCGGGTGCCGAGCTTAAAGCCGAGCCTGTGTATCGGACGAAACGTTTTGGCGCGCGCGACGCGGGCCGGCGATAAAAAGCCGGCGGAACGAGCGAGCGGGCGCGCGGCGAAGAATAACAGAGAGAGAGAGAGAGAGAGAGAGAGAGAGAGAGAAAGTAATAATTAGCCTTTCCATATATCGCCGATAAATCGAGGGGGGACGAAAGCGCGAACGGAGTGGCAGGTTGCAGAGGTGGCGCTCGAGGGGGACGGGCGAAGCGGGCGCCGAAGCGAAAATCCGTGGACAAGGTGAAAATGCAGTAATAAAAGCCCGCGAGCTCGCCCCTCCCGCTCGATTACGCGCGCGTATATCCCCCGAGCGCTCTCACCTGCGTGCTCGCACACACGCTCGCGCACACACTCGCACGAGCGCGAGCGTACGCCCGCGTACAGCCCCGCGATATCGATAAAAGCTCGTCGTGACGCCGGCGGGGCGGCGCGTCGAGCTTGCAGCGCGGATCGGGTTGGGTAGGGGGGGGGATGGGGGGCGCGGCCCGTGGTATGGGAAAGCCATCAATTTCAATGGGCTTTGAAAACCGAACCACTTGTTGCATCTCCCCCTTCGATCTCTCCCCTCGCCCCCGGGACACCAGCCGAACGGTTTTCACCCTCCCTCTCGATATGCGCGCGGCCTGTAGCTTCCCGAGGGAGAAGCCGGCGCGCCGCCGGGAAGCGAACCCTCCCCCCACCCTCCCATCCCCGGTCCTCCGAGCTCAAACAACGCGCCCGCGCGCGCCGTGTCACGTGCACACTCCTGCTCGAAACTGAAAAATTAAGCTTTTGTCGCCCTTAATTATCGGCTATACGTTCGACGATGCTTTTTATTTTACGCTTGAAATTTTTCGGCAACAAATCAATTAGGCGAATAATCCGAGCGTTTTACGAAAGAAAGGGATGTTCAATAAGCATAATGGATTGACTCTTTCGAATTCCGGGGAACTTGATAATGAAGTGTTACGAGTGCCATGCTTCGATTGGAAAATTTTTTTTTGTTTAAAAAGTTACTATATATATATTTGAATCGTATTTTCATTTGCATGAAATAAAAAATTATGCATGACTAAAAGATCGATACGAATTATTCAACGATGATAAGTACGTATTGGTTATTTAATGTTCCACTAGAATAGTAACTATAAGAAATATATTAAAAAACAAGATGCAAAATCGTATTATAACAATATTAAATCATTAGTTCGTAACAAATTTACAATATCCACCACATTTCATAATTATTATTACCTATAAAAAATATTATTCTTAATTTATTAAATTTGTTCGTAAGAAATTACAACTAAATATAATAATCATAGTCATGGTAAAAATTTCAACATAATGAATATATAAATTGTGTATTAGCTATGTACTAGCTACATAATATAATCATTAATAAATATATACTAATATAATAGGAATTCAATAAAACGGAACTCTATTATAAATAGTAAAAGTAAATTGAATAAAAGAAAGTTTTCGTAAGTGCTTTAAATCTCTGTATCAGAATAAACAGAAAGTTTTTTAAAACGTGTACACTATTGAGTATTTGTTTTATTATTATATTACAATCTAAGCTCAAATACAGCAATGGGCCGATTAATTATGAAAATACCATTCATGCCCATATTAAATTATTTCATACTTTTGTTCATATAATTTAGTAGAAACCACAAGATAATTACAGAAAATAGTCATGATTAGGGAATTATAGATCGAGACATCAAACTTACATACAAAATTTCATCAGAAAATTATACACTATTCTTGGTATATACGTCAATGTTATTATCACTTTGACAATGTAAATTACATTACACTTGATTATAAAGGAACGAATCACAAATGCAGTGAATGCCGAATTAGTTGAGTCGAGTGATTGGGCTACTCGACTGCGCATTAAAGCAATCGGGAGCTTCGACGCAATTAAAGAATAGGTGGCTCGCGACAAATTGAGCGACGGCTCGGGACGGGAGATCGGAAACGGCATCCCGGCCCGTTTCCGGCGCGGTCCCGTCGCCATCAATCGGTGCGCTCGCCCTATATAAACGCATATATTATAAAGACCTGGCGCGCAACGCCGATGGAAACGCAAACGGCGCGCGCCGACGCGAACGGGGGGAGGAAAAGCGGAGCCGAACAAAGGGACGGATGGCGCGAGCGCTCGCCTACCCCCCCCCCCTTCCTCCCCCGACAGCCCGCGTCCGCGCGATATCGAGGCCTTTGCGCGCAGCCTCCGCGCGTTAATCACATATCCACACGCGCGCGCGCGCGGGCGTGAAACGGGGCCGATGTGCCGCCCGGCTGTTTGTTTACCCGCGCGCCCGCAGCTTTAATGAATAGCAAAATCGAGCGTGTGTGTGTGTGCGCTCCTCCCGCACGGGCGGCCCCCTCCCAGGCCGCCGGATAAACGTTTGTTTCCACGATGTCAAACGTTCGCTTATCGATTACACCGCGGGCAATGCAAGCGCGCGGCGGGCTTCATCAATTTCTTAGGCGTGGCATTCATTGTGAGCAACGAACAGCCCAATGATAATTTAATACCTTTGTAATGGGTTTGTGAGTTATCGATTGATTGCTGAAATTTCTATCGAGGCTAATTAAATTCGTTCATTATTTACTAATCGAGTTTGTAAATTATTGCAAATATCTAAATTAGTTGAAAATTGTTAAATTAGCATTTTTAAAGAAAGCACGTAGTATCTGATCTTTAAATAAATGTTAATTAACCATTTAATATTTTCCATGATTAATAATTTGTTTTATGAAAGGTTTCCGACTGGTTTTCTGTCCTCCTTTTTCATGTTATTGCTCTAATTAACATACCATAGTATTTCTCGAAAATGAATTCACAAAGCTATCTAGTTTTCTTTTATTAAATAAGTTGTACATTTAAAGTATAAGCAAATATAAATATTGTTCCATTTAGGAAAAGACGAAGGATAATCACTGCGAATTAACATTTGCGATGATTCAATATTTTGAAAATATTTAGCTCACTTTAATAATGACTAAATCAAGGATGTAGCTGATGTACCTGAGCAAGTACGAAAACTATCCAAATGTTGTATATTTAATCTAGGTTCGAAAACTAATAATTACGTTACTAATGATAATTTTTTAACAGAAACCATATACATAAATCTAAAATTAAGTTGGATTTAAATTGCATTCGATTTATTATAGAATAATAGTGTTACAAAATAGACATAAGGATCGACAGAGAACGAAGGAGAGTTAAAGCAAATATTTGAAATAGAATGTTATTCGAGCGTCAAATAAACAGATCAGGCATGAAATAATGGGAGGAATCCCTCGGTGAGCGGTGAAACCGCTTTTTCTCCTCCGCTCGGCGCCTCTTGCCTATACACACACACACACACACACGCCTACATGTATATACGCACGCGAGACCCTCCCCGCGCCGCCGCTCGATATCCGGACTTTTATATTTACAAGACATTGAGGAACAGTCGAACACGCGCTCGCAGGAGGGTCGAGCGCCGGCGCCGCAGCCGCTCCCGCCGCCCGCTCCGCCGCGCCGCGCGCCGGCACGGATATTCTTTCAATATCGAGGGGAATCTTTAAGTGGGTACCGCCGCGCTATATAACGCGGGGCCGCCGAGCAACAGGTTGTAAATCCGTTTTTTTCAAGGCATCCCTCTTTCGATCTGGCGAAAGGAAAAATCCTCTCTCCCCGCCCCCTCCCTCGATCGCTCTATCTCGCTTGCTCTCCCTCTTGAGCCGCTGCACTCTCTCCACCCTACTTCGACTCGTTCTACTCTTACATATATATATATATATATATATATATATATATATATATATACTTCCTTGCCGCGAACCCTTCGAACTTGCCATCCAGAATTCAGACACGAGCCAGCCGTCCCATCGCGCACGTTTTCCAATCACGCCGTTTCCCCGCTTCCTGAATAGGGTCGAAAAAGCACGTGCCGCGTGCCTGGGAAATTTGTAGGTCAGGAAACGGGATCGTTACGCGACTCGTTTGCCCCGACAAACTGAATTTTATCTCTTCGGCCCTCCCCTCAGATCGCCCCCCCCTTCCTCCCGCCGCCACCGCTCTGCGATTTAAAACGCCGACTCGTACGCTCGCTCGCTCGCTCGCTCGGTTTGCTCGATATTTCCGGCCAGCGACATTCGCCTCGTCGCATCGCACAAATTACGCGCTTTCGATAGACACGCGTGCATGTACATACATATGCATGCATGTGTGGGTGTGTGTGTGTGTGTCTGCATGCACGGATAGAAATTTAGCCGGAGCCACTATCGCCGGCAATGACCATGAAACAACGTGAAACAAGTCGTGAATGCATTCTGATGGTTTGACAGATAAATTGCGCGGAATAATCGCGGCAGTCTCGCGCGAGCCGGCCTTTTGCGAAAGAGTTCTGATATTAACCACGTAAGGAAAGCGCAGGAAGGCAAATGAAAGGAGTTCGAGCGAAATGACGCGTCGTGGCCGGTGGGACCGGATGCCGAACAATCATTTATTTCATATTAATCATGCACGAAGAGCAGGAAACGAGCTGCGGTCGTACGGGGCGCAAGGAAGTAAAGGCTCGAAGAAGAGAAGAGAAAGGAAAACGAGAACCCGACGGAGAGTTAGCCTCTCGGCATTTCTTTGCATTTCGCTAATTATATCATTGGTTCTCTCCGACTGCCGGCTCGTTCGTCTGGCCTGGTCGCCGTCAATGCCGAGCCAGCGCCTGATTTCTCAATTAGTTGTCTAAACGGACCTATCTATTTTGCACAAAATAAATGAGACTTTTTTACGAATTCTATTTAACGACGCCTTTCTCAACGTTACAGTATGTATTCAAGCGCCCCGAGCGTTTAGTCAAATTACGTGACTGCAAAAAGCTGTTTAAAAACTATTGTTTATTCGAGAAGGAAGTATGATAAAAAAGCAAAGAAGCAGAATAGGAAAGAACCGGTGCGTGTCATTAGATATGCCTCTGAATTATTCGCCGGAAGCCTCGGACACATGAGAAAGGAAGGAAGAAGACTTCTTCTGCGTCTTCGTGGACGACGTGGACGCGGATTGACAGATTCCTGTACTGGAGACTCGCGTGAACGCCGCCCATTGTCAAACACCCGCGGTCACGCCCGTTGCCCCCCGGCAGATCGCTCGCCTTCTCTCCCTTGGCTCCCGGCGAATGACAGAGATCGGCGACGGCGACAACGCAACGCGATATATGAATATTCCGAGGAAGCCGAGAGCTCTGGTCGTGGCACAGTTCCGCGTCACGTTTTTCTTACCGCGGTACGCTAAGAATTTCGTCGCGAGGGGATCTCTCGCCGTAGAGATTTTTCCGGATTTACGACTCGTCGAAACCAGCCGCTCCGGGGCGCTTCTCGAGCTCCGCTCTGGCGCCGTTCCACAGCGATCCGAGTTTATAAAGGGCGGAGCTAAAGGCGCACGCTTGGATCGCGAAACTGCTCGTTACTCGCGGGTATTGATTGGCTCGCGTGGGCCGGACGCTGCTGTCCCTCTCTCTCTCTCTCTCTCTCTCTCTGCCGATACTCCTAAAGCGAGTCCGCCGAGTTCGATGGAAAAAGAGCCGCCGACGAATCGTGCCGAAGCTCTGCCGGTGCATTTTAACGGCAGGAAGAGGAAATTTTAAAAGAGCCCGGCGTATAGTTGCGTTCTTTAAAGCGAATTTTCTCGATTGAGCGATATCTTAGAAAATCCAAGTATTTCAAAAACAGGAATTAATTTTTTTTTCTTTAATCAACTTTATGATTTTTCTATATATTTTATACGTGAACAAGTAAAATAATTCAATTCTCAAAAAACTTAAACAGTAACGAATCTTTCCTGGCGAGATTTTATTCTACTTCTACAGGAAATTATCGCGATATCTAAGCGAATAGATTATGAATAGTGAAATCAAAAAAATAGTACAGACGGAACTATATTAATTTTTCTTTATCCGATAGTCTTTATAAAGCAAAAATAAGACTCTCCTTGTTTATTCTTACCTCCGGAGAATCTGAAATAATACTTATTACTAAAAATAAATTAGATTAAAAATTAAAAAGTAACATAAAATAATAATAATAAAGTATATTCTATGTTAATGAAGGACAATCTTACTGCCCCCACCACCTTCTTTTCTACTTTGACATCCGGCGTTTAGAACAGCTACGGTTCATCTTCAGAAACTAAGAAATAAAACTGAAAATATAAAAACCAACATAATTAATAAAAAACCTAATTTGTTACTTGATAATTTAATCAAATTGTAAAAACGAGTCTAATGATTGTAATAATCGAATTTCTTCTTCAATTTCCCTTTACCATTTCGTAAAATTCAGTGTTATCGTTCGGTAACATTTTACAATGTCATTGAAATTATAATTGGATGCATAAATAAGTTTTTTATTATAACACTTATATTTATATATAACATATGCATGCATAATAAAGAAACATTTCCATCACATAAATTACTTAAAAAATTTGTAGAAAAAAATTAACCTTTTTTGATCGTACTCGCATCATTGTCAGGCCATGACAGATTTGGTTTTCGCTTTTGCAATTTCCTTCTCATTTAGCCGATGATTTTACAAAGGAAGAAAAACAACAGCCTGCCGACGAATCACGAGGCGCGCGCGAGGTTGCGCGATCTTTTGAACCTCGCGCTGGAGTTTATGAAATCATGAGCGAAGGGTCGTCGTGTCCTGTGGGCCCGGGACGACGCGTCGCAGCACAGTGGACAGCGGACGCAGAGTAGCGCCGGGAAAGAAAATGCCCGTGACCCTGGGGCCGGAAGTAATTTCCGAGATGAGCGCCGGACCAGTGGACTCCGCTCGAAAGAGAGAGAGAAAGAGAGAGAGGGGGAGAGGGAGAGGGGAGAGGGGAGAGAAAGAAAAGCGAGAGGGTGTAGTAGGCAGGCGGATGACTCGCGATAGCGGTTGAACAGTCAAAGTAGTCTCATTTCGGGCGGTTGAAGAAATGCCGTGGGGAGGTCATATCCTGTCCACCCTGGACACGGCCGCCTCGCTTGACCGCGGTTCGCACGGCCGACATTAAACGACGGACTCGACAATAACGGGTGGCGGCAGGCGGCGACGGAGGCGGGGTGCAATTTTCTGAAGAAACCGCGTAAAACAGCTGCGAGCGCCCCGATGCACAGAGATCTAATAACAGCGGCGGGGCTTTGCTCTCCGCGTCACACACACACACACACAGGCAAACACACGTGTACGCGCGTACACATCAAACCTTCAGCTCGTATTCGACTACGAAACGCAAAGTGTCTCGTCGGTCGCCGCCACCGGCCGCTCGGCCAAATCAGCATTCAACGAAACGCCGGCGCTCCCGAGCGCCCTGCGCGTCGGCCGTTACGCCGAATAAAATACACCGACCGAACGGGGGGGGGGGCTCGCGGGCGAAGGGGGTGAGGCAGGCGGCGTATCTTAACGAGCATCGGCGCGAAATTCCCGAGATTCGAAATCTCGCGACGCAATAGGAGCTCGCGCTGTACGGCGGAACAATCGGCCGGGATCAGCGGCACGCCGAGCCGGAAGCTCGCACGGGCCCGATACGCGCCGCGCAACCCCTCGCCGCGGCAGATCTCCTCCCGGGCGCGATATCGTTGGCGGCTCCGGAGCGGGGCGCACGGGGGATGGAAAAACGATCCCGCGCGCGCTCGCGCCTCCGCGTTATCGGCCCGCCCGGATCTGGCTCCCGTGAGCGCGCACTTGCACGCGGCCCGCGGATTGGCCCGCGGTGCGATCGCCGACCCGGGGATCCGTGAGCCGAGCTCCCCCGCGCCCATTGTGTGTACGAGGAGCGCGGAAATCTGCTCGCGGCGAGCATAATTAAGCGGCTCCGATTCGCCGTCCTCCCCTACGCAGTTATCTCGTTGTCAGCTCGTGCCGCGCCGCGCCTCCTCTGCTCTGTGCCTCTGTCTCTCTGTCTCTCTCCCGCTCTCGCCGGGACACTCGTCGCGTCCGAGCCCGGCACGGTGCTCCGTGCGCGATTAACCAGAGTACGCGCTCACTCACCCCCCCCCCCCTCCGCCAAGCAGATGAACACCCGCGGACGCCAAGTGTGTGGGATTTAGCTTTGAGGAAAGATGACTTCTACACGAGCGAACTGCGCTCGTCTTGCATTAGTGCAGGAAACGCTTCGTAACTCGTCGAGCGAATAACGCGCCTGATAGGATCTGATAAAATGTAAAGTTTGAAGCCGGAGCAACCAATAGCATCTGTTTCGTACTATCGAAAATCGTAATGCCATAGCTTTTAGGTATAAATTATAAGGAACGTTTCCTTTTTCTTATCTCTCGTTTTTGTTCTTTTTTTTAATTTTTTTCTTCTGCTTTTAAATAGCACAGACCCGTCATTTTTTCAGAGTTGAGGAACCGAAACATCGACCGTTATACGTAGAGGCGAGTATGGACGTACTGAAAGACGCACCGAAACCGGATGGGTTCGTAAATCACGATTTTAACGTTACGCGGTTGTAAAACCTTGTAATATTTGGTTTGCCGAGGAAACATCAATTTTTCCGGAATATACGTGGAAAAAGGTTATCTTGAGAAAACTTCCTGTGGCCCGCTCGATAAATTATTACTTTCAACGAAATTTCACATCCGACGCATGGCCGATTTAAAATTCAATGGCATGTAATCTGAATTAAAACATTTTAAAAAAAAGGGGGGCAGCATGCGTAAAGGACGCACTCGCCATACACATTAGTTATTAATGACAAGATTTTAATTCTGGCAGCCTTTTATTTTGTGCGTAAAAAGTATACGCTTTAAATATAAATCACTGCTAATGATGTGAATTTGATTTCAGAAGTCTCTCTTTAAATTAAATTTCGAATATGAAGTTTCTCAATTTGGCGTTTCTTTTAGAGTGAGTTCGGCGGAAAAGAGAAAGGGAAGAGGAAGGGAGAGCGGGTGTAACACACACACACACACACACACACACACATACATATGTATATATATTTATATTTATATGCCCGCATCCGTGTATTGGAATGTTTACCTTTGCGTTTTAATGGCCTCGCCACCTTAATTGCGAACATTAACGAGCAGCTCCGCGCCGTACACGACGGATTGCCGCGTGTAAATGAACGAAGCTCGGGTTCCGCAAACAACACTTCTGCCGTATTCACGTGCTATTGATTCGCAATGCTTGTCAATTGCAAAGTATAATTTTTTTTTATTTCGCAACGAGAGCATTGCAATTAAAAAAAAATCGTTTGATTTGCAGCGCCCTCGCGATGAGTGATCCCTCTTTAATTAACAATGAGCCCTGCATTATTGCGAGGATGTGCAATTCCTCAATCGAACGATGAATCATCGGGGCAAAATGAAAATTCCTGTTGGTTTTGTAGCTGATCTAGCGAATGATCGACGAGAAGGACAAATCTTATTTATTCCCAGGAACGCGCGGTCTACTTCATTTATTACATATTGCGAATGGATTGCAGGATCTAGCTATCAAATAGAATTTCATTACAAGCTCAATGCCAGTGTAATTGTATTTGTGTATTAACGTTACAAATATTGATTTCATTGCATCGTGAATCGTTGAATATCCACAATTGCATATTATATTTATTAGAAAGCAGAGTACGAGCGAAATGTAAAGTAATCGCGAAAACTTTGAAACGCTCGCGTGATAAGAAGTTGGTAATGGTAATGAGATTAATTCAATAAATAGCAATGAAGTGCGAGCGCAGCATGTAGCGTAAAACTGTAGTCGCGCGTGAACGGATAACCGTGCTTGGGTTTGGTGCAAAAATAAAACTCCATAAAGATACGCTTTTAACAAGTTACTCGTTCAGCTCCGTATAACGAGAAGGGGGCGGGGTGAAGGGGTGCTCCTCTGTCTGAGCGAGGGAGAGAGAGAGAGAGAGAGAGAGAGAGAGAGAGAGTGAGAGAGGCAAAGAGAGAATCGCTTCCTTCCTTTGCGAAGAAACCTATAAAAACATCAGCGTCGGAGGCATCGGGATCGCTCGAAGAATCATTACGTCTTGCTCGTTAATAACCGTTGGTACCTTTTCGATCCAGCGACGCGCTAATTAGTTCCTTAACGCTCGACGCGCCAGCGCGGGCGCGCGAGAAACGCGCGATGCGGTGCGCGCGCCGGGGCAATGCGATATTGCCACAGCCGTCCTCCTTAATTTCAGGAGTTGAATCTGAAATGCCGCCGTCTCGAGCCCTCTTTTATTTATATATATATAAAAGAATGTTTTATACGACGTGTGTTTTATACAATAACTATACGCTTCTTAGATGCTCATTGCCCATTAATTGCACGCTCTGTACGTAATTTTCATTTTACATTTCATACTTAATAGATAGGGAGCAAAATTCAAGGAGCCTTTGATCGATTATTTTGTTCCGTTCTCTAATACTATTTATATTAAATATTGGAATTAGACCGGAACTATAAGATAACAGAAATAACATTAAGATATGTTTACGCATTGAAATCTGCGAACAAATTGTTCGGTAAAATTATTTAGAACGTCATCATATTACCGAGCACGAAAGTTAAGCATATACGTGACTGTTCGAGGATCGGTTGCTTTTAAAATTATTAATCATTCTCGGTCGTGGAATCAAATCTAATTATAGTCGTAATCCGAGCATCAACTGATCCGAGCGCAAACAATGTGCCAAGAAGTGACGCGTCATCGGGAAATCATGCGTCCGAAATTCGTAGATGATACCGAAGCAGTATGCGTGTATAATTAATTCAAGAAAGATAGGCAGAGAGACAGAGAGGGAGAGAGAGAGAGAGAGTCATGCCACCGTGCGTGCCTACGATTAAAGCAGTGCGGATTTTAAAAGTACGTGTGTACGCAAGCGTTAAATCATTAGGCTAAGTTCCCGCACTCGCTTGAGTAACCGCATACGTTCACGGTTTGAAAAACGCCCGTTTCATCTTCCTCGAGGATCGTCTGCACGGGCGCGAGCATTGTATGCGAGTTTAATCATTCTTATCCAATTCTTCGGATATTTCTCCTAAATCTAGCATTATCTGACCGAGCTTATTAATGGAAATGATAATGACGATGGATATCGCGTGTATTTCATCATATTTCCGCAAAGATAAAATATGACTATTTACCTTCGTTCTCTTATCTTGTAATATTCTCTATATAGTCTTAATTTAAAAAAAAAAAATTATCTATACGTGTATTTGGGTGAGTCAACAAATTGTGAATAACCAACGGCTTGGATTTTGTACCAAAAACTAGGCATCAAAATTTCATGCGTTGCGAGTTACAGTTTATTTCGATCACTTGTGAATATTAAGCAATAATTCATTGGGCTGGATATTTTGATCGAATATGTTGAAAACGTTCGAGTTAATAAAATTGTTGGAAAAGTTTCATTGACAATAGCAATTTTCGAACAGTTTGAGCATCTCCAGCTAACTCTAAACTTGTTTTTCTTAATATAATACATTACAATACAAAATGATAGCACAATGATATTCTCAAGCACTGAAATTGACAACAAGGCCCCGTCGTTAAAGTCGGATTGATTGGCGTAAGTACATAAGCGCTCGTTACTCAAAGGCGAGTTTAGCGAGAACGAAGGCGGGACGAGTATCGATGGGGCGCCCGACACCTGGCCGTCGGTCAGTGAAGAAGGACGCCCAAGTCGCCGAGGCGGCGGCACGACGACTATTCAAAATGCATAGTCCGACCAGTAATTTGATTAACCTAAGCGAAAATGTGCTCGTTTGTAGCGGCGTGCTCGCTCGCATATATAACAAATGAAATCTCCTGCATAGTAATTCCCATCCGGAATACGAAAGTGGAAGGCAGTATAGATACGCGCAGAGCCGCCGTCAGGCTCTCTCGACCTTGCCCGGTCGCGCGGCGCGGTGCTCACCTCCCCCCCTCCCCTTCGCTCATCCATCCCCTGCCGCCCCGCGAGTCCGGGCGGCGAGGAGAAAACTCGAGGAGAAAGAGAAAGAATCGAGGGGGTGGAGTGTATAGGCGCTGGCCCCACGTGCGCAGGAGACGAGTACATATATATACGTAGGATGTGCGGAGGAGAGAAAAACCGCCGGGTGTGCTCGAATAAGGGACGAGGCGGGAGACGAGCGGAGCTCTCGATCCCGCGCCCTTCCCTCCAGCTCGCGCTTTTCCGGCTTTCCTCGCTTTTGCTTTTTCTCTACGTCTCCCGGTGGGTGGAAAGAGGAGCCGGATTAAAAATGTAATCCAATAATAACGCGTCTCTGATGTCCGTAGGAGTAGGTAATACGTATATGCGGAGCGGAGCCGCCCGCCGTCGCCGCCACTCGCCCGCGCATGGAAGGTACGTATCTACGGTTCTTTCGCGAGACCAGCCAGGCTCGCGGGGCGGGGTTGGAGGGGGGCGGCGGCGGCGGGGGAGGCGCGGGCTCCGCAGTCCCGGAAATCGAAGGCACGAGCCAGCCTCGCGTATTTATTTTACATTCACTCGACTCCCGGCCAAGTATTTTTCCCCGCTTTTCCCAATTAAATTACTCGCATGATTATTTTTCATCTCGCGCGTAGCCGGCGAGCTCGCGCGCGCGTCTGGTATTTGCAATCGCCGGGGCTAGGGACTTTAAAATGCGGCCGCTTCTTCTATTGCGGGACGCTCGAAGCGCGTCATTCGTTGCTGAATATTAAATTCTGAACGAAATATATAAGGTGCAATTACTACGATCGGCGAACTAATAGTCCGGCTTGTAATTCCGTTACTCAGAAATACGTCTGTACGCGCTAAATATTTGTATTAAAAATAATTTTCTATCAATAGAATTAGGACGATGAGCAGCGATTCTTCTATAATAATAAGAATAAGAAATTTTGATTGAAAACTTTCAAGTTAAATTATAGCAGTACATAGTTGTTATTTTTGCAAAATTTATTGCACTATATGTTACTTGCTCACCACATTTATAATTGTAAAATTTTTTTGTAAATTCTTAGATCTTTTCATATGTCGATTCATAAAATTTTCTAAATGACGATATTATTATAATTTTAATATTAAATAATTAACAATAGTTCAAGTAAATTATATTATTGATATTATTATTATTATTATTGTTATTATTATTATAAAAATATATCGTAACATTGGATTACAGTACAAAAAAAGCAGATATGATTTAGGAAGAGTCGAGCTTTTGGCAAAAGAAACAGAACAAGTCCGTAAGAAATCCATATTTAGGAGAGGGTATATAAACGCTTTCCCGCTCCAAAGCAATGAAAATACGAGGGCGACCGGATGATATCTCAACGCGAAAATCTCGCTATTTCGGAAAGAAAGGGAAAAAATGGTAGACCGTGGGGGTGGGTGGATAGGGGAGGAAGGGCGAGCGCGCGAGGGGCGTTGCAGGAGAAGAAAGGCTCTGGAGAGAGAGAGAGAGAGAGACAGAGAGAGAGATAGCGGGGAGCGCGCTCGCGAGAGTCGAGGAAGATATGGAAGGGCTCGGACGGTGTCCATTAGCGGAGCCCGCGAGGATGTGTGCGATTACAGGCCCCTCCGCGCACATCTCGACGCCCGACCACTCAATAATGCATCATCCCCGTCGCGACTGCACGAGAGCGCGGCGCCCCGTACACGCGCACACGGACACACGGGCTCTCCTCGACGAGTTGGCGCTCGCTCCTTGCCACCTCGCCCGCGCGCGCGTCCAGCCCCTTCCACGACTCTGCCTGCTTATTACCGTCCTGGCTTTGATTTGTAAAGGGTGCCGTGCGCGGAGAAAGAGAGAGGTAGAGAGTGATAGAGAGAGAGAGAGAGAGAGAGAGAGAGAGAGAGAGAGAGGGCGCGGCGGAGGGCAGGGGGGAGTGCGCGCGCGAGGTCCGCTGAAAGCTCTTTATCTGTCAAAGAGAGCGGGCCGAGCTTTCGTTGTACACGCGCGCGAGCGGCGATATAGGCGTCGCGGCGTGCCGAGCTTCTCCGAGCGTAGGTACCTGTACGCGCGGGGAGGGGGGGCGCGTAGCAGCTCTTCCGCCAGTCCGATCCGTACGACGTATTTCGCCACGGAGGCGCGCGACCAGTAATTCGATAGAACAGGAAGTTGGTAACGAGGAACTACATTGTTGTTACTAGATAAGACGAAACGATTGAAAGGATGATCCACTTTACTCAAAATCGATCTTTTTAATATTTACAACTAACTTTGTCAGTGAAATGAAATTATATATGTTTCGTTTAATTACAACAGTAATAATTGCACGAGATGCTCAAAAATTATTACGCGCTAAAAATAATGACAACATGCAAGAGAATTGATATTTGCTACATATTGAACACTTATCTCGAAAGGTGCCTGTTAGCCTTTGTCTATACCTTACAGGCGAGAACATAACGCATTTTTTCATCATATCTGCACAGTCATCTCTACTTTCTGTACTTTCCATCGTAGCATAATATGATTTAAGAATTTGAAAAACCTTATTCAAGTCAATGTTCTACGACAAATGAAAATGTGACGTCTATTTACTATCGAAACTTATGAACAGTACTATCGGAATTTCTGATTCATCTTATTTTTTATATACGAAAGGGCAAAGTGTCTAAATTTAAACTACAGGAATAGAATTGATTTCTAAAACACCATTCGATGAAATTTGAATCTTGCAAGAATTTTCTTGATACGTGTCATTCAGAATTATCCCCACTGAATTTCCCGAGGATTGTTAATCTTGCGAAATCGTATACTGCTCGCGCGAATTTTCAACGACAGGAATGGCGCGCTGAAATAATACTCGATATACCGTTCTCAACGTGAAGAAGATCGAGACGGGATTCTCGGTGCCGTTAGCGCCGGGCGTATAGCTTAACGGCTAATCCGTACGGAAACGTGGAATTGTTGAGAGAAAAGCGGAAATGCTAATCTCTCGATGGGAGATCCGCGGATTCGGTATCATACCAGTCGCGCTTTCGAGCATGGAAGTCTTCCCGCCGGCTCGCGCTTCCATTCCCCTCATCTCCATATATTTTACCCATCCCCCCCTTCCCCGTCCCCGCTCCTCCGTTCGCGCTATCGCTCTTCCCATGCCCGTCGCGCGATTCTCTCCCGGTTCCTTTCCATTTTTCCCCGACTCGTTTAATTATACCTGGGCTTCGCGTCTTTTTCCCGGGGAGTTTTTCCCCTCGAAATGTACAGTTGCCGTGCTCCATTTCGTCCTGCCCTCGCGTCCTCCGCTTTTTGCGCTGTGGACTCGCGGCACCAATCGCTGCAAATAAGAGTGCCAGCGGGGGAGAGAGAGAGAGAGAGGGGGGGGGAGAGGACGAGCTCGCTAACAGGGGAATCACTGAGAAGAAGCGTAAGAAGAGAGAGTGAAAATCGAGCACGGTAGATCCGAGGGGCACACAACCGGTTACCGGCTTACAGAGTCGAGCTTCATCCCGTCGCTGAAAGACCTCGCGCGCTCGTTTGCGCCCGCGTCGACGGGAAGAGAGAAAGAGGCGGCGAGGAGGACGGGCGGGGGGGGGGTGGTGGAGAATGAGCTACCGAGAGACTGCCTGTATATAGATGCAATAACGCGATTTCGACGCGTCGCTCTAATCCGCTCAGCGCTTATTCGTCAGCTGGTTAGCAAAACCTCGGGCAAAAGAGATCGGATTTGGTTAGCGCGGATTCCTATAAACAACGGGCTAGCTCGCGAGCGCCGCGCGACTCGAGTCAATTTATTACTTCGCTATTGTCACACGCCACCGCGTCGTATATTTCATTCGCTAGAGTCGACAGTTATCTCTCTTTCTCTTCCCCTCTCTCCCTCTCCGTCTCGGCCGCCTTGTCGTATTCGGGAACGCAAAAGATACCCAGAAAATAGGCGACGCGCCTAGTTTTTCCGCCAAAAATACAGGCAGCGTCCAAATGTAATTCCAGTTTCGTCGGAGGTGCATATTAAAGCCGGCTTCGGTCGGTATTTATTCCCATATCTACGGTAGAGAACAGCTGCCGACGAATTTCCGAGCGATACGCGGGTCGTGCGCGCCTCTTTTATTTTTTTTTTTTTTGTTTTTACTCTCATTGCGTAGCCGACGCTCGCTCGATTCGCGTCAATGGACCCCCCGCGGAATCCCCTGGGAGGGGGGTGGGGCACAATGATAAAAATACGAAAGCCGAATAAATCCGTAATCCAATGTTTATTCCGCTTTGAGTGTGTTCCTTTAATCTCCGCGCGAGCGCGCCCGCGCCGTGTTTCCCCGCACGCGCAGCCAATCAATTTATCGAATGCGCGGGCCTCGGCGGTCTATGCCCACGCTCTATCAATGCGACCGACGCGGCAACACTTCGTGACTTATAATCGCATTTCTCGCACCCCGCTACACCCCACCCCCCCGCTCGGTCCGCGCTCCTCCGCGCTCTCGTCAACGGCGCGACAGACGCACGAGCCGAAACCACCCTCCGCTAATGGCCGGTCCGGCGATGCTTTTAGCTAACAGTGCCCTCCCCTCTCTCTCTCTCTCTCTCTCTCTCGCTCTTTCTACCGTTCTTTTTTCTCTCTTCGTCTCTCACTGTGTCTTTCTGTTCTCTCCTCTCTGATCTATTCGATGGCTAATCCGTTGATTATACGCCCCCGGGCTGCCATCCTTTATTGGGAACGACTTCTCTCCCGGCTGTGTCCACTTCTTCGATTCGGAAACGACTTTTGTCCGAGCGTGGCAGTTAAACGAATTTACCGAGTGCTCTTTAATGACGCGGAAATTCATCCCGGCTCCGCATTATACCAACAGATCAATATATTTCATTTTGGAGTATCTCGTGCAGAGAGAGAGAGAGAGAGAGAGAGAGAGATTCGTTAAGCAGATAGGATTTACCTTTATTAACCTGCTTTCTCATTTGAAAATTCGTACCAACTATTTCATATTCTCAATAGATCGTACATTATTCAACAAAGGAAATAAAAATCCATTGCGAAGTAAGCAACGTCATATGGCCACTAATACGAACTGCATTGTCTCCTTTAGGCTAACGCTTTGTTTAAGGGATCAAATATACAGGTCAATGTTAATATGGATTAATGACAATAGTTGAAGGAAATTACGTGTCTAACGTATGCTTTTATATACCTTTTTATTATCTCCAGTAATTTTTATACTTACATATTGTTAAATATTTTATGATATAAGCTGCAAAATATAAATATAGAGTAAATAAGTTGACGATGAGTCACTGATTTAAAGGAGTAAATCAGATTGTGTAGATTCTAAAGTAAGTTAGGATGCCGTGGGCTTTAGAGTGACAACAGTCAAAGACACACATACATCGGCCGTTGAAACGCAAAACCGCTATTCCTCGGCAGAATCGGGGAGACAATTACTTGGCGCGATAGCATCGGTCATGACTTAACCTACTATCACTTTAGATTATTCAGAGTTATGTTTCAGCGCGTGGGAATGCTCGCCTCCGGTTTTCAATGGGGCCCAGACGTGTGGGGCCCAGACGCGTGTGCGAAGAAGGTTGCCCAATGATCGTCCCGATAGTTGGAATCGGATCGGCGGAAACCCAGATCTCCTATTTACGAGAACTCCTCAGCTCGTCGGCCTACAACGTCTCAAGCCACCAAGGTCTAATTGCCATTAACATAGGTGAAAATTCATTGGCGTTGATTACTACGCTGCATTGATATATGGTACTATGAATATGTGTCTGGAATTCGGAATTGAAGAGCACTGCTCAAGCCAGATCCATTTGATAAAATCTTGAACGAGGTCTGTGTCAAATTAGATTTCAATCATTAATAGTTGTTCGTCATTCGATCACATTAGTCAATGTCAGAAATGGGATCTACATTTTTTTAACAAGTCTCGAATGGATGAGGGTGGGAATATTATTATCAATTTCACCTTCGACAAAATCACCGTGTCCCTCTATCATAGGTCGAGTAAAAGTATTATAAAACTGTTATATAGTCATTCGTGAAGTTGAAAAATTTTCACGAAGAACGAGTGTCTTTATTTTTAAGAGAGATAATCAGAGTCTGGTCTGGTTACGTTGTCACTAAGATACAAAAGTCCAACCCAACAGTAAAAAATTTGATAAAAAAGAACGAAAGTCTATAAATTCCAAGGAATATAATGTGTTACTAAAGAATCAAAAAGAAATACAAAGTTTTATAAAATGACAATACAATTTTAACGAGAATCAATTTATTATACTATATATTAATTCATATATCTAGGACAACCTGCAAGAGCTAATAGTTGTGAAAAATTGTTTTTCGCATAAAATAAGAAAATAGATTCGAAGCTATATACACAGTTATACACCGAAAGTGTTTATTTTCACTGTATTAAGGTAAGCACCGCTATCATTCGGCGCCAAGTAAAGAAGACTGGTTATAATGTGCTTTTGGTTTGTCTGAAGAGGTCCTCTATTACTAATAACTTGATCATAGACTCAAAAGCATACGAACAAAAAGAAAATCTTGCTTGTAGAGAAATACTATTGTTATAAAAATATTGAATAAACGTTTTTAAATATCAAGACATTGCATGAGAAAAGAATAATATTTCAGTCATGTATTTTTTACAGTGTCATGCATATGTAGATTATTATCAGTTACAAAAGTTTACAAATTATATCTGTTTCTTAATCAAATTTTTATATGATCTATAAATGTAGTAATAGAATAATAAATAAAGGTTAAAATTTTAAAATATCGTAATTTCATTTAATACATTTTGTCCAACATGATATCTTCATGCATATTGTTTGTAGTTCTACTCATTCTATAATTTTCATCGATTTCAACGTAACGTCTTCAAATTTTACCAAATAATACAATGTAACAGCATACAAATATAAATTCAAATCAGAAATAAATTCAAATCAAAAGAGTAAATGATTGTGTAAATCAGATAATGTATGAATGCTTGAAAGTGTCAGACGTGAATTTCGAGGTTCGAGCAGCAGAGAGAAATCGGGCGCTCCGAAAATGGGAAGTAGCCAAGGGGCTGCGCCGTACTAATTAATTTCGAAAAGCCGCGGATTCACATCGGTCGAAGCTTCGAGCTTCGTCGGTACGCTCGCCGCCCCCTCCCCATCGCCTCTCCCCGCAGCCTGACAGCCTTATAGCGGAACAGCGGCGATCGCCGCCCGCCGCATTAGCATACAATACGATGCGATTCGCCGGTGCGGCGCGATGAGCATTTGGGCAGACTTCTATTCCTCCCCTCCCCCCGCCGCCACCCGCGCGCGTATCAATCGTCAGCATCAGCGCGGCTCGCCCGCGGCAGAGACCCGCCGCTACCCAACCAACGTCTATCCCGCTCGACTTAATCAGCGATCGCTAATTGCCCGGCTGACGCGCGCTCGCGCGCACCCGCGTAGGAAGCGCGTATGCAAATCGCGACCGCGGAGTTATCCATCCCCGGGACAATTAGAGGTTGCCCCGCGGAGCGCCAGCGGGTCTATCGCGGTGCCGCTTCCGCCCCGGCGGCTCGTGAGTGGCTCTACCGAGGCGCGGAGGGGGCAGGGGGGGGCGCCGAAGCGATCGCGCCACGCAATTTTCGACCTCGCGCCGCGCGGCCGAAGAAAGTTATTGTCCTCTCCACGCTGATTCTGCGGCTTCGAACAGCCCCGGCAGGCGGAATGCGGGGGCGAGCTCGGCGGAGCAGGGGTCGGAGGGGCCGCTCCCTGGCCGGGGCGAGGGTCCGAGCGTGCGCGTCGGCAAGATAAACAGGGCGTAATTATCGGCAAAAAGTTTGTAAAGTCCCGGCCGTTCGTTATCGGGGCGGGGCGCGAATGAAAAACGAGGCTCACGGATATTACGCGGGCGAGCGGGGTCGGCGAGACTTGCTCGGAAGACCGCCGCCGTGGTACGCTGATACAACGGACTTAAAACACTCATTATATGTACTCTATCGTACAATCGGTGGATTTAATGTTAGGCCGCTATCGCGGAGGGAGGGGGCGGGCGCCGGGGAAGCCGTAACTGTTATCGAGCCTTGCTTTATTAAAACGGGACGTTTTCAAGGTCTGAATCAGCCAGATATAACTAACGAACCTTTAAATTTTTTATTGTTTTTTTTTGCAGTCGAATTTTCCGAACTCCAGTGAGTCGAGCAGAAAAATGAATCTGAAAAATGAAGCGCAGAGGAGGGCCCTACGGACGAGACTGTGCAAACAAAATCACGCCGCAGAAATCAATGTGTGAAGAGCAGGTGGGGGGGAGGGAGGGAGGGCGCTGGTCGTGCAGCGCCAGTAAGAGAGGCGGCGGCGGCGGCGGCGGCGGCGGCTGCAGCTCCTCGTGACGCTTCAGCCTGGCGTGCAAAGTAACTTTTTTATCCCCGAACAACATGCAAGGACAAGGACGACAGCGGCGCCGGCGACGAGCCGCGCTAACGAGGGTAGCGCCGACGGGCGACGGGGCAGCCTTCACTTTTTCGCCATTTTTTCGCCCCCTGTCAGTTGATTGCCACTGACGTCCGATGGCGAGCGGGCGAGCGAGGGAGCGAGCGGGGGCATGAATATTCATCCCCTTACCTAAAGAAGCTGCTCTAGGCTCCTTTCTCCCGGTCTGTCGCCCCGGGGTTGGCGCGGAGGCGCCGCGCCGGTGGGACGAGAGGGCGAAAAAAGTGGGGGCGGGGGCGGGGGCGCTAGGGGGAGGGAGGGGAAGAGCCGAAGCGGAGTAGGGGAGGGTCGGAGGCAGAAATGAGATTGATAACGGATACCGGGGCGGCGCTCGTTCACGAGCTCGCGCTCGATGCTCTTCGGCTTTTTCACGATGTTTGCACTGAACGGACCCGAGCGATAAGCCGAAAGGGTGAAGGCGCCCCGGCAAATGGGGCGGCTTTTGTCCTTTTTTTTTATTTTTTCGTTCACGGATCAGCCGTGGAGCGTCGACGCCGCTACGTACCGAGAGTCCTTAAATTTTCCACCCGCAGTCGCGGCGAGTGTTTGCATATTGTTAGGCTCGCGCAATTTATCCGGCTGGCCGACGTTATTTATCGCGCCCTCGCTGCGCGTCAAGACGCGCACCAGCATCGATCCCCGCGCGGATACGCTCGCTTTGCCCTCTGTTATTTTGCCGCAGGTAGCGGCGCGCGAGGGGCCCGAGGCGCGGAGGAAAAAATCCGCGTATGCATATACGTAGCGAGAGAGCGCGGTGGTGCGTGCACGGCCATCGCGAGGAAGTTGAGCGCACGAGCGCGCATTTATCCACTGGATAACAGCCGCTCCCTTAAGCGCGCCAGGAATGCGTCCGCAATTATTTCCTCCCTCCCCCGCGCTCGCCCGTCTGCCTAGCCATTCTAAGAAGGTCATTAATGCCGGCGATGCGTGCCCCGCCGCGCAGGCGCGAGCGTACGCGAGAGGAATAGAAGAGCGGCGCGTTCGACGGTTTCCTTTTTTATCGGTCGCGCGTAACGCCCGGGTGCGCTCGCCGCCTGTAGCGCGGAAAGGCCAGGGGGCTTGGGGGGGGGGAGGGGCGGAGTGGGATCGCGTTTTCCATTGGCGCGCCCGCGCTCCTCGCGTCTTGGACTGGCAAAGCCTGCACACTCGTGGAATTAATGAGTCGCATTGTATAAGCCGAGCAGTTAATCTTTTTCATTCTCTCTCGCTCGCTCTCTCTCTCGTGTACGGCCGGGGCGTATAACTGGATGCACGTGAACTGATGGACGATTTCTGATAAACGCCGCTTCCTGCACAAGTCGAGCATTTATTACGATGTATCGCAGATATGCTCGCGTTAATATCCCGGAGAAATCAACTTATTATTCTGAATCGAGAAAGGAACCAGTCACGCGTGGCTCTTGGCTTTTAAAGAAAGAAGCGCTGCCATTGCCGAGTGCGATGTATCCTTCTGCTTAGATAATCATCTTCTCTCCCAAACCCCCGCCTGTGATTTCTCATTTAATGAATTCTAATGTAAGAAAAGGTTCGACAAAACTTATCTGGTTGAGAAAAAAGACGATGATAATTTATTTTTTCTGGATTTCTCATAAAGGAAACGTTTTTTAATACCGTCCAGTGTTATTAATTATTGAAGAAGTCGTTGTATCCCGATGTGAGCTTTATTCATAGAAGACTGTACAAGATAAAAGTAATGAAAGTAGCATGTAACGTAATACTTGAATGTAAGCGCAAACTAGCTTGAAAATCGAGAAAAGTTTGCTTTCATCTCAATTTTTTGAAGGAAACACTGTACAAACTTGAAATGGAACACGAAACGCAACTGTATATCAGCTAAAAGTAACGAAACTACAATGTCTCTGATATCAGCTACTTGCAGATCGATAGCATCGCCCGTAGCTCCTCGACAAAATTATCATTGACGCCTGTACATCGTATTGAAAGGTAACTAATGCTCTAAAAACAAGCGTATCCTTTAGCGAAAACAGCGAGCGACGAGGGCGCCCTGCAACGACCTGAAGCCACCGGGAAGGGGACAAAATTCCCGCGGGCTAAGAGGGAAGCGAAGGCTGAGCCAGCCGATCGCTCGACTTCCCGCGCGTCGGATGCGCGGCGCGGGGCGCCGAGCGCGCGCGCGCGCGCGAAGACGCTAAACGGAATTAAAATACAATGGCTGACACAGTGTGAGCACGGCCTGCTCGTAAATAACTTTAATCGGGATCGCTAATTACGGACCGCGCCGCGCTACCTTGTCTACGTACGTACGTACCTGTGTTTGCGTACGCCTCCGCGATGCAGTTCCCATTCTTACGCTCGGACGGACGTGAGCGCGCGCTCGCGCTTGCCTATTATGCAGATCCTTAATTCTATGCGCTGGGCGGGAGAGCGCGCATAAACATGTGCGAGCGTTCGGATTGAACGGCGTTTAAAGCGGGCGGCGACGGCCGGGCAGACGGCCGCGCGCGGATCGAACGACGCCCACCGCTCGCCGAGCCGGCTTTAATACACACCTGGGGAAGACCTTGCGGGCAGGCACCGGTCGAGTCCATCCGGCGATGCGCGCCCAGATAGGGAAATTAATTACAATAAATTTAACGGTAACGAGAGCGCGAACGCGCGGCGCGGGGGGTGGGGCAGGACGCCACGGTTGGCTATACTTTTGGGGAAGCGCGAGGCCATCGATCCTCCCGGGAATCGCAATCGCTCCTTATTTCCTTCGCTGCCCCTCCGACCGCTTACTCCTTTAACTTTTGAAGCATAATGAATCGCCACGCGAGATTTCTCGCGATACGAATTCGAGTCCGGGGTCTTTTGACGGGTCCTGGCACGGCGGCTAGTTTATTTTTATCCTCCGTCCTTATGTCAGTTATGCTCTACTTAACTACAACAAGAAAATTATCATTTTCGTACTGTCGGCCGATTATTTAATACTCTCTCGTTAAACCGTATCCACCTAGGCTAGTAAATCGCAAGTTGAACGTAAATAAATTTTTTACATCCCGGATGCTTTGTTGCTCGTAACGCTTTTCTCAAAATTGTAACGAGTCGGCTGTCAGGGGGAAAGTGCAAGAGCCGTCTCGATATAGACGGTAGCTTTGCCCGTGGAAAAGCTAGTCAATAAGGGGCCACGAGCCGTATCGAGCACCGACCGAATTCGGTAGCCGCACGGTAAACACGCTAACGGGTCAGGGGTGATTAAGGCGTCGGCCGCCGAACTCCCGCGTCTGCCTCGGTCGGGGCCGGGGTCTCGGGGCGATGCGAAAGCCTCCGTGGTCGTTCGAAAGCCAAGAGGAGACCCGGCCTCGATTGCGCGCAGGCGGCCACGGAAATTCCGGATCGATTTGTCCGTCGGGCGGCGAGGGGTCGGGAAGGTGAGGAGGGAGTCCGAGGCGGCTAGCCGAGCGTTTGATAGCGAACACCCTCCTTCCGGTGGCGAGTTCGGCTCCTCGAGGCCCCGAAGGCGATCCGTTTGACCGGACTGGAATTTCCTCGAGAGCCGCGGTCGGGGTGCGGAGGGTGGGATGCCGCCTTGAATTGCGCCCGCGGGCCTTTGGGACAATGACGCCTCGGCTTGCGCCCGCTCGCCGGCCACTTTCCAGCCCCGCGCTCTTGCCTAAGTCAATCTTGCCTTTGGTAATTCCGGGGGAATTACCGAGCCGTCGAGCCGGTTCGGCGCCTCCGCGACCTCGGAGACGTCCGTGGAAAAACGCGCGCGCTTCACGCTGGCCATCCACCGTCGGCGCAGCGAGGAATCAAAGTCGGCGACGCGCGAGATCCCCAAAAAGATAAGAGGAGGCCGATCGTGGCGGGGAAATAAGTCGAATGGGAGGATGCAAGGGAGGGCGGGAGCAGCCGCGCGACAAAAGAGAACACGCCCAGGATGATAGTCGCCCCGGGGGCGAGTGGCTCGAGAGCCCCTCGCCACTTATCCGTGGGAGATACATCAGAGAAGCTCACGGCCTGGACGGCTGCGTTGGGTGGATCGCGTTGGCGCGAGGAAAACGAAACCCGCTGAGCGCTGCCTCAAAAGAGAGATAGAGAGAGAGAGAGAGAGAGAGAGAGCACGGGAGGAGGACGGCAAAAATGATACCTCCTTAGGCAATTTTAATTTTGCAGAAATCACCGTTGGGCTAATAAGAACGAAGATCTCTCGGTGTCCCCGGCGCTGCGCGGTCTTCGAAGTCGCCGAGTCGTGGCGCGGGGGTGGAGTGCGAGCGAGGGAGTGCACGAGGCACAGCGACAGCCAGCAGCGACGTGCAAGTAGTACCGCTCCGACAAAATCAGACGCGTCGGCTTCGTCTACTTTTGATTTCTTGCCGCGACTCTCGCCCTGCCCCCCGCCTCCGTAGGTGGAAAGAAAATATTAATCAAGGATTCCTTCCTTAGTCGACCGTGTCGCCGTCATATACGTCGGAGCTTTACGTTTCGCCGCCTTTTTTCCGCTCCAGCACTGTACTCCCAACCGGGAGATTTTTAATAAATTTCAGCCGCGGCCGCCTCTATATCTATATATCTATATATACATGTATACATACATATATGCTGTATATATATATATATATATATATATATATATATATATATATATATGTACATGGATATATATTATATACACATATAGTATGTATATAGACTTGTAGCTGCGCACCCGCGAAATCCCGAAATTTGTTCAGCGCATAATTAAGGCAGCCTAAAAAGCCACGGCGGCAAGTGCACGAGACGGGCTGCCAGTCGAAGCGGGAGGGGGCAGCGGGACGCGGGGTTTAAGGTTTTGATTGCCGCGGAAAGCCCGCGAGTAGACTGCCGGGTGCGCTCAGTCGAGCGAATAGTCGCGATTTCGTTCCGGATCAAACCGACCGACGATTCATCCAGGAGACGCCGCGCCGCGCCGCGCCGCGGCGACGGTGGACGGAAGACGCGGGGCGAGAGGGGCGGCTGCGAGCACGCGAAGAGAGTGAGAGAAAGAGAGGAAGCCCGAGGTGAGAGGGAAGCGCGCGAGCGGCGTGGAGGGCGGGGGAGACATATTTATTTGACGTGCGACGCGACTGCACCCGGGTTTCATTAATTGAAGATCGCGGCAACGAGCTCGGCGGACGGCGGCAGCTAAGCAGACGCGGCTGCGTCGTCTCCGCGTTTTCCCCGCGGTCCGCCGACTCTTCGTCCTCGATTCCGCCCGTCCCGCCCCTCCCCCCCCTGGATCCCTCCGACGGCGCACGCGACTCGCGCTCGAGCGTTCAAGTTCAACCCGAGTAATAGGCCAGTCACGCAAAGTTTCGCGACGGGCTTTTCTCGCGCGGAGATCACGGACGGACCCGATAGGTAGGTCAGTAACTGTCGCGTCGCCCAGCCGACCCAGTAACACGTCCGTCCGGAATTATCTTTCGGCTTTAAGGGAATTGCGAGCGTTGTACTCGCATTGCAAAAAGGGCGAGATTATTGATTTTGTGCAGAAGCCCCAGCTGTAGATTTTAAGGCTAAGAAAGAGAGGAATACGTTCGTAATCCCAACTACAATGATATATGGAAGAAACAACGTTTGTATATATCTCCAGATGCATATAAAGCCGTCTATTATAGGAAAACTTACTGCACAAGAAGTAAATAAATAAAATCAAAAAATAAATGATGAAGAATAAAAATAATAATATAGACATTCAAGCGATGTAAAGTTATAATGTACATGCACTTATTGAGGAATAAGTATTCTGGCTAAAAAAGATAATGTAAAGAAGTATAATATATAAATAAAGGTACAAAAATTACAACATTCAGGCATGTCTATCATTGATAACTAATAATAAAGCTAACTCTTAAGACTTAGGCGAATTCGATACTTTTTTAGTTTGATCTACTAAACTGTTCCAAGAATAAGTAGCTATATTAATAAAGGTATTTTGTGATAACATGCGACGAAATCTTCCAATATAGAAATTTCAGGTTTGACAACTAGTCTTCACAGTGTTCGTATGATGAAAAATTATTGATGAATAGCGATGCTCAACATATGTTTTTCCGCGAGTTCTGGCAATTTTTTTGGCCTAAATAGTTTTTTCTTCGCTATTTTTACAAATACACTTGAAGAAACTGGCAGCTTGAATCTTCTGCTCCGTCTAAGAGGCAGCTTTATACCCGCTCGGCCCAAGATCTCGTCTTGTCTCTAGCTCCCGCTCCTCTCGCTCGGCTTCCGGAAGAACTTCGAATCCGTCTGATATTTCCGTCGAAGCGGCGCAATGGTCTCTGATTAAAGCCGTCGGTCGGTGTCTCGGGCAGAGCAATAGAACGAAGGAGAGGGAGGGCGAGAGACGGAGAAAGATAGAAGGTGGAGCGGCGGTGAGAGGGGAGGGACCCGAAGCGTCGGCGACGGAGGCTGGCGCCCGCTCGCGTGATATCGGAGATGGCGGAAATTTCATTTACCCCTCGTAGAGTTATCTAAGAGCAATACCGGGTGGCCTTAATGAAACATTCAGTCGCGAGAATAGCTCAGCAATCTCGAAGGGTCGGTGGGTGGCTGCGTCGACGGAGGGAGGGGCGGAAGGGGACGGGGGGGAGGGATGGGAAATGAGCGGGGAGAGGCGGGGAGGTGACGACGCGAGCGGCAGGAGCGCCTAGTCGAGAGGAATGGGTCCGATTCCCGGCGATGCAATTGCGCGTTCAAAGTGGCGTTTCCCGGTTATTTCGCCTCGCGCAACCTGACCCCCGAAGTTTTAAAGCGCCGGCTCTGAGGGAGCCCCCGCCCCGCGTCGCGCGCCAAGAAGGGACAGGGACAGGGAGTCTCGCCTCGACCGGTCGACCAGCAGCCGAGAGCAGTGCGCCGCCGCACTGCCTCGAATTTCAGTCGTCGCCGCGGTCGTCGCCGCGACTCATTAACGGCGCGCAATATCGGCCGAGTCTTTCGATTCGCTCGGTAGACGATTTTTTCCCACCTCCCTCTATCCAAGCGCCTGCCCTCTTCGCGCTGCGAAATTTGTATATATATATATATACATAAACATTAGCCGCGCACGTCGAATGCAGCGCTTTAATCCGCCGGGATTATTTCGACCGTGGCTCGGAAAAAGTATTAATCTGTGTCAAATCTACTGCTGACGTTTAATTTCACCTTCAATAGGTCAGTTTCGTTCCTCTTTTTGCCCTCGGATTGGATTCCCATTGAAAAATTTAAATCATTCTTTCAATGTCACGGAGGTTCGAGCAATTTCCCGCTACGAAATCCCGCCGAAGCGCAAGCACGGTTTCCGGTGTATACAGTTCTGCGAGCGGAACAAAATTTATATTCATCTGGCACGCACCGACTTTTGAGAAAAAACATATATATATGTATATATATATATATATATATATATTTGCTCAGCCCTGCAGTCGGAAAATTTCTTTTTCCTTGCAACTTTTTTAAGAGCGCAATAATATTGAAAATAATGCAACTTTATAACGATTTTTCGCAAAAACAAAAAAGGTAGGAAAAAAGGTGGAGAGGTAAAGTACATCATTATTATGGCTCCGCGCCGCGCAACAATATGTACCCTGTAAGCAGAATTACATTCGCAAATTACCTCACCATTGAAGTTTGTGCATTTTTTTTCCACGCTACATATACGGAAAAACAAGATCAAAAAGGGCGGAAAACGTCAGGGAAGGAGTTATACGAACGTGTATATATATATATATATATATATATATATATATATATATATATAGACGATTCTCTGCATCGAGAACGTAACGAGCCGACGGAAACAGACGGCGAACGTAACGACCGGCGCGCAATTATTCCATAATGTAGTTCGCATAGCTGAACTCCGAAGAAGAAAATTACAGGGGCTGTAGGAGAGAGCGAGAGAGAAGGGACGAACGAACGATGAACGAGTAGGATGGCTTGGTGGGAGGCGGAGTGGAGGGAGGGAAAAAGCAACGCGAGAAATAAGCAAAGTCGTGGAAAGCGGGACCGGGCGAAAAGACAGGAGGGCCGAACGGGTTTAGCGACTAGGGAGAAACAATGTGAGCAACAAGAGGAGACGAGTCGAGTCTCCGGGAGGGCGCGATAGAGTAATGCAAGCTATGCGGGTTTGGCGAGCGCTGGCGGAAGGGCGGGGGCGGGGCCGGGGAGTTGGAAGCGCGAAACGATACCGCCTAAGAAAAGACGAAATCGGAAGACGAGGAAACGCGTCGGGGAGCGAGTACGACGCCGACGGCGCGGCGCGTGGGCCAACTCCCGCCTTTTATCTCTCAATTCGCATTCTCGGAGCGCGGCTCGACGAGCGCTCAAACTGCGCGGACAGTTTGCACACGTAGCCCCCTCCCCCGCCCCACCCCCCTCCTTCATGCCCGCGTCCCGCGATCACCCTCCGTGATTAAAACCTGCCCCGACGCATCGTGGCGCTGGCTGCTCGGTGCCTCGCGTTCGTCGCCAACTCGGCGCCCCGATATAATTATTGCTCGGCATACGTCTGTCAAGCGTCTTTCGCTCTCCGCCCCCGACCCCCCCCCCCGCCCTGCCATCCCTACCCCCGCGGAGCTTGCGCAATTGAAGAGCGGGAGCGGCCTTTGTTCCGGAATTCGTCCCATCGAAAGGAGCGACTTCGGGAATCCCCAATTAAACGGGGGCTCGCTTTTCTCCGGCGACACGCGCCGAGAGCTTGAGAACTTCAAAGCCTCGATCGCTGCGCCGGAGCCAATTCTGCCATCGATCGACAACTGCTGCCGAGAGTAGTTTTCATTAGCTTTAATGCAATTATCTTCGATTACACGGCGTGACGTGGACCATTTACGTGCTTTCCTCTACTTTTCGTTGGTTTAAGCTTCAACGTCGTTCGGCTAGAAATTCTAAATAATCGTTTCTCAGCCGACGAAACGTGTTTCCGGTGAGAAAAATATTTTTATCCGCGCGACGCGATGTTTTGCTGGCAATAATTAAAACGCTCATTTACACAAATACAGGGTAAAACGAGAAGGAGGGGGAGGGGGGGAGGAAACGAGCAAGCCCCGTGGCGCGCTCCTTTTGTGTCTACTTAAGTCTTCGTCTCTGTTCATCCGCATTCGAGTTGAATTTGTAAAATTCATGGCCGTAACGTTTTATCATTTAATTAAATATCGGCGATAAAGCATCCTTAATCTCGGTAACGAGCGCCGGCACTTTTGATTAACGCGGGCTGCGCGCCTCCCTCTCTCTCTCCCGGGGCGTTTTTCTTTTTTCTTTTTTTTTCATTCACTGAACGCAGGGTGCGTTGACGCCAATGCAGGACTTTAAATTGCACTCTCCCCACTATCGCTTTAACAGATGCCCTTTTCGTTAATTATGTTCTAAGAAACAAAAAACACACACACACACACACAGAAACACACACAGACAGACCTCCTTTCAACTAAAATTTAATGATCTTTTTCCAAATTAAATCCGGCACGGTCGCGGATATATAAATATTCGAGCGAAACATTACGTTTCGTATTAATCCGAGCGATTCGCCGACGCGGCACTCCTGTTTCACCGTATCTATAATATCTCGCAACGCCCCCCTATCGTGACTTTCCATTTGAAAACTGGAAAAGAATGGCGCCCCGATGCAGCCCGCCTAGAGGCGGTCTCGAAACAATAAATAATAGTTACTCCCTTCTGGCTGACTTGAGGACAGAGAGGTTTTCTCCTCGCGCGCTCCTAAATAAAGCCACTCCCCCGTCCCGGCTCTCCGACGATAGTCCCCCAGCACTGATTTGTCTCTTGAAAAGGAGAGCGCGACAGTAATTCCTGAATCGTCTCCAGCATAAACACAATTACTTTCGCGCAGGGAGACTAAAAAAAAAGAAGTAATCGTTTAATGTTTCGGAAGTGCATTCCCGAATAAAGCAGCTCTCGCCCCCTTGTGCCAGCTTTGTGTACGGCCTCCTCTCCCCCTCTCTCCCGCCCTCCAGCTCGCGCGCCTCCCTCGCCCCGTCGTCTCCCGCGTCTATCCGAGATGCGCGTTGGACGGGCGTCGGATGCAGCGGCGCCGGGGGTGTCGAGAAGCGCGCGCCGTCATTGAGTTCTTTAGCGGCCAATTTGGAGCCTAGTCCGTCGCGTCCGCGCCCCCGCCCGCCGGGGCGCACGAGGGTCGGAGCTGCATCGCGGCGGCGGCGGCGGCGGCGTCGGCCGCGACGCCCCGAGCGGGAAAATCAACCCTCACGACGTTATAGAGACGGGGCGCGACAATTGACGACGAGTCTTTTAAAAGAATAGCCCGCGCGAGCCGGGATTCTCGCCCCCGACGGCGGGGGCGGACAAAACACTGGATCTTCATTCCGGGGCTGCGCCGGCGTCCTCCGGCCGGGGCTCTCTATATCCGTCTTTTAGTTCCCGCCCCTGCGTCCCCGCGCCCGGGCCGGTCGAGCCGCGCTTCCGCCTAAAGCAGCTTGCAATTTGCGATCGCAATTTTCAATTTCTGCCGACTTTTCAATTAGACTAAGAGGTGCTGCTGCTGCTGCTGCTGCTGCTGCTACCGCTGCCGTTGGCAGGCGAGAGGGGCAGCGACGGCGGCGGGGCAGCCTCCTACCCTCGCCCCTCCCGCAAGTAGTGTGCGTCGTCGCGCGCCGCCGGACGGATTCCACCCCAACACGGCGAACGTCTCCCGAGCGTTCGCGCGAGATTCCGAATTGAAGCGACGCGCTCTTGGTTATGTATGTATGTATGTATATATATATATATATATATATATATATATATATATATATATATCTAGATGTATAGATATATAGATATACATGGAAGGGAACGTGAATTACCGGATCTTCTCTCCTCTCCTTCCTCTTCTCTTTTTTTTTCTCTCGCTCGCCGCGTCCCTCTCCTTGCGCTTCTTTGGCGCTCCCTCTTACCTCCCCCGCCTCGCCTTCCGACTCCCGGCGCGATATACACGAGCCTATATCACTGCCTCTCGCTTTTGTGCTTTCATGCGCGCGAGGCGCGCCAAAGATTTGCCTGACGTACCTCGAATGAGATTTCTCTCTTTTTCGTCATCTTCTTTTTCCTTTTTTTTCCTCTTTTTTTTTTTTTTATTCTCTCCAAGAATAACGCTCTCGAATAATGCAGGCGCTTGTGGACCGGTGTACGTGGCGCGCTAAAGGCTTCATTTATGCGACTCGTCTCTGATGAACTTGCTTTTCACGCCCCCGGAAACCCCTCCGCGTATTAATGCATATTAGTGATTACATCGAAAAGATGCACTTCCATCCGAAGATTCTTTCAGCCTCGATATCAAGGCAAAGGTTGCAGGTACAATGACTTCAAGGAAAAATTAACAAGGTGTTAATCAGGCAAATAGCTGCATTTCAGTTATTAATTACATGTCTGGGATAGCTCGCTTCGCATTTACACTCCTATATACTTACGCTCTAAAATTATATCAATACAATATTCAGTATTTTACTCGGTAATGTTTATTATCAACGTCTAAATGCACGTTCATTAGTAACAGCCGATTGTCACTACTGAAACAATCCATAATTCATGTTAGATTGCTCGATTCTCCCTCAAGTGTTAACAATCGATGTGATTCTTATATGAGGCTCATAAAGTATGCATACTAATGACAACTTATAAGAAACGTCTACGAATCTACGATAAGTGTTATTGATATTATATATGTCTCGGAACAGGTAGATAATTAAAAAAATCGCATTACCAGGAGAAATTATCAAAACAAAAGTTTTGGGATTTTCGCCGGAAAAACTGATCGTCGCTTTCAATTTGATCTTAAATAGAATTTTCAAAGTGACCGAAAAGCGACCCTTCTCTTTCCTAAATACAAGCCTTACTTTGGACTCTCGATGTAGAGTGATAAATACATTTTACGCAAAAAAGACAAAAAGTGTTCACGAAAGTGTGTAATTTTCAAATTAATAGATTTCAATGACCGTTTTATACTAATGTATATACCCACAATTTTTTTCATTTATAATTACATATGTAAGATAAAACTGATTTCTAATGCTCTCCCATTCTCAAGCTATACAATTTTCTCACATACAATGTATAATGAAATTGAATATAATCTGTAGTTCGATTAATTTTTCTTTTGCGTACTTTTGCCTATGCTAACCTGGAGAAATTTATTCTGACTTTCTTTGACTATAATTGCGAATTTATGTGCATTTGCGAATAAATTGATGGATTAAAGCTTTTTAAATCATTGATTTCAATTCAAATATTAATATTCTTTCGTAGAAATCGATGACAAAAGTAATGGCTATCATTAGAAATTTCTTTTACTGCATAGTGTATCTAATGGAATTGAAAAAATCTATTTATTCTAACTAATAATAATTACTATATCTTAGTAATAGAATTGCGTTATGATTTAAAATCTTTGCAAGGTTCATTTTGAAAGTATTGCAGAATTACATTGTTGAATCTGGATTCTATTTCTAGTCTTCCTTGATTCGAATTCTATACTTCTGCTCTCAGTTTCTTATCTTATCTTATTATAATTAAAACCTCATTTTTATAAAAATAACTGATTTTGAATGAACCACTGTTTCGTCCAAGCGACTAAATCGATGAATAATGATTCACGAATGATCAGTGATTGCCTTTGATATAATTCAATCGATGCGGCCATTCGCCGAGGTCTCGCGAATGTTCACTAATTCAAGTAACAAGTAGAAATAATCATCCCCAAGAAACTGCACTCGGCCTGACCGACGTACTCTGCGCGGCCTTTTAGAGGCAGAGATTTGGTCGCGTTGCCCCTTTTGACGTCGCGTCGTCCTCGTCGTCGATTCGGCGGTGACTGCCTTCGGCCGCGCGCCGGGGAGCCGCTAGGGCAGCGGAAGTAATAGATAGGTTTGTAATCCGGGCCGGGCTCGAGGCGTTTCGGAATGAGATATTTCGGGCGCGGCAAAGGGGTGCGCAGGCGCGGCAGCGCGACGATATCGGCAGTCTGCGAATGAAACGGTTGATTTATGAATGCCGCGCGTCTTTCGATCCCCGACGTGCCCGCGGGGCGCGATGCCTGCCGAATCCAGCCAGCCGCGGAGCTGCTCCCCGTCTCCCCCCCCCTTCGCCCCTCTCGCTCACCACTTCCCTTTTCATATCTCATCTGATCCGCGATTTCGGCGACATTCTGCCACGGAATTGTGCTCCGTGAAATTTACATAGTTCGATTTTACCGTACATACGTTTTTTCTGCTTCCCCTGTATTATAAAATATTTAAAACAAATGTAATTATTCTTAAGCGTACCGCAACGATCAAGGGATAATGAGTGTTTTTGTGTCGTATAAATAAAAAATGATTTTTAAATTAATATATATGTATTTACATCTTGATATACTGTTGATTATACGTATATTATATGCTTATATTCTAAGCGTACACTTCTATTATCCGTGATATATAGAGAAGCAGATAATAATTCATAATGCCGAGCAGCCGGGGACAGCATCGACCTTTCTCACACAAAAGAAAAGTGACAAGTGCGATGGGGAAATCGTTCAATATTCCACTCGCTATAGACGCTCTCGCCCTGAGCAAGAAAATCAGAAGATGAATTCAAGCGCCATTCATCGGATCTTGATACCCTCCGCATCTGCAATCTCGATAATTCACCTCGCTCGTAACTATGTGTACTATGACAGATCGCCCTTCGGCAGATGAAACCGCACTTGCTCATTTCAACGATCTCTCTCTTTCTCTTCCCCTCCTCCCTCTCTCGTCACACCCTTAAAAAATATTTTCTCCCCTCATTCTCATCGGTAAAGTTATAACTGTTATTAATTTCTTCGTAAATCAAAGAAGCACCAATTCGGAAATGTAATATATAAAAATTTCTATAAGTTTACAACATTATGTTCGTATTAAATTATTGGCTCTAATAGCGAAATTTACATGATACTGATGCGTTGATAACGTCATGATAACTGATGCGTTTTCCACTACGCAGCACGTTAAATTGAAGTAATATTTTTATCTCGTATACGTTTCGAATAGAATTGCAATTGGTTTGGATTGCTGCATAATTTACAAAAATAATTTATTGAAAAATTCATGTATTTCTGAACCGATAATAAGAAGAGAGAGTACATTTTATTAAAACTTCAGCACTGCCATTGGGTATACAGTTTCCGTAATAAATACAATTTGCATTATGGCTGACATACACAATTCTTCGGGAATTAGGAATTTTTTCAATTTGATACAAGAGCTTTTACAAGAGTTTTGCGATTAAGCTAATGATCAGATACGCCTTACATAAATTTTCGTCAGATTTGATTTCTACAAATTTTACATTGCTTAAATTTAAAGAAATCCTACTATATTTAATTTAACGATTTCTTCTACCATCCTTTCATAATTATGAATTATAGGCAATCTTAAGAACTTTAGCTGATACGTAGATAATCTGTCATTTCTTGAACATCTTATTTACAATTTACTATTTCTTAAAGAAAAGGTAAAAAAACTTTCTTTACTCTATATTAATTACATTTGTTCAGCGTTTTACAGACAATTTATACACTAACTTATAACACTTTAATCATAATCTAGAAAGCTAATAAAGTCAGCATATTTATACAATTTTCCTACAAAGAATTCAAATAGGTAATTGAAGGATTTACTGATACTGAGAAATATCTTATAAAAAGATCACTCTTATTTATTAAATTTAAAAATAAATAGAATATTTTATATCTTTAAAAAATCACTTTATCTACATCTAATTGTTCGGATATTGAGCCAAAAATATTAGTAATCGAAAAAATAGGAGCAAATATTACGTTAAAAGCTTTATAAAACATTCTGAATTTTCTAATTATATTATAGTATACATAGTTTATATACTATAATATATAGTACAAAATATAAAGTTATATATAGTATATAAAGTATAAATATAAAGTTATTATAAATTATACTGTAGAATAATATACAAGTAGATAAAATCAATTTGTGTGGCATATAGATACATAAGATTTTTGTATAAGTGGATAATATTTACATTCACAGAAATGAGACTTTATTTTATACAACATTTTGAACAGTAGTGTAATTCATAGTGATTTTCTTAGTTATCAACATGCACTGAAAATAAGAATGTGTTAAAAATTGTTTGATACGCTTTCCATAAAAATATAAAAAGATATAGTAACGATTAATAAAAGAAAGATTAAAACTTTTTAAATAAGAGATTGCAATAAATCTTGTGTAATTTATAATATCGAGTTAAAAAATAAAAAAAAATTACAATTATGATTTACAAATATAACGATATTTTCATTATTTGATTAATAATCGTTTGTGAAATTCTAATTTTAAAGATCCAGATTTAGCTTTCGTGTTCAGTTTTATCATTTTAAAATTTGTTTTATCTTAAACCTACAATTCAGGCATGAATATAATTTTATTCAATATTCTATAATGAAAAAATATACAAAAAGTTATATAAACTAAGATTAATTTATGGACTAAAGCAACGAGGTCTTAAATAAATTTCTAAATGAAATCCAAAGCATATATAAGAACTTTTGTAGACGCATAATAAACTAAATGATGATTTATATTTCATAATAATTACACGTGTCTGTTCCTAATCATTAGTTTCACTTTAATAAGTTTGAACGAGGAATTAAAAACCGTCGCAAATGAGCTGGTCTATACATTTGAATTTAAAAATGCGTAAAATAAATGTAAGAAAAAAAGAAACCGCGAGGTGAGAGTGTTTTCATGTAAAAACATTTTAATCACTTGCCATTCACAGTCAGCCTCTTTCAAGATTCAATAGGGCGGAGGCGGCGGGCGCGACGTCCCTCCCCCCCCTCCCGCTGATGCCACCACACCCCGGCGAAGCTCCATTGGAGCCGGTTCGACGTTCCAGCAGTTCCAATATGGCCCGGGGGCGACTTTCGGTAGACAATGTCGAAGATTACAACCGTCGGGACGACGACGACTGCCACCGCCGCCATTACCACCGGCGTCGCCGCAGCCAGTGTCGACGGCTGCGGCGGCGGCTGCGGCTCGTGGGCCTCGCAGCTACACCGGCATTGAGGGCACGATCATTGTTCGACACAATAATATTTGTCGCCGAAAATACCGCTCGAGAAATAAGGACCGAAAAAAAGAGCTCGAGAAATTCTTGGCCAAAAAGGTATAAAGAAAGAGCGGAGTCCGACGAGGGAGGGGGAGGGGGTAACTACGAGAGCACCGATGCTCGGTGTATGTATATATGTATATCCATTCAAACGCAGACAATGCGCGCTAGAGAGATTCATCTGCCGCTGTGCCGTCATCCAATGCGAACTCGCCGATTTGCCCCCCCCCCCCCCGCGCCATCGCAACCCGTCCGTGGTTACGGCATCCGCTCACCGGCGCGCTTGTTTCTATCTTTTTCTCTTCTTCTTCTGCTGCTTCTTTCTCCCGCTGTCACGTGACGCACACGCGCCAAATTAAAAACTCGGTTTCTGTTTCGCTGCGCCTTCTGCCGAGGCGATCTTTGCCATCACAGATCGGCGGGGGTCCGCTCTCCTGCTCCATCGAGGAAACTGCCCTGCTTACGCACAGTGCCGGCGAAAAGGGTTAGAGAGCGGCGGGAGGGGCCTCGAGCAAAGCACCCGAGAGCCGTTATTAATAATATTCTAATTTTGAGATTCGTGCGTTTAATGCGAGATAAAACGCTTGCATGCACGGTACGCTGCGCAGAACAAGACGAGCGAGAGGACCAGTCGTCGCGTAGTTGAACGGGCGCGCGTACAGAAAAGAGATAATCAAGACGTAGATGGAGTAACAAAAAAAGCACAGATATTACATGTATAAAAACGCTCGGGAGATATAGCGATGGTAGAGGGAGGAGGGGCAGGGGATAAAGGGCGGGTTGAAAACAAGGAAGAAACAAATGCGGGGCAGAGTATGAAAAGCGAATGACAAAGCCGCGACGGGGCGAGGGGAGGGGCTGAAAAGAAAAGAGAGAAGAATCGTCGTTAAATGAGTAAATTCTTGGGGTGACGTCGGTATGAATGTCGCGCGGATGACGCGCCGCGAGCCGAGCGGGCGAGCGAACGGGCGAGCCCCCGTCGTCGTCCCATTCGTGCTTTACAGCGGGATGATCAGCGCCGGCACGGAGGGCAATATCGGAACTGTTGCGAGCGGCTCCAGGGGCGGGGGGGGGGACGGGGGACGGGCGCGCGCTCCGCGAGACGCCCCGGGCTGAGCAATCTATATCCGGGGCCGAGCGGAGCTCCGCCGTGCCGCGGATCTGAATATTGCTCGCCGGCGATAACGCCGGGGGCGCTAATAGTTCCCGGAGAAACGCGGGTATGGGGGTGGAGGGGGGGAGAGGCACTCGCGCGCGCGCGGACCTGTACATGAGCGCTTCTCGCGCCCGTCGCGCGAGCGCCGATGCCTGGCCGATACGGGCGTGTAGCCGCGTCCCCGCGGCGATTCGACCGAACGTCCCTCTCATCGGCGGAGTAATTGCTCCCGACGACCTCTCGAGCTCTCAAATCTCCTGCCTACCGTATCGGCCTCTTTTTCGTAAGCCGCATTCATTTGCAGTCTTCCTCGCATTTTTCATAATCGGCAGAGTATGCAATGCAAGCTGGCGCCTGGATGAAACTTCCCTTGACCGATATCGAACAGCAAATGTAGACTCGATAGAAATCTCGCGTTCTAGTTTTCAATTGTTCGTTCAAGCCCTAAGGCGTTGCGCTCGGACCTCGATGTTTTTCACTCTTTTTTAACGATTGGCCTTCAGCTACGACAAAAATAATGATTCTCACCTTTCTGCTAATAACTGCTTTATGCTTGCAAGACTCGATAGTACATCAGCGCTGCAAATACGATTCTGCAATATATTAACTGAAATAAATTAGACGACTGAGAATGACAGTGACTTTTTACACGCTGCTCGGTACAGTGTTCCTGGTAAAAAACAAAGCAACGCTAAGTATTACTCCAATTTCGGTAATTTTTTTCTTATCGCTGGACCTCCGAGAAAAAATGTGAACCGGGTATACGCGCCCGCCGAATGAGACGACTCCTAGACCGGAGCTGCGGGCAGATGTGATTGAGATGGAATCGGCAAATAAAAGAGTTGTAAATAAGAGATAAAAGAAGGCAAAGCGAGAGTGACTGGCCGTGTTTGGCCGAAGCGAGGCGGGTTTTATTGGTACGTAAGAAAAAGAGACCGCGTGACCCCGCCGGCCAATAAGCCGGCATTTACAGCTTTATAAATGATTTTAGCCCCCCGTAAAAATGCATTAGCCGCATGACCATCCGCGTGGAAATGTCCAATAGCGCCCGGCAGTCATTGTCCTTTCGAACTTTTTTCCTTCCGTCCCGACACTTCCAACTTGGCCATCTCGACCGTGTCGCGGCCCCGCCTCTCCACCTCTCCGCGGAATTCTTCCCGCCGTATTCTTGCTATATTTTCTCCTTTTTTACGGACGATAAAATAATCGATAGAATTGTAACGGCCGCATCAACCGGATAAAATATATCCGAGAAAGAGGATACGGCACTGACGCTACCGTCCTAAAGTACTCATTTGCTCTTGGTGGCTCGTATTTGAAGTGCAATCAACGATAATGGAATGAAATCAACCTTTTTTAATATTGAACAAATTTTTTTATACTCTTCGAGAGCCATCGGTTCCCTGAATATACTTAAGTTATCTAATCAAGAACCTATTCTACATAATTGGAACATTTTACCGAATCTTTTAAACTTATTCTTATATTTGTAAAAATGATTAAGAATACTTTGAAATCTATAAACATTGCATATCAGAAATGGAATTCTACTATTACAATTAATGGGTTGTAATACATTTTGCCAATGTTTTATCTCACGCTGTATTTATTTTCGCACATTCTTATCAAGAATTAAATTCTTGATTGATAATACATTAATGTCTATTTTTCAAGAAAAGACTTTTTCATTAAGAGTATTTTTTCAACAGAAAAGTATGTCTTCAAGCGACAACTCAATTTTCACTTTTACCTATATTTGTCTGTGACTGCTTCTCAATATTTTCTTTGGATAAGACAATATGATAGTAACACACGTTACTTAAACGCTCTAAATTACTAACGGAAAAGAGGAATGATAATAAAAATAAATGGAGTATCAGTATTTTAGAGATCCTAAGTCTATACATACATAGGGTCAAAAAAAAGTAAGATAACGAGACGTTGCATAGACGAAACTGAAATAATGGAAATTAGTCGAATTTATCAATAGAGTTAGTGCTCGGACGGATACTCGACGGAACTAAATAACAATGGGATCGAGCCGGACGGGAGCCGAGTTTCCGGACTTCCGAGAACCGGAAAAAACTGCACCCAGTCCGAATACACGACGAAATCATAGTCTTAAACATTGCGGTCGAAGGACAATAGGGGGAGGGGGGAGGCTCAAGTACGTCTCAATTGAAGCTTCGGCCCGACAGCTGATGATTGAGACGCGCGCACCGTCGCACGACGACGCCTCCGCGCGGGCGAGCGATGAATGCGCCCGCTCGTGAGAATGCGCCGGCCGGGGCCGCAGTAGGCGAAAGCTACCGCGGGAGGAAGTCGTGCGGTGGCGGGCGGCTTCTAAAACTCGACCTCGGGCGATCCGCCGCGCGCAGGGCCTCAAAGGCGGGCGCGCTCGCGCGCTTCCGCTTGCGGTCGATTTCTTTGGCTAACTAAACTCTCGGTTGATCATCGCCAGGCTTTGTTGGCATTAGGCGAGTCGCGGCGTATTAACCCCAGGGGCAAGTGGAGGCGGCGGCAAAGGCGCTTCCCCGGGCCGCCCCGGGGCTCCGGGCCGGCCGACGCTCGGGCGGCGGCGGAAAGAATTTCCGAAGGGGTTTCCCGGCCGCCTCAAAGCTCGACGAATCGAGCGCAGGGGGAGGAGGGGGGGAGGGGGGGCGGGTGGGCGACCGAGGAATTTCGAACTCGGGCTGGGCGCGCGAGCCGGAGGTCGCCGGGCCTCGACGTCCCGGAGCGCGAGGGCGAAGTCGCGGGGGCGGCGGCGGCGTCGACGTCGACGACGCGTACAGAGAGCACGTAGGACGCGATAACCAAAAGCCGTGGCGGCGGCGCGACGCGGGCGCGCGGCGGTTGGCAGGACAGGGGAACGCGTCACGCGATCCGTGACTAATACGCTCGCGAGCCCGAGAGCTCGGGCCTGCTTGTTTAACAGAGTGTTATAATCTATTTACGTTAACATTACCAGCGTTTAACGTGCTTGCCTGCCGCCCAGTTGGGGGAGCGGGGCGAACGGCGGCGGCGGGGGCGGCGGGGGCTGAGGGGGCTGAGGGAGAAAGACAGAGAGAGAGAGAGAGAGAGAGAGGGTGGATGGGAGGAGGATGAGGAACGGAAGACGCGCCGCGGAAAGAGAGCGCTGATGGCGGTTGCGCGATGGGAAAGGGTTGGGGCTGCGCTGTGTACGTGCGTGTGCGCTCGTTGAACGCGAGGAGATAGGGAGCGGAGGATGCGGGGGCGGGGGGTGGGGGTAACGTCAACTGGAGAGTGAGGGAGTCAGAAAGAGAGAGAGAGAGAGAGAGGCAGCAACGTTCTCTCGGCCCTGCAGCAGACAGCACTCAAGAATTGTCGCGGGCATGTTAGGGCTTTTGGAAACAAGCGTTAATTCATGCGCTCGCTCTCTTGCATGGCGCGCGTGGAGCCTGCATTCCCAACGCTTGCTTCTTTCTCTGCCTTCCCACCCCCACATGATCCTTCTTTGCCTCTCCCTCCCACCCCCTCCCGCTCTCTCACTTTTATGCAAAAGCCATTCGCTCCATCCTTCCATTTCTCTCTTCTAGCTTTTGCACACACGGAGGGTACAGCCTGTCTTCGAATGCGTTCGAAATTCAGAATAATCTGAAGATTTATACGTCATAATCATGCTCTCACGAATTAACGGTTAATTTTATTTTAACCAATTAATAATTATAATAAAAAATATTCGATTTTATTTATTAGAAATCTTATTGTAATTTTGTGTTTATTTGTAAAATCGTATAAATATTTATAATAGATTTATTTGCGATATCTTTCAAAATTATATGTAAATACGTGAATAAATTGTATCATCAAGTACGATATTTACCCATTAAAACTCTGTGTCTTTACAATTCACAGTCCTGTAATTTTATAAAGGTAAATACATCTTAACATAATTCTAATTATAAGAATAAGTTTAAATTAAATTTATAAAATGTGATAAATCTCTTAGAAATGGAATTTACAAATAGTTTTCGTCAATTTAATATTTATTCCTATTCCACAATTCATCAAAGTCTGAAATTTTAGACATGTCTATAAAATCATATATTCGATGAATACTCGTACATGAAAATAAATTATCAAATCGCGTATCAAAATAAATTAAAATTTTGAAACCATACACAGTACATCTGTGGACACAACGTTACAATAAATTATTGAATATTGCAAATGATATAAATATTATCTGGAACTTTTTAATATTTCCTTAATATTTTTGTTGGCAACTTTTTATACAATCAAAGAATGATTATAATACAATTTAATCCATAAATTCTGATGGTAATAAATTATACTACAATGAAAAAACAAACACATTATATTTTAAATGAAAATATTCGCAGATCCTTTTAATATTAAGTAGAATTTTAAAGTATAATACATATCTTTTATGCATAATTTATAAATATATATGATATAATTTTATGTTGCAATTGTTAATCTTTTCAATACAAATATCTTATAATTAATAGATTCTCAACGTGGGTCCAACAACTCAGTGCGTTATCGCGTTGCTGAAAATAGATAAAAAATATTTACTGATATTTTCAAAGCCAGTGGTGAATTGAGCAAACGTGAATGGTAGAAATGCGATAGTTCTGACTATCAGTCACTCATTTATAAAAGAGGACATTTATCCGTATAATTCATTTGATTAAAGAACAACGATAATGAAATTAGACGAGAGCAAAATAATAAACTATTGTTACGAGAGCACTGTAGAATTCTATCCGTTAGTCGTAAGAATAACAGTCGATAACGAGACATTCAGTGGGCGCTTCTATCTCGAGGGCAGTTAGCCAAGAAAACTAAACACCGGGCCGGGAGTCGGAGCGAGCCCGATTTGCGACGCGCGCGAAGTAGCTCTTGCCGACGTTCCGCCGGCGGTAGTCTCCGCACAAAAGGACCTGTATAGGTCAGGAGGCCTCGGGTGCGCGCCCCTGGAGGACGGAGAGGCGCCCGCCCGCGCGACAATAGGGGTTAAATGCTCGTCGCCCCTGCCCCTGCCCCCAGCCTACTCCTTGCGCACCGCCCACGCCTCCTACCGATTACACTCGACTCGCGCCGCGATACGAAACGTCCTGGGAACTTTGGTATGCGCGCGCGATTATCTGCAGGTTACGTTCCAGCAATTATGAGGCTGGCACTCTAAGGCAAATCGCGAGGGAGCGCGTCGTCGACTCTGCGGGACAGGGGGAGACGAGGCATCAGCAGCGAGAGAGGAGGCCGCGCACGCGGGCGGCCAACTTGTTTGCCGTCCGTCCGCCGCGCCGTTTGCCTTCTCGCGTGCGCGGCGCCCGACATATGCTCGCGCCGCGCCTCGCCCTATTGTCCCTCTGTCACGAATGTAATTCTGCGGACGCGGGCTAATGCATAACACGGGGCTCGGGGCGGCGGCGGCGGCGGCGGCGCGGGCGGAAGCGACACGGCTACGAGAGACCGAGCGACCGAGCGAGCGCGCGGATCACCGGACTCGTCGCGGGCAGATGCGCAACTTTTGAATTCCGCCCGGGCGCTGGGGGACTGCGCTTTTTGATTCTGTTCCTTGCGGGTGGAAGCGGCCGGCGCTCGTACGTGCGGCTTACACAGCGACCCGCACGCGCGTCACGCTAATGCGCCGGAAGGAAATGGCGTTTGATCTAAAAAACAAAAAGAGGAGGGAAACCCGGAGGATAACAATTCCATTGCCGCGCTCCATATTTCTATAGATAACCGCGTTTAAAGGTCCGTCCATCCCGGGCCTGGCTGCTATTTGCTTTTGCCGACCGCCAAAGGAAGAGGCTCGAAGCGCTGAAAAGAGCGCCCTCCAGATGGACTAAATAAAGTTGAACAAACAAAAAACAAAAAAAAAAAAGAAGCAGAGGAACGAAGCCGAAAGTTCCGTTTATTCAAGAGGCCATAAATGGGTATTGTTCAAATCTAGAAGTTGGTGGCCGGGAAAAAAAATTAAATTAAACCCCGGGCTTTAAATTCAACAATTCCGCGGGCACCGGGAGTTTTATTTTATCAATCTTAAAGCCTCCCTATTCCCTCCCCCTGCCCGCGCGCTGCTCACCGCGCCCCGAGACCTCGCTTTTTTTACGATTATTCTTGGAAATTGAAAGATTTTTCCTGCCGGAAATGAGAAAGAGTCGGGCATTTGAAAACTCGTTTTCCGTGGGTATATCGCGCGCGCGCGCGCAGGCTTGTACGCCTATAGATACGCGGGAGGTGAGCGCGCCCGCCACGCTCGACGAAGCCCCGCGACGAAGCCCCTGGCGAGCGGTGGGGGGCGAGGGGGGAAAGAGGCGCAGATCTCCGTTGTCGCGGTCGCGGGCTAATAAAATTCGACGGTTTCGCCGACTGTAAAAGTTTATGGGGCAAAAGCGCTACGGCCAAGATTCTATCGGCGAGCGCTCGCGGCTCGGGCGGGTTTCGAGGGCGCGCAGGGGGCGCAGGGGGCGGCGCAGGAGCGCGCCTAAAACGAGGCTCGCGCTATCGCGACTGGGACCCCGGCAATTTAATATTTGCCCGGTTATAGGGATCCGTGCTGCGACGCCCTTGTTATGCACTCGTGCGTGCGCACGGGCGCGCGCATGCTCGCGTACGCGCGTATTTATACATAACGCCGATAGCACCGGAGGCTTATTTCGACTATCTTGGCTCGCTGCTCCTCCTCCTCCTCCTCCGCCCCGGCCGCGCGATATTTTTCGTTTTCTCCGCTGGAGCCGTACGGCGCGGAGAAATCTCGTCGTTCGATATAGAAAGGAGAGGGACGGCGCAACCTGTTCGCCAGCCCGGCGATAAGCCGGGCCGGGGCAAATAAAAGCTCGAACAAACGGGGCGTTGTATTTAACGTAGGATATGTATATGCATATATATATATATATATATATATATATATATATATATATATATACCTACCTGCTAACCGATGCGCGCCGCCGAGTCCCCCTGCATCGGTGCGAGCATCGGACCGGGCGTCGTCGCGAGAGGCGCGGGCGCGGAAACTTTTTACACGCGCAGTCTCGCGGCGAGCTCGTTATCTCGTCGCCTGCAAGGGCGAACGCTGATATAATGCTTGGCTGCGGGAGCGCAAGCCAAGCCGATCGTAAAAATTTCAACGATCGAAAACGAAAAGAGTCTCTGTTGCTCTTTCTACGACTCCCACCCCCCCCCCCCCCCGGCGCCGCCACGCTTTTTCACATCGCCTCGCTGGCGAGTCTCCATTCTTTCGAATTTAAAGCCGGTGCATTTATTCTGCCCTATCTTCTCTCAACGTTTACTTAGCTCGAGTTTTTTCTTTTCTTTCGTGTATTCCTTGCAAACGAGACGATGGACTGCAAAGTTTACCCGAATAAACTGAATAAAGTAATGGAAACGTAGCAGCTGGGACGCGTGCAATTCGCTAAACATGTTAAACAACTATTGAGACGGCTGTATGATCAAAGAATTTCGTCAAAAATATGATAAAGAGGGAGAAGTTTTACTAAATAATCCTGGCAACTGATTATATTCAAAAAATTAATAACGATAAAAACGATATTTCTGCCATCGCGATAGTTCTATATATATATTAATGAAAAATAACCTAGCTAAAGAGCTATGTTTGCGCTTTGCCGTACATGAATCAGCACGCTCGGTGAGTATATGTTCAGGTAAAGGCAGAGCAGGAGCTCGCAGAAGCTAATAAACCGAAACATGGCTCTATAAAAAGGAAACATCTGTTTCAAATAAAATAGAATCTCGGAACTATCCGTACATATATCACCGGAGTGGAGGCCCTTTTTCCTTCGCGATACTCGCGCGATATGAGCTGCACGTGCGATATCAGCGAAAGTTTCCGGTGTGTGTATATATATATATATATATATATATATATACGTTTGAGGGTTGCGGTAATGCGGGGGAAAGAAAAAGCCAAAGAAAGAGAGAGAGAGAGAGAGTGTGTGTCTGATAGGGAGGTGGAGGGAGATGGGCGACGTCTCGAAGAGGAGAAGAAGAAAGGCGGCAGTGGCGATGGAGGGTGCGAATTACTTCGAGCGCTGGCCTCCGAATTATATGATTCACCTGCTTCCTATTTTACGACGTTTATATTACACGCCACACTGCGGCGAAATCTTGGCTCTTCTCTCGCCAATGTACACCCCGCACTTTTATATATATATATATATATATACGCTTCCACTCGCTTCTTCGTTTTATACTATGTATTTTCTCGCTAAAACTCCTACTTCACCTAAATGCATTTTCTTCGGCTTTTTCTACATAGCTAGCTCTGTATATATATATATATATATATATATATATATATATATATATACATAGACTAAGGGACCCTCGTATTGTAAAGCAAGCCTCTGGCGATATGAAACTGTTTGCTTCTGGGGAATAACTGCGCTGCGCTCAAAGTACTTCTTAAAAAGAAACTAAAGTATTGTTGCTTTCGGTCGAAAATATTGTTATAAAAATTATAGTCCGTCTGACCCGAAAGAGGCATTGTAAATACCAATCTAAAACCTCATAAGCACTCATTCCCATCAGCAGTTGTAAATAAAAATTTTGCCTGGCTCTACTTTTTAAATGGGTTGTAGAGCACAATTTTGCTGGCGCTGTCAAAGATAGAGGAAGCGTTGGATAAATTTTTCTTCACAGCTAGTTATGGATTATTTCTATAGTCTGAGGACGGAGATTCTAGCAACGTTTGTCAAATTTTTATTGAGCGATTAAACGTTGATAATATCTCGGTAAATAAGATTAACGGAATTTCGTCTATAATTTGAAAGGGCATATCTCCTTACACAATAATGCGAAGTCACTAATGCCTCGGGTATCGTATATAGATTGTTGTTAATGTCGGCCATGAGCAGGCATTAGTCTGATAAATAGTAATGGGCTTTATTGGCGGAAAATCAGAAAATATGACAATAAGCATACGAGTATTTTCCTACTCTGTTCCCCAACCCTGCACCCAGCCTCCTCTGCGCGGCTCCTTGTTTTTCTTAGGGTACGCCGGACTAGCGGCCATAAGCGCCGAAATATGGAGCTCGACTTTATTATATTTGCCGGCCATAAGGAGACTTCATCGGCTATTTAAGTGATACATTGCCATCGGATGCCGACGTCCATCGTTCTTTCTCGCTTTTCTCCCTTTCCCAATCTCCGTTTCTATTCTCCGTACAAAGGCGCCACGTCCCAGTTGTATTTTTCTATTCTTTTACGTCGAATATTTTATGGTTTTATAGAACCTTATCAACTTATTAATAGTAAAATCATTGCTTTGAAACTAGCTCGCACCGATACGGATGCAGGAAATTTTATTTTACTTTATATATATATATATATATATATATATATATATATATATATATATATATATTAGACATATACGAGATAGCTGATTATGTCTAGTACTATATCAAGCTATAAATCGGTATATTTTTGAGCAGCGGTTGTAAAGCGTGTGAATCCACTGGTTGTCGGCCAAATTAATAGAGCGCAGTATTTCTAAAACGGGATATACGAGATACGCGGTACGCTTAGATAATAAAGGCTGAAACTTAAAAAAAAAAGGAAAAATAAATTTCGATGCTTTTGGTGCTCGCTATTAATTGTCAAATATTATAAAAATTTGGAGGCGCACTAAATTAATAAAACGAAATCCGCGCGCGGAGTGCCGAAACCTTCCGAATGAATGCTCACTTGTTGCTTATCAGCTGCACTTATTCTCGGTGTATAAGTATGTATAGTGTATATATATATATATATATATATATATATATATATATATATATATATATATATATAGAACGTCAGAGTGCGGTGGATTCGGGCTGAAAAATGTGTTTAAGCCCGCGCGCGCGCGCGCGCAGCGATAGCTACTTATCAGAATTGCTCTGTTTGCATTATACGCCATAAACTGCGTTATAAAATCCAGACGGTGCGGGCATATACATGTCATATGGCATCCCGTAAATTTACGGTCCTCTTATATTAAAAATGCATACAGACCGGGACGCGTTACAGGACGCGGCGGCTGATAAACTTACCTGACGGCTGCGCGTCTCGTTGACTGCAAATGGGGGAGGGAGCCAAAAAAAAAAAAAAAAACACAGAGAGAAAAAAGGCAAAGCCCGATACCCCCGGATCGAGCGGGCGAGCCGCGTGACTCTGGCTCGCGGTCGAAATGGAAAATTATACAAGTTTAATTCAATTACAACAGAAACACAAAGAGTTTTTTTTTTGAAAATACGCGGAGCCGAGATACTCTGACTTATGAATATAATGATATATCAAGAAAAACTTTTAAATTATAAATATTATAACTTTGAGATTTTAACTATTGCATTTTTGTATAGAACGACTACATGCTACGACTACATATAATATAATATGTTTCGTTTTATTCAAGTGCAAATAATAAAAAGTTTTTATTATTCGATTTACGTCATAAAACTAAATAAATACTCACAAATGTATTGTTATCTAATAAAAATACATTTATAGAACATATATTAATTAATAATTTGATTAGTATAATTGAAATATATATATATATATATATATATATATATATATATATATATATAAATCTACTAACTGCAAAAAATCTAAAGTTTCATAAAGTTGATACTAAAACTACTAAAAAATAAAACTAAAAAGTAAATATAAATTGAAAATGAATTCAAAATTGTAAGAAACATTATTTTCCTGTAATATGAACGTAATCAGGTAGATTCACATTCAACAATTGAATAATTTCTAAATGTGGATACGTACTGAATTATTTTAACTCAAAAACTAAAAAAACAACAAAAATCTACACATTTCACTTCGGCATTTATTATAAATCTTACCAGCGTTTATTTATTAAAATTTTACCAGCGTTTTTAATTTAAAAGAAGTATTTATTTATTGATTAGTACTTTCTGTATTACAATAATTCGTTACTGAAAATGAAAATTATCACGACCCATAACATTAATTTTCTAGTAATAAACTAAAGAAAATATTTAATAGACAATATTTTTAATAATTTAATTTAATGAAATAATAAATCTAAATTATCCAGTTCTAAATGTTTTGCATACCTCTCGTAAGTTTACATCGTAATTTCAGTTTCCTGAACTATTTTAAAGAAATTATTAAATAATTACACTATCAATTCTTAATTAAACGACATGTAAATGAGGGAGATTCACAAACGGGATGCATGAAATCGATCTGTCTTCAGGGAACGAAGGGAAACCTTAAGAATCTCACTTTCTACGCAGCGACAGCAAAAAAATTTATTAGCAAAGAACACTAAAATGAAAATTTGTAAAATTTATAAAGAATTGTTGTAAAAATTTGTAAAGATAACACTAAAATGTAAAATAACTATTTGGCACCTTTCGTACCAGAAAGTCCAATTGTTTTTGCCTCGTTGAAGAATACTGCTACACCTTACAAGGAATCAAAAATCTGTTTTCATGTACAAATAGGGTGCATCAAAATAAAATGTCGAGTTAGAGGCATTCGAAAGACGATTGCATAATCGCAATGAGTAAAAGGAAATAGAAATGAAGCGCGCGACGAAAGGCCGGGAGATCCCCTCCACGTTCGATCGGCATTTTATCGCCGGGAACAATTCGCAAATGCCGCTCATTACTTGAGTACGAGATGGGTATGGGACCCTTAAAACCGCCTAACTACCCTTTGTCTTTAACGAATGCGTTCGCCCGCCGTTTTAACCCCTTTTCCTCTGCGAAACATAAATAATGATCGTCGCTAATTTGGTTCGCAGCCCCTTGGACTTGCCTACCCCCTCCCTCCCCCCCGCGCCGCCAGCCCCAAGCCGCTGCCACCCTCTTTATCTCCCGTTCGGGCGCGTATCCGCGATGCGCCTTGCCGTAGCTCTCTTATACGGCGGCTGTGTATAAACCGTGCAATTATAATGCCCGCCACATTAGAATTTATACCGGGCCGAGCTCTTTCTCTTCTCTCCAGCCCCCGGCCCCCGCTTCGCTCCGTCCTCCCTTGCCCTCACTCTCTCTCTCACTCTCCTCGCTGAGCCGAGTGCCGCCTTACGCGCCACCTTTTTTCCCCAAAGCTTATGTCCTCTTAATCCCGCCCTGAAATATTTTTCCGGGGCCCGGAGCTGCGAAGCCGGCGTGGCAGAGGGCGCTCGCCCGCTAAATCGGTCGGGTACTTTGTCCCGCGGTCTCGCCGCATTCGGAGGCTCCGCCTTGAATTTATCGCCCAGCGATCTCGTATACGCGATCCGCAACGTCGCGGCTCGAAAAATCCGTTCCGCGAGCTCTCCCCCATACGGACGGTAGATCGTAAATTTCGTCAATTAGCTCCTCGAACGAAAAATCGTCGATCGGACAAATTGGAGCATCGCGGCTAATAAATATCGAAAAGATATTTATCACGCGTCTATCGACGCAGGCCAATTACAGGAGCGAAAAAGTCGCCGGATTTCGAAAAGCATCGGCGCGAAATAAACGCGGCAGACAATAAACATGGGAGGGGAATTGCGCAATGATTGCGCGCGCGCGCGCGGCACAATGGCACAATAAACATTCGCCCGATAAAGAGGAGCAGCTCGCGCGGCAATCGGGTTGTTAAATTATATCGCAGCTGGGGCGCGTATAATCGACTGCCGTATGCGCGCCTGCGCGCGCGCGTACGTACGTATCGGGCGGGGAGAGAATTTGCGAGATCTGGGGATATTTCTACTGAGTATAATGCGCAGCCACATGGGCGATATTAAATCAAATCGGATTCGAGAGCTCGCGCTCGAGTCGAGCGGCGACAGAGGGCGCGGCGCCTATACGTGTGCCTGTAATGGCGCGCGCGCACACAAACACGCATGTATATATAGTGGCGCGTCGAGTGGCACCTGACAAACTCATTGGGCCGGCAAATTGAATCATTCGCCGTTCAATTGCTCCGCACTGATATGAGCCCGTCGAACCTGCCATCCGCTATTTATCACCCTCGCTATCTCCGACATCAGCGCCGATTGAATTTTACACGCTCCAACTCACGTTTTATCGCGTACCCCCCCCCCCCCCCAAGCCCTGCACGCAGCTTCCTGCGTTTCATTTGTACCCGGCATTATTAAAAATTACCAACTTTTCCGCTGTATTTGCCACTTTGACGCTTTCGCCATTGATAATTATCGACTCGTTCGGTTCGCCGTCTGCTCGAATGCGCAGCGCTCTTTCAATGTTGCGCATTGTTCGCAGAAGGTATATTACACGCTCAATGTTCAACAGCTTGATATATTCAAATTTAAGAATTATGTTACATTTTTAACAATATCAATGTATATTTGCTTTGAGATGTTCTCACTTTTTACCGCGCGTATAATATCTTCGTCTGTGGTGAGAACAGTGGTCCGGACCATTACAATAGGAACTACTTTTACATATACACCCAACTGCAATTGTCGAAGCCAAAATTATAATCTCAACGATTTTTGAAAAACTAGAAAGAGAAGCATATTGTTACGCGCGGCTTGTAAATAAGGCAAATCGATGGAATTAATTCGTGTCGAGGGTGAGGCGGAGGGCGTTGAAAACAAAAAATTCGGGGAGGCGACGAGCGATTAAACAGTGGAGTCAGCTGGCGGCGGACCGCTCGCCGCGAAATCGATGATGCAAGCGCGTAGCGAAGGCGTCGGGCGTGTGACGCGATCACACGGCGCGCGATGTGTGAAATGGAGCGCGCACGTTCCCGCCGGTAATTATATGTATCCTATCCCTGCCCCCCTCCCAGCGCGTATATCTGCTCTGCGAGGGAGAGGACGCGCGCGCGCGCGCGCGCGCGTGTGCGTAGACAGACCGAGCCGGACGGTTATATAGCACGTATACGCATATGCGCTCGAGCGCGGCCCGATGCAACTACCCCCGCCACCCCACTCCCGCCCGCCCGCGCGTCGCCCCTCCTCGCGCCCATATCCGCCCGGGCGAGCGCGTACGCGTGCATCGTCGATACACTCGCCGCTGCGTCACTGTCGCAGCGCTGCACTGCGGCAGTCGTCGGCGCGTCGACGCTGCCCCCGCCCGCCTCCCCCCCCCCGCCGACTCACGACCGGCCGCGAGCGCGCTCCCTGCTCGATATCGCGCCGGACCGCGTCGAGGGCGTACGTACGCGCAGTTTTTTATTCAAATTATTCGCGCGCCACCCCGGCTTTTTTCGCGCGCGGCCACGTGAGGCAGTCGTATAAAAAGATGAGGTATTGTACGGTTTAAGGGGCTCCTGGCATGTTATGCAACGATAAATAACGCTTTAAAACTCTCTTTCCCGGCGGATTATTGAATTATTCGCCGCGCTCCCTTATCCCCCAACTCCGTACTATTTATTATTCCAAGATACGTGGAAAGCCAGCAGATTGCCCAGCGTTACTTTTTGCTCCCCTCTCAAATTGATTCGCAATGCGATGCTCGCGTACTTGGCGCATTTCCTTGCACGCAACCTTCCGAAAGATTTTAGCTGATTACGGCAATCCAGAGTCCAAATAATTAATTAACTCCGGATTTTTCCCTTTTTCTCGCAATTTCCTTTTCATTATTTTGTTCTTTTTTTTGTTTTTACCTCGAGATGCCAACTGCTCGGGTTTAAAATCGTACAGGTCTTATATACATATATTAATGGGGTAAACAATAACAGGACTAGGCAGGAGTAGTTCTTTCAAAGAGAGATGGGAGAGAAAACGAGTAATTGCGAAATAAATTAATTTGATGGACGGAGATGAAACGCGAATAAAGAAGGAAGGCTGACAAACAGAAAGGAAAAAAGAATAAAAGGCCTATGGCGGGACACCGAGGCGGGGCGAGTTTATTCGGTGCATTCCACATATATAGAGCGCGGTAATTAGAAAATTGACGGGGACTCGACGTGCGGAGGGAAGTGACTGGGGGAGGGGGCGGGCAGAGCGGTACGCGCATATACAGAGGGGAAGGCCGCGCGCGACAATCGGGAGACAGCGCGAAGGTAATAATAACGAGAGTACGACACCGAGTGCGTGTATATAGGTATACACGGGCGTAAGCGCACCGATGGGGCCGGGGGCGGGAGGGGGGGGGGCCGAAGCAGACACGCTCTCGGTCCTGCCGCACATGGTGCGCCGAGCGCGCGCGTGTTCCGAGCCGGAACGATTTCACGGCGTCGGATATAACGCCGCGCCGGGCCCCCAGCTCGCGGCGCCGGCTGCGCGCGCAATAGCCGCCTATTGCACAAATCACACGCATTATTGACTGCTATTGTATCTGCCGACGCGTATCTACCTACGGGCGCGACCGAGTGTACGGCGAGCGGCGCGCGGAGCGGGCGCGGGAGCGGGCGCGGGGAGCCGCAAGAGGGAAGAGGAGGCACATCGCGCTGAGAGCCTGGCGGGGGCGGGGAGGGGGGTTGGCCTCGCATTGTTCCAGAGCGTATAGCCCAAGATCCGCTCCCTCCTGTGTTCGCGCCGACGACTCTATTGCGAAATCGCTGCTCGGCTGCGTGTTCCTGTATATGCGTGTGTGTGTGTGTGTGTGTGTGTGTGTGTGTGCGCGCGCGTACCTGTGCCAACGCGCCGCCTCTTGCTTTACGAACGACTGTTAATTAAAATTTTCCACGGCTCGCTGCGATACCTATAACGTACCGGTGCGCTGCCGTTTTTCGAGGCGCAGAGACGAGCGAGCCTCGTAACAATGCGAGCGAGCGCTGTTCGGCCTCTCGTCCCGATCGCGTAAATATCCCCTATATACGTATTTGGATCGAAGTTTGGACGTGGAATTGCGACTCGCGGCCAAGTAGAGGGTGTTTTGTAACTAGGAGTATAAATTTACAGTCGATGAGAATTGGATGAGCTACGACGCGACTTATTTAAGTTTGCTAGAAAAAATTGGCGATTTTTTGTTGCAATTTATAACTACATGGCTCAATTATTGGCAATAGATCTAGCAGTCATCTTGCTCGATTAATTGGAAATACTTAGTTTTTTAAGTAAACGCAGCTAGTCTGCTATAGATTGCCGACTGATCAAATACACGAAAGACTCCAATACACGAAACTGAAATTACAGATTTAATGCAGATAAAGGCTGAACATATTTATTACAATAATTTATAATATAATTTTTACAGATAATGAAATAAGGCCCATATGTACTTGATCTATATGGACAGAACTATAAATAGTCGTTAACAATAATATATTTAATACATATAGAGGAATAAAATATCTGTGATGTATGCACCTTTACTACATCTGTCCCGATCATAATATTTTGAATAATTCGATGAACAATGTTCATCCCGTAGCATATAAAATGTTTCACAATGTTTAACGTATCACTGAAATTTAGATTCCATTCTTTTTATGATGAAATAATTTATGCAAATGTAACATAGCTTGCATAATTATCAATTCGACCAAGAAACATTAATCAAAATTTAGATATAATAAGTTTCGTATTACTTTCATTTTTTCGAAGTCCGAAAATGATGATGTACTTTACTTAATAGTATAATTAAATATTTTTCAATTATTTAATTATCAATTGAGAATATCAGAATGTACTATTGTTTAATTAGAAAATGATTTTTTTAACGTTTAAAACGACAATGCTTAATTAAATTTGCTATCTACAGGTGAAAATTGCTTTTGAATTACTATTTAGAACATATAAATTTTAATGAAACAATAAAAAAAAACATCGAACCAGTATTCACGTCTATCAAAATAAAATAACAGATGGCATGTTTGTTCAAAAACGAATCGAGCAGTTTTAACATTTCAATGATTGAGTGATTACTTAGGAAGCTCGCCGAATACACCTACCTCTTGTTATTTCTCGAGCGGTGCGCTGCATCTTATGGAGTATGTTTACCCGAGTCTCTATCGTGAAATGTGAGATCCCCGGCGCGGCTTCCGTTTACCCGAGTCCCGCAGATAGGCGGCGACACTTGCTTATTTAACGCTCGAACAAATACGATCGGTTCGTACAAATACGCGTCTCGCGATCCCCTTCCCGCGTCTCCTTATCGTCCGTCGATCGAGGCTTAGGAATTTCGAGGCAACTGGAAGATTCCGTAATCGCGCTTGCTCGCCCATTCGCTAGTCCTGCGGCATTGGGGCGGTGAAAACGGGGGAGCGGGGAAGCCCAAATTTCGTGTCGACTTATTCTAATTGGTATTGCCACTGTGGTCACAATTGAAAATGCAAAGAATTTCGTTGAGTAATAATAGTATGAAATATAAAGAAGTCGAGCCTTTTGAGCTCGGCGACTATCCGAATTCAGGGAAATGGTCCAGGACCGTTTGCGCGTCGCGGTGATTTTCATCGCTCCCATAAAGCACTCGCTTCCGGGATACGTTGGCAGGGGAGAGGCTGCTCTCCTCCTCCACCTCACTCTCTCTCTCTCTCTCTCTCTCTCTCTCTCTCGCCCCGCTCCCCAAGCTCCGCGGACGCTCGATTCGCACTAAACAGTATCCTGTAATTCGGCGGGTGTGGCAGGTTATACGGCGCGGTCGAAAAATCCGTCGGACTCCGCCGCTAATAAACTAAATACGGCATCGGAAATGACCGCCGGTATTATTTATACTCGCCCCCATGACGGCGCTTTTAATGCGCTCTGCCCGCGTTCGCCCCTCCCCTGCCGCCCCGCGCATTCGCCGGCTCTTTATCTAAAGAGCGCGCTCGCATGCATTGCGTATAAATATATATATATACATATATACAGACACACACACAGAGAGTTTATACATCGCAATAACGTTATTAGGTGGTTGACATCCGGTATAAATTTCACCGCCGTCCAACGCCGAACATCCCCTTTCCCCTCCTCACCTTTCCCTCTTTTACGCGTTACAAACTAGACTCGCGCGTGGCCCGTTTTCTCTCACCCCTCCCCCCTCTCTCTCTCTCTCTCTCTCTCTCTCTCTCTCTATCTCACTCTCTGGCGTTCGCGACACATCGCCACTGCAATATTCCGCGATTCGGGCGCTTCGCCCGGCGCCCTCCACCCCCGCCCGCGGCCCCCTTCCCGATCCGCGGAAACGCGATGATAAAAATATTATTCGTTAAACTCTTCCCGGCGCTCCGGCGGCAATTTTCGGATCTGTTTGCGCTCGGGGGCTGCCGCTCGTCCGTTGTTCCCCGTTCTGTAATTGCACGTTATCCGATGAAATTAAAAACGAAAAACAAAAAGTTTCATTATATAATACGTGGTAGATAGCAACCATTTAGGATGGAAAAAATGTAAAATAATTTTCGCCAGATATTTGCATAATTTTGCATAATTCGGCTGCTCAAATATTTCGTTTTAATTCAATTTTCTCTTTAAATCCGACCTTAAATAATTCGAATCTACGAAATCACCCTTATCCGTGAATTTAATAAATATTTAATGGCGATTGCGCGTTCGACGATAGCCGTGAAATCTTGCACGAGCCATTGAGAATTAATAGGAGATAAATCCAAGTCTAAATTAATAGGGAGAAAGTTTAAATTGATCGAAATATGTATATGGGAAGCGTCGGGCTTACAGGTTCGCGCGTTCATCGGCGTGACCCGCTTGACGAGCTTATGTGTATAATGCGCGCTTGAAAGGCCGGCATTATCGGAGCCTCGACCGGCAGGAAATTATTGATAATCGCATCAATATCCGCGCAGTAGTCGGGCGGCGCGGCTTCACGATGATTTATGGCTAATCCGATGAGTATCGACGCAGATTGAACGAGATATTGACATTATTAAAGTACGGTTTGCGGCGATTTTAACTGCCTGCGGTCGAGCGGACACCTAGATTCAAACTCAATTCCACCTGGCCAGTTTTATGAACGAAGGTCAACGTGTATTTTTGCGTTTGTTTTTAATTTCATGCATAACAGAAACGTAGATGAGAACTTGCTTGATTCATAATGGTCCTTCGATAAAAATATCATCCAAATACTGAAATATAATTTCTTTTATAGCATGCGCTACATTCCTTTAGAATAGTCTGATAAGTCAGATGGAAAGGTAACGTATAATAGTTCTTTTTAAAAGAATGTTTAGCTAGCTTTAAAATATGTGATACCGAAATAATTTTTACTTTAAAATATGTAGAATAATAATTATTTCGAAAACATACGTGAAGTATTAGAAACAATGAAATTATTATATCAACAAATAATCCAATGAGTTTATAATATTTCCTTCTGAAGTGCAAAGCGAGCACGTTATTTTAACTAAATGGCTTACAGGAGAATCCTCTAATTAGCTATAAGTATTGTTGATTTCATAAAGCCCTTTTACGAAAGTGAACGGGGTAATTGGTGACAAATAAAAGTTTGATCAATGGCCCTTCGCGCGCCGTTTGATTTGCTCTTGGCAATTTTATAATCCGTAAAAATACACCGGGGCGGGGCGCGAAAAAGAACGCGCAGGCGAGGAAGAGAGGAAAGACGATAACGACTTTATGCATGCAGTTGAAGCGTGGCTGAACGCTCTCGTTTCGCAGGCGAGCGGGCGCAATCGGTCGTTATTGGAAAAGCGGACGAGCTGCAACGCAGAGCGAGGGGGCGGGGTGGGTGGGGGCTCCGGAGGACGAGAGAAGAAATAAAGAGAAGAGAGAGAGAGAGAGAGAGAGAGATAGGAGTGCAGAGGGCGAGAGGAAAAAGGACGGGAAGGTGGAGAGAGAAACGAGAGCCGAGCGATATATCCCGTCGGTGAAGCGAGGCTTCATTATGTCCGCACTTGAATGCGTCAACTCGCACTCTCCCGCCTCCGTCGGCTTATAAGGTAAAATTTTAATGAACCGTGTGTACTCGACTTGACTCGCGGCTGAACTTCGAGCGGTAAATACGTCATTTTGCCACCGCGGTGCATGCGGAGCGTACCTCTTCCACGCCCCCCCCCCCGCCGGCGGATCCCCTCGCCACGACGTCGTTTTCTATACGGGTCCGCTTTATTCGTCGCGCGGTTTATTCATTAAGTCGCGCGATCGAACGCGCATCGCTCTCGACGCGGACGCTCGGCTCGGATAGATTCCCGGCTTTTGGATAAATATCAGAAAGAGACGAGCCGCATACCCGTATCGATGAGTGAAACAGTTTCATAAATTGCTGCAGTCAAAGCGGTTTTTTTCGGTGTTCGTTCGCGTACCGAGCACCATTGCGTTGGCTTAGCGTCTGCCACGATACTTCTTCGAGAACGTGAAAATAAATAAAACTATATTGCAATTCTGAAATCGAATTGCATTACTATCCCGACGAATAAAGTATTTCAGTTACGATTCGTATTTCACGGCACGCGGAGAAAAAATATAAATGCAAATTTATAAAGATAATTCCATGGTTCGAGTGCGCCTGTTTCGGCCAAAGGTCGTGGGGAACGAACGAACGAACGAACGAACGACCGAAAGAAGTAGACGGGGAGGGCGGGAATTTTTGTGCAGTGAAAATATAGAGGCGGCGGGAGGGGGCTCGAGGGGGGCGACGACGAGTGGACGGCCAGCGCTGCAGGCGCTTTAATGATAATCCGCAAAAGCGGGAGAAGAGGCCAATCCGTCATTAGCGAAATGGTTTGTTTTCGCACGAATCCAATGGACTCATCGCGGCGACTTTTCGGTCGCTCGCGTGTCCGCGTCGCATATGCGCGCGCGTGCGCGCGCGTGTGTGTGTGTGTGTGTGTGTGTGTGTGCAGGAATAAATCAAAAGTGCGCTCGCTCGGCCGTTAGGCCGCGATATCGCTCGCGCGCCGCTCGACGGCATCGGAGCATATTTATGGGCTGCAATTCAATGATACACACGCCGTATTTCCCGGTCGCGTAATAGTCAATATTTCCATCAGAAGCATAACGCCCCCGCGTATACGGGGGCCGAGTCACGCCCAGGCTGCTTTATGAGATTTCGAGGGGGTGGGAGAGGGGGCGGGGGGGGGGGTAGAGGCGCATTTGACAGGATCGCCTCTCCCGGCGTTTACCAGTTGTTGCTATTTATTCGCGGCGTTACATCGCTCGGACGGTCGCGCCGCGCCGAGAGTCGAGTGTCATTATTTGCATTATAAGTGCCGTCGACGCGACGAACGACGCGCGCATTATAGAACTCTCCTCTCTCGCTCTCGCTCTCGCTCTCTCTCTCTCTCTCTCTCTCTCTCTCTCTCTCTCGTGGCCGCGCGACACTCGTTCACGAGGCCGTTTCTCTGACGCAGGCCGCTCTGTCTATATCGACGAAAGTGACGCGCGCACCCGACTAATCGCCGATGTACGTATGTATGGACATGTATGTGATCGACACCAGTTTCCGATTTCGACGCACCTTCCCCCCCCCCCTGGATTATTGAACGTACGGTATCTATGCCCGCTCGGTGCTTTATTCTAATTCTATTGGGCTCGCATTTGACGGCTTTATTATCGTAAATCCGCGCAACGCTTTGTTAATTGATGGTCAGTTAAATTCTATTAGTATTAAAGTTCGATGTCATTCGAATTCTACTGCTCGGGTAATTACATCGTGGTAATTACATCAAAGTTCACATCACTGATAACAGATATTCAGAAAAAAATGGTCTAAACTCAGAAAGTGGAACAACTGTTCCTACGTATTTTTCACTAACAACTCCAAATCTACCAAGAAAAATAACATTAAAGAAGGTGTGGTTGACTGAGTTCGAGTTAGATGTAAACGTAAAAAATGAGTCGTTTCGAGAATATATGTAAGCTTGGATTGCTGAACAACATCTAAAATATTTTTGGAGCTTTAAAATGAGTAATAGGTCTCGTAAAATTAAAAGAAGTATACAAAATTTATAACAAACATCACCACAATTATTTTACACGGTCATCTGCGATTTAATCTAGACATGATTAAACTAATTTTTCAAGGTTAAGATGAATTTTCATATGAAAATTCGATAAAATAGAAAATTTTTGACGTATTTAACCTACAGATTGTCTAGTAAAGACCATTGAAAGGTGCATATAATTCTGTTCTCGTTACAAAAGAATTACTCACCATTAGATTATTTAAAATCAATATATATATATATATATATATATATATATATATATATATATATATATATCATAGGACAAAATTGAATTTCGCGCAAAAACAAATTTCTTCATTTTCAGAATAAAAATTAGTCCTGTACTTGAGCGGATAAATCATAATCGCTCGTTCAATGCGCGAATAACCCCGAAAAAATTTGCCGGCTCTATTTAAAAATGTCGTAATATAATTCATTGTTTCAACGGTAAGTCTGAAGTGTATACGTATTTCGTTCGGTTACGCGTACGCACTCAAACCAGAACGAGACTTTTCGCGCTCGGCACGGTCGGCCCGTATCATTAAGCGTCCCTAGTAATTACTACTAAATAATTTGGCCATCCCCGCGATATTTGTCGGTCGTTCAGAAGCGAGGCTCGTATCTCTTCCCCGTCCACCCGTTGCGCCCCACCCCCTCCCGCCTCTCATTTCTCGGCCAACCTGCACACGTGCCAACGCGGGCGCGCGCGCGCTCGCACACACACACCCACACACAGATTCACACGTGTAAATTCCGCGAACGACCGAGTCCGTTCGCCATTGCCCGACCCTATGAATTCCGCATGAGTATCCGACCTCTCGCGCAGCGCGCCGGTCGCCCGCTGTTCACCGGCTCAAGTGGAAATTGAAGTGAAATATGAAAATGCGAGAGCTAAAGCGCGGAGCCGGGGTGCGCGGGTACGGGCCGCAGGCCTCGCGGACGCGCGGCCCGCGCTCCCCGTATTTTCCCGGGGGGAAAAGATTTTGCAGTCCGGTGTACTGCTTGAATGCCTAATCCGTACAATATCCTCGCACGGCTCCTTTCGTATTATCGTCCAGTATTCGACCGCCGGCACAGCTTGCCCATTCGATTTGCGACGCACGGCGCGGTCGGTCCTGTACATCGCATTGTTCGTCGGCACTTCCATCGTCAATATTATCCAGCATGGTCGTTTATTAATATAGACATAAAATGTTTCTAATATTATTCGTTGAACGAAATATGAAGCAAAGGAAATATATAGTTTGTATGTAATATTTGTAGGTCCAATGAATATCAGCACATTTATTTTCGGGGGACAGCATAACGCAATGAAAAATAGGAATATTCTGCAATTTTCAACAAGAAAATTCATTTTCATCTCGATTTTCACGACATTTAAGTATAAAAAAACTAGATGAATTATTCTAAATGAGATTCCTGCCAGTCCTATAATTTCCACCTGATTTTGTAAATCCCTCGAAACAAAATTTAAAATTCACGTTTCTACCTACATGTAAATATACTAGTATTCGTTGGGGGGGGGGGGGGATGTTCATTAAACTAAATATATTACGTTGCGGAAAAAAATTTTCTATAATCAGTTTTTACAAATTGAAACGGGCGAAAAAATTATTTCGAAAGTTTTTCGCGCAGTCAAGATTGATTGCATTGCGAGGGAGAGGCCGGAGCGCGGATAAAATGTCCTCGGATCGGTCGGCGGCAGAAAAAATTCCACTGCGCGGGCGATCACGCGGAACGCGGCTCGAAGGGGGGAGGGTGGGAGGCGAATATCCGCGGGGCTCCGGTGCACGGGGAGGGCAGAAAAAGAAGGGCAAAGTTATCGTTTCGGCTCGCGCGACAGCGTGTCACGCGCAGCCCGCGACGTTACGCCCGTACTCGGCCGCAGCGCGCGCGTCGAGCACCGGCACCCGCCTAAATAACCGCGACGATGCACCTACACACGCGCGGCTGCGGACGCTGCACCGCGACCGGGGCTTGCGAAAGCCAGGGGAAGGGTCGGGAGGAGTGTCGATACCAACCGTCCGTGTCGAAACGAAGCTCGAAGGGGGGGGGGAGTGGCGGGGTGGCGAGAGGGTGCGCTAGCCGGGAGAGTCGCTGCACAGCCGCGCTCTTTTCCGACGCGCTGCGCGACGAGAGTGCTCGAACGGCGCCGTGCAACTGACACCAAACAAATCTGCGGTTGTCCCGCCGCTCGCGCGAAAAATCCCCCGGGCGCGCTCGGGAATCGACGGGATCCGACCCCTTCCCCGCCCCTCTCCCTCCAATTTCTCCTCCTCCTCCTCCTCCGCTCGCTCGCCGCGTACATGCGCTCGTCTTGGTAAATCGTTCGGCTCGCCAATGAGAAGCGAGTCCCGGTGTTAGTTCCTTAGAAATCTATTATTCCCGGCAGAGGAGCGGGATTCCCCTCAACGAGGCGAAAAAACGCCGCGGCGCGACGCGATGGTCGACGGGCCGATGCAGCTGCGAGAGCGTCGTGCGCGCCAGCGACGAAGCCCCGACGGCGGACGAGAGGTTTATTGAATTAGCGACGGGGCGAACGAAACGAGACGAGCCGGCTGGGCCCTCTATCCTCGACTTTGTCTTGACTCCCCCGCCCTCCATCCCGCCCCCTACCTCCTCTGCCCAGCAGCGAGCAGTCGCAAGTCCCTGATCGCCGCGGCCCGGAGCGCGAACCGCGCGTCACGACTCCGGCGCGAGTGCATCCACATCCGGTCGCAAATACGAATTTCCGAGGCGAATTATACGTACGTGTATTATGCGCGTCGGGAGCGTGCCGGCGGCGCGCCAGGGGTGCGCGGGGCGGGGAAGGGCGCGATCCTTATCGCCCGGCTGCGGTGCGTCATCCGCGCAATCGAAACCGATTAACTCGGCGGGGCAGGGGGGAAATGGCGTCTCGCTCGCACTGCTGCCGGGCTTTTTTGCGCGCCGGCCAATCGGACTCGCCGTTAAAATATACGCTGCTGCGGGCTCCCTTCGCTATTCCCTCGATCCTCCCGTTTCCTCGGCGCTCGCGACGCGAGTATCGGCATTTTTCGGTCAATTGCGGCTCGTTAAGCCGGTTTCGCGCAGAAACTCCTAGCGACCGTTAATTGAACTTCGCATATTTTCTTTCATTGGCATTTTCTTAATTCGGGCGACGTCGCGCCGAGCGCCCGTGCCGCCGCGTCTTTATTTCGCAGTGACGTTAATTAATAGCTTTTAAAAGAATGTATACGGTTTTTAGCGCTACCAACACAGAAACTTTCAGTCCTATACAGAAATTGGACTTTTTCACTCGCCGCGATTATCGAACTTAATAATAATAAAATTATTTTTGCAGATACGTAATTACGTTTCTTTCCTCTTTTTTTCCAATAATAATAATAACAGCTCATTGACTTCTCATCCAATCACAAACAACGCGAACTTTTAAATATAATACTTTCGTCCGTAAGTGCCGAGCATAAAAAAAGGCCAGAAGAAGCATACGTACGCGTTATTAGTCTTAAACAGTCGCTTATCGGCAGCGTATTTGCACTCGGCGATTTGCTTCCGCGCTCCTACTCTCTCGCCTCGATCTTACGCGCGCCCATTTCTCCGCTTGGATATCCTGCCGCACTTTTTCCGAGCAGAAGCCCCGAGAGACTCGAGGCATTATGACCCGTTCTTCTATAGAGTCGGAGCGACCGCCGATGCGCTCGCTTGCGGCTCGCATCAATTTAAGTTTCTTTTTTCCTCCTGCCAAACGCGAGCGACTCGCGCGCGTCTCGTGAAAAAAAAAAAAAAAAAAACAAAAACCCGAGGGGCGATCGTGCGATTGCGAGCGCACAAAGCGCCGACGTTTTCTGTCCCGCTGCCGCTCGAGCGCAAAAAGAAAATTATAGATTGCAAACGATAAATCCGTCCTGCGCCTCATTGTACCATATAGATCTCGAAGAATTCCGAAATAACTTACTCTTCATTCTTCTCAGCTCGGTCTCTTTAACTCGTATTTTATGTATTAATATTAAGCTCCGTGATACATTTAGCCCTACCAATTGAATGTCCCTAATTGTAAAAAATAATTTTTATTATCGAGTAAATTTTTGCTTGCGACGTAGAAGAGGAAACCGTTTTCTGGAATTAAGGAAATAATGCTCTTAATTTGCGAAAATATTCCCTCGATTTATAAAATTAATTCATTTGATTCAATAAAGCGCTCTTCATTGGGCAAATATATTCTTAACGAGTTTTTTGGTTAACGTAAGAAAATTTTGCTCGATTAATATAGACGATATTTTTCGTCGAAGTAGAACTAATGAAATCGCATGTGCGAATTCTATTTTTGTTTTTTCTTTTTTAATGAATATTTTGAAATATTATTTTCAACAAAAATAATTAATATTTTTGAAGCAGATTAATAATTGAAGGCCAGATATGTCAAACGATATATCATTAATTGGAATTAATATTTAAGTAGAGCCGTGGAAATGAGTAATCCGGAGCATACACAGAATGAAGTCAAGTTTTAATGAGCTATGATTTTTGTTCTTAAAAAATAATTTTAATAAGCGAGCGCAGGAGGGCATATACATGGAAAGCCGCGGGGTTTATTTAGGCGCGCTCTCGGCTTGATGTATTTAATAAAAAGTTTTTATCCGCCGGCTTCATTGAAAGATGAGTGCGCAAGAGTGTCCGTTTCTCATATATATATATATATATATATATATATATATATACATATACACGTTATGAAGGCGAAATGCAAACTCAAGATATCGCGGCCGCGTCTTTATTATTGCGCGGACGCACTTTTCCACGCTAGGGAAGAAACGAAATAGTATATACACGCATATATATTCCCCCGCGCGAGCTAAAGGCTGCAAAATAGCCGCTCGTGAAGGCTCGCTCAAAAGGTTCGCGTATACGTCTCTATCTCTCTCCCTCCCTCCTCCCTCTATCCCTCTCACACACTCTCTCTCTCTCTCTCTCTCTCTCTCTCTCTCTCTCTCTCTCATATATATGTATAGATATATATATGGATATACATAGGTGTAACGCGCGCGCGGATCGCCGAGTAGCGCGGTAGCTGCAGCTCGTATAAAGAGAAGCCCGCGGTGCGTCGAGGGGGTGAGGCTGGGAGAGGGGGGGGCGGGTCATAACAGTGCACCAATGCGCAAATAATGACAAGCGGAGAAATAAAGCTGTCTTACCCCGGCGGGCAAGAGAGAAAACTTAATTACTCCGCGGCTGGCTCGCTTTTTCCACGCACGCGATCTTACTCGTCAGTCCGGAAACTCGGGGTCCGCGCTCCATACATTTATACATAGGTACACGCAGTGTGTGTTTATATATATATATATAGAAACACACACACACACAACCTTCGCGCGGCAAGCGCGCACCCGTCGAACGGGCATCGGAGGATCCGAAGCGGGGGCGTCAGTGCACTCGAAGTGCCGAATGACTCCTTCTGAGATGCTCCGATAAGGGCACGAACAGAAATAATAAGCAAATATTTAAATTGTATATTTTTTAATTGCATATGTGTCAATTAGATGTATAGCCCTTTGCAGTGTGCGCGTCATGGATCATTTAGGTACAGCGCACTAATTATCGGATTAATATATATATATATATATATATATATATATATATATATATATATATATTATTTCAGGTCTATATAACGCTCTACATGTGTCTCCCAATAACGTACTAGTCAGAAATATAGATCAACGACGTATCTTTGACCAAAGTGCCCGTTTACAGAGGTGCTCTATGTATCACTCGAATTACTTACTCTCTACTGATCTAGTTATCGTAGAACTTCGAAAAATTGTACAAGAATGATTAAAAGAATCAACGCGCAATCGATTCGATAAATCGATCACAGGTATACATATAAATTTTGCTCTAAATTCCACCTTAATGCGAATGGACTTTCCAAGTATGCGTGCGGCAATTTGGAAAGCTATTCCATCGATGCTAAAAAAACACCTCGAATTCCCATGACGGGGGTAAAAAAAAAGTTCGCTTGGCCAATTCGAAGCCGCGATTCCAGTTCCGCGGAAGAATTCATTCTAATAATAGTAAAATACGCGCGTTTTCCGTCGAGTTCCTAGGAAGCTATATATATATATATATATAGGAACATCGCTCGAGGAGCAAAAAGAAAAGAGTGCTGCCCAGCGAGATATGGCGAAATCGCGGTTTATTACGGCGGAATTCTAGGTCAATTGCTAAATTGATTGTCAATTTTCATTCCACGAATCGAAAACTCTTGTCCATTTTTTACGCCTGCCCTATAGGTCCGCGTGTTGTGACTACGCAAGGCGCGCTGCCTGGCTCGTTGCGCGACGATTAAACCTTCGCCGGCGTCGCCCGTGGTACGCCGCGCACTCGCACTATAAAAAGTCCGCAATTATCGGTGTCTGACATTTTATTACGAGCGTGCGTGCGTGCGTGCGTGCGTCCGTGCGAGAAAGAGACGATGAGATAGAGAGAGAGTGAGAGAGAGAGAGAGAGATAATGTGAGACGCCCGATGAGCCCCTCGCCGATCAAGATATCGAAGAAACTGAGCAAGAATTTATACCGTCACCTGTTTTGTTATCTGGTAATGCGTATAAGCCGCGCGCCTGCCCCGCTTCCTTTTTCTCCAACCAATCGGGCAATTTTCTCATTTCTAATTAACTTGTTTCTCTTCGGGCCTGTTTTTCTTCCCCTGATTATTAGTTCATTATTTTAAAATGCCATTCACTTTCATTAATCTAATTGTGTAATCTTCTTATATTCTCTGCTTTATCCAATTATCAGAGCTTGCTTGGCATTACATACAAATTTGAAATTAATCTATAGAAATTCTATACAAAATAGACAGAAATTGGTACAGGGAAATAGAATTCGGCGTTAAAGAAACGAATGTTTATTATATTGGTACATCAACTCTACACGGATGTGGTAAATTTCATTAAATAGGCTTTTATCAAAAACAATTTGCCAAAAAATACAATTTGTTATTAATTTCCATTAATTCTTATTATTTTCTGATCTAGTATAAATTTAACTACTTATAACTTTAACTGCATATAACTATTTGTGTTCTGAACCTAGTTAGGCAAAATATACGTATACTTTATCAACTACATATATTATACGATTACACGTTCACAGTATATATGATTATTTTTGTGATGAATTTATTATGAAAACAGTTACATCTAGTGTTCTATCTCATCTAAAGTCATACACGATAAGAAAATAAAGAATATTAAAAGAAATAAATAAAAAATTATAGTTTTAGTCAAATTTTCTTTCGGTAATATTTTTTGGCAAATTCACCTTTCGGTAAAAATCCATTCAGCAAAGTCGGCCTCACCCAAGTCTCAATCGTGACTCTAAACATTTATTCATAATTCTACAAGAATAGATTATGTGCTGTGAAAGTAACGTTTTTACCAATATAACTTTATTGGTAAAATTCGAAAACTTAAATCAATGTATGACCAAGTGTTAAAGAGGCCTATTACTATAGAAAAAAAAGGCTTTCAGACGACTGAAAAAATGTGCTACTCGAGCAAACGGGCAATTAAAGTAGAAACATATTGTCACCGTATTGGGAAACTATCGATCCACGAACGTTTAGTCTCTTTCTGTGTGCCATTCGAAATTATCTATAGACAGCCGCGTGGGTGAGCGTAAGCAGAAGAGATCGAGGGTCGGGGGGGGGGGCTCTATAGGCCGTCTGGAGAAAATTAGGGTGTGTTGCGAATCCGAAGGGTGCTCGCTGTAGAACGAGAGAACGTGCGCGCGCTCGCGTGCGGTAGAAGAGAAAACGAGGGATGAACAAATGAAATGAAATGTTCTTGCTGCTGAAAGACATCGGAGAGTGGGGAGAATGTAGGAGCAGAGAGGGAGGGCTAGCGGTGGAAGTCAGATAACGCCACACAGTGGGTCTATGTAAAGGATAGAGTGGAGCGAGAGGGATAGAGACAGAGAGAGAGAATGAGATGGATAGATTGTTTGTCGTTACACCCTGCTATCCTTTCTACTTCCACCAACAGTTGTCGTTAGACTGCTTATTTGCCTAATTGCGCGGAGCGTCTGATGAATTTCGAGAGATCGATGCGTTTCCTTGCAAATTCTCGGGTTCTCTTTACCATTCGGTCTTCTTTCATTTCGCTAAATTTTCCATGCATCAGAATTTAGCGCTCTTCCGTGCTAAGACGATTCATTTTGCTTTTTGAAAAATATCTATTTTTTCCAACAATGACCTTCTTTTTTATTAATGTATTTCTTAGAAATCGACAATTCTCCGAAGCGACCCATCTATTAGTCAATTAGAGCTGAATATTCCCGACCAGTCAAATTTTGTTGTTGCTTCGAACACATAATACATGTTCGTCTGTGAATTTATTTCTTCTGAATTTTTATTATAAATTACACAACTTTTTCAAAAGCCACGCACTGTCCCTTTAAAGCTATTGTAATATTGCCATAAAACAGTTGCACCATAAAATGAGAAGGAGGATGAATGCAATAAGAATATTTTATGGCTCGTTCCGTCAAATCGCCATCAGATTTGAAGCTGGTTTATTTGGATTTCGTAGCGATATCAAAGGGTCCAAAGGACCAGCATTCGATACGGTGCGACTTGCGATAGCCTCCAGTCCCGTTTCTCCTGGCCGAGTTCGTCCATTTAATTCGTATGCTCGGCGAGCCTACGACTTTCGGGTGGGCGATAAGACAACGCCTGAATAATGCCTTTATATTTTTATGCGCGAACCGAGTTCGCGCCTCGAGCTCTCGGTCGTGCGCGCGCTTCTTATGACCCGTCGATCCTTGATAGTGGACGAAACTATAGATAACGTTTACGAAATGGATGGCCTTGGGCAAAGGCTTGCGGTGTAGCTGATGGTCTCCCTGAGCGTTTTTTTGTTTTTTTTTGTTTTTTTTTTTTTTTTTTTTGCATACTTATAAGGTGGAACGTAGGCAGGAAAGAAATTTGGAAAAAAAATTAAGCATAAATAATTTGTTTATACATTTAAATAAATACATGTTTATAATTTTTTATTAGTTTTAATAAATATATTTATGTATTTATCAGAATATAATACTTTTTTTTCAGTGATGTATACACGTGTACGTTCCTCGATGTGAACCGTTGGGCAAGAGTAGGGTTGGACGAACGTGTGTCGTTTTCATTCCATGTCTAGCTTAGGGGAGAAACCACGGAACCCTCGCTTGATATAGCTGTACACAAAAGATACCAGAACGCGCAGGATCGAATAATGTGCTCTAAAATTCTAAGCTAACGATCCTCTTCTGCTTATCCTAAAACTTTGAAAAATGCCATGCGATTACTTTTGCTTTTTATATTTATATTACTCAAGTTTAAAATAAATCAAAAACTATTATCTTACGTACAATCTGAATATAGTACAGTTTGTATGCTGGCTTAAATCTATTCTACGAAAAATTATACGCATTTGCATGCGTATCAAATAATTTTTTTTCTTTTTTTTTTTTTTTAATAACGTCGTTGATTTTTGTCGGTCGGAGTCCTGTAATACTATTAAATTATTTATTATAGATGTAGGAACGGAGCAATAAAGTAATGAGATCAAACAATAATTTTTTTGGTGATCTTCTGGCTTTAATAAGAGAAATACAGCACTTTATAAATTAATAAACTTTTTCTTATTAATTATATAAACATCGATTCTATTATCATGCCATAAATTTTTTTGTAAAATTACATAGAATTATTAAGAAATTGATTAATAACATTTATTATGTATAATAACTTCTACGATAATAAAGTGTAATAATTCAGCCTATTAAAAATTATTACGCATATGAATTAATTAGCACATTATTGATTAAACTTAAGAATGCAGCAATTTTGTAAAACAATTTTGGATGTTAATTCAACTAAGTAAATCTATTATAAAATATTTATACAGTTTATAATATACATTAGTGTCATTATGGCAGTAAAAAAGCAACTTTTTCGAAGGACAATTTTCTTTTGAGTTTTCGAACGCTTCAAATTTTTATATTTTTTGATTAAAGCATAAATTAGTTAACTGAATATTAGACGAGATTATTCGTAATATATCTATAGAAAAAATGTTTGAAAATACATATTAAAATTAAGCTGTCCGACGGAAACGTTACGAATAGTCAAGAAATAGGAAAACCAATACGAAGCACATTAGTCTGTTAAGGAAGGATAGGTTAAAGAATGGTTCTTAGGAAGGGAATATCACAGAGAAAACTGTAAAACATTCCAATAGTGATCGTCTGTAGAAAACTCTAAATGTACGATCAGTCGATACAGACAATTTTTTTCAATACTGAATTTAATACACTAATTATCTGCCATATATAGGCATATAGCAATTATGTTTTATATACACATTTTTTATTATAACTATCATCATATTTATATGTTTAATATACATTAAAAGACTGGAATATTTTTCTGAAATTCAATCCATAGGAAGAGTTTGGACAAAAAGTTATTTGCATTCATTAAAAGAAGGTAAAACCAATAATATTTTGAAGCGTCGTAAATTTCTGAAAGAATCTCCCGAGTTGCTGGTAAACAAAAATCCCCGGCGACGGGCACACGTCTTATGCAGATTTGCACACCAGGGATACGTATAACAAGATGACGTGCCACGTGGAGACGCTGAGTGGCTATTGAGATATTCGCTTCTCAACTCCACCCTCGTTCTCGGTGCCGTACAGCCGGTGGGAAAGAGAGAGCGAGAGCGAGAGAGTGAGCAGAAGATACAGAAAGCAAACCAACAGATATTGGAGGCAATGAGGCAATCCACTTTTAACAAGACGATCCATCCTGCCGCATGGCTTCACCAACCCCTACCCCCACCCCCCACCGATTCACTCCGTTTTCCAGCCACGAAGCCGCACCGCGGCAGTTCGCCGATATGTTGATAATCCTGAATGCGAGAGTGAGCGCGCGCGCCACCGAGCGGAGCCGTTGCCCGCCGCCGCCCTTGCACGAATTATGCGGAGACGAGAAGCCATTGATCCCAACTTGCTAACGAGCTGCGATCAAGGATAAGAGCTCGCGACGCGAGTCATTTCGCGGACTCTTCTCCGTCTTTTCTCAGCGACCCCGGGCCCTCGTCGCTGACTCGCGTGCCCCGCCCCCCCCTCACCCCCGACCGGTCCCTCCTTCGTTTGCCGCGGCTCTCACCGGCACTCGCCCGCGCCGAGGCGACGACGGCCCGAGCGACGGCGGCGGTGCGCCACCGCCAATTTAACGAACTCTGCAAAGTGGATTTCGCGGCGGACGACGACGCGCGGGGGGCCGCTCGCCCGAATAAAAGGAATATGTAGCGAGCCCGCGGAAGGGAAAATCAGAGGACGCGCCGTATGCCACCCTCTCTCCCTCTGCCTATCTCACTCAGTGATCACCCCCCCCCCATCACCACCGCGAGAAGACGCGGCGAAGGGACGGACGAGTATGCGCGCCGAGCGCAGGTGGCGAAATTAATGCGTCGCGTCGCGATTGCGTAATAATCCCAGAGCCAGCGCGGATAGTCGCCGGGGCCCTCTAGAATTGCGTAAGTCGCAAATGTGCAGCGACAGACCACGGTGTGCGGGGGAGGGGGGGAGGACGAGCGCTCGCTCCGTCGCCCGAGTATTGCGCGATTGTCGTCGTCCCCCGCGCTTTTCCCGTTTACCGCCAGAAAACGCCTGCCTTGCATTTCCCGGGGGCGGCTGCGGCATTGTGACGCGCGCGCCCCGCTTCGAGGGAGTATTGCCAGCCGCAACGTTTGAATTGCATTACGTATTATTGCTTATTGTTCGGCTGTGCAGCTCCTCCTCCCCTCCTCCCCCCTCACTCTCTCTCTCTCTTCTCCTTTTCTTTCTCGGTGGGCCGCGGAGCCCCCGCGCCCACCCCCTCGGCTTCGCGAACTTTCCGGCGAGCGCGCGGTCGCAGCCTCGCGCTCGTCCCCGCCGGTATGTACGCGCGTGTGTATACGCCGCTCGAGCTCGTAGCCGCCTACTTGTCAGCGCTTCCCGTGTACGGCCGTCGCCGAAGCGCCACGACGCACCCTCGCCGTATTCCGGGAGACAGACTCTTTCGATCGTTCGAGCAGCTACGGCATCGCGGCCTACCGCGTATAGCTGCATTGTGCCAGTTATTCCATATTCCTCCCCCCCCCTCCCCCGGCCGCCATGGTCGCGCTGCTCCTCGCGCGCGCTCGGCAATCGAAAACTTTTCGCCCCGTGTGTATATATTGCCGAGCGTCGGGGCTTACCGCGCAGGACTGATCGCGTAGGTAAGAGCGGCAGTAGGAGGGGGGGGGGTTGAGCCCGGCGCCGCACGCTTCTGAATTTCTGAAGGAACTCGAGAAATGTCATCGGTCTAAGTCAGAGGGTAAATGACACGGGAAATATAATCTATGCCACCCTCGCGGAGCGAGACTCCTCCGACTCCTTGAGCGCCTCCTACGGCCCTTTTGCCTCCCCTCCCCGCTCTTACTTCGCTTGACGTACTAACTTCTTACCCGTTCGTCTCTATTGCGCTCCTCTCGCTCTCGCGTTCCGTCCACCGTTTGTTTGACGCTCCATCTCTTTCTGTCTTTGTCTCGCGTTTCTCGCCCCTCACCCCGCGCGCGATCCACCGCACGCCCCCCTCGACCCCCCTGCCTTATCGTCTACGTCAATCCCAGTTGAAAGTCGAAAGTGGAAAGGGCGAGAGCTATGTCGCTTTCAAATTGTGCGTAACTGTACGACAATAGTTCGCCCGGATTGGTGAAATTAATGAAAACTCGAGCGAAGCCAAGCTCCTTAAGGAAATCAGAGCCCTTGGAGAATCGACTAATCGTGACAAATTCTGATCCGGGATTGCCGAATTATAAACTAATGTTTCGTTCAAAACTTTGTCCCCATGCCCGTTCTGCGGATATGGCAAAATCATGTATACTCCAAATTCGCCGAAGGTACGGAACTCTCCATTGTCCTGATTAAATTTTGGGACTGCTTTTAAACAACTTTTTTTGTATTAAGATTGTCGTTGAAACTTTCATTTTCACTTTTTGAAAAAATTCGTTAATTCAAATAATTTCAGATGTTACTTTGTATATTTTAACCTATGCTTTAGACTGTACGAAGCCATGATGTAAGAAATATCAAGCAAAAACTATATGGTTGACAATATATAATATCGGTTTGTATAACAAGATTCTAATACAAAATTGCACGAATATTTATGAAAATTACAGAACGATGTAATGTATCCGATATTAGAGGCCTATTACGTGCAAATGACTCGTAAAATTTACTCTAAAAAATTGCAATCCTAGCAATTATTCACGAATTATCTACAATTAGAAGAATCCTTATACTTTAGCAATTACTTATGAAAATGAATATTTCTACATTACAGATCAATATGTGATGCTAAATTATTCGAATAATTTACAATATAATCATTTTAACATATTATTTCTCATAATATCAAAGACAAGTCAATGGACAAAAGACTTGGTTCTTCTCGATTTCAGAGACTAATACAAAGTTGGCATGGATGATGCTTTTAGGGTAGCAACTGGGGAAAAGGTGTTAAAGAAAGGCTAGGAACGAGGATACGAAAAGAAAGAAATGAAACGAAAACCAGAAAGCAGCTATGTTCGTGAAGTGGGGAGAAAGGAAATTGGATGATATTTCCCGGAACGATCAAATCTTATTGCCAATTGAAAGAGGAAAGTTCGCGGTACATTTGCGCGGAGAAATCACCAAGGCGTTGAACGCGCACAGCCGAACGAGCAAAGTAAGAGAGGGAGAGGCGAGAATGGCTCGAAGCTGCGGTATTGCCGCTGCTCTCGATAACGAGTTTTCAAAATTTACAGTAGCGTAGCAGAGCTCGTGAAATTTCCTTTCCAGAGGGAAATTCCGCTTTTACCGCCGAAAAATGCCTCACAATGGCTTATTTGCCGAACAAAGCAGCGGTTTTGCCTCTCGGCAAGTTTGCGAAACAAATTTTCACGCACCATCCAAGGTTTGATACTGCATAAATCAACCCCGGCCCCTCTACCCATCCACCACCGCCCGCCAAGAGCAGAGCGAGATTCCCTCCCCGTCCCCATCTAATTCGCAACTAAAATATTTCTCCAACCACCCGCGTTACTTCACGATTACGCGAGGCAGTACTATCAATCACGGGGTTATTTTATGTTACCTCCCTTTGGATCGTATTTACTGATTTTTCCTTCGTACATAAGCTGGCTCGATCGGAGAAGGTCCGTCCTACTCCCGTCCATTTCGGAAGAGTGGATTTCTGGGCGACTTTCGATAATGGCTCGTCATAATTCCCTATCAGAATCCGCAAAAAGCGTGAGTGGCTCTCGTCGTCCGAGATCACGTAGACGCATAAAGGGCGTAATGAGTCCGAAAGCGTCAGCGGCATCCAATGTCGGAAACTATAGCATATTGCCAATAAAATCTAGCGATTTCCACCCCTGTACGGAATCAGCCGAACCAACATGACCCGCTTCGTTCGAAGCTATATACGCACCCCGACGCGTAGGGACAGGGAAGGGAGCGATCGGGCTTAAATTGTAATTATAAGAAACGGCGCTGCGACTGGCCATTGGCCTTCGCATCCCGAGGGAGCGCAATCTGAGGTTGCCTTCTTTTCGAGCGAGATATTGCCAATCGAATGCCAATAATCCCGTTATCACACTTTCCTCAGAGCTCCGATCTTGCCACGTCTCGATGTCCAGCAAAAGCAGAAAAGGGCAAACTTCTCTAGACATTCGGAAGAAAAGAACAACAATTCAAAAGAACTTTTTTATTCACAGTATGAAGTATTGACAAAGAAACGGTAAAATATGAAAGACAACTTTAATACAAAATAAAAGAAATTCAAAACTATTAACGTAACTTAGTAATATTTTTTAAAGCTTCTCTTCCATGGAAGCAGTAGTTTTCTTTGACAGTTTTTCCTGGATGCAAGACTATCGCCTTCGAATACATTAGCCGCAGTTCGAGTTTTTTGGCTGTTTAATAAATATTCTTTACAAGGTACACGATAGATTTGCGAGCAAAATCTATGTCCCGCCTAAAAACGACGTAGTCCATGCATTTACAATATTTAATATAGAATCTAAGTAAAAAGAGGAACTTAGTATATAATAGGCAAGCAACTAATTTAAAACTAATTCCAACAGATCAGACCTCTAATGATTTTTCGCTAATATCATTCATCAATCCACTTGGCTCCTCTTTAAATGACACAGATTTCGTTCTGCCCCCAAAAGAATGCGTTACTGGCGATGTGCCAGTACATGATAATTCATTAATCGGCTCGTCGTTCAGTAACTTCCAATCACGAATTTGAGGTTCTGAATCATGAATACTACAGATCGATCTTGCTCTCAATTCGTTAAAGAAATATTTGTGTTTTTGTGGAAATAGTTTTTTTAGTTTATTTGAATGGTGATTCATTTTTAATGCATCTTGAAGTTGCCGGACCATACATTCATACCTTAAACAAAAAGTATTATTTGTATTTTTTTTTATTCCATGAAAAACTACTCTAGAAACAGAAACTGATAATTATTGATCATTATTGCCTTAGGTTACCTTTCAATAGTCGTATTCCTGTTCTTCTTAATAAAATCTAACTCTTTTTCTTTTTCCGAAAGACGCGATTTTAATTTATTTATAATATTTTCATTACTGTCGTTATTATCGTAAATTACGTTCAGGAGCTCTGCGTTTTCTTCAAAGATTTTTAGTCGGGTTCGTAGATTGTCGATTTCTTTATTTGCACTATGCTCTAATTCTCTTCGAGCTTCCTCAGAATTTGTAATATTTTCATTCATATTACTGATTTTCTCTGTTAATTTTGTAACTTCCCTGCCAAGTTCCTTCGCTTTTCGGCTATTCAATACATTTGTCTTAATTACAGCACTAAGTTCAGCTTTTAAAGATAAAACTTGTTTGTCTCGATCTTCAATTTTAATTACCAAACTGTGAAATTGATCTTTAATATTCAATTGATTGGATAATTGTTCATTAAACAATGTAATTAATTCAATTTTTTCCTTTGTCAAGTTATCTATTATAGTTTGAAAATCATTCACTCTACTTGAAATATTTTCTACTCTCGTAAAATCTTTTTCATAACGTACGATTTTATTCAGATAATCATTTTCGTTCAAAGTTTTTTTATTTAGTTCTTTTTCCAGTTTATTCATTTTATTTTGCCAATAATCTTCTAAACATTTTGCTGCTTTACTTTGACCTTCTTCGTGAACTTTCAGTTTTATCTGCAATAACAATATTAATTTATTTACAAAATGATGAATAATATTGTGAAATATTTTCTACCTGTAAGTCACGCATTCTGTTTTCATATTCATCGTTAACTTCTTGCAATCTTTGAGATACTTCATTGTATCTAATTTCCAATCGATGCTTTTCATTTTTTAAGCAGTCAATTTCTTTTCTACTTCCTTGCTCTATGATAAAATTGTTTGCTTTTAATTTCGCCATAGATCCCTTTATGCTTTCTAATTCTTGAGATAACTCAGTTACTTTTAATGATTCTTGTACATGTTGAGCTTCCATCTGGTTATAATCAAGTTTTAACTGCATAAGTCTTTGATGAAACACATGATGTTTGTTCTCTTCAAGACATGGATTTGTTTGGCAACATTTTTCATCAGTCATTTTACAAGTAGGGCAATCTATGCCGGAATCATTCCTACTACTATCAGAACTAGATCTCTTTGCACTATTATTCATTTTCTCGGTATCTGATTCGAATAAACTAAGACTAGAGTTATCATTATCAAATGAATGACTAGCAGTTTCTGTATGATCGATCAAATCCAATCCATGTGTTTCGTTAATCGAACAATGTTCGGATTCAATCATATTAGAATTATCATTTTCAAAAATCTCCTTACTTTTCAATTTAGTTTTAAAATCTTCAATGGTATTGGTCAATGATAGTCCGTGCACATTCGGATTCTTGAATCTGAATTTTATTTTGCAAAATTTCATTTTCTTGTACAAATTTTTCCTTACTTAGCTCTTGTACCTGTGTCCGAAGATCCGAATTTTCTATTTCAAGTTTCATTATTTTAGATATACTGCTTGTAATACCCTCTTTGATCCTAGATAGGATGACTGCCAAATTATCTTTTACCAAGATTTGATCCAAGGATTCTATTGACGAGTTTAATGATCGATCAATTGCTGGAAGCTCAATAGCTTTAGGAAATAAGATATCCTGGATTTCTTTGTACAAATGTCTAATAAGCGATTCCTCCAAGTTGCATTGAATTTCCGTAGTTAAGCATATTTTCTTTTCCATTCTTAATTCTTTTATTTAATTCTATGGATTCTTTTACAAATTCTTGAATGTTTGATATGTGGAACATTATATCTTCGTCACTTTGAATATCTTTTTCTGGCCCGAATTTTTTATCATTTTGATTATTTTCATCGTGTTTTCTAGATAAATTAATAATTTCTGTTAATGCATTTATTTTACTTTTTAGTAAACACAATATCAGATCATTTTCATTTTTTTGTTGATTTAATTGTTTATTTTCTTGAGAATTTTCTATGTCAACTATCTCAGCATCTGTTAATATGTCACAATCACCTCTATCAATACTGTTTTTCCGACATACAAACTGATCTATTTGTGTTCTATAATAATTATGAACACTATTGTTTGTAATATTCATTAAACTTTCATATTCTTTTTTTGTCGCTGTGATCCGATTTTTCCAATTTTCTTCTAAATCTCTTAATTGTTTTTTAAAACCCTTAGTCAATTCATCACGAATCTCAAATTCTTTTTTCAAATGCGTAGATTTTAGTTCTTTTATTTCTGCAAGAAGTTTTTGGTTTTTTAATATAAGGTCATCAATTTCTTGCTTACTTAAGGTTTTCGCTCTGATCAACGACTGATTTATATGAGATTTTGAAGAAAAATCCAGTATTTCATTATCCAAACATTTTTTATCATCTTTTGAAGTTTCTGTACTAATTTTCATCGCTATGGATGCGAAACTTAAAACGTTTTGAGTTTCTGCATACAATTCTGGAGAAGGATTCACATTGATCAGAAGTGAAACGTTTTCTTTCCCGCATAAGGAGTGTTGAAGTAGCCTTGTTAGTTTTGAATCTCTAAAAGGAGCAGTACTCTGTCTTGAATGACCCGCAGCTATAGCTTTGAAACATTTTCCAAGTGCCAAGAGACTTGTATTAATGGATTTTGATTCTTTAAGTTGCTTACTGCTATCCAATGATTTTTGAATTCGGCCTGTTCCCGCAAGGTCACAGAAAGTAATAGAACTACCTGAATTAATTGTTTAAAATAATATAATAATGAACAAATAACAAACATTTATAATAACTAGAAGGTTAACAATATTAATAGCTCAGATAAAATTGTAAAAATGGACAATTATTTCTTAAAATTGATAAATAAACAAAAGTTCATTTAAGCAATTAATTACAGTAATGAAATTAAATCCTGCTACTTATCAAATATTTAATTTAACAAAATAAAACAAAGTTAAAATATCTATAGAGGAAATAAATTAAACATAAATACATATAATTTTACCAATAATAAATATTAATCAACTAAATAACGATTTTTTTTTACTTAGTATTTGAATACAAATAAAAATTACACATTTTCAATAATCAACAACAAAATTTTAGAAAATACCTCAACTTCAGATGCAGTAGAATATTTTTCATACTTGAACAATTTTATTGTGAAAATTGAATGAGATCTTGAACTTTTGTAATTGGGCAACGGAAGCGTACTAAGTTTTGTTTGTCCAGCATTAAAAATTTCGTAGGCTTCTAAGCCATTAGTAGCACATATATTTCGTATCCCTTGAACGTATGTGTAGCCATTTTTATCAGTAACTAATTTCAGAGGCAAATTTTTTCCTTCCATATCAACTTCTAATAAATCAAGAATGATATCATTGTAGATTTCTATAAATGATATCCACACAGAATACATTGATTCTTTAATGCCGCCTAAATTCTCGTGCGATCCCGAATTTTCGAGTACTTTGTACGCTTCTTCATACATCGATTTATCAGCCAATCTGTAAGACACAAGTTTATCTTTTATATCCATTTCTATCAGTCTATCATTTTCATTAATTTCGGTGACACTGTTAAATCGCTTGGGTTTGTACCAGGGAGTTAATCTATTATTTAAAGTCGAAAAAATGAGTTCTATACTTCTTGAAATTAGTCCAGGCTCCGATAATGAACCGAACAATGTGTACGATTTTCCGGAATCAGCTGTTCCATAACTTATGATCGTTGTGCTTTGATTATTGAGGAAATCAATAACCGCTGGCTTAATTGTTTCATCAAAAAATGTTGATTGATCAATTTCCAGGTTAAAAATCTTTGAAAAGGTAAATTTTTTTTTATTCGCATTATCACTCAGTTTTGCAAGTTTGGAACGTTGAACGAGATCACTTGCACTACATTGTTTCACAAGCAGCGTTGTGGAATCTTGTATTTGATAAATAACCCCCTTGTTTGCATGGCGAACATCTGAAGAAAGAGGCCTTATTCTCAAAAAAACTTGCACTTTTGACGATATTGGAACTGATAGCGACTCGGTCGATAAAATCGTGTCATCCTCATTTTCGCGAAACATTTTGAACGTTGACAGCAAGAAATTCATGAAACTTGAATTATGTTAAAAATTTTATAAACTCAAAAATTTATCCACCAATATAATCTAAATAGATTAACACATTGAGATAGTTATGAATTTGTACGATAAGAAGCTCGAAGCTTCTAAATCTACGTTTATGCGGTACATTTCCTTACAAAGATTAGAAATATGAAACATAGCATTTTATTTTCAGAAAATTTATTATTATTTATTGTAACGCGACGTAAAACAACTTTGAGAAATTGAAAAGGTTAATTATCGAACATGTCACGTATTTGTTTAAAATTTGTATTGCTAACTTCATCCACAATTAATGATTAAGTTATATAAAAACATAGATCACTCCTTGGAATGTCCGAGATTTCTAGTGTAAAATAGATTATTATTTACGATATCGTATATAGATAATACTATTTACAAATAAAAAATAAAAGTAACCGATTCTCGTCTACTGAGAGGTGAATTTATATATAACGAGAGGAAATGAACTAGAAACAGTTGATTTATCGAGTCCGTTGGTATATTCGAAAGATCAAGAAGGAAAACAGTGGTAGAAAAGGAGCATCGCCGCGGCATACACACAAAAGGTTGGGCGTAAGAAAAGCATGGGGAGGGATCGCATAGAGTGAGGGGGTCAGCGATTCAAGGCGAGAAAGACACAGGTGGTGTGCACCGTAATACAGCGATGGGGGTAGGGGGGCCGAGGGACTGGAGACACGCTCGAAATATCTTCAAAGCAGAAATGCAGCAATTTATATGCGTGTCGCCTGGCCCATTAAACGAAGCCAATCAAAGCCGAAGCTAATAGCCCCGCGCGTCCTCGAGCTGCGTAGGGAAAGAGGGGCGGGGGGGGCACGCGCGGGTGGCGCGCAAGGAAGTAGGAGGAAGGCGGGTTTGGAGGGGGGTAGAGGGGGGGAGGCGACGACGCTCGTTCGGTCCGGCATAGGTCTCGGTGTATATCGGGCCATCCCGATCTATCGGGGCGCACAAGCCCGGCTACTGTTGCTGCGCTCTCTCTCTCTCTCTCTCCTCTCTCTCTCTCTCGTCCCTTTCTCTCTCGTCGCGGATATGCGCGCGTACACGTACATACATGCGCGCGCCGCCGACAATCCGCTCCTTGTATAATCGACGGGCCGCGCGGGCCCTTTGCCATCGCCCGCGCTTTCGTCTCGCCGCTCGATGCATTATCGACTCGCGGCGATCGCGGCCCCGAAAGCCGCGCTGGTGCTCTTTATATATATATGTATAGTTATAGACGCGCGCGAATCGCCGCGAATGTCTCTTTGTTCGCGGGAGCTTGTGGAACTTTGCGCGCTCGGACCGGATATTAGCCTGGGCAAATTGAAGTCGTAATGATTGATGTGGTTTTGATTGCCGGACTTTTATCGGGGATTCTCGAGGATCGGGGAGTCTATACTCGCGTAAAAAGTGAGAAAAATACGGCGGAGTCGTTAAGTATTTACGTTGTAATAGACACATCACTTTTGATCTACGGCGGGCCGCATATAACTCAACTTATAGACCATAAAAAGCTCGAAGGCACTGAGCTCCGAGCGACCGCGCGCGGGAGGGGGGCGGGAGGGAACAAGGGAGAAGTTTCTTCGGCGAACTCGCGCGCGCGCGCGCGCGCGCGGAGAAAGGGAGAGCGAGCGCGCACGCGAGAGCCGAAGACGGTCGGTCGTAAGACGTTAGCGGTATGAAAAATAACAGCCGGGCCTCGGCTCCGGCTATCGGGCGTTAATGCTTCCGCAGGATTGATGTCTTGCTTTTATGGGTTATTTATTTAATACTGACAAATTCACCTGGCAATTTCTTCTCCTTTACTGTATATATACATATACGCGGGCGCGCGTGTAACCGTACTTTTTGCTCTGCGAGCGCGCCCGCTCGCCGGCTCGCGCGGGGCCTTTATTTTCGCGCGGCGCGTTGCTAAACAAAAGAAAACTTCAAACACTCGATCTCTCCCTCGAAAATCAGACTTTACTGCGATGCTCTCGGATTTAACCGCCTTTACGTGTCAATATGTATTGAGCTCAGGGGCCGAAGATGATATACTGTTTCATTTTATTACGCCCTCAATGGTTTTTCGATATTTTCTTCAAAGTAAATTGATCGTCGTTCGCTCGGTTGGTTTTCACTTATATCGGGGTAGGCTTCAACATTTCATTTCAGAGCCTTTCTTAAAAGTCCGATAGACGGAATTAATTTATTCGATTCGTAAATATCAAGACTTTCAATGCTAAACAATGACGGAACGATACATTTTAATAAAAATCTAATACTCGACATGAACCACAGCTTAATAATATATTCACAGCCAGTATTCAATTTATGCTGTAAAAAAATAGAAAAGAGCATAAAGGTACATCTGGATAGGCTAATGCCATTGTACGCGTATATATATTTAAGCACAACTGAAAATTAATCTACCATTTCAACAGTTCTGTCATTCTAACAGAATCGAATATCGTCTATTTTTTATAAATGCAAAGATTACAAGAGTGCTGGAGTACAACAATCTTAATAAAGCTTCGCCGTCGAGTCCAATTAAATGATGAATTTAACTTTCAAAAAGTAAAGTGTGTTATTGATCGAACGTAAAATATGATAACTGAGCTAAGAAAGCCTGGAAATATTCATGCGGAGAAGAGGATGCGGGTAAAAAAGTTTAAGTGTAATGCTTGAAACGCCGAGCGGCAGATGCTCTTTAGTAATTTTTACGCCCTATTGACACGAGAGCGGAAGTAGCAAAATGCGTAATAACAGCGTGTTCTCGGAGAACTTGCAGAAAGACGATTACGTCATGACAAAAATCGTTTAAATGTATCATATGAGTAATCCAGAGTAATAATAATATATTTTTTCGGATTAAATCTGCACATCCGCTTAAATTTTTATTGATTTTTTTTTTTGCAGCGTCATATAGACTTTTTTCTGATACGAAGAGATGCTTTAAAATTTTTATTTAGTTTTGAATAACGAGAAATGTAATTAACGGGATATCCCGATTATAAATTAACAGCGTTTATTTAATCAGTAATGTTAAAGTTAAAATAATATTTACACAGAACTGTAAATGCAAAAAACAAAAGGAATTTAATTAATGACCATCAGGAATTTTCTATGTTCATTCTCTCGAACTTGTTATAGATGATTCATAATGTAGCCAATTGCGAGAGAGAAAAATCGGCTACGGATGCGCCGTGCGTGCGTGTAGTAGAATTTGTTATACGTTATATTATTATGGCTCGAATCAATTAATAAGACAAGCCCGAACAAGCTGATTCTGATGTATGCAGATTAATATCTGGCCGATGCGCTGGTAGCGTATTTATTTATGCTCGATGAGTAGGAAGATAATTTGCCGGCTTGAATGCGGAATAAACGGAAGTCGTGCATTATCAATAAGATACTATATATGATAATAGATTGTATTTGAAACTCTCGCGTGTATGCTTTTAGTAAAAATTCATTGAAAAATACCAGCGCGGCAGCGTCGCTTGATATTCCATCGATTAATAACATTAACAAGATGCTTTTCTGTGATTTTAACAAGTCGATTTATGTATAGAAAAGTTTTAATTTGTTTTTTTTTTTTTTCATACAAATTTTTCGATAATAGTTCAACTATCGATTATTTTTATACGGCTAAAACTCTATGATATCGGCACATTCGTTTCCTTCGTGGGCGAGTACCCGGCAACCGGTGGAAAATATAACGCTAAATATTAATGTATATTACAGTCATTGGACGAAGAAAATACTCCCCGGATTACGAAAGAGCCCGAAAGTTGAATCTCATATCGCAATATCAGATTTATCCATCTGTTTACCAAAAATCTCATAAATAAAGTCCCTTTGACGTCGTCCCGCGCGTGAGATGAAAAGAGAGATAGAAGGGGCGAAAGAGAAAGGGACCGAAATAGAAAGTACACGAGCTATACGCGGCGAGTACACACGGGACGGGGAAAGGGAATCGATTCGATAGCCTACATACATACATATATATACACGTTCCGCGCAGACATTAGTATTCCCAATTAACAAAATCCTTTAATCAAGCTCGGGGACCCAGCCAAATCAGGGAGGTGCAACGGCGAAAGACGGCACGGACTAAAGCGAAACGTATAAAGAAAACAGAAATTGATTGAACCCGATCAGTCGACAGTGTTTAATCATTGATTCGCGCCTGCGAGTTCGTGTATCATATCGCAGTTCCCCCTCAAAGTCTCGCAGATCCGAGGAAATAATTGTCTCGGCAAGACTCAAAGTCTCAAAAGTTTAATAATACATCTCGACGCATGCAGTAACACGCGCTTATCTATAATAAACGAGAAATAACGCGTAAAAGGAAAAGTCGTTCCGAAGCGCCGAGACGCGGGTAAATCATAAATGCGTAAGTGAAAGAATTAGTAGCCAGGATGCACGCGCGACGAAGAAACGAGAAAGACACGGGGGACGGGCGAGGGGAGGGCCCGGGAGGAAGGGAGTCGGGACGAGGGAAAAGAGGAAACGACGGCACCGGCGCATCGGGCCTGGCGACATTATAGACCCGGCCCGAGAGCTGATCAAAGGCGATGGGGCTTTGAGGAGGAAAATTGGTAAAGAGGGACACGCAACGAGCTGCGAGACGCGCCTTATTCGCCGGCGAGAGTGAGGCAGGGAGGGAGGGAGAGAGAGTGTGAGAGAGAGAGAGAGAGAGAGAGAGAGCGAGAATCTTCGCCCGGGCTCCGCGCGCTGCGAGCATCAAAACTAATACACCGTTATATCGGGAATTAGAGGTGTTAGCGAATTACGGCTCCAGTTTGTGTCGGGAAAATCTTCCGGGCGCGATGCAATCGATTTTCCCCGAATACGCCCACTACCCAACTTCTTCGAATTTCAAAGGAGTAAACTTTACTCGCACCGCGGAATCGGAGGGATATATATATATATATATACACACTTGTTTTCTTGTTCCCTTTTATATTTTTATATGGCTTTTTCGAATAAAAAAAATTCTGCTCCAGAACGGTTTCTGCGAGCATTTGTGGCTATGTAGAAAAAATGTATTCACGATTGTTTTGAATTTAAAAACAAAATGATCGCGTTCATTAAAGATTATGGAAATACTTCTATGTGAATCAAGTATAAAATTTAAACGTTTGAAAGAAAATGTCTGGTATTATCAATTTTTACGTTAGTTAAAAAATAAATACAAGTATATAACATAATTCTTTTCTCATTTAATGAATTTTTTTCATGAATTATTGAAGATCGCGTGAATTTTTTATTTATTAGTGAAAGCACTTACGTTAATATTACAAATATGACATAATTTTTATATCAGATGGCATCCTAAATTATTAGCTTTATTTTATTATATTAAACTGTTGATCATAAAGTTCCTCATAAATAAACAAGATTTTGTATTTGTAAATAATTTAGTTATTGATGAGATCGAAGACTCGAAGACCGTTTTACAAGAGCGATTTACGCTCTCAACGCGCCTATTTATAAACTCGCTTGGGACTACCTCAGCGTAAGCCAGTGTGCTGTCAACCAGTTTTCCAATAATTTCAAAGCATCCCGTAATTTTCTCTCCCATCTTTTCAGAATTTCGGAGAAATAATAATTCCTATATTGTATTTAGTTGTTTTTCAAAGATTTTACAAAAATTGACATTTTGTCAATTTCAATCAATGTCAATTTTTCTTTCCATTTTAATAAAATAAAGTTTACTATATTAAGTCTGTCGTATTTCATCGCCATTGAAAGGCTTATTAAGGCTTCGTTTTAGACTTAAATTATAAGGACAATATATTGCAATATTCATAACTATACATTGTCTAACAACGAAAATTTTTATTAGAGAATGTCTTGTAATAAAAGAAAAGAAAAATATTCTAAAACACATTTATTATTCAGTATATAAATAATAAGTAATTGTAAAATAACCTCAAAAATAAATAATATTTTTTTTAGATTAACTTTGTTTAAACATTTTAATATAAAGGATAATAATATGTGGATTTATTTAATATGAGTAATATGAGAAGAATAGTTGGGCAAAAATAATCATGAACTACCTTTAATAAGTTTGGATAAGTTAGTTTCTTATAGGTAATTTGTTACATCTGTTGATTAATTAACCATTATGAAATTTCTGGTAATTTATCCATGATCCTTGAATTCTTATATATTAGAAATTTCATTGATAAATATTTATCTGCAATTTTAATTGTTCAATCAAAACAATCTGAGGATAAACTCCTTTCTATTACGTACAGGTCAAGTATATTATTTTAAGCATGTGGAAAAAAGAATTTCGCAGATTTGGATGATTCTTCCTTAATTTTATCTGTTTTTTATATTTATTTACCTTCCTAACACGTATAGTAGAAAGATCTAATTGTGCAAAATAAATAGAAGGGAGAACGATTATGATGAATGAAATCATGCTTGTCGCACTATTTCCCTCAAGAATAAAAACGAATGTAATTTTGATTCTGTATAGAAGCGAAAATAATATATGTTTATCGGGATAATAAATTTATTAAATTTCAGCAAGCAGGGCTCTCTGTACAAAAGTAACCCTCCCCAAATCTTATGAAAGCCGCCAAAAGCCGTAAACATAGGTAGGTATTGAAAGAAAGTAATATCTGGGAGAGGGTCATCGTAAAGTCCAATAACCCGATAGAGGCGCTCGGAGGCCGATTCGGTAGTTCAATCACGTATTCCCCGATACGAGCACACGGGAGGGGAGGGTGTGGGGCGAGCAGGAGGGTCGGGGACGCCGCGGAGAAAATCGGAAAGAGGAGAGGCGTCGACGGGTCGATTTTCGACCGTCGCAAATCATCGAGGAGCGCTCGGTAAACGGCAATCAGTGTTCATTAGCCGCGCGGGGAAAACGCGAACCGAGCGGCTAAGAACAACGGGGCTTCTGGCCCGTGGGGATCTTTTCAATAACTCTTGGTCGTCCGGTAATTGCCGCGGCCAGCGATATCTCGCCGCTGCCTTCTGCCTCTGTACGCCCGCCGCCACCTCTGCTCCGCTGCTCTATCTATCGCTGCTCCCGATATATATATATATATATATATATATATATATATATATATATATATACTTCAGCCCGGAGCGAGGTCGTGTGTGCCAAGCCGTGCAGTGACGTATATAACAATATATATCCTCGGCCCACCATCTATCCTCTTTCGCCGTGGATAAAGAAACATTAAATGTCTTCAAACTCTCTGACAGAAAGACGCGACTCTCATCCGATTGCTGTTTGATTTAAGAAAAACTTTTCACTTCAGAATAAATGTTTCGTAATCTATTTTTAATTAAATAACTAAGCATTGCTCTCTATTGCATTTCTGACTGTTAGATTTTCACAAAGAATATTGTTTTTCGAAATAGTTTTCTGTCTACAATGCCAATCTAAGCAACGAATTGACCAAATGATTTTTCTAATATGCGAATATAGTATTATCTTATATATATATATATATGTGTGTGTGTGTGTGTGTGTGTGTGTGTGTGTGTGTATAAAAGCGTTCTGCTGGTAATCGTAAGCTTTTAAGCTTGGAATTAAACTTATTAATAATGTAAATAAAAAGAACATTAATAATAATAATAGTTAATTCTAATAATATCGCTTATAAAAAAAAAAAAAACAAAAAATAAATCAAACACAGCAAAAATAATATGATACAGAAAAGTAAAATATTCAATAGTATTTTCAATGACTGACAATCAATATTCCAAATCACATACGACACTTTGCAAAGATTCAGATTTTCATTAACGACATTATTTTGTCATTCATTGACTGAGTTCTGTTTACAAATAAAATTCCTATCTCTATTAATATATTATTTAATATATGAAAATCTAATTATCAATAAATATTATTTAGGGTTAATTAAAACCAAAATCGAGATTGTAAATTTTTTTCATTGTCCTGGGAAGAAAAGTTTAATGTAGATATTAACGATAAAATTAAAAAGTTTATAAAAAAAAAGAATATATATCAATTTATTCAAAAACTTTTAAATTTATTCTTCCTTTAAAGTAATTACATTACTATCGTAGCATTGTTTATTAAAATTTATATGAAAAGAAAATAAACTTCGAAAAGACAAAGCATGAAACTTGGAAACTCGCATGAGAGCCACTGGTAAGAAAACGGCAAATGCTACCGAGAAAGCGAGAGAAAGAGAGAACGAGAGAGAGAGAGAGAGAGAGAGAGAGAGAGAGAGAGTGAGCGAGCGAAAGAGAGAAAGGGAGGGAGAGCGAGAGAGTAAGGTAGGGGGAGAGTCAATTGCGCAAGAGGCAGGGTCGGACGTACATTGGGTCATAAACGTTTATATTGCGCGCAGTGCGCCAGTAATGCCGATATTGGCAAGTTATTGGTCCCGCCACCCCGGCTGCCGGTCGCCGGCATCCGCAAGATCGTCGGGTGCCCTGCGCGCGCTCTGTCTGATGTCCTCTCTAATCCGTGAAAGTATCGCCCACCCCACCCTCCCCCGCCCCCTGCGCGCCTCGATATCTGGCTGCGCGCCGCGCGCTCGCAAGCTCCAGCTCTCCTCGTTTTCCCGGAAACTTAATTGGAAATATCGGCGACCGCGCTCTCGCCCCCACCCGACCCCACCCAGCGCTCTATGCCACTGTGTCCTCGGTTCGCTCGCTCGCTCGCTCGCTCGTCCCGCTCTTGCCCGGCTATAGGTCTTCGCGGCGTATAAATGCATTATCTCGAAAATCCCGTATATTTTTCTACCGGGAAAATTTACCAGTGGGACACCAAATTATTTAATCGCGCCCTTCTGTTTTAATGAGATTTTATATTTATTTCGACCCGGAGATGCTCATTGAAATTTATATTACTTTTTCGACGAATGTTGCCATTTGTAGTACAAATTTAGAAATGATTTTTAGTTTTACACTTCACAAGTTGGTTAAAGAAGCATAGGTGAACCAATGCCAGAAACCAATGAAGACTAATTTCAATTTGTCATTTAATTGGAAAAATTTTAAGATTACCAACTACTACAAATATTGTTATTTTTACTAGATTAACAATACCTTAAAAAATAAAAGTATTCTTTGTATGTATATTACTCTATTTTTTGTAGTATATCTATTATTTTTCATAAAACCAATATTTCATGAATAAATAGAAATATTTTAAATTTATTTTCTGTACATTCACTGTAAATATCTCAAATGCAATTAATATCTTATTCTAGGAAAAAATTAATTTATCTTGTAATTATTATTATTATTATTATTCATGAAAGTAGTACAATTTTTTCAAACCATATAAGGGATTAAATAAAAAATATTTCCACTAATACTTCAATTCTTTGAGAAAGAAAAGTATGTAGCTAGTAAATAGCCATAGCAGCAGTGACATCAAGGCTGTAGATGAATCACGACTTGGCGAGAGATCCTCGTACTATCCTAACTCTATACACCTAGTCCGCGGAAGTTTAAGGAGACATGATTCGTAATCAAACGATCGATATACTCGAGCGGCGACGGCGTGGGCGGTGGTAGGAGGGCGGCGCAAAAGTATGGCCGAAATTTTTCAGCAACGACCTCGTAAACTTGTAATCCGCCGAAAATTCGAGCGGGGCGTAAAGTGGCTTTTTCGCGCGCACGGTACGGAGCTGGACGCGCGCGCCCGGCGACGGCCTACGTAACGGTAGCGACGCCGGGGCCGAGACCCAATCAACTGATATCGCGCCACCGCTCCCCCCCTAAGCCCACCAAGAGCCGCAACTCCTGATACGGCGGTAGTTCGAAGGTGGTTAGGTCGGGTTACGTAGGTCTGATCACGAGTTAGTGGTTCGATACGACGGCCGCGCTGGTACGGCCACCCGCGCCTCGTATATATATATCTATATATATCTATATATATATATATATATGTATAGGTATATGTATGCCAGGCGGCTGCCGCGGCATCGTCGGAACGACAGGAGCGCGGAGAGGGGGAGGCGTAGGGGGGCAAGCCGACTTTATGTCAGGACTTAAGCCGGTTATAGGCGCTGCCGATGTTATTTGATGGCCAAATGCACTCCGCCACGGGGGCGAAACAACCACGGGGTGTGGGTGCGCCCACCCGCGCACCCCACCGGCCGCGTCTTCTTCTACTAATATATATATATATATACGTCTTCTTCCGCTCTCTTCCTCTATAGACCAGCTCCTCTCCCTCTCCGTCCTCCACCTATACACCACCTTCCTATGCCCTCTGACCTTCGCGCCTCGCACGTACGTATAGCTCCGCGGAAGATCTTCCGAGACCGCTTTCGCTCTCGCCTCGAATTTTTCTACAATAAGTCGAGAGCCGCCATTATTTTTTTCTGTAACGAGCTTCGTTGGAATAATCGAGCGCTTTTGTGCCCCGGGCTTTATGAACGCGAGTGCCGCGCTCGCGCGCGGGCCATGTCAAAAGATTTCGCGACTGCCGGGCATAATAAGGAAAGGATTGAGGCTCGGTGGCGCAGAGCAGGAGGGGGGTGGGGGAGAGGAGAGGTAGGGGAAGCACAAGAGAGGGTGGAAAAAAAGCACACAAAAATCAAAGCACTTCGTTGTTAAACGTAGCAGGAAAATCGTAGTTCAATTTTACCCCGGTGCAATTTTTCTGTCTCCCTCGTCTCGCCCCGCACTCTTCGCCCCGCGCGTCCTCTTCCTTCCCCGCTTAAAAATGCCCTTCAACGGCGGTATATCGACGGCGGGTTTCTTTTTGATCTCGCTAAAGAATTCATTAAGTTCCGCGGGCGGGGGGGGGGTGGGGTGAGTGCGACGGCGCGAGCGGCGGTTAGGTATTAATACGGGGCGGAGGAAATACCGAGCACATTTTACGCTCCGCTTGCGCCTCGAGTTGCCTCGCTCGCGCGGATGATACTTTTGGCTTATGCTCCGCTTTTCCCCCTCGTTCTCCTCCCGCCCTCTCTTTCTCTCTTCTTTCGTTCGCCCTCTACGAGCCATGCAAGCACTTTGAATCCTGATAATTTTCTTACGCGTCAAACTTCAGCTGAAAAACGCTCTGTATAATCTGATTGCCAGTTAAAATGCTCGTCTCCCATTCCATTGGAAAGTCTTGTTACGATTAAATATACTGTGAATTAAACAATTCGCTATAGTCTCTCGATTGAAAAATCTAAGTTGAATATTGTTAGAAGGCGTCGTAAATCTATGAATATAATATAATTTAATTACATGTAAGATCATACAACTAGAATATATATTGGATTTTTAGTCTCAGCATTTCAAAGAGTTATAAACAAGAAAAGAATAAACTGTTGTACAACAGGTTTGAGAATAAATTCTATTATACTTCGTATTATAGGTAAAGATATAAATAAATTTCGGTTTTCTATTATACAGTTATTTTATCTTTTATGACATAAAATAAGAATAACGAATTAATTATTGATAAGAAAGTAACAATAAATTATTAGTAACAGACCATAAATATCATCCACAGTTGTCATCGGCGAGTGTCTCGCAATAGTTTAACTATATATAGAACTATGATTTCATTTATTTTCTTTTATATATTCCTGGATAGCGAAGTGTGTTTAATTAGCTGTTTCTCTCATTTTATTTCAATTATTCTTAAAAGAAATTGATAAAATAAATGTAATATTCATTGGAATACCCTCAAATTTTTTTTATGCCATTAACTTGAGGGTTCTTGAAACAAACCTAAATGCATTAAAAACTTCATTTACAGGATTTATTTTCGAGGCGATGAGTTAAAGAATTTGATAATTATTTTTTACAATTAGTAAAATTTAATAATTTTTATTAATTCTCGTTATCGAAATTTTTTGTAATCAAAATATCAAGTTATGGCTCACCAGTTCCTTTTAAAACATTTCTGCATACATAGAATAACCAGTAATTATTAATTTTTGGTCATTTTTTATGTTTTGTGGGATAAGCCACAATATTTTAAAATGTCATTGTTTATTAGTCATGATTTGTGAGAAGTAAGCTTCTTCATTGAAATATAACATTAAAAGTATAAATTGGTATTTGAAGATATTGCCTTTAACTTCTTCAACGCATAATTTGGTACAAAATGCTTCAATTTAAAAATTTATTTTGCATTCTCGAATGTTATTATAATTATGGAAATACGGAAATATTCTATACTATATATGAAGAAAGTTACATCTGTATGTGTATATATATATATATATATATATATATATATATATATATATATATATATATATATAATACAGTCTGAGAAGGAAGTATCCGAGAGGAAGACTTTAATTTAATAAATGCAATGGATGCTGCGTTTATAGAAAGGGCGAAACGTTGACGGGTACATCGATCTTAGTATGTTGACGGTTGATTATTGCTCGCAACGCCCTGACTCACTGGTGCTCTCGAGAGTTAGAAGGAAGTAAACCTCGGGTATTGTGTCGTCTTTGGCGAATTTCGAAAGGACCCTAGAAGAGGGGACGGGGGCGAGGGTGGAGGTCTCCTTGCAGCGTCGACGGGTGGTCCTCCCGCAGGTACGGAATGAGAATTGTTCACGACTGCATGTCTTAGGGTGATTGGGAGTTATGACTCCTAAACCGTGCTCTAGGGCGTCGCGGAAGGACTTGACACAGGTCAGATACCGCCTCGTAAAACGTTATGAGAATTAATGTCAGCCGGGAGCGCGCGTTCGCTCCCCACACCCCCCCCCCCCACCCGCCGCGCCCCACGCGCCCTACCCCTATTCCTCTGTCCCCACGGCGCGCGGCCGTCTTTTCCTTCCTTCCTTCCTTCCTTCCTGTGTATCGCGGAGACTGCGGCGACGCTGGCGGCGGCCAACGCGGTGCCGCAGCCGCGAGGGCCCGGGGAGGAGGCGCGGAGCTAAGACGCTGCAGACCAACCGCCGCCGCCTGCGTCCATCCCCGTACGGCCAATTTCCTCGTTACGGCGGCCACAACTTTCTTAGTTAATGGAAAAGTCGATACCCGATTGCCGGACGGACGAGCCGGCCGGGGGACGCGCGCGGCGCTCCGGCTTTCCATCCCGTCTATGTATATATATATATATACACAAAGCTCGTTTCGTTCCTCGTACGGTCTAAAATCACTCGGGGCCGTTATCTTCTAATCAAACCATCGTACCCCCCGCCCCGATCAATATGAAGTTGATGCCGGTTCACGATGTCACTGAGACACAATTAAGATTTTACGTGAAAATTCGGAAAATTAAGACTTCATCATCTAAAAAATCGAGGTCCCAACTTATTTAACTGATTAACGTTCACATGACTCTTTTTAAATATATAATTTAGAACTTCTTCTGTAGATTATCCATCAAATTTAACTTTGATGTTTGAAAAGAATTGCAACACTACATATTCTATGCATTCGTCCGACGATGAAAAATGTCGTTTAAATCTTCTGAGAAATTCATAGATCTAAGCTGAAGAAGCGCTCGATTCTGCAACGTGCGTTGCGTCAACTCATCGTAATATCGTCGCTAGCACAGATTTATGATTATTTTTACAACATGCCATTTTACATAAACTGAAGTATCGGGGAAAAAACGTTTTAATTGAGACGTGATAAAGTACAATGTTAACAGCTTCTATATTGAGATGAAGAGCCCCGCGTCGTGGCGACGATCGCTGGTGAGCTGAGCAAAACGACAAATGTATATATATATATATATATATATATATATATATATATCCTGGGCGTATAATTGGGAAAGCGCGAGAACGGGGCGGCGTACAATTCGAACGAGGAGAGAACTTCTGAGTATTGTGTATCTGTGTGTACGCATACGCGCAGCGACGGGGGCCCATGCGAACCGCGCGCTGGTAAATAGCCAGATCGGCAATCACTAGATGAGTGGCCTCTTCCGGCCGCCCACTCCGACTCCCGGCTGATACGCAGGCCGCCGAGCGCTGGCGCGCGAGCGCGAGCGCGCATACAAAGCGATACGGCTATCGTATACGCATGTGCAGCGCAGCGTACAAATATATATATATATATATATATATATATATATATATATATATATATTCGTACGAGCGGTAAGAGCGCGGAGGCTCGCTCGCGCGTTGCGCCCGTCAGCTTAGACGATGATTTAGTGGATGCATTGATTGGGTCGATCAGGGGCCATCTCATCTCGTTTAAAGCCTTCCATCATCGGTCCGAGGGACTATTTATAGACCGCGCGCGAGGATGATCGAATCAATTCCGTGCCAAGCTGGCTGCCCCCGCGGCTGTGTGGCGCGCGTCTTCGGCAAGAGCGGCGGGAGGGGGGGTGGCTACTTCTCGACTTACGTAGCCTCTCTCTCTCTCTCCTCCCTCCCTCGGCCTCGCGCGCTCTCCTTCTATCCTCTGCTTATCCGCTCGTCTTATTTCGCGATATATATCGCGCGCATCAGTCGCGCGACTCCTCCGTCGTCGGCGGGCTATTGCCACGATTGAAAGATTGCGCGGAATGCTTCGGCTTGTTAACCCCAGCGTGTATATGTATGTGTATATATATATATAATATGTCCGATAAATGGACGCCAAAGAGAGGCGTGGGTTTTACATTCCTCATATCCTCGTCCTGCTTTGCGCTCGGTGGCTATGCCACTTGTTCGGCGCACTACCGCGGCCGCGGCTTTATATTCGCCACTTGCGGCCACATGTAAACTCAACTTTCAGTTTATTTTAATATATATATATATAGAAATACGCGAGCGGCGCGTACCGAGCGACATTTCTCACTGAAGTGTAGCACACATCGGTTTCATAAGCGCTTCTAACATCTATCTATATCTATATACACATATTATTACCATTCTCCAAAAGAGCAGACTATCGATTTACAATACCTCTCTTCTAACGCTCGAATTTTTTTCGAACGCTCCATAAAGCACAATGTGGCATTACAAGTTAGAAATTCCCTTTTTTATTTGTATTTTTCATGTTTATCTTACCATTTCTTCGCGGAATTCTAAATTTCTATAATTCATATATATTGTATATCTCCGGCCAGATAATATAAAAGTCAATTTAAAAGTCACCTCAATTTGATTCAGTCAAATAGAAGAAAATTATGCGAATATTAATCGAAGTATCATGAGTTAAATAAAGCGCCAGGTTATGAAAACATTAATAAAATTTATTGGTTTAACGTTTTGATAATTAATCTATTGCCATTATCAGGACACAACCTAGACTATATATATAAAAAAACAACTAGAATATATGTATAGATAAAACGATAATTGTATAGAATACACTTTAACGTAATTTTTACTTACCAGTTATTTCGACATTACTCGTCAATTACAAAAGCAATAACGTATATCAAATATGCTATAAATATTATAAATAAGATGTATTTATTCTGCAATTAGTAAATAGTATGAACTAAAATTGAAAGGATTGAAGACTTGTTTAAATCTACATGATTTTCAGCTATTATAAGAAATACGTACCAAATTCAAATTCACTGAACATGGGATTCCAATCGTTTCTACAAAATTAATTTGACAAGCTGAACCAAAAATTCGAAATTTAATTGTTAAGGTATGCCTGTAAAATGAAATCTATAATTTTTATCTATCTGAACATTCGATAATACAGTCAAACAAATAACTAAAAAATTAAGAGACAAATTGTTTCAATCGTATTCTAGCCCAAATCAACGTAATTGATACTCAAAGGAAAAAAGCTTGGAGAAAGCTTCGAGCGCGATCTCATAGGCGGCAATAGATACGCGATAGCATTCAAATTTCATTAGCGAAAAGAGACTGTATATATAAAGAGACGTAAAGTTGGAATGCCATCAGAAAGGCAATATTCTAAATCAAACGGGGCCGCAAGTTGGCTCTACCTTCGCTTCTTTTTTTTCTCGCTCCCCCCTCCCCCCCGCACCTATAGAGGCCTTCATAGGCGCGCATCGAGAGAAGGGGCGAAAGGAGCAGGGCGACGTCGACGGCGACGTCGACGGCTACGCTGCCTCAATATTTTCAAATTAACGCCCCGATGATTTTCTACCAAACAAAGCGTTCTTCACCCCGGTCATATTTCAATCAATACGTGCATGATATATATATATATATATATATATATATATAATGTGTGTGTGTGTGTGTGTGTATGTATAAACACACGCGCCCGAGACCCCGCGTGCTCCTTTTTTCCTCGGCCTCCTCTCCCGTTCTCTACCTCCCCCGCAGACACCGAGAGTGCCCCCCACCCCCTCCGGCCGCTCGGTACTTTGCTCTCCTCCCCCCCCTCTCTCTCTCTCTCTCTCTCTCTCTCTCTCTGCTCCTCGCCTCTTTCGAGGTTCGCCGACGCCCGCAAAAAAATTCCCTCTTCTCCGCGCCGCGTATCATTTGCGACGTAGGCTTTGCGCCTCGATTAAAATTAATATTAGAACTCCGTGTTTCTTCACACAGAAAATATTCGGCGTGCCCCTCGCTTCGGCGTTGCGCGCGCCCCTTTGAAAATTGGCCGATCGATCCGCATCTCCTTTTTTTCTCGCTCCGCCGCCTTTGTATCTGCGCGCGCGTCCCGCGCGACTTATTGCGCCACCGAATTATTCCCGATCGCTTATGCCTTTCGTGAAGCGAAATACCGTTTTCGGGCCGCAAACGTTTGCCGCTCGTCACGTTTTACGCGCAATATTCGACGTGCTCTTTCCGATACTTTGCACAGCCGTGAGAGGGCATTTCGAGAGAAAAATGAGAAGGAAGAGGAAGAGACGGTATCTGGACTTTCATGATGCTCGATGAATTTATAATTGAGAATACGGGCGGGCAATCGAAGGTAGCGAGTTAGTAAAGTTTTTCCAGGCCGGGCGTATTACTCTCATTTTTTTCTCTCCTCTGCTCTACCCTGGGAATTATACGCAGAGAAATTATACAGCGTTGGGGGGGGGCGGCTTTCAAACTACGCCGAGAATTAACGTCCTTGTGGCATAAAAAATCTGTGTAATCAATTATCGAACCTTTTTTACCCTATATTTCATGGGCAATGAGTCTCCGAACCCCTAGAGTAGCTTTTATTCTCGTCTCACTTCTTCCCGTTACCCTCTTCCTCGTCGTTATCATCTTTACTTCCCGCCTTCAATTTGATTTGCCCCGTTCCACCCTTGCAATTTCAAATTAGGCGCCAAAGTTTTGAATAAAGCTGAAATCGGGATATTTACTTCGCGTATTGTTCCGAAAACCTCGTTCGTTCGTGGGTTGTATTTGAAGCAACTTCGGCGGTATTCTCAACCTGACTGTATAATAATCGAACTTTTTATATCCACGATTTTTTCAAAAACATTGCGTCTTTGCGAATAAAACTAATATTTCGTATAATTGAAGGTAGTCAAAAAAATCAATAGAGGCGTCGCGTGATTTCGAAAATTCGACATTAATTTACGATAACAACTTCAAGCGAATTGAAGACAAAACAAGACGGTACTTCCTTGAATACTCAGTTCTTAAGAAAAAGTACTCCAGATATTTGACCGAATTTCTATTTCCAGTATCTACAACATCTAATATATACATATTTAAGAGTTAATACGCTAGTCATACAATTAAAATAATAATTAATTAAAACTAATCAGAAATTACTTGTATGTTGTACAATTATGAAAGAAATGTGTTTATTTCTTGAGAGTAAGTTATGATTCTATATAGTCAATCATGAATTTACAAAGAAATTAGAATCAGAATTTAGAAAACTTTAATAAAATTATAGATTTCATATGTGATACTAATTCAGACACTTTTACACTTAAAATTTATAATTCGTGATAGGTAAAGACACTTTATAGTTAGAAACTCTTGAATATAAATTAGTGAATAGATTTTTATAAATCGTCTAAATATTGACGAAAAATATTAGAATCGGTTCAACCAATTACCAAAAATGACAAAATTACAAAATTTCATATAAATGAAAAGTATAAAAAAATCATTAAATATTTAATTAGTGCATAGTACTGGATAAATATTGTTTACTAATATACAATAATGTACGATTAATAGGATAGCATTGAAAAATACATGAGAACTATAAAAATAATTTAATAAATAAATAATTGTTTTGAATTCTAATTAAATTTTAGTAAGTAGTTTTCTAATACATAATCCTGTTAAAATATTTGCACTTAAGAATATATTAGATTTTTTTTCTAACAAGTTTTAAAAGTTCAAGGCACCGCTGGCTTACCGAAATTTAAATCGAAATTTTCCAATATTTATGAGCACGGAAAATAAGGTGGCACGAGAAGAATTTATTAAGAGCGCGTCGGCACGAGATTGCTAATAAGCTGAAAGTATCGATGGACGATATGAAAATTACTCGTGCTCGCCGCGCGTCGTCGCGTCTGCCGTCGCTTGTATGCCCCTCCCCTCCCCCCTCGCACTCCCCATCCTCGCCCCTCACCCGACCCCTCTCGACTGCTCTCCCCAAAGCCTCGGCTCTCGCCTCGCGTACCTGGCGCGCAACTATTTAATATAACGGCGGAAGACTTGCGCCGGGAATGCGCGGCTATGAGCCCGTGAAAATAATCGCGGGGAGCTTAAGCGACGTCTTTTCCGATAAACGGCTTTGCAGTTACGGATATTTCCACGCGCACGTCGAGCCGTCTATCTAACGTAGGCGTTTACCTCGCGCGTGTTTACAGTTTTCCAAGATCGGCTGGAATTACAGAAATTTTATGTACAATCAGTGACATTACAGGAGGATTAAGTGTTCCACGAGAATGAAAGATTTTCCGAATAGAAGTATATTATCCATTATATTATAAATACTTACACGCGTATTATATATAATACTTACATACTTGCCAACCGCTCCTCGTGCACGAAAACCGAATTCGTACAAAATTTGAATGTTTATATTTATTCTAGGGCAGAAAAGATTGTCGCTGACAAAAAAAAAAAAAAATAAAAACTGTCTTACGGTATAAAATAAACCTGCGCCAGTCACGAGGAAAATGTCTGATTTTTCAAAAATATTACTCAAATACCTGTCATAACGCGATCGTCGATGAGCATCGCGGGTACCGATACGCGTCGCCCGCGCATCCCGATCGCTGGGGAGGTGCCAGCCCCCGCGAACGCGGACTTTTCATCCACCGTCCAACGGCGCTCGAGAAACGGCGCGCGGTCCCGAGCAACGCGAGCGCAAAGCGACCGCGGAATCCGCGCGGGACTTCCTCCCCGCTGCCGCGGCCGGGAACTTTGTTGCGCATTTTTCGACTGTAAGCTGGATTCGTGCGCGGGTGGCGAAGGATGGGGGAGGGGAGCGGCGAGCCATGCACGTGAGACGACGTACGCCCGCGGATCAAAGGGACGGACGGACGAGCGCGCGGGCCGAGCCCGTGGTTCCGGGGCGAAGGAGGGAAAAGCCGCCGATGTCCGTAGCTTCGCTCGTTAGGCGCGCTCTTCTTATTATCTGGGATCGCCCCCCCCCTCACCGCCGTCCCTCGGCGGCTGCTACTTTCCGCGTAACGCTCTTTTTTTACTTTACTCGAACTTTAAAAAACTCTTTAGCTGTTGAAAACGTCGTTGTAAGCTCTCTCTCTCCCTCTCTCTCTCTCTCTCTCTCTCTCTCTCTCTCTCCTCTCTCTCTCTCTCTCTCTCTCTCTCTCTCTCTCTCTCTCTCTCTCCTCTCTCTCTCTCTCTCTCTCTCTCTCTCTCTCTCTCTCTCTCTCTCTCTCTCTCTCTCTCTTCCTCTCCGGCTTGCCGCCGGGAAAATAATTTCTGCAGTCTGAAAGGAAAGTTGATTAAAACCGTGACGCTCGTACCTACGTACGAGCGGAAAGTCATCTCGTTCCTGCAAATAATGTACACCTCTCGTTATATATTGCATATATAAATTTATTCAATTCTATATATATCGATATACATATATATATACATATATATATTTAAATATATTCTTAACGGAAATTTGTACAGCGCTTTCGATAAAGCCGTTATACAACGGCAGCTCTTTAAGAGCGATATACATTGCGAATACAACGCCTATATTACCACGCGTAACATCGAGACGTTTCCATATCGCCGCTGTCGCTTCTCGTCCGTCAACGGATCGAGGTATAACAGTATGCTTAGCGCGAGCGCTGCAATTGATTACAGTTTCGCGGATCTATTACAAAGTACCGCGGTTGAGCGAATGACTAAGCTCCGTCATCGGAATAGATGCGTCACTGCTTATCCGCGGAATTTCTCAGGCACATCGTCGTGCCGGCAAAGGATTCGGCGCTGCTGCTCGACTCCGGGCTCGAGTGGAAGAGCTTCGTATGATTTTCCAGGGATATCGGGCCCTTGAAGTACTTTTTGCAAATGTCGCAGTGATACTTGTACTTGTTCTCGTGGCACTTGAGGTGCTTGTTCAGCAGGTCCTTGCGGGCGAAGGTGCGCTCGCAGCTGTTGCAGGGGAACTTGTCCGGGTTCGTGTGGAAGGTGTTGTGGCGCGTCAGGTTGTCGAGGCGCGAGTACTTGCGCGTGCAGATCTCGCAGGCGAACTTGTTGCGCTCGGAGTGGCAGCGCTGATGGTAGCGCAGGTAGCGCTTCTGGGCGAAGGACTTGCCGCAGGCGCAGCAGCTCAGCTGATTCGCCTCGTCCGCCTGGACGTTCAGGTGCTTCTTCACCTCGGCCTCGCTCGCGAACTCCTCCTTGCAGTACGGGCAGGAGCTCCTCGAGGACTGCTTGTCGCGGATGATCTTCTTCAGGAAGTTCGGGTCCGTCATTATTTGGTAGAGGTACGTGTCCTTGAACCTGTGCTCCTCGGCCGGCGGCCCGTCCGTCCCGTTCTTCACCGAGAGGTCGACGGCTTCGGCTTTCCTGCCGCCGTCCGCGGAGAACGGCCTCCATTTCTCGAAGCTGTTCTCCGGAATGGCGTTCTGTAACAAACGTAACCTCGCTGTACATTCGCCGTCTGTCGGGATCTTTCACAAGTGCGCCTACGTAAATACTATATCAAATTTATTCATAACTTTTATTGTAATTACGGCATTGTACAATTTGCACTTGCAACGTTGATCGGCGTTAAAAATTAAAGAAAAAATCGCTGAATAATCCGTGTTTACATATCGGGCGGGCTACGAAAATAAACGTAAAAGTGGAATGTATTAAGGCTCGGCGAATTCTCGGAAAAGATTAGGCCTATTAGCCTGTTTGTAAATTCGCGCAGTTCGAGAAATCGGCGTAACCTTTATGTGCCCTGTACAATCAAAGATTATCACTTATATATATATAATGCGTAGCTAACATAGTCGATTCCCAATTTACGCGTTCCTCTAAATTTTCGAATAATAATATCGACGGGACGATTTTTCGCTAAATCTATATTTTTACGTACCCCGATGATAATTGAAGCACGAAATAAATCGTGAATTATTTTTCGAAAAATAAATCTTCGAGTATTTGTTTAAATATATCAACCGCCCATTAAGATGTTATATACTTTAGCGCACTTGTTGAAATAAGCAATTGTTATCGCCCGATGTACTTTGCAAGATAATGGGAAAATTTCACGAAACACTTGAGAAAAGCGTCATGCAGTAGCGTCTACACTCACCTGCTTGCGAGCTGCCACGTCCATTTCTTGAACGATGTCCTGATAGCTCGACAAATTGACCGCCTTTACGCACGCCGAGCGGGCGTCGGCGTCGAATTTTCTCGTGGAAAACAGCTCCATGCTGGCGGCCACGTTATTCTTGGCCTTGTTCGGCAATCCCTGGGCGCCCTCTCGTCGCGGTAGATGCCTGGGCACGCTCTTCACGCGCATCGTCCCCGGCAGTATTATTAACACGTCTTGCACGCCTCACCGGCCACCGTATCGACACGTGCAACCGGGCACGATAAACTTTCGCGCGGCGAGAGAACTTACGACGACGTAAAAAATAACATCGGCAACAATAGCGATAACAACGATGAAACGTGCGAGAGGCGCGCGTTACTCTAGAGGAAGAGGGAGGGAGAGGGGCGGGAAAAAAACAGGCGGCTATTCGCGAAATTGACCAAAGGCAAAGGAAGGGAGGAGCGCGCGTGCCACTCCGTCTTCCCGCTAATCGCTTCGCCGATCGAATGACGACGAGGTTCGCGAACTATTTGGACGACGACATGTACCTGGAAAATGTCCTTAGAACGTCTTTGAGCAAGACCGAGCAATATAGGGCCTTAGCGGAGTCGCGCACTATACACACACGCATACGCGCGCGCGCACACACACACACAAACGCGCACACGCACGCGCGCGCGCACACACACACACACACACACACACACATACACACACGCCCATTCTGTACTCTTTACATACCGTATTGCGATGAGTATACATATACTATTTATTATGAAAGCTTTTCATTGTATTATTTACGAATGAGTAAACAGTTTTCTAACTATTTATGTTTGCCGTCCTTTTAATTGAGAATATTTTACGCGTATTTTTGACGTCTCAGAGGTTGTACTCTATATTCGATGTAAATACATTCAGTGTGCTTCTCGTATTTTGACTTATGAATATAAATGTATATCATCTTTAATAAAAATAATAATAATAATAATAAGAAGAAGAACACGAAATATGGACTATTATAGTAAGATTGTACATACACATGACCAAAGTAAAACAGCTGATTTGAGTATTCTGAATAATTTTTAATATTGACGACGAAAATAATAATGCTATTAATTGATAAGTGACAATGTTTCTTTCCTCCAACTGATGCGATATATTTTTACAAAAGAAACGCCTAAAAGCAGTGGAGCAAAAATCAGAAGGTACGTGTATATATATATATATATATATATATATATATATATATATATATATATATATATATATATAGATATATTATAAAAGGGCTTTTATTATGTTTGAATTATAGATGTAGCCGCAGCGGCGCGGCGTGGCGCCGGGGCCCGAGCAGCCGCATTGATAAAGATGAGAAAAGGAAGGAGAAGGGGATCGGTTCGAGTATTTTTAATTGTAGACCAACAGCGGGTAATACGAGCGCGGGAGGAGAAAGGACACCCGAACGACTCGCCGGGTGTATTGTCATACCTCGAGCAATGCCGCGGCGTTTTTCTTTATTTCCCCAGTGGCTGGATGAGGTTATACATTTTATTTTTTTTCCTTCTTCTCTTGCGCTCCCCCTTTTGCCGTTTCTCTCGCCGCGCGCCCGAACTCTCTCCTTTCTCTCCTCCGGCTTTCTCCTTTTTTTTTTTTTTTTTTTTTTTAACGGCCCGGGCAATACTTCCATCTTCTTATTAGCAAAGCTAATTGGAAATACAAATGGTTATTCACGGTAAGGGAAATAGCGGAGGCAGCCAGACGACTCGAGACCACGGCGACGGGTTTCGGGAAGAACGAGAGATGCTGGAGGACGCCGGGCGGTGGGGCGCGAGGGGGGGGGGGGCTGGCGAAGGTGCCGGTACACTTTTGCGTATCAAGCTCGTATTTGCGCCGGATAATTAGGACTTTTTTCCCGGCCAATTTGGATGAATAATTGATTTGGCCCCGCCGCCCAAAGCGCTTCACGCGCGCGCCTGCGCTGCATTTCCAGCTATCTCATTCATCGAGTATCCCTCGCGACGGCGACGCGACCCCCGCCCGCCGCTGTTCCTTTCTTTCGACTTCTTGGTCTCCTACCGGTGTATATTCGGCGAGCCACTTCGAGGGACAATCGGCGCGCGGGTCGGGGGATGGAAGCCGGGATACAGCGGCACGGGACAGACAGGGAGGGAGAGAGAGAGTGAGAAAAAGCTTATCCCGCTGATGAAATATTCAATGGGGCTGGCAGTTACGCTTCGACGGATGTCTCATTTAATGAAGAGCGGGAGGCAGATGCCGATAAAAGATGCAACCTGTCGTAAAAGCCGATGCATAAGTGGAAGGTATTATATGTCTTTACATATATATATATATATATATATATATATATATATATATATATATATATATATATATTATTAATGGGCACGGTTGCACGCGTCATCGACGCGCACTTGCCTTACGACGAATTTATCTTCTAAAATATTAATAGAGCATTCGACTCGCGAGCAAATCGACTTACGTCCGAAATAAATAATGCTCGAGAAACACAATGCAGTTCCAGTCAATTAATTCAAGTCAAAGACGAAGCGAAGTAACGAACAAGTACGCCATTATGCCTACGAATGCTTGTACAGCTGTGAACGCTGGTCCTATTGGTGGTAAGTGTATGTTCTCATTCATCTCACGCGCGACGGAAGATTGACGTTAAATTTGCGATATTCCTTTTTTTTTAGAATTAAATTCCCGCAACTGCTGATACGCATTTTCTTTTTCATCGCCCGTCGTCACTCCGGGCGCGATGACGGATTAAAACTATAGGCGGAGGTACATAAAATTTTCGGGAAGTCGAAGCCGCGCGCGTAATCCTTCTTTCGTTCGTTCGACCGACTCCCGCGCTGCTCTTCCTCTCTCTCTCTCTCTCTCTCTCTCTCTCTCTCTCCCGGCCTCGCGCTCCTCCTCTCCAGCTTTTCGCCCCTTCCTTCTATACTTTCTCGTTCCTCGCCTCAGCCACCCCCGCCTCCTTCGGCGTCGCGCTCGTGCAGCGGGAGCGCAGGTCAGGGCTTTCCTGAAAAATATGAGTTTAATAAAGAAGAGGGTGTGATGTATGGCTCCGTGCGCCAGAGGGAAGAACTCGCGAGATCAGCCGGCTTCGATACGCCCAGGTATTGTATACGTAATATTACGTTATATATATATATATATATATATATATATATATATATATATATATATATATATATGTATGTACACAAGACGAACTTCATAAGGGGTGCCGGTGAGAAAAAAATAAAAAGTAATACCGTGCGTGACGTTTTTATTACATTCATGACGGAAATCAATCGTGCTAAAATATAGTTCAGGGGTGTATAGATTTAGCTGATTTTCGTTGGCGACGTGGAATAATAAATAAGTCTTTTTAGATAGGTTATAAATAATATAGTTAATAAAAGAAAAATACTCACATATAATGTAACCACAGTAATTTTAGAACCTTCATTTGCATCAAACTTCATTGACAGCTAATTGTTTAATAATATTTTTAAAAAAAGACACTTCTCTTTTAATAACTAATTATTATTTTTTTATCTTCAATAAAAATAAAAATCTCAATAGAAGTATATAATTATCCTATAAATTTATCAAATATTGAAATATGTATAGTTTTAAAAATCTACGCATTTTTTCTATATTTATTGAATTCTCATATTTTTTTCTTAGTCTGGAAATTTCGTTCCATGAAATTTCCGTTAATATATAAAACTGGTGATGGGTCATGAGCTCGGTTGCCCCCAACGAAAAATTCGACAGGTATTGTTTGTTACAAGCCTCGCAAAATTTCAGAATGAAGGGGAATAGAATTCGGCCCTCGAGCGGTCTCGACTTGGGAAGCAACGTATAGCGTTCGTTGCAAGTAATAAAGAATATGACAATTTAATATACTATCAAATTAATATATATATATATATATATATATATATATATATATATATATATTATCAATAGTTTATAGAACCCTTCGTTTACTTACCGTAAATTTATTGGTATAAAAATCCTTATTTATAGATGGAATTGAAATTGAAAATTTTTGGATGAAAATAACTTTGCTTTTCAAAATCTATTCTTCTATTAAACTGCTTCCTGTACGAGACTTTACTGCAGTAAAGATTATTGATTTGGTTTTTAAAAGACAGATAAGATTTTTTTATATTATATTGTAATTGTACAATCTATTATAAGATTGGAGGTTTCTTCCTAATTATTTTCAGAAAAGAGAAATTGAATTTAAATTTGTATTAAAGACGTGCATACGTACGTACGTACAAAAAAATGTAAAGAAAGTTTTCCAATATTTTTTTTTGTTTTAAATTAATAAATATTTTTTTTATTGGTTTTACAGTCCAATCAATTCAATCTAAAAATAAAATAAAAATAAAAATAAAAAAAAATAAATAAATAAATAAAATAAAAATTAAAAATTAAATTAAAAATTAAATTAAAATTATAATGACAGTCAGACTGTCCTTGTTTACATTCACCCCCGTAGACTAATCTGAAAATAAAATATTAGCTGAAAAAATTCTTTGTTAGTAAAGTGCAGTCTGACTGTTCCCAACACCCTTACCTAATTGAAGACTTGTCCAACGTTTCGAGCTTGCTACGGCTCCTCGTCAGGGACTAATCTAAACCTTATATTCTAATCAATATATACTCATCCCCACCACCAAATTTAGTAAATTAAATATAAATTCCCTCTCTATACAAATTGTCCAAAACCAATCAATTTAATAAGGAATGATAAACACTTTTTTTGTTTTGAAATACGATATTCAAAATGTGGTCAAAGATAATTTGTTTGTATTAAAACAATCTTTAAGTATAATATTAATATATTCTTACGATAATCGATAAAAATTCCTCCACATAAACTTTCAGTAGATGTCCATAACTTATCCTGATAAGAGACTATAAAAAGCTACAGCTATTCGCCAATATACGGTTACGCGTCGTGCCAGGCAAAGGATAAAAGAAAGCATTTTCGTACAAAGTATAAAGCTATTTCAATATCTTATTCGACTTTTCTCTTTTCTTCTGTATATAATAACACCCATAACAGATATGTGAATATTCATTGGATAAGACGTGTATTATCGTTTTAAATTGCAACGTAGGTGACTCGTCTACGGTGAGTTAAGTATATAATGTACATTTATGTAATGCAAATTGCGTTCGAAAAGAGAAGATATTACGAAAATATTAAGAGTGACTAATTTTAATTATATATGTTTATATAAGATATATTAAAATTATATACGAACTTCTCTCTAAAATTGTAGTGATCCCAAAACCTCGTTATATTTTTGAAAATATAACGAAATAAATGAGTACATCGAACAATAAGAACACTGTTGTTTTCTTTTTCACATTATCGCCAATATTTTATTCAGCTCTGCGAAAGAATAATCAGAGAGCAAAATCTGCCGGCATTTATCCAAAGCTGCTGGGTAAAAGGGTACATAATGCGAAGACTAAAACAATATTTGGAACGTGACTGCGTAACGCGAAAAGCCCAGGCTGTTTATCCAGGGCGCGCGGATGCAACAGTCGAAGCGCCTGCGCGCGCGCGCGTATATATATATACCGGTATTTACTATATATACCCGTCAATAGCGCTTCTTAGCTTATACATAAAGCTCTTTCGCACCCCCCTCGCACCCCCCCGCGCGCTCCGCGCCGCCGCGCTCTTCAACTATACGGGAATGCGCGCGGCGTCGACTGCCGAGCGACGAACGACGCAGTGCGCCGCACCCGGGCGAGAGAGCTTTGCGATGTATCGCAAAATCTATATCAAAGGGAGGGGGCGGAGGTGGTGGGCTCCCAGCTCGCGGATGCGAGTCCCGCGAAGAGGGGGTCGGGGGGTGTGCGGGCCCGGGGCGGGGGGTGGGGCGAGGGGGTAGGGGGGAGCCGAGCGGCTGGCGTCGAAAGGCACCGTGAGGAGGTGGGCCCCGGCGCTTCAAGAAGGGCGAACCCCGTCACATTTCACTACGGACTAATAACTTCTGAATATTCATTTCGCGTTTCTCCTTGGCTGCTCGCGCGCAGTAGGCGGAGGCCTTAAGGCTGCCTAGGCCGCTGCAAAAATCCGATAGCGACGCCGTGGACGGGGAGGGGGGGAGGATTCATCGCGGCATCGATAGCACGCATCTCTGGACGCTGTTTACTGTACGCGACCCGCCACGACGCTCTTTCTTCTCCTCTCGTCTTTCTCACTTTTTCCCGGCCCAGCTTCGCAGTCCTTATTATTCTTCCGCTTTTTCTGCACTGTAGAAGCGCGGCTCCCCTTGATTTTGGCGTATTTCTTCCAAACAAATATCGCCCTTTGCAAAAGCAGTCGATGAGAATAGGAAAAGGAAAAACGAAATTCCATTCGCAGTTACCGGCAAGTTCGGTGTTTTGTAGTTTGTTGATTTTCAAAGCGGCGCGGGAAGGAAATGAGAAGCGAGCGCGAAGGAGCTGCTCTATACAAGAGAGGGTCGTCAAAGTAAGTTCGTAATCAACGAATTATTATTGACATTGATGACTTTATTACTCGGGACTCCGGGAAGATTTTGCATTTCCATTGGCTCCTTCTGCCTCCCCCCCCGTCTCTCTTCCCCCCCTTCCGCCTCACTCTTTGTCGCTTCCTCGCCGGCTCTTCGAATCTCATCCATGCCGTTGCGATTAATACAGAGACTTTCCGAGAGAAGCTTTTACAAGTTTAATCAAACCCTGAGTGCTGCGAGGCTTTGTGAAGGTTGCACTACAATATTAATTTCTTGCGCGAAACATTAGTAGTAAGAGCCGGACGGCATATACCGGACCACCTGTAAATAGTATACGAATACGTGTATATCTGACAAAAATGAGAGCATTAATTATTGAGAGAAACTGCCAATTGTCCGGAATTGAAAAGCTCCGGGGAAAAAAAAGAAGCGTTCATTTGGCGCGGAGGAGACAAATCGTTACGGAGGATGGGAGGGCAAACCAGGCATTCCCCCCCCCCGCTTCGCTCACCCTCGAAGCGCGCCCGAGATCCCGGCGAGCGACGTTTTTCCTCCCCGTCCGCCCGCCCGCCCGCCCCCCCTCGAAGATCGCCGTTGTTGGCGATTCGTGGCATCGAGTTCTCCGTCGCAGGAAACGAGATAGGATGTATAACCACGGCGAAGCCGGCGACGGGGGGCGGGAGGGGCGCGCCAGGAACGTAAGCGGGCCAGAAGCTCCGCTCTTCTCGCTCTTTCTCTCTTTTCCCGTTCGCCCGCGCCTCGCCGCCGCCTCGCTCCGTCTCTTTTCCGAGAAGAAAGCCGTATGCCGGGAATGCTGCGAGCCAATACTACAGTCAGCCGTGCGCCCGCTTCAATTCCGCGATCTCTGCGACAAATTAGCACAGACAAATTTCCCCTTCGTTCGGTCTCCCCGTCAACCCGACCCCTCCCCCCCCCCTCCGCCACCCTCTGCCCCGTGCGCCGCTCCCCCGACGGCGAGCTTTGTATACCGTTTCCTGTGTATATATATATACGTACTGTCTCGGGGCGCCTCGCTATTCTTTCTCTCTTCCCCTCTCTCGACCTAGCGCTTCGTATATACGTTAATCGCTCCTTCGGGATGTCACGCGAAAGAGACATTCTCACAGGCGAGCTATATATTCTTTCCTTGCCCCGGACCGTGAGGGGGATTGGAAACATTTGGAGCGGTAAAGAGAAAATAGTTCAAGATAGGAGTCCGACTAGAATAACTTTTAATTGTATAGTGCATTTAAAATCATCGATTTATTCAAGCCTATGCATGTAATTAAATTATGCCGACGCTTTCCGAAATTCTCCCGAACCTCGGCCTTCGGAAACTTTTATCTCAGAGGTGGATAAAAATGACGTAAAGACGTCGAAGTCCCTGCTCACTTCTCTCTCTCTCTCATCCAAAGGATGTCGATAAGTCGAATACAGACCTGTTATAAACTTATATTTATCTCATTAGAGTTATAATATCATCGCATATAATTATATCGTCGTAAATAAAGGTTTTTATATAAACTACGAAAAGATGATTAACATATTAAAATTTCACTTGTGAATGTCGTGAATATAATATTTGAGATTGATCCGATAGAAAGGATTGTAGTGAAAAGCATCTAGAAATTTTATATTATATACTTATTTTTAAAGTAATTCTTTAATTGTACTTTTGTCGACTGCTTATATACAAAATAATAAATATTTTCATTGGTCTTACAGTTCAATTAAATCAATCGAAAATAATACGTAATAATATCAATATATATTTATATTAACATTAATACATCACTATACAAAAATAACGAGGACATCCCTGACGAGGAGCCGTAGCGAGCTCGAAACGTGGGTCTGCGTCTTCAATTAGGTAAGGGTGGTGGGGACAGTCAGATTGCACTTTACTAACAAAGAATTTTTTCAGCTAATATTTTATTTTCAGATTAGTCTACGGGGGTGAATGTAAACGAGGACAGTCTGACTGTCATTATATATTTAATTTTTATTTTTATTATTTTTGTAGATTGATGTATTAATATTAATATAAATATTTTGATATTATTACGTATTATTTTCGATTGATTTAATTGGACTGTAAAACCAATGAAAATATTTATTAATTTTTAAAGCAATTGTTATGATAATTGGAGACTTCGCGCCAGTGACTTGACAGCGACTTTTCCATGCTTTCCGAGGTTAAATGATCGACCTGTAAACAAGAAGAAGATATATTTGCCAATTCGGAAAACATAAATCTACGTTTAACGCAAGGGCAAGTGCTTTAAAAATAAAAAAAATATTACGAACAGCAAAAGAATAAGCTACCTGATAATGGTTTTTCTAAATTTATTGTGATTGTGTATTTGTAAAGTACGTTTATCGCATTCTTTATTCAAAGCTACAAAAACCAACAGTTTTATGCGAATGCCATATGTAAAAGTAGTTGTGCTCTCAACATATTTAATTACAGATTTTAAATAACGTCCATATTATACTTGCCAATATTTTTCCGTGAAAAAACTTATTGGATAAATAAATAACTTATTTGATAAATATATAACGATACTAAATAACTTCAATAATAATTCAAAAACAAATTTTTTATAACTTTAGCTTAATTTCAAATTCAAATATTTTTGGTCAGTGTTATTTATAATAATTTACAAAAACTGATATGTAATTAAAAAAAGAGAAAAGACTACTGCATTCAGCCATATTCTCAAACGAATATTCATTCTCGAAGCTGTACTGAAAATAAATATAGTTGGGAACCGCTTTTTTGTTGAAACCGTTCTTTTTTCTTCTGAGCAAAGAATATGAATTACGTTATTTTTTTCATGATTCAGGCAAAGAACGCATTTAGCATACGTTTAAAATAAGCGCCTACGCACGTGGTATACTGCTTATTATACGGAGGTTAAAATAAAGCAGAAGAAAATAGAAAACAGGATATGGAAATATTTAATTCGTATTATTATATCTGAAAATAAAATGTTTAATAAATTATATAAAATGTAAGCACGTTTCACTCCCAGAATTTTATATTTAATAAAATTAGAAAGAGCAAACTTGCCCTTCGCGCAAAGTTCGGGGCTCCGGCCGCGTTTAAAATTTATTTAATGGAAAACCGAATTTAATAACGTGCAACATTTCCGTATGATCTATATTTAGTTCTATATGAAAATTTATTTTACAGGTAGAGCCAAAGCGAACGGAAAGGTACGAATGAAAATCATAAAATATTTGCCCCGCGATAGAAAAAAACGGGACTTTTATTCACTACGTGATTATGTTAATACAGAGGGGAATGTATTCAGCATTCACATATCAAGTATAATGAAAATTTGCACGCAGAATTAAACATAGCTAATAAGCCTTTACTCGGGCTGACCAGCTCGAGCGAGAAAGCGAAGTCCAGAGAGAGAGAGAGAGCGCGCGAGAGAGTGGGGGGGGGAGGGGGAGAAAGAGGAGTAGGCGGCGGAGGGTGGGAAAGCAATGAGCAAACAAAAAAGAAAGAGGACCTCGCGAGGGGAGAGCAGCGGCGGAAAGAGAGAAAAATGACAAATTAAAAATTTTATAATGACAAATGACATTCGCAAATTCGACTGGACGCACCGCGGGCCATTCAGCGGTCGGGAGTGCGCGCCATTGTCAGCGGCTGCACCGCGGCGGCGGTGGCGGCGTCGACGGCGTCGGCGCCCAATGGTTAGGAAGCGCGAGCGCGATAATAAATATAGAGAAAATGAAAAATTATTAAAAACTTCCTTTTTAGCCTCGGTAATCCTCGCCGGCCCCCGAGAGATGCGACATTAAAAACCTGAACCAACCAGCGAACGGAGCCACCACCCCCGCCGCGCGCCTCTCTTGCTCTCTCTCTCTCTCTCTCTCTCTCTCTCTTTCGCTCTGCCCACCCCCCCGGCTCTTCTTCCTCTCCCGGTGCCTTCTTCATGGGCAGCGGGTCCTCTGGGTGGGCGTCCGGACACGCGAATTATTTATACGCAGGAGTCTCTCTGACGACATTACCGCCGTGTTAGTATTAAATCATAATGAACGACCTGTTACGAGGAGCAGTGATTCTCCCTTACAACCACTCCTTCGTCGTCAAATATACGGCGCGCCGCGTTTTGTTGATTACAGCCGCCCTCCTCCTGCCCCGCTTCTTTTTCGCTCGCGTCCATTTTTTCTACGTTATTCATTCGCTTTTTTTACTTCCTTCCTCATCCTCCTCCTCCTCCTCCTCCTCCTCCTCCTCCCCTTCTACGTCAAGACCACTTTACAAATGTGTTCTTCTCTCACCCTTTTGTATTCTTTGCACCGAGTTGTACAAACATGGTAATAATGGTTCGACGACGCGGCGTCAGGAATTGCGACTCCCATGCTGCGAAGAAAACGGTAATAACAAGCGATACAGGTTCCGTGCAGGCAAAATAAGCACATTTACGTCTGGATAAATTGGAGAAACTGATGAAGACGAAATTTTCCAGCCGGAATTCAATCTCGTTTGGCTTTTGGGAAAAAGCCATTTGGAGAATATATTCAGCAATTCGTCTCGATGCAGTAATTCTTGCGTCGGAAGTGAATAGGCGAACTAATGCGAGTTGCGATGACTATAAGCGACAATCCAACAGTATAGAATAAATAAATAGTATAGAAGAGAAAGAGCAGCTGGATCGATGCCAATCCGATCGTGCATTTAAATATATCTACTTATTTCCTAAAGGTTTTTTTTTCCGTTGTGAGAATCAATCATACCGATTGTTCCTATGTATATTTAATACTATAAATGTATATCAGCGTAATTATTTTAATTATACATAAAAACCTACAATATTTCAATCTAAATTTCTTACCATTCTGTAAAATTAAGCAAATAGAATTTTTGCTTATGATGTAAGTATTGACATAATTTAATTTTTCTGTAAATGCATAAAATTATGTGAGTTTGTTAAATAATTTTTAAATTTTAATTCTTAGATGTTCAGAATTTCAGCAGCCCCAGCAGGTTTCACCATCAGCTCCTAGGTTGTAACCTGTATCTTTCGACTATTATCTTAAAATAATCATCGTTACTTATCGAAACCATAGGTGGCTATTTAAATTATCACATACAACTGTTAAATTAAGTTTAAGCTTCTTCATGATTCGCTTTTAGTCCATCGATTTTTTTTTTACAATTTTGTAAACATTTTTTTCCTTTCAACTCGTTTTACTAGCTTTTACTTATAATTTTTTTACATAGAGTATGCTTTCTCTTATTCATGAACTTTTACAACTTTATTATTTATAGGCTCAGTAATTATATAATTATTGAACGTAAAGGAATATGAACTTCACAAGAAACTGAATATGAACTTTCCATAAGTAATCATTTATTTACTCGATTTTCGAGAGATGCGTGTATTTAAAATATTTCAATTATTACTTTAAAACGAGATTATGAAATGGTCGCTCAACTCTTCGCCGGCCTCATTTTTAAAGAGAAATTCAATATAAAGCCCCGTAATTGCACCTGAATATTATTTTGAAAAAAGAATCGACGAAAGACACGCGACATGCACATATATATGTAGAAGCTGACCTACGATCTTTCTTGCGGTAAAAGTTTGCGTATATACAGATATATATATATATATATATATATATATATATATATATATATATATATATAAAAGTTCGCGCGGAGCTTCCCGAGCGCGCGTATACGAGGCGGACGCGACGAAAGAGGATGGCCGCCGTTCGCCTCAGATTCAGAATTGCAAATTCTTTAATTCCGGGCGCGAGAGCGCGAGGAGGAGAGACGGTGGCGCGGGGCTCGGGGCTCGGGCGGCGCGGCGGAGAGAAAAAGAGGGTGGCGCCGCTGCGGTCCTTGCCAGGAAAATACCTTCGCCTGACCCGTGCAAACATCGCGCGAGGCCGGCTGATATGTATTCAAAAATTTACATAGGTACATTCTGATTAAAGTGTCCCAGAAAGCAAATCTAATGCCGTGCGCCGGTGCGGCCGCGCCGAGCTTTTTCCGCGAGCGGGTTAACGCCTACGCCCGGTACGCGTCCTACGGGCAAAGCGACCGCGAGAGCCTCGGAGAATGTACGGGTTTCTGCATTTTTCATCGGGGAAAATCAACGGAGAATCTTGCGCCCGCCAATTTCCTTTTCGGCCGATCGAGCGTAATCGCATCTCTGCAATAATACGTACTCGACAGACCTCTGTAAGGTGATATCGAATATGACCCGAATAAACTTGATTTTGCTTATGTATTAATATTTTCTTTGCTAAACATATCGACTAACACAAGACACTGAGTCCTAATAATAAAACAGAATTAAAAATGTTGAAATACCAAGCTACTGTTAATCAAAATATTTCTATAATTTGTCAATTTTATAGAATGATAATATAAAAATTCAAGTCGAATTTCAAAATTCAATACGTAACTATTAAAAATAATTCTATTAAATCAAGAATAATTTGAAGTCTGTTATAGCGTCCTGGAAGTAACTTTGGACGAATCGTTGATTTTTCTTGTTTTTATCTTCTTCTTTTCTAATTGTTAGGATAATTTCATTCCTAATTTCTTAATTCACTTTTAATTAATATATAATCATTTAATATTGGGAAGCGTCAACCATTAGTATCTTAGCTTATTTATTTAAGATCGGGCTTAAGTAAAATTTTGACATTCTTAAGCACGAGTTGATCAATATTTTTATTATTCTCAGAATTATTATTATTTCTAAAAGTAATTAATACGGTAAAGCTTCCATAAATCATGTTAAACATTCCTATAATATGAAAAAATTTAAAAAATCCAAGACTGTCGTAGGAGCTGATGCAAGATCGGAATTTCTTCCTGCCAACGCTCGATCGCTAGGGTAAACGAGGTCTTCAAGCGAGTCGAGCGCTTTTAATTGTAGGTACAATGCCCAGCGGACTGTAGAGCGTCAAACGAACGCCGTTATATAAGGGACGTCGTGTAAAAAAACCAGGGAGGTTCGACAAAGGAGGTGGGCGCGCTCTGTATAAAAAATACGGACGAGGAGGGAGAGAAACAGAGAGAGAGAGAGAGAGAGAGAGAGAGAGAGAGAGAGAGAGAGAGAGAGATACGGAGAGGAAGCGAGAGGGTGTAACGGAAAGGGGTGAGCCGGTGGGAAAGCTCCGCCGCCGGGCTCCGCAGAGACGGTCGAGCTGAAACGAGCGCGAGGGATGGACACGCGGCGGCGAGCGAAAGGGAATGCGCGCAAGGAAATGACCGAGCGCCAAGAGCTTTGCCACCCCTCCCCTTCGTCGCTCTACGTTTAAACACACGCACGCGCGCGCGCGGAAAGCTACGGAACGCGAGTACAATTATAATAACATTACTCGACAGAGATGGCGTTCGGTGCGGGAGGGAGGGGGGGGGGGAGTAAAGCCCGCCGAGCGCTCGAGTGGCCGAGCATTGAAATATTATACCCTTCCAAAGAGAAAATAATTAAAATTCAACCCTTGCGAGCTCGCGCGCGCGCGCATTGCCGCCACTGCCGCGGCTTTGTATGTTTATATATATATATATATAGCTGCGGCGCGGATCGCGCCGCGATATAGGAAGAGGTGCGCAGCTCGCGCTCGCGGCCGCGAGGTCGCCAAGGACGAGTCGCGAGGCACGCCTGCTTTTCCATATTGTTTCCAGCCCCGTGGGTACCCGCTATGTCGGAAACGTTTTGTATACACACACACGCACGCGCGCGCGTCGCACGGCTTTTTCTCCCGACTGCTCTGCCAGCGTCAATCTCTCGCCCCACCCCCGCCACCCCCTCGAGTCGCGGTCGAATCGCCGCTGCGCACAGACCGCGATCCCCACCTGGACTTTGCTCTTTTGCTAAACGTCCTCCGCTCTCTTTTCCAAATAAAGCGATAAAAATTCTGGCCGAACCGAAGGTTTTGCTTTCGGACGCAATGTACCGAAGATTTCAGATTTGCATCGACTAATCATATATCTATTTATGTATAAATATAAGAACAGCTAATAAACATAATTTTTTGTTACGAATACTCATCTTTCAAGAATGATAGTTGACACGAATGGTTGGTCAACTTATCTATTAAAAATTATATGTAAAATTTTAAATAATAAAATTAAAGTCGGTATTGAAGTTTTCAAAACATTACAGACAAAGTATCAAAAAAGACTCAGGTTCTTATTTAATAATGTTAAGGTGTTTGATAATAGAAATTTTTCTTTTCCGACGACATAATGATAGAAATTGATGGATCGCAGCTAAAAAGGCAGCTTTAAAAATCTCTGCCATCGACTGACTTAAATCTTCGACAGGCGCTAAAGCGTGAAACGGACTTCTCTTTAACAAAAAAAAAAAAAGAGGAATAAGCGAGCGGAAGGGGCAACGCAGTCCGGACCGTAACTTTTTAATGAATAATACCGGGGCTAATTTAAATAAATTATAACCGATGGCGTTTGACGTCTCGCGCAATCTGCGGGGCGCTTGGTATTGATGGCCGGGCGTCAAGGAAGGTAAGTAAGCGAGGCAGGAAGGAAGTCGGGGCAGGGCAGAGAAGACGGCGAGGAGGGTGAAAGCCGGCGGAGGCGAATGGAAAGAGCGGTCGCCGCTCTGCGGCTTCCATTAATTCCTTTGTCTTCCGCGCCGCGCCCGTTGAGGAAGTGATTGCGACAGGCGACTTTTTCACACGGCCCATTAAAATATCAATTGAACCGGCTTTTGTTCTCGCGCGCCTCGCGTCTCCCGACCTCGTTGCCGTCCGTTTCTTCGCCGTATTTATGACGCGCTCCGCCATGGAAATGAAGAGGAAGCGGAAAAAAAAAATGAAAAGGAAGAAATTCTCAGCCTCCGCTTCGATCGGTTCATCGAGCAGTCGCGCACTCGGATTGTCGCGCACTCGAATTGTCTTTCGCGAGCGTCGCGACACAGAGCCGAAATTATTTCTCGTTGAAAATAGCGGGGCGCGGGGAGAAGAAATAGTCCGGGAAATGAAGAGGGGAGGAAAAAGAAAAATACACGCGAGGAAATAGAGGAAAAAGCGGAGAAGCTGGTTGAGCCGACGGGGGGGGGGCAGGGACGGTATGGTAATACAGGTTTTATGGGAAAACCTAGGGACGATCTCTCGCTCGCTCGCTCGCTCGCGCGACTACGCGTTCGGGCGCCGCGTGGGGGGGGGGCGGCGGGGCAAAATTGAAAATGAGCATAAAAAGCATAAAAAGCGAGGCGCGGGCAAATTACCGTGGAATATTCTTTAGTAAAGAGGGGCGGGCCGAAGCGTCGACACGGGGAACGGGGGGAGGTCGGCGAGGCGAGAGGGTGGGGATGGGAAAGGGAAAGGAAGGGAAAGGGGCAATTCATTTTCGTATGCTATATCAATTTCTTGCTTCACCTCTCTCTTCCGCCCGCCATGCGTATGTGTGTGTGTGTGTGTGTGTGTACGTGCGTGTGCAGGTATGAGCGTATGTGTATGTATACGTAGTTATACGCTGCTTTGCGCGATTTTCTGCGACGTTCTTGCTCACTGGCGCCCGGGAACATGCTTGACTTGAAGGTGGCAGAATTCGCGGATCATTAGGCAATCGCATCAATGAAGTCGCAGAAATCTTTGTGCTCAATGAATATCCAGCAGTTCGTCCCAAGTTCCTTTGCAGTTTGATATACATAATAGAATCTTACCTAGAATGTTTTTATTTTCTGAGCAATTTCCCAAAATTAATCCATAGAAATTAAACTTAAGTTTTATCTTTTTTTAGTAACTTATTTAGTTAATAAAAGAAAAAGAGATAATAAGAGAATCAAATATTTTTTAATTTTTTAATTTCAATTTTTGAATTTTGTAAATGGAAAGTGTTATCTCTCGCTAATCGCCGGGTTAACATCAAATACAATATTGGCTGTGTCAGAACCAAACAACTTTATCGCTGGAGATAACTAATTTTTTATTTTAATTAAGTTACTGTGACAACACCTGTATTTGAATATTTGCCACTAATAATATTATTACATTATTTACAGTTTGTTGATAAATATTTAAATATATATCGATACAGATATAAATTTACATAAATTATAAGATTTATTATCCTGTATACATGAAAATGATTAAATTCCGTTTATATGATTGAACCGACTTTGAAGGACTAGATTTTTTATGAATACCTTGCTACATTGCTTTTTTCATTAATTAGGTTTTTAGTTATAGATTGAATTTGATCTGTTCTTCTGTGCATTTTATGATCATCAAAGTTTCATGCTAATAATGATTTTAAACCTTTGTCAAAGCGATTGAGATTTCCTGATTTTAGTATATGTATTGACTTGTATAATTAGTATCGAATTATAGCAAATTCGTAACCTACTGAGTAAAACTCGATCAGTTACTTTCAATATTAGATATAAAGTTATAATTCAAAGTTAAGTTTGACGTATATCAATAATTATTGTTATTGATTAAGTTTCGTTCTTTTTGCATCGCAGTATTTATCAACTTTATTTCCATAGCTATTTTACTTCTCAAGTTAACTTTTATTTTTACTATCTTTATCCCTAATCCAGTACTATGTATTATGTAAGATATTATAACTGTAACGATTACACAATTTGAAAAAATCATCAATTTTACAATGTCCGAAATCTAATGCTGTAATAGTCTTTTATTATCGTTCAATAATGTGACAGTTGTTCACGTTAATACTCAATTTTCCTTTATTCTCTTGTTTCAGAAAGATATTGGCAGATTTTTGACTTAACCTCGGCACGAGGAAAACGAATTAGCTGACTCCGGTCGATAGGAGTTCCTGCGGGTAGGGAAGGGTTGAGCCGACGTCGAGCGCTGACGACACCGAGGTCGCGCGAATCGATCCTGGATTATAGGCCGGCGGTTGACGTCACGTGATAGATCGCGGTAATTAAATAACTCGCTACGATCAGGCCTGCCGCCCCGGGCTGCGACGGCTTCCGCGCAGGCTGCCTAATCCCGTACTACGGCCTGTAATTGACAACGCAATTGATAATCACCGGAGCGACGACGGTATCTCCGAGAATTAGGCGTTCTAGTGCCAGATTCCTCGATACTCTCGACTGCTACAGCGACTGTGTCTTCGATTTTCGTGCCGCTGACAGGGCCTGCATCTCCCAGCCATACGAATTTAACTTAAATTACCGTATTTCCTCGACAAACCGTCCGCTGGCCTACTTGAAATTGTCATAAATTGAAATTCTGCTTTCTTCACGACATCTGCAATGATGTCAAATGTCCCAGAATTCCACGTTAAAAAAGTCAGAGGGCGTACAACAATAACTCCACCCGTGACATTTAAATTAACGTTATTTGAAAAATCAAATAGCGCTACGGACTATTTCGAGTGATTCGAAAAATGTTCAGTTTTTTTTTTTGTTTCCTTTTTCCTGCAATATTTGGAACCGCAATAAGCGGAGACGAATAAATGAATAATAGGCGCAGACTTGTTAATAAAATTTTCTTCCCCACTAATTCGGTGTATAGCGGTGGCGATTATCGCGCGGTGCCTTACCGCGTCTTTCAGCAGCCGAAAAGTTGCCGCTCTCTGACACGAGGATACGGAATGAAACTCACAGCCGTTCGCGAGCCGACGGTTTAATTATTACGATGTGAAATATGTATGCGCCGAGGCGGCGGGCGGATGGAGGGAGAGGGTGGATGTTGCCGGAGGTCTGCTTGGTTCCAACCGAGGAACCGACCAGTCGCGGCCATTGTCGACGTCAAGAAAGGAAAAAGGCAACGCGGCTCTGTTTAATTTCATTTTTAATTTGAGGCTATATTTAATTAAGAAATATCGCGAAGGTGGGATTCTATGGGGTTGGGGTGGAGGCGAGGGAAAGAAAGAAAGTCCGAGCGAGACCATGTCGACATCGCGACTAACCGGCGAACGTTGCGTAAGATTAAAATAAAATATATCTATAGCGTTCAATCCCGAAGAAATGAAAGAAATTTTGTAAGAATCGCGAGAAGCGCGCGTGGAGGAGGGGAGGGGAGCGAGGAATATAAATGCAAAGGAAGCCAGATGAATAAACGAGAGGAGCAGAGAGGGAGAGAGAGAGAGAGAGAGAGAGAGAGAGAGAGAGAAGCATTTAAAATTTCTTAATAACCCAGCTCGGTTCAAATACACTTTTTCAAGTCAGCAAAAAAGAAAAAAAGGAAAAGAAAAAATGAATCAGAAAAATCTGCAGCTGCGAATGAAAATGAAAACGCGAGGGAAACAGGAGATGGCGGGCTGCCTCGGAAAAGCCTGAGCGTCGATTGAAAATTATTCTTTCACGTGACTCGAAACGTAAGATAAGATATAGGGGTCGCGCAGCGCCGCGCAGATCAGGAAGCAATTCAATGGGGAAGACGGAGCTCGCCATGACTGCCTGCGGGAGAGAGCCGGCGGAAGGGGAGAGGGCCGAGGAAGGAAGGAACCCCCGCGAGTGTTCGACCAATTAATCCACTTCAATCCTGCAGGCGTACAACCTCCTGGGAGTATCGGAAGGAGAGAAACCTTCTTTTTTTTCACTTGTACCTCGGTGCTCCAAGATGTATTGCGGCGCTGTCAGATGCCTCCTGATCGAATTTCTTGCTTATCCCCGTAAAAGCTGAAATTTCATCAAGGAGCGTTTCTTATTCCGCGCTCGTCTCTTTAAATGATAGATTTCAATTCGCTCGTTTGTCAACTAATAATCTATACCAACGAGCGTTATTGTTATTTTCATGAGATATTATTCACGATTAAAGCGAGTTTTTCATAGACTAGTATCTCTACTGATATTCCATCCATTAATACAATTAAGTTTTATCAAATATTCAGATTTAAATCCTTATTATACATTGAACGATTAGTTCAACCATCGAGCGAATTAAAACCATTGAAATGAAAGGGAAGATTCTCTTTTTCCGGCAGCCAGGCGCCACGTCTGATAAAGCGGACGCCCGCCTCCCGAGGTCCGCGTTGTCGCGCTTTGATAGTGAAAGCGATTCTCGGGGCCCCAATTACGTATCTCTTTCAAACCGGGATCGACTCGCCCGACCAATAAAACAAACTAAATCCGCATCTGAGTCCAGTGGACTAATCTTCGCCGACCGAGAGGGGCCGCAGAGCCTCGCCTCTTATTCGCTCTCCCCTGCTCTCTTTCCCTCCTCCACCTCCTCCACCTCCTCCACCTACTCGTCCTCCCGTGTTCGACCCCTATACCGACCGGATCACACCGATTTTCCGAGATGCTCTCGAGATAGTGCCGGAAGAGATTTTCAACCCGAGCCGCCGCAAATCCGGGGTTACATCCTCTAGTAACACTCAATTCCAATGTGGATTAATAGCGGTTTATTTCCCTAGACCTCCTCCCCTCTCTGACCCCCTTTTCGGCTTCCCCGTCCCTCCCGGCCCCCGCCCGACCTCACCGCACCGTTTCCCAAAAGGGAACGCATGCACGCGCATTCTCTCTATATACACATATACTAAGTTTCGAGCTGCCAGCGCAGGAATTTCCTATTATCGAGCAGGCAATTAACTCGAGGCTGACTCAATTCTCGAACGCGGGCGTTGCTTGGCTTTCATTTATTCAGATGGGCGATCCCTCGTCGTGCTCGAGCTACTTACGTGTATTTGGCCTCCTAATCAGTATTATCAAAATTTGACGAGGCCCATTTTGGCATCATCGGTAATTTGACGTCTTTGAGCCGGTACCTATTAGGTAGCTATTATTATAATACAGAAACACGTTGGTCGTACAAGCTCAACCAGGCTGTAGCGTTCGGTTTTTAAAATGAGAAAAAAAATCGTTCGACTAGAAAAGCTTAATGCTTATTTTATGCGGCAGGATGAAAATTTGAGATTTAGTCGCATATCAATGCCGGGCACTTTCGAAGAATGCCCAGAGCACGGAATAAAGAGAAAAAAATCTGACGAGCCATGAAAATTTATGCCCAGGGTGCAATATTCGCAGGACAGTGAATCCAAACGGGCGTGTAATTGGCAGTATCGTAAAAAGGAGCAAACCGAGGCCTCGGTCTGGGAGGGACGAGAAAAAAAGGCGCTGGGGCAAAGGAGGCAGGGAGAGAGAGGGAGAGAGAGAGAGAGAGAGAGAGAGAGAGACTGCTTTAGATTCGGCCGCGAAACATCGCTGGGATGAGTAAGAAGCAGACGGTCGTAGAGGGGCAGGGGATTCGGAGACGGAGCGACAAAGAAGGCGATTGACGTCGCAGCGGCGCGGGCGGCCCGCGGGGAGGCGGAGGAGGAACGAGGAGGACGGATTGGCTTAATAATTTTTATCCTCCGAAAAAAGATACAGCCGCCCCTTTCCCCCGAGCGCCCCTCCGCCGTCTCAACGCTCCGCAGACATTCTCGTTCGGCTCGAAGGAACGATACTGTTAATATGCAAAGGAGCATCGGAAAATGGGGTGGAGAGAAATAAGGGCCGCATAACCGCCCGGTAACAAGCAAGGCACCGCGGAACCGTGCTTTTCACCTCCTCCTCCTCCTATCTCTCTCTCTCTCTCTCTCTCTCTAGAGATTATCTCGGTATAAAGATATTATAGGGACGATCGCTTGAAACACGTAACTCCCGGTGCAGCCTGGGTCTGCCGACGTAATCGATGATTCATGCGAAATTTGCTCCCATCGACCCTATTTTTCCGCAAACCTCCGATTACGAGAACGAACGGAAGTGCGCTCAGCGTCGGGAAATAAAAAGACTTCGAGATATTCCGAGCGATGTGGCGGCGACACCGCAGGCTAACTCATCCTTGGCGCGTACGAAGGTATAAAAATTTTCGAGCAGGGCGACGCACAGACGTCACCGGGCACAATGAATTGTTTTGATAAGTCGTAGAGACAATACGTCGTTAAGACGCGAGCGGCTGGAGGTCGCCGCGGCGGGCGGCAGGGGGACGGATGAGACCGGGGGGGGGGAGGGTAGTGGAAGACGGGGCGGCCGGCGGGAGGTCTCGGCAAGACTCTCCCGAAGTTTAGATTAAACTCGCCGTGGATAAATATTCGTAATGGAGCGCCTGGGTGCCATAAATTAGCATGCTGCCCTTCCGTCCTTTCCCTGATTCCGCGCCAATTTCCGAGCTGCTCTCCGCGCGCATCCACTTCCGACTTGAAAATACTTGCTCAATCTCCCTAACTCCTCGCGCGTCCCGCATTATATTTATTTTATTTTTGCCCGCCCTCGCGCCGCATTATGCGTCGCGCAATCACGAGTCGCCCCGGCACGAATCAGCATGGCTAATCAGGCGCGTTCGCCGCCTGCTCCCCCCCCCCCTCATTCCGGATCTTCACTTTTTCAGCACTAATAAGCCCTCCTACGTACTAAATAGCCTCCTTACAGAAGATCCCGATTTTCTCGCGGGCTCCGGGTCCTTCGTTTTCCCGTATTACGACTAAGTCTAGAGATAGTTAAGCTGCAACTTTCTCATTTGAAATAATTAGCCAGAGGTATAGCTGTGTGTCGTTAGAATTAATAAAGAATTCATGAAGACGTTCAGAATTCGGATGCTTTGAATATGAATATTGACATCAGAATCTGCAATTATTACATTGTATCGGGCACCGAGTGCATTGAACTCGTATAACGAACGCTCTTTGTGAAATGCGACGAAAGTGGCGCACTCCTGCACCGAATTACCGCAGAAAGAAATGAAGAGGAAAATTTGAATTTGCAAGCACTACTTGAAGGTTTCGAGTTACTCGAGAGAACAACAGATCAATCGTAAGCATTTTTTCTTACTACAATTTTTCAATTCTTTTCTGAACAGTAATTGCTTTTTCATCTTGAAATCCGAGTGCAGTTGAATAATATAACTTGCACAACTTTCATTATGTTTCCATGATTCGAATATTATTCGTAAACAAATTTTTGAGAGAAATCGAAACAACTTATTCAAATACTTACTAATGACAGAAACGTCAATAATTTTGAAACCGTCAACAGTTTCATCTAGTTGAATTAGATTAACTAGATATTCTTATTTTATTCCGGGATGAAATATGCAGCTCACATGGCTCGTGCTGCGAAGAGTTTCAAAGCAGAGTCATCGCTCGAAATTCACACGCAAGTCATATATGTTGATCATCATTGACATACTTATGGACTTTTCACTCAAATACATTACATTCTTCAATAATATAATCTTATATACCTCACAAAATAAAATCGCGAAAAATTTTCTTTGTACAGAACCGCAGCGATATAAACCTTAAATAGAAGAATTATTTTTGCTATCCGAGATATTTAATATTTTACTTTGACTCAGTGAAAAAGTTCTACATTTTGTTAATCGCATAGCGCGAGTTTTTCCCGTCTGGGTCCGTGCATTTTTTAGTTTATATACCTGCGATTAATTCAGAAAAGTCCAACTTCGAAGACTACATAAAACATAACGTATTTTATCAAGCCGAGCTTTCATTACAAATATTTTCCGCTTCGTATCGTTCGCCACTTTAATGAAGGAAAAAGTTGAGGCTCCGAGCTCTAAGGATTTACGCGCATATATAGAAAAAGGAATTTTTTTGTTTATATCGAGCTTTGTTTGCTCGCGTCGAGCAGAGGGACTCGGGCGGAGCGAGCGAGGGAGGGAAAAGAGAGAGAGAGAGAGAGAGAGAGAGAGAGAGAGAGGGGTGGCAGGGAAGGGGGGCATAAAGAGGGAGAAGCAGTTACGCAGCCACAGATATAAGCACACAAGCCGGTTCATTAGAGACATTTGAGCTCCTCCCAAAGGTGGAAGCAGGAGGAGCGCCACGGGGGCGAACCGAAGGTGAGCGCGCGGGCAGCGGCGGCGGCGGCGGCGGCGGCGGCAGTCGTCGCGCCGGAGACAGACAAAATCAACAACGAGTAACGAGAGCTCCGCGATATTAATCCACTCGTCGAGTTTTCCAACTTCCTACAAAGCCGAGAGCCCGAGAGTCGCGCGCCATATACCGCGCCCCGCCCCATCACCCGCCTATTTACAATAAAACCATAATCAATATTTTATAAGAGCTCACGGCTGGCGTCGCTTAACCTTTTCCCCCACGCTCCCCTTGCCAAAATTTCCCCTACCCCCCGGGCCACTCCCCCGCATCACCATAGAGAGGCAACCGCTTAATCCCGCGCCATCGCTGTATCTCCCCGTTCCGTATTTGCCTTTCGCCCTTTGTCGGCGTCTTCCGCGTATCTCGTCCCGCGCCGAAATTTTGGATTTTTAGCGCCGGAACGGGGAGGCGCCGCGCAATTATTCCCGGAGAGCCTCGTCTCCTGTACAGCGTTCGCGATCGACGGAGCTTCACGAATGCGGGGTCGCCGCACAGAATCGGAATAAGTCCGGCGATGATGTCAAGCGCGGCGAACCGATTGGCGATATGTGCTTCGTAAATGCGAACCAAGAGTTATTCTAAAAGCGTCGAGGGAGCCGGCAGCCGCTGATCATCGGCGGCTACCGCCACTTGACCCCGGTACAGCGACGGGCTATTCTTAGACACTGTGTCAATTACGGCACGCGCCAATAAAATCAATACTGACGGCCTTCGTATCTACTTTTATCGACCGCCTCGATTGGACAAATTGATAAAGAAGTTTAACTCCTTGTACGAGTGTATTTTCATTTTACATTAATCCTGTTACTAATGAAACAGAATGAATTTGCTATTGGTTTTATCTAGGAAATTTCTGCGGTTTAGAATAATGCTAAATTGAAAAGATAAATTGGATTTATAATTAAAACTATTAGTTGACCAGAATCGCGAGTACTTTGGACATCTGTAGAAAATTTTACACGTTGGTCACTCATTCGGGAGGAAATGCTTAAATGGATTCGTTTACTTGCTCGGTCAGAAATCTATCCGCGTGCCTTTCGTTTCTCCACATTTCTCTCGATGTCTTTCTCAAATAGTTCCAATACTGACGCTGCATTTCGCATGGTCCGTAACAAATGCCTCGTTATCCAACTTAAATCATAGAGAAAACGACCTAGAACCTTTTATTCGCTTGCTTATACTCTCTATTTCACGCTGTAGATTAAAAGATACTTTACCAATAAGTTTTTCATTGTTGTGTGAAATACTTCGAATCTCATCGGCGCACGAGAATTTTACACAATACGCAACGGTGCGAGGCTTAATTAATTTCAAAGCACGAGCAATAAATAAGCAATGAGGAAGGAAGAATTGGCAATCATAACTTGTTTACAAAATTGGAGAGTCGCAAGGCTCTAGTGTCGCTCTTCTTTGAAAACGTCTATAACGAGAAGTGGGTTGCATTAATAAGCCGAGGCGCCAACTGGTCATTAATCCAAGCGGCATTGCCACTGGAGAGCGGGTCGAACTGAGTCATCGTCCGTGGGTGCGGTGGGGCGGGGGGCCGGGGGGTCTTACCAATGATCATGATGTATCGATGAAACCGCCTCTCCTCGCCGCGGCTCCAATTTGTCACTCGGCTCGTTGGCTCGTTTCATTGAGGACTGCGAGCCCGCGCAACCGAGTAGAGAGCGTAGCTGCGAGTCCCCGGCACGGCGAGGCGATTCAACGGCGCGAAATTGCAATATTACGTCGCGCGTATTGCGAAATGGAGAGAGGGTTGATGAAAAACGAATATCAACGCGTGGGAGGAATGCAGGACAGAGAGCTTAAGCAGAGAGCGAGGTAGGGCGAAAGGGAACTTTCAGCCGGGTTCAATATCGGTACTCAGACAATCTTGCATCCCCGGCGCCTCGACTTTCTCTTCATTTCTCCCTTGCAGCCTCTCCCTCGTCGCTCGCGCAACGATCTCCTCCTTCCTATTTCTCCATATTTCGTGCTGCTTTCCTCGCTTGCTTTTTCATTCCTTCGTTCCTCCTTTCACCTCCTCCCAGAGTACCGTTTCCCCGACGACGGGGAGTTACTTGACAACTGTTATTTGCATTTCTATCCTATTGAAGAAAATATCTAATAAAGTTTCCTGGCGAACGACAGCCTGCTGCAGCTCGCTCTCGATTCGGCCAACTTCTTATAAAAGGTGCGTCTGTATTGGGGATGCCTGTATATATATGTATATATATATATATATATATATATATATATATATATATAAATTTCACGCTGGTATAATGCGCCACTACGAGGAGGAACGGCATCGGGCAGAAAGGCGTGGCAAGTCAACGAGGGAAAAAGGCAAAGCCCTGGCTACACGGAGCTGCCGCGGCGAAGAATCGCGTTCGTCGCAGCTATTTCTCGTTGGGTTTAACGTCGCCGGAGCGCGCCCTCGGCTTCGTCGATATCTTTGGCGCGTCGGCGATAAAAATATCGCGAACGGCATTATTCGAATCGACGACGATATAATACGATCGGTGAAACGTACATAAATCTTGGATGACTTTGGGTAATATTCGTGTCGAGGGCGTTGCGCTTGCGTAATGGAATTACGAACGGACGCCCGCCCTCCTCCACGCTCCCGTGTCAGCATTAAGAATTAAGGGAATTATCAATCGCAATTTAAAGTATACAAAAGCAGCTTTTTCTTTCGGGCATTAATGAAGATTCCCTTTATTGGCAAAATGAGAAAGGATTTGGCGAAAGGAGCGAAAGTAAAATAAGCTTCGAACTAATAAGCAGGGAGCGACGTCTTTATCTCAATCGAGGCGTGACTCGACGGTCCGTTTCCGTTGTTGTTTCCAGTTTACGCTCCAAGTGCCTCTCAATCCTATCAGAGAAATAAGACTTTCTGGACGGCTTTCGCTGCGGCATCTACCGCCCTCTACTTCGCAGTCTCGGCCTCGTCTCCTCTCCTCCTCCCCCACCCTTTTTAATTAAAACAATAAGACGCGCCCGCCCAGGCTCCTTCGAGCAAAAGGATCCCCGACTATTTATTTCTAATTACGTTCGATTCCTTAAGCCTCGCGGCTCACGGAATACGATACTCTCTCTCTATCGCCCCTTCTCCCGAGCTCCTCCCTTCCGCGCTCGTCCCACTTATTTTCCGTTTATGCTCTTTTCCCTCCGTCACTTGCTCTTTTCTTTTAAGCGTCGCATTCTTCTTACCTCGACCCCCCCCTCCCCCGCCCGCCCCCACCCATCCAACGCTCCGTTTCGCCTCTCCTTTGGTGTCGATTCGCTTCACTTAACTGATCTCCCTGTCGATCCGCTTTTTCTCCCGACTCTCGGGCCTCGGTCCGCGGTAATCGAATAATTAAGCCGTTGATTGGAGCTTTATTACCCAATCCGCGAAGTGACTTTTTATCGGCCCTCCGCCAAGGACTCGGGGAAAAAACGTACGAGAGAGTGAGAACGCTGCGGTATTTAAAGGAGACTTGATTGCTTCTTGATGACGACACCCGGGAGTGAGCGCCGTCCACTGGATGCAAATTGAAAAAGTCTCTGCGTTCTCTCGCTTCTTAGGCGCTTCCCCGCGCCTCCTCTGCGCCATTGCAATTTACTTCCCCCCGAATATTTGATTATTTCTCATTCAATTATTTCTACTTCTATATATACGTATCTCTATACCGAATAAATGAGATTTGTATATATATACACACATATAGATTGAAGACAGATTTCGTATTGAAATACGCCCAGAAGGGCTGAAACGGATTCCGGCCGATACACATTAAGTATAGAGTGAAAACTCGACGTTTGATGTGTATCTCCCCCGCAGATATTTGTTCTGCGCGTTCGGTGAGGCTGGAAACGCGTATCAAAAATGCATTTTCGATAATTGTGTGATTTAGTGGAAGCTAGGGTAGAAAGGGGAGCCGAGGACAGCGTGGAATCGAGGCGGCGATAAGCGGTAAAAAAGGGAAAAAAAAACAGGAGAGCAGCGGAGAAATTCGATGGATGAAGGCATTGATTTTGCAATGTAAAACATTTTAGAGGTTGAAGAGAAGACGGATATTACGCTTTTTTCCTTGTCGTGACGGGGGGGGGAGGGAGGAAGAAAGAAAGACGTCGGTGGCGCAGCAATCGGCTCCTCGAGATGCGCTTCCCCAAAAAAGAAAAAGAGAAAAGGACGAGGGAATATTGATGGTTACGGGAATTTGATGGCATATTGCTCGCCTCGCCCGATCTTCCGCGGCAGATCGCTTTGTGATGTCTTTGCTACTGCTTCACGACGGGAATGAGGGATGCATTCGTAATGGCAAAGCAGAGCGTGACAGGGGAATGGGGTTGGTGGGGGGATGAAAATGTTTGCTATATTCGAAACGATATGTCACAGTCGAACGATAAAAAATATTAAATTCTACTGTGTCGCGCGTTATTTTGCGGATCACACGAGATTATTTTCATGCGAGACGGCAGAATGATTACTTTTCAAACATTTTTAAAGATTGAACATGACAGCGAATGATATTCCTGTGAGAAGGTAAGCCGTGTTCTTATATAATTTAGACGAACGTTCTATTAAAGTTCAGCTAAAAATTTTATTACTCTTCGATAGAGCTGGGTATTGATATTAAATAAAATAAATGTTGTTAACCGTACAGACTTGAATATCTAATAAAAAACAAAATTACATGCCTATTCTATATTAGTTTTTAGTTCGATTCTTTAGTTATATTTTACCTATTAATTATAGTATTTTCCGTAACAGTCTTTCGAATAAGATAAATTATCTAGTAAAAGCCGAGAAGAAAGGAAGATGAAAATTCATTGTTTCACAACTTCGGATATGACATTATTTCCAAAATCACGTATCTTTAGTAAGTACGGTCTCGCTTACAATTATTCAAGAGGATGAATTTCTTATCGCGACAGTAATTCTCGAACATATTTATCGAACTGCTCACTGTAATAGCGTACATATATAACAAAAAAAAATTATCCCGAAGTTGTACCAAAACCCGAGCGCCGCGAAAGCGCGACGAACGGCCGAGGCGCACAGCGCGCGAACGAGAAGTACGCAATAACGATGAAAGAGGCATCGGGAAGAGGACGCAGGGCTCCGTAAGCGGAGGGCGGCCACGTACACACGCCCCCGCGACTCCGATATCAATATTCTAAAAACGCCCTTTGTCGCGCGCGCGCGCGCGCTCTCTCGCGAAAAGGCCCTCGTCTACGACGCGGGGCTGCGGAACGATCGGCCGTCCTCGTCGCTCCCGCGCCGCTGCGGGATGACGCCTCGGGCGGGGTGCGCGAAGGCGACAAATCTCGGCCCTCCCCTCGCACGCGCGGCTCGCCACCGCCACTCTCATTATGCTCGCGCGCGCGCGCGCATATGCATACCCACACATAGATATATATATATATATATATATATATATATATATATATGCAGCTACCTATTAATTTTTCATTACTTTAAAACAGACGTACGTGCTCGCCCCGACTCTCCCGGCCTCGCCTCCACTCCCGCGCGTTTCGTCGAGGGAGACGAGGCGCGCTTTTCCATCCGCGCGCCGCGTCCGCCTCGCCGATGCCGCGGGAAGGATTCCATATATATATACATACACATACATAGGTAAGTGTTAAAGCATCGCCGTACTGATTGAATTGTTAAGGGCGCGAGCGCGCCTACTGTTGTTACAGTGACGGGCGTCGCGGCATCGCCCGGATTAGTCGCAGCCCGCGTCGCGGTGGCGCGCGGAGAGGACGACGGATCAGCCGGGCGAAGGGACGAGGAGAGGCGCTTCAATAGCTAATGAAAGCAAAGCTTGACAATTTAGAACGAGTACTTTATTAATTAAAGCGTCCGAGCCCCCCCCCCCTCCACCCTCCACTCGCCCGATCGGGGAAGTAATTAAGAAACGCGCGAAAAAAGAGCGCGCGCGACCGAGGGAGGAAGGAGTCCGGGGCGAAGGAGGACCTCTTACGTTGGCGATCGCAGGAGGACGGGGGCGGACGGGGATGGGGGCCGGCGAAGGATACGGGAAGATGGAGTATAGATTCCGGAACGGGAGTAAATGCTCAAAGGGTGGCGGCCGCCGCCCGGGAGGAAAAAACTAATTAACTTTCCGAAATAATTAAGATAAGGAGGCAAAATATCTCGCCGATCGCGCGCCTGCAACCCTTTCGCTCTTCTCTTTTTCACTTCGCTGCTGCAGAAACGCTCGTTTCCCTTCTCCCGTCCTCCCGCCTCCTACCCTTTTGGCTGCGCGAGCGAAGAGGAAGCGAGTCGAAGCGCAGAAATCTCCTGGGGACAGCGGCGCGATCGGTCAATTAAATCGTTTGCGTGGGAAAAAAAGCCGGGGCCTCCGACGTCGTCGTCGCGCGAGAAACGGGCAATTTGCGTTATCAAATAATTCAAATCTTCAGCGGCTCTTTGAATTTCATAAACGTTACGTGTACATAGAACGCTTGCAAAAAGTTAGACAGGACAAAAAGAAAATAGCATCGCTGTCAAAGGCTCCGATGCTTACGGAAAGAATTCCTTTAAGCATCCAAATTGATCTAGATTACGTCTTATTGATTCTCTTCGTGTAGCCGAAGGGGAATTTTTTCTATATCCAGACGCTTTGTTGCGCGTTTAAAGCTCGAAACTTTCCCCAGATGCGGGACAATTAACGACGACAATGCGGGAAAAGAGAAGAAAAGAAAAATCGCACGCGGGCTGCCGTATACACGTTTTATTATGAAAATAGCACGTGCGAGGACAAAGCGAGAGGCGACCGACGTGTTTACAGGATCCCGGAAAGCATAATAAAGTGGCGAGGAGGTGCGCGAAAAAATTCGCCGAAGAAAGCGCCCGCGCGTGCTGTAAAGTGGAGGCGAGCGCGGGAAGAAAAACTGCCGCGTTCCCCGCGCTTGTGTTCGCTGGCGCGGTGGAGGAAAAAGGAGGAGCGAGGACGAGCTCGTTCAAGTGCGCGGGCGCACGCACGCACACCGCGCGTCGTCGGCATAAAAATCGTCGCCGAGCAATTTCTCCCGGGCGTTTTCCCGGGAGTCGCCGGTGCCGCGGAGCACGGGCTCCTGCATCTCTCCCCTTCCCCCTCTCTCCGTCTCTAACTCTCTCTCTCTCTCTCTCTCTCTCTCTCTCTCTGCCTACCCACCCAGCTCTTCCCATCTCTCTCTCTCTCGCTGTCCTCGTTTCCTCTGTCCCTTTATCCTTCGGTAATTAGCATTGGGCGGTCCGGGGCTGATAATTCATAACAATGCGTCATTACCGCGTTTAAATGTGCACGACAAGTGCATTCGAGCGCGGCGCTCGCGCGGTGCTTCGTATATATGCAAAACCGCGAGCTGCTGCAAGGAGAAAAAGAGACGGGGGAATGCGGGCACTCGCGCGCTCGGGAGAGGAAAAGCTCGCGCTCTCGCTATCTCCTTCCGCCCCCCTGGCTCCGCACGCGCTCCTATCTCTTTACCCATTTCCATACGTCTTTCATTTTGCTCTTTATACCCGTAACTATAGATTCGCGCACTGACATTTTTATGGCGGAACAATAGTACCGGAGGCGCGGGAGGCGGAGGCGCGCGGAAGGTACGAGATATTGAAAAAATATACAAGCGAGACGTAGAAAACGGCGCGGGCGACCGACTAATATATATATATACATAAAACCGCGGGAGCGCGAACGAAGCGAGCAAAGGGACGCGAAATGGCGAAACGAAGATCTTTATCCTCGACGAATATATAGGCCGTTATTGTTGATGTCGATGAAGCCTCGTTTTCGTTCTTTTGCTTCGATGCTGCCGGCGCGCGGCGGGCGCGACGCCTCCCGAAACTCATCCGGTCGGTGGCCCCCTAAAGCCCCGGCAATTGACGATTCCCCGGCTATTGTCTCGAAATAATTTGAACGAGCGGACTCGAATGAAAATTCTAAAGCTGGTTTATGTTTACTCAACTCGGCCGTCCTCGGGCAAGATCGACTAATAACATGCCTCGAATAACTCGGGGAATCAATATTTTTGAACGTTCGCTGAGAGACAATAATAGAGGGCAACGATTTTGTTTGGCCTTGAGTGTTTTGTCAATGAAAAGGACGGCCGCGGCTATTGTCAATGATCGGTTCGATTGATATGAGCTTGCTACATAGAGCTTGATGCGTGACTCCATGGCTTGTTTGTTATTCTTATTTACAGTTTAGAAATGAAAATTTTCTGATGAAAAAATCTAAATAAATAATTTTTTCTAAACAGAAATTCTAACGACGCAACGTCAATTATCAAAAGTAATTAGTGACTTTCTCTTTGGAACTGTATCGATTTAAAGAACACAAATACATCGAAAGAATTCATGACATTCGATGCCTGCGAGCTTAGTCGAGGGGAAGGGGGCAAAAACCAAGAGCCACGCATACGTTGATCACAACTGGGTGGGCAGAAGTGCAGAGCCGAGGCGATGCGTGAAACGTTCTTCCGAGTAAGCCGCGGCGAAAAGACGGCGTGCCCCTTTGATAATTCGCCGAAATCCGAGGAGAGGGCAAAAAAAGGGCCGCCGTTCACGGGTCACGGAGTGGTCGGGAGCGGGGGGAGGGGAGGGGAGGGGAGGGGAGCGAACGAGAATGATCGAGCAGCCTGATTTACTATTGACACGCACTCTCTATTCATTCGGTGCGCGCGGGGAGCTCACTGCCGCGCTCTGTGCACGGCGCGCCCGAGCGGCGGCTGCCAATCAGCGGCGTTGATTGACTTTCGGATTGGATCGCCCCGATCCCGCAAATTATGCCGCGCTCGAGGGGGGGGGAGGCTGAATCTTTCGAGGCTGCCGCCGCCGCCGCCGCCCTCGCGTGCTCCTACACGCGCGCACCCCCCGGTCTCGCACGGTGGCGCACGCGCGCGCGGCCCGATTGATCTTCTCACGCCGAGATGGGCTTTCTTCGCGGAGCAACGAGCCAAGTCAAACGAAAGAAAACCAAAACGCACGTGCGCGTACTTAGCCGTGGCGATAATTGCTCCTACCCCGTCGTCGTCCGGCGTCGGAACTTCCACGCCAGTCCTTTGGCATACTCTGACTCGACAGGGTTTCCAACTACCTCGCGCTAATCTTCACCGCGCATTTATCGGCCGATCGGTTATCGAGCTTGAAATTCTAGTCGTCCGTTAGATACAAGAGCCTTAACATCGGGGAGTATCAGGAAATCTGCCCTTGTTATGGACACCGACGCAACGAGGGTGTCCGTACAGTATTTGAGCATGCATATGTCATTTGTATTTTTTTTTATTTCGAATCTGCAAACATTATGAAGGAAATGTGAAACACCTGTGCGCAGCCATTACCACAGTGGAATCGACAAAAAAAAACTTAAGATGCTCACCGAAGCGATAACATTTTTAAGTATTTTCATAATGATACTGAACAGTTCGAAAAATTGATCTAGAATCTGTTTGAATGCCTAGCGACGGTATTCTACTCAAAATTTTAAAGATAAACCGTAAAATTCTCTATAGATAGAATATCTTATAATTATCTTTAATTTAAATAATCTTAAAATAACTCTTGAAAATAGGGTTTCATCTGAAGAGATAATCGACAAAACTGGGTGTTATCATGACACTATAGAAATTTCAGTTACGACTCCAATTATCTAGAAGTTTATTTGATTATGAATCTTTAAACTAGGCGATCAATGAAATAAAATTTATGGCTTTGGAAATCAACAGTGTTGATTATACGATAGGATGCAAATAAAATATAAAGATTCATATCGTTTTGGTTTTTAAATTTTCTGATTTTTTTGAATCGTTAAAATTTTTCAATTCTCTTAATTCTTCTTGTGGAGCATAGAGACATTTTAACGGTTTACGCCAATCCAAAATTTATTTAAGAAACACAATGTTGCGAGAATACTGAAATAATTTAGCAGAATGTCAGATGTACAAAGGTAATTTTTATAAAGTTAACAAAAACAAAATAAATACTGTAAATATATATAAGGAGTAAAAATTTGTAAAACATAAACTATAAATCATTGCTTTTTCCGAGCTGCCTCCTTGAGATACTTAAAGACTCTCTAGCTCTATGGTGCGTCGACGCCTGCAAAGTTTTCAGACAGATTTTAGTACCGATTCATTTTAGCTCCATACGGTGAAAGTGCAACCGCATATCTATTATATATAGAAAAAAACGAATTCTACAAGTATATATAGTTGATCGTACAAATGTAAAATCTAAGCTCTTTCGTAAACATTTATTCTTAAAAAGAGTATTACCTTTCGTTCTTTTTGATCCTCTTGGCTCCTTCGTATACTTAGCAGCGCCCTTGCAATCGCCTGGTTAACTTCATTTGCCATTCCGGGTATTAATTATAAAAAAGTAGAAACTAAATACCCAACGGTCCAAGCGCTATATATATATATATATATACCGCGAGCGAGAAAGAAAAAGGAACGCACAGTGGGCTGTAATTATCTTACTCGTCGAAAAGTTCTAATCTGTATAAACGTGAAAACCATTAGCGCGCGGGGGCCTCGTTTCCATCTCTCCTATATACATATATACATACCTGTTTCGCGATTGAAAGAAAAACTTTTCACGGCTTCGCTTGTTTGTATAAGTTAAAGCTTCATTGGCAAACCGGCGTTCGTATTTACTTACGAACGGATAGACACACACACACACACACACACACACACACACACACACACACACACACACACACACACACACACACACACACACACACACACACACATATATATATATATATATATCTACAGTCACCTTTCGAGTCTAAATTGTCGCAGAAAAACAAAAGAGGATGAGGTGTATATGTACAATATATAGAAAAATAATAGAAAACGTCCGACTGCGATAAGAAGGAATACGATGCGAAATTCGAAAACGTCTTAAAGCCGGGCGCGCGCTCGCAAATAATTACAATCGCTTTCCTCGTCCTCGTTTCTTTTTCGTCGATTTTCTCCCTGCTCCCGGGCTTTCTTTCCCCTGCTGCTCCCCTACGAAATTTCTGAATGGCAGTGATTGGCAGATAATGGAGGCGCGCCTCCGCGATACCTGCCGCTACCGCTTCGGCCTCTTCTCGCAGACTAGCAATTCCCGGTGGGCGCTATCGGCAATCCGGTGCAGCTCCAAAATCAAGGAAGCAGCCACGCTCTTAAATTCGGCTGATTGACGTAATTATAGATATACACGCTCTGGATTTAATACATCTGCTGCCGTGCGTCGATGCGTATAGATAGAGGATCGAGCTACTGACATCGGGCGGGCATCCTCCGCCCACCCTCCTCGGTCTAAAAAGTTTATTACATACATGCATATGTATGTATGTGTGTATATATATATATATATATATATATATACATATATATAGTAAAATTAATTAATCATAGTCTCGCGCGTCTTAATTAAAAACCGCGAGCCCCGCCCGGGCAAGCTTATATTTATACGACAATAATATGCGCGGCGCGGGATAATTAACCGAGGGAAGTTTACGGTTTACGATTAAAGCGCGGCATGGATGCGCACAACAATAGGCCTGCGGAATACCCCGGGGCCGTTCATCCATACGTGATTTTACGCAAGCCACGTAAAGACAGTCGTACAGCAACGCGCTCAAAGCTCTCGGCGCAGCTGCCTGAACATCGGGCCGCGTTACCGGCGCTATGGTAGAGCCACCCCACCACAACCCCCCCCTCGCCCCGCTGTTTGCGTCTACTTACTCCGGTCCGTGTAGAAGCGATTCTCCGATCTCGACGACAATTCCGCGCGTTATGTTTGGCTCGCGCCGATAAAAGTCGCTCCCTCTTCATTTTTTCGAAGCACCTCGGTATGATTAAAGGGGGTAATGAAAGTTTGGGTATTGGCGACGAGCAAGTACGTATGACAATAACGATACTTTTTTCATTAAAACTATTGAGATCGGCGTAAGTTGGCTTGTGTTTTATACAATTGTATACATTATATATAAAGCATGTACATCTATTATTCTGCATTTGAACTTCGTCTTTATATAAGGTATGTTCTAGATCTTTATATAAAATAAGTTCGTTACGTTGCATTGAAAATAAATATCTTACATTGTGCGGTAAATTACAATTTTCTCATAGATTGTTTTCGTTTTTATCTCTTAAATGTCGATATATGGATCCTCATGCTCTATACTCAGACTGGTGATTATAATTATTTGATTGTGTTGATTTCAAGAGATAGCAGGTAATCGCTTATAGAAGACTATTCGGCGAATTGGCTCGAAATTTGTTAATAACGTTTTAGTTTTCCGCGAACAATCATCAGAAGATACGTTTTTCAAAATGTTACATTGACAATAGATAGGCAAGAGGTTAAATATATCCAGAGATAATTGGATTTTTTAAATAAAAATATTATTTGTGACTTAAAAATGGATATCTCCGTAGCTTTTTTCAATTATTTTGGAGAAATTCGGATTAGTTTAGAAAATCTTAATTTTAAGAATTATTGTAATTGTAATATTACGATAATTTGTTTCTTGTAGTTACGTATATATTGTAATAGATAAATTAAAAATTCACCGATGTTTTGATCATCGGGTTCACTCATTTCATCTTTCAAAATTTTTTATTTACATACTTCTTATGAAATAAAATCGTCACATGCGATATAATTGCCTAGTAGACACGTCAATGTAAATAATCGCTTTGTAAAATTACTCAAGGGTTCGATTTCTTTAAAAAAAAAAAAAAAAAAAAACAAAAAGATCAAAAACATTTTATTTATTAATTTTGTCTACTTGAAGAACGAGAATGCAGCTTTCAATCACTTTTATTTTGTTCCACATTAAATAAATTTTGAAAAATATAAAACATTCGAAAAGCCAACCTATTTGCTCCTAAATTATGCAGATGTATGTAAATTGAATTTTGAAAAATTTGAGACAACGTTGCGCAGTGCAGTGCGAGTATCGATTTTGAAAAACATAGGCCGCATTGTCGTCAAAGTTTCACTGCCCCGAGTTATTGATTACGATATTGCATGATCGAAATAATTTAGTTTGGTCGTGTGCATATATATATATATAGGCATCGATGTGTCGCGCGACATGCAACCTCCCCATGCTTCGCTCATACTCGCTGGAGGCGTGTCCGGGCACTACTTTGTCAGATATAGGTTTAATGAATGTTGCCGCAGAAAAAATAATCTGATTCGGCCCTTAATATCGTAAATGAAGGAATGGGTGAAAAGCGCGAACATCCATCCCGATAAAGTGTATATAGAAAAAATGAGTCCACGCACGCATTCGGGGAGGATCGGAAAGGAGCGCGCGTCGAGAGACAGAGCGAAAGTACGATGTCTCCCCCCCCCTTTCCCTCTTTCTCTCTCTCTCTCTCTCTCTCTTTCTATTCAGAATTTTCTCGCCTTCGGATCAAAAGATCCAAGCGATGCGAGGGAGCTTCCAATAGCTTTTACCTCTCCGCTAATGGGCTGCGCGTCGCGCGACACACACACACACACACACACACACACACCTATAGATATATATCTGAACCGATGATGAAAAGACACGGATATCGAGGACGCCGACCGTATATAGAGGAGTGCTGGCCAAGATAAAGGGATGAGGGAATGGATAAGAGAAAGAGGGAAGCATATATATATATATATATACACGTGCGCGGCACACATTGTATAAAGGGCTTTCGCTCGCCTCTTGTCTTTGTATCGGCTGTCGAGCGAGAGAGAACCGAACTGATGCACAGAAGCGACAATACCGAATGCCGTGAGTCGCTGGCGCGGTCGTATATGCGCGCGTGAACAGACCTCCTACACACGTACGACTGTGTATACGGTATTCTCCTCCTCCCCCTTCCTTTCCCCCGTCCATCCCGCCCAACCATCCTCCCTCTTGCTCGCGCCCCCCCCTCTCCCGCCCATAGCTGTACTTTGCTTTTCTTTTCTCGCTTCAAAGTATTTATGTCTTGTACGTGAATCAACTCGGACCCTGCTCGCTTGTTTTTATCTTTGATTTTCTTTTTTTCGTTCTTTATATATTTTGAGCTAACAATGGGAATTACTATTTCTCGCTTTTCTTCTGTTACGAGAGAATACTATCGCAATATGTATAACTTTCACTCGTATTCTAGACAAATTCTGACAAATTATTTTGAACCCTTAATACTTGTTATTTGGCTGCTTTATTATATGTACAATTTATTCTCACTGCTTTGGGTTTACTCAAAATAAAAACATTATTTTATATTGTTGCATGAAAACTAAACATTTAAATTTTCCTACGCATAACAGATTCGAAAAATGTGTTGAATATTTTCTTTAATTAATACTACGAAAAATAAAACTAAAAGTCAAATAAATACGATTTTTCAAATAATTAAACGTGTAAAATAATTTTGAGTACTTTGAATAATTATCAAAATAAAAAAAATTGAAAGGCTTCAACATTATATCAATGTCAGTTTTAACTTCGTCATTAATTGAATTTAAATCATCATGAATTGTCGTTAATTTCTTTCGATTATAATCAAATGAAAGGTTTATTTACAATGCATTAAAATATTGTAACAATTGCATGTGATTTTACTATTTTCACCATTCAATTTTAATTGCAATTTAATTAAATTAAATTAATGAAGCAATTGTTGAGAAAGAAATAAAATTTTGAAATTTGAAACCAGGGTAATGATATTATTTCTGGAGTAATGTTTTTCTTTCTGAAACAATATCAAAGTATACGTTATTCTGAAAAATTCCAAAATCATTCTAAATAAATACAAGAGAAATTTACTCATTTCTATACGGTTCATTATTTCTAGATCACTCTTGGTGAAAAAACGATCGGCGTCAAGATTGACCAGACTGTTCGTGCTTAAAACATAGTTAATAATGAAGAAGTCTAAAAAGTACGCCCATAAGGCTAGACAATAAAATAATACAACACGAACATTTCAAAGACTTCAAAGTTCCTCTCTGAAATTTCAGAATTCACCACATTTGTCGGTGTTTATCAGAATGTGGCGTTAACACAAAGAACTCCCTCAATAATAGTTCGCAGTTATTTGAAATTTTATGGCAGTCGCAGCTCAATAAAAAAAATGTTCCTTTATTTATCCATAATTCTCCAAAGAGCAGCGCGGCAAGCACCCGCATACACGGAACATATTGGGCTGAACGCGGGCGCGAGAGAGAGAGAGAGAGAGAGAGAGAGAGAGAGAGAGAAAGGCGAGAGGAGCGGCGGGGTGAGCGAGAGTATTTCATCAGAAGCGTCGGGAGCCAAGTTACACAGACCACTTAACTCGTAAATGAGGGATTATTTCATCGCGTAATCGCGTACGGGTCCAAAAGCAGTTCAATTAGCGCTAAATAACTCGGCCCCACGCCCGGCCCGCGCGTCAGCCAATAACTTTATTTACGCCGCCACAGCCCCCCCCTCCCGCGCCCCTGCCCGACCGATTTCCACGCCAACGTATCGGCCATCTATGCATACGCGCTAATGAGTCGGCCAGACGCCAGTGGCCGTAGCTCGTGACGCAGCGCCGGCAGAAATAATTCGTCCACGTCGATAAAGAGTGAAAAAACGCCGCCAGTCCCCGTGTTTCATTCGTTCGATCTGATCTAAGGCATGATCGAGGCCCCGCGCCAGCACACGCGAAAGGGGCACACGCGCGCAAGCGCGCCCTCGCGGATCTCGAATTCCAGGAGAGAAATCAATGAAAAAGGGACGGGGGACGGAGCGGGAGCAAGTGAAAAAAAGCGTAGAGGGGGGGGAGGGGGCGGAAAGCTCTTATCTGCGGAGGCGCTTTTTACCGATTCCCCGGGGCAAGGTCTGCGGGTTCGCGCGAACGCGGCGGCAGCGGCAAATGCACGCGCGCGCGCGCGCGCCCACACGTATCCCCAGCGAGACCCGACAACGAGGGCCCGCGCCTAAAGGGTGTATGATTGATCGCGGCTTGGCATGCCAGATAATGCAATTTTATTTCATTTGATTCCGCGAGGGTAATTGCTGTTTTGGCGGCTTCGCTCTATAGCCCGAGCGCTATATAGAGCTCGAGCGAACCAGCCACCGTTCGCTAATATATATACATACATATATATATATATATATATATATATATATATATATATATATATATAGGTAGCGAACCACCTCCCGCGATGATGTATTGGCCCGATTGTCTCCCCCCACCTCCCTCCAGCTCTTTCTCTTTCGCTCTCTCGCGTGGCTGGGACAACTTTGCGCGCTCCCGCGCGCCCGCCTCCACTCGTTCCATGCCTCGATATTAACTCCCGGGCCATATACTCGCGCCGCAGTTATTGCCTTCTATCTCAGGATAGATCGATCTAATCTCCTCAAAATTGCTCAATATTAAATCTTACCGAAAACAGAAGCACCGGCGGGACAATAAATCGCGCTTTAATCTGCTTTGGAAAGTTCATAAAGAATTATTTTCCTTCGCCGGCACGAAACGAGCGAATATTCGAGAATTAATAAATCTATCCGTCAGATTTCGTACGTACACAATTTTTGACTCGACTTTTACATATGGGTTTCATGGCTTTCTTTGCCACGTATAAGGAAGTCATTTCAATTTCTCCAGTGTACTGAATAAAATTTTTTTTTGCCAAGCAAGACTTCGTAAGAATTAAATTCACTCAATTCTTATAGATAAATTAGATATCCATTTAATTCAACTATAAGAAAGGTAAAGTAAGTCTGTGTGCAATAAAAATAGAACTCGTGATCATTATCATAGTAATGTTAATATAAGTACTGAAATGATTATTATTAGATTTTCTTAAATTTTTTAAGCTTTGAACTGAAAATAATATACAATAGTTCACGAGCCAGACTACATGAAGAATGGAACTTCGTATTCGTACAAACTGGTATTATCTGCTGAAAGATCGAGGAAAATAATGTTCGAAATTGAAATGGCAGAAAATTTTAATGATTAACTAAAATTTTAAAAAATAAGTAAAATAGATGCAATTCTATGTATATTTTTTATAAATATTTATTATTGTTTTAATCATTGAAGTCGATTCAAAATATATCCTCGTTCCACAGTTAATAAATAGAATAATTGTAATTCTTTCTATTTATGTTGATGTCTATTTTGCCGCAGTGGCTATTGCAACTCCGATGATATGTGAAATTCCGAAATTCATAAGATTCCGATTATTCTGAACAGTCATACATTTTTACAAATAAAAAGTGTCTTTATCAGTATGACCAACTTATGTTGATTTATGAGAAAATATACAATTTTCAAAGAAAAAAATTCAATTTATAATTCTGTACGTTCTAGATTTTAAAAAATAATGGAGTAATAAATATTTTTATAAATAGCCAGGTGTAATTTAAGACATGCGATTAGAAACGAAAAAAGCTGCTTTTATCAAAACGATTTTCAGAAGTTTAAAGTAAATCATAGCCGAGACCATAAAATCTGAAGCATTCGACGAAAATATTGCACAAACAGACGGTTAGCAGAGTTTTTGATGAAACCCGCAGCATGATTGATTATTACCATTCGCAAAAGTTCACAGGCCCATAAAACTCGTGCTTTATATTCCTCCTGTTCGTTTACGGAAGCAATCACCGTGCGAGGCCATTCGCAAGCGGTAAACATCAACTTTAAATTTCAGATAAAAATCTTGATTTATTCGATCAGACCTCACGTGATCATCTGTTGGTGGGGGGGGAGGTCGAGGGGAATCATTTCTGCGACTTTCCGCCGGGCCCCCCGAACCCAACCCGCCCCCACCCTACCTCGGCCCCGTGCATTTTAATGCGAATCACAAGTCGCAAACTCGCACAAACTCCGCTCGCGCAGCGAAACTTGGCAAGTCAAAGGTCTTCGGCGGTCGTTAGCGACGCAAAATAAATCCGGGAGAGCGCGACCCGCGCTCGCATTGCCGGCGACGCGACGCGATAAGTTCCTATATATATATATATATATATATACATAACAGTGCGCTCTGCATCGACGAGGGTGGACGGGGGAGGGCGGCGACGGCGGCCATTGTTATTAGTATTATTATTGTTGTTGCGGCCACATCGACCGCGATCACTCAAACTCGTTAAAACTTTCGGCATTACCGACTTCGACCTGCATTCTCTCCGTCCCTATACCCGTCCTGCATTTCCTTCTCCTCCCCCTCACTCGTACACCCCCTCCCTCAACACCCCCCCCGCCTGCCCCGTTCCGCTCCAAACCTCTTCTTTTCCTTTCGAGCTCGCCGTCTGCCGCGCGCTCCTTTGCTTTCCCATTCGTGCCGATATTACGACCTTACGTTTCACCTCCCCCGCCCTCATCTTTACCCCCGCCATGCCACGGCTCGCCCGAGCGATATTAAGCGCGATGAAAACTCAAGATTTTAGGCTGAAATCCGCCAGTTCAAAGCAAATGTTTGATTAAAACTTTAATGCTCGCGCCAAAACCGCGCGATCGCTTTTTTCCCTTGAAACTATGGTATACATTATATGCCATCGCGATAGGCGCACAATCGGAGACGTGGCGTTCGAAAGTAGGAAAAGTCCTAGGGAATCGGTAAAATCAGTCGTGTCCAATTATACATGCCAGTATACGCACCAGTGGGTACGTCTGCTTTAATCCGTCTGCAACTACTTATCGTTACTCTTGCGTTAACGGGAGCGGGAACATAACAAATGGCCTAAATTCCTGGTGTTAGCGAGCGTGTAATTATATATATATATATATATATATATATATATATATATATATATATACACGCATATACATTAGGCAATCACATTCACGATGTACGCGGGGGTCCGAGTTTTTTCCACGACAGCCTGCTAGGGAATGGGGAGGGGGCGTCTGGGCCGTCTTAGCAGCAATTTTTCTGCGGCAAAATGTGCCGCTCGTAAAGCATCGCTGGCATCAACACGCGGGGCTTCGAGTGTGGCGTGCGAGCCGATGAAAAGAAAGTAAAGCTCCGCACTTATACGGCAGGTCGGAACGGCTGGAATCCGGAGCGTTAATCGTCGCCCCCTCTCCCGCGCTGTCGAGCACTAGCAGTCCGGAAGAACCCGAGAGAGGGCGAGAGAGAGAGAGAGAGAGAGAGAGAGAGCGAGAGAAGAACGGCGGCGTGCGGGAGATATCCTTTAGCCTTCGCGCCTACAAAACGCGAGCGATATAAAAATATACGGCCAAGGCAAAAGTGCCGGTGCCCAGCGGCGGCTCTCGCGCCCGCCCGCCGGGGAAACGAAAAAAGGGGAAATGGAAAAGGAGCGAAAAAGAGGAAGGAGGCGGCGAGGAGGGTGGTGGCTTCGGAGGTATTAAAGAGGAAAGTAGAGGGGGAGAGATAGAGGATGAGGGGTGGATGGCGGTGGACGGTGGGGGCGGGGGTAGTGAGACCCCGCGGAATGTATGGAGATTTCGGAGTCATGCAATTCAACTATAAAACTCGGAGAGTTTTGCAGCTGGCGAGGCATCGCCCCCCCCCTCCGCCCCGCTCCGTCCCCACCCTTCCGCCAGTTCTGCAGTTATTTACGGTTTGATTCGCCTTATCTGCACCCATCCTTTTCTTCCGCCCGGCATCCTCTCGTCCACCGCCGCCCCCGCGCTGTACAGTGCACGCGCGAGAAAGCGAAGCGAAGGTCGTTCGTCCGTCCGTCCGTCCGTCCGTTCGTTCGTTCGTTCGTTCGTTCGTTTCGTTTCTCTCCCCGATTCCTCCCTCTCCGTGTCTCGATATGCACCACCCTCCTACCGCCGCCGCCGTCTAACAGCACCTTTTGCCGCGGCCGGTGGCGGCGGCGTCGGCGGCGTCGGCCCGGGAGAGATAGCCGCCTCTGCTCGGGGCTCCCCCGGCCTGTGCTCTCCGTTTCCGGCGCTGCCCAGTCGGCGCGGTTATTATATACCCACCCGGCCGCCCGGCCACCGAGTCCGACTGATTTATCCGCGCGGATTAAGCATTCGCCGACGCCGCGGCTTTTTTTTATCTTCGCTTTATCCTCGGCAGGAGGAGTCCGAGAAGGAGGAAGGATCGATCGAGAGCGGGCGACTTTTAGCGTCGGATGCGCGCGGTGCTGTTTTTAACCCTTCGCCGGGAGACTCGGATTTCTGCGGCCTTTTATATACACCCCCCCGCTAACCCCCCCCCCCGCCCTGTTTTATGACTAAATAAACTCGACGCTATCCTTTCCCGAGCACCGCTGGAGAATTTTCCGATCGCTGGCATTCCTGGATTCTTGAGCGCCCGCAGCCCTTTTGTATACCGCGCGGGGCTATTTTTAAGTTTACTGCGCTGCGCAGCCGCCGCGGAAGTTTCCTAACTATAGATCTCTGGCAAAAAAAAAAAAATTTCTTTTTCTTCTCGCCAAACTTTCGGGAATCCTGGGATCGACCGATGTTTCCCGGACTAATCATATTCCATCGTTTTAAAAAGGCAGGCACGTCGAAAAGTTTGGGCGCTGGAAATTAATTGGCGCGTGGAAAAAATTTCAAATTCAATTTACGCCGCGATTTTCCTCTTTTCCATTATTTCGTAAAAGCTTTAATTTACTTGTAAATCATAACGTGTTCATTACTAAACGAATGAAATATTGAATTGGCTTTGCAGTGTGTTGAACGGGTCTTATTGATTTCATGGTGTAATATCTATAATTTTGAATCAACGTATTATTTACAAATCACAACTGTATAGTTTTATATATAACGGACAACAATAATTTGATATTATTTCTGAGACTTTACAAACCTTAAATGTACTGAAATTACCGATACTAACTACATTGAATAGAAATAATGACTGACATCTGAAATTATTTTTTTATTTGCTAGTAAATTACACTTGAACCATATATAAAAAATATATTCAAATAAGTTTTAATACAAGAAAAGGAACTAGTATATTCAATCAGCAATGGACACGTAAAAATTCTAACTTGAATAACAAGTAAATTTCAATGAATGTATATTCATTGAAACTCACTTTCGACATGTTCATTACTAGAAATTGTTTGGGCAAATGAAAATTTTTATATCCATAGAAATGGAAAAGTGCGGAATCCTTTTTCAATAAACGTTTGCTTTTCAATTTGGTTTCCTAAAGCTTTATATGATCGACCGAATCGAACGCGGACACTCCCGTCCAAATCAAACTTTATTTACCGCCGCTGCACCATTTACATCCGAATGGTGTAATGTGTACAGTATACGAGAGTATTCCCAATGCAAATATTTAAGCCTCGTCAACTTTACAATTTTGAGTTATCGAGCAATGCGATTCAAGTCTCAGTTCGTAACATCGAATGCCAGCTAAAACAGCTTCGAGCTAAAAATATTTTGGAAATTAATATATTCAACTCTTAGAAATAGTAATAACTTTCTAAAAATTTGTATATAAAAATACTGTTGACAAAATTCATAATATTTGCTGTAACAGCATTGAAATGTTCAGATTTATGATTTACTTACTAATTAACTAGTTATCTTCATATACAGTTTTCAAATATTAATTCCAACATCGTTGACGCTCATAATATCGTTTCAAGCATAAAAATATAAAATTACTCAATTGATAGTGATATAATTCCTAAATTTTTCCCAGTTACAATTTCTTATAATCTATTCTGTATTAATGATTTTTTTATTTAACTTTAGGTTGAATAGCTATGATAAATTTATAATTTCAATCATTTATAAAATAGAAAAATATTTCAAATATTATTGCTTTAATACTAGTAAAAAAACGAAATGCAAGGAAAAAAAAGATACCGAACGTAATTACTAGCAGTGAAAAGTAATAATCTAATATAATCTTGACTGATGTATTTCTTACCTATTAGTATAAAATACTAAAAAAACTATTAATACACTTTTTAATATTATTCGCATGTATTTTTAAAACAATTTCGAATTTTTTTTTAAATAATTTTGAACAAATCGGTGTTTACATTGGAATAATAATATGGAGAGAGAGAATATTAACAAAAAATAAAACAAGTAAGATTGTTGACATCGTTAAATTATAAATTATAAACGGGAAATTGAATCGGGCCTGATTTAATTTAATTAAGATTCGTGTAAAATGATGGAATAAGGGGAATACGCCCGAGTGTCACTTCGCGCAAGCCATGTCGCATGAGAACACTGGCCCTTTCAGTCCATTACAGTTCGAGCCGGACCCGGGGCTCTGTATTGCGCGCCGCTATACGTTGCGCTTTGAGGATGACGTCCCGCATTCTCCAGGGCGCCGCTACGCCCCCGTGCTCTGCACTGAAGTAAACGATAAATAGACCGATGGAGCCCGGGCTCGCCGTGAGTCGGCCAAGAGACCCAAGGAAGAGATGAGAACGTAAATGACGCTGTGCGCTTCCAAGACGCTTCCCCGTTTATAGAAGCCTCTCTCTCTCTCTCTCTCTCTCTCTCTCTCTCTCTCTCTCTCTCTGCCGCTGATATTTTCTGTATATATATATATATATATATATACACGCCGTAATTGAATGCACACAGAGCGAGCCGTTCCGGCAAACGCAATCGCCCGACGAGGACGTCGAGCACCGCCGCGCCGCACGGGCTGCACTGAAGCTTCCGGGAATCCGATCTTACGACGAATTCTCCCCGCTTGATTACGCGCTCCGCGTAATTACTGCCGACGAATCGACGAGAGACATCGAAATTATTCCCTTCCCTCCCACTTTGTTTCGACGTACTGAATAGATACCGAATGCGTACTTGTACATCGTGTGTATTCAGCAGATGTTTCCGTCTTTAGATATTTTTTGAGTACGGCGTTATCACGCAAGTTTACTATATTTAAAAACGTTCTTTGTAATTTTATTTGTTCAGTTTCCTCGAGATCAACCTCAAAATTATTGAATGAATTAATAATAAAATAAAAACTTAAGTCGTCCCTGCTGAAACGGAAGCCAATGTTGACTTGATTGACGACGTATAATTTAACGCGGGAAATCGTCTTAAACAAGGAGTAGAGAACGGAAGGATAAGAGGGGTGGGACCGGGAGGAGCAGGGGGATTCTCGCGGAAGCGAGCGCGCGACGAGTGGGGCATTCGAAGGAGCTCTCCTTTGGTTCCGGCGTCAGAAGCAGGACGACTCCGAGGGAAGGAGGGTGGGAGGCTGGTTAGCGGTTGGCGCAGCTTTTGCTATCAGTTGGCTCTGGCAGCGAAGCCTGCCTATCCATCCATATTACAATGCCGAGATATTAATTATGAGATATTATGATAAGGCACGAACAATAAGCCCGTATTGAATGAGAAGCGATCCTCCCATGCGCTGCTGCTACGCTTCCTCCCCTCTTCTTGAATCTAGCCCAGAATCTTGGCTATTTTCAAGAATCCCGAACCTCCCGTAAAATCAGCTCGGGAGGAATTATCAGAGAGGTGAGAAAATGTAAAAGAACGATCTTTGTGCTCGTACGTCCTTCGAATGTGTCCATTTATTATATGTGTATTTAAACGACACCTCCTCCCGCCGAAAACCATTATCTTAAAGAAGACACGAGGATCGTATTTCCCGTGCATACTCATTGGAAGGACACTAATGTCGATCGCAGGCGAAGACACAAATCAGGAAGCGCGGGCCAGACGGGCCTGGCTGGAAAAGCATTCGGCTTTAATGTCCCGGCGGAACTAGGAAAGCCCCCCCGGTACAAGACGTGGAGAATGAGGGTAGTAAGGAAGAGGTGGGCGGCGGCGGCGGCGATGGGAAGTGCGGTTGGGGGGGGGGGCTCGGAGAAGAAAGGGGTCCGGCCGGTGTGTGAGAAAAGACTCGAGGATCGATCGGTGGCAAAGCCCGCTCTCTCGGACCTCCAGCGCCGCAGCCCCCGCTGGCTCTATACACGGTAAAGGATTCGTAATTACCCGGGACGGACCCGGGGATAAGGACTCCGCGGATCGCTTTACGACCTCTTGGACTCGGAAGATTTACGGCGTATCGCCTACAACGAAAGCTTCGAGTACCCCGGTACTGCTTTAAGGGCCGGGAGCGTAATGCTCCTCCGAACCGGCTTCTGGTCACTTCAAAGATCCCCAACCACCGCCGCCCTTGGCAACTCGAGGAAAGCCTCTTATCTGTGATTAATGAAATTCCTTGATTAATTTATGTCGCTCGGCGTCTTTTCGGGCGACGCGCCCCCGGCCGAGCTGCCCCGTCGCGGTTCCTCTCCATTCGTAAGCGGCAAAAATTACGCCGCTCCGCGGGAACAACTAGTCGGCGATTCGCCCGACCACTTGGAAAGCTTCAACGACGCGATCCCGTCCCCGGCGCGAACGGAACGTACGGCCGCGACGGGGTCTCGCTCGACGCTCCTATTCCCAAACGTCTATTAAAACCGAGCATGGAGAGGCTGCCGAGTCCCGCGGATGCCGACGAATAGCGAGCCGTTATTGCCGTAGGGTATTTCCTCGCTCCTGCCTATGCTGTTCAGTGTATGCGCAGCGCACATAGCGGAGGGATGAGCGTACGCCGCCGGTGGGCGAACGACAGTTGCTGATGCGACGAGGAGACGCGTTCGTTCGACGAAGTCTCTAAACAAGACCGTTGACTGGAGACAAATTTGAGAGATTCGCCAAGAATCATTGAGTATCTTGCGAATCAAAAATCGCTGGATTGGAATAAAAGCCACTAATTTTGATTCTAAAAACAGGTGCGTAAAAAATCAGGCACTTACTATGGTTAAAACCATAAAACTCCACTCTCTACGAATTAAGCCTTGTTCTTTAATAATATCACACTCGTTTATTTTACTCGAATGCAATTCCATTTCGTTGGAAGAGGGACGGCGAACAAACGTTGGCTCCCCGGATCGATTAGCTTTGCGAAAACATCAGCGGCAAGCTATTTTCGTTATCTCGCGAGAAATATCCGAAACCGACAAAATTCTCGGCTCCCGCTTTTCTCCCCCTCGCGCTTTAAGACGAATTCCGCTCCCCGGGCAGCGATCTCGGCTCTCGCATCTCGGGATTTCCGGGGGATCTCTAATTCGATCTGCGGCAGGGTGGCTCAAGATCAGGTTCAGTATTTGCGTAACTGTGGATGCTTCGCATTCCCTGGTCCCTTCGCTGCTCTTAGCTTAGGGTCGATTCTCTCCGCCCCCCCCACTCCTCACTCCCCAAACTCCCGCCCCGACCCCTCCCCATCGCTTCGTTCTACCTCCACCTAACGGCTTGTCATTCACAATCGAAATCTGTTTTCCCGAGACGCCGAGAATCGGCCGGATTCCTAAGACGCTCGTTCTTGTTTCGCCGAGTGCCTTGGCAGTGGCTGGCCTGCGCCGTCGTCGTCGGCCCTGTCGCACTTCTCGAGCCCTTCCAAACAAAATGCAAATTCTTCTGACCAGCGTCCGAGCTTCGGGCCACTATTGAAAATACCGATTTGACACGGGTAACAGCCACAACGATATGGGTTGGCTCGGTCGCAGTCATTTCTGTTTTCTTACAGCAAAGAATCTTCGAAATGTATATTATCATATAGAGAAGAAATTGATATTTCCATGCTCGCGACAAAATTTTACAAGCTAAGCACCTTTAAATACAACTATAAAAATAACTTACGTTACATTTTAATTTTCTATCAATATATTGCAATTTAAAAGAATTGTAATTTAATAAGAAATTCACCATAAACTATATTTATTAAAAAGATCATAGTGGATCGGAAAAACGCCATAGCTTTGACACCTACCGATTCGTTTAAGCTTGGAAAACTAATTCAGCAAAATAACTACATCGCTCCGTATATTATAAATTATCTCGGTAATATTGTTGATTTATTCAAAACTGCGCTGAACTTTGAACTATACTTTTAAACAAATGTAATTCGACTCAAGAATCGAGTTTATAAGATGCCGCAGTACCGAATTCGGAAAAAGCATATTGGTTTAACAGAAAATTACGCAAAGAGAAGGAACGAGACTTTGAGCGGGACGAAACAAAATTACGCATTGCGCACTGGCTGAGTAGATAAATTCCATTCTTCATTGCAGTTTATTGTATTTTCCACAGACGAATGGAAAAGTCTTTTTAGCGTTCGTTGCCGCGTCCGCGGCGCGCAGCGCGGGGGAAGGGAGGCATTGTAATAGGAAGCTATTACGCAGATGCAATTCTAAACGAGAGAAACGTATGCTACATTTATTAAAGAGATTGCCTCGAAAGATTGCTGTTTTGCGCATGGCTACATCCTTACTTACACCGCTCCTGTGCCGGCAAATCTTTTTGTCTCGCTCCCTCCCTCTCTCGCTCTCTCTCTCTCTCTCTCTCTCTCTTCGTTTCTCTCGCCGTTTCCCTACTTTCCCACCTCCTCCTTTATCCTTTTATCTCCCACCCGCATTTTCCTCCTTCCCGACCTCTCCCTCCCCGGCTTTTTCTGTTCCATTCGTTCTGCCTGTCTCTCTTTCTCTCTCTCTCTCTCTCTCTCTCTCTCTGCCTCAGACGTCTCGCTTGTTCGAAAGTTGCCTCACTGCCTACTTCTCCTCTTCCATATCGTCATTATTATGTCGGGCCCGGCCTCGCTCGCCGAGCTGCAGCAGGCATTCGAATTACGCCGTCGTTTATATTCAATTTGTTTCTAGAAATTACAATTTGTCGCGAATCGGCGCGGAAGCCGAGCGCCCGAGGATGGGAAAATGGGGAGTCTCTCGGTGGCTCCACGTGCCCCCCCCCCCTCGCCCCGCCGCCGAAACAGCGCCGCTCCAGCCCTGCGACTCGCTCGCTACCGGGGAAACTCTCTACTTTCGATAATCGCCGGCAGCTGCGGCGCTGCGCGGCGCCGGCGCCTCGGCCCTACTGAGACACACAGACAGCGACAATTAATACCCCACTCGAGGCTTTATCATTACTTTCTAGCCGAGGAGAGCGTTCTCCGTCTTCCTCGAAAGAATCCGGGCGATTTGCTTTGACGCGACTTAATCCCAACGAATTAATTTGCGACTCGCGAGAGCCTTACTCCCCACCGAGCCCCTCCGACAAGGTCGAATGCACATTTTCTTCGTCCTTCCCCCTCCCCCTCTTTTTTTATTCACCTTCCGCCTTTTTATCCCTCGTAATTGAGAGGCGCACGCCGAAGAATTAGTTCGCGCACCCGGGGAGGACTCGGCTGTGCACCGAAGAATGACGCCAGCCCCACTCGTCTTCTCGTTCGCATACGTGGTTTCCGGCCCGGTGAAAGGCGCATCGGTAATTGTGATGTAAAGTTAATAGGAGAAATTACTCGGCGTCAAAGCAGCGGCAGCGGCGGCAGCCGCCGCCCCGCGGTGGCTCGCGTCACCAAGCGCAAATTACAAACCCCCTCGGCTCTCGGGGCTGTCGGCGGGGGGAGGGGCCGCTGCTTTTGCCGCCCTGTCGTCGTCGTCGTCGTCGTCGACGTCGGCGTTGCCGCGTGAAACCGCGCCGCGGCAGAGGGCCGGGGCTCGCCATTAGCGAGTAATTTAGAATCATTCGGCGTGACATCAGAAGAAACGAAGTTCCCCGGCCTGGTCGTACTTCAAAAATCGCTTATTTGCCCGCAATGCCGACTCGTTAAGCTTCGTGTTTCATTTTACTTTTTTCCTCGATTAATTATTTCCCTAATCATTTCTCAATTCTTCGCTCAACGCCACGCACGCACGCTCGTCTCATTTTACCTGCGATTTTGCATGTTTTTAAAATTTTAACAACGCATTTTAATTGCTAATAATTAATTGTATTTTATTAAAAATAAAGGTCTGAGTGTAAAATGAAGAATGAAAAGTCAGCTGTTTCTTAAACATAAAGTAAATCAATCTAGTAATAGTCAGAATGAAAAAAGGACTGCATTTACGAATCTTCGTTGTGGTCATCTATTCATTTATGAAACGGTATTTCCATAGAGAACTTTCAACATATTTTTGACGATGGGGTAGAAAAAAGTCTTCCGTAACTATTTTCAATTCAGCGATATTTTATCGCTTCAGAAAAAGATAAACGTTAAATATAATTCTCAATGCACTTTCTTTAATCTTTTTTTTCCTAATATTCTCTGACAATTTTACTTCGATGAATTTCAATCATTACTTAGTTAACTCCCTTTTTCGTTCTCTTTTCTTATAGTGGAAATTTCGTTTTGTATTTGTTACGTTAGTTTCTCTTTTAGCTTGTCTCATCAAAGAGAACTGATGTACGAATGAATTTCATCTCTGTGGTCCGGTAGAGACAGATGCAGAACACTGTCGCTTTTGGGCAATCCTTCCCTTTTGACCATTCTACTTGTACAAGAATTATATATTATTGGGATTTATGTTTGCAATTTTCATGTTCTCATTTTCAACGCTTCGTTTTCTTCGTGATTTACTTATATGTAATTAAATTTTTATTTTAGTAATTGTATATCGTTGTAAATCAACATTAATTCATAAACATTAATTTACTTATGATATATAATACGAACGAAAAAAAAGAAATATATATATATATATATATATATATATATATATATATATATAAAATCTGAATTCAATTCAGCGATCTAGTATCAGAAACGATAAATTGAAAGATTTTACAAAAGTCAAATATTGGAGAAATGTTGAAATAGCAAAGAAAATAATTGTTACGATTTAATACTAGTATATAATTATAAATAAAAAACTCTATTTATTAACGCATATCAAAGTCAGCCAAAAACTCTATAATATTCCTGTTGCTACAGAGCGAATACAAATACATGATTTGAATTCGGCATTTTTCTAAATCACATAAAATTCCTATTATGATCACGAAAGATAGATGCCAATAGAAATTTTGCAACAATTTATGAAAGGTTTGAAAATTCTGAGCAATTTATTTAGATCAAAGCAAACGAGAAATTGAACGAGAAGTTGACTATACAATCGTATAATAATATAAAATGTTTGGAATTTTAGTTAAAGACAGTTGGATAATCTGTTTGATCTTCAGATAAAAATGACAACAGCAGAAAAATGTTAATTAAACTGGTTCATTAAATATAATACCAATACCAATGCATGTTGTTCGGAGAGCTATAGAAGTGCATCGTATTAGGCGTTGTTCACTTAACAAAGTGTATTCGGTACAGTTAAAGATTATTCAGAAAAGTCGTTCCTTTTTTATTCCAAGTTCGAAGAAAGAAAGGGTGAGTCTTTGCTGGGGCGCCGAGTTGCCCCGAGTTGAGCAAAGCTGCAAGCAAGCAAACGCTCCAGGATCTCGCTTAAGAACTTGGAGGGGGCTGGAGGCAAGAGCGAGTAAAGTGCATAAATAAAAAGGATGAAGAAAAAAAATTAATAAAACAAACATGCGAATAAATATAGCGATAAGGAGGCGGAGAAGGCAGCGCCGGGTCGAGTGCCGCGACTGCGTGCGGAGCGCAAGATGTCGAAAGAATGAAGTACAGAGGGAGGATAAAAGAGGGAGAGCGCGGAATAAAGAGAAGGGGCGGATGTCGCCGCAAAAGGAACATTTTAATTAATATCATTCACTTCTTAGCTTGGGACGATCAAACGCGCCTCGTTCCGGGCCACCGCACCGTGCGCGAGAGCGAGGAAAATGAAAGGGGAGAGAGAGATAGAGAGAAGGAGACGCGAGTATATGGCAAGAAGCTCCTTACCTGGGTCACCTGTCGCGCGAACCCCCGGCCTCGGCGGGCAACGAATATTATTTTTCTCGGAATGCGAAAATTAATTCCTAGAGATCCGTACCGCGGTCTGAACGAGAAGCCCGCATACGACACCGCGTCGAAGACCCCCGTTCTTGTAAAATTACCTTTGATTTACGGCCGTGGCGAGGGCATCCCGACGCGAATGTCTGCGTTTATCCGCGCTGGCATGGCGGCGGAGAGGCGGCGAGGGCAGAATCGAAAGAAAATTGGAAGGGAGGAAATAAGAGCGGCAATTGCCCCGTTCGATTTCGTCGCGTGAATAGAGGCCAATCGACTGCGCGGGGGAGCGTCGTTGGCAATTTCGAAAGTGGCCGAGGCGACCCGCCGCCTCTTGCCTCGGCGCGCACTCGCAGTCGGCGCGAGATAAAGGAGGGAAGCGAGCGGCAAGGCGGAGGTGGCAATCTACGCAAGACGGTGTCTATTTGACAAACGATCGAATTTACCCCGCTGCGAGCGCGCGCGCGCGTCTCCTCGCCAAATAATCCGCGGCGCGCGCGCGCGAGTAGGGAAGAGACGGGGTTAGGCGGTTTTTCTTCTTCCACAGCCACGCGTTATCCAGCCCTTCATCTCGCTCCCTCTCCCGGTGGTATTTCGCCTGCCGGGCTGGAAAAGAGGGAAGAGGAGGCGGAAAAGGAAGCGGGCGGCTCGTTGCGAGAGCGCGCTTTGAATATCTTTATGCCGCGCCAGCTCGTCGCAGCTCGAATATATCTATATGCCGTTGGTAATATTGGCGAGCCGCGTGATGGAAGGCGACGGATGATGCATGGTGAGGAGGCGGCGGCGGCGGCGGCGCGCGCGCACGCGCCCGATTTCTCATCTTTTAGTAAACGAAAGGATGTAAAAGCGGATATAAGAAATATTCGAATGAGGGATGTTCTTCACCTGCGCGAGCTTCTTTATTGTTTTTCCGACGGAATTTTTTATTTACATATTTATCCTGGAGCAGCGTTGGAAACCAATTTTTTCATAAATTTTAGATGGTCATCGTGCGGATGTTGCATGTAATCAATTTCAAACAAGACTTTCAAATGGTTCAATTAAGATAGATTTAATTACGTAAAAGTAGGAGGTAGTATTTAGTAAATAAATAAAAACTGTAAAGTATTTTTGGTGGATATATTGAAAAACAAATAAATAAATATTTTTCAAATAAATATTTAATTAAGAAGATCAAATGAAACGATAAAGTTGGATCAAAAAATATATTTTTTTGATTCCATCCAAGTATTTCACTAAAATAACTAAAGTGAATTTAAATTGAGCGATTTTTTCTTCTTCGATAATTATATATCTGAATTGACTAAGTGTATATATTTTTAAATAGATTACTGAATTTTTATTAGACTTATAAATTAACAATATTGATGGTTAACAGTAAAGAAAAGCGAAGTATTTGCGAAAAAAATCGTGGAGGATAAAATGAATAATTAATAGTATAGAATTATTTTATCTTGACGCGAAAAAGCCAATGTAAAGAAATGTCAAAGAAAAAAACAAGCATTCAACCCTGATATTCGCATGTAACGTCAGACACGTCAATTTGCGCCCCTCCTCTGCTTCAAGTATACGAGTAGAAAAAGAGGCACAAGGAGCAAAGACTAGCGGGAGTTGCGATACGTATATATATATATATATATATATATATATATATATATATATATATATATATATATATATATACACTGAGAATCAGGTTTTGATCAGCGGGAAATCGCATTGAATACGATAACTCGAATCTAAGGGTTACCCCGCTACGGTACGGCTCTTTCTTTTTCTCCCTTCCTCCCACTCTCTCTTTCTCTCACCCTCCCTCCTTCCCCTTCCCAATTCTTTGTATCGGGAACGTCAATAGCGCGATGAAGACGAAGAAGCCCCCCCGGTCGGCCGCGGTTTATTGCCGCGGATGCCTTTCAACGAGGCCCACCCGACTGATTTTCCACTTGTGGGATATTCAATAAGGCAACAGTGAAAAGGAAGGTCTGAAGAAGGTCTCGGTACTCGGGGACAAGGAGAAACGGCAGTTACGGGATCCAAGCGACGAGACGGGGAAACCCATACCCGAACACATCCTTACGGGCTCGCGTGCCCGTCTCCGTGCGGAAAAAAAAGAGCAAGTAAACGAGGGTCGGATCGGGGATTGAATGTGGCGTACGTTCGCTGTCGTATCGTATATATCGTTCGGCGCATCCGAAAATTGTATAAGTATGTAGGGACGACTCGCTGTCCGTAGCTCGGCAAATTGAGAAATTGTTAACGCTGTCCAAATTGGCTTTCAAATCGAATGCGGAATTGTATCGTCGGGAACTTTGAGCGCCTCAAAAGTCATTGCGAATGCAGATTCGAAAAAGTTTCTATATGTATATATATATATATATATATATATATATATATATATATATATATATATATATCTAGTGTATTCAACAATTCAGTTTTCGAGTTGGAAAATGAGTTTAGCCGGCGTAAGTAATGCGCGCCTTGGGTACTCGTCAATACGGACTCTCGCGAAATTATGCGAAGCGCGGAGAGAAGGCAGGAGAGCGGGCCAGGGCGGGGCAGGGCGGCGACATGTTTTCAAGTCGAAGCTCCGAGCGCAGTTCGATGCTCTCCCCCCCCCTCTTCTCCGCGAATCTCTGCCACTTGCCCGATGCCTGCCCCCGTCCTCCGCCCACCCTCCTCTGAAATAATTGCCGCGAGCACCGAGCGAAACTTTCTAATTGAATGTCCCGGAGAAATCTCAATATGAAAATCATCAGCGGGGCGCGGGATATAGAAGAAAGATGATATGCTCCCTTCAAAGTTTCGCGGTGAAGCCGTTCCGACTCTCTGCCTCCCACCGCCCTGCCCAACCATTCGCGAATTGCGCGTGTATATATATATATATATATATATATATATATATATATATATATATTTCAGCTGGCTTGACTTTACATATCTACATAAACACATATAGGTTCGTAAATGTCGATCGCGCACCTTTCGGTGCGCCAACGGCACGGGAGACGACATGTAGCGATATGTGAAGGTTATTTTCAAATACTGCCTCTGCCCCCTGCCCCTTAGTATAACGGTGAGGATGAATGTAAAAAAACGGCCTTTTAGCCCTTCGCCCCTCCTACATGCTTGACTCATCGCCGGCCGATGCATAGCGCGAGGCGACGCGACGAGACGATGAAATCCTGAAGGAGCGCGATTCTCCCTCTCTCTCTCTCTCTCTCTCTCTCTCTCTCTCTCTCTCTCTCTCTGTGTGTGAATACCCGAACTGAGCGCGAGATTAGCTCGTGCGCCTATATATAGGAACGCGGTCGCGTACGAATATAACGTATAAATGCTCCGTGTCGCGGTCGAGTTTTGTCCGTGCGCGAATGCACCGGGAGGGGGGGGGGCGTTCGTCCCCGAAGATCAAACAGCAAACCTAAGCCGCTGTTTGTTTTTCATCACGCTCTGATCCTTTATGCAGCCCCCGTTTTATTCAGAATTTAGGTTAGGCCTCCAGCTCTCGCTCGCGCCGCGCTCGTTCGAACGACCGCCGCCCCCCTCCCCGTCCCACCCCCCACGTCCCGTCTTCGCTTCCATATTCTTTCTGTCCGCGCGTCCCGCCGGTACTTGGCGCTAATAATGTACGCGTCGTTGGCGCAAACGATGGCCAGTGGCTTACTAGAGCCCTCGGCACTGATAGCCCCGCGGCATCCAGAGACTACGATTCGTTTTACAATACTGTACTGAAATCCCTCAAGTCTACGTGCGCGAAAGCACGATCACGTCGGAGTATCCACACTTTTTTCTTAAGGCTTCTTTGATTTTTCATCAAGCTATGTACGAATTTATATTCCGCAAAAAATGAATGCGTAATGATTTTTAATAAATCGTGGACGATGCCTTCCTCTTCCTCGGCCATTTTATAACCATCCGAGGCTTTTTTACGGAAAAAGTACAGCAAGTACCATCCGATAGGCGCACTTTGATATCTACATTGCCGCGACAAAAGGAGAGAAGATAGGATACGCATTGAAAAGCTTATGCGGGAAAAAAGTAGGTATATATATATATATATATATATATATACAGCGCTGCGGAGGCGGGCAGCCGGGGGCGCAGCGAAAAGAGTCATATACGGGCAGATGCTTTTCCCGGAAGGATGGAAGGAGCGCGGCGAGCGTCAGAGGCGCGGAGGAGGCGGTGGGGGACTGCGGGCGGGAGGGGGAATGGGAGGAGTAGGTTGGACCGACGGGGTGGATTTCCGCGTTATCCCCATATAGACAAAGTATCCGAGAGCATTATCTTCGTGCATAATGCATGCACAGACACACCGGCGGAACGAACGAACCACCCCCTCCCACGCCCGACTGCTACCCCTCCGCCTCCGCTTCCACCTACCCCCGTATATACGGGATTCTCCGCTTTCTCGCCTCTTGTTTTGCCGATTCGCAGAGAGCGCCTCCATTCGCCCTTCCTCCCCCTTCTTTTCCGTCCCGCCGCCGCTCTCCTGTATATATATATATATATATATATATATATATATATATATATAGATATACATACATATACGCGTCTTTCTATCTATCCGTCTCTGTCTTTAACTCTCGTAGTTTCCCCTCTCGCGGTTCTCTTTTTCCTCCTCCCCCTCCCCCTCGCGTCCTCGTCCTCCGCCGCCTCCACCTCCCGCTCCGGCAAGAATTTCGCGTTATTTTATTGTGCCGGGACTCAATAGTAGCTCCTTCTGCTTCTAGCGCATATTATGTATGCCCGCGTTTCTCCCCCCCCCCCCCGCCAGCGTGCTCGTTCTATATCTCCCTTATTCACTCGCGCACGCGAAAAACTCTCTTACGACTGTTATACTTCGTATGGGTTGTGGGGCGTATTGCGGGTATAGAATCGCCGCCGCGGGTAGGGGCGAGTGGAGGAAGAGGTAAAAGATGCGGCGGAAGGATTGTGCCAGTGCGAGCGCGGGAGCTTACTCGATATATATACTCGTATATCGGATATATATATATATACATATATATACGGAGAAAGAGGAAGAGGGGGAACGCGAGAGGGAAAGAGAGGGAGTAGAAGGGAGGAAGTTAGAGGGAGAGAGTTACCGGAAGCGAGCTCGAAGAAAGAAGTGGAGGGCGGGGGACGGAGGGGGGCCTGGACGATAGAGGTCGGGGGTGCATATGCAGATATACGCCGAGTACTTAGCATTAAGTATTCAACGCCGGGGGGATCGCGTATTATCGCCGAGTCTCTGATCTCCGCACGCTTATTTATTGCTGCCCGCAAAATACGTGTTCCGGGGACCGATGCAAAAAGAATGCCGGCATCGTTCTCTCACGAATCGCGCCCGATTGCTTCGTTCGTCCGTGGCTCGTTCGCGCCGATATCTAATGCGCGCGTTTAAACCGAATGCTCGAAAATTATCTCGGTTTAATTTTTTCCTACAGATTTCGCGCTTTGAGAAATACGAGGAAAAAGTAGGGATCCATGGCCGCGAATGAGAAGCTTACAGATCCTTTCGAAAATTTACCGTTGGACGAATTGACAAGGCAATTAGGTGATTTTACCCGTATTATAGTCTTTTCTCGCACACCCAAGGCTAGTGGATAAAGGAGCGAGTGCCTCGGGAGGTAGCTTATGGGAACGAAAGAAGTGAGCAGTGCCGTGTGTTCCGATCTCCCGGTAAACAGAGAGCCGGGGCTCTTTACGAGATACAATGGCGGATAACTACTGGGGACCAATAAATAAAGGCCGCCGAAGAAATACGAGCGATCATTAAGTTATGAGCGCGCTCTCCTGTTACTTTCCCCCTATTCGAACCCCGGCACGACCCTGTCTCATTGCCGAGTTTTCCCGCGGGAAAAACGCCGGCGGGGCTTCGTCCAAGCTCGCTCCACTCTCTCGTTCTCTGTTTTTTTTTTTTTTTTTTTTTTTTTTTTTTTTTTATCTGTAGTCGAAACTCGCGAACTCATAATTAACAATGTCGCGTACGATTGCGAACAACCTCTGTACTTTGCAAATCGGCCATTTATCATTGATTTAATATCTATAATAAATTATTAAATTTCTGTTGGGTTGAGAAGAAATAATTCTCAGATTGACAAGTGAAATTTACCATCGAGAATGTCATTTGGAGGGTACGAAAAGTTACCTCATTATTGCAATTCGAATAGTTGGGGGAAAATAGGTTTATGATAAACGGCGATGAAAGTGTGAATAACTGATGTTGAAAAATTTCACTTTGGAAAATTGTAAAATCAAATCGAATGATTTATAGTAAACAAATAGCGAGACGAGCAATAAATAACAGAGCTGAAAAAATTTGTCTTCTCTCGGAGATGGACTGAGGAAGACGCGAGAAAAAAGTCGAGAAGTGCAGAAGAACGAAAGCTCGGAGCCGTATCTCAGCTGACTGAAAATAAGAATAAAAGCTTGGAAGGGAGCCTCCGGCAGGAAAAGCTTCGGCGAGACGGCGCGGCGGGCAAGCTGTAGGAACGAGAGAAAGAGAAAGAAAGCGAGAAGAAGCGCTGAGAGTAGCTTTCGGAAAGGGAAATCGGAAAACAAAGAGGGAGCGCAGTAGAGTGGGAGAGAGAGAGAGAGAGAGAGAGAGAGAGAGTGAGAGAGGCGAGTGGAAAGAAACTCGGAATCGCGAGCTTTCCTCACTCTTGTGATTTCGTCGGGAGAAGGATGGAGCTTGTTTCGCGAACAGTTAGGAAGCGGCTAACGCCAAGGATAAAGTGGTATCGGAACGAGACGATCGTCGAACAGATGCTGGGCTATAAAACAAGCAGCCGGCTTCCTTGCCCGCCACCTCGTCCCCTTCGCCCCCGACCCCGATCCCCTTCCCGATCGCGGCCGGGTCTCGCCCGGAGATTGTACGCAACAACTACAGCATTTCTCTTAATGGCCCAAGACAAACTGCACTTCGGTTCGCCGCCGTATGCATAAATCCTTGCCTAAGCTCAACATTTCTTTTCAATTAGTTCCATTAACTTTCGTGCGCCGCATCTATACACGTTGTATGACTGGATGGTCCGATCGACAATTTCTCGTGTAGACTATCGCGTCTCTCGTATCTCCATCGGGCAATCGATCCCAACTACTGTAATGCAATAGAACAATGTTCAATAAGCGCGACACGTTCAAAGTCACCGAAGAAAGCCAAATTTCGATCCATTCGATCGCAGGCCGAGAAAGAATAGAAAGGCGAATAGAGGACACGTAACAAACGAGCCCGGAAAAAAAGATTCGTAGGAGGTACGAGGGCCAGACGCTGGGCTCGTTGCGGGGTCGACGGCAGAGGCATCGGCGGCCTTGATCGCAGCTCTTTTGACCCGAACCCCTTCGCCCGCCCCGAAGCCCCTCCCTCCGAACCCTCCCTCGCGGAGCGCGCCCACGCTCGCGTATCGCAATATGTACGCGGGAGGCGCGCGCGTTCTGAATATATGAATAACATTGCGGACGCTAACAACCGCGGCATATTGAATGTCTATACAGCGACGTCTCTCCGCGCGCGAGAGCGAACCCCTCCTCGTTGATTACGAGAATCTGTAACTTCGTTAACGATGACGTCTGCGAGTGGAGGCGGCTGCCGGCGTTGCCCTTTCTTGCCGTTCCCTCCCCCACCCCCTCCCCATCAATCCGCAGTCCGCCTCGCCGACCCTTCGAAACCCATCGACTGCTCGATTTTTTACGACCCGATTGAATTATGGATTGTCTAAACGAACGACGCTCCGCGAGTCGGCGATCGCGCTGTCCTCGCGTACTGAGCGACAATAACGGGAAAAATTGTACACTCGGTGCAGTGGCGTGACGGGGAAGATTGGTCCAGTAATCGGTGCAGTATTCTCTTCTTTTTTTTTTGTCCTCGATTCGAAGGGGCAGGAATCTCGCGTCCGACGAGCCGAGAAAAATTCACGATCGAGCGGAAGCAGAAGAAGCCTGCGTAAATGTAAAGCCGCTCCAGTTCTTGGCACTCGGAAGTTTCCTTCTCAATGGCTTGACTTTCGCAACCCGCGGCTAAGGGAGCTTTTCGCTCGACGAAAAGTGGCCTCTCGCAGTGCGTCCGCGGGTCGGGCAACGTATACTTGTCTCGGGCGGACCGCCGCGCAGAAATCCGTCATTATTATCGCTCCGAAGCAATTCGACGATACGTTCATTCTCGCCGAGCTCGCGGGGGAAACGCGCGGACGCGAGGACAAATTGAAAAATTGCGAGCGGGCGCGCGAGGGATCGATCGCGCAAGGGATGGGGCGAGGGCGAGGGAGATGGGTAGAGAGCAGGAGAGAGAGAGCAGGAGAGAGAGAGAGAGAGAGAGAGAGTGTGTGAGATTGAGAGTTGAAATTAGAAAGAGCGGGCGACGGAAGGGCTTGATTATTTGTATTTTGCGGATTGCGCACTTGAGTGCGGCCAACGCGCAGCCACAATGCCGATAGCAGACGGGTCCGGGCAGATAATGACGGAGTCGCGCGCGTCAGCGAGAAATACAAACGAATATGCCACGAAGTGACACCTCTCAATGACTCTATCTCTGTCTGTCTCTCTCTCTCTCTCTCTCTCTCTCTCTCCCTCCCTCTCTTCCTATCGCCCGACACTCGCACCCTCATTGAATCTGACACTTCTGCAATAATGGCGATGCGATGAACCCCTTGTTTTTAATGAGGAATAACGGTCCGAGAAGCTCCTCTTCGCTCCACCAAGTGCGTCGCACTTGTTACTCTCTTTTTTTCTCACTTTTCCTTTCTTCTTTTCGTTTTTGTCAACCCTTTGCTCCCACGCATTCTGACTGATACAAAGAATATTTTCGAAGTTCGCTCTACACTGGTATTGTCTTTAGAAATAATAATAGTAATAATAACAATAATAACCTCGTGTTCTGATTTTTGATTTAAAAGAACAACAATGCCGACCTGCTACATATATAGATAATTATTGATATTGAAAATAGGTAAATATCTATGATTCTTCGTCGTTCATACAATATATAATGGTCTTCGTTTTTTTATAATCCAATAGAATTATAATATCAGACAGACTGAGTGTATTTACAATTATTTGTGTCTTACATTGCAGTAATTTATTTAAGTAACAAACAGAACTGTCGAAAATGTATTTAATACGAAATGCTTTCAGAAATAACCATTATAGAAATATCACAAGCATGATAACTGTAAAACATACAATAATAAAATTCGAGGTTTGCTCGTCTTGGCGGCTGCTCCAGAACTATCGCTGCTGCAAGACAGAGAACTGCTGTTAGTCTAGAGTACAGATTAAGGTGAAATAAAATAAAATATTGTAAAAATCAAAGTAGTTTTCATGAAAGACAATATTAGCCCTGTCTTTTCTAAAATTTTCTGCATCAGCACATTAAAATATTTTAATCTGGCTCGTGACCTCTTTGGGACTGAAACAAAGCTTATTAATGAAAATATATATCGAGACCTACTTCAATTACACATCTATCAGTTACAACATTTGTTGAAATTAATCATTTACCTCTTGCTAAATTCAAACGTGAAATAAAATTTTTTTTGATTTGTTGGAATTCAAGAATTCCTCGCCAGAATTCAAGAACTTTTTTCAAAATATCCACATTTCCAAAATGAAAAATATACGGAAGATTTAAACAATGTTCTTTTAATTCCAATGTAATATTTGCATTTTCTAAACTATATTGAATCTGAAATTGTCTTTGTGCTGAACAGCAGAGTGTAACATCAGAGTCATTGCAGTTCTTATAAACGATTTACATACATCCCCCGTGTTGATTTCGCCCGAGATAATTATGCTAACCGATACATTAAGCGGTTCAATAACATCTATATATAAAATAATCTACAGATACGCATTCTTTTTTCTATATAAAGATATTTGCTTTTAAACAGTCATCGATCTTATCCTAATTGTAGGGACAATTAAATAAACTAACCAAAGTTTTTGTTTACATGAACTGCAATCTGAACTTAATAATTTATGTATGTAAATTTTTGAAATTCACCGTATACATAATGAACATTAAATAATAATTACAATAAATTTAAATAAAATACAATTCTATAATTTTAAGTTTTTGATTTACTCCATTTCATTCAGTCTGTTATATTGAAAACAAACAACAATAACAAACTAAAAACTAGCATCTTTAAAGCAAACTATCAGAAGTAAATCCCCTTGAGTGCGGACTGAATTTGCCACCCAGGCAAGAGCGGGATCGAGGCGTGGAAGTTGGCGCGGGGAGAGGGTCGGGGGCTGGGGAGGAAGCATTCGTTGCGCGGATCAGCACATCGAGGGCCACGCGCGAGCGCGGAGCCGCGGTAATGCGATGAAAGCGAGGGAATTTTCGACGGACAGCCGTCGGCGCATTGGCGCAGCTCATAAACACGTCGTAGCCCAAAGCCATATCGACTACTATATAAGCGGAACGGGCGGGCGCGGGCGCTCGCGGTGGCTGCGGCGCGCCTGCCGAGCCGGCTCGCTCGCGCTGATAACGGCGGCGGCGGCGGCAGCAGCCGTTGGGGCGAGCCACCAGCCCGACTCTCTCTCTCTCTCTCTCTCTCTCTCTCGCTCACTGTACACCGCCCGTAATTACCTGCACCCTTAGTTATCTATCCAATTAGCCCGAAGCTATTATGATTAAAGCTATACTGTAAGTTTATAATAACAATTACTCGGGATCGATCGGGCCGAGTTACGCTAATTCTCACTCGCCGCGCGCATAATCATTTTCACTTTGTGGCGGGGGGGAGGGGTGGGGTGGCGTGCCCGATAACCTCGCGACGCCGCGTTCCATCGATTGGGGATTTCACGCGCCGACGGCGCTCTCGCTGGCCTGGCAAATAAAGTGCAATGTTTTACGCTCGACGAGTCGAGAGCCCCCTCCATCTCCTGGACCTTTTTTTTTTTTTAAACGAGGGGCTGTTATGCACCGTTACGTGGATGCGGCCATGGTAAGCACGTCGCATAATTCAACTGTAAAAAATCCCGAAATCTGTTCGTTTTGTACGTATGAAACGTGTTCGCTAGTTCAGTTTCGAAAACGGCAATTTTGTCCAAAAAGTATGAAATATTTAACGACACGTTAAGATTCTTCGAATAATTATGGCCAATTTTAGTTAGGATAATTGCGGAGTTCGAGGAATGTCTTCGACATTACCGTTGATCACCCTTTCGCATTGATCAGCAGTCCCCTGATACTGAATTATAAGTTCGTTAAATGAAAAAAGTAGGTAATGGCGTATAACAAGCCAAACCCTCTTTTCACTTTTTCATAATGCATCCCGTTAATTCAGTCGTGCGTGCTTTCCGTGACAATTCAATTACTTTTCTTCCAGAGTCGCGACAAAATGCACGAGCAACTTCTGATACTCAACTGCAAACCAAGATAAAGTGGTATTATTCGTTTTTTTTTTTTATTTTATTAATCTATGAAAATTACTTATAAAAAGATTATTTTTAAGCGTAATTCGTATAGTTAATATGATTTATACATTTAAATTATAATTAATATTGCACCTATGGACACTGTCTTGTGAGCATTGTCTATCATTTAAAATTTCATTATTTTTGGTTGAAACAATTCAAAATGTAGTATTTTTTCGTTCGGGTTGTCGTTACGTATTTCTGTATAAATCAGTATAATCAAGCATAAGAAATCATATCTTGGAAATACGAAAAAGCATCAAATAATTAATAACTGTATAAGTTAGGAAGAAAAGAAATAATACCATTAAATACAATAATAATTAAAAATTCAAGGACTGTAGATAAATTTGTATTAAACAAAAGGAAATAATTCATTGTTTTCATGTAATACTAATATGTATTTCAAATGATCAAAATAATTTAACTTATTATAATTTAAAATTCTCATTCTAAAATTTTCTTTTTTAAACGGCTCAGCATATTTCGATCGCGGTAATAATTTTAAAGTATTATAATTACATAATCTAATTTACCTTATCGTGTATAAATAATAAAAATAATATTTATATTTTACTAAGAATACTTAAAATAATTACAAATAAATATTCAGTGTATGGATAATTCCGGATAAATTGGCAATAAATGAACAGTTACTTTACCAGAAAATAAATGAATAATAGAGTTGGTAAAATTAAGTTGGTGTTCATTGTTATAAATACTAACAGCTTGTTAAATTAATTAGTTGCTTAATTTTCCGTTGCCACTTGCCTGTTAACTAGCGAAGAAAAAGAAAAGGCGTAAAAAAAGAACAATAGCACGGATGTGTGCAAAGGAATGATCGACAGTAGTGCCTGAGAAATGGAATCGTACATACGTATAGGCAGGAATACTGACAGCGGCAACCCTGCCCCTTAGACGAAATATACACAAGGCAGAGCGAGAGAGAAGAGAGAGAGAGAGGGGGGGGAGGCGTCGGTGAAAGAGAAAAGAAATTGGTGCGGGGCCCCGGGTTGGCGTATGTAAAAGAGCCGATGGCAGCAGGGACGGCCCGGTGGGATTCCGCAGGAAGTTAGACAAAACGCGATATCCCGCGGTCTTCTGAATATTCTTAGTCGATTAAATAATCGAAGCCTGCCATCTAGCCCGCTCCTTCGCTCAATAGCCACTCGCTCCCTCCCGCTCGCTCGCCCATTCTCGCTCCCGCAAACAAGAGCGCGCACGACGAAGGCCTCCGTCGCGACTCTCGCGCGCGCGCGCATTTATACATAGACGTACGTGTGTACGCTATGTATACGCGCCCCCGTGCACGTCTTCTGCGAGCGCGCGAGCGAGCGAAGGAGAGCACGCGAGTCGTGTGTGTGTGTGTGTGTGCGTGTGTGCGCGCGCACGAGTGCCAGTATGTGCCGACGACGACCCATTCACTCGCTTCCTTCTTTTCATATTCAAATAGTCCATTGACGCTCCAATGAATAATACTCAATGATAAATTTGTGGGCGTATTCAGGATGGACCAGGCCGCAGAGTGGGAAGGAGAGAGAGAGAGAGAGAGAGAGAGATAGATAGCGCGTAACAAGGAGAGATTAGAGTGGGAGGGTGTATGAACTACCGAAGAGAGAAAGAGAGAGAGGCCTTGAAAGTCTCTCGTGCGAGAATCTGAGTGAAGATCGAAAAAAAGGCGAGTGAGCTCCGCAGAAGCGCGTTATTCATGTGCAGAATCTAAATATATGCACGCGTTTGCTAAAAGTGCCATTGCAGATTTTCGTCTCCTTTTTTTTGTCGTTTTTTTCTTATCTTTTTTTTTCGACTAGGTGAATAATTATAAAACGCATTGATATAATGAAGTCTTTTAACGCGCGTTTCCCGAATGAGCTGGGGCTAATTTAAAAGCTTTTCAGCACATTTCTGTGTTTCTAAATAAATTTTGTGAACTGCCGCAAACGTTCGCTGGCTGTTTCGCTTTCAGAATTCACGGGCTCGAGGAAAAGCCTTCGCTTTATACGCATAATAATCAATCCTCAAACGGCGAATTGATAAAAGTAAGTAGCGCGTCCCGAACTGCTGCCGCCGTGCGTGCGCCGCGTGCTATTCGAGTATGTTTACCTCGGCATGCAGCGCGAATGCGCGGAGATTGCGCGGAGCGTTTAAAAGGACGCGCTTATTCCGACTCGCTCCTGCGTTCAATATCATATTCAGAGCAACAAAAACGAATGATTTAAATGAGATTCCTCGGTCGAATGCGCGGGCTCTTACGGGGATGGGGCTTAATTAACGATTATGTTTCAATCGGCTTTCTTGGATTTGGAACGAGCGAGGTCGGAGGACGGGATCGGGATACTCGCAGGCAGCTACCGGGGCGAAGGCCCACCTCGCCCGATCGAAACTCGTTATTTCGCGCTCTCTCTGAGCGTGAACATTCGGTTCGATTCTTGAAGGCAGACTTAACGTAACATCGCGTTCGGCTAAACGGATCGCGCCGCTCGGAACTGGAAGACGCGGAAGGCGAGTGATTTCGAGAGGGTCCAAATAGGATTGTTCGCACCATCGGCTAGGAATCCCATCAAGTGTATATCGGCCTACCCTTGGGTTATGCGCCAAAACGAACAAGACGAGAGAGAGAGAGACAGAGAGAGAGAGAGAGAGCGTGACGGAGAGAGGCAGCAGCTAGTTAGAGTTTATAATAAGGATCGACCATGTATAACACTCGCCGTGCCGTGCCTATATATCTATTTATCGGGTGAAAATGTCTTCGGGCCAAATCCCCGTGAAATACTCGAGGAGCAGCTCCGCGGGCCGTCGATCTCCCCCCCCCCCCAACCATCCATCCGCCCCTGCCCGATCGGCCATTGTTTGTCGCCCGTCTAGAACTTCTCGGACCGGAAAAATCGAATGCCGGCGCGCGGGGATTACGGCGCGGGGCCTCGATGAATCCCGATCTACCGGCGCTCTACGAGCTCGGCCCGATTACGAGCCACCCCGGGGGCCAACTGCCGAAAGGATTCCCTTTTCCTCGCGCTCCGAAAACGCGCCGGGGCTGCGGACGCCTGGTCGCGAGCGACGCGTAAAAATTACCGCTCGCCCGTTCGGAAAATTCGGCGCGTCGAGTGCCGTGGCATCGGTTAAAAAATTTAGCGATTAACGCCGGCCCCGGAGCGGGCTCTTAAGCCGATCGTTTATTTTGCCCTCTCTCGGCTTACCCGTCGATTTTCGCGCTAACTTTTCGAACGACTCGAGGCCGTGGGGGGGGGGCGGGGTGAGGGCAACGTGGCAGATCCTACGAAGCGAAGCCGTCGGCCGGGGGGAGGCGGGGAGACTCGATTTGCCGCGCGTTCGGGCAGGCACACCGCACCTCTCTCCGGTGGAGCGAGCGAATTAAAACCCGATCAAAGTTTATAAATTGACGTTTCAATATTCAGAAGAGGCAAAAGAAAGACGGGCTCCGCTCTCGCTTCCTCCTTCGTCCGGGGCTGGGCGTGACGGACGGGGATCTTTTTATTTCTTCGCTTTCGTTCTCTCGTTCTCCCTCTCCGAGGCATCGGGCGGGTCGTTTATTGCATTTTCGATGAGCCGAGCTCCGAGAATGAGAGGAAGACAGACCAGAATCGCCTTCGAGAGGCAAGAAAAATTATCAAGTTCCTTGATCTTGAAGATCGGCGCTGAGGTGCATCCCACTCGAGCCCCTTTTCTCACTTGCTAATATTAATATTAATTTCCATTTCATCCGTAGGCGCTGTCGAGAATGAGTTTTTGATTCGATACAGCCCTAAGCGATACCATTAAAACAGGAATATTCAGCCCTATGAAAGCCAACCTGGAGACCAATTAAACCTCACGTGAGTCACTATTTCAAGTTTATCATCGGCTTCAAATAAACAATAAAATTTAGAGATTAAACTTTCGTAATATACAACAGTTGTCTGTATAAGGGATTATATTTGTCAATATATACTTTCGGAAAATTAAGCTACTTGTTCGATTCATCTTCAAACTTATATCATACAGACGTTATACAAAATAATTTTTCGACTTCAAAACTCCTACGGCAGCAATACTTTATAATATGTCTAACATCGCTTTCCACTTACGTATTTTTTATGTTGTAGAAATATAGTAACTTATGCTACTTGATGATAAACGAGACGTTCATTCGACGAACTTTGAAAACTATATCAGTTATTCTTGTTATGGATTCTGATGTAGATATAAGTTTTGAACAATCTCTACTTAGATCATCTTCAAGGCTTTTACAACTATTCTTGAGTATCCTACTTGGATCGATTCACCAATCGTTTTTTGAAACGTATAAATTAATTGTCGAACTCTTTTCATTACATTAAATAATACATTGATGAGTCATATTTAAATAGCTTGCAAATGACAAATACATATGGAAAACAGTATATCAAAATACAGTTTTAGTTATGTTTGTACGTAGAATAAAATACTCAAATAGGATATAGTGTTAATTATTTTTAATAAAAAGGTGATTCTAAAATTTTTCATTCATGTGCAATAGTTTTCATGTAGGACAAAATATTGAAATAGAGTTACAAATTCGATTAATGGATATGACCTCTTGTGAAGGCGAAAAATTAGGTGAACTTTTAAACACTTACCATTGCTTTAGTGAACAAAGGGATTCCATCAGATTACATTAGAGAAATTAGTAAGACCGAATGGATGATGAAAAAAGAATAGTCCCAAAGTTTTGAAATATTAAAAAAAAAGTGCAATCCATTTTTGGCCAAGTTGAACTTTTTATTCTTAACCAATTTCACTTCCAGCGACTTTTTATATCTTTAGCATTAAGATAAATCAGAAAAATAAGCAATTATATATCAATCCCACAAGGTCATCACAGTTTCGACGAGACTCCGTCATAATTGTCTCTGCAAATAGTTCCTTGGATACTAATGAACAATAGAAAAACATATTGATACTCACGAAATATGTTTCGAAAAATATGTTAATCAAATATTTATCTTGGGTTCGATCTTCAAACTTTATGAATGGACACGGTATATCGATTGTGATTCATTTCACAATGTAGATTGAAACTACCTGAATCAATTCAAAGGAAAATAATAAAACAATATTACGTTAGATCTATTCATCTGATGTAACAGCACATCACGTAAATCAAGAATAAGAATATAAAAACAATTAATATTTTTTCTATCAGTATTTCAACCAATAATACAATAATGTTCAATGTTTATATGGTAAATTTTTTATCTTTGGTATAATCAGCGATAGTGTCTTATGTAGAAGTTGATATTAATGGAAATGATTTCGCTTTGAATTAGTGTCTTTTCTTTGATTTTCTTTCAAAACTGATGAAAAAAATCTCATGTTTAGTGCTTCAATAACTCATAAGAAATGAAATAGTAACATTTTTTTCACCGCATTGCCGTAGACTTTTTCTCACGCAAACGAAGTGCCAGGCTGTCAAGTGCATTAATCTAAAAGCAGCGGCGTCACAAGCGCCCAAGTATGACTATTTCCAAACGCTCGAATAAATCTCTGTAGTTACAGGCATCAAACATCCGAGGCGTCTAAGAAAGGGAACGGAGTATCGCTCCTCTCTGATGCATTCGATTAGCGAACGTGCGAGCGCCAAGGTAGCTCGAAGCTAGAGCGCGGTAGATGCGCAGATAAGCCCCGGCGGCCAATCCGCGGCTTGGGAACGTCACTAGCCAGATGAATAGACGTACACGAAATATGTCGGGCGCGAGTGCCAACAATCGGTCGCGGCGCAGGCTCGCTGGTACGAAGAGAAAAGCGTATAGTCCGATCGCGGCTCCGCACAATGGCTCGCTCGTAGGTGTAACCGTGCATACACTAACACTCGGGCGCTCGCACGCCGACAGGCACAGAAACACAGTTCGAGAAGGACCTGCTCGCCCGGGATTACGCGATCGCTCGGCATTATCTGGCGATCGGCCACTTGAGCGAGCGGCGCTCGCGCCGACGAAATGCGCCGGGAGGAGGAGGGGGAGGGGCTGGGATCCGGGACCGATGATCGGCCGGCGCGTCGGCCCATTTAAATATTGGCCTCCTACGTATGAACCTCCTCCCTTCTGATGGCTCGCGCAGGTGCAGCGTCGGGCGTCCCGCGAGCCCGCCCCGGCTCTTTCTTCGCTCCCCGCGGCCCGGCACAGCGCCCCATTCTTCGCGGACGGGCGGGCGCGCCCCTCTTCGCCCCCCCCTCCTCTCTCGCGTCCGCTCCTCGTCTTCTTTTCGCAGGCCGCGGCGAACAAATAACCGATGGCTGCGAGGCCGAGGAGCGTGATAGAGAGAGAGCGAGAGAGAGAGAGAGGGGGGGGAGAGAGACAGACAGTGAGAGGACCGGAGATGAATTAGCCGAACGCGTTCGTCAAAGGGTTTGAGAGGGCGCGGCCGACATGAGAACCGCGCGCGTACGCGCCGGGCGTGCCCTAGGTAACGACGATGCCTTCGTATGCTGCTCCTTTTTGATTTCACGTCCCGACGGGCCATGAGCTCTCTCTCTCTCTCTCTCTCTCTCTCTCTCTCTCTCTCTCTCTCTCTCGTTTTTTTGTTATTATCCCTCTATTTAAGGCCCTCTTCCTCTTGTGCTCCGCGGCGGAGAGGCATCCAACGATTTCTTTTTCTTCGTAGACGGCAGCTGCGCGCCCCTCAGTACCAGAGAGATACCCCTTCAGACTGACTCGCTCGCTTTTGACCTTTTTACATTCAAAGGGAGCGTGTTCGGCGCGCGGTGCCAGCCGAGTGGGAAAATCGCGCCGCATCCCGCTCCGTTTTATTTGATTAAGACGTTGCAGGCGGCTTCGCCGCCTCCGTATGAAGAGAGTCGAATGGGTCGAATCGCCAGAATTCCCGTGCGTGACCTCGGATAATTTTTCATTACCCGAGTCAAATGACAGTTATTTATGGCAGCTACGTGAAGCATGTCGTTAAAATTTAATTATAGCTTCGAAGTCGAACTTATCGACGGGAGATACTTCGCACATGAGTTTCTGCCAAGCAGTAATTAATCGCAAAGTCTTTTTTGTCTCGCTTATATTCGCATTACGGGCTAGCCTGTGTCATCCTCGTATTGCTATGGCACGTTTTCGTATCCCCATTTTTTTCGTATCGCCTTTTCGCTCGGCGAAAAGATGAGCGGCAGAGAAAAGCCACTCTTCCCCCTCCCTCCTCCAGCCCCTGTCGCCGCCCCCTGTCTTTCGCTCTGGACTTATTACGTATTAATATGTTTCCGTGAATTCTGCTCCGTCACCGGCAGAGGCACCAAAGGTGCAGAAAGGGACACGGAAGGGACAGGGACTGCCCAGGGCGTCCCGCGGGAGAGGAGGCAAAAAACGCGCTCGAGAAACAGAGAGGGAGAGAGGGATAAATAGAGAGAGAGAGAGAGAGGGGGTAGACGCAGAGTGGAAATATGTACGCGTCTGATGAGAAAAATTAGCAGATATAAAAGGAGGAACATGGCAAGCGCGCAGAGCCGCGATTATACAAAAACGAACGTCACAATGATACAGGCGGGAGAATCTCTTATTAAACCTTTATCCTTTTCGCGTATCCCTTCTGGTCTGAGCTTCGCTTTTGACGTGGAATAATTCAAGGTCTTCTTTGAAAATTTTTTGAAATTCCCATTCATCTTAAATAATTATTAGGCTCGATATAGCTGCATATGTGTGTGATTCGTATATTACACAAACCTTAAAATAATCTATGTATCTATACGGGAATAAATGTTACGATTCCTTACATACATACGTCTAATTTACTTCGAACAAAACGCCACAGCTAACTATCAAGCTTCCGAGCTCCGACGACTGCCAAACGCAGCTAATCTCGCAAGTTCCCCTAAAAAGAATCGGCAAATTGTCGTTGGAAAACCGGGGTGTAAGCAACCGTCGTCCATTGTCGCGGTCGGGATAAGAACGCGGCAGCTGCAGTTGCTTATCGTCGCGCGGGGAGTGCGGGCGCGCGCGCGCGCGCAGCGCCTTTGGCTGCTAATGGCCTTTGAATCCAGCGGGGGCAGGCCGGAGCGGCGTTGGATGGGAGACTTGCGCCGCTAACTTTCTTGACGAGCTCGCGCTCTCTGAGGCGGCGACTCCGCCGCGCCGTGGGTTCGCGGCGCACTTTGATGCCGCGCGCGCCCCGTCCCCGCTCCTCGCCGTCGCCGCGCGGCTGGGGATGAATTAGGCTAAGCAATCGGGTAGCTCGCGCTGCCGCCGGCCCGTTGAAATTGTCCGAACTCCGCAGGGCGAGAGGTCGGGCGCGGGCTGCGCGCTCGGCGGCTCCCTCGCGGCGTCTTTAAGATGAAACGCGCTCTAGTGAGCCAAGATGGCGCCCGTGGGGTAGCCACGTCTCCCGCTACATCTCTCGGCTCTCCCTGCGAGGGTGTTTGTGTAATATTCCGTTTGTCTTGCGCCTTCAGAGCATCCGCTAATGTACACAACGGAGCGCGCGGCCCGGAGAGAGCCCGCTTTCCGGGGCGGGCGGAAGGGCTGCGGGGCCGGGGCGGGGGGAGGAGGGAACGAAACACGAAGCAACGACAGCCAGCCAACAACGGCAGCGCTACTGCTAGGATTGTTATTGTACAATTTGCTAAGACCGAGCAAGCGCCCGCCGCTGCCGCCGCCGCCGCCGCCGTCTTGTCGAGAGCGGGAGAAGCACCTTTGGACATCAACCGGGTGTATCACAGAGGCGGCGGCGCTCGCTCCATCTCCACCCGTCTCCCCCCCCCCCTCCTCAACTCCCATCCACTGTTTTCTCTCGAGTCCGGGAACATGTATTGTCCCTGCGGCCCGTTTGCCGCGCGCGCCTCCGCGGAATCGAATTTGACGACGGGCCGGCGCGGCCACGGCGGCCTACCGGGCCCGGCGAGAATCGCCACGAGCGAGGCCGGGACTGCGAGCCGGGCCGAAATAAAATTAGCCAATTGCGGGATTAATGCCTCCGATGCCGGGTCTAAATTTTCCCTGTTGACCGAGATCAAAGCAAAGGTCGCTCTCGCCGCCCCTCCCCTCCGCCGCTCCCCGGATCCGCGCGGATGCGGTGTGTCTAACTGCGCGCGAGCCCCCGGCCCTTTGCTTTGCCACCGTCCCGACGACTCCGAGGCGGCGCGCGGGCCAAGACGGCGCGGCGCTTCTGGTTCGCCGGTGATTCGTCGAGCTGACGCTGCCGCCGCCGCCGCTCCTTCGCGCGAGGTGTCCTCGAGAATTCTGTTAGTTCGGCTGGAATTCGTAATTTTAGCCGAGGAGATGGGCGATCCCGACCCCGACGATTCAACCGTGCCCCGGGAGTGTCGAGAACTTTTCCCGATGCAATCTAGCGTCGCTCCAGCTCCCGCCCCCCCCCTCCACCTAGCGGCTCCCCGCCGCTGCCCACGTCGCCCCTGTCAATTATTCCTGCTCGTCTTAATTAATCGCCGAGACAGCGTATTGTATATATAAATAATGGCGGAGCGAGCGGGTAAACTTGCCGTCTTAGACAAATAAAACATCACTTAGCAGCAGGCACTTACTCTTTATCCGCTCCTCCCTCTCCGCACCCGGATTTACGACGACGCGCAGACAATGGGAATATGACGCGCGCCCGCGAGTCTTAGGCGCGCTTCGAGTACAGGTTATATATATATATATATATATATATATATATATATATATATATATATATATATATATATTAGCGCTTAAGGCGAGAGAAAATGGCAGTATCCCCAAGTCGAATGCAAATCCGCTCGGTGCCGCAGCTTGCGCAATTCTCGGAAATTTCTTTGATTTGGTTCCATCAAAAATCCAGGTGTATTTATCCCGCCTGAAAAGGATCATTATTTTCGCGCGCTTGCACGACCCAGGCAGCGGGACCAGGGAGGCCGAATTCGAAACTCAATTTAACGGAGGCAGAAAAGGGCGGCGCTAATTGTCGATGATGCTATTCCATCGGGCAGGGGAAAAAATCGTTAGAGTACGTTTCAGGACGCGCAGATGGCAGAAAGTAAATGAAGAATAGTCGGAGGCAGTTGCTCGCCGCGAGGGAATATAAAGAGGAGAGGGGGGCGGCGAGGAGCGCGAGAATCCGTGAGGAGAGGAGAGGTCTATTTGAGGCGGGGGGGGGGGCTCCGATTCATCGACCACCCGGTACAAGAGTGAAAGAGCAATTCGTGAACGCATATGTAACGCGATATGAAATGCACGAGTTCGGACGTTTTGACATCTGGACAAGCAGACAATCAACTCATCGAGGCGTGTGGATGCATTTTTGTAATATATTATAGACTGCCTGATATGCCTGCCTCCATGTCGTACGTCACTCACTGTGTCGGCCACTAACGCGCCGTCTCGAACTTATTTGATGTAACGGGTGTTCCCAAGAGCGGCCCGCGAAAATTCAATAAATACTCGTTCTGCAAAAGATGGGGCCATTTGCCCAGTCTTTATGAAAATGTACGCTTATCGGTCTGCGCAAACCTAGAACTCGCGCAGGAATTTTTATACTCTTTCAAGACGAGTACATTGTCATTTAACCGTATCAAAGCCAGTTTTAAAAACTCTCTTTGAAATATCAAATAATATTGCTTTGAATGGATTCTAAAGAAAGCGATACATCAAGCGTAGATTAAATATATAACATAACCGAAAGTCTAGATTATAACGAAGAAGATAAAATTTATTCATTTGTTGAATTCATTGCTGAGCGATGATAAAAATTCCCGTTACGGGAGTAGCAGCAGCAGCAGCAGCAGCAGCAGCAGGCACTTTTAAGTTTCAGATCTGATAAAGTATACGCACTCCGCAGCCTCGCGTATCGTTGTTTATATCTGTCCCGGCGCAAAGGCTGCGCGATCCTAATTAAAATAAAATATCTGTACATAATGCAACGGTATGAGCGAGGAGATCGCAGCTGGGATAAGTTTGCTCGGAATCACCCAGTATAGCTCTCGAATAGGTGTATCGAGCGTATCGCCCCGTATCAGCCGCGCGCGTAATTACCATCTGATAGAGTCTGTTGTCTGTCGGGAGGCCGATTTCATACTTGTTCCTGTTGCTGGGCACGTCAAAGCCATCCCCGTGGCGGTAGGACGGCTCCGGTCTCTCGGAGGGGGCCTAAGGGTCCCGTCGCCGGCCGGTTCCCCTACTCCTGGCCCCGACCAATCGGCGGGCCCGTCGTGCCACTTCGTGCCGCGCAGCGAGGAGTTGTGCAAAGAGCGAGAGAAAGAGAGAGAGAGAGTGAGCGAGAAGATAGACTCGCTCGCGTTACGATGCATCGACCACTTCGGGTGGAATGGATGCTGAAGGAGAGGAAGAGAGACGGATGCCCTTGCGGCTGAATGTTCCAATAAGAGCCGCTCCGATGGCCGATCGGAACTCGATCGAGCTCCTCTGGTTCTTAACCGGCTCTTCGTAGTAAACAAGGCTAATATAAACCGTCAATTAAATGGAACTCTTTTTAACAAGTTTTTTATAATATAACAAGTATCGCGTTATTAAAATTGAAATATTTCGAAATAAAAGAACAAGAATCGTAATAATATTCAACTAACGTCTGATAGGGGACTATGATTATACAACAACGCTGTGTCGAAATTGTAATATCATTGATTATGCTCTATCTCTATTCGTGATTTTTATTACAAATATGATTTGATTATTTTTATTACTTTATGATATGAACAATTTTTTATTATCACCGACATTTGTCAGCAGAGCATATATTGCACCCTGCCTGTGCCTGAACGCGAAGTAATTAGAATAAAGCTTTCAAAAAATACAGCTAAATCGTTTTCTGGCTTCTATTTGTATGAAATATTTCATCTGAAACTTATATCAGTCGATTGATATGCTCCTCTCATAGATTTTTGAAGCGATCTTTTGGAAATTTTCATTTTTTACATAACTGGCACTATTCTGCTGCTACTAGTAGGCACTAATCATCGCATCGACTCAATGGAGGAAAATTAAAAGACACCTATATATGGTGTAATTATCAGCCCAATGAGTGTGTATAATCTCAGTAGTTATCATTTACGATGCATAATTTTTCTTCTACATCCATATATTTCAACTATATACATTTTTTCAATTGCCCCCTCTTCAATAAGTAATTTTGCTATTCAATTTTCATTACTAGAATTCACTGAATTCAAAATCTTGAAATTTTATCTTTTTTTTTTAAATTAATTACAAAAAAATAAATGAATTATTATTATTTGTGTCAAATTCCGAATAATGAGTAATAAATATCGTCAACATTTTTTAGCACTATCCATCTCACCTTTCATTATACTATTACTGGATATCCTAAATTTAAATCAAATGATAAGGATTTTGCACAAATATAAGCTCGATATCAAAACTTTAATGTGATTTTCTGGATATTGCAGTACGAACAATAATCTACGACTAGTGTGTAAGTTAAGATTTTTAAAATAAAAGTTAAAACGTAAAAATGAAAACCAAGAAATTCTTTAATCTACAATTGATAAAAATTAAATATTCATGCGAATAGTACCATTGATTATATCGAGTCAAAATTTTGAAATATAAAAAAGTATACGCATAAGTAAGCATACGTTAGTATATGAGTAAATGTCCTATATTAAATATCATTAAATATAATATGTATATATTACATACCTAATATAAGAAACAGAATATCTTATAAATCTATGTTATTTGTCGTCATATTAAAATTTGTATATATTTTCTCCATGTGTAATACTATATAATTAACAAGAAGCAGATGTGGGCTACGAATTTTGTCTAGATTCAGCAAAGTAAGTTTGATTACGTCCATAATATCCCTTGTAAAGTTTTAGACTCTAATGCTCTCCCATTACTAAGATATGGTAATTCTCTTCTTTCTTGTAATTAAATTGAATATACCATGGATTAAGATAAATACTTTTTGAGAAGGATTACTTTTGGAAACGGTATCGAAAAAAGAATCATTTCAACATTTCAAATAAAACAACATCTAATGCATCAACTTCTTGTCAATGGAAGTTCCTTATAATTTATATACAATCTGACATTAGTCACAACTCAGCCAAATTTTAATTCACAGTATTTTAAAAATTATGAATTTCTGTACATAATTATTATAGGTATATTTAGTGTTCTGAATTCATATGATTAAAAAATTAAAAAAGTTAATCGATTCATGCAAAACAAAATGTTTTTTACTATCGTGTGTAGTCCTGACCAACATACTGTTGTTCAAAAATGTGTTTAATAATAGCCACATTGAAAATGTAGTACACAATATAACATTCATTCCATCAATTCAACCAGAAACATTTTCTTATTGAAAATATATCGTAATGATTAAAGCAATATTTAATGTCTTGAACAGTATTGAATTGAAACAGTACTAAAACAATCATTAACTAAACAATATTAAATTAATAAATATTTTTATCGGTCTTACAGTCTTTATAATATCATATTATCTAAAACAATGAAATAATTATATCAGAAAATTAAAAATAAAAATAAAATAAAATTAATAATAAAATAGAAATAAAAAATAAAATAGAATAATAAGTAAAATAAAAAAAAATAAAAGTACTATTCTATGTTCATAAAGGACAACCCGACTGCCCCCACTACCCTAAATTTAAAATTAGCTTCTAGTTCGACGTTTCGTACCGCTACGGTTCATTCTTAGGATCTAAACTAAATTGAAAAAACCAGCATGCTAATTTATATACCCCATACCCACTCTTAATTTATTAGTATAACATTTACAGGACCCCCCTTTTTTTTAACTTATATGCGAAATACAGATTCTATATTAGTAAGGAATGATAAGTGTTGTCCAATTTACCATTCATTTAATCGACTCTAACATTAAATTTACATTATTGGAATCTTTCAAAATATGAATATTTTCACGAGTTTCTCTTATATTTATTCTTAATACCATGTTCCTTTATACTTATAATACCATTATATCTATAATACCGTGTTCTTTTAGCCCGCATGTACAATTGATGCTTCGTAAGCTATATTGATGTTCATATATTCTTTGTTTTGAGTATCTTCACGGTTCGCCAATATAATATTTACCACAATCCTTACAATTTATTTTGTATATTACTCCTATTTTCAAACATTTATCATCCTTATCTTTACAATTATTAAATAGCTTTCTAATATTATTATTGTTTCTAAAGTAAACTTGAATCTTATGTTTTTTAAATGCACTTCTAACTCTTTCGAATAATCCTCATATATATGGTAATACCACAATTTTATTATTATTATCCCTCTTTTCCATATTACGTTCTCGAGTGCTATTATAAATTTGATCCACTCTCTGCAATCATTTTATCCACAAAGTCTATTGGATAATAATTGTTAATGAATATCTCTTTAAACAATTTTAAATTATCGTTTCTAAAATCTCTGTGAAATAATCTCATAGCTCTGTCGATGACTCCCTTTACAGTACCTATCAACTGTAATAACATTAACGTCCAAAAAACTCAATTTATTACTTGATTCTAATTCCTTTGTGTATTTAATTCTATCATGGATGGAATTAAAAACATCCATCATTTCCTCTACACACCTTTCTGGTATAATTGTAAAGATGTCATCGACATGTTTTTTATAGATAATTGGTTCAAAATTCAACTTATTGAATGCAATATTTTCTAATTTTTTCCATTACAAAATTAGCACCGTTGATAAAGGTGATCCCATTGGACAGCCATATTTTTGTTCATAAAAATTATTTTCAAAAGAAAAAATTGTGTTATTGAAAACTAAATATATTTCCTTTATAAATTCATCATTTGTTAATTTTGTGTGTATGTTAATTTCTGACCATTTTTCTTCTATAATCTCTTTAAATAAATCTAATGGTATATTTGTAAATAAAGATACTACATCCAACGAAATCATCTTATAATTATTCGGAATATTAATATCTTTGACTGCTTCATAAAAATTCCAACTATCTTTAACATAAGAGTTGGTTTTTATAAAATAAGTTCAAAGTTTTGAAAAATAAATGTTACATTAATGAAATTTTTTTTAAACACTTATAATGCGAAAATGGAACAATAGCCAAATATTTTTTCATAACAGTCGACACAAGTAAAGTTTTTAATTCTAAAAAATATTATATTGAATGCATAAGGACAAAAAAGTATATATGTAATATTGAATATAATTGCACGAAACCGTCGCTAACTTTTACACAAGCAAAATATTAGAAATAAAGAACAATTAAAACAAAAAATCAATATCGAAAAACTTTGTTGTTACTTATCTTAGTAGGATGCATATGTTACATAATTGACATGTATTGTCTTTTCATGTCTATAGTAATTTTAAACTTGAAGACCTCTTATCTTATAATTACGTAGGAATTTCTATAGAAATTTGCAAAAGTTCACAGATTTCTAACTGGTATTTTTGCCTCTATTCCAACTAAAACGTTTCCCGAGCAGACAGCGGAAAGAGAAATTTTCGTTAAAAGACAGTTCGCGTTTACATGATTGCGGAGACCGTCCGTTAAGTCCGCCCCCTCCCCCCGCCCCGGTATTACGCGGATTTCTCCGGACTACGCATTGTATCGAGGAGTGCAGAAGCGACGAGGAGAGAAAGTCGTGGGTTGGCGGAGGGGGGGGGGAGGGGAGAATAAAAGGAAAAGACGCTCGCGCGGAATCGGAGGCCCGCTTGGGCCAGGTGAGCGCTTCCGAGTTACAGCACATATGAATATACGGAATTCACGGCCTAATTTTGCGGTAAAACAGTCAATTCCCTGGAAGCGGGGCTCCCTGAATGCGCCGCTTCTAATAACAGTGCGTTGATCGCTCCTTCATCCGTGCGCGAGCGGATCCCCGGGAGAGTCCCACAGCCGCGGGTCCTCGCGCGCCGCCTCGCCGCCCGTGAGAACAATGAGGCCGTCGCACGCGCGGCTCTCCGCTCCTCTCACCCGTCCTTCGTCTTTCCTCCTCCGGCGCGTCGTTGTTTTTTTTTTCTTCTCCTTCTTTCCAGTGCTTGCCTCGCGCGACCTCGTCACGCGTATTGTCACCTCCCGATCCTCGAGAGGCTTTCCTGCGCCGTCGGGGCTCCCACGCGCGACGGATCGAACGGAGGAGCGCAGGCACGAAAGAAGGAACGAACGAACGAACGAACGAACGAACGAACCCGTTTCACCCCTGGCGCGGATCGCCGCGGTGGCTCTTCATCGCCTGTTCTCGGGCGTTCGCCGCGCGATAAACGTGCCCGGGGCGAGCGGGCGATGGCAGAAATGGGAGGGGGGGAGGGGACGCCCCGCAGCGCCCGCGAGCTCGCACGCGCGTCTCACGAAGGTAGCCGAGGACCGTTGCGGCTGGCGAGGGATTTTCGACCGACGCGCTCGTCGAGCGCGGAGCGCTGCATCTGGGACAGCGAGCTTCCGCATGGGCGAGCCGCGTGAGCGCGCGGGTCTCCGCTTTCGGCAGGCGAGAGCCGCGACGAATCGCTGGAGGGGCAGGGGGGAGCCCCGGCCGGGCCCGTCGTTTTACGTAACCTCGTTCGACGCGCCCGGCTTTTCATCCCCTTTTTCGTCTTTTGCTTTAACTTTGATATATTTCGAAATTTTTATTTCTTTTTAATTCGGACACCATTACAGTTGCATTCGCATTAGCTCCACGTTGCAACAGGGATAGTACGCGCGTCGAAAACATTGTCGTTTTTATTGTGCCTACATGCAGTATAACGATGCTAAAACTGATTTCAAAGTAAACACATAAATTTGACATAAATGCTTGGTTAAAATTTACTACTGATATTTCATTTGTTATTTCAGTTTATTATTTATTGTCGTTTTTCGAGATTAATCATCTCAAGATATAAAATTGTATAATTCCTGTACATCCATTGCCGTGGTAATATCTTATGCTGATTATTCGAATATAATTAAATTAATTGACATATCAATATTTATAAACATAAATGAAAATTTTCTATCTAAAACCAGAGCTTCAATTGTAATTATATAATATTTATTTATTACTAACTGTTGAATCTTATTTGCTATAAAATTTACTTTATTATAGAATTTCTATAATTTTGTACAAAAGAATTAAATTTAAAACTAATTTGAAAATATTTTATTAAGGAATTTTTGAAATCTAAAATATAAGCATCCACAATGTAGTAGAAAGACCAAGAAAATCATAAAGAGACAAAATGTAAGCTTCGATAATACAAAATTCTTGAAGGGTAGCTGCTGCCCGGTCGACCGTAAAATCGCGGATCAACTATAGCAGGTCCCCCCTTTTTTGAAGGCGTCTCACCCACCACCGGGGCCCTTCCCCCGATCCTTGCCCGGTTAGGCGTTCCGAAGCTCACGCAACGGCACTTCTATTGTGCAAGGAATTTTCTCGCGCGTGCTGCTACACCCGCGGACGTTCACCGGCATTCAGACGGCCTCTCCCGAGCAGCGGAAAGGAAGCTCGACCATTCATGTCTGTTAACTTGCCAACCCCCGTATTCATCGATCCCCGATCTTCGCAGATGAGTGCTCGAGGCACGTCGACACCACTTACTGACCTCCTTTGTACCCCTGTCAAAATAGAAATAACTTTTATTGCAATGGGGAAAGATCAAATTCATAATTTTGATTTTGTAATATGAGCCGTCCTGTGAGATTTCGTGTAATCTCTTTTATTTACACGCTTGCATTGTTGAAACACTAATAAAAGATAATTTCATTAATGACGTATCGAATGCAGATCATCGTAAAAATTATTTTAGCTGAATATCAATTGCGAGAGGAAAAAAGTCCCGAGACCGGCTAATTACCGATGAATATTGGGTCGGGGTGTATTTATATAGTTGAGGTTACCCGATAATCCTACCCTTTACGGGCTGCGTAGTTGAAGCTGAGTCTGTGGTGGTAGCAGAGCAGCGCGCTGCTGAGTAATCAAACAATTACGGCACCGGTAGAGAGAGGGAGAGAGAGAGAGAGAGAGAGGAGAGAGAAAGAGGGAAGAGGAGTGAAAGGCAGAGGAATAGAGGAAGGTGGATAGGTAGGAGATGCAGCCTGGCTTTCTGCGACGGGGAGTAAGGGCAAGAGGGGTGTGCAGAGGGGGGAGATAAAAGAGGAAGCGGGAGAGCAGTCGCACGGCGAGCCCGAGTTTCGCGGCCGGGTAAGTTGGAGACGGGGGATCCAGCAGAAATCCAGAAATCCAGGAAACCAGAAGCCCGTGGCCCGCGCGCCACCCGCGCTCGCCGACGTTCGCGCTCGGGACCCTAGCCAAGCGATTTTCGCAAAATAACGCTTACCAGTCGATATTATCGCAGCCGAGTTCGGCAGCGCGAAACGCGACCTAATTGACTGTTAAATTATCACGAACGGGAAGTTCCCGCCGCAGCCAGCGCGGCCCGCTCGCCGTCGCCCCTACTGCTCTCTCTCTCTCTCTCTCTCTCTCTCTCTTCTCCTATGCGAAGCTCGCCCCTGGCGGGCGTCTTCCTCCTCTACTCCCCCCCCCGCGCCGTCGTCGACCGACCGAGGCGCTCCACCGGTGATCGTCAACTTATGCCGCCTCCCGTCCCGCAGAATCGATCGCCGCCGAGGGACGGACCTCGTATTAAAAACGCGCGTCATTTGCCAGGGGCGCACGTAGTAGGCGCGGACGCGGCAGGCTTAGGCTCTCGATAAAGGAAATCAAAATTTTAATGGTCTCGGGGATAAGGGGTTGAGGCGGGAGCGGGGGGGGGTGGGTGGGATTGGACGAGCACGAGGCGCCTGGCCGCCCTGAAAAACCGGATGAAATCCGGCAGCTTAAGAACGACCTCGAGCTTTATTAAGTGAGAAAACAAAGTACGTTACGCGTATGCGAAACTAATAAGCCGGACGGTATAATCCGGGGACGGCGGGCGGGTGGACCGCGCCTCTTTACGGGCTATAAAACGTCTAAAAGGCAAGCCCGAAAGTATTCGCAGAAAATTGAAAACTTGACGGTATGAATATTCATGCGCGCGGGCTTTAATATATATTTTACGGCCGGACCCTTTGAGAGAGAGATAGAGGGGGAGGGGAGAGGCTGGGAAGGAGAGACAAGAAGGGAGAAGCACGTGAAAAGCGCACCGGCTTAGACGTAAAAGCGCAGGGCATCGCGGCTTAAGCATTCGCCGGTGGGTGTACACCTCATCCCCCCTCATCCCCCCCTCCTCTCCGCCCGCGCTCATTCTGCGTCTCTACGTTCTCTCAATATCCCGCGCACTATTGATGCAATTATTCGGGACCCCGTGTGCGCGGGCGTATTTATCAATATATTCTACTGAATTGTATCTAAAGAAATTTTGTGCCAAAGCCCACACTGTTCTAATTAATATGTTTTACACGTGCCGATACTCTTGTACTAAGTAATATAATGCAGAGATAACTGTTGGAGCACCACTGAAATTTGCGTGTTAAATTGTCTAAATAACGCCTTAAACGCGCTGTCGCTCTCTCTCTCTCTCTCTCTCTCTCTCTCTCTCTCTCTCTCTCTCTCTCTCTCTCTCTCTTTATTCTGTTAAGAATAGGCAAACGTATATACATATACACACAAAGAAATAAAGCCAGAGTCGATGAGGATGCAGATGCTCGTGAAATTTATTTTTGCACGCGTCCGTCCTTAAATTTATGATCTTTCAATAAGACGAACCGCCGCAAAAATACGCGTCGTTATTCTAATGGGGCCGAGAGAACAGCGGAAAAAGGGAAGAGAGCCGAGGTTATAGTGGACCCTCTCTGAAAAATTGATTTTAATCGAGGCCCGACTCGTGATTCGAATTTACGGCGGTGCGGGGCTGTTTGGCGGGCCGATTTAAGGCCGTTCGACGTCCGAAACGAAACGGCGATTAACATAAAGTACTAATAACGCTCGCGGGCGTCTACGTTTTTCCCTACATAACGAAGCCTTTTTTCCACGGTTTATGCGCCATTAGATTTTACGATCAAACCGAGAAATGGCCGGGCGATGACGTTTTTTCTCTGTCGCTCTCTCTCTCTCTCTCTCTCTTGCCTTCTCTCTATTCTCTTCCTTCCCCCATGAGGAGAAGATTTCTTTCTTGCACTTTATTGTTTTTTCCTAACCCCCCCCCCGTTCTCTGCTCTCTACCCATCCAGAAAATCACATTTCTCCCACTGTTCGGTATTCACGACCTCTAAAGCTATTAATATCCGAAAATATTTTAAACTCAGCATATTTCTTATTAAGAAATTTAAAAAACCCATTTATAAAATTCTTTACAATGAAATACTAACTATCGCTAGACTGAATCAAACGATACCGTTAATTATTTCAAAACGTCGGAAAAGATAAAAATGTTTTATTCCGTAACTTTATGAAAATATTAATCTACTATATATAAATTGATTAATAATTATATTCAATTGTACTCATGACATATATTCGAAAAAAAATATATTAATAATTAAGAAAAACGTAAACCAACAACATTTGATCTGTGTTTGATAAATAAGTCAACTCGTTAATATTTAGTCATTGAAAACATTAAATTACAGTAGCCTCAATTTGCTATTAAGTAATGTATTGACATTTAAAGTTTCTAAAGAAGAGAAAATAGAGCAAACAGCCAATAAATCGAAAAGGACCGGGAAACAGGGATGGGGCATTTGATTTCGCGAGCTGTTCGTCGGAAAGATCCGATTAAGTAATTAGCGGAAATTTGGCGCGGGCGGCGGACTTTAGCCAGGAAAAAGGTGAAGTTGCGGCACAGGGGTTGCGGGAGGATGCTCGGAATTTTCGAACGGAATTCCCGAGGGTTCGGAGTCGGCTGAGTTACGGTGTTGCGACCCCCGCTAGGTGGTCTCCATCAAACTGGTCGCCGTGAGACAGGCAAGATAATCGAAATTTGAATAAATAAAAATACACTGTCTCCTTCTATCGCTCTCTATCTTCATTTCTCTTTCTTCACTCCTTTCTCTTGAGCCTCGCCCTCCTTCCCTCGCTCGCCACCGTGTCCGCATCACGCTTCGCCCACTTTTTTCTCTCATTGCAGGGTTTCTTGTTGCTATATGCATACACACACACACACACACACACACACACACACACACACACACACACACACATATATATATATATATATATATATATGTATACATCTTTTTGAAGCAGGGCTGTTCTCTTTGGCTGTCAGGTAAATCTCGCGAGGCTTCGAGGGTTGCGATTCGATGTCGACCTTCGGGCGGAGACGTGAACCCATACATTGATCCTCATTGGGAATTACCTGCTCATTTCTGTATTCATCGATTAATTCATTTTCTCTTTGACGGTTCGTTCACAAAAGCGGTTTCTATTAGGGATTTTTTTTTATTCGAACAATGCGAATTTGTATCGATGCGTCCATTATCGTCAATCTGAATAACTCTATTATTTACATTTCAATGTAATAAGAGCCTAATTATTATGTATGTCAAAGTTTCTTAATTAATACTTCCTTTGAATGTATAAAGTTCTTGACACTCCTTTGACGATATTCAGTTTTTCTCTTTATAAATACATACACACACACTCATACACTTATATATATATATATATATATATATATATATATATATATATATATATATAACAGAGTACTACAACACTACAAAAAAATGGATTGAACGTAACATACGCAAACATACAATGTTTTGTACTAAATAAATTTTCACTTTTTCAATATGTAAATTAGTCTTAAAGCGAGTCATTTTATAACACCATGTTCTTATTAAGTTTCTATAAGAATGCAAAGAAATACGCACACACACACGCACACTCGTACGCACACACGCACACCCGCACGCACACATTTATAAACACATACACACACACACACATATCTGAACATTATAAATGAATCGGTGTTCTGAAAATTTTTAAAAGAACAATATTAAAAATGATAAAATGGAGCTCTTAATAAAAATAAAAAGCGAGAAGAGAAAGAGAAGGAGAGAGAGAGAGCCTCACAAATGAACGCTATTAATATAAGCATTGCGTTTCAAGAGCGCAAAAAGTAAAGAGAAGAAGGATGGCCGCAGGAGGAGAGGAGGAGAGGAGTAGAAAAGAGAAAAGAGATACGCCCGAGCGAGCGAGCGGCCTCTGCGGGTAAAAGGTAAAAGACGGAGAATTAAGAAGCAATGGCAAAGTGTATGATGCATGTAAATGCAGATCCACCTCAGCGGGGCTCGCGGAGAGACGGCTACGCGGACGGTCGGCTTAAGCCAGCGCGGAGACCCCGAGCGCTCGCCACTTCGATCTACTTGCTTATTCATCGCGCGTTATATTTCAGCGAAATCCGTCGAAATTCAGCTCGTCAAAATTGCCTCTTTCTTTCCACGGCTATATACTTACTTCCATTTTTACGAGGGCCATCTCGTGCCCCCCCCCCGCGCTCGCGAGCACGACTCGGAGAAAAAGCCTTTATACGTATTATACATTTTTTCGTGCATCTTGCCCCCGCGCTTCCCTTGTCGCCCTCCGCACGCGCGGCGACAGAGGCGCTCGGGAAGCGAGACCGAGAGAGAGAGAGAGAGAGAGAGAGAGAGAGAGAGAGAGAGAGGGAGAGGGAATCGGAAGGTCAAAGGAAGAAGAGAGATCGTATCGCGGAGATTTAGAACGTGGCTCGCCGATCTGGTAGCTCGAATTCCGCTCGCTTGTTCCTGGAACTCCCCGAGGACTAATTGGTCGAGCGCGCTCACCTCCGAACGCGGCGCGCGGCGAACCCGGGAAAAATCTCTTTTAAAAATTCGCGCAACCCTCCGGATATCGGGCCGCGCGATCGGCACTAAAGGAGGAGGCTCCGCAGCCACGGCGGCTACGTTCCGCGGCGAGATTGGCGCGCGCTCGGCGTCGACCACCTATCCGAGTCGCGCGCGGAATTCCTGAAATTCAAAGGGGTAGAGGCGAGGTTAGAGCCCGTCCCTCGATCGGTGCGGGCGCGAGGCCCCGCGCCCGCGGCCGCTCTTCCCAGAAAATCCTCTATCGTGAAATCGCCGCGGATAATTCGGCCGTGTCGACAGGGCAAATATCTGCACAAGGGATCGGAATGAAGGCCGCGACGGGCGTGCGCGCTCCTGCAAAGCCCATGCGGGCCGCGGGATCGCTAATACGCGAGCTGTTTGCCAACCTGTTAATAATGCCGCGTTTACTCGCCCGGGTTATTAGCGACGGCAAACAGTTCGAAAATTGTTACACCCGCAGTATCGCCCGCGTCGGCCGGGGCGATTTTTCCCGGGCGCCCGTCCCGCCCCGGTCCCGGTCCCGGTCCCGCTCGCCACGCCTTATCGCGCCCGGCGCGCGGGGCGAGCGACGTTTTTTCTAGGGAGCCGCGAACCACTTCTCGAACGCCCCCGCCCGTTCGTTACGAGAGGGGCGGGAGGGGTAATTAAATCGAACGAAATTCAATGCCGCCAGGCGCGGCCCCGTACGGGCGACTTAGCCCGAATTATCTCCCTCGCTGGAGTACACAGGGTGGGCGGTAAACAGTTTTGTCGTGCCGGCGAATTTCGATATTCGCCGCGCGGGCGGTGCCGGCGGGGGGAGGGGGAGAAAACTCACCGACGACGATAAGATCCGGCGCGGCTCACACGCGGAACCTAAATTCCGAGCTCTCCCGGCGCTTCGGCGCGAAAGTCGGGGCGCGGGCGGACCCTTGCCTCTTCGCCCCCCCCTCCCCCGCCGCCCGCGCCCCGAATCCCCGCGACGGGTTCCCATAGGATCCGGAACGAGCGCACGTCTCTCCGCGAAAACTAAATTGGTTTAGCTGTAAGCGCGTTAGAGCCCCTTTAATAGCTTATAGGTAAACAATATTAACATATCTTAACAGTGTTAAGAATTTCCGCGTCCTCTCCGGGCGCCGGCGCCGTGGCGGGGTGAGGGGGTGGAGCGCGCGAAGCTTCGCTCCGCAAAGAGAGGGTAAGTTCGTTAAGTATGGCGCACGGGCGACGCGAAAACCGCCACGAGCCATCCCCGACACGCGATACCGCGCGGCTATGCGAGGCGATGCCATGCGCTCGACTCCGCCTCGTCGCGCGGCTTTTGCTCCGTCGCGGTCGGCTTCAAAGCAGATCCATGACCCTTGTTCTCGCCCCCCCCCGGCCCAGCCGCGATATTGTTCAGTTTCGAAGTGGATGCGAAAAAACTGGTCATACTGCGCGGTCAACCCCGGAGTACCTATTCTGCCGATTGCTTCCCGGGCGATGCGTAACAGACTTCGTCATTTTCGAAAATTCTGATTCTTCTCCAGATACATACCTCAACATTTTTCGGTAATTACAATAATAAAATAAAGTAATTATCATAATGAAGTAAAAATAAAGAAAAGTTTAATATATAATAAAGTATATAATTTCATACACGAATTTTCTTCCTTTGCAAAATTTGGAATAACAACTTTCATTCTCTTTGTAGTCTTTCATAATTACTTGAAGCAGAATTCTTTTTAGTTCAGATTCTTAACTTAATCGTTAATCGTTTCAATTATTTATCTGTTAAATGCGTTCAATGGAATTGAATGCCATTGATCGAAAATCAAACTTACGTTCTTTATCACAGTTGCCAGAATCGCGACTATAGGCCTCCTTTGCAATTCACAAGCTTAACTGCAAAAAGTATGCTTGAAGAAATTCTATAAAAATATATCTTAATCAAATTTTGCGCCGTCGAAAAGATTATATTTCATAAAATTGATAAAGAATGTGAAGATAATTCCGACCAAAATCGTAAAAGCTTCCGTTTTTAAAATAAAAATCCACAATCATTGCTTGGATTTCAATAAGTCTTGACTTTTATTTTTAAATCAAGTAATACGCGTGTATCGAAGGAAAATATTAATTTTAAATATTTTTAGATAGAATACACTGTAAATTCAATGAAATGTGATTATTTAAACTTATTGTAATATTAAAATAAAAAGGCTGAAAACGATGAAAAATGTAGAATTGAGGAATACCAACAAACATGTAAACAGAAATTTTTTTCGAAATTAACATTGATGTGAACTATCGTAATCTGGAATATAAATGGTAAAAATTAAATTAAAAGGAAGATTTACCGAAAATTAGCTTGAAATTGCGGATTAAATTGACCATTGTCTTGTTGGAACAAAAACGACTTACAGGGCAATTGAAGCAGTACAGAGAATAGGGATACTAAAGTGTACAACCACTATAAGTCGCACGGATCCAGTACGTCATTGGGTAAAGGCGTCGAAAGAGCAAAAAGAAGAGATTGTGGCCAAAAAGGAGAAAAAGAAAAGCGAAGCGCGCGCCGGGCGTCGCGTCGTCGCTGTCCCGCGTTTCTATAAATTTGCATGTGGCTCGGAAAGAGCGAGAAAGAAAGGGGGGCAGAGAGACGGAGAAAGAGAGAGAGAGAGAGAGAGAGAGAGAGAGAGAGAGAGAGAAGCAGCGCAGTCGTGAAACGCGCAGCGGCGCGCGGAGCCCGCGGGATTGGCTCGCTGACAGCCGGCGGCCGATGCGCGGCCCGGCAATTCGTTCCGAGTCGAACGCGGCGCATTAATATTCCGGCCGGCGTTCGACCGGGCGGCGCGCGCGCTAGCGCTCTCTTGCCCCTTTGCTCGCGTGCCCTCCGCCTCCCCCCTCCCCCCGCCGCCCCGCGCGCATTTGTATCCGACGCAACTCGCGGGACCGCGGGCCTCGTCTTTGTCCCGGCGAGCGCGCCGATGCCTCATCCCCTCGCGACGCGTGCCTTTGCGCCCGCTCCGCCGGCAAGAGTGCGATGGACCTCGTGCGCACTCGTAGTTCTTCGCGGGGAAGGGCCGTTAGAATCGCGTTTGTCGCGAATCGAAGAGCGCAATAAAGAGGAAAAAAGATAAGACGCCGGTGGGTGGGATCGGCGGCTCGAGCGGTCCCGCCCCCCCTCCCTCCCCGGCCATCGGAGTCGCCTAAGCTTATAAATAGCCGGCGGGCGATCCCGGTGTCGCAGTCCGTGCGCTACGAATTTTACGACGGACATAAATTTTATCGATAAATGTACTACTAGAGCATTTGAATCGTCCGCGACGCGGACGACCGGGTGAGACGAAGTATAATGATATAATGAAAAGACAGCTGAGGTACGTCGTGGATTTGAAATTTGAATATCGAGCGCAAGAGGACGGTAGAAGGTCTGCGGCTTTAGAATTTCGTAACTTGCGCCCTGAACGCGAGACCAAAAAGAGAAGACTTACGCTAATTACGCTAATTCCCTTAGTGCGTGCAAAAATACGCGATACGTATTCGAAAACGAAGTTAATCTAATCAATGGAATTGCAGTTACAGATATGCACTTTTCGAACTGACTTGGTCCGCAGCTGCCTCCCTGCTATACGGTTCAGAGGCGCGAGAGACGCATTTAGAATTTTCCCCGTTCGATTAAATGCCCGCTTCAAGTCAATCGCGATTAATGAGCTTTGGCCCTTCAATTGGCCGGCCGCGTGTATTTCCAATATCGCGCACTTGGAGAAGGCGCGCGCCTCGTTGCTCCTTGCCGCGCCGCGCGTGGAGCGAGAAGCTCGGGATTCGAGGACGTGCGCCCATCCGCTTATTATCGGTATTCTCGTGGCGCGACAATGTTCTCAAGAGATGTATTGTACCCGGACATTGGAAAAGAGAGGGCGAGGATCGTAGGGCGGGGGGGGGGAGCGGGCGAAGGGTGAAAGAGGGATGGGGACGGAGAGAGGAGTGAGGAGAGAGAAACGAGCCCGCGCGCGCGCGCGCGATGATCGTGAATATTTCGGGCAAAGTGAGTCACGGAGTCGCGGTGACGATGGTGTCGTCGGGTCGTATATTCGGCGGAGTCAATGCCAGAAATAATATGCGCGAGCCCGAGCCCGAGTTTGCCAGCGGAACGCGCGGGGAGACGGAGATGGACGCGGGGGCGGAGGCGCACGGAGACATCATCGACTAACGAACTATATTTGTCCCCGGACTTGTGCCTGCCCTTCTGCTTTATGCACTCTTACTCCAGAAATTATCTTTTGATACGCGAGCATTTCTCTTTCGTTCCCGTCTGCTCCAGACGATTATTTTTGAACCAGTTATTTTACTGCTCTCTACACATTTTGTTTGCTCGGGAATTGAAACGAGAACCGAGACCTTCTTTATCTCCTTTTTTTCCCCCCCTTCGTGGAGAGAACGAGTTTGTAAATCGCTCTTTCATAAGTATTTATAACCTGCGAGCATAAATTACTCCAATGTTTATATTGTTGTATAATTCAAAACAGTGGATAAATAAACGACCGAGGATGCTATTAATAAAGCAGAAATCGTAAACCGATGGATGAAAAGAGCATGTGCATACGTTATCTTTCTAAATAATAAAATTGCCCATTATCGTTGCGCGGGCCGTTACCGGTGCAACTGCGACGGGGGGGGGGAATAAGCGATCCGACGAAAACAAGGAACAACAATGTGCAGCGGGTATTGATAAATACTAACGGGCCGGGGGGCGCAGGGGGAGGATGGCGGGAGTGGGGTCGAACGAGGCGAGCAAAAAGTCAGGAAAGAAAGCGTGGGCGGCCGGGCACGCGGGAGGGACGTATTCGTTATCCCCGCGATCGGTGGCGCTCGAGACAAATGCGACCCCCGGCGGCGAGGCTGCTCGCGCGCCGCCGCACCGAGACCGCGGCTAGCGGGGCGCGGGCGGGCGAGGAGCAAGAGGAGCGGGGGCGGGGGGCTTGGCGGCCGCTCGGCCCTCTTTCGGTCCGCGCGGGGACCGCGGTGATAAACAGTGACGCTCATTCACAATGGCCGCAGGAACACGCGTTAAACCCGGCTAATATGAAGTGTATTAATGCGCGCGGCATTGTCTAGCCCCGCGGCGTACACGGCTACCGGCCGAGGGCTCCGACATTGTGCCGCGGTGGGGGGCCCGGGGGGACAATACCCCCCCCTCAGCGCCTCCTCCTTCCACCGCTGCCTCCCAGCCCTCGTTGCGTGCCGCGGGGCCCGCGGAGTGCGAGCGTCGTCGATAGCTCCGATCGAAAGAAGCGAGTCGGCGGATCCTATCGAAAGGGGGTCGCGGCATCGCCGACGAACGGATGTGCCGAGTGAAAGCGGCATAAGGACGCACACACCTACACCTATGTACGCGCGGAGAGTGAGCGAGAGAGGGAGAGAGAGGGAGAGAGAGAGAGGAGAGAGAGATCTATTTAAAGCCCACTCTGCTCTATTACCCTAAGTGCTCGGGATTGCTTGTATTTCTCGAGATTCATTTGAAGCCCGACGTGTCTGGAGGGCTGCGGCTAAAAATACGCGATTTTGAGGAGAGCTGCCCGCGCCCGCGTCGCGCCGCCGATCGCACGCACGGGCTCATCGGGCGAACGAGCGAGCGAGCTAGCGCGCGACAGCGGCGAGGGGATGGCTCTGCCCACCGAGCTAAATTATGAGGTCGCCGGCCAGCTCGACCACGCATAAATGATTGCCCGTGTTATGTTAAACATCCGAAAAGAGAGCGAAAGCGAGAGCGGCGAAGAGAGGGAGGGAGAGGGAAGGAGAAAAAGAGCGCAACGAGACGCTGGCTCACCCACACGCCCCCCCCCCCCGCCCCCTCGTCGCCTCTCCCGCCCGCTCTCTCTCTTCCTCCATCTTTTTCGCCCGGACCTCCGAGAGACTCGCTGATGGGAGCGTCGGGGGCGGGTGAGAGTTATTTATCTCGGGCGTCCGGCCGCGCGGGCCTAGATTTTGAATGATTTTAACAAGGAGATCGGCCCGAGCGAGAGTATATGACAAGACCGACGATGCGCCGGTCACACCCTCTTCAATTTACGAAAAACCGCGAGGGAGCCAATTCCGGCGTAATTAATGACGCTCGGACGTGTATTTCCAGGGTTTTAAGGTGAAACGCCCGCGCCGGTTGGGGCGCGCCTGCGTTATTAATGTTTATTGGCATCGAGGGAGGGAGTCGCCTTTTCGGTGTCGCGAGTCCCCGCCGCGTCGCACCGCCTGCGAGGCTCCCAGGCGGATTCGGAAGGCACGCGGCAGGTCCGCGGTGACGGCCGGCCGCGTCTCCCGGGCCGCGAGCCCGAGGCGCGAAAGAATTCGGGACCGAGGGCGAGCTCCGATTTCGATAGCGCCCGATAAATTCGAGCACGAATCGGAGCTGCGTGCCGAGAACAGCTCTCCTGGGCCGCTGGCGCTGCGGCCGGGGCAAGGGGGAATATCGCGGAAAAAGACATATTAGAGACATCATAATGCCAGGGCGAAGCTGTCCTCCAATTTATAACCCGGAGGATATCGCGATCGGGTCTCGGGTTCGGGGCATTGTGTTCGGCGAGAGGGCTTCGGTTCCCGGATGCCGGGCCAGCGCCTACTGCATCGGGATCGAGCCGCTGGGTGGGGTCGGCGAGCTGCCGTTCTCCCGGGGGCTCCTTGGTGGCCGACTCGGGATATCCTTTTGATATGCTCTTAACTAATGTCCGCCATTCGTTACGAATCTACCTAGCCCCCCCTCACTCACTCCCTCTCTCCCCCTCTCTCTTATACTCACTCCCTCGACTGAATAATAAGACCTTCGTCTGATTTGATTCGAACGCGCCTTCGTTCAAATACATAATACCTCTGTTGGATTCGAATCTGGCCTTGACTGTTGTGTGCGATAAATTTTTTTTCATATTTTATTCTTTCTTTTTATATTTTATATAATTTTTTCATATTTAGTTTAATAGATAACTGACTAGTTAAATAATCAAAAAGAAAGTGATATAATTTCTATATATAATGATATAATAAAATGAGATAATTTCGTTAATTTTAATATTACTGTTGTTCTTTAACCATTAAACAACGGGACGTTAAAAACGAAAAAACAGACGAACTAGTGACTCTGATTTGAAATTGATTTCAAATGTCTTCGTATAGTTAATTCTCTCCATACTAATCAAGATTTCTTCTAAAAATCATAAATAATTTAAACTTTACATCGAATTCATAATTGATTCCAACAAATGTGAGAGCTTTCAAATGATTATAATATTAACGGGAAAGTATTGTAAATATTATATCATATGATCTATTTTGAGAATGTTTTTCTATCATCGGAAACTCTTGGATAAGTTTTCTAAATGAATAGTCAAGCAAGGAGATATATATATATATATATATATATATATATATATATATATATATATATATATATAATATATTTCCATTAATCGAGTAGCAAATAACAGGTATTAGCTCAAGAGGCATTTGTTAAGTCCGTTTTATTTTCTTTTTTTTATAGTATTGAACGTTGTTTCATATATATTTTCAAATACCAGTGCTAATCGGTGGTGGAGGTCTACGATGTAGTTGTTAACATCGGTGCTTGTGTTAGTCGGCTGAGAACGGGATTCGCCTCCTTACATGGTTATTAAATGTCACTTGAAAAATTATCTTTGTCCAGATACCATTGTTATAAGTAAAGCTATATAAAGATTCTGTATACATTTGGGAAAAATTAATTATATCATTTCTGCATAAAATTTTTTGCAACCTGTATTGTTCTTAATATTATCGTTGCAACAAAATTTTCACAGTTGTAATTAAAAAAAACTCTTATCAGTAGTTAAAGGATTTTTTTTGTTTCAGATAAACATAATTTTCCAAATTGCTCTATGTGAAAAATAGTATACAAAATGTAACGTTTTTTAGCAATGACTCTATTACAGTATTTAATTATACATAAATAAATTCTTTTTGGGCATGTCATATAAGCTACTCTAATGTGTGTTCTAACGTATTTCTTTTCCTTGATTGTTTGTGTCTGAGTTACACTTTCTTCAAATATCTCTTTCTCGACTTGTTTACTGTTTAGGGAAGAAAGGACTGATAATAAAAATGAAAGAATGTAATAAAAATAACTTAGAGAAATGTAGAAGGTGATGAGTAATCACTGCTATAGTAAATAATATAATTGTGAATAGATCTCAGGTAACTAAATATATACTTAAGAGTGTAATGAAACATTTGAATGATGAAAGAGTGTCGTCGGCTTTCTCAAAATAAATACTCCATAGCAAAGCAGCAACATTTTCAATTATTGCCGAGTCGTTAAAACTGTTTCTGTTATTGGAGTATCAAAATGGTTTAATGTATGATGATTTTAGTCTTTTATATAAACAAACATAAACATACACTCTGTTGGTCGATAGATATTGTCCAAAGAATTTAATCAACATGAATAGATGGAGTGCTTGAGTAATTTACTGTTTATTACTTTTCTCATCACAATTGAAAAATCAGATTAATTTGACTTATCTACTAAAACGGAGCTTAATAAGCAAAAAGCAAATATGAACGATCAATTCGTTCAGAAATGAATACGTAATAAATAAATAAAATAAAAAACAAATCTAGATCAATTCACGAAAAGTATAATGCACATTGAAGAGATCTTTTTACTGGTCTCAAATAACGACTGTTATTGAGAAACAAAAAACTCCGAATGAAAATATATTTCCCTGTCATAAGATATCAGGTATCCATATACACAAGTTCATTCCCATCAAACTTCCTAGAACGCGACACGCGGAAGCGCCTTGATTATACCACCCACCCCCTTCCGTCCGTCCCCGCCCCGCCGTAAGCACCGGGAAAAATCCGCGAACGATCCACGCGCGCGAGATACGATGGCGGGGAGAAGCGAAAGAGCCAGGTGGATATCGTCCTCGCGGCCTCGCTCGCGGCGGTAGCTCCGCGGGGTCCGCGCGCGCGCGCGCGAGAGAGAGACGTGCCACGAATCTTTGATATCTCAGCCGAGAGCTTCTTACGTCTTTTTCCTTTCATTGCCGCTGTAAACATTCCTGCAGTGCGCATTCGACTACACGACTTCCATGTCAAAATGACTACATCTGCACTTCTGTCCGTCTGTCTCTCTCTCTCTCTCTCTCTCTCTCTCTCTCTTGCCCCCTTCTCTTCCTTCTCATTCCTTCTCTCGTTATCTCCACCAATACGAGCCCACGTAATAAAGTTATTTATCGACCTTACTTTATATACAGGTGCTCATTGTTGCATTCGAGGAACGCTGCAGAGATCCGACGTCTATGCTTTCGCCTGGCAGCAGATCGCTTCGAACGATGTCCGCGCGCATCGCGGTGGCGGAATATTCGCAACGTCCGCGGACGAGGGGCTCCGTAATAAAAACCGGTGTCGGCATAAATGGAAGGCCGAATCTGGATCCAGGACGCGCGCGCGCTGCAGAAGGACGGGAGGGGAGGGGGGAGCGATGTTAAGATGCAGCGAGCCGCTCGAACGATGGCCGGTGCGGGGCAGTCGAAGCTCGACGTACGTCCCGCGGACGGCGATCGGTCCGGTAGGCGGTACCGGCGCGAAGCCAGACCTACCGAGCGAATCCCGGCCAACAATGAACTTGCGACTCGTCTTTGCCCCCTTTTTACCTCCGCCGCGCCGCGACGGCCGCGTTCTACTACCTATACAACGCGCGCGAACACGCGCGCACACCGGCGAACGTAAGGACGCTCTCGTATGTGCGCGATATCTGCCGTACGGAATAAGGGGTTGTTAACTCTTCTCCCTCCCCTCGCACGGAGCAGGCTTGCGAGAAGGGGAGAGAGAGAGAGAGAGAGAGAGAGAGAGCGAGAGAGAGCGAAGTCCTTTGGAAGACAAAAAAAGCTCCCGGGCAATGCGGCAATTGCAATAGCGTGTAACTCGGTGATAAATCCTGAGAAATTACATGGATTTAAAAACGAGTACTACGCGTATATATGTAGATACATCGCACACACATATATATATACATACACATACAGGGCAGCGGCGCAGAAAAAATGTTAAATTGTCAAAGGCTGCGAGCATAAATTTCGCGGCTTAATAAGTAAGACAAAGAACGAGCCGCGCGCGCGGCCGCGGCGTGTGCGTGACGCGAGTGCGCGCGCGTGAGGAGTGAGTGAGGGGGGAGGTAGGAGGGGGGTCGAGGGGCCATATACGGGGGTCTGCGCGAACGGACGGGACGAGAGGAGGAGCGGAAAAGAGAGCAGAGCGCCGCCCGAGGCGAGCCGCCGTGACTCGGTGCGCACAATGGTGCCCTCCTCACCTTGACTCGGGTCGTGCGTGCGGGCTCGCGCGACCGCCGCCCGGACCTTCCCGGCAATCTCGCCGAAGAGCGAGATCGAAGAACGGCGTCGGGGTCGTCTTGCGACACCTGGCTCTCGCAGGCTTCGATTGCGGGGAGTAGATTGTAACGAACGGAAGCCTTAATCTGGATGCCGTCTTCCCGACGCCGACGAGATTTTTTGTCGCTTCGACGATGACGCAAAGAAACGAAATTTATCTGTACCAAACTGTGTACCTACTATATATAGAATCAAAATTTATATCGAGAACGATGAGGAAGGTGTCAAGAAGATGTGCTATAGACTCCTTTGCGCGATAACGATAGCGCGTGGGAAAAGGCAAAATAATCATGTAAATTTAGTCGCTCGTCGTCGAGAGAGCATACGGGGCTTATTTTTTAACGAGGTTGAACGGCCCGAACGAGACGCAGAAGCTAAATGTTTTACGTAATTAACTCGGCGCTTTAGTGTTACGGCACGGGGCCTCGACGTGGACGAGGCGTGCGATTGGGCTACTGTACTGGGAAACTAGCGTAGCTCGGCCAGGTGAACCGTTAGCGACAGCTTAAGCGAGAGAGAGAGAGAGAGCGAAGGGAGAAATTTCGCTGCTTTTGCGAGCGTCCTCATAATTGGGAATGATTATGGCTGCGAGGTTCGAGGTGTTCTCACCTTTGCACGATCTTAGAATTTGCCAAGAATTTAACGATTGACTATTTTCGGTCCGGAAAAAATATATATATATATGTGGTAAACCTTGCCGCCACTTATGCCAGCCTGCTACTTTATACGCAAAAATATTTCCAAGCGTCGTGCGAACCGTGGGCTATCGTTTGTATAAACTTAAAAATTATTAACGATTCTGTTGCACATATGCTAGGCGCCCATATATAACGGTTGATTAATTCCACAAGACCGACGAATGCCCATAAAAATCCGCACTCTTTACGAGCGTGACTTGGCGAAATAAAGCTTAAGCTGCTCTCTATGTCCTTCTTTGCCCCCCCCTCTCTCTCTCTCTCTCTCTCTCTAATCACGCATCGGAGCGAGCGGCGCGAGCGAGCGCCAGGGCGTGTGCGGTTCTGCCGCGTGCGTCGCGCCGTGCAGTCCGCGCGGGCGAGCTCAGGAAAACCACGTGACCGGCCCGGCCTCCTCGCGGACAACCAGTTCTCCGACGGTTTCGGGCTATTCTCGGGCGATCCGTCGCGCGATAATGAAGTGGCAATGGGCCTCTTGTTAGCAGCGTCGCGGGCCGCGCGAGTCGGCGCGTTATTATGTATCCTCGGCGTGCGATAGCGGCCCGCGATTTCATTGCCATCGAGCCGGCAGAGGTTAGATCGTGGAGACACTTGCAGGATTTTTACGAGATTGCACTATGCGTTTGGTTCGAAGTTTGATCTTTATATGAAATTTCTGAATATTTCGATTGTCCACACAATGGTACAATTCGAAATTTCCAAGATAATTCACATAAAATGACATTCGCTTATTCTTTTTGAAACTTTTCTGTATTAAATGCACCTTATTCGCATCTTAACTTGTAGAAAATGTTAGGTCACCGCATTTCGAATGCCAGAATGACTTTTTCATTCATAGTTAAATAACGTTTTATAAATCAACAAGCGATGGATCGATAGCATACCCAGCAAATATATAGTGTTATGCTGCATTATCGTACAATAATCAACAACCTCCTTCACATCATTCCAACTGAACTCGATGAATGGATGGCACGCTTATAAAAATGAACATATAACACGACATTTACCATTTTCTCAATTGGAAGAAATTCTTCATACATACTACTTTTGAAATTGTAGAAGCTTCGATGAATTTTTTACCAAATTTGAATGAAAACTTGATTCACTTTTGGCGCATTTTTCGACGTACAGAAAAAATAAATTGTCTTATATAAAAATAAATTGTTCGAAATGTTTCAGCTTCCATGTCCCAGTGTCTTATACTTATTCCTTTATCCGATACTTTTATTCCTTGATTTAACATGTGCGCATTAAATAACATCCTTTAGACTATGAAATTCCTCTAGTTTAGTACAAGATTTTTAATAAAAAATACTATTTTTATCAATAAGATCAATAACGAGTACTTATGATCTAAATAAAGAATATTCAATTTAATTTATTTCAATATAGTAAGCGACTGAATTCTAACGCCTAAACTTACTAATTTTACAATTTGTCAATGACGATTATTGACGTTTTGAATATGAATATTAAATCTTGATCATACAATTATTACATTGAAACTATATCAAGTGCATTGAACTCGCAAAGAGGACGTTCTCCTACGAAAGACAGGACGCAAGAGGCGCACTCGAGCAAGAAATCATTGCCAAAAGAAATTTAAGGGGGCAATTTGAATTCGCAAGTGGCCATGATTCCGGGATACCAAATTATGGCAAAAACTTTTTTTTATATCAAAATCTTTTATTTTTTTTTTTAGCTGTAACTTATTCTGAAACTTTAAATAGATTCTGCTAGAAAATGATTTTGCAAATCCACACGCTCTATTACAATGAACAATTTTTATGATTCGTATTTGGAACTTTAGCTTTCAGAATTTGGAATTAAATATCGATGAGAAACTCAAAGGGAATCTTCGATAAATATACTTGAAGACTATATAGCAGAAAAATATTCCAGTTTTTTTTCCTGAAATTCATACACTTTATTCAAATACTCGATCCATATGAAAATATTTCATTAACAATCTTTTTAAAATTCCCTTAATGTTTAATAATTAAGTGGATTATTTTCCTTAATGTTTCATTGAAATAAACACTGTTTATTCTATATACTGTGGAGTGAAGTTGACATTTTTGACTATTTTTGTATTTATTCAAAGTACCTACTACAATAGAATGATTCTATTACTTTTACTCTCATGCAAAAAAACTACGGAACTAATGTTTTTTCCTGACATAAAATAATTTTGTTTGGATCATTTTTGCACGATATTGCATGTATGTATCCAAGTTTTTAAATTGACTCTTTTTGAATAGATAAATGAGTCGTCAGAAAATTATGTATCCTACAAAACATGAAAAATATTATTAATATATATATATATCATAGTTTGCACAATAGTAACGTCATTGTAGAATTTTTAAAAAATTAAAAACTTCGTTTTCGATAAACTAGATTAATTCTATAAAAAACAATATAAAGTGTATTTATAATAAACTATTTAATTAAACTTTATTTTTTCATAAGGTCACCATCATTTGAAGAATTTACTTTAAAAAATCATACTTGCCATGCGAATGCCACGCAATGATACTCATATATTAATTAATAAATCCGAGAAAATGAAAGGAAAAGTGGAGTGGGTATAAGAGTCTGCGCCTCTCAAGGACTTTGATCGCGCAGCTCGCAAGCTCTTAATTCGGCTGCACGGGGAAGTTTCGCAATAATCGCGGGCGCGGGAAGGCGAGCCGAGTCTCCGGAGACAGAAAGCGCGAGTGCTCGCGTCGAAGTTCGAGGTCAGCCGCCGTCTGAGCCGAGGCTACGGGGCGGCTGCGAGCGAGCGCCCGCTCGGCGACTAAGTCCTCGTTTATGACAAGAACAGATGTCTACAAGGCTTTGTCGAGCCTAGTTTCTGCGGAGGCGCCATATAAGCTTCTACCTCGCTCGCGCGCCCATCGTGCGTACCTGTACAACGTGTGTGTGTGGAACTGTGTATATATGTATATAGGCTCACGGATAGGGAACGCTCTAACGTGTCCTCTTCTCTCTCTCTCTCTCTCTCTCTCTCTCTGTCTCGCATCTTCTCTCCTCTCATGCGCAGAGCAGCAACCACAATTCCTTCTCTCGGCTCTTCTCCGATCGGCCGACCGCGGATCGCGCACGCGCTCGCATGTATATATGCGAGGCACGACGCGTGCAGCCGAGCGAGTTCCCCCCCCCCCGCCTCTATCCCTCTCACCGTTCCTTCTCTCTCCCTGCCTCCTTTTTACCGGAGCAGTAAAGTAACGACGTATAGCGGCATAAAGGCCGACGATAGTATATCTGTATCAATTGTATGCATATACGAATGAAAGGGAGGTAGCGAGCGACTGGCGGAGTTGTGGCAAAGAACGCGGCAAGGGGGGAGGGGAAGGAGGTCTCTCGCTACTCGCACGGCAGCCAGCACGCCAACGTGCATTTGTCGCGCACCTAACCATTATATGGTTTATCGTTATTGTTCGGCAGCGAGAGCGAGCCCCCTCCCACCCTCCTTCCACCCCAGCCCTCCCCCTGCCTGCTCGCCCATATACCCACTGATGCCGAGGAGACAGGAGGAAAAACAGCGGCGAGCGAGGGGGGGGGGAGAGGCTGCTGCACATTCCGACGTAACCCCCATTAAACCCTTATACCTTATGCGATCTTCATTTAAATACGATTATGGATAAGACGATCGCCGGCGGGTCGCGCGCGGCAACGGACAATTTGATATTCAAATCGACGATCTTTTGTTCGACGACAATTTTTCGATCGGGGCCTCGAACGGCCCCGCCGTCCTGTTCGCGCTCGGCAAATCGATTTATTCAAATGCCCTCCTTTTGTTCCTCGCCTCGGTCCGTAATTGTTTCAGGACATTCGTTTATATATATATACACGAATGAGATTCGGGCGCACGAGCTCGACCATAATAAGTGGCAATAAATGATAAACTGAGTTCTGCGCGCAACAAACGGACTCTCTCCCGACTAAGCAGATGGACCGCGGCGATACTCCCGCGAATCTATACATAAGGAAAGATTTCCCTGGGCCTGCGTCCTCGAACCGGAAGGCGCGCCGAGCCCCGGGAACAATATACGTGACCACGCGCGGTCGCCGTTCTTTGAGCTCGACCCTCGGACCGCGGGAAAGCCGGGAAGTGGCGGACGGGTTTGGGGAGGGGAAGGGGCGGAGGGAGGAGGCGTTTCGCTCCCGATGCGTAGAAGCCACCAAACTGCACAGGGGCGCGCATTATGCGCGAGGCGCGGGCACACCTATATAAAGATACGGGATCGGTGACGTTTCTATACCAAATGCAGGAGGGCGCACAAAGGCCGCCGCGCTCGCCCCGTCATATTAAATATTATTTATGCCGGCCAGCGGCAAAAACATCCCGAGCAGCTCTAGTGGCCCCCGCGCGCATTGTGCGGCGCAGGCTTTGTGGGCTCGCGTTCCCGCTCCTTGTACGAGCTTTCTCCCTTTCTCCCCCCCCAACCGTCCCTACCTCCCTCCCTCCCTCTCTCTCCGTCGGGAGCGCGTCGCGAGGGTAAGAGTCGCGATGCACGCGCGCCCAATCAGAAAACAATATCGATCCATTGTTCGGGCCACCAATAAATATCGCGAAATGATATCGGGGGACCGACGGACCCCGGCCGATCGCGGGGGACGATCGCGCATCCGCGCCGACCGAACGATTATGCAGAATCGAACGTCGGCCGATGCGGCGCGAGCCTCGGCGGCTGCCGACCCCGGCCCGTTCATTGCGATTCAGAAAAAGCCCCTATATGTATATATATATATATATATATAATACCTTTTGCCCGGCGGAAAACTCGTGTTCAATTTATCTCGATGTAAGCGCGCGGGTTATGCTAATGCCGCGTGTGTAGGCCCGCGCGCTACCGCGGCATCAAAAATAAATCAAGGAGCTGTGTTGCGAATGTAATTCTGCGCGCGCATCCAGCGAATCCATATTAATGCCAAGTGTGGCATTGCGCGTTTCACGAATAAAACAATTTTTAGCCTAGCCGTAAATATCGCGGGGTGCCCGGCAAGTCGGCATTTCGATATTCAGCAATACATGATTTATTGCGTTGCATAATGTGCGTTCCGGAGTTCGCGTTTAAAAAAAGAAGAATGCACACGGTACATAAGTTCATAACTTGTATTTTGAGTAGAAATATTATCCAAATTCAAACAACTATAAGTTTGGACTAAGTCAACCTGAATAGAAATTGATCTACAACTCAAATTTAAAATAATTTTATCTCCTTTTCCAATTTGCTGCTTTTTGAATTTAAGAAGAATTGTATAGGATTCAGAAGAATAGAATGCAAACGAATCAAATGTAGCAAAATTTCAAATCTTTCCGTATTTAAACTGTCGCATCAATTTTCCTATCAATATAACGTAATATTAGACTTACTAAAATATCAAACAACAAAACTACACAGAAATAATTTTAATTCTATTTATGTTTGGGCGATTTTGAGCTGAAGTCGGCTTTTCTCGTTAATATGCAATTTCCAACCTTATTTAACATCCCAAATTCTTTTTTACCGACAGATATAATGGCACAGTCAAGGGTATTTTTTTGCATGATCAAAACTTTTATTCACGATATGACTGTGGATTTTAATTTTTAGTAGCTAACAGGTCTATGGTATATCACACAATATCGCGAAATACGATCATTGATTGCAATAATTGTCAAGTTTTTGTAAAATTTGGTAAAAAATATTTCACATATTATAGAGAAAAAAACCAAAAAAACAAAAAAACATTATTTTAAATAATGCACGTTAATTTGTAGAGGATTCATCGATTTGTTTGTACGTAGATAATATGAATCAATGAAGCAAATTTTTAATCAAATACTAAGTCATGGCTACAATTTACAAAATAATTAAAATATCAATTCAGATTTATGTTTTTGTTGAAAATTAACAATATTGAAGAGCAAATAAAAAATACTGCCATTTTTCTAACAAAGCTGCCTTTTCCATCAATATAATACTGCTATAATATTGCGTGGTTAGATAAAATGAATAAATTACAAATTCTTTCATCTTATTGTTCTACATTGAGCTTTCAGATCTTTCGAAAAATTAGAATACTTCAATTTCTCGCATGGACATATTAATTAAATATTCGTTTTACTTTATTAAACATATTGATTAGTATACACGAAAATCTTTTAAATCCTAACAGCACTTACATCCAATACCTTTTTACACATATTTTATACATTTATAAATATACATATATCTGTAGTAGTTTTCGACGCAAAATTGCAAATAGAGTTATTGAGTATGATTTCTTAATTTATTTAAATTGTAATTTTAAACTGTTCTGACGTTCTAAGATTTATTTTAATATTTACTGTTCAAAACATAAAAAGTTAAAAATATAAAAAAAAAATAATTTGTTTATATAAAACATATAAAAACATTAGTTTTTAAATTATTCTGAATCTATTTATCAAATAATAAAGCTCTGACTGATTTCCAATCTATTCGAAGGGACGAACGTAGACCTTGACGTCAAAATACACTTTCCCATTCTTTATAATTTTATCTATACTTTATTCTAAGCTTTTCACCTTTTAATACATTTATAATTTTTTGTCTCCGTCCTAGTTTCTACTCACTGTACAGATATACTAAATTGATATTAATTGATTCATCATTGAATATTCTACGTGCAGCAAGTATTATTGTTCTCTTTATTCTAGAAAATTCATCGTAATATAATTTTCTAAATATTCTTAAATTTCTTCAAAGATTCTTATTAATAATTTAAATTTTATTTTGACTATGCAAATTGTTTTATTAATTTACCACTTATAAATATCTTTTCAATAATCATAAAATTATATGCTAAATTACTTTTGTATAGGATTTGCTTGCATCGATATTCACAGACTTTAAATAATGTACTCTTGCGAAAATTAAAATTCTTGCAACATCGCCGGTTAAAAAATCTTTTCAAGACTTTAGTTTTGTATTGCCAAATAATTTATCGACAATGCTTTGGTTTTAAATCCCAAAAAGAGACCGAGCAATACCAAGATTTGTCTTAAACATTGATGAAAATGGAAAGTAATTGTAAATGGTTCCTGTTTTGCATCTTTACTTATACAAAATATGTAACTGATTACATACTTATATGTGTACTGTACTTTTTAGACAAATTTTAAATATTTTTTTCAAAAAGCTTTTATAATACGAAATAAAACATAAATGTACCCAAATGAATCGTTATGGTAGTTCTCCTTTAATAGCACGAGAACCGAAGACTATGCGCTTTCCTTTAAGTCCCATGCCTCGATTAAGAGAGTGAATAGAATTATATATATTTTTATAATATTTTGAATGAATATTGTCAGAAAAATATTATAAATAAATAATGGAAATGCTACTATCAATAGCAAAAGGTATTAAGAAGCTCACAGTTTTATGATTGCCAAAATTAGTATTTTTCACATTTTTCCATATTATCGCTCGACCAATGAACAGTGAATCTTATTATTTTTAACTAAATACTTAGATATTTGATTGTAGATAAATCTACAAATAACGCAAAGCTTTATTGTTTATAATATCACGAATAGTTCTTTTTATTTACATCTTGAATTTTTAAATAAATTCATTAATTTGGAAATGTTCATAATTTGAACAATTGATTCAAATATACGATGTTAAATAATTTGTAATGTTCAAATAAAACTTACAGTACATATGCGCAGCTATACATGGACAGGTAGCGCCATCTCTTGCAAAAGCGTCAAACTCTTAGATCCAACTCAGTGATACTCATTTCGAGGATACTTTGTAACTATAGTACGAATTTATTCCATGTTATTAATGCTAGTATAACACTCTATTATCTAAAACAATATAATCCAATTATATAATTAACTTTATACAAATACAAAAATATTTATTTTCTATTCTTTTGTAATTAAACTATTATATAACTTTGTGAGTATATATGAGATTATTAAAAGAAAATATATTCAACAGAAATAAATTAAATTTTAAAAGAAAATAAGGAATTATAAATCATGTAAATTAACAATCAACTTACGTTGACTGATAAACAAAACTACCAGGAAAATTATATTAGATTATTGAAGATTATTAAAGGCTGACAACGTTATATAATAGTTACATCGATTTAAATATTCATCACAAATTACTAAAAATTGTATATCCTTCAATACTATTTAAAATAAATGAAAAACATGAGATAAATTTAAATTTAAAGAGATACATTTAAAGAAAATTTAAAACTTATTTCAAACCTAAATAAATATATTAAAAACTTATGAAGCGAAAGAAAGCCTAAGGTTTTAATAATTTTAAGACTAAATCTAAATTTGAAACTAAATTTTTTTGTTGCGATATGATATATAGAGTTTTTATATTTTATGCTTTAGAAAAACAAAATAATTTAAAGACGGTTTAATTTTTTTATTTAACAGCAAACATATTGCAACATTGGAAACTTTGGATTAATCTAAAATTTGATATCAATTCGAATTTTCAGGAAGCAAAAGTTTAAGTTTTAAGTTTCATTTCCTTTTACAAAAATAAATGAATTTTGTTCAGTTTAAAAGAAGGAAAAATGGAAAAAAATTCTTACGCTCACACGAGTTGATATTGAAGTATCGATATTAGCATAGAAAAGCAGTTTACAAAAGCGTTATTCGTTGTAAAGTACACACTTGGGTACTCTAAAAGATATCCGTCACCGTATAAGATTACTCCTTTAAATTACCAAAGCATTTTTATAGTCTGCAGTGTTTACTATCTTCGTAAAACATTTTGAACTTTTATATACATATAGAAATTACAGAGAGTAGTGTATGTAGTTAATACTTTAAAAATTAACATAACCAATAATGAATACATTTTAACGTACAAATGACCGACTCGGATAAATAGTGTCAGTACATAAAAGTTTTGCGTATATGTAGCCGCTGACTACGAGTAATACCTAGTCAACTCATTAGTTAAACTAATTAGTTTAATTAATTAGTTTAATTAATTAGTAGAACAAGTAATTAGTTCAATCTAAAGAAATTTATATTATGAAATATAGCAATACATCAATTTTTTATTTATGCTCTTATCAGTTACATATATAAAGCCTAATTATATTAAAGTATTATTATTAAAATTATTATTATTATTATTACTTCAAACTAAATTAAAAAAGTATAAATATGAAACTATCCTTAGGAAATTTTTCATCTTCAGTAAATAATATTTACTCTTTTGTGCATGACTTATTGTATTATTCCTTCGTGTTACAATTGAACATAAAAAGTGGATTTACTATAATTCAACACGTAAAGTATTATAATTAATGTGATATATGACTATTTCCAGAGTTTTTATTTATAATATTTGTGCAAATGAGGAAAATGTAAAAGAAAATTTGGATGAAAAATATTTTCGAAAAATTTTGCACTTACTGGTGTTTTATTATAAATAAGAATGGAATAAAAGTAGGTAGACAGCTTGGAGAGGTGCGTGGAGTAAAAAGGAATAAGACAAAAAGTGTAAAGCCCTATTGAAAACGAAACGGAAGGTAACACTGGAGATCGTTGCCGAAGAAAGAGTGTGAGCGAGAGGGAAAACTCGATGGAGTCTACTAAATCCATATAAATTGTCGTATTGTTGGAATGCCGAAGCGCATACCAATTTGAGATACCTCCGTACACGTCGCACAAAATCTTCGAGAGAGCGGGCTCCATTCTTGTAGCTCAGCCGCTCTGTGGCATTCGATGCTCCTTACCGGGGATTAAGTGGGGAGCGATCCCCGATTTTTTCAGGATTAGCGTGGGGTCGATCGAATTCGGTGACGCTGATTCTTATTTCTCCTCAAAAAAACTCTCCATCCAAGTTTCTTTTATTGGAGCGACGATAGCGCCCATGGATGTTTTGATAAAAAAATTTATTATTCCTTTTACTTCAGGATTTATTTAAATTTAAGATCTTTATTGATATAAATTTGAGGCATCGTTGAATCTTTCGGATGTATTATTTATAGATAATGTGTTTTCAATAAATGTAACTGAGCTTATTAAAATTCCAACTATTCAACTTTGAGTAATAATTTAGATAATTTCACTAGATTTTTTTATTATAAAAGATACGCATAAAGATGATTATTATAAAGATACGTATAAAAAATACGCAGAAAATTCTTTTATAGAAATGGAGTAGATAGTATAATTAGGGATTTTTTGAAAATTGAGTATTTGGTTTACCGAATTTCTTTTCTCACTGTTTTTAGAACTATCCATAATTTATCAGTTTTCTTTTAATTGAGCTTTTAAGCTATTTTTAAGTGTACTATTTTAGAATTTGACCTGAAAAATAAAAAGAATGCTAAATAAACAATAGTTTTCCCATGTAAAATAAAAAATAATATTACTTATGATGATTCCGTGTTATAGGTAGTTAAAAATATACTGCGACATGTCCAATCAAACAGAATAAAAATTTATTGAGTCATAAAACAAATTGATAAAAGTTTGACACTTGATAAATCTCTTCAATATTTCTAATTTTGTTCGTTAAGAAAAGTAAAAAACAATAACGTAATTTGCTGGAATTATTACTTATTTATAATATTCTATTTTTTAATTTTAATAATATGACTTGCTCATAATTCATCTGTTTATCTCAAATTTTTTCTCCTGCAACGAAGATGATTCGTTCCATAAGGTGGGGCTAGTTATTTATACGCCATATTTGATAAAGAGAAAAGCTTCTATTAGTGTAGTGATTTATATTATGATAATTATATATTATTCATGTGCATTAAGATAATCTTGTAGGTATATATTTATAAGCATGCATTTATACATGCATGCTTATTTGCGTATTTCTATTAGAATATAAGTTATTTTAAGCTCGGATTCCATAATTTTTTATTTATTGTTCTATTGATAATTAGTCTAATTGCAGAATAATTTTCGGGATAATTCCGTTGAAGAAATCCATTATATCGAAGTAAGTTCAAAATGAAAAATAGCAGTAATGCACACATGTGTAAATGACGATTACAGTAGTCCAGTATTCGTATCAAAGTACGAAGAAATACAGTGTAGAATGAGGCGATCAATGTTTTTAATCTCTTCTAATTTATAATAAGAATAAATGTTATGTAGTTACACGCGCCGGGGACAGATAAAAAGAGACGCACTGGCTTGGAAATATCGGAGCAGGAGAAGAGATATAAGGCAATCGGCTTAACCGGCTGCAAAAATATGCAATTTAAAAATGGAGATATTTATGAGGGTCATGGCACAGAGGCTAATCTTCGACGTGATCGCAATTTATTGGACCCCCGCTATATCAGCGGGTCGATGACGTCGGGCATTTAGCATTTGGAATCTCATTTAAAATTAATTCGACTTTTCGAAAACGCGCCGCGATAAAAATTTCGTTAATGCTCCTTTAGGGGCATTATCGATAAACGAAGCGCGCCGTGTCCCGGCTCACCCTGTCCTCCCATGGAGGATATAAAGAAACTCGATATACGGCGCTTAATGCACCGTACGCGAGCGCGGCGCACAGGCCGCGGGGACGAAGCGCGCGAGTCAGCCCCGAGATCCTCCGCGAAGCTCCGACGGGGCGGGGGAGGTGGCAGTGGAGGCGGGGGGGGGGAGAAATTATTGGATCGGCGCTCTTTATAAATTAAGCTGCTTAAAATAAAAAATGCATATAGCAAAATTGCGTTGTTCTTAGAAAGCTCACACGTACGACGCGCGCGCATACGTCACGGCGCCCGGTGTATAAGGATTATATATTTTTCGAGGTTGGCGCAATTTTGAATTTCCAACTTTTACCTCCGTCTTCTTTATCGCCGGCGAGATCTTCACGTCCGATCAATTTTGAAAATCTCCAGAGGCTCGTGCGCGTATATACGCGTATACGTACGTACGCGCATATGTATATATATATATATATATATATATATGCGTATGTATGTATGTAGGCACCGGCGTCCCCGGGCTGCCGCCGCGCCGGCTCGGCAAAATGGTAACAGAATATGAAAGCGCTCCCCGGGTGCGGAGGAAAAGCTACGCCCTACGTGCGCGCACGTGGGACCGAGGACGGCGCGCCCGCGCTGTTCCCGGTGATAAATAGCGAAAGATTTGCAAAATATATCGCGGCCGTAACGTCCCGGGTGCCGCCGCCGCCGCCGCCGCCGCCGCCCTTGCCGCGCTCAGCCGGAGCAGACGAGTCGTAAGAAGGCGCTCGCGCGACAATTCGCGCCGGGCAATAAAAAGCCGGAGGCGAAAATGATATCGGAAGGGCGCGGGGGGAGCGGGGGCGGGGTGACTGCGGGGCTTTCGTCGCCTGCCGGGGAGGGCGCGATCGATGTATTTATGCCCCGCCGGGGCGTCCCTCCCGCCCCCCGCGCCCGGGCTCCTTCGAGTGCGGAAAAATATGCTCCTCGGGCCCGCGAGCCGGGGAGGGGGAGGGGGGAGGGGGAGGGGGGCGCCACGCCGAGGAAAAGCGAAGAAAGCGGGGGCGCTCGTAAATAACGAAGCGCGAGGCTATGCATCACCGGTAAATTCGGATCGCATTGTTATTCGACGTACGTCTCGATCCGGTGCGCCGCTCGTTTATTCCCGGGCGCGATGGCTTATTTCGGGGGATCTCGGCCCGAGGCTCGGAGTCGCGCGGGAGCTCGCGAGCTCGAGCCCGAGCGCCCCGACGGCCCCCGGGGCCCTCGAGGCCGCGCGCCTCGCGTTGCGCCTCCAGCCTCGAAATCGGCCCGAAACCGGTTTGGCCAAGCGCGGAGACTTTTAAATTCACGCACTCGAATGTGCATCGGCGGGGCCGCGGCGAAATGTCGCGGGGGCCGGCTCGCCCGGCTTTATATTTATAGCAGCGCGATCGGTATTATTTTGAATTACGATCATTACTTGCTAATATATCAATATATCTGCATTATGGGTGACAAATTACCGACTTATCGTTAAAACAAAATGAAACGGCGCGCTGCCCGGTCCCGATGTACTTCGAATAAATGAAAGAATGTTTTCAAATATTTTATTATTATGCCCTCCCCATTATAATATCGGAGTAAGTCGTAAAGATATTTTATTCGAATCGCCAAAGCTTTTGAGTAGTTTTACTTAAACTATAGACAGTTTAGCGATATTTAATTTTACTACTTCTTTAATTTATAAACCTATAAACCGGGCTGTCACTAATTTTATAGATTTTGAAATATACCATTAAACCGAAAATATTTTACCGATGTGAATAAAAGTCCGAACGCCAGTAATCGGCTCGTGCGCCTTTCTGACTATTAGGAGTAAATATTCGTATTAAAGTTTAACCTACAGATTCTTAGTTTCATATGCACGGCTCTCGAATTTATAATAATTGAGCTCATAATTTATTTTAATACTAAGTAAAAGACATCAAAAACTTTTTAATCCGTTAACAGTAAATACTTTGATTTTTGTACTAAATTCGCCTCGTCGTTCATTCGAGATCATCCCTTTTTCCAGAATCGTAGCCACTTAAAAAATTTCCATTAAGTACAAAAGTCATAATCCAGTAAGTACAAGGGATAAAGAAATAGCCGGCTATACTTGAAAGGTGAACGTTTAATATCAAGTTTAACTCTCCACTATTTCAATGTGTAAACATTTAAATAAAACTACCGTCACATCTGTAATGAAAAGACTTGGATAGTCATCCTAAAAATAGGTTTTTGTAGAAAATTCATCTCTCGCGCTGTAACAAAGTCTTGAATAAAATGTCTCTTTTGGTACAAAACAGATTGTGTAAATAAAAGAAACATATATGCATTGCCAAAGATGCCGTTTACGAATAAAAAATTCATCGAGTAAGCAAACAAGATTGTCATAGATAGCACCGCTTCGAGCTTGGTGTCGTTGCTTCTTTTCGCGTGTTTTCACTCAGTCTCTCTCTCTCTCCCTATCTCTCTCTCTTTCTCTATCTCTCTATCTACCTCTCTCCATTCCCCCTGTCTCTTCCACGACGTCACGACGTTCCGGAGCATCCTTTACACCACCACCCCCCCACCCCCCGCGCGACAGCGCTTGGAGCGCGCTGCGCACGGGCCGATGAATCGCGCGCCGAGCAGGACGTCGGGCGTCGCCGTTTGTAAAATGCAAAATTCGTAATGCATCTTCGGAAAAGCGGAATAAGCCGCGCACGGACGAGCGAACGGACGAAGGCGGGAACGTGCCCGGCGAGAAGCGCGGAATCGCGCGCGCGATTATGTTGGGCATTTGTCAGCGCGGTTATTATTGCGCTCGTCCCGCGAGACGCCGTCCGCGCCGGGGCCTCTAGGAATTTTTGCCGGGATTATTTGTAAAGTCCCGCTGCGTATAATATAGGGATGTAATAACGCGGAGCTCGAGCGCCTCTTTTATTCCTCCGGTACAAGTACGTATTTTAGAATGGCAGGTTCGCATTCTTGACGATTTCGCGGCAGGGCGATCGTTGGGGTGGTCCACTTTGACGTCTAAATTTGCCTCCACCGATGCCTCCTCTTTGTGTAAATTTGGATTCTATTCTTTTTCTCAATGATCGAATTCCAATCATACAGGGGCTTTCCACAATTGTTAAGTCTGAATAAGTTTCTGTAGGCTTAAAACTCCAGCTCAATAGTACGTAAAATTGAAGAATTCGAACGAGTTCTTCTTCACAATAGAACTCTGCAAACTCTTTGGAATTCTTCGAGAAGTCATATAATTCCTGGCAAACTGTTGCAAAAAACGTTAGAAGGTGGACAAAACATTTGGAGGTCTTTATGCATCCGGTAGAATTCTTTGAGGAATTTATGCATGCGAGCTTTTTTAAAATTCATTCGAACTCTTTTCTAGTCTCTACTATAATAACTATCAGTAAGGAGAGACTTTTCGTGAATTCTGCAGGATTCGATAGAGAATTTCTTTGCTGCCAAACCTTGGCAATTGCATCTGTCTAGTAATTAAATACTGCTTAAGCATGTTTTACTAAAATCACTTCATACGTTACCAAATATTCCAAAGACACCAAATCGACCTGAAATCGAAGCTAATTCGTTTAAATAAATACCATTGCATATTGATAGCTAATGTTTACTTTTTCATATATTCGACGCTGCTCCATTTACGTAAACGTTGCCCGAAGTATGAATATCGCGAAACGTGTAAAAAGACAAAAAAGAAAAGCAGCCGAGAAGCCAGGGCGAAATGTCGCGCGTAGCAGTCGAGCAGGCGAATAAAATCCATCACGGTTATACCGGCTCTGTCTGTAATATCCCCGCGAAATCGTCCTCCCCTCGCGCACCCCGAGGATTCCACCACTTCTCCGAGGAGGCGAGCGATGTGCAGTTGCCGGGGTGCGGTGGATGGGAGGGAGTCGGGGGGGGGGGTGACGGGCGATATCGCGGGCGCACGTAGGAAAAAGAAAGGAGCGCGGGGCCGCCGCGGGATTGGGCCGAAGGGCTGTCGAGGCGTCCCACCTCGGTCGTCAAAGCTTAATACATTTACAGCTCGCGCTCCGCCCGGGCAACCTCGGGGCGGAGGTCTCTCGGCCCGCGGCACCCCCCCCCCTCCTCCCCCTCCCTGGGACCGCCCGACCGACCGTATCACGTTTGCGCATGCGATCATCGCGACCCGCGCCGCCGTCTGTGTATCTAAGTGGAAGAAGGATGGCCGGGTCGTCCGTCCCCAGCGGCTAACCCCCTGATATATCGTTTACGTGTCTCGGCGTGCATATACGTCAGTCGAGAGACGCGCTCCTTCTCCGCCGCCACCCCTTCCGAGCATTCCGGCCGAGACCTCGCGACGCCCCGCGATTCGCATATACGTTTGCGGATACGCGCTGCGAGCTGGGAGACCAACTGAGGGAGGGACGGGGGGGGGGGAGAGAAGGAGAACCCCGTGAAAATGCGCCGCGCCTCGTTTATTATTGAGCCGCGAGGAAATCCGATCCGATCGTCGCCGATCGGTCCGCTCAATTTGCGCCGCGGCTCTCCCGCAATTCGAATCGAGGGCTTTAAATTTAACTCGACGCTATCGGAGCGCCCAGATCTGGGAGATTACGGGGAGAGGAGTCGAAAATGGATCTTCGCTGTTACTCTTGTTGTACACGCGGGGCCTTCGAGTCCCGCGCACGCCTCGTTATACGTACATATAGGTATAAATTCCCGCCGTGGAGCGCGAAAAATTCTGTCAAATTTTTTTCCCCTCCGCCGATTACTCGGCTACATTTATTTAAAAGCGCTCGGGCGAAGATACGAAACTACTTATAAAATAAGCTCGGAAACTTCATAAAAGTACGAATGCAATAAGAAGATAAAGATTTAAGGATACTCTCGATCATTTTACATGTTGTGAAATGTAAATTGCAGTTGAAGCATGCTCTTGAATATAAATATTATTTAGAGATAAATAAACGATCCATATGTAGCACGAGCGCGAAGATTTTGTCGTTTCGACTCGAGAAGAGGAAGAAAGAGAGAGAGAGAGAGAGAGAGAGAGAGCACGAAAAAGGGAAGAAGGAGAGAAGGCGGGGGAGAGGAGAGAAGCCGAGTGCAGGAGGCTTAGCCATAATCTGAAATATATTGGCGCTCGGTGTTTGTCCACATCTCGTTGACCGGCATTATAAATCGGCGAAGCGTAGGCATTCGTTCATGGACATTAGTCAAAGGCCGGGTAATGTCGTGCGCGATAATGCGCGCCTGATATCGCGCCGCGCTTGCTCGCGTACCTGCGCGAGCCTCGTAGAGGCAGCCGGAGGAGGAGGGTGGGAGCGATGGGCGATGAGGGGGGGGGGGCAGCGAGCAGAGAGCCTCCCTCGTTCGGGATCAGAGGTTCCGAGCGTCGTGTCTACAACCATACCACCAACGATTTCTCTCTCTCTCTCTCTCTCTCTCTCTCTCTCTCTCTCTCTCTATATATATATATATATATATATACATACACTCAGGAATCAAATATGCCCGTTTTTCAATGATGCAAATTGCACATTTACTCCTGTACATTTCTCGAGGGCTTTCGAAGGTCCTCGCCAAAGTGTTTAAAATTGTTTTGATACTTGCCATAAGTACGCAAATGTTCAAGGAATAAAAACATTATTGCATGTGAAATAGTCATTATTTGAGTTCAAATGAAATCCGACGATGTACTTTATTGTTTGTCGAAAAAGAACTTTTTTGTCATTTCCAATATCCTCTTTTGAGTCCATGTATTTAGCAGAATTATATAGATAAGTAGTATAAATTTGTTTAATACAACCTGAATAATTAAAAATGTTCCAGATCTTTGCAGAAGCGTTGATTCCAGCGCTTTCTAATAATGTCGATACGCCGGGTCCCAGGGGAAAAAATGCTATATCGAACAGGAGAAACGAGCGGAAAAGAAATAAAAACAAATGCAGCGCGCATAAAAGGAGGCTGGACAGGATTTCGCTTAGGAGGCCCTCCCGGTTCTCTCCCCGACAGTTATATATATAGATATATATCATGGAGGGAGAGGAAGTTTGCGGAGATGGGGGCGCGGTACAACCTGCGCACGAGGAACTCCACGCGGACTGTCCCTGGCGCGCGCGTCGTGGCTCTCGCCCTCCTCGCCCTCCGCTCCCCCCTCCCCCGCCGCGCCGGCCGCGGTAATGCACTTATAAATCAGGTTCAGCCGCGGACCACCATAAAGCATTGCTATGTTTCGATGTCCGTGGGCATTCCTCGCTCGGGTTCGCGCCTTTCATTCACTCGCCTGCCCGTCGCGCGCGCTCTCTCCCTCCCGTCCCTCTCCATCCCTTGGCCGGTTAGACGCACGCCCGTGCGAGAGAAGGAGAGATAGAGAGCGAGGGAAGGTACGAGGTACACCAACGAGGAGGGCGGCGGGCGTGAGAGAACTTGTCGCCTCGACGATAATGCTTTATTTGTCGCGCGCTCGCTCGCTCGCTCGCTCGTTCGCTCGTTCGCTCGCGAGATATGTTCCGGTTTCTCGACCGCCCCGTCCCCCTTTGTCGGGGCCCCGAGGATTGTTTATTGTGCGAATCGCGAGAATCGAACGAGATAAAAGTCCTCCACCGTCTCGGCCTCGGGACAACCCCCTCTCCCCCTCCCCCGGGACCGCGATTCCTCGGGCGCCCGAGTACGAATTGCTTGGCAAATTTTATTTATCGCCTCGATGCGTACCGGCCGATCGGATTCTCGAATCGGGAATCGGGCCCGGAACGGGATCGACCGAAAAGAGTGCAGATTCGCTAATTCGAAGAAAAATGGAAGAGGATCGACGTCGACGAGAGGATCAATGAAATTGCGTAAACAGAAATATTATTAAATTGTCCGGACGTGAAAAGGGATTGAGATAGCAGGAGATACGGAAGGTTCCGATCAGACCGTACGTAGAAACAAAATGAATAGCAAATAAATACTATTTGTAAAATAATTTTTCTTGATTCGTTACTATAATATAATAATGACGTAAATAATGATTATTACAATCCGAGAATTATATAATATTATACTTTGATATGGCTGCTTGTACGCTACCGCAAATGAAATTTTTTGAGAATTTCATCAATCTGAAAATTTGATTTATCCGAGAGCTTTTGATGACACTTCATTAAACTCAATCCACCGTGGTTTTGATAGAACCGCTGTACAAGCAAAACGTTGATAAAGACGACGTGTCGAGGTACGAGCTTTCCGTCCGGCGCTCGCTCGTGCGGCGATCATCGAGTCGGGAAAACGTATTGCCGACGCGTTCGGCTCGCCTCTCCCGGCCCGCGAGATACCTCGATCCGACCCCAACGTGATCCCGCGGCCTCGGGTCCCGTACGTTAATCCCGTCCTCTCTACGCGCGCGACGATTCTTTACGCTCGCTCGCGAACGCGAGCTGGTCGAGCGATTAGCTCGCCAAATGCCCCGGTATATCTCAGCGCCTCGCCGACTCGGCAGTATACCATTGAAATTTCTTTATTTCCCGTACACGTCGCCGGTTAGTAATCGTCGCGATTACTCCGCTCGATGCGCTTAAGCGAGAAGCGCGATTCAGCACTGTCGATAAAAAATCGTGCCGGTAATTGATTTCTTGGTTTTAATCTGACGGTGGAGGGTATCCGAGATGCTTGACGGATTTGGTCTTTATCGAGCAAGGCAACTCTGATTACCTACAAAATATCCCTCTAAATCTAAAGTTAGTTGAATTTACACGATCATCAATTCATAGATTTTTTTTATTTGAATTATTATTCTTGGAATTTGGTATGAAAACATATTATTGACCTACATTGAACATTTATTCAAAGGCAAGTACGAGTTGTAATGAGTAAAAAACATACCATTCTTATAGAAGAGCAAGGACTCATTTTGGAAGGCATCAATAAGAATCATCAATATCTGTTGTGTCGTTCTTGTAATTACGCACAGAAATAAAGCAATAGTTAAAAGAAAACAATAAAAATAAATTGATGATATTGATATGACTATCAATAACTAAAATTTTATACATTTAGACATCGTTTAGACACACAAAATATTACTTGCAGGCAAAAATACATGCAATAGATGGTCAGATTTCGACACAACGCGTAAAGAATTAAAGATTATTATCCATGTATAAACCTTACGCTCGATGCGTCAATCTATACTTTCATGCTTTCTTTTTCATTAAAATAATTGAATTTTCTGCATGAGAAAGGTAATTGTAAAAGCGAAAGAATTGGACATTACATTACTCAACCGTCGAATAAAATTGAACCAGGAAGGAAAAAAAAAGAACGGGCGCATCTGCTCTGCTCGGAGGCCGAAATATCTAGAAAATGCTATTAAGTCGAGGCTTATCGGCCAATTTGTCCGTCGATCCTCCCGACAATTAATGAGCTCTCGAGCGAGCGCCCGCGATAGGGAACCGGTCCGCTCGGCCAAGGCGGCCCCGCCGCGGCCGAGGTCCCCGAATAAGCCCGCCGCGCCCGCGCCGCTGCGGAGCGACGTTAATAACGCCGCGCGTGGCAGCTTATCGCCCCGTAAGTAATAGCTGCCAATGTGGAAACGAGAGGTCTTATCGCGCGATCGCTCGAGAGAAAGAGAAAGAGAGCCCCTCCTCCCTCCGCGGGAGCGCGCGACAAACACCTCGCCCGGCGGGAGCCCCTTACGCATCTCTGCGCTCGCGCGCTGCGTGCGAATCCTTATCGCCGATTCGGCATCTGATACTGATTTTTCATTTTTCCCGCTCGTTCCTTACCTCCTTCTCGCCCCTACCCCCCACCCCTCCTCCTGCCCGTCCTTTGGAATAGTTGCGTTTCCCTCCCTCCCTCGGTTCCCATCTTTTCTCACAATTTATAAATGGTCACCCGGCTAAATTAGCGCTGGCTTCTTCTATTTCTCACTGTCGATGCGACTGTAAAACAAAACAGTAAATTAACGTTTCGGTAAATAAATCTTCCTTTTGTCCGTTTGATTTTTATTTCATTCCTTTCCCTTGAACCAGTATTTACATCGATCCATAAATTACGCATTCCTTGTGTCGAACGAGAATGTTGAATATAATATAAAATAAAAGAATGTTCGAGATCGTCCAATATTAATTTGAGAAAAATAATCGTACATAAGGCAAGACAAAAATATTAATTTATTCGCGAAAGATTTTAATGGAAAAACTAAACTACGTCGTAAGCGCGTTCGTTCAATCCAGAATGGAACACAATGAGCTGGCGAGGCGACTTAAATAGAAAAAGGCCGTGGCGCATAATGAGCGCAATTCATTTTTCCGAAGAGACCGTGAACAAATGGGAAGGAGCTAAATCAAATCCCGCGCGCATTATTTATCGGGCGCGTGTCTGTGAAGCGGGCGAAAATAAATGGAATTTTATGCAGCGCGCGGCTCGGGGCCCATTACGGATTCAATTAGGTCCTCAGTCGTCACATGGCCTGTCTAATTGATACTTATTATCGCGGCGCGATTGGGATTAATAGAAGGGACTTTGTCGGCGCGCTAAAGGTAACCGCGAGATGCGGTCGCGCAAAAGTACAGGACTGCCAATAAAGATACTGCGTGTGGTGCCGCCGCACGTAGACGCTCATTATACTCGCGGCTCCGCCGCACGCCCCGCCGCCTTTCACGCCCGATTCGTTCCCTCAATATTTCTCCCCACCGGTAATTAGTCCTTTGCACAAGGCCAATAAACCCACCCCCCCCTTTCTTTTAATTTACTATTTACCCAATTTTCATCAGTCACCGCGACCGTTTAACAATGCCGAAACCCCATTCGCCTTTTTTTCCCACGCGCCTCGGCGGTCTTAACCATTTCTTCGCCCCGGAAAACCGCTTGCGAGCTCGAGACAGCGTCTCGTCTGATTTCGTTTCACTGTACCGACTAAATATTGCACGTCATTTGTTTGACTACTTATATTCAACTGATGTTCGATTATATAATAATTCCATCACTGGAGGAAATCGTAAAATATATGCTGAATAAGCATATTTAATGAATATTTAAAATATCTAGGAGTTTTCATACATGTCAGGCTACAAAGATATATCAACTAAGAAATTCTCAAAAGAATATTTCTTAATTTTCAACATAAAAACATAACATTACAAATTGTTTTTTAAAACAAATTCTACCATTATATTGTATAAGAAATTAGGTATCGATAGTGTCTGTGCCTTGGTAACCATATTGCATCTTCACACTTTCGATTTTTCACCTTTGAAAAAAATTGACCATTAAAGTGTAACGATTTTTGTCACAAAAATAAAATATATGCCGGTAAGTTTCGGAAATATTAAAAGTTCCTTTTCTGCATGGTCAAATAAATGGAGAAAAAAAAATTATGAATAGTCCTTGAATTAATATTCAAGAGTCTGTTAAAGTAGTTCTAGGTATAGTAGTAGTAGATATATCAGATGACTAAGCCATAGTAATTATTGTACGGATGTTTTACACGTAAAAAGAACGAAATGAAAATTCGATCAAAAGCGAAAATTTTGGTCGCTGCGTTTGCCCATTTCGAGCCCAAAAAGAGAACATAATTTACATGAACAAATAAATAAATATTATTGGCAGAAAACGAATAGTCTCGTTTTTTTTTTATGTAATTTATTCAAAAGTCTTATTCTAACTATGTAGGATAAAAAAAAACATAAAACGTGGTGATTTAATATTACTAATCGTTGAATGCTAAAAATAATTAATTATTTATAAATAGTCAGGATATATAATTTATACCACTTTTCTGCAACGAGGACCCGCAAAAATAAAGCTATAATAAATGAATTTCACGGCCGAGCATAATATGAACAAATTTTGACAAAAAAAAATAAAATAACCAATTCTGCAATTACTGCTAACAGTTTTTTGTTCGAGATTTAGGAACAATTTATGAGCCGCACATTCCTGACGTAATACGTAATTTTTATTAACAACGCTTACTGACAGAATGATCTTAAACTGTTAATTTGGTTCTCATTTACCAAATTCAATTGTGTATACAATACGTATGTAAATATCATCTAAACTGACTTAATAAGCTAGCAATAGTATTGCTACAAAATATGATCTCCCAATATCCGAATGTACCTCATTGTTTTCATTACTTTAAACACAATAATTTTATAACTTTAACTCTTGTTTAATTTTTGTTAGATTTAATTGCGACGTTGTTTACCTTGTATACACTCAACATTATTATACATCGTGTGCAGTGATATAAATATTATTATAAACTATTGTGGAATTCCTTAGTATTAATAAATATACATGTTCATATCTATCCCTCTCAATATCTGCTTGGAACAATTCGATGAGCGATTCGAAGCACGACGATTAAGCCTCCCTCGCGCTTCTCTCTCCCTCTCTTTCTTTCTTTTCCCCTCTTCTTGTTTCCCTCCCGGGTGGGAGATCGCGTCGTTTCTACCCACTCGCGATAAGTCGGCGCCGTGTTGCGACTCAATCCCGCGCTCTCTTCCTTATAAATCACGCTTCTCGGCATAAATCAGCGGGCGCGACTCTCCGGCAGGCGCGCGCAGCCCACCGCGCGATACAGCGCGGCTCCATGGTTGAGAGGGAGGGGGGAGGGGTATGGGGAGGGGGATGGGGAGGGGGACGCGACCCTTCGATTCCAGCGTTTCTTTCCTCCTCGAGGAGCGGCAGAGGACGAGGGCGCGAGGGTCCCACTTAAGAGCGCATCGTGTTCCTGCTCGCGGAGTCGCCGGGAGAACTAGCAATGCGTCACTTAGCTTGGCTCACACCGACTGTGCCCGGCTTTGCATCGACCATTGCTTCAACAAATTTCTCACCGCCCTCTGTGCGAAACTATTTTTTCTTTTTTCATTTTTTCTTCACCATCTCATTTTAATGTCCGACGAGCCGATCCCGAAACAGCCTGCACTAAAAACAGCTTTACTTACGCGATTCATCCAACTGGCTAGTGATGCATAATTGTTTTTTTTTTTTTTTCTTGAAAATAATATAAAAAGCAATAAGCTAATAGTACGGTATAATTAATTAAGCAGCCTGGGAGAAATACCGCAGTTTCCGAGGCTATGCTCACTTTCCTTCGTATCAAGGCCACGTATATTTTCCGCCGAAGGAGGAAAGGACGAAAGTACGCTCGCTCCCTTTTCCCGGGCGCGTCGATCGTGGCCAAGCAAAGCGGAATCCGATCGTCCGAGTCGCCTTGATGGATGTCGTCCACCGGGGGTCGAGCCACTCGAGAGCGGGCGGCGCCGCCGACGGCCCTCGAGGAGAGGGCTGAGGCTGCGAAAGACGTAGTGCCCTTAGACGTAGCAGTCCTCGGGACGACCGCTTCATTTCGCGCGCTCGCGTCCCAGCCGCGCGTCATTCCCGCGCACTCGATGTTATTTACTATCGGGGCTGATTTATATAGGAGTCGAGGAGACGCGCGCGACGGTCCCGCTCTCCTCCCGCAAACCCGCCGATGCGCCCGACGATATAAGAAAAGCGCGCGCCAGGCTTTATCCCCGGCGCCCTTCTCCCGGTCGAGACCCAATTCTCTTTATCGGTCGGAGTTGGATCCGTCTTTGTCCTCTTCCCCGTTAATTGATACAAACGGAAGCGGCCTCTCGAAAGGAAGAAAATGGCCGGGCGGCGGGGGGGGGGTCTCGAATCCATCGATCGTCGTAGATCGCCGGCGCCCATCCGCCGGCTCGAAGGTATTACAATTAACTACGCGCCTGTCAGCCCGGCGTCGGACTGACGTAATGACCCCCACACCCTCGTTTTATTTTTTTAACAATTGCGGCGCGCTCGCGCGCAGAAGATTGAGATTGCATAAGGCGAGGATCCGAGGACGAGAGCTCGGCGCACTCTCCATCGCGCGGGCAATATTGTCTTTATGCGGCGGCGGCGGCGTCGATTTGCGATATCCCGCGGAACCGCGGCCTTTGAGCGCCGGGGACGTAAAAATAATTTCAAAACCGCACGGGCTGATATACGAGCGGGCGCGGAGGCGGCCGCCGGGACGGAAGGGGGGGGGGGGTTGATGCGCGGGCGTGCGCGTACGCGCGCGCTCACGAGGTGCTCGTAAAGTTTTCTGTCTGTGCGGCCGCGGCGCGGTGGGCCCTTAAAACCGCGGACGAGCCCGCCGGCTCGCCCGACTATACGCGCGGCTCTGACCGCCTTTTTTTCCTTCCCAGCGGGCGAGCGCCCCGCTAATGCACTCCGGCCGGGCCAGAAAATCAGCATCAAACAACTGTTTTATTTTCCTATTTTTTCTTCTTCATTTTTTTTTTTTTTTGCGGGCTCGCCGACGAACTTTTCAGGACCCGAGAGTTTTTCCCGAGCCTCTTGCCCATCCTACTTTCCGCTCTCTCGATGTCTTCGCAGTGATCTAGAATTTTTATCTCTTCGTCATTCGCCATTAAGCATATAATCGTAACAAAAGTGGCAAGGTGTTTCCAGCAATATTAATTTTTACAATTCTTTTGTTTTATCGTCGGTAATAACAAATTCGAAAATGCGACCTAATTTTTTCGTAACGTTTTTATTAACAGCGAAGAAGCCCTAAAATGACGTGAGAAATTCGAATTATTTATAAGAAAATGTAGATATCACGTTAAAATCTGCGTTCATCTTTTCAACGTGCAAATACGTAAATAAGTCCAGGCGTCGTACATGGACATGAGCACATTAAAAAAAACACAATTCGATACAACGTGACGATAATATTGTAGTAATTATGAGAATAATACATAAAAATATGTAAAAAAAACATCCAAATGTTCTTTTTTCCTTTTTTTATAGATTTTTATGAAAGAATCGTTGGCCGGTGGAATAAATCGCAAATAAATAAATAAATACAATTATGGCAGTCACCAATTATTGGCTCTATTAAATCAATATACTTTTCCTTTAAAAGCACATACTGCTGAGATTGCATCCCAACGACAGTTTGGAGCATTTAATTTAAAAACGCCCGCGCCCCACGCCATTTCGCAATTTTTCTTCGAGAGCCAGTAAAACCGCCGTCGACGCAATCGAGGACGTAAGCTCGGAGGGCCGTAAAGATTGGAAAGAGATGAGCACAGAGGCCACGTCCCACGCGAGCCCGGGATAGAGGGGAGGCCGAGCTGGATGGGAGTTCGTTAAATTTTGTTCTCCGAGGCCAATGTCATAAGTCGAGCGAATCGAGCCGGTGGGGCCACGGGGTGAGGGCTGCGAGGGATCTGCGAGGCAGAGGGGGTGCAGGTCAGGATGGAATTTTATTGCTCCAACCCCCCCCCTCCCCCACCACCGCCACCGCCACCCCCCGGAAAAGCGGCGGACACTCGAGCGGGCAGGCCCGGCCGTAAAAGTAAGTGGTATAGATTCTCTCGCGAGCGGCCTTTCGCAATAGGGCCGGCCTGGGCGCGGGCGTCGCGACGCAGTTACGAGCCGTGCGTTCAATTAACGTCGGGCGGTCCCGGAGCGGCCGGCCGCGGGGGCAGTTAATGCTGGGACGGCCGCGCGCTGCCTACTTACCTACCGGCACTTTCTTTTTATGGCCCGCAACCGCAGCATCCCGAAACTCCCTCTCGCTAATTGCTATTGAACTATTATTCGCCTTCGGGAATGGACCGACGAGGCTCCGGATCGGCCGGCAGCCGCATCGATTGGCCAGTCACTCTCGCTCCCGCTTACGGTTTCCCTTCGCCATTTCTGTTTTTCCTCGGATACTTTTAACGCTTGCAATTAATGTTTATCCGCCTTCTTCACGAGAATGCCTCTTTGTTTCTTAAAATACGCGCGTATTAATTTTGCCTTGTTAGATTTCAATAAAATAAATATTAGTTTATATGAAAAAATAAACTCAATTAAATTGAAATCTGGTTTGTGCAGTAATAGCGATCCTTCTCAGGCAATTTTTTTAAAGCTGTTTCATACAATAAGTTTCGTTTAATGCATAAATATAAATTTTAAGTAATTATTTATTTTCTTACGTATTGCATATTTACGAAAAATGTGTAACTGATTTGTGGGTTATTATCAATCATCTGCAAAAATAATAATTAAATAATAACTAATTGAATGGATGTGTACGATTTACTTTGGCTTTCCTTCTACATGAGGTTCGCGAAAATAGCTTTCTCATGGTGAACCGACCAAAGTCTATTAAATAAACGTCAGCTTATAACTTTTCTGATTTATTGTCTCTGTGAGTTTATATAAGAAAAAAAAGAAAATTAAAATTAACTACTAAAAAAAATAATTGAAAAATGAATGAGCAGATACCAATAATTACTTAAACGTTCGAATAAAATCTGATTGTAATCTTCAGAAACACGAGGCATCGCGTATTTAGTTATGCGCTCCTGATCCAAACGCATCGTAAAAGTTCAAACAAATTTGCATTTAATTCAGAAGGCCATAAATCCTCGCCTGGCGGGTCAAAGAAAGACGCTCAAGTGTACTACGGTGTAAGTAAATCTGGCCTTGAAGTCGAAGCGAACAGTCCGTCAAGATATTCGTACAGTCTCTCCCTGTCTCTCTCTCTCTCTCTCTCTCTCTCTCTCTCTCTCTCTCTCTCTCTCTCTGATTCCTTAGGTTCTCGTTCGGATATCGCCGTCCGACGGAGCGCGCTGTCGGGCAGGTCGCGGCCTGGAAAAAAGGAGCTCTCGCTTGAAAAGGGGCGCAAGGGGTGGCGCGGATATCGGGAAAAATACTGCGGAGAAATGGGAAAATTATTGATATTGCTCGGGTCACATATCATTGTCCCGGGATATAGACGTCGCCCCGCCTCGCGCGTCCCCCCCGAATAACTCGCTCGGCTCGCGAGTGCGCGTATACTCTCGCTCTCCCTCCCTTCCTCTCTCTCTCTCTCTCTCTCTCTCTCTCTCTCTCTCTCTGTCTCTCTCTCTCTACACTCTCTCTTTCCATCTCTCTATCTCTCTGCCTTCCTCTCTCGAAAAGAGGTGAGATAGAGAGAGGGAGCCAGAGCGAGAAGGAAAATAAGAGAAACGGAAGGCGCGAGGGAGAAGGATAGCCGGGCGGCGGAGGGGGGGGGCGCGGCGAAGTGTCGGGGGTGCCGACGGCTCTGATATATTCTTGTAATATTTTTCGATCATCGCGTGCCGCGGAGATTTATAAGCGGAGAGGTAGGCTCGGGCGCGCGTGGAGGGATGGAAGTATGCGAACCACCTGATCGCGAGTTACTACGCCCCTCTGCCTCGCCGCGCGTACACGCATTCCACCGGCCCGGCAAGAAAAGCCCCGCAATTTTTTCTCCTCCTCAATGCGCGTCGCTTCTTCATATCCCTCTCCATCCCTCCATATCTACGTATACGTCTGCGCACCCGTCATTTTCCCTCTCGATATATATTATTTTAATGCTCTGCGACCGCGTTCCGCGGGGGGAGGGGGGTGTCGCACCCTTGTACAGCGCGTTATCTACTAGTCAGCTCAGTGCAGGAAGAAAGCAGGCAACACAAGCTCTTTTCATTGTATATGCGGAGAAAGCAGAAGTGTTTAACGAGATTGTATTATTTAAGCAATAACGCTGCGCGTACAGGGCCCTGCAAGAAAACCACCCCGGCTATAAAACCGAGCGAGCCGGACCAAGGGAAGATTGAACGGTCCGATGAAAAATCTGGAACAGACGTATTCCTGTCCATTTGCCTCCCCAGCCCCTCGCCGTCCTCGCTCCCGTCCTCTCCGCTTCCAATTTATTTCGATGTTATTAGGGTCAGAGCGGCAGCGCTGCCGAGAAGTGGCCCATCGGACGAACGAGCTTTTCGCAGCTAACGGCCTATGAAACAACGTCGTGGCAAACGTCCACCCCAGCGGTCAAAGGTTCGCAGAGCCTTCGATTAAGCGTGTATACGCCGAGCGGAATCCTAATACAGACTCTCGGACGCGTGCGCTCGTTTCTATATATCCTTAGACACTTCGGTATTCCGACTTGGTTCGACTCCTCGCCGTTCTTCTGCACGGCATCCCATGTGCAATTAAAACATTTTCTCTCATCGGTCACGGCGTTTCGGTTTTATTTATTCTCCGTATAATTTACTTCGTGCAATTTGTATCGGCAACTGTTATTTTATATCTGAATAGAATCATTCTTATTTAGATATCTACGGGATTTAATTATTTCATTCGACAGCTCGGAAATTTTACGAAAATTATAATCGTAAGTGTTATTCAATATACGTGAAAATACGATCGCAACATTAATATTATTACATTTGCATCACGTAGAACGCGAAGTGAATTCTCTCCATATCGACGTTACGAGCTCAAGCTGGAAAAAAGTTTTTCAATTAATTTTAATACGCAAAAATTTTATTAAATTATCTCTCTGTCTCAATAGGCGAAGTATGCTAGTTAATTAAATATTTTCATATATTTACCTATCTTAATGATTAAAGTTTATTAAAATAATTTTATTGTCTTACAAAAACCGGCCTATTTCAAACTATTTAACTTTTGAATATACACTGTTGTTTTACAGAAAAATTATGTTTAGAACGATGTACGGCATTTTTCTAAATTAAATAACATTTTATCTGAATTCATTAAATTTAAGTATATGCGAAAATATTTTCAAAATATTTACTTTATTTCAAATGCATTCTTTATCTAATTGTAATTCTATTTTTTTATTATAATTAATATAAGGTTTTAATTTTAATAGAAGAAATGTAACATGAATATTTTCATATGCATATTCAGACTTCTTATTTTTATTTACGTTATGACAAAATAAACAGAATCTATTTAATCTTATAATATATAGATAGTCATAGAACATGATATAAAACATTATCAGTTTAAAAGAAGATTATACAATTACTCAAATTTATCGCTGCCATCACTGCGATTTGATACAAGAACTGAATTATTGTGGTTCTTTATGTACTTAAGTATTCTATTTTCGAATATGACAATATAAATGAATGCATTAATTTTTATATTTCGTGTCTTCACTATAGATCTTGGTCATTTCAGTCAATATTAGAATTTTTTCATCCGAAACTAAGCGTTGCTCTCGCGATGAAGATAGTTCTTTGAATCGACCACATATAGTGCTACGAAACTCCAGATTTACACGTAAATTTAAATGAATTTCTATTTTTATAAAAATATGGAACCCTGATATTGTTACAAAATCTAATTCTAGGCTTTCGTTTATTTACAAAATTACGTTCGGACTAATTGTTCGTCACTTGCCGCTCGGCAGTTGGTCGGAGCAGCAGGACACCCAAATCGGACAATTTAAATGGCAGCGATTGGAAAGCGGTTCTCCTGGCGCGATTCCCAAAGGAGGGCTCGGTCGCCGAAAGTGGAATTCGACGCGGCGCTCGGGTCGAGCCGAGGGCTGGGATCAGCGGCCAGTGTCCAGGCGACGATAATGCCGAGGGAGTCCACCCCCCCCGGCATTACGGCGCTTCCAGCTACACGTAGACGGATAGATAGAGCGCCATTCCGAGGGCCGGTTAAACTGTTCGGAAACTCCCTGGCTTTCCAATTAAGCGAAGACCCCGGGACCGGGCGGCGGCGGCGCCCGCAGCCTCGGACGCCGCGGCGCGCGGACGGGGCGCCGCATATTTAACACTACATAAATCCCGACCCGTCTTATATCGGGGGCCGATCTAATAATTCCTGCCCGCCCGGCCCGACTCCCGAGGCACTCGCCCACGGTCCACTTGACCCACTGCCGACCCCCCCGCGACCCCCGCCTTTTTCTTACCCTCTCGCCCCGGCTGCTCTGCCGCCTCCGGCACTCGGTAGCCGGCACAGCGTCCGCTCCCAGGATTTCCGTTATCGCCGCCCGGCTAATCGGCTTCTTTCCGGAACCCGAACGGGAGCACGCCGAATATCCCGCGTCCCCGACGACGAGCCGGGCGTCCGTTTCCAAGAGGAGCCTCCCGACCCCCTTCGCGGTCCGCGACCGGGTATTTATACGCGCGCGCATTCGTCGCGCCAAAGTGAAACGGCGAATCAAATTAGCGGCGAGCGATGCGTAGAACTTTACGGGCGTGCGGCGGCGTGAATCGTAAAACGCCATCGGCTCGCGAGGCGCGATTGGACGGGGCGGCTGTCAAAAGGCCCGAAGCGAGCCGGACGGAGCCGCGGCGACGTCCGTCCCGCGCAAGGCAGTCGCGTCCGCCGGCCGCGCTCTGATTTAAAGCCCCGCTGCGCGTCGATGGGGCCGCGCATCGGTAAAAGTCCGCGGGATCTCGGCCCGGCCGTGCGCCGTAAACGCGCGCGTTCGCATTTAATTGGGCGAGGGGGCACTGGTCTCGCTCCTGGAGGAGGACGTTGCCACCGGTGCCGCGGATGCCCCCGTGATGATATACGATTTTTGCCCCGGCGAGCATTACGCTCCGATAAATAAAAGCGGGAAACGATGATTTTGGCCTCCTCCGCCCGTCCATTATCGGTATTTTATCGCCTCGTTCGCGCTCGCCCCGCCGAAAATAAACGCAACGTCTAAACTAAATGTTTATACGCGGCAATCTTTTGCTTTATTTACGAAACGATAAACGTCCGGCCTTCCCATTAATTCATCTCGACAATTCAACGGGGCGTAATTCACAAGGTATGCATGAATATGTACGGATCGAAGAAGGCCTCTTGCGAAATGGCCGGGCAAAAATATCGGGGCAATTGGAGAAACCGTTGCGAGAATGTATGGAGGCACGCGCGTCGAAGGGGCGGCGGCGGAGGAAGGCGAGGGCGCCCCGGGGCCCGCCTTCGAGGATACGGGGAAAAAATGAAGTCGCGCGCCCGTCGAGGTGTCGGGCAAATGGATCGCGCACTTTTTTCGGGGGGGGGAGGGGTACTGGGAGGCGCGCCGGGGGCTCGTGCGTTTCCGCTCGAGCGCGCCTCCAATGGCTCGGCGAGGGAGAGGACCGACGCGCGCGCGACGATCCCCGGCCCCCGGCTGCTTAGCATAAAGAACGCTCGGAAGCGGCTCGCGGGCGCGCGGCAATAAAGCCCCGTCGATAAATCGCGATCGCCCCGGATGCGCCGCGGGAACGGCGGGAAAATAACAGTTAAAGGGAGAGAGAGAGAGAGAGAGAGAGAGAGAGAGAGGCGTCGCCGGTATTCTAGAGGGCAGAAAGCACCGCAGCTGTGGAAGCGACAGGGCGAATTCGCAAGAATCATCGGGGCCAATAAAACGATCGAGCGGTCGCGAACTTAGAGCCGCGCGACTCTCCCCTGCCAGGACACACACACAAAGGCACACAGAAGCACGCATATAGAGCGAGCAGCTTCAGAAAGCCACTAAGCCAATTGACATTATGGAGCAACTCCAGTGCAAGAGGCGTATGTCCCGCTATTGATTCCCCTTCCTGTTATTCAACGCCGACATCTATTGCAATCGATTTTTCGATCTCATTGAAGGCGCGTTACGGTTTTTACAATAATGAATTCTGCCTTTGCATTGATTCAATAGTGTCTCTCTGATATAAATTCCAAATGCTCTGAAAATAAACACAGAAATTCCGGCTTACTCTGTAGATGTTACAATTTAAAAATACGAAGTTTCATCTCTGTCAAAAACGATTTGAAACAGTATAACCTTATGTTATATCTGATATAAAAAAAATCAAATATATTAGTTTTATATTGCTTACAATTCATTTTACAATTACAAAATTAAAAATTTTAATGTGCAATACTATACGGTATAACATTGTCTTCGTCCTGAAAAGTACGAACAAGAATAGTCTCTTTTTGGTTGTTATCCGAGACTTTTAAAAAATCTTTAAACAGCCTCGTTTCAAGTATTGCGACTATTTGCTTTTAGAAATAAGTTGTACCTCATTATACGCGAACACCTATTTATAGCTCCATACGTTTCTATTTTCATAAAATTTGCGTTTTTTAGTTCTCTCAGCATGAGCTCTCTCACATTTCGATCCCTGGCCAATCGTTTTTTAAGGGGAAACTCTCGCGCGAACGTATAACACTGGAGAGGAGTCAAATTTCATCATATCAGGATTTTTTCAAAATATCATATTAGGATTTTTAGCTAGCATTGTAAAGTCCAGCCAGACATTCATCTAACAAGAGAGCGATTAGAGAAGCTATCTGATCATTAATAGCTGAGGCGATCACTCTACACATCAAATTCTGAATGCCTACTTGATTATACACCTATCACTTCCAAATGATATAAAAATTTCGATAAATACTTTAAACACGCATTCTGTATGAATCGATTTTTTAATGAAATATCAGAAGACCCCCTCGGGACAAATCAAGTATTTCTTTATATTATTTCGTACATTTAACGACTGTACTGATTTGTTGTAAAAAAAACAATGGAACGCGACTATTGTCAACAAATATTTCGTTTCGCCGAAGGAGAGTAAAAGGAGAGAAAAAAAAACCGAGGAAAATAAAAGAAAAATATAAGCGCGTAAATCCCCCCTGCCTCTTCCCCCGCTCCTGCCCGACGCGGCAGACGACGTCGACGCGACGCACCCGAGCAATAATACAACGATATTTCACATCAAGATCGCATTCGCAGCGGGAAGAAAAATGACAGACCGCGTCACGTTTCCGCGGGTTCGCTGGGCCTTCCAGGCGAAATTCATTTTGACGGATTTCATACATTGAATTGATGTTTATATGGGGCGTTCGTCGAAAGATAAGCCCCTCGCGAAAATATTGTCTCGGTCTTGGCCGGAGGAATGTCGATTATTTATTGTCAAAACTTTCGCGGTACCGCAGATTCCCGCAATATATGTGTGCATGTAATGCTCCATACGTGCCGGATCAAACTTTCTCGAATGGTCCGGTTTTAGGACTGAAAGGAAGGGACAATAGAAAAAAGTCAGTTTCAGAATTCGAATACTGTTCATTTACAATATGGAAACTGAGAAGAATCCTAATCTCAGGAATAGTCGGATAATAATAACTAAAAGTGTTCTGAAATTTTAGTAACGCGCTCGGGTAGTTAAGATTCTTACAAATTTTTTTTAATTAACAGATAATTTATAGACTTTTACCTTGGCTTCTGGGAAAAAATCTATAAAGATGATACATACAAAATACATTTAAATTCAAGGAACGTAAAGTCAATAAAACAAAGTTTTCTGCATAGCCTGCTAAAATTTAATAGCTGAAATTAATTAAAGTGTGCAGAGCATTTTTCAACTGCAGAGTGAAGGCATTTTTTCCTGTTTCAAAATCTATTAGACACCGTGAAGTCCTATATTATGATTAGTCGCCGAAGTGCTATTATTGACACTGTGCAATTCGAATAAAATATAGAATTATAGATATAATATATGTACTATAAATGTTTTCTATTCAAAATATAAAAAAATATAGAATATTCATTATGATTGTAGAATACGTTAAAATTACCTCCCGCTTCTCCATAAAACTTAAAATGTGCCCGGTATGATCAATCTTCAGCTACATTAACAGGAAAACAAGATCTAAGTAAATACAAAAGAGACACTGTTTTCAACTTTAAGATAATCTGATTAAAAAAGAGGTAGGGAATGCGTAGACAGTAATACGAATTTTCAGAAATGCATCGGCGCTCGATTTGACTTCCACATTCTTCCCCCCGTGACACGAAGCTCAACTTCAATGTCTCTCATGTTCACTTCACCCGCGCAACTCGCTGCCACGAGACATTCGCTTATTTTTTGATAGACTTTGTACTTACATATGCACGAACCTCGTTCCGCAGCATCGATCACAGTTTTGTGCAGCGACGAACGCGCGGCGTTCCAAGAATAAGTTCCCAACGGTATCTTCTGCTGGGGTGGGCGAAGAGGGGGGAGGGGGGAAATGAGATTTGGAGAAGAAACATAATGAAAAATCATTAGAAAGGAATCGAACGCGAAGCCGAGCCGATGAAAGAGATTTCGGGCAGTCATAAATCTTGCGCGATGCGTTTAGATAGTTTAAGAAAAATGATGAATTATAATGCCCCGGCGATAAGGATAACGAGATCGATGATTGGCCTCGGCCAATGGGATTCGGCCCTCCTGGGAATCTCGCTGATAGGATGGACGGCGATCGATCTCTGCCGGACCGATCGCCTCCCCCCCGTCCGCCGAATTTATTTCGCCTCCCTCGAAGCATCAATAAGCCATGCGCCTCGGTAGCGGCGCGGCCCCCGCGCGCATTTATACTTCAGGTCCAGATAATAAAGCCCGTGAAATATTTAGAGCGTCCGGCCGACCGCGCGTATGCCGGTCACTCGTTAACATTTATCACATTGTTGGTTGCTGCCTGCGTATGTGGAATTGGGCCGAGGTCGCGGGCTTTTTTATTCGCGCAAACGAGGCGGGGCGCATGTGTATAGGAAATCATGTAAGAAAAATTTATTAGTATAATAAGTAGAACGATCATTTTCGCGCATATCTATATATCATGTCGAATACTGCATAATATCAATTACAATACATATTTTGCAAGCTCAAAATGCTTATTATTCTACATTACATTTTACATTATTTACATATACTGTTCAGCGATAAAAGAGCCAAGAATATATACTAATTATTTTTAAATATTCGGAACTCGTACACTGCTTAAATATGAATTTTGCAGGCAGGTAGTTGTAAAAAACTAGAATATAAAAATAAAATTTTTTACAAAATATTGGATTAAACTGTTAAAATTGTAGAGAGCTTTAATTGAAACTAATTTTTTCAAGTCTATGTTAAAAAAAAATTATTCATGATAGATGTAGAATTAAAAAGATGTAGAATTAATACATTTGTAGAATTAAAAATTCTGCTTATGTCGACTGTTCTGAATTAAATTAATAAATATTTTTATCTGTCTTACTATTAGCTAAAATAATGACAGTCAGACTGTCCTTGTTTATAGTCAGCCCCGTAGAATCTGAAGTAAAACTTATTACTACAATAAATTATATTAAAAATTCTAAAAAAATTCAATTAAATTAATAATAAAATACAAATAAAAATACAAATAAAATAAAAATAATAAATGCAGTATTCTATGTTAGAAAAGGGCAACCTGACTCCCCGCACCACCTTAAATTTAGAATCACCTTCCTGTCCAACATTTTGAACCGGTTCGGCTCATCCTCAGGAACTAAATTAAACTGTTAATTTTAACAATCGAACGTAATTATATCAGTCTGAATACCCCGATTTACAATCGCTTCTGCTTAACTGAAGTATGAAACTGAAACACTCTGAAATAATTAAATCAAAATTACTTTTGAGTATCAGACTTAAAATATGAATATCAATATTTAACTTGTAGGAACTGAAGAGTTTTACAGTCGCTGAAAATTAACAAGGGAGCTGAAATCATGTAAGTTATAAATGCATACATTTAGAATGCATTAAAAAATGATAAAGATCCTGTAATAAAGTGGGTGTCGAAGCGGGGATTTCGATCCGGCATTTGAAGAACGACTGCACCGAATTCATTACCGCCACGTATTATCGAGGGACGTGATAAAAACGCAGCTGTAGCGCGTCCTTCTTCCAACGACGTTCCCTCGATGCGCGCACTCGCGAGGAGCGGCGCAACGCGTCGGCTACGGCGCGAGCAAGCGCGAACGAAGCTCCCCGGCAATTAATGCATCGAAACGCGGAGCTCCGCGCAGCCGGGGCACGCCGTCGTCGCCGGGAGATTTCCCATAGACTCGCCGCGCGAATGACACGGGACGCTAATTTCACGCGAGCGGGCGCGCAATTGCCGAGCGATCGTCCCGGCACGGCGGAGCGCTCTGCGGGAGAGTCGACGAGCGCTGCGTCCGGTGCATTGACTGACTGGTTGCGCCTCTCGGCTGACGCAGGAAGCCCCCCCCCCACCCCGCGCCATCCCCTAATGAACGTCAACGCGGCCCGAGAGTGGAAAAGAAAGGCGAGGTAGATCTGCCGGGGCCGATTCGCCTCTCGCGCTCATTATAATTAATTAGCTATATAATAATCGCTGTCCTAGGCGCTTCCGCGAAGGAAAAAATACGCGACGTCAGAGCCGGGGCTGGCGGGGGGGGAGGGAGGGCGCGAACTACTTAACCGATGACTTGGCGCGCGACGATCTTCACGCCCGGCTTGCCGAGCGCCGTCAGCGACGCGCCGCCAATCTTCGAGATTCAGGCCGGGAGCGCTCGCTCGCCGTTCGCCCCGCTACCTGCGCCCGCGGTGGCTCGTTCTCCCCCCCCCCCGCCGTCCCGACTCTGCCTCTCCGTCTATCCGGGGAAGTCGATTTAATTCGCCGATAAGTCGAACGGGGGGGGGGCCGGAAAAAAAATATCCGCGCGGCACCGCGAGAACCACGCGCGCCCGAGTCTCGGAGAGCGCCGACTACGTATGCGACGGGCTAATAAATGAGATACGCGAGGAAATTCCGCGTACGGGTGGACGGGGAGGGGGAAAAAGCCCGTGAATCGCATGACAAACTGCTTTCACCTATATTCGTGTTTCAGTGAAATTGGAATTTCGAAGTGGATCTCGCGAGAGCGCGAATGATATAGGAGCCATTCCCCGTGACACCTCGAAATAGACTTCGCGGGAGTCGGGAGCCGTGAGCCGGGCGGCGGGGGGGAGGGGGGATGGGGGACTCGGGTAGGGCACGAGCGCGCGGGAGCTCGCCGGCGAAATTTCTCGAACGAATTCAAGACGACTTGGCTAATAGCTATTGGAACTTGTTATATTGGAAATTATTCAGAGTGCGATTTCCCGCTCGCGTCGGTTGCCCCGACGCCGACGGTCGCTTCGTCGAATGGATGCTTCGGCGCGAAATATTACACTCGACGAGCCGGGAGTTTGCGCCCGGCACGGCGACGGCGAGGAACTTTATGGCAATAACCCACCTATTTTCTATTAGATTTATACCTCCTCGCTATAAATACAAAGTTGTAAAAAGTAAAATTTATGCAAAATCTTGATCTCGATCCAAATAAACATTTTGTTTACTCTTCGGCTTTTCAGATAAATTATTTACCGCCATCGTATGAATACAGAAATACAGAGAAAGCCTACGCAAAAATGCTTCCGATTAGATTGAGAAATGTCATGGCATCTCGTTCGGAAAAATTGCGGAAATTACTTGACAATTTTAACTGGCTCTCTAAGGTTACTAACGAAATTAAAATCTACCGATTCTTTCGTACTCGAAAATCAGATTAATTAATATGAAATAGTACTTGAATCACACCGTATTCTAATATAGAAGCCACGTAACCAATTCTTTAGCGGACGAAATTAATATTTAAAATAAATTTATTAGATTTGAAATTAAAATCTATCAAAAACAATTGTGAGTTACAAGAAAAGCATCATTAATGTTAAGTGAATCATAAAACTTGTTGACGCGAGGATGAAAAACAGTATGTAAATAATATTTTACACTAACATCCACTAGAGGTCGAAATATTGGATCAGATGAGAATCTTAAGCAAAACGAATTTACATTTTCCACTTAACAGCGAAGTACTTCTTTCAGAGGAATATGATACTGGATACATATATGTATGTACATTTTAGGCGCAATGTTTTAAGTATATAAGTTATTCTAAAGATGTCTATTAACATGGAATAAAGATAGCCTTTAATAAAAATTCAAGGCAAACTGAGTATATTTTTTCTCTGCGCTTTTATCGAGTTACTTCCTCATAGTCTTCAAAAAAAGTATTTTATAATAATTCCAAATATTAATTGACGTGTTTTTGGTATATAGCAGTAGTGCTTTAAAAACTGCTTTTTTCAATTTTTTTTCACAATTACTACATTATATTCTATTGTTCGCACGGTTCCTCCCCAATCAATGGTAATTCATCGAAATAATACGGTTGCGTTAAGAACGGAACTCGAAAACACAACGTTTTGGATAGGTCGCGCGGAGAATTAATAGCGGCGCGGCCGTCGTCGTAGCTGTTTCCGGCCGTTCTATCGATCTTTAGCTCCCCGTGGAATTTGCCGATTGATACGAAAGAGTTCTGCCGTTGTTCGGCGGATCCCTCAAATCCCCGAATCCCCCGGAAAAGCCGTTAAATCGCCCGCGGCGAGGGGGTTACACCGAGCCGCCGAGAGATTTGTGGCCTTGTAAACCGAGCCGGCCGATGTGTAGCATCGCGAACGATTGGGCGGGATAAAAGGGATGTTGCCGCCGCTGCTGCGCGTCGATTCCTTCGGACGCAGCGGTCGTTCGTTTTTTCTTCTTCTATTTCCTCTCTGCCACGCGCTCCCTATATATACGTATATATACGTAACGAGACTACGTATTCGACGAATGCTCGCAGCCCTGACCTTCGAACTCTCACTGTCTATATATATATAGTTTGATTTTCCACGCTTATCTCCCTATATAGTTAATCAACCTAGTGACTGACCTGCCAAACATTTATTTATAGCGCAATAATAAGCATATTATGATTATTCGATGATAAATCTACTGAAGCAATATATTACTGTCAGATAGAACGTATATACAACGTATCAGGCGGGGGTGCTGTGTGCATTTAATCGCACCCTCCGAAGTCGAATTATTATACGAAGGGACTAATGAAAATATCGATTGCTAGTCGAATAGACGGATATGCGTGTATATATATATATATATATATGTATATATATATATATGTGTGTGTGTGTGTATATATATATATATATATATATATATAGATATCTTTGTGTATGGGCGTGTGTGTGTATACTCTTTGCTTACCCTCCATAAGAAAGTCCCGCGCGATGGAACGGGATTGGAGTCGAGCCAGTCGAGGAATACGTAATATTATTGGGGACGCCCGATGTTCCACGGGCCATTTCATTCGTATACGCTAACGGCGATCCCCTTTGTATAGAAAAAATATTAAGTAGTCTCGCAAGCATTATCTAGTTTTCACGCAATAGCGAAACATATGAACTGGCGAAGCTTCAATGCAATACCCGAAGATTAATTAGGTCAGTTATTCTCATTATTTCATTTTTAGTAACATACCATGCACTAATCATGATGTTATTTTATTAAATAAATAATTAACTTTTAAATAAGTAGATTATAGTTGTCAGTATTAGAATGGATTGCGCGAAAACTGATTGTTTTTTTTTTCATTAACAGATGAAAAGTGATCTCACCGGGCGAGTTTTAGCAAAAAACAGCGGAATGCCATATGTTTCAACTTAATAACCAGCAGCAAAGCCAAAAACTCAAAGACTCCAACGACGGGAGAAAGCGGGAAAAAAAAGTCGAAGGATCAAAAAGAGTCGCGCCGCTGCGATTGATCGCATCGCTGATCTCTCGACGTACCGTCGTTCAAATATTCACCTACTTATCGGGAATTAAGCCCCGACGTAATCCTAACTCGCCGTCTGACGAATTTATCGAGCCCCCCTCCCCACCCGCCCTTTTCCTAATTCTCGTATATCGTCGAGGCTTTCGCGACGGGACGAAGATTTGCTTTTCCGATTGAACTTGGCCGCAAAGGACGCGCGGAGCGATAGAAGGCGGGAGAGAGCGAACGAGGGAGGGAAGAGAGGGAGGAAGGAAGGAGATATCGAGTGCTACTGCGAGAGAGCCCTGGGAGGCAGAGAACTCGAGCGACTTTTGACGCCCGAGCGATCAAAGGCATAAAAAGTAGTCAGGAATAGGTAGAGAGATAAAACGCGTGAGAGAGAGAGAGAGAGAGAGAGAGAGAGAGAGAGAGAGAGAGATAGACGGTATAATTGGCAAAGCTTGCTCCCTTATGGATTTCTTATGCGAATTCAATTTGTGGGCAGTGGCGTGCGTGATTCGCGGTAAGAAACCAGGCGGCTCGCGCCGTTACGGCGTCGACATCGTCGCCCCTCCCCTCCGTCCCGGGCAACTTCTACATCATCGACGGTTTATTTTAGCTCGCGACCAGCCCTCCGGGATTCGTCCGAGGGAGCCTCCTCCTACACGTCGTCGGCGTCGTCTATGGCAATTTGCGCCGGGCAAAGGTCTCGGCGCGTTACGCCGCTGCGGGACCGACGGCTCGGGCCCGGGGGCCCCGACAGGAGAAGGAGCCGAACGAGCGCGTTTAGTATGCAAGCCCATTGCCGACGGGTGCATCCCCAAATGCACATTACGTCGGATTGCATGCTTCCGAATTCCGAGAGACAATGCGTAGAATCGCGGCTGCGGGGTGTCTCATCGCGTCGGGAATCCAATTCGAGCGTTTCCAAACTCCGGGCGCGACGCCCCAGCGCCCTTCCACCGGCCTCGCCCCCGCCCCTCCCGCCATCCCCGATCCGAGCGCGTCGATCCATTTACAGGCGCGGCGGAATCCCGAATGATTTCGCCTTTTACGAAACTCCGCTCGGGGGGGGGAGAAAATTTCGAAGCCACCGCCGTATGCATTATATTTGCAAGTCGAAACGGTCGGCCTCGTCGCCGCTCTTCCGAGCGACGGGGGGGGGGGCGAAGGAGGGGCACGGGCTTCGGAAAGAGGGTAGAGGGCGAGGTTGTATCCGAGAGACACGAGCCATCGTCTCCCATTGTCGCTCCGCTAAAGCTGGGATCTCGCGACTCGCAAATCAGAGCTCGGGGATGCGCGGGAAAGCGCGCGCGCTTACGCGCCCCAGCCCCGATCTAACGAGGCCGCGGTGATATTGGAGGGGGGAGGGGGGTAATATCTGCCCCACGTCAAATTGTTGATTAACATATGCACCCAAAGCCGCAAGGCGCCTCGATTCGAACGGCACTTCGAAGATCGACGCTGGAAGCCGTTCCTGGCAGCGTTCGCGTCGCTCAGCCAGCACGAGCGATTGGCGTGGGAAAGCGCGGGCAAGCTCCCGCCGCGAACGTCAAATTTTTGCCTAATAAATTCGATTGTAATGGCTCTAAATACCGTGTATAATAAGCTGATGAAAATGAATGCACGACTATTCCTCGCAGCTCTCGACTCGCACACGGTGAATGGGGAAAGGAAATTATGCATTGCACAAGTTGGAACTAATAAATTATAAATATTTATAATTGGAGGGTTTGCAGTAATCAAGAGATTCGCACTCGTGTGAAATGTACACGCCAATAATACAGACGAACAAAATTAGTCCAAAATCTCGAAACAAGAACGATAAACAGCCGAAGGATTTTTATACCTTAAATTTCAATAATTACGAACTTTTTATTTAATTCAATAATTACGAAAATTCAATAACTACAGAATAATTACGACCGTTGTAACTAGGACATGATTTTAAAGTTCTTGGATTAAGATTTCTTGGGTTATTCGATTAGAAAATTGATAAACTGAATAGAAGTGGTTGAAGAAACTGTGAGAATTTCTTATTGTGTTCTATAATCGTGACATATTTAACAAGTAAACGAATTTTTATAGCATTGAATTATATGACATGTATTGATTATTAATATCAACAAAAAAATTTATCATTCGTAAAATAATATATGGAACATGTATGGTATAATTACAAGATTCGATTCTAATATTTCATATTTTATTAATAGTAAAAATTGCGAAATTACAATGTTTTAAATTAAACTTTTTAAATTATCCATTTTATCCCCAGAGTAAAGTCAATTCGGTGGCTGGTTCGTAAACGCCCAATAATCCGAACCCGCGCATATCTGATATGCGTACGAGGCAGGCAGAGAAGGAAAGACGAAAAGCAAATGATATGGGAAGGTACGAAGGAGCGCTAAATAAAGGGGGGAGGGAGAAGGACGAGGGACTCTGCGAACCCGGAGCTAAAGCACAGAGCCACGTACGCGTAACGAAAATAGAAAGAGATAGAGACAGAATGAGAGAGATGGATAGGAAGGAGGAATTTACGGAGGATGAGAGGGCGAGGAGCAGGGACTGCTGGGAGAGAAAAAGGCACATGGTGCAGGAAAAGAGAGAGAGAGAGAGCGAGAGAGTAAACGACATGAGGCATGGAGAAAAGGCAAATGAACGAGTCGTTCCATGAAAAGAACTCGTACAGAATCCGAGAAACCCCATACGCGTGGCCACCGCGACACGAGCCGACCACCGACTAATTGGAATTCGTCCGTGGCAGTCGAAGCAAGCCTTTCTATAATTGAGACGCGGCCGGGGCGCCGGCAAAAAATCTAAAAGGGAAGAGGATACGCCCGTGCCGCCTCCGCTCCCGCAGAGGAAAATTTCATCATTGCCGCCCAGAAGGAGGCGTTGGCCGCTGGCCATCCGCCGCGCCTGCCCCGAGAGAGAGGGCGAGAGAAAGATAGAGAAGCGCGGCAGCTTCGAGACGACTGCTGCCGGCGCGCTGGCGCAAAAAAGCCGACGTCTCGCGTTACGCCTGCCTCCCCTCCCTCTGCCCCCTTGACCGCGGCAAATCGGGTCTGCAACTCGATTCCGATCTCGAATCCGCGGTTTTTCCTTACACGCGTCCGCGAAAACTGCGCGCCTCCTCGAGCGGCACCGGCGTCGCCACCCACTCTCCTCCGACTCTTTGCCACCTTCCTCGCACCCTCGTACGAGGATCTCCGAGGTGCCTGTTTGTCCACGCAAAATTTACCCACCCGGCTCCCCTCGCTCCGCGCTATACGCCGTGGTCGTAGCTTCGAGCCCGGCCGCGGAAATCCTTTATATTTGCGTTCCCTTTTCCTTTTCCTTTCCGTGCCGGTGCGCATTCCCCCGAACACAGAATTCACGTACGTGCGCGGGGAACGCGAGAGGCGTAATTGTAAAATTAATTAAGAGACCGGGAAAATAATTAATTTTTCTAATAAGTCTTGCCCGCTCTCTGTTATATTTTCTCCGCTCGTGCAGCCCGGCGGCGAGGCGCGGCGCCCGAGGGTAGAAATAATTTCATAAGGGTTGCCGTGGGGCGGAGGGGCGAGGTGGAGGGTGCCGGAGGCTCCAGGAGCTCGAAAGGTTGCTCGGGCTTGAGAGCCCCGCGTCTGCGTTCGTGAAAACTGAACGTGGCTGACCGGCGCGCCGCCGCAACGAAGCACCGCGCGCACGAGCGCCCGTTCTCGCCCAGAGGCCGGGGCCGCGCCTTACCCATCGCTCCACAGACCGGCTCCTCCCTAGAATCAACCGCGCGTTTCGACGCTTGCACGTCCCCCGCGAAGGATTTACGGCGCCGATCGGGCGCGCGATACTCGCCCAACGCCCGAAGAATATTAATGCGACCAAGACGAATCTGGAAAGAGCCGCGTTAATTTACGAGGGGGTCCGGCGGGGGCGCGCGAATTCATGAAAATGAGAAAAATCGGGACGGCCGAGAGCGAACCGAGACGTACGCGCCGCGCGGGGCGGCGGAGGGGGAGATTTTACGCGCCGCGTGCGGCTGGGCTGGGTGGGCGCGCGGCGGTCAGGAGGCGAAAGAGCGCGGCGACGTTTGGTCGGCCCGAGAGCATAAAGGCTTTCGAGAAATTAATTCCGGCTACGTCTCGGCGCGGAGCTCCGCGGGCGTCGCGCAGGTGGCCGCCGTCGCCCGCGTTTTATTATTGAACGGGCCGGCTCTCCTTCCTCGAGGCTCGGAATCAGCACAGCCAATTGGTTTATTATAATTTCATTCTGTTTTCATTACCCGGCTTAATTTGCTCCCTCGGTCCGCGCGGCGAGTACTCCCGCCCCCCTCTCCCGACCCCCGCCCAGCTCTGCGTCTCCCTCTATAATCCGGACAGGTCGCGTGGAGGGATTTTCCACGGCGGCGCATCCTCGGACGCGCTCCTCCGGTCTGCACCCGGCGGGGAGGGAGCCCGCGAAGATTCGTTAGCGAAGCTCGTCCAAGGATAATCATCTGGATAATTTCACGATCGAGAGCCTTCCGATTTACCCCCCCCCTCCCGGCGCGTTCTTGATTCCGGGGATCCCTGCCGCTCTCGCGCGTGTTCTCCTCGTTTTTTCGTCCGAAGCCTCCCGCCACCCCCGGCCGTCGCTCCTAACGTCGTTACGCCCGAAGCGCGCCGTCGCTGCTGTGATTTTCGACTCGGGCGCCGGCGGAGGGGTTCGGGCGCGGGAGGGGAGGGGGGTCGCGACGAGCGGCGAGCCCTTTTGATTGACTGTTTGAACGATTTTTACCGGGGCGCGGGAGCGCCCGTCGGCCTGACATTGATTATCGCTTATTGAATTTGCCCTCCCGCGAGCCGGCGGCGCGCCCCTGTCCAAAGGGGTCTGTCTTGGATGCGATCGACGGCGCCGCCGACGCCCTCCCGGCCCGGCGCGAACGGCGCACCGACACTTTGAATACTTTAGGGGCCGAATTTCAAACTCCGAATTTTCGACCCCCGCCCTCCCCCCCCCATCCCGGTCGCGCGGCTACGTTCGCCGGGAGCCTCCGATATGAACGCGTTACGCCGACTGGCAAATGCGAGTCGAGCGCTCTTTCAACCCTCCGTTGTATCTCTTCTAATTGCGTTACAATACGAGAAAAGTTTACGTTTGCGTTACATCGCGCCGAGACCGACGTCGATTCGCGCTTTCTTTTTGAATAATCACTCGTCAATGTCCGTAGTCGGAATGATTAGACATGTTCCCCTCTACTCAGCTAGTGATGCATTATATTTTTACGTAGATTGCTCGAATTGTCTTTCCATAAGTAAATCTGTTTTTGTAAAGCGTATATCCACGGTGAGATTAGATTAAAGTTTCACAAATAAATAGTAATGTTTGAAACGCACATCCTTTTTAAATCCATTAGGTTAATTGATTCAATTAACTCGCTTCTCAAAAATTATAGGAAAATGTATAAAATAAGTTCAAATTTTTTTTGTATTATAGGGAACAAATGAACTTTATAGTTTCGAACTCGTTCATCCCATCGATTTGCTCCAATATTTTAGCCTTTTGAACACTTCAACCGTTCAAGTTTATGGAATTGATCCTACATTACGTACGAACAGAAGGTATCGCACACCGCTATGTAAAACATTTTCAACATCGTCTTGTATTTGTTTTCTGATTATAATTTAATGTTTTAATAGACTTTTTTGAATTTCAATACTTTTTCTCGAAATAACCTGAATTACATTATTATTATTATATAAGATCACTATATACTGAAATTATATACTTTAAATGTTTTAAATTTTTAGTCTTTAAGGAATTGGTTTTTATGGATTACTTTAATCGGAAAATAGTGCTCGTTTTACATTCTCAATTCTGGAACGGCATCAAGTACATTGAATTTTCCATTCAATTTTCTCGCAGAGGCCAAAAGTGATAATAATTCAAGAGATATGGCATTCTTTACAATACCAATCGAGACAGAAAAGCGCAGAGCCGGGGCAAGGGTGAAAAATCGTGCTCATTCCGGGACGATAGGCAAAAGTTTCTCGTTTCGAGCGCCACTACGGCGAATGTATCCCATTCCGGGCGTCTTTTCGCAAAATAGATTCCCTCGCTCCATCTCTCTCGATGCACTCGGAGCGGGTTATTCCCCGGAGCGGGATGCTCTATGGGCTTGGGTCCGTGTGTTGGTGCGGCGGGAGGGCGGAGTTGAATATAACGCGCGTCCGCCCCGCCGAGAAATATTTCGCCCCGGGCAGGGAGCCCGAGACGTCCGTGTCTCGCGAGCGCGCGTTTATGCTTACATGGCTCATCCGCGGCGGGCCCGCGCGATACTTCGCCGCTGAATTATTGAGACGACGCCCGGGCTCGGACGCGGATATCCAGCTGCCGCTGGCTCCGGCTCTGGCGCCTGCATCGCTCGCGGCTGCGAATCAAAAATTCCGCCATTCCATCTGCGTCCGCGCTAACCCCGGCCCCGGCCGAATGGGAGCTCGCGAATTTTTAAAACCGTACGCGCGCGCGCCAGTTCGGGACCCGGGGGCCTCGCGGGGCCAGCCGACCCGGCAGCCGGCGCAGTTCTAGAGAACAGGGACAATCGATCTTGAGAATTGATCGTGTCGAATTCGAGGATCAGCGCTCGGCGCGATTATGATGGAAACGTAGCTAACGGCGTTATGGTGCGAGGGACGGAACGCGAGAGTCGGCGCGTATCCGCTTTCCGCAGGGTCGGGTAAAACGACGATATTCTAAAAAGTGGGGGGAATCATCGGCGCCGGACGCGGGGGGGGAAGGGGAGACGGGGGGAGCGGCGTGGCTCGCCGAAGAAAACTCGGAGAGGGCGTCGGTGCGATCTAATATTTACAAACGAGCTTTGGCCGAGCGAGACAGGAGGCTCTCGCGAGTATACCCGCGGCGGCCGGTGGCGAGCGGCCGCGCGGTCCAGTTCAGCCCCGAACTCTCCGCGCTCCCGAAATCTCATCGGCCCAAATGGCACATCAACATCCATTATTAAGCGGCCCAGGAATATTAATGATACAGTTACCGTATTCCAGAAGCTAAATTAGCGCAGATTATTACGAGTGAGCCTCTGCGCTCGCTCTCTTTCTCGTTCCCCCCGGCGTTACGTCCCTCCCGCCCCCTCTACCCGCCCCCACGCCCTCCGGCCCACTCCGCGCTTTGTTTTTGCCGAGCTTTTCCGCCCCGCGCTCGTCCTCCCCTGACCACCCCACGCGGCCGATTCTCCGCTTCCTCGCGTTTATTGGAACTCCTACATGTATATATATATATATATATATATATATATATATATATATATATATATATAATATAGAGCAATATATACAGATATATGCAGACACGTATCTACAGATATTGCAGGTCTCGGAACGCGAGTCGGGGCAAATTTTGAAAAAGCTCCCGCTCGCCGAGATCGAGGAGGTGCAGTGAGTTATGTAAACTGCAATTTGGCCGTCTAGACGGCAGCGAGAACGGGACTGAGGAAAATTCCAAACCCTATTGAGCGTCCCCGGGGAGCGAGCGAGCGAGCCCGCTTCCAAGTCCAATCTCGATCCCTGCCTCTGCAATCGCGCGCGCGCGCGCGCGACGACGTCGAGGTCGAGGACGAGGACGACGGCGACGACGATGGGGACGACGACGGGGAGGAGAGGATATCGGAGAAGCTGCGGCGGTACATCACGTTTATGGGTCGTCGCAGAGGTCCGCCACCGGCTTTTCAATAAACTAGCCCGCCCTTCCGGTTCCCCGTGGGTCGTTTTACAAGGCCTTCCTTAAAACATCATTTCCATATTTCTCCCGTACAAGTGACTCAATTTTCTCGCGCTACGTCCTTCACAAATCGAATACGGGATACGCCTCAACTGATTGATAGACCCGATGTTATTCAATTTTCAACGAAATCCTATGGAAGATCTAAATTATGGGGATCCATTTATAAAGGAAAGTAAAGTTTGGCATTTATCGTTCAAATAATGCATAATCAAATTTGAAAGTTTCGACAATATGTTTAAAATTTAATGTAAACTTTCCTCGACTATAACTTTATGATGGACTAAATAATAGCTAGTCCCATTTTTATGATGAAATATACATACGATTTTATCTAATAGATTGACCAGTAGCATTGCCCTATAAAATGAAAGATTTAAAAATAAATTTTCTTCTTCAGGTGGTTAATTGTGTATCATACGTCAATTGATTTTTTATTCAAAACTAATTATCAATAACTCTCTCTAAATTAACATCCACGATTATGTATGAAGAAACAAGCACCAGGTAATTTCGATAAAGGTAGTTTCACAGACTATCAAAATCCAGGGTCTAGATAATCACAACAGGGTCCGGACTACGACATTTCCAGGGCCGTACGCCGCTTAATAAGTGATTATCGCTAGACCTGCACCAAGATGGAATAGTCGCGCTGCTCGAGATACCGACGGGGGCTTGCAACGCCCACGGATATCTCACGCACCGTGCGTCCAAAGGGCGGCTAGAGTCCTCGATATCTTCCGCACGCCGAGGAAGCGGGAACGTCGCGCCACCGCTGCCGTACAGATTTATTTGGTGGGGGACCCAGGGGGAGGGACGCCAGTCCCCTGCCGCCCTCTCGCTCTCTTTTTCCCTTTCCTTCTTCTTCGCGTCGAGCGACGCGGCCGCCGCCGCCGCCGCCGCCGGGCTTTTATTGACCCTTTTATACGTCTATTTGTTATGCCGCGGCCCTTTGTGCTCGGGCGAGGCGACCCGGCACTTGCTCCCCCGCCCCCGCGCAACGACCCACCTCGCGCTCCCCAGGCTATATTTGACCAGTATTATAAAAATCAACCGACCGATTTCCTTCATGAAATATAGCCCCCCGAGCGTAGCCTGAATATTTTATCACTGTCCACGAGAGAGGGAGAGTCCCTCCCTGTTGCCCCTACCCTGGGAGCGTTACTCCTTGCCGGCTCGGAGCCCCTTTTTGTCCGGGGACTATTCTTCCGCTCCCTGAATGCCTAACTCTCGTCTATAGGAGAGAGAAAGAGGCTCTTTAAAAAGCTATTGCAGCGACGGGAGATCGGATCCTTTTCAAGATTCGGCTCTACGCCTCCGGAATAAATTTATCCTTTATTGAAACTCTCTTTTCCCGCTTCGTTTCGCCGATGATTTCTTTTTTTTCTTTCTTTTCAGGCCTCGATAAAGTTACTCGAGTCGAACTCTCCCTCTCCTCTCCTCAATTCGTCCGAGAGCAATACGTTGGAAAATTAGCGATCTCGAGAAGATCAGCCCGCGGCCTCGCATCTATTCTAATAACGGCGGGAGACTCGAGGCGCGCACGATTGCGGGGACAGCGGCGCTGTCGCTAATTGTCCATCTATATCCGCTCTATACGCGTGCACGGGCACGCGCGCGTATCAATGCTTCCACCCCCCACCCCCACCCCCCTCGGTGCACGCGGGCCGCGTATGCGCAACATTGTATGGGGACGCTACGCTCCTTCCCCCTCGCCCCCTCCGTCTGCGCCCCATCCTCTCCCGCCTCCTGGAGCCTGGGCGGCGGAAGAGACGGCGAGTTCGCTCGCGCTCTATAATAATCCGAGGAGCGGAGGAGCAGGAGCGCCTGCATTCCTAATAATGAAGACAACGATAAATCAACAGGGCTGAATGCGTCTGTGCGGATGCGCGCCGAATACTCTATATGCATAATATCGCGACATTATGTATCCTTAGACGAGACCCGGTGGAATTCGCCGGGGGAGACGGCGGACTGGTCGAGGAGCCAGTCGCCACTCGATACTGACCTGCCCTCTAGTCTCGGCTCTATGGCTCCGTTATACAGAGGTAATAGATGGGGATATCTAATCAAGCGTCCGTGCTTATTATTTGACAGAACCAGCAAGCTCTGCAATTGTTAGATGCGGTAGAGTTGGCCGGAGTTTTACAGAATTTTGTTTGAACGAGTGTTGTTGCGAGTTCTGACGAGAATGTTGTGAGTAGCTCAGACTGTAATCAATAAATGGTTCCATTACAATCTTTATTCAACATATATTAAAGAAAATTTTTCTATGTTATCTTGTTGCAGGGTGAAGCGAGAAAATGTCAAAAAAGAACACCATCAGAAAATACACCTTATTTGAAAAAAACGCTTATTTGAATTAAAAATCTTTCTATGGGCAATATTGCACCGCCATCCATATCACGCCACTCTGGCTTCTTGTATATTGGTCTTCAATCTTTATTCGATCTTTAAAATATGCTGACAACCAAAACTACAGAAATAAGAGAAAGCAGAATAAAATTAATGCGCGAAGTATTTATTTTATTCCAATACATTCTTTATTTTTACTTTTCTTAAAAAAATTAATTATTAATAATGTTATCATCGATCTGTTCTTTATACGTAATCGTGAAAGCAGTATACAGGAGTTTTCATGAATTTATATAGATATATAGGTACAGGTATAGTATTTAATATCAATATTCAATAAAGTGTAAACGTAATCTTAATTTACCATTCATTAATATAAATTTACTTTTATTCACTTATTGAAATATTTTTCTTTTCAAGACTGTAATTGAGAAATAACCCTCTGAGTAATAATAGAAAAAAATAATTAAGATGCGAGCACGCGAGATTATATGACGAATCAATCTCTCGTCACGTAAAATGAAAATTCCACCTTTGATGGATTAGGGAAAAAGACAGCTGGGCGGTAATTCCATAAAACGTGACAGCGAGCAGCCGCGTCAGCAGTGAGTAAATTTGCGAGCGAGAAAGAGAGGGCAGGGGGAGGAGAGAGAGATAGGGGTGGCGTTGGGGTGGATAGGGGAAAGAGGTGGCGAGAGGGGGTGAGAGGGGGCGAGAGGTTAGGAGGGAGGGCAAAACAGTCGGCTCATCGGGGGCAATGACGGATCGCGTTTTCACGATGATTGGTTGCTCAATACCGGTCGAGCCCGGCCAGAACATTTGTTCGACGTGGTGGCTCGTGACGTTGACCATCGATCGGAGAATACGTATACCGCCCCCTCCCCCGTTCCGCGCCGAACTGCACCCTTTGCACGAGCATTAGCCCGGGAGCGAGCCAGCGCTATAACCGCCCCCCTCCCCTGCCGATCCGCCTATATCCGTATACCCGTCCGTCCATCGAGGCCCCGGGGGCCGCCGACCGATGATCCGTCATCCACCGGCCGATGCACCCTTCGCACGCAATGGCAAATCAATCGGTATATATATATATATATATATATATATATATACATATATGTGTGTTTGCGTGTGTATGTGTGTGTGTGTATGCCTACGACCTACGACCCCCCTGGTAGCCTTCGGACGATATATATTGTCACGCGATGAAGCAAAGTCAGCTGTCGATTTACAGTTCACTCGCGGAACTTTATGTTCTTCGTCGCTGCCAAACGAAGACGTGGGCACGTGGCGATTAAATTGTCAATCAGCACCTAGAATGTCAAATTTTTTTTTAAATTGTCAAACTCGTTCCTTTTTTAATTTCTCGTATTATGTGACTAACTGGAGAATGAACTTTTCATATATTGTTTAACCTTTTCATTGTCATAAAGGAGATTAAATAAATTTTTTTAACTAAACTAACTTTTTTATTGGCCGATTTATTGCAAAGTACATTGTTATAATTTGATTAGGTATACGGGCACAATATAGAATGAAGCACGATACTATTAGAATCGAATGTCTTGAAATTACTGTCCAGTCTCGATTAAATTGGCATTGAGCATTCGTGCTGTTTTCGATAAGTATACGAAAGGCAATCCGTATTGAATAAACGACGGGTAACATCATATCGGCAGCAGGGTCACGCGACGCGCTTTTTCCGTGTCGACAGGGGATCTGTCATCCGGTGCACGTTCTCTATTTCTCTCTCTCTCTCTCTCTCTCTCGAACTCTCCCGTCTCTCTATCGGCTTATTTTTCTCCTTCTTCTTCTTCTTCCCCTGCCCGTGCAGTTTCGCGGATACGCTTTCGCGAAGGAATACGAACTTCAGGATGTGGCGGCCGGTGCGGCGCGGTGCGCCGAAGAGAGACGGCGAAATCCGGTGTACGCGTCTATGTATGTCTGTATAAGAAGTCAAAAGACAACGGGGACGAACGCTGACCCGGCGCGAGCCTATACTGGAGAAAGAAGAGATCCGTTACGCCAGCGCGTGCCTGTAGAGCTCGGAAAGCAAAGAGAGTCAGAAGCGCCGAGCGTCGAACAGGTGGATATCGCGGTTACATCGCGGCCCTCTTTCCCGCCTGCGCCGCCTCCTCCTCTGTCACGGCGGATTGTTTTACTCTTTGATCGTAATACACGATGGGCTTTGCTGAGAGGCGCGCGCCACCGAAGAAGAAAAGCTTTGTCGCGCCGCATACGCGTACGCGCCGCATATATACGCCTCCCGATCCACTTTTATGCCGAGAGAGACAGACCCCTCCGTCCCCCGGCCCCCGGCCCCGCGCCGCCCAGCCATTCCCGGCCGTTTCGCCGCTCGCGCCGATGCCCCGGCTTTTAGCGGGACGAAGGGCCGCTTCGGTAATTCCTCGCCTACGCGCATCGTCCGCCTGTATGCGCGCGTACTATCCATTTCCAGAGCGGCTGCGTCGTCCGTAGGCACGAGCGCGCGCGTTCTCTACTTTGCTGCCGGCTGTTACAGTGTATCCGCTGACAGAGAGATCAAATGCCCCGGCGACTCCGTTGCGGCATCGCCGCCCGCCACGCGACTCGTTTTTTTTTTTTTTTTTTTCATCTTTTTCTTTCGATTTTTTCCCTCGCGCGAGAACTCGAGTGAGCGACGTACGCGGAATCGCCGTTGCTTTTTGTTCCTTTTCGTGCGAAGATCGCGCACGGCCGTTCGAGACCGAGCAAAAAGTATCGAACTCCGGAGCCGGGCCGTCGAGATGGATGAGTCATCGAATCAAGATCGAAATTTCGACTCGATGGCAAACACGCATAAATAATAGCGGATCTAAAATAGAAGTTCGTTTAAAAGCCATTGAGAGACGAGGAATAGAGAGAGAGAGAGAGAGAGAGAGAGAGAGAGAGAGATAGAGCGGGAGAGAGTACGTCGAACAAGCGAGCGCCCGTCAACTCGTAGTATATAATTTATATTATGAACTGACACGTTATAATGATCGGTTTTCGATTGGCTCCTGTTAGCCTCGAGTTCGACATCTCCTCTATCTTTCCTCTCCTGCTCTCTCTCTCTCTCTCTCTCTCTATCTCTCTATCTCTCTCCATCTCTCAGTCTCTCTATCTCTTTCGAGGAGCGTCGTCATCCTCGAAATCACAATTTAATAATACCATATCTAACGACGTAACGCGCCAACCGCGTGCCCAATGCGTCACCATATTCGCGACTAATGGGAATACGAGGTAACGGCAATGGGTACGCCATCTCCGCCCCGTTCCCTCTTCGCCTACCTTCCTCTCGCTCTCGTATACACTCCCTCCCTCCCTCCCTCCCTCCTCTCGCTCCACCTCTCTCACTCTCTCTATCTCTGTCTACTGCGAGCTTTCTCTTAGTGTCTCTCGTATGGACGAAGTCCCGCGTCCTTATCATCGATGCGATCAATCCCACTCAATTAGACTGATCATTGATTATTGCCTCGGAATCTGTTGTTCGGGCTTCACGTGACAAATATCGTGCTGAGATTTTGCCTCGTAAAGGGAATATGCTGCGAACAGTTCCCCCATCGTTGCCAACTGTAGCTTGTAATATTCCAGAAAATAACTCAAGCCTAACGCAGATCCCATTGGCTATTCATTATAATTATAGATAGATTTGAACGCATATTTGACTAATACAAGAAAATTAATTTTATCGGTATCAATAAATTAATACAGAAGAGATAATTATAGATATAAAAAGTCTGCATGTTACATGCATTATTTTAAATCTATTCTCCCATAGCTACTTTTTTAAATTATACAAAGATAAAGGATTAATAAAAGAGCATTTATACATTCTTTGTTTGTGAAATTGCGATCATTTTATCAATATCTTCTATCTAATTTGCGAGAATTTTTTAAGATAATAATACTCTTTCGAACCCTAAATGTTTTTACCATCGGCACTGATGATTTTATTCAATATTCATTGTTATCTTCCTTTTTTATTTATTAAAAATAACAGTTAATAGAAGGAATTTTTTTAACGATACAATGCACTGCGACAAAGAACATACATCTTACCGACCACATGAGATAGGATCAAATATATTAATTTCCGAAGTAACGTCCATTTAATCCATCTTTATTTATCGTAAAAAAGCGGAAGAGTGAAAAGCGAAGTGAAAAAGGAAAATAAGAGCGGAAAGGAGGAGAGAGAGAGAGAGAGAGAGACAGAGAGCCAGGCAAAAATTGAAAAGGTAATCTTTGCCTTAAAGCCAATTAAGCGAAAGAGTAAGCACGTCGGATTAAGGGAAGGACGGGAGGGAAAAGGGAGAGCGAGAGGGTGAGATAGAGAGCGAAAGAGTAGTGGCTGTTGAATCGGCGAGATGACGTGAATTTAATTATCGAACCGTCCCATCGTATACGCATACTGGCATCTGCTGCTCCCGTTCCGACGCGCCCGAGAGCCGACTGGCTATGTGTACACATATAGGCATTCGAAGGCTCGAGTGCAGCGGCACGGAGGACTCGCGCGCATATAACGTATCGGAATCGCCCGCGTTCGGCTTTCCGTGAGAGCGACGGAGAGAGAGAGAGAGAGAGAGAGAGAGAGAGCGAGAAGGGGGAGGGGAGGGGACTTTTAATAAAAGCCCATTGCCGCAAGTGGAAAATCCGATAGAGCCGAAGGGGGTGCGATGCGTGCAAATATTTTCACGTTTCTTCTCGTTCGCCTTTTTTCTGCACCCCGGCTGACCTTTTTTTCCTCTTTATTTTTATTTTTATTATTTTTTTTTTACTTTTCGCCGATCGCCAACGTTCGCGCGCTCGAGCTCTCGAGTGCAGGCCGCGTATCGGTTTTGCAGTGTGTGCTAATACCCTTTGATAACCAATTTACGGGCGCCGAGCGTCGAGCGGGCGAGCTCTCGGGGGCGTCGCTCCTCTGGCGGCGATATTTCACTTTGCGCGTATACAGAGCGTCGCGCGGCTATTACGCGCGCTTTCTTTTAATGGGCGAATATCGTTCTCGGCCTTTATCCCCGTATCGCATTTTCGTCAATATACACGAATGTTGTTGTTCTTCCGTATTACGGACAAGTATGCGCTTCCGATTTAATTCGTCGGAAAGCAAAGGAAATCAGGCGCGTTAATAAATCCGTACGGGCTGTATTTTATATGAATTTCTATTGAAAATCGATAAAATTAAAATTGAAAACGTTTAGAATTGGCTTGGGATCGTTCGTTACAAGTAAAATTGTTAAATTTTTTACTTAAAAAATTTGAACTGGAAATCATAGACACTATTTAATATATAGAGAAATTGGATTAATTATAATTTTATTATTTGATATATTTAGAAATTATAATTTTCTAAAAAGAAATATTTGTAAAGGCAAACAAAAATATTTAGTTTTAGTATTAAATGTGTTGAAGATGTACTGACCTTGCATAAGTAGTAACAGGTGTGATAAGTAAGACTCGTATAATTGTATGTAAGTTATCATTAATAAGTGTGTTTATGCCTACATATTAACCTTTCATGTTTTTAATAATTTATAATAATTTTTTATCTTACAACTCAACTTTTAATGTTCTTACTATCCATTGAATTTGTTTTAAATAGCTAAAAACAAATTTTATTTTTGTCTCAACGATTGGAGTAACTTTATTATTTTGACCTCTTTTCAAGACGAACTTTAGCAATTTATTATACATAAATCAGATTTTATACGAAGACAATTTCAAAGCCAAATACTATAGTTAGTTACAAGGTAGCAAAGACTTAAATTTGAAATAGTTAATCAAGCCATGAGTGAGTTATGTGGAACGAATACAATCATTTACTAATATATGTGACATCAATACATGAACAACGCCATTAGAACTCGTAAATGCCAAATTGAAACAGACAGTTCATGTTAAAAGACTTCTAAGAATAGAAGAGAATCTTACAAAAATATATACATATAATATTAATAAATAAACTCTAATTTTTATCGAATATCTAATTTTAATTTTATTATAATTGCATCTATTTAAACTATTAATTTGAGACATGGATTAGTTCACAAAACTTTCATTTCGTAATTTTTTATTAGATAATTTTAATTAAATATCTGTATATTGTGAAAAACTCATGCGTGCATACCTATGATGTCGCGAAATTAATTACTCCAGAAAATAATTCCTTCGAGTTTTAAAGTTTTATGAGTAGTTTTTCTTTAAATATAAAAAAATATGTCTCAAATAAAATAAATAGAGAAATAATAAATGTAAGGTGTTAACTGCATTGAAAGCTGTCTAAATCAAATCGACAGTATTTAAAACGGATAGACCGTGATTCGGAGAGGTTCGATTAGCGCTCACCTGACTTCTCCACCTCTCGACCGTAGTGCCGTCAATCGGATCCGCCAACATGGGTATCACTTACATGCAAATCCGCAGCTGAAATCCCTCGCACGGCTGCAGGATGGGGGAAGAGAGATAGACGGGCATGCCTCTACACTGGAAACGTGTGCGGAGAGAGCGACAGAAAGAGAGGGGCAGATAGAGCTGATCAGCATCGGCGATGTCGAGGGGAGGACGAAGCATCGGAGAGAGCAGGAAGCCGATAACCGCAGGCCGAGACCGGTGAAAACAAGGTAAAAAAAAAATCTGCGTAAACGAGAGCAGAAAGAGCGGGAGGAAAAACAGGGTGAGTGTTATGGGGGGGGGAGAGTCGGTGAGGGAGACAGACGCGAAATGGGAAGAGGAAGCGAGAGAAGCGCGGAGGACGAAGTGCCGGAGGTAGAGAGGCGCGATGTATTAATTACCAGTATTGATGTCCATTTGCAGTGAATTGATGTGTGGTCGGCGTTGCATCGCCCGCTCGGACATTCTGCAGTTTCACGCACAACACGCGACCGTGGCGTATGGATGGGGTGGACCGGGATTGGGGGGGGGGTGGGGAGGACGAGAAGGGGTGAGGGAGGGCGCGCGTACGCGCGGGCGAGATCGAAAGCAAAGGGGAGCCGATGTGCGAGCCCAGATTGCATCGGAACGAGAGGAGGGTGGGAGACGGAGCGGGCCGGCTGCGCGCTTGCAAATATATATATATATATATACACATGTATATATGCGCCCGCGCCTCCGGCACATACATACATATCGCGATGATCCCCCGCGTCGAATGGATTCCCTTCGATTCGACGCGTCCGTCCGCCAGCTGTTCCGCCGTCCGAGCCGCGCTGCTGCTGCTGCTGCTGCTCTCGATGTATTAAGCACTCGGCATCGCTCGACGGGGTTGGGGGAGGGGAAGGCGGGCATCTCGTTCGACGCCCCGTCACGGGAAATGCGGCCACTTGGATTCGATAGCAGGCGCGCGTCCGATGCGGTTGCCACGGCCGTTTTTCACTTTCCTCTTCGTTACCCATGTATTGCGCACTCTATATATATATGCACATGCCAATTCTATCGAGAACGGGAGGAGGTTTTCGAGAGTTCGTTAATGGATCGACTATTTCAGCTTCTATTAAAGCATATATTTGATAAACGTAGATTCCCCAGTAAGTCTTTTTATTTAGAGAGATGCCAACATCTGCGCGTAACATCGATTCAATAAATTTATTAAAATTAATTTATTAAAAAAGTTGATTGAGAGTATTTCCAATGTAGAAGTATTATTATTATGACGATAACAAGTCGTCACTAGCATTGATATATGAACATGTGCTCAAAAAAATATCTTATCCTAAAACTTAAAATTTGCTTTTATATGTAAATATACAATTTTTTCTCTCGGCATACTATCAAAATGGCATATAACTGCTTGAATCGATCTTCTTATCTTTTAAAGTAATTTTCTCTTATATTACACAATCAAAAGATATATAAAATGCATCTTATTTTCTCAATTCTCTCTATTTTCAAAATTCTCTTTAGTTATCAATAATAACACTGTGATAATCCTAATAAAATCGAAAAAAGTAAGTTAAGTAAGTTATTTTTTTTAATTTATCAATACCGATTAAAGCAGATTTCCATAGTGACTTTTCGATAAAGTCACGACTCTGCACGTTAAAGGAAATTTTTCGCTTTTGGATAAAATATTTTTATAAGCTTCTATTTATATAATTAATGCTATCGGCAACATAATTTCGTAAATTGATGATTCATCAAAGGCTTGGTGATTCGTAATACAGATGGTAATCTATTTTCAGAATTGCTCGATCATCCAAACAGCTGTCCCTATTCTTTTATATAAATTATCCAAGTGCCGAAGTTTTGTTCTTTTACTAACAGTTTTTATGAATTAATTTCGATTTAACTATAATCAAAACCTCAGATATTTTACCTCATTCAAACTACGAATAGAGAAGATTTCAACTAAAGATTTCAAGCAGTACAACGCTAAGGATGCATTGGCTTATTGCAAATGATCTTCATTGCAAATTTATTATTTAAGTATTTACTAGAAATTGAAATTGAGATCGTATTAGTTTCAGATATCGACATATTTATAATAATAAGGATTTTTTCGGTAAATTGGTTTTGTTTTTAAATACTAGTACAGATAAATACTAAGAGTAGCGAGCAAAGTTCAATCGAAATTTCGGATCAGAAACAGAAAATTGACGCTGGAATAGACACGGGGCACTGCCCGGATAAGAAGATGACCGATGGCAAGGATGACGTAGGAGAGGAGGGTGACGAGACGACGGAGGTCTCGCATCGGGTAGATGGTAAGGGCGAGGGGAGGGCTAAGAGGAAGATAGTGGCGCACCGCGATGCACAAACGGCCGTTAAGATTTATGGGCAGCTAGGCACGGTCCCAGGGTCTTTAGCCGCTTATTAGCATGCGGTATATCACGATGAGAGCGGAGTACCGCGCGGAGGCGGCGGCGGCGGCTCGGTCCGCGGACAATAATTAGATAGATACTAGATGCGACGTAGCAGCGGCGACGGAGGAGCTCCAAATTGTATGAGCGAAGGCATCCGTCTATACAATGTGTCGGGCGGGAGCAGAACGAGGGGGGGGGGCAGGAGCGAGCCCCAGAACGATAGGTGAGCCGAGGTGGCAGCCGCCGCCGCCCACTAACCCTAACGCAGCTGCACCCTGACCTGCATACGCGCTCTGCCGCGCAGTTACATGCAAATCCAGAGGGGGGCCCTCTGTGCAGAATACCTCCTCCCCGTGTCCGAACCCCTTGTCTTCCAGCGGCGGATAAACAACGACGATTGATTCCCCCATCGGAAAGTCCGTGACGCTGGCGTGATAATATTCACAAAACGTCGAATATTATTGTAGCACGCGCGGTCGTCGACGCGATAATGAACTTTCTGCGGGAGAGGCGCCGAAGCCAGGCTCGCCGGATCCCAGCAAAGATTTATGATAATGGCTCGGACGCGTGATGGACAAGTTCCCAGGGAGGCCGTGATGCGGTCGTTGCAATATTCGGTCGAGGGCGTAGGGTGCGGCGGGTCGGCGGGGGGGGGTGGAGGGGGTTGGGGGGCTGGGGGCGAAAGGGGTTGATCTCTGTCTAGGCCGATGAAACGCTTCCGCGGAAAATCAGAGACAGTTCCGCGCCGATGGGGGCTGCAGCGGCGCGCGCGCGGGTATCTTACCGCAATGACGTGCGGTCGAATTGCTCCGACGAAATGACGGATCCTGCCGGTGGCATTCGATATCATGTTTCGGGAATATCCCCGGATGTAGCACGCGAGAGCTCGGACGGCTCGAACGTTCCGCTCCCCCCCCCCTTTTGAAATCCTCCTACGCATAATTAATGTCTGCATGGCCGTCTTATTATTTCGCACTGACATGGATTTTGTTCAATAAATAATAGAAAGAAAGCAGCGTTCAATTTTGAATAAAAAAAATTCCACTTTTCTAATAGTCTTCTGTTATAATTTCTTAATCAACGAGGGTAATCAGACACAATGTCGTGATATTAACTTCATTTTGGACAAAAGAATGCAATGAATTATCAATACTCAAGATAGAAATGAAAAGGAAAAATAGTTAGATAGTGATAATAAAATGTAAAGATACGAAAATGGAAAAATAGAAAACTTCCTTCTAATGAAGTAAACCTTCCAGTATAAATCCCAAAAACGTATATATTTTTTATCAGTGACATCGTTTAAAAAAATAGAGTAGCTATATATGTAAAAAATATAAGTATATTAAGATGATATTGATTACTATTACTGTTATCATTGAAAGAAAAAAAACAATACATATTTAGACTATTTGCTTATGATAAATAATTTCTTAAATAAATTGATTATTTGGTTTTACATTACTGAAGATATAAAAAATAGTACTAAATTTTTCATTGAAGAATTACTTTCTCGAACTTCAAAATTACGAATAAAAATCTTCTTATATTTTTTCAAAAAGAAATTTCTCGGAATAATAGAACAGAATCAATATTGATTTTATATACGATAAAAAAATCTATTTGAAATCGATGACAATGTCTATTACGATCCATTACAATGACATTCCATAAAGTTTCTCATAGGCAGAACGGGCACAGGCCGCGGACGGAAATTGCCGCAAGGTCAATAAAACGATCAAACCATTAATTGATTTGATTGATCGCACATCCAGGGGCAGGATGACTCGCGCACATGTCGCGCACTCGTGCGGCTCGCTCGCCGGCTCCCCGCGAGGCGAGCATACAAGCCGTCAGCGGCGACGCGCAAACACGCCCGGTATCGCATTGGCCGCGCGCGACGCAGCTGCATACCGTGTGCACGCACACATTCGGACTCTCGGCCGAGGAGAAGCCGCGTCGAGCCGGCCGAAGAGGCCGGCGAAGGAGGAACGAGGCGCGCGTCAGGAGGAGGAGCAGAAGGAGCAACGGAAGGCAGAAGGGCGCGCGCGCATGTGTGTGCGCGCGCCTCCCCCACCTCCCCCCCCTTATCCCGGACTGTCGTTTGTCATCGGGGCTAATTTGCCAGGTTCTGAGATACGGTGACGTCTCTGACGCGGTCATTATTAAGATGCGAATTAGTAACAATTTGCGCCGGATTTAGCCTCTGGACCTGAGCTGTTTATGGCCGCGTCGGATTAGCCTTCCGGGACCTTCGCGCGTTAATCAATATTACCTTCACCCCCCCCCCTTTCCCCAGCTCGCGCGCTCGCGCCAGGCTGCTCCGCTGCGCGTCGGGCGGCGGTGGGTTCGGCGGATCCGGCGCCCTCCCCCTGCTCCTATCGAAGGATATCCAATAATCGCGACTTTCGCAACGGGATTACGTCCGATCCTCGCCCGAGCTCTTGGCCGAGCGTCGCGATCTATCTCGCCGGCGGCTCGCCACGTCGAAACGAGAGCCGCGACTTTAGCTCCGTTCGCGCGCGGCCACTTAACCGAATCTCTCGCCCCATCCCCTCTCAATGGTACGGCTCGAAATACTCCGAGAAATAATCCGGTGTATTGCTTCGATGTGCCCCTCGTTACTCGACGCCGGAAACGCGATGAGCGTCACATTGAATACCGCGATGAAGAACGACGCAAATTTGTTTCCCTAATATTTCTTGTATAAGACTAACTAATAAATAAATTGAAATTTATCTGCTGCGCTGAAAAAAAATTACTTTTAAATCGATTCTTTTGATTCACGCACTTATTCACTCGCAAGGAATAAATTTTTTCCATTAAGTCTTTTGATTTGTGCGAATCCAGTCAGTTTTAAATTAAAGACAAAGCATTCATTTAATAATAATTAATTATATCTCTAAATAAGTCAATCAATATAGTTTACATTTATTTATAGTTCTCAATAGTATCACTCCGATCCCATTATGTATAATAAAAAAAGGTTCGAAAAAAAGGATCCTTTTTGCGGGTTGGAATTTTCTAAAATCAAAACTTCTCTTAAAGAAATTTCGAATATTTAAATAATCCGTTTGGTTCTTATCTACCACCTTTAATAAGATAAAACAAAATTTTAAAAGTTTTATAGTTTTTCTATTCGTTAAAAAAATTTAGATACCCTGATGAGAAGTTTAGTAGATGAATATGTCAATATGTTAAAATATTATTAATGTCAAGGAAAAGGTGAAATTTTCAAATAATCAATAATTTTCTCAAGTATTGATAAATTATTGGATACATTTTTCAAATATTTATCATTTATAAATGATGACGTTTACGCATATATGCCACCATCGATAATAATTTCAAATGTTTATTCTACAAAAACTGGAAGGATGATAAACGAAATTCGTATAGCGATATAAAATAATACGGGAAGTAAAAGTTTCAATTGGTATTTCAGCATCGATGAGGAACGTAGATATCGAGCGAACGGAAAAATACGGCCGCGGTGGCAAGTTGGATTTGTTTCGGCGGAGAAAAAAAAAAGGCAGAAGGAACATCGGGTCGAAGGTGGCTCGAGCCGGTTCGCTGCCCGCTGCGGGAAGGCGGGCGAGAGGGGTGGCATTATATTGCGGCTTGTCTCGCTTCAGAAACTTTGCACTGTGGTCTCGGGCCCGAGCTCACCGACACGGGTTCGAAAGAGGGCGGCGCGCCCGGGAAAGAGACCGCGGGCGGTGGGCGGCCGAGGGGTGCGCGGGTGGCGAGGAAGGGCTGCTCGCTGGACCTCCGAATGCGCGACCATTCTTTACGACCGCCCCATGCGAAGATCGTGCCCGAGCGACGATGCGGGGGGCGGGGATGGGTGGCTCGCACCATCCGGGACGACGGGTCTGCGATTTTCCTCTATCTCGATTTGGTTCGCCCCGAAATTTCCCGATGCCCTGGCTTACGACGTATTTATGCGCGCATGTGAAACTTGAATAGTAGATCGCCTCGCCGCGAATTTCAATTCATATTTATTAATTTTACGAATACGACAATGATCTTCGCACGGAATCAATTATTAACAATTATTGCAGATTTTTAGATTAAAATTTGTATTTTGATATATATATCATTAGATAATTTTAATATTTATCTCACGACTTCTTGCGTGATAAAAAAGCAAAAGATTTTTGGAAAATTTCTCGTAGATCCTGCTAGATAGAAAAGCCTGAAAAAGCATTCTTCCAAGGTAGATTAAAAGCAGGAAGAAAATAAATCTTTCATAGCGAAAGGGCTATTGTAAATTTGTTGTGGTAGTGGATAATTAATCAAGGTGCTGTATTTAAATCGAGTCCGGGAATAATAAATTTTTGCAGAGGGTTGGGAGGGGAAGGGCAGGGTAGGAGAGGCATCGGAGCACCAAGAGGAGGAAGAGAAAGAGAGAGAGAGAGAGAGAGAGACAAGGCGAGAAGCACCGCTGGAAGACGAAAGTTGCGCTGAGCGAGGGAAGAAGCAAAGGGGCGAGCGTCCGCCGCGTGAAAGAGTCGACGGGCTTTCTCTCTCTCTCTCTCTCTCTCTCTCTCTCTTTCTCTTTTTCCCTCTCCTTCCCGGGGGGGTAGCGACGCCCGCGCCCTGCGCGTCGCACAATGCCGGACACCCTTCGTCGGCCGGCGCGGCGTCCGCGCTACACTGGACGCGCCATTGTCTAAGCTTTTGAATGGGGTCTTGCAAGATTTATTTCGTATATTTCACTTGCCGTTTCAATGGCGATAGCGCGCAAACATACGTTACCGCCGAGAGCGAACTTTGACGACTGACCTCTCCTCAATGTGTGCCCGGCATATCTTTGTGCGAGCCGCCGCGGCCCGCGGGAGTCCGCGCTCCCGAGACATTCGGCGGAATTGATGTGTTTGCCGTACAACCCCGCCGGGCAGCTTTAATAGGGAAATTTCATTATTTAAATTTTACGGGCCCTCCCTCCGCGAGCTCTAACTTCCGCGTTAAACCTCCCTTGCTAAATTAAATACCGTAAAAACATTCTCGGGCAGCTCCCTTTTGTTTATTATCTCAACTTAACGCGCGCGAATTTAAAAAGAAGACCGAGGATTTTTCGGATCTCCCGGAACGAGCATTGCCGGAGGCCTCGCCTCCTCGCGCGCGACGCGACATTTTCGCGCGCCCTCGCGACATTCCTTCGAGCGGAATTATCGGTGGCCGTGCTAAATTATCTAGCCGGCGTTACTGATGCTGGAAATTCAATCGGACCTTTTTTCCTCTACGCTTTATCCGCGAGGAGAGACGGGCGCCGCGTACGTGACGAATTTGAAAGGATGTAAATTTCATTAGCTTGGCTGTATCCGAGTAAAAAACGACAAATCGCCCATTCGTCTATGAAAAATGGGACGCATAAATATTTATGAGTCCCGGGGAAAAATATTAATGGGGATTTACGTGGCTTTGCCGCGGGAGCGCGCGGCCGGTGTATTGCGCGCTCGAAAGGGTCGAGTTTGAACAAGCCAACTTTTCTCCGATATTAGCCGCGCCCGCGCCGCCGATGGAAATATTATACGCTCGGTAAGCAGAGCAAATACGCTATCTAAAAAATTCTCATTTCGCTTTTAGCGCTCTACGTATGCATATATTAAGCGTTTGACCCAAAGAGAAGGAGTGAGGGAGGGGAGGGGGGTTGTGGGAGGGGCGCGGCCGTGTTTCCCATCAATTTGTATGTATATAGCGGCGACATTATTTAAGAGAGTTCGCAGAGCCCGAATTCTTCTGATTCATGGCCGTGTTGGCAATTATATGGAGAGAAAAAAATACCAATTATCCAAGATGAGGAATGCCAAAGGGCTCGAATGAGAATTAACGCGAACCAGGGGCGCGGGGCTCCAGGAGTCCTTGCGGGAGAGAACGAGTCGGAGCGCGCGCGCCGAAGAGCGGTATAATGTCCTTATCGCGGTCACAAATTAAAAATAATTATTTTTTAAGCCGAATCCTTAATCAAGAGTGAGAGAGAGAGAGAGAGAGAGAGAGGGAGCGCGGGAGATTCTTGAGTGGCAAGGGAAGCTAGCTATGGGGCTGCCTCCACGCCGAGCGCCGGCCGAGAAAACGCTCGCCATTATCCAGCCGATGAGATTCTTGTCAATGAGTTATTGGCGAGCTCTTGTACCGATGTAGCGAAGGAGCGAGCCTCCCCTCCCTCCCCCCGTCCCTTTCGCCGCCGCTTTATTGCTTCTCAACCCTTTTTTTTCCTCAAAGTTCTTTCGCTGAGAAAACAAGGGAGAGCCCGAGGCGTCCTTCTCTGCGTCCCCAAGGGTCTCTTCGAACCCCTTTTATATAAGCCCTCGGATAATCGAAAAAACGCAGAGATCCACGCCATGGACTCGGATACGCTTAAGTAGCTTTTGATTTATGCTAGTCATTAAAGATAAATAGGACACAGTTAAGTCCCCGCTGAATTTTGCGTAAGTCTTATCGATTGCTGATTCGATGAACAAAAGAATTTTTCCGCCTCGTATCTTACCGCTATCGGACAGACGAGGGTTCTGCACAAAAAATGGAGCTGAACTTACAATGTACGTTCTTATTATTCATTTATTTACTGAACTACTCAATTGATTTGGAAATTTGAATGTTTTAAGTCTGTTTTTAATTACGATCGATACTATTTATTGTTCAGCTGTTTACCAGGAACATTTTAGTCGAGCAACTTTAAAAAAAAAGTTATTTTCATTAGAAATAATGGTATTACATTAATTGCATCAATCAGAAAAAATTCAGTTTTAATTTGAAAATTTTTATTTTTTCTTCCAGAATTTCAAATAGAAACTTAACGCGAACCTCATATTAGTTATAGTACTGTATCTTTTAATAGTATTTTTTTAGATAATTTTGAACACATAAAAACAGATTTTATATACATTTTGAACACATAAAAACTCATTCTTTGACGCCGTTGAAAATGTAAAAGCAATATTTGGAACATAGAAAGAAGTTTTTCAAATATTCCCTCGTACTGTCAGATAGTCTATTCATATAGTTTCACTTTGATAAGAAAAGTAGTCAGGTCGGAAGCGGAAGATACGGCAGTGCTGTCACCGTCGTATTGTTTCCCGAGGCTCCACGCTCTACCCTCACCCCTTCGCCGGGAAAGAGAAAAAGACAGCCAGCCGCTACTCGACCAATAACCCCCCGGGCGTCTTCGCGCCGAAGATTCGCCGAATCGTCGCGCGGTCGAGCCGATGCAAATAAAGGCGTCAAATAAATTTCGATACCGATCCCCTCGATTCTCCCCCCCTCCTCCTCCTTCCATCGCTCTCCCTTCACGGGGCACTTAACGGAGAGCCATCTATCTATTGGTATACGGCAGTGGAATAAAACGAACGGGAGGCAGGGATCAACCCTTTCTTTTAGCGAGTCAAGATCCTTCCGCGGGGCATTTTAAGAAGCTCGCGAGCTCGCGCGCGTCTCTTTTCTTTATTCATTCGGGATTAAACTCTCAAACACTTGCCGATCCCCGGGCTCGTAAAAAAAAGTACTGTCTGTCTTTCCTTCTGTCCCCGTTCGAAAGAAGCCGGCAGGAGACTCCATTAATTACCATCGCGGAGTAAATGGTAATTAATGGTAATGAATGATCTTTTCTCACTTTTGGCGATAACGTCGTTCCGTACGTGGCGTCTCTCTCTCTCTCTCTCTCTCTCTCTCTTCGCTCCGTTCTTTTCTCGCCTATTTTTTTCCTTTTTCATTGTTGAAATTTCATTAAAGCTACACACAGACACACACACACACATACACACACAGACATACATATACATACAAATAGATGTACTGTAGTTGGCTAATTTTTGTTTTTTGAAATGCTTTTTCTTAGTAAAAAAAAAATATGTTTTGACACGATCGCAACTATTTCATTACTTAGGCCAATCTACTTTAATGCCCTTTCTGCTTTGGCGCTCTCGAAACAATTGCCTTCTTATAATCTAATTCATTAGTTACACGTAAGATCTATTTCATTATTATTTTCACATTTACATTATGAAGTTCAATTAAGAATAGATTAATATAATTATGAATAATATTTAATTAAAGGAACCAAATTAAATTTATCGTTTATGTGATCGTATCGTGATCCTGAAGCACTCCGCTAAAGAAATATTCGTAAGCTCTGCTAATAGTTAGCTAACAACTGTTACGTTAATCTATATATTTACATTAAGTATATGAATTCTTGAATTTAAAAATATGGAGTGGAGGTATTCTCATACTTGGGATAAATTCGAAGCGCATTCGCGTTCTCGAATGCAAACGCAAAAATTAGCGTTCGCGAGCGTATGATGAGATTCCTCGAAGGGCTGGGACGCGCCGCACACCCGTCAACCGTCGCTCCCAAAACGATTACATCAGAGGGCCGCTCGTCCCGACCGCGCCTTACGTCGCGCCTCGCCTAACCCCCCCCCCCCTCCTCTCATCACGGCACAACCTACATGGAACGGCGAAGTAGCGGAGAAAGAGCGCGGGGCAGCCCGACGGGTTCCGTATATGGACACGCGCCACCTCTCCATTGTCCCGTGAACTTCGGCGCAACTTTGTCTACGTCGTCCCGGAAAAGGCCTCGGCCGCGCTTCCCCGCCCATTTCTCTTGACCCTTCTCGCGCTGACGCGGCCTCACGGTTTTCAGGGCTGGGGCTACGGGGGCGATACGCGAGCCCCATTGTCGCGCTCGGGAGAGCGATGCCGTGTCGAGAGCGAGTGTCGGATTCCGGGGCTGTCCGCCGTATCGGTCAAATCCAATTCCGAGCTTGTTTAAATAATTTTCTCGATATGAGGAGCGGACGAGGGCAAAGGAAAGATTTAACTAATTGCTACTGGTTTCAACTGGCATAGAATAAGTTTTACTTATATAGCAAAAATTGTATAAATACATTGATAAATAAATTTATACTATAGGTAAGTTAGTTTTTATATTAGAACTCCATCATATTTCCACGAATTAACAAGGAATTTCATTAAATAAGGAAATCATTATTTATTAATCCATTTATGCGTCAGAAATTCCAGAGAAGGCCAATCCCAACATTATGAAGTTTATAAAAAATAGAAGGCTAGTGTAATTTAAAAAATAAGAGATAATGTAGGTAGAGCTTATGAAGAGGTTCTAAGTTAAGAATGCAAAAAACAAATCAAATGTCTTAACAATATCAAATATATGAATTCTATTAGTCATAAAATTGATTTATAAAATCAATGTAAAGGATTTCTTAAATAATAGAACATTTGTTCTTCAGTACCTTTTATAATTTTACAGTTACTTTCTTATAAGCATGCAAAAAATTCTTAGATTCGCTTTTTTCACTAAAAACAATGCATTTATTATATATTAATAATGTTTTCAATCTATAAAGTTGGCATTCAAGATTCCTTAAAAAGAGATTAGAATTTGTCGAGGATTGACAGTGCGCAGCAAGCAGTTCGCTTTTCCAGTACATTTGACGGATGCGAAAAATAAATCAGCCGCAAATATACGTTCGCGACGAAAGGGCTCGCAAACAACAACAGCGAAGTTTTTAATTAACTGAAAATGGCCGGAGCTCTTGCTTCACATTTGAAGTTTTACAATTGGTCTGCGCCAGCCGGGGGACGAGGTAGAGTGAAATGAAAAGAGGGCAGAGGGGGCGGGGGAGGAGGCAGGTCGAGAAATCGCGAATTATATAGGAGATGCGCGAAGCTCGGACGAGAATGCGGGAGCAGTGCTACGCGCGCGCCGAGGCTGTGAAACGTTAGTCAAGAGAAAACAGGACAGTACCATGCGCTCGCACCAGATGTCAGCATTGCACGGCCACATTGTACAGAAGAGTGGCGAGCGCCGCATTGCTTAGTTTTACAAAACCTAACAATAATGACAAAATCAGCAATGAAGAGTGACTGGGCCTCACGAAGATGAGAGGCTTGAATATACGACTTGCAGAGTAATCGGGCGGATACCGTGCTCTAATAACTTCAAGAATTTGGTGTAAGTCCAAGGATCGAATGGCTGGAGGTTCTCTCGTTGTGAGAGGAAGGGAAGCAGGAGCGTTTGAATTTCTAAGACGGGCTGACCTCAGCTCGCAACCCCCATTTATACTCTATTACCACTACATTACTCTACACTATGCGGGATTTATGATAGCTCGTTTAAAGTCCCGCGCGTTCCCTCTTGTATATATACACACCTATACATATACATATATATATATATATATATATATATATATATATATATATATATATATATACATTCTCCGCTCCCACCAGCTGTACACTGTCGGGTAATTTCGCGCGAGAAGCCCAAGCTCGCGTCTTATATTTACCTAATCGAATTTATTCCCGCGAAACCGACCGCTGCGAATCGCGACGAATGCCCAGGAACCGTAGAGGGGTGGTACTTAAGCGGGAAGGAAGGGTGGAGGCATGCTCGAAATAATATAGGCGTAACTCTAGTCCGCGAGTTTGAAAACTTTCACTGGGCGTACCTGCGCGTCAATCGGCGTTATAGCGAGCTCGCGCGGGGCTATAGTTACATCTAGCCCGGTCAAATCCGAAGAATGTTTAATTCGATCGAAATATATATATATGTGCGCGGGCGTGCGCGTGTCTGTGTAAGTGCTTTCGGGACCGCTTCGTCGTTTCCACCGCAGGATAATTGCGAATTATGATAATTGTATCGAATTAAACGGCGGTCGGCGAGGCACGGAAGAAGCAGCGGCGGACAGGGCAGAAAAGGGGATGGGGGTACGGGGGCCACCGGGGCCTTTGTGTACTTTTTGCTCGCCGGGCTCGACCCCGCGAGCGTTTAATTACCGCTATCTAGCGAGGCGTTTCGCAGCTCGCGACTCACTCCGGAATCGCATGGCCGATGTAAATTACCCCGCGGCTGCGCGGGCAGGCGAGCGACAAGACTCCGCGCGCTTTTATCTTCTTTATCGCTCGAGTATTTTAGCGGTTATTTTTTCGTACGGAGGCGTCCCCCACCCCCGCTCCCGGCCCCTCCCTCCGCCAGCCGCCGCCCGCGCGCGATACAACGCACGGAACGCGCGCCCAGGGCCGCAGCGGCCGCGGAGACGAAATTAGCTCGGGCTTAAATGAGAAAATTTTTAATTATACCTTATCGAAAAGCGATCTGCCCCTCGCCCTCCGTCGCGGGAGATCAACGTGCGCGCGCCCCCTGGCTATGCCGAGCGATTTCTCATATTTATGCCTCTTTCTTAGGTTTCACCTACGCTTTATCAGTGCCACCCCTCTTCCGCGACCTGCATTAAGCATTTCGGGTTTCCCGTTTTCTCGTAGTTTAGTAAAATTCTTCATCGCGTGCTTTTAAAACACATATTTATTCTCAGATATTCAAAGAAACTCAGTGGTCGATCGACAATTACATTATTTTTATTAGAATTTTTTACTTGTTTGGTGTATATGAATTTCTATCTAGAAATAACGTTTTTCATCTTATTAGTATTCTACCTTAGCAATCGACCAACCGATGAAACAGATATTGGTATTTTCTTTCATACATCATTGAGTGATTTATCAAAATCTATTGATCTCATCTGCATATTACCCCATCAAGCAAGTGCAAAAGCATTAAAAAGTATAATAATAACTTGCATATATATTCATAAATATTTCAACAGTTTATGCAGCATATAAGACATACTCATTGATTATTAGACAATATCAATTTCAGTGTAGCTCTAGGTAGTCAGTCGTTGTAAAATTATTCAAGTATTAATGCTTTATTTTTTAATACTTTTCTACTATACCGTACACTATTGTTTTATTAAAAAAAGTATTGTTTCCTTTATCTACTCTGATAATTTTGTTCAGATGCACAAAATTCGTCAAATCCTACCTCTGTTCGATATTATCTTTGCAAGAATCTTATTTACAAGAAATTCTTTCAGAGAACTTTTTGAAAGCACCGTCAATATAAGAGCGTGGCTTTGGCGGTTCTCCGCGCAAATTAAAAAGATAAATTCTGAATTTACAAGAGGAGGAAAAATCTGGAGCTCGGAAAATGGGTAAAGGCCCGAAGTAATTTGGCAAATTAGCGAGCAGCATCGCCGGGGCGAAAAAATATATTCCCGAGGTCTCTCTGAAATATGACTTCGTAAAATTTCGGTTTTAGGAGAGGGACGGGAGCGAGGCGAGAAGACAGACGCGCGCGCGCACTCGCACTCCGGGCATTGTGCGCGCACACACAGAGAGCGGGCAGAGCGTGGACGCCCAAGGAGTCGCCGCGCGTCTAAATTCGCACGCGGCTGCGAGAATATTAAAACGGCGCCCGGCCCCGGCTTTACGGCATTGCCGAGCCGTCGATGATAAGATAAATAATTCAGCTTGTTTCGCGGATGCCTTATTAGTTCGGCGGAGCCGTAAAAAGAACTTATTACTTACGCGGCGGCCCGGCTCCCGCCGACGCTGCCCCCTGCCCCGCGAGCCAACGCGATGGCTGATGCGGAGGGGGGGGGGATGGATCATCAACGGCGACGATTCGGCCCTGCAGTTTTCGTGGGTGCAGGATACGCGGGGCCGAGGGTGGTGGCGGGAAGGGGGGGGGGGCTCGGGATCCAAGCCGCGTGCGCGGTCGTCGCTCGACGCTGCATTGAAAGGCGCCGATGGCTCGGCATTAACAATTCATCGCACTCCGAAGCTGCCGCGGTCGATCCCTGTCTCTGTACGTCTGCGTGCTTGCGTGCGTGCGTGCGCGTGTACGTCAGAGCGCGAGGGCCTCGGTCGCTGGCGCGCCGACGACGGCCTCTTATCGGATGACGCGGCGATACGTGACGAGGGCGAGGGAGCGAGCGACACGGGCTTCGACGGCTCTTCGATCGGTCGCCTTTCTTTTATGGGATAGCGACAATTGATTCTGCCCGGGGGTCCAACGGCCGGTGCGAGCTGCGCAGAACGCGGGGTAGATCTTATCAATCGCGCAATTGCTGGAAGCATACACTTGTGATTGGCAATAGATATTGTTGCGATCTTCGGTAGCTGTCGTTACGAATTTCCTTATCACTGTTTCACCAGAATTATTAAAAGAAACTATTGTACATAGAAGAATTTTACGGTCCCATAACACTGATAACCAAATTTTTTCACCTTAAAATATAATCATTGATTGTAAAATCCATTTTATTTTATACCAAACGTTCAAAGTTTATTTTTAATTTTCGTTTATTATTTGGTGCACATACCCCCATAAATGAGGTCTGTTTCAAATTCTTTATTCAAGCGCAGAATTATACCTTCAATATGTAACAATTCATTCTAGGATCATTTAAAAAATATATATTTTGCATTGTAATCTCCCGCATGTAGCTATATATAATAACAAGTATATTTTAGTCTTGTCAAATAATATAATGATAACTTCATATGAGACATCAGAAATCTTGAATTTCGATAGGTCAACGTCCCCCTCGCAATGGAAAAATCTCATAGGTGGATTTTTTCAATATTTAATTAGAAGGTAAAGAAAAGGTTTAACTAAAGATAGGTAATAGTGATTGAAAAATACATGAATATATTGGGTAATTTATCTATCTATTTGTTGACATCTTCCCTTGGTCCGATAGGAAATCTTCCGTATTTGTATAAAAAGTAGGTCAAATAAAATTGTTCTCAATCTATAACATTTTCTTTATTGTTATCACAACATTGCAGTAAATGTATTTATACATCCGGGGAAGCGATTTGATGCACATAATTAGAACTTTAAAAAGCAACTTAAACGACAGACTCATTTTTTCAAGGAAAACTGCGAACCTTGAAATGAATTTAAGGAAGATATTGCTGGTATTAACTGTAATGATCCAATATTGAAAAGTAATTCTCTTTTTGGTAGGAATTTTTTATTCTGGAATATTCCACATCGTTAAACTTGAAATTTACAGACCTACTATAAGTTAAAGACTTACAATAGAAGGCTCTATAAAAATTCTTTTTTCAGAGCTCGTCTTCTAGGAGTCATAAAAATACGATCCAAATGAAATAGTTTCAGGGGATATAAGGATAGTAGACGGCGCCCGGCTATTATCGAGGAGGAATGGCGTAGGAAAGAGCGACGTAAGCCTACGTGAGAGCTCCTTCGGTGACCTCGCGGATTTCGGGGCTGCCGAGCGCCAGGCGCAGCCGTCGACTCGCTCTCGCCCGAGCGATGCGCCTCCGCCGCGGCCGCCTCTATATACCACGAGATACAAAGTATAAAGGGAAAAAAGAGAAATGCCCGGAGCGCTGAAATGCGCGATGAGGAGGAGAAGCGCGACGCAACTGCTCGGGCAACTCCGAGAAGCGATCCGTAGCCATTTAGAAGTTTTAATAACATTACGATATCTATATGTATATAAGCCGGCGGGGTGGAAGGGAGAGCCGAAAAAAAAAGAGAGGAAGGAATAAAATCGACGGGAGCCGGCCGAGGAGGGCTTTCGCCTCCCTCCACCCCCGCGGGGGGCGCAAGTGCCTTTTTTCGTTCTCAGCTCGGTACACCGCGAGTCGCCCTGTCCCCCTCGTCACCCTCCCCTTCCCCCGTAACCCTCGCCGACCCATCCCACGCCGCTCGACTACCTTCGCTTCGACGCGGGCGCAGCGGCGCTCCTGGGAACTACCAGGAGAGAGGACCGAGGAAAGAAGAAAGTTTATAAAATATTTAAAAGTACGGAAACGTCTCCTATCGCCCGGGGCGATAAATTTCCACTTACATTTTATTTTCGTTTCGCCGTGTTCGTTCGTTTCGCCACGCTCTCCGCGCCCGCTGCTGAAAACGAACGGGGGAAGAAAAGTGAAGAGACGAGACGACCGTAGAAAAACACCAAGATGGATGTACCGCGGAGAGGTGGGGGAGGGGGGGGCTATGGGGCTCTGCTAGACTACGATATAAATATTATCAATTAAAAACTCCGTTCCCGGGGCTCCGTTCCCTCGCCCCTACTCCGCTTGATCCCTCCCCTTTCGTACCTCCTTAGCGAACTTTTTTTTTTCAAAATTCCCAACCCCCCTTCGTTACTCGCCATTATCGTTCAGACGTATTCTGTTGAATTTTCGATAGATGTACTGTGCCAGTTAATTATCTACCTTTTTCTACTGCTAATACTTCTTGCTGAACGGTTCGAACATTAATTTTTTCAATTCATGCATTCAATTTGCAAACAAATTTAAATCACTGCGACCATTGTATCAAAACTTGGCTTTTTCTCGTCTTCTGTTTGTTGTTTTTTTGACTTTTTGTGTTTGTTGTTTTTTTTAACTACAATTTTATCGTAGTTTGCGGTACGAACTAATTTTACAAGAAAAATCTTCTGCGATTTCTTTTGCTCTGAAATTATTACATCCTGAAGATTAGACAGAACCAGCGAATTTGTACACCAATCAAAGAAAATATGGCTCAAGGGAGGTTAAAAGAGCAAAGAATATTACCAAACATAATTATATCTTTATATAAAATCTCAAATTAGGCCAGCTATACGTTTCATATATCTGTATAAGCAAAGAACGAAAGTCTCGGGTTTGAACGAGACCAAAACAGCTTGACAAATCATAAAACATCTACTAGCTATCTACAATAACAAAAAAAAATTTCACGGCTCGCGGATTCATTCGGCGCACGCACAGACGGCCGATATCTAATTTTGCGGAGTTACAGAGTTGCGCCGCAACACAAATGCCGTAATAGGACGCATCGATTCCCGTCGCTTGGCAAATAAGAGCTCCCGAGCCGACTCCAGCCCTGATCCCGACGGCAGTCCGGATTCCGCAGCCCCCTCTGCACATCTCCGCCGCCTCGGACGACGACGGCGGCGGCGCGTAAGAGAGCTCGCGTGTATTTTCCGGTCGACGACGCGAGACCTATTTAACGGGCGCGGGTCCGGTAATGGGATTCGAACGCGTCCCTCGCGGGCGCCGTGCCCCCGCCGTGCGGTCGTCTCGCCCCGGCGGCTTTTTTCCACCCCCCCCGCCCGCCTCGCCCCGAGCGCTCCGCGGTTCGGAGCCGCGGACCGCGCGTCCCGGCATTTCGGCGACGCTCGCGCTTAGAGGACGCGGAAGCTGCTTAGCGCCGAGGTTTCGACCCCGCCCTCGGCACGCGGTTCTTCGAGGGCTCGGCGGCCTTCCACCGCCGCGCGCAGCGCCGTGCGGCTTTCCCCGCGATACGCAAAACAATATTTAACGATGTTCGGTCGCCGGCGCTCGTAAGCCGCCGCCGCGGGCGGAATTTCCGCTTTGGCCGCGGCGGTCGAGGAACGGGCGAGCATCGCCGGCCGGCCAAACGAGACGCCTCGCCGCGGAAAGCCGCGTGGCTGTGTGAGAAAGGGTTCGGTGTCTGCGATGGTCGATGGCTGCGAGCGCGAAATTAGGGCTAGTTTTTCGATTTGCGCGCCGTCAGTCGCCGGCGATCGCGATAACGCCACGTTCGAGCGACGGAGCCGCGATAATTCAGCGGTCAGCGAGGATTTAACGGAAAATTAGGTAATAATTGCGGGAGAGGCGGGCCGCGCGTCGCGTCGCCTCGCGTTAACTCGAATACAATCGTAGTCCTCGGGCGAGTTCGATAATGGGAATGCAAGAGCCGCGAGGCCCATTATCGAAATAGCAATTAGAATAAATCAAAAGCAAAGCGGGCGCTCGGCGGCGGCGGCGGCGGCGGCGGCGGCGGCCAAGCGTACGTATAACCGCTGGGAGCGCGATATCCGAGCTACGATTTCCCAAAGAATTATGGCCTTGATTTAAAAGCCAGTCATTCCGCCTTTTTTATATTATTTCTTGAAATTCAAATAATTCTTCCCTTTATGAACTTCGTTAAACTTCGGCCTTATCGTAAAGTCCGAAGTACTTTTTAAAACTGAAATGCTAATTGCGCCAATGCGTTAAATGATATTGAAAAAAACTTTTACTGTCCGTCATATATTTCTTTAATTTATTATTTGACAATGGATGATACGGCATTACCGCAGGATTTTTAATAAGCCGAGACGAACAATCTTATACATTTAAAATACTTATATAATTCCTTAATATATTACAAAAAGTGTAACGTCGATTCATCGGGTTGTAACGATAATGCTAATTCACTGATTCAACAATTTTATCCATATGTTTTCAGCGTTTATCGATAATAGATAGATAAATGATATATCGTTTTTTGAAACAAATTAAAATAATAATTTAAATTTTAAAAACCACTTGGGTGAAACCTACAAAATTAAGTGTTTTCTGTTCATTCAAAATTATTCACAATTTTAATTCCATCATGAAAATATATTCTTTCTCGTATATTTCTTAAACAATAAAATCTTCATATTTTACTGATTCGACTGAAAAAGTAAGTTTTAATGTTAAAACATTACTTGTTGAAACTACTCTAGCTGTTTTTAATATTTAATTTATTATTTTATCATTACGTATTGATGATCTAGGAAAATTCTCCTGTAAATATATAATATAAAGTCATTCTCCTGTAAATATATAATATAAATTTCCTCAATCAGTGTGCATTATTATTCTACAGACAAATTTGAATAATAAATTCTTTTATGAAAATTCATTTTTATTACTCTTCTAAAATAATTCATAATTCGTAATACAAAAATATCGTCTAAATAATTTATTTAACTTTTTTATTAATCGAATGACAATAGCATTACATCTTTTTAGTGGTATTATCGATTTGGGAGTATCACTTTTTTCAATTATTAAAAAAGGCCAGCAAGAAATGTGCAATTATCTGATTTTTTTATTTTGCATTTTATTTCTTTGGTTAAGCTAAACTGATGAACTATTATGTAAATATTTCATAATATTTCATATTTTATTTTGATTCGTGATTTATTTGCTTACTCTTTTAATTTCACCTATTGAAACTTATTTCAAATTTTACGTACTCCCTTAAATTAATAAAAATTTTTATTCATCTTACAGTCTTTATACAATAATATATTATACTAATATAATGACAGACAGACTGTCCTTTTTTATTATCACCCCTGAACAATCTGAAATATAAATTACTACAAAAATAATAAAAATAAAATAATCAATTTTCACCTTTAAGGACGAAACTCAAGTTGTGGTTTACTAACATTGAATATAGTTTATTTTTAATATTTTCAAGTCATGTTATATTTTCTAGTAATTTCTATTTCAGATTCTTCGGGGGTGATTATAAACAAGGACAGTCTATGTCATTATATGAGTATAAAATGTTGTAGTATAAAAACTGTAAGACTGTTAGATAAAATATATGTTAGATTAAATATTTATTAATTTAATTCACAAAGTCGACTTAGGTACAATTTTTAATTTTTAAGTACTATCTAATTTAATCTACTTCGATTTTATATTAAATTGAATTATTGAATTTATCGTTCATAGGCAAGATACGACGCAAATGGAAGTTTGGAAAATCGTAAAAAGGGAAGTGTATTTAATAATTAAACTACCGATATTCTTGTATTTATAATGTTTTAACTTCAGATATCGGAACATGCACTTCACAAACTTATTTTGGCTGCATAAACTACAGTCATACACTATTTATTCATCAAAAACAACTTTATTTTTTGAGAAAATCTAGAATTCTAAAAATTCTCAAAAGACTTTATTTCTTTTTTTGGATGAGTAATCTCTCTTGGCGCAGGAGCATAATGAATTATACTTTGATGTTCTACTGTAATCCGTTATAATTTGCTTCATACGCGCATATCTAGTTGGAGTATCGAGCATAAACATTGAAATTCATCGCAATGGATATCAAATACGTTAATCAGTAATTCCAAAACTTATAAAATTAGGTAAAATTTTAAATTAGATGATGTAATAAAATTTTGCTTTTTATTTTTGAACCCCAAAACCAATAAATCAAAGGCAAATTGAATACTGGAAAGAAAAAATATTAAATAATAATGAAATAAAGGGATTAGTCTTTTCACAGGTACTGGAAAGATCAAAAAAAATATAAGACGGTAGGGAGCGGAAGAAGGAAAATTCTTTGGCCAGTATCGGTGGCATTAAACAGCGGCACGAGGAGAAAAGTAGCGAAGTAGAGTGGCTGGCACTCGCGATTCATGGTCCAGTAAAGCTCGTGTCTGGAAAAGACAGAGAGAGAGAGAGAGAGAGACAGTGGAGAGGCACATTCTCTAAATAGGGATAGCTGCAGGCTGCTCTCGATCTCCTCTATCCAATTACCCCTACTCCATCCTCGCCAGTCCCGGAGGAGACTTCCGGCGACAATACTCCTGGCTCCGCTATATCTCTCCCGCACCCCTTCCACCCCCCCCCCCGCCCCAAAACAAACACATACAGCCCACCAGTGGACGTCGTTGCTCACTGCGCGAGGGCGTCCGTGGAAGCCGTGTGGCGGGAGGGGAGGGGGCGACGAGCGACTTCCTATAACGCTCGTGCGCCGCGCATCGCTTGACCCACTGGGGCGTAGCGGCGGGGCGACTCCTTCCATGCGCCCCCCCCCCCGCGCCGCACGCCCCGTTCGACCGCGGCTGCTGTCGTGACGAGCGATAGTAAAGCACGCCCGGGCCGCGGGAAGCTACTAAGGGCACCTCTGAGTCCGCACGGCCGGCGGAGCGATCTACGGCGATTCCGGCCCTCTCGCGCGAGCCCCTCGGCCCCTCGTCGAGCCGCGGCTCGGCGTCTCGCCCGGAACCTTACGAGCCTCGGCCCTTCGATGTCCTTTTCGCATGAACGAGCTCGCCCCGTGCCCGCCTCCGCCTCCACGACTTACTTACGAGCCGACGAACGTTCGCGCACCTACGCCGAGCCAGGGGCGATTTAGCCGGGAGCCGGACCGCCGTTGGGCTTGACTTTTATTGAATTTATTTGACGGACTGGGGATTTCTTCGGCGGCACGGCTAGGGTGTGGGGCGGTGAGGTTGTAGGGCGCCAACCCGATGTCCCGAAGCGAAGCATCAATGGCTCTCCTAGCGCTCGACGAAGACGGTGGCAACGAGCTTGCGAAAAGCTCCGGCTGCGCGGTCTCGGCGAAAAAGCTCCGTCGCCGGAATTACCACCGCCCAAGGCACGATGACCGTTTTTGCCCCGGGCGACGGCTCCGCGCCGCGAAGCGTTAAAAAGGCAACGAGCCCGAGTGAATTTGGCGGCCGACCGCGAGAACTCGAGCGCCGGTCGGTGTACGCGGCAGTCGGCCGGAAAAGGATGCGAAAACGCAGGGGGGTGGAGGCGGGGGAGATCCGCGGCTTGGAGCGGCGCGCGCGGTGACCCTCGGCGCGGGACGCTCGATCTTAGAGGGGAAAGGGCCGCTGCGGCCGGCTCCCGCATACTCCGGGGAGGGGGGCGGCGACCTTCGTTGGCGGTTTTGCCGCGAGCGCGCGGGGAGTGGACGAAGCAGGCGAGAAGGCCACTCTCGAGGCCGGCAACTCGACTAAGCTCCGTTTAATGGATGCGGCCTCGAGCGAACCGAACCCTTAGTTGCCCATCTTCTTTCAATCGCCGATGCCTCCATCGATATTTCAAAGGCCAGCGATAAGAATTTTTGCGAATTGGATAATTAATTTATAAAAGATTTTATTAAAAAACCTTCCTCTGTATGTATCGAATTTAATAATACATCCTCTTACGTATAAAATTCGTCATCAGCGTCCCTCTTTTCATTTACTTAAAGTACGAACATCGATGGCATAAAATGATTTCATTAATTTCAAAATGCAAATTTTTATTCTAATTTTAGTATAGCTTGCTCGAGCATAATCGTGGACTTAAGGAAATCAATGACTGGATGGCGGGCCAAAGACAGCCAGGACAAGCGGCGGCGAGGACGTCCGGACAGGAAATTTCGCTTCGGTGAGCAAAATCGGACCGAAGGGAAAAAGAGAAAGAAGGAACGCAAAGGAATATGGGGAACGCGCTGGAATAAAAGCCAAAGGACAGAGAAAGATAGAGAGGACGATGGGGAGAGAGAAAGAGAGAGAGAGTGGGAGCGAGCGAACGCGGGGGCGGAGAAGTGCGGCTCGTTTTCGCTCCTCGCCGGGGAGTTTCTTTTCCTATATTATTCGCGGTGAATAACGAGAACACTCCGTCATTCTTTCCAATTTAAGTGTAACGAGCCACACCGATACGTTTCTTCTTATTCTTTCCCGCGCCGCCCCGCCACCCCCCCCCCCACTCCACCGGCCATCTCTCGCGTAATCCCGCGCAATCCAGACATTTTTCACCATTACACGCGCAAAGAGCGGGTGGAGAGAGGGGGGTAGGCGAGCGGTGGCTACCACCCCAGCCAGTCACCGAAGCCGCGCGCCCGCGTCGCGGCTATGTGCCCGGCAAATAATTAATTTCTCGCGTAGCTAACGAGCGCCGTCTTTTTTTGCCACCGCCCCCTCTCGCCCCCTCTCCCCGCCGTCGTCGCATCCGTATACGCCGTGTCTCCTTCCTTCGAGCCTGCTCCCCGCCCCCCTACTCACCCGACTGCGGGAGAGGAATTACCGTGGCGCTCGCCGCCCGGACCACGCGCGCTGACGTCCGATGTCGAAAAAAAAGATAGCGCGCACATGGCCCCCTCCCCCCGCGAATAAGGGGAGAGGGATACGAAACGGAGAAGATGCCGAAACGTCGGCTGTCGACGATAAATGCTTCCTACCGCGTTACCAGGCTCTCAGCTACACTACTCGTCGTAATTGCGTTTAATATCATTCTTTCTCGCTTACTTTCCTAGGCGATATCGATCGCACAATGCACGCTTGACACGACGGTTAATGTATTCTCGAGTCGAGGCGGAAGATTCCGTGCATTCCTTCCGAGAAGGGTTACTCGTGCGTCTAACAAACAAACAAAAAAAAACAATAATATCGTAGCCACGTTTGTCTCAAGAAACTTTTTACAGAAGCGGTCGATCATCGGAGTTCTCCCTGCGTAAAAGCGCGAGGCTCGTAAATTAATTACCCCGCGGTGAAACGAGCAGAACGATGCAAAGAAGGATGGGGGGGGCGAAGCGAGGAGGAAGCGGAGACGGTCGTCGATTTCTTGCTGGAGCGGGGGCAGCAACTTACTCGGTCACGGTGTGCCGATCCGAAAACGCAGTAGCTCCTCCCCCCATCCCCCTCCCTCGCCCAGGCCCGCGTCTTCTGAGACTCGGGTTCTCGAAACGGAGCTTCGAGTGCCATAAGTCGTGCGCACGAGACGGAAGCACGGGGGTGAAACCGACCGACGGTCACTTGGATTTGTGTGGTGTGAACGTAGGGCGGACCAGTAAATCCACCCTTTCGCGGTCTCTTAGTGAACTCGGGCCATAGATCGTCCAAACTATCGCGCAACAACTCCCCCTTTCTCTCCCACTCACTCTCTCTCTCTCTCTCTCTCTCTCTCCTCGTTCCTCCCGCGCCCCAACCCCGCGCTTTCCGCGGTCGGCCTCTCTCGGTCTACCGGCACTTGCCAGCTCCTTAGACTTCCCGCGCTCCGGCAGCCGACCCGCCGCCGCCTCGGTATCGCATCCCCCTAAGCTGACTTACGCGCAACTTATCCTTTGTCCCAAGATGATGCTCATCGGACATTAATGATTTATGCACTTTCTTTGTACAAGTGGTCCGTAACTTCGAAATTACATTTGTTAAATTATTGAGTACTGAGTACTGAGTATCGTTGTTTACATGGCTTCAGCGCCTCGTTAAACCAGTGATTGATCACTTGTTTCTGAAATCGAGTCAGTTCGTTGTGCCCAGTAAATTAAATCAGCTGCGCGTTGAAAAAATTAACCGACGTGTATGCATATACTCGCTCGCTATCTAAAGTCAAAAAATATACGAATGTTGATGCCGACAAGAAAAAATATAACGCAAATCACACAGTCTTTGTAAAGACATTTTCTATTGAACGTCGAAAATTTACACTTTCGTGTATAGATAAACGCGTAAAACTATTCCTTTCAAAGCATTAATAATTACGTATGTGAGTAACTGTTAAAATCCGAAGAATGATTATTTAAAGTATTCGTATACTGGAAATACGAGTGTAAAGATGCATTATTAAATAAAGACTTTAATCAATAGAAGATTATAAGGCATCTTTGACGCTACATTTCTCTTTTTTTTATATTCTTTAGGAGCATACAACCGTTATAATTTGATTAACTCCAGTTGTTCAAAGAGGCCTGATACCTGAAAAGACGATATCAGCATGAACGAATTGCGTATTTTTGGGACACCAGGAGCCTTCGTCGTCGTCGTCGTTCCCGCCGAAGAAAAAAATGCGGATAATTTGCAATTCGCATTCTTCGAACTCCCTATTTCTCGCCACTAACGAAGTTATTGGACGAGTTTCAATCAACAATGGAAATAGCGAATACGCCAACTACGAGCTCAAAGGCGGCAGAGAGCTAAAGGAGGGAGAATCGCCTTTCCATGCAATAGAATTTTCCATACGCTCGATAACCTGATACGCCGGGCGAACATCAAGAGATTTCGCCTTTTAAAACTCTAATGAGTATACGGGAAGAATTTTTCATTCCGCGCAAAACGAAGTTGGCAACGAAAGAAAAAAAGTAGCGAGCAATGAGCAAATAAGAAAGGAAAAAGGTAGGCAGCGAAGAGTCGCGGGGGGCGGAGGGGGGCGGAGGGGTCGGAGGGGGCGGCGGGTGGGGATGGAAGGCATCAAGTAGGAGGGCTAAAGCAGGAAATACTTAATGGCGCGTGGCGATATTAAAATGGCATAAAAATGAGCTGTAATTTGTATCTGGGTTCAAAAGTTACTCCCAGAAGCACGTCATCAGCGCATAACCTAACCCCCGTGTGACGTCGCTTACTATTATTATTAATATCAAGAGTCGCGCGCACTTAATACCCTGAAAAATCATCGCATTTCCGTATGAATTGATGGGCCCTTCTGTGACTCGACGCAAATCATATCTTGCGGTATATAATTTATACTTGCCAGATAAGCGCATATTTCCTCATGAAATCTTATATTATTCTTAATAATCCCCTGCTCGGGCAAGGAGAGGTAAAGAAAGAATCAGCCTATTGAATATTAGCTCGTAAAAAATGCGCATCTGTCAGATTGAAAAATTCATTTTTCGAGACGAGCAGTCTTATTAATATGTAAGAGCTTATTTATGGGCAGCTTAATCAATTTCTCAATGACCTTTGAGCAGATATTGAAATCTAAAGGAATCATTTTATTCATATAAATGTTTATAATCAAACAATTAAAAGTAAACTAATAATAATTTTTCTAGTAATTGCACCATAATGTGTAGAAAAAATTGTCACAAATAATTATGAACAAAATTGAGGTAATATCTCTAGAAAACTTTTTGTATTCAGTTATTCATCTTCCTTTTTTAAAAAAGTTATCAATAAATACGTATTGATCGTTACATAAGCAGTACATATATTAGAGCGTTCGTCAACCTTTCGACGACCGTGCTATCTATTCACAGTAATCATTTTCATAAAAGACTGATATAGATATCGAGAACTACTGTGATATTATCAAATTTGTCAATAATAAAAAAAAATTTTCGATCTTTTGCGTTCAATTTAAAATGAGCCAATATGCTGCCCATCAAATACAAAAAAATAAAATGAAAAAGGAGGATACATTCTGAACTCATGGGAATGAGCGTCTAAGTAATTTGGCAATTGCAAGAAAAAGGAATATTTATTGCTCTGAGCGGGACATTTCAGTTAAAAACACAACAGAATCGTAAGAAATATCCGAGGGCCGGAGTCGGGAGTAGAGTGGAAAAAGTGTTACGACTGCATTCCGTGCAAATGCCTCTAAAACGGATTCGTGCCAAGGGTTCGTTACTTTTCGAGCGTTTTCGACATAATGCTTTCTCCGATAACGCCGCATTAGTTCTCCCAGCCTCTTTCACTCTATCTTTTTCTGTCTGACTCTCTCTCTCTCTCTCTCCCTCCCTCTATTTTTCCTTCCCTCTCTCTCTCTCTCTCTCCCTCTCGCTCCCTCTCTCTCTCTCTCTCTCTCTCTCTCTCTTCCTCTTTCTTCCAATATATGAATGTGTGTGCATGTGTGTGTGTGTGTGTGTGTGTGTGTGTGTGTGTGTGTGTGTGTCGATCTATAGGTATATATACCATCTAGCATCCTTGTCATTCCAACAACTCTCCGAAATCCTTCCGCTCGAAAGGAGGCTCGGATAAAAATATCATTTGAATAGTCGACGAATTCGAGTCGCGAAGCGTTCGCGTTCGCGAATGAGAAAGAGAGAGAGAGAGAGAGCGAGAGAGCTGGAGAATTCGACATCATTTATAACGCGTGACAATAAAGTACTTCTGCTGGTAATAATCTTTATGGCGTGATACATGCCTTTTTGGCCCAGCAAGAACTCAGATATACGGATACATATGTGGGCGTGTGCGCGCGCACGCTCACACAAATGCACACATACATGAGTCGGCAACGACTCGCGCGCTCTTTTTACGATATGCTAAGCGCGATGCCAGAGGAGAGGATTTAAAGTTAAAGTTTTACTCCGCGCGATCCCTCATTCGAACGAGCGCATAGTCTTTCCCGATGATGTCTCTATACGCAGCTTTCGAAACCGACAATATCGCCAGGATACTCGATCTCTTGGATATACGATGGGAGTGGAGTGTTAGCGCGACGTAACCAATTGTTATGGCTGCTTGTTACAATGACAATAGACGCGCAGAAGGTCATTAGGTTATAAGAGGGAGATTCAAAGGAATCGTATCTAGAACTCGAAATCGAATACAGTCATATTTGAGTGGAAATTTTACAGCTAAAAGGAAACTTGATGATGCATGCATGTCTCTGGTACAGATTTACTTTTTCCTATTCAACAGAATCTGCCATGATATCTTTATGAAAACGTACTATCCATCGTGTGAGGAACTTATTTTAAATAATGATTCAAAATTTTCGCACGAAGTTGTCGTTATTATCAAAATAACTTATGAGAGAAGATATATTACTGCACTCCGAAATCAATTTAAAGCTTATTTCGTATCTTTTGTCTCTAAAAACTTCTACAAAATACTAATATTCACTGCTATAAAAATTCATTTGTCACTGCTTTTTAGGTTTTCGAATTATAGATACGTCAACGTTTTAATTTTTCTATTTTTTTTTTTTAGAACTTCGTTAGAGAGCCATTCCATTGTTGTGAAATCAGAGAATCAGACGACTTTATTTCATCGAGACCTCGTCAAGAAGCCTTGCATCCATTTTACCACCCGATCACCAAGAAAAGGCCGCTCTTTGGTCCTCGCCGAGCAATAACGAACGGTAAACCGTCCCAGTGGAGAAGCGCAAAGCAGCCAAGCATCCGAACTTAGCTCAGATTCCAAATCCCCGCGTCCCCGTTCCCGCCGCGAGCTATCCAATCGCGCCCGTTGGCTCGCGCGGGTAGCGGCTGCTGGGCTGCTGCGGCGCGCGGCCGGGGCGCGGAGACGTCGGATCGCGAGGGTTCCTCCGCGGATTGGCTTTCATTAATCCGGCAACCTCCGCCCAACCCCTCCTACCCCCTCCCCCCCCCTCCTCGGATCTCTGGCTCAGGCCACCTCCCATATAGCATCGCGCCCGGGAGGTGTAACTTCCGCGCCGCGGAGTATATATTATAAATTGCAATATACGCACGCGGCGCCGTCGCCGCAGCCGCAGATACTACTCCCGTCGGTGCGAGCCTAGAAACCTGAATATTTCAGTAGGCGCGCGAACATTAAAGCCACCCTTCTTATACGCCCCGCTTATTAACATCTGACACCCCACCGCGTTCCCAATTTCCCTGCCTAACGAAAACACTTCTCTCCTATACGTTTTCCTGCCGATTCTATTAATCTTTTGGCATTCAACCTCATAAATGTATATCGCAGAGTCGCGAGCCTCTCGCTCTGATTAAGCCAACATTTCTAAAAAAGCGCAGCGCTGTTAATCGAGACCGTCAATGTATAAGTATAATGTACACAGGAAACCCAAAAATGGAAAGAATCAGCGATATAAAATATTGTTTTAAGTTCATTAAATCATGAAAAGTAGTCAATATTGGGTGCAATGAGACAAATGTCTTCTGTATTCTCGCTATAATTCGAAAAACACCACTACATCTTGGGATAGCTAAAACAAAAATTCTATTTTTGGTCGAAGAATGTATTTTGTGTTGATTGAAAGATATAAATAATGTTTAATCGTTTGTATTTTATTAATAATTGCATATCAATTACCTTATACCTAAGAATAAAGTTATGCACCGAGAATAATTCAAATGGTAAGTACTCGATCAAATTATGATGGCTGAAGCCACTCTATCACTTGTGCGTATAAATGTATAATATCAATACGTAGACATGGCATGTATCCTTGCTAAAAGCCACGAGAAAACAGACGATTTGTACCTGGGAGTTTATACGAAATGAGATTAAATAAATATGAGATTATCACGTAAACATATTAATGATATGTGTAAGTAGTAATACATCTCGAAGCAGACCATTTATACTTCAAAACTTCGAAAATTGAATTCGCGATAGATTTAAAAAATACGAACTTATTCTCGAATTTTAGGAGTATTGTTAATAGAACATATACCAGATATATAATTTTTAAACTCCAGATTTAAGTTATTTACATGCAGAGTCTATACTGGCTAACCAAATCGACGAAATAAAGACAGGTTATTCAAGGGTATTCTTACTAAAAAGTATAAAATCATCAATGAGATTATACCAAAGGAAAATGTGCGTGGAAATAGCGCGATATATTTTGTACCATCAAAGTAAAATATTCGGCAAAAACATTCAAACGTATACTGAACCAAGTATATTCCAATTCTACGTTACCGAATGGTTGATCGTAAGTAAAGAAAATAACTTATATAAGCTGAATTTTCGTTAATAATTTTTATGGTATTTGAAAAGTTAGGAATTAAGAATGATAAGTAATAAAAGAATTCCTCTAAATTGAAGCTTTCGACAGGGGCGAACGGTAAATCGAAGCCTTTCGAGTTACTCTATAAGGCAACTTTAGTTTGAACAATTTGAATGTTAGCTGGAGAGCGTAAAAGGAGAGCCGGTCCCGAAAGAGATTCTAATATTCTGATATTCGAAGCGCAAGCGATCTTAACGGCTGAGCGCAAAGGGGTAGCAATAAAGATCCCCCAGCTGCCGATCGTAGTTATAAATTAACGATCCTACGGATAGGGTAGAGGCTCCGGCGCATAGCGGAGGCGTCGGTGGTAAGGGTGGGGTGGGGGGGGGGAGTCGGGGCCAGCGGGGGTGGCGACGCGATGAAGTAGTGGCAGAAAGAGACGCGGTAGGTGAGGGGCCAAGAGAGAAATATCATCGAATAATGAATATTCATGCTGATGAGTTGCGGGAGCGAAACGAGAGATGGAAAGGACGAGGACGCGCCGAGGCGCCGGGCTGTAAAGTTACCCCGTGGAGGATCGCATCGGCCGCCGCCCGCCACCGCCATATTTTGTACGATGTATTTCCCAGACTCCCGTGGACTTTCCTTTCCGCCAGCCACGGAATGCCAACCCTTTACATTCGTCCCTCGATTCCCATCGAATCGCGAGAGAGCTCTCGTCGCTCCTGCCTCGCCGAGCTCATTTTCTCCTCAACCCGCTCGTCGCTCGTTTTCCAACCCCACCCCCTCCCGCCCCTGCCTCGCCCCGCCGCCCCTTCCGTTAATCCCAAGCCGCTATGAATCAAACCCAAAGACTCTCGGACTGCATGGCCCCCAGGATATCGGCGCGCAATCCTGCGCGGGAGTTTAATCGTGCGCTCGGCCGGAGCCGCGAGTCCCAGAGGCGCTCCGCGCGCCGCGCGCGTCGAAAAGAGCGTTCGAAGAGCGTGCGATAATCGCCGCACGGGCGGCGCTACGCTTAATTAGAATTCGAACGGGGCCGCGAAGGTCCGAGCGACGCGGGGCGAAGAGCACCTTTCGGGCGCCCACCCCCTCGCGCCCGCAGGACAGATTGTAAAAGTGCATTATGAGCGGACAGCGAGGTATAAATATAAATTAGTCGGGTCGGGCTCGGGACACGTGCGTGACGAGCCGGCGCGACGGCTAATGAAGCCGCCGAGCGCTGGGTGGCCGCAGGCCCTTGCCTCGGAAGAAAGGGTTCGGCTCTCTCTCTCTCTCTCTCTCTCTCTCTCTTTCTGTCTCCGTCGTCCCCTCCTCTGCCCCGATATTATATTTTCCCGGCGCGCCGAACCCCGTAAACGTGGACGAATCCGCTCTCCTCTGCCCGAAAATGGGTGGATTCCTTTGTTTTTTATCCTATAAGCGGCCCCATTCGTTCGCGTAATTGACGCAAAATCTTGCCCGTGTCATCGTCAAAGCAGGGTTCGAACAAAGGGGTGGCGAGCAAAACCGTCGATCTCGAAGCTTCTTTTTCCGGCTATTTTCACAAGCGTGGTCTACGAAGCGAATAACTCGATGTACAAAAATATATATTGCGAATCGTCTCTAGCGCTTTAATAAAACCGCAATTTCTTTGAAACAGCCAGTTGTAAAGAGGGCGCCGGAAACTCTTCGTAATAATCGATCGTTCTATCAATTCCAACGTAATTTCGTCGCTATAATGATGCATAGGGGAGAAATTTTTCGAGCCGCGGCACTTTTTAAAATTATAACCAGCAGTATTCCAGCGCTGCATCGCAAATCAGCAGTCGTCGACGAACGTACGAGCCATCCAAAGCTTCGCCCTCGAGCATCTTTTTTCCCCTGGGCGCGCAACGTTACGACTGCGAGTAAAACGACGCATTTTCCGAGCTGAAATTCCTTGTTTTATGCATCGGTTAGGAGAAATCCCCTTCCCACCCTAACGGTGTAAAAATATACTTGAAAATTCCAGAAAAAATCCTCGTCCTTTCAGCCCGGGCGGGGGCAGGAGGGCGGGGAGGACGGGAGATCTCGAGCACGTGCATAGCCCATGGATATCCTCTCCGCCCACCTCCCCCGACGCCGCATCCCGAGTCTCCGCGTCTCTCCACGAAGCGCCGCACTATAAAAAACGCCGGAACAAAACTCAAGATTTTATAGGCTAATACGGTGTGCAGGCTGCAGGCGGAGAGCGCGGAGCGAACGACGAGCGGAGAAGGACGCGGCGCAGGAGCTCGTAACACGTAGCGCGCAAGCGCATAACTCCGCGGATCGAGATTTTACTTCGGCCGCCGGGCGAGCGGCGAGGGGCTGAACGGGGGGAGGGGGGTTTGTTGCGAGCGGTAGGGGGGGGGTGGTATAAGCAAGGAGTAAAAAGGACGGGCCCGGGGCTTACCCGGTGCATGCATGTATGCACATACGTCAGTGTATTCTCGATTCCTGGCGCGCAGATCCGCGAGCCCCGGGGCTCGGCCGGCTTTGGATTTTATTTCAGCGTCTTCGACGCTTTCGCGCCTCGCGCGAGGCGGTGCTTTCATCGAAATTTAAATTTCATACCGTCCTAATGCGCCACCGAGATTAGGAGTCCGCGCGTTCCGCTTTACTGTCGCGCCGACTCGCGCGCACTTTGCGGAATCGCCTCTCGCCCGGCTTCGGAACCGACTTTTCCAAGAAAATCGAATCGCCCGCGTCCCTCCGTCCCTCAAAGACTCCAGCCCTTTTGTTTCGCCACCGCCCCCTCCCCCGCCCCTCCGAAACGCTGGCGCGCAATCAGCGGTACTTTATATCCGACGATATTATATTACAACGGGCGGCTGGGGCGCCGCGCGAAACATATTTCCCTTTAACGGGCCTACTTTTAAATTGAATTTTCCGCCGTCCCATTTTTTTCGCGCGTTTCACGAGGCGCGAAATCATTCGCGGGATAAATATCGCCTGCGGGGCCTCGCATAACCGCTCGCGCGCGCTTGCACGCCACCTGCTTTATTAATGCACGCCGAGAGGGGGAGGTTTAACGGATGCCCGTAATGTATTCCGGGGCGGAGCCATTGCCGATACTAATAAACATATTAATCGTTTGATTATACCGAGCGAGGCGTCGCGCTTATCCCGGTGTTTTATGTCTCGCGCGCTTTGAAATTTCCCTCGGTGCCCCGACCGAGCCTTTCCGCGCCAGACCCTCCGACCCGCCCCTGGCCGCGCCGCACCCCGGCGCTTCGACGATTTTCTTTTCGCGCGCCTACAGCGTAGAGGCGCCTGTGGCGCGGGGCGCTACTCGAGCGAGAACGAACGTATTCACCGTACGAATGGGAAATCATTCGCCCCGTCGCCGCGATCCGCGGGGCGTGCGGGCGATTCTTCCTCCTTTGGCGCGCTCAAAGAACGCCTCGCCCTGCCCCCACACCCCGCGCCCCGACTAATTAGTTCGAAAAGCCCAGTCGGCGTCGCGCGAGCCGAACGAATGCCGTTGAACGATTTCGAACGAGTTACCTCGCGGGGTCGCGCGGCTGGGAGCCCATTCCTGTATGCGGAGCCGGGCTCAATCAAAAGCCTGTGGAAAAAGGCGCTTGGCGGGGGGTGGGGGGGGGCAGATGCGGCGCGACATCCGACAGAGAGGTGGGTCGCCAACTGAGCACGGAACGCGCCGTTTTAATTATCATTAACAAAACCGAGCGCCGGCACATGTATAACTCACAATGGCGTATAACTCGCATTTATGCGCAATCAGACATTCTCTCCCTCTCCTCCCAGACACCCCCGCCCCCGCCTCCTACGACTCTCGCTCCGAGACCTCGTACGGCCGGAGCTCGCGCGCCACCGTTGCGCGATAAAGCTGCCGTGAGCTTTTCGCGTATTAGGTGCCGGAAAGCGGAGGCGAGAGAGAGAGAGAGAGAAAGCGAGCGACGAGTTCGAAAGCCCGCGATGATTTCCTCCCCGACGCGGCGAACGTCGGACGCGGTCGCGGTGACCGTGGGGGGGGGGAGGAGGGAGGTGCACGCGGGACGGAGAGCCACACACAGGCACGGACACACGGACACGCGCGAAAGGGCGAATTCCCACCTTACCAATCCTATTATTAACAATTAGCTCGAAACTACTCTTTGCATATAAAACGCCGGCGCGGCCGCTCGGCTCTCGTAACCGCGGAATGGAAATATACATACTGTATGTTTATGGCGTCGAATGCGCGTCATTCGCGGGGTCGCCGCGCGGCCCGGGACGCGGGCCAAGAGGCGATAGAAGTCGCGGCCCGGCCAATCCTGACGAATTATTGCTGGCTCGCCGGTGGCGCTTTTGGAAAAACTGTGGCTCGTCTGGTTTTGGATGGAGCACATTGAGAACGTCTATACGACTATATATATATATATACATTCACATTTTAAAAACTCAAACTTCACTCCAACTGAGCATATACTCTTTCTGACACAATCGCTGATATGTAAATTTTTCTCAAGCTTTTGCACAATAAATAAATCGTCGTGGTGGTGTTATGCTAAACTTAGTTAAGCCTATTTAAACATTTTGATTATCAATAATCTGAAAGTTTACTCCATAATGCTAATAATATCAGATTTAACAGTAATTGTAATTTAAAATCGCGCGATTGCATATTGATTCAAATACTGAATTTTCAAGATTACTTATTATCTGCGTATGCACTTTTTCGTATATAGATACGTATATTTCTAATAATCAGAGATTGTGTAGAAAAATTTATATTGAAAATTTATATAATCAATATCAAGATTCGAACATAATGTTGTTTATGTTGAATTGAAAAATCAATTCCAAAATTATATTTTATAAGTTTTCCGTTGGATATTTGCATTTTTCAGTCTTGAGAAAAGAATCTGAGATGAGTTAAATAAATCTGTGTTCAAGTTGTTGTGATTTAAAATTTTATTATTCTTATCATAATTTTTTAAACATTTATAATTTTCACATTATAAAAAATTGATATGAACACCTGTCTAAAGCAGCCATAAAATGATTGTTCAATAAAAAAATCTTTTTTTTAACACTTTTTTTTGCTAAAGTATTATCATTTGCCACCTGAGTCACTTTCCAAATCCTTACGTAAATAATTATGTCTCTTTTTCTTGTTTCTTTTCCGACGAATACATATATATTTAGACAATTAAAACATACCTATGTATATAATATAATTCTTGAAAAATATCTTCTCACAACTTATGCTTCTAAAAATGTATATTTGTATTCTTTAAAATCTTTCCTCTCATATTGCTATAAGTATTTTCGTACTAATAGTTCGATATAATTTTATATTATATTATTGATATAGTATTAGTCAAAAAACTCTTACTGTACATTTAAATTTTTCCCTCTCTTGTCCATCTTAAATTAATTAATATATTATATATTTCTATATTCCTTTATCCTTATTTATTAATGGAGTGTAGTTCTTTTTTTCAGGATAATTTCAAGTCATCAGTTGATAATTGATAAATTGAACCGTGTTCTCTTAACGCAAAGTTTTTGTATAGATGAATAACTTATCATACTGAAATTATTGTTATATTATAAAACTAACATACTATTTTTAAATCTAGATAATATCAAAAAATTATAGTATTTCTTAGATATATAAGAAAAAATATACAGATTGAATTGTGCGTAGGGTAGGCTAGAGTTAAGAAATGGCTTACCATCGAGGAAAAAGCGTCGCATTTAAGAACACCGCGATTTTTCATATGAAAGCTTTGAGCCTGACTTCCTGTCTAACGTCGCTTTATATCTTTATCCCCGAGTCGCTTGGCCGTAAAAGTATCGTCGGATTTCTTTTCTCTCACTTTATCCCTCCCACGCCTTTAACCGATTTTCGTTCGCGACGCAGGCCGTATACGCCCCGAGTATTTATAGGCAAATCGGCCCGCTTTTACGGCCTTCAGCGGGCAATAAAAAAGATGCTCGAATTTCCATATTGTCGCCGCCGTCAACACCGGATGCGCCGATATTCTATACATTCGACCACGCGGCTGAGGCAGCCGAGCGGGGGAAAGAAGGGATGGGGGGGGGGCGAGAGAGCAAGCCACGCGACGTCCTTTTCATCGATCGCTATCTTAACTGCCTCGCCCCCCGTTATGCGGAACGAACGATCTCGCGCGCTTAATTTTTTTTTCTTCTTTTTCGCCGTCTTTCGTCCAGCTCTGCCGGGCCTCGCTCTCGTTCTCTATCACAGCTGCATCTTTCCGCTCGCGAACAATCGGCCAATCGAACGCGTACAAAGGAGAAAAAAGACAGCTGCAAATCTTAGAAGCTCTCGGAGTCCTAGCCAGCGCCGAGAGCGGAGGCGGAGCCGACGACTTTTCGACTTTTTCCGGCCCCTCCCCCCTTTCCATATCCGAGATACAACGAGGACGTCGTCGAAAGTCAGGTGTGCGCGCGGATTTGCAAGCCGTAAAGCCGAGCGCTCCGCGCGGACACAAAGGAAGGCTGGCGTTAACTCGCTAAGAGGGGAGAAGGGAGCGCGCTAGGGTAATGCAATGCCGGAATATGTCACAAATTAAGCGCGCGAGAGAGAGAGAGAGAGAGAGAGAGAGAGAGAGAGAGGGGGGGCAGAGCGAGCGAGGTGGGATGTGGGAGCTGGGGAGGCGGCGTGGATGAGAGTTTTGCCGTCGTCGTTTGCATCCTCCCATAGTCGTCCCCGCTTTTATTAGAATTATCTTTGTCACTTTCCCAAGTTTATATTTACTCCTTCACTGCGAGGCTCTTAAAGCCGGGAGTCGGGCAGCTACTGTAGGTGGAAAGGATCTTGCCCCGCGCGCGCATGAGAGAGCGAGAGAGCGAGGGAGAGAGAGAGCCGAACGGCCACCGGGGCGCGGCGCCTTTCCTCCCGCGCGACCCGAAGAAGAATCTTAAAGCGACGATTCCTACGCTCGCCGCGCTGACGCTCCGACGCGGTGCGAGGCGCGAGCGTATATAAAAGAGGGAAGGGAGCCCGCGCTCCGGGGGCGGGCGACGGGGAGGGGGGCTGGGTGGGGGCGCCGCCGGTTGTGTAGGTGCGAGCGGGGAGCCGGCAACCACCCCCGCTTATTATCTTTACGAGCGGGAAGATGAAATTAAACTGAGCGCACCTAGGAATGCTCCCGAAATGTAATAATATTCATTACTATGCTAATGTCACGCGAGAGCCCGCGAAAGGTTATAGCCGAAGGAACTTACCTCGTATTTTTGTTATCTGTCCTCCTCTTGTCTCTCAGCCCCCGACCCTCCCCTCGATTCTGCTCTCCTCCTGCGTCCTCGTCCCTGACACTCGTTCGCCCTCCGCCATTTCTGATTCCCGAAGCGATCCTCTGGCGTCAGTCGTTCTTTTCCATATTCTCATTTTTTTTATTCTTACTCAAAAGTTACTGCTATCAAAATTTTGTTTAATGTTAAATTATATCCAACTGAAACGGGCAGCTTTTCGAGTTCCTTTTTCCTATTTTCATAAAGCTAACATGTTCTATTTTTATCTGATACATCCTATTTCGATACAATATATGTACCGACACTATACAATGCATCTGTGGATATCGCTACATTTAATTAAGTTCAATTCTAGTAATGTTATCGAATATGTAATGATCTATTCCACAATGCGACTCACTTTTCTCCTCTCTCGACACTTTTGAAAGCTTAGCTAAAATAGTAATATCACGAGATATAGCATATATAGTATAAATATAATATCTCGAGGTGCAATATCATAGGTTATTATATTACAGTTCGTGCTCTCTCTCGCTCTCTCTGCGACTGAAAATATTAAAAATTTAAGAATATGATTATAGGCTATTGAATTCGTTCAGTAACCTAGAAAAACTATGAAAAAAATCTCAAAACTAAAGAAAAATGGTTGAAAAATCTAGTGTCTGCAGGAAGAAAATCGTTCACGATCAGAGAGATCTTTTAATTTATAGCTCTGCGGTCTCCTGGAAGCGAAGGTTAATTGGAAACAAAGATCCATGAGCATCTATGTAGAAATCCAAAGTCAGAGCTTCGTTTCAGTCAAGCGAATGAGTGTCAAATCGCACGAGAATGAGAGAGGGACAAAGTGAATGAGGGAGACGCAGAGAGAGAAAGAGAGAGAGAGAGAGAGAGAGAGAGAGTGAGCTCCTCGACTCGTACACCCGACTCCACCTTATTACAATTAGCCTCCTTATGTATCTAATTAGCGAGATTCTTGGTTGCTGCGCGAGGTTTCAGTATAGCTGCCCAGTGAAAGACGACAATTGCCACCGGAGCTCTAGCCGCTTTCCTCCCTCGCAACCAGCCCCTCCCCCCCCCGCGTGCCGGAGACCACCCGACGGCACTCTTACCGCTCGCGCGCGCTCCGATAGCGGTAAGACATTCGCCCTCGCCGCGCCACCTCCGCGTACAATACGCGCACGCACCCCCTTCCGTTCGCGCCACGCCGATCTAATATAACTGCCTGAACGCGCTGCGTCGCGCTTACGTAGGAAACGCAATATCGCGGGTGGATGTCGCTGTCGTTTCTTCTCTTGCTGCTGCTGCTGCTGCTGCTGCTGCAGTTGCCACCGCCGCGCGCTGTTATGCCGCGCTGCCTCCCGCGTCTGATGCGCGTCGTTCGTTATGAAGGCACGCCGGTCCCCGCGAACGGTATCAGGTCGATTGACTTGAGCTCGGCGTGCGTGGCGAGCCGACTTTTTGGCGACCGAGCTAAATATCTCGCTGGAGAATTACGCGTGGAGGACGATTTTGCAGGAAACGGCGGTCGCCTTCACTGCGCATTTTCAGTTTCGAATTCGGCAGGACTAATTTCACGAATTCCAATGGTTCGCTGAGAAAAAAAGCCATCTCCGCATGGTTTTTATAAAAATTATAAAAATATTTTTTAACCTTTTCCCTATTTCATATAAAAATTTTTGAATTGATACAAAAATGATTTTCCTGAAGTAGTCCCGGACCCAATATCAGTTTACTATATCGGCGCTATTATCAATTATCTAGAAGATTTTTACCTAGACAATGATGAAAATTTTTCATTTATTTTAATGGACTTTCATATTATAAAAAAAATTACGTCTGAATAATAAATAGATTTATGTGTAGTAAAATTTTCTCGTCCTTTTCTTATTCAGTATTTTTATGTCTAAGATAAAAAAAGTTTCTAAATATTGAAAGAACATACAATAATAAATAAAAGCAACTTTTAAAAGCTTAAACGAGGTTTTTTGTTCTTGATGATTGGATGATATTGCGAAAACATATAATTTTTTATATTCAGAATAATACCTGACAGTTTTGAAAGATAGCTCTGTTCTATACACGTACTGAAATATCGGATCTGTGCAGGTACAGTGAGAAATGAAAATTAGACGAAAAAACAGGAAATACGACTGAGAAAGAGAAGATCGGAATAACTCTTACGCGTCTACAATAGAAACAAGTTTTAGACGTAGCCTTGGGATAAATTTGAATATACGTAAATAACAACGAGTAAAGAGTGCAAAGAGCTATGAGCTTTCACGCTCACGGACAGTAAATAAAGTAAACAAAAAAAGAAGTCAAAATAACTAGTTTATGTAAAATTATTAGATTTTATTTTGAAACTTTCCATCGTACTGAAAAATAGTTTTCCTTCGTTTAATTTTTATGAAAATTACGGAAAAACAAAATCTACTATTGTTATTTGAAAAATAAATTGCCAACTTTATTAAATTAAATAAATCTTTAATCTTCTTTTCTGCTAACGAGTATTATTAGAATTAAAAAATTTTTGACGTATTTCCAACTTGCGCGAGCACAGTTTTCCAAACAAATTAGCCTTGCACATACATGAATTCAGAGAGAACGAAAGAGGAAGCGAGCGCGAGCGAGACAGTCTTCCGCTAAAGCAGAAACAAGATTTCTCCGACAAAATTCTCAAGATTGAGAATATTTCATTTGCTTCTAAAAGAATTTTTTTACGGTGCCACGTTTCAAGTTTTTTTCCCCGGGTATTAAAGAACTCGCCCGCTTTGGTTTCATAAAAGGTCGCAAAAAATGCTCACGTCCGGCGGGCTCTCGCCCGTATATACACTAATCTTGAGAGATCGAGCGTAGAAAGAAGAGCACCCGGTAGATGAAAGCCCCCGGCTTAATTAAGATATGTATTTATTTTAATTCCGGTCTCGGCCCCGTGGAGATGCGGCCGGCCGGCCGGCCGCGCGCTCGCACTCGGACCGGCCACCCCGAGCACGGGATAACGCGATTTGCTTACGTCCCCTCGCCCGGGCACGTACGAGCGCCGGAGCTCTGTCCCCCCGCCCCCGGCCGCCCTCGCCCCGGCCGTCCTCCCCCCGCGGCCCCGTCCGCCCGGGGAAGAAAAAGGAGGATTTCAATTGAAGCTGACCATCGCGAGCGCGGGAGTCGGGGGCGCGTCGCGCGAGCTGCGCCGCTGAGAGTCGAGGGCCGCCCTTCCGCCCTTCCGCGCGCCCCGCCGAGGACCGGCCTCGAAATTAAGACCGGGGATACCCACCTCTGTCTGATCGCCGTTCGCCATTCGGCGCGTGCGAGAGGCGTCCGCGCGGCGCTGGCGGCCGGACCGACGAGAAGGAAACACTTTTTCAGCCCGAGCTTTTCCAAAAAAAAGCGCAACTCTAACTTGGCCTTCTCCTGCCTCGGAGCCAATACGGCCGTGCTTATGCGCGCGCGCGCGAAGGGCCACTTCACCGAGAGCCGCCGTTCTTCCCATTGTAATTCGCCCCGTTTCGCGAAGAAGCACCTTGCCGCGGATTCTTCTTTTCATCGTAAATAAAGACTTGGATGCTTATAAAGAGCCAGGATCGAAATACCGTAACGCGCTTGCGGGCAACCGTGCACTCCGCGTCTGGGTTCGGGATTAAAACGAATCGGGTGCCTATGTTAATTTCGGACTGGGAACCGGGAGATTTATCGTGAAAAGTTGGCTATCTCGCGTATGTGCACGGATAAAAGAGGAATATCCATTAATCGTGGCCTTATCCGAATATCGGTGTGCGTTTCGCATCTATTTATTACGACGGCAATAAGTAAAGAGGCAGTTGGCCCATAACTCTCGTCTAGAGCGCAGGTAAACTTTTTCGATCGCGGCCGAAAACGAGCACTACTTTGGGGAGCGGCGGCGGCGGCGGCGGCGCGGCGAGTCCGCGGGGCGGGGCAGCTCGAGTGCGCGCCCGACCCGGCGCGGCCTGGGAGCGGAGCCGAGGGCCCTCCAGCGCTCGCGCGCGCCTCGAAGACGAGCGCGAGAACGCAAGAAGTCGGGACTCGGAGTTCTTAATTCGTGGATGCGGCGAGGAGCCGGCGATAATTGATACGAATGGCGCGAGCGAGCCGCGAAGCAGCGACGACGACGCCGGCAACCCTTTAGCCGGGGCGAGCAACACGCCGGCTGCCGGGCCGACCCCCCCCCCCACCCTATAAATTAATAAAGTATCCTAAAGTTTATTACAACTTTAATGGAAATAATTATTAAATATTATGCGCAGCTCGGTGTCAAGCGGCGCTCGTCGCGCGCGAGAAAACGCCAAGAAGAAGGTGGGCGGCGGCGAGGGGGCGGGGGGCTGGCGAGTTGCTCTGTTGTCTCTGAAGAATTAAAATATGGTCGGCAGTACGTTCTCATTGCGGCGTAAATCGTGACGCGACTGACGAAACGGCCCCCGGCGCTACATCCACGAGGCGGGTGTGACCGGCTCGAGTGCGCGGACATCTCCTTCCGCTCGTCTTCCTTTCTTTCTCTTTTTGTGCCCCTCCGCTCGTCAACCTCCCCCCCCGGCGCCCCCCCCCTCACCACCCCTCTCGCTCCCGCGCTGCGAGCGACGGCAGTTGTGTCGATAATGCATTGCATCTTCGTGACTTCGCTACTTGCTAAAGTTGTCTCGTATTATTGTCGGCTACGTGACTTTCTTCCGGCTTCGGGGGGGATGCGCAAAGGCTGCATGATTACGGCTGCGTGCCCTCATTAAAAAGCGCGAAAATTCTGCGAGCATCCAGTTCCCGCTGCTTCGAGTGCTTTCATTGCTCGGAAAAATGGCTGCAACTTTTAAGAATTATTTTTGCGCACCTTTACACACTATATTACGCCCGGTCTAGAATTTTAATTCTTTGTTATCCTTGCAACGGACTAATTTCTCCCGAAAGCTCGGGCTTGAAAAAACTTTTCCAACTCGAACCCTTATATTTTCATATTTCCAACTGGTATAACGCATGTTTAAAATTTTTTTGATTTTTCAATAACGTAAATTTACATTTCGTGCATAAAATCAAAAATAATGTGTTTAATAACCTCTTTAATTCAATTTATAGAAACGTTTGTATTTGATCTGAAAGACCTGTTGAATTATGCTAAGAATCAATAAATTTGCTTAGTTTTAATAGCGCTTGTTTTATGATATCGAGAAATATTCGATTTTCTAGAGGTATCCCGAACCATGCGTTTTGCAGTCATTGAAAAAAAAAATTGAATAGACTACGATTATTTATAACCAATTCTTAATCTGAAATATAAAAAATTCAAATTAATGTTCCTGAAAGCTAATCTGATTATCCGCACCATTGGTTACTTCGACTCTTCTTCACGATTTTCAGTTCAATCAAAACAATCTCCATAAAAGGCTACGCCAAACAGTTTCTGTAACGAGAATGTTTTGTTGCTTTGTAAATTATTGAAATAAATATATGAATTTGTTTCGATAAACTTATGGAACATTTTCATTACACTTTTTATAATATCTACAATTTTTAAAGATTTTCATTTCTCACTATATTTAAATCTTCTTGTTTGTTATAATTTTAAATAATGTTCAATATGACAACTGAAAAGATAAGTAATTACAACATCTGCTTGGCAAATTTACATTTATTTCAAATGGCAGTTGAGAAATTGTAGAGAAATATTTCGCAGGAGCGAACTTCTGAATTGGGCGCAAAATGCAGGATTCGCACAACACGGAGAACTCTACTGCACACACACACACACATTAGCCGCCAGTCAAACAGCCGGCATAATTAAAAAATGAACTTTGTTCTTATCCTTGGCCGGTAGATGATTCCAGTTAGCCGAAAGTTCAAGTGAAAATTCGTGTTTTTGAGTCCGGGCGGGCGGGCAGGCTCGTTATTAACGCCGGCGCCTGACCGCTAAAGGCACAAAGCTGATGAGTCGAGAAAAGGTCTAAATGCCTCGGCGGCGCGAGCCGTACGAATGCGGCGCCCGCCCCGCCGCGGCGCACGCATCAGGGCCGAGGCCGGGGCAAGAAGAAGCCAAACGAGGCAATGAAATTTCGCTCCGCGCCCGTCCGGCCTTTCGGCGCCCTCCCCCGCGTTCCCCGCAACCTGCCGCCCAACGAGAGCCGTCGGAGAGTGGATAGTTGAGACGCGAATCCCAACAACCAAATGACTATTTCGTCAATTTGCGGCGCGAAGCTTTCTCCCCCCTCCCCCTCACCCTCACCCCACATCCGAGATCCCTCTGTCCGCCGAGCGAAACTTTTCTCCCGCGAGGCAATTAGAGGGGCAGAAGGGGCATCGGGCGCGCGCGCGCGCCTTCGTCGGGCCGGGGCGTCGGGCGGTGTGTCTGAATGTTTTTAACGAGAATACGGCCCTGGCGATACATTAATGTTTACGATTCGCCTCGCGCGACAGTCCGCATTGCGACGCAGTCGTGCCTGCCGACGCGTCGCTCGCGCGGCCGCGCCTCAAAGCCCCAAGCCGGGAGGTTGACGCTCCGAGTCGGCCGCTGGCGCGCACGCCTCGTTGCCCGTACACAAGCGGTCGATTACTAGCGCGCAAATAGGGACCGCCAGCCCTCCGAGGGCCGCTCGGCAAGCCGGAAAAATTACCAAAGGATGCAGCTCGTGCGCGCCCTCGTGCGAGCGCGGGCCCCACAAAAGAACTAACCTCGTAAAAGAGGCGGCATTAAACGGGGGATTGGGGGGGGGGAGAGTACAAACACGCGGGAGAATAAAAACGCCGCGAGATCTGCTCGGGGCTGCTCGCGCGCGAGGAACGAGGAACGAGGAATGAGGAACGAGGAGCGGATAAAAGGCCGCGGAGGGGAACGTCTTCGAACGCCGAGTAGGGGAGAAAAAAGAACACCGCGCGCATAATGGAATGCAAAACGAGCGCCGGGGGGGGGGGTGACGGCGTTTTGTGCGCGTTGCAGGCGTCGCGCGGCCGACGATTTTGAAAAGGAACGGACGAAGCGCGCTCTCGGATAATGCGATCGTCCAAGATGCTTTGCCGTCTCGAAGCGAGGAGCTGCGCACCAGACGGAAGCGAGGAGGACGTCGCGCGAGAATCGGCACCCAGAGCTTCTTACGCCCTAAGCGTCGCGTCAGCTTCGAACGTGCGTTGAAAGCCGTCGCGAGTGCGAATTCGAACGCGCGAAAAGATTTCTTTCGCAATTGCTCTCGCTGACTCCTTAGCGCCTCCGTCACCTTCTGGGCGCGACGAGGCGCTGCACTGAAATCTCGGAGACCCGATGGGAAGGGTAGATCCGGTTTTTTTTTTTCCACGAAGCTCTCGTCGAGCGCGCAGCTGGGTGGAGGGGGCGTAGCGAGGAGCTCCCTGTCGCGCATTCTTCGGTATTAGCAGAGCGGGACGGAGGGGCTAAAGCGAGTTTGAGGAAAGTTTCGGTAAGGCGATGCCGAAAATGACGCGACGAACGCCAGGATACTTACGGGTTGATATAGAGAAGAAACGCCAGTCTGTCGGGAGCAGAGCCGAGTCGCGCTCTGCTCCGTGCGCTGCAAGTTTGTTCGGTGATAGGATGGCGGAGGGGGGGGGGCGGAAGCGGGGACCTCGCGCGATACCGACGTTAGTTTGCCGTATAATAAGGTGTCGTCTTATCTAATAGGGTTCGTGCGGAGCCACAGCTTGGAAGAGTGTATCGCCATGTATAATAGTAATTACGCGTTATTAACAAGCCTCGGGGGGGTGCGGACAGAGTCGGGCTTGCCGGGGTGGGGTAGGGGAGGGGGACGGCAAAAGGGGGGAGGGGAGGGGCTGATGGCTGACTCTTGTCTAATTAACTGAGTTTACCGCGACACCTGCCCCCTCCTCCCCCAATCCCCGTCCGCGAGTCTCTTCCGCAGCTTCGTTGCTAACTTAAGATTTACGCGCCGAGAAGAAAGGCTTATCGCATCGCTATCCTTGCCGCTCCCCCCTCCTCTCTCTCTCTCTCTCTCTCTCTCTCTCTCTCTCTCGCACTCCTTCTCTCTATCTATTTCTTCCTCGATGCTGGCATATATATTTGCTTATCTTTACGCTAACGATCTTCAGCGGGCTTTTTGTACTAATGAGCATCTTCGATTCTTCAAATCTCAAATCTACGCGATCAATGTAGTGAGTTATGCAACAAAGGTGTTAAATTTTTCAGCGAAGAAACGATTGCGGTCTACGAGTCGCTGTCGTAGCCTAAAGCTGGCTTTACGCTCAGAAAACCCTTTCTTCGCACGTATATTTTACAAATACTCGAAAAAAATCTTTATTATAAAATACATGGACTTAATTTCATAACAAAATTACACTTGCCATAAATCGGACTCACTGCAGGACAATGATATTTTCTTCATAATATTTGCCTTGTAGAATATTGTACATAAGCATAGTAGTATATAAGCATATATGTGCATATTTTTATAACGATTTCACTATATGTAACAGTTAGATTAATTTATACGGTTCCTGGTAATTTTTTTTAAACTTTTGTGTGTACGATTTACTAAAGGTAGTGTATATATTTAATAAAATTCATAAATTGATTTTCGATAACAAGAATTCCAAATAATTAACTAATTTCAAGATTCGAATCTGAAAAAAATGATTTATCTTAAATGTGTAGTATTAATTTGTAAATATTAAACTATTAGATGTGTCTGATTAAATCTTGATTTGAACTTCTATATTTTTAAACATGAAATTTAAGGAAATTAATGTTACCGATGAACATTACCATTGGGAAATAAATAGAACGTTATATTAAAAGAGCGTTATATTTCAAAAGAATGTATATGCCATTGCGAATATAAAAATTGTAAGGAGAGAGAGAGAGGAACGGTAGAGCTAGAGCAAAAAGAAAGTTCTTCTCTGAACGGATGAAAAAGTAAGGACAGAGAGCGACGTGGCATAGCTTCTCTCTGGAGAGCTAGCGGGGGGCGGGGGTGTTTCAAGAGATAGAGGGGGCGAGGGCGTTCGGTCGCGCATTATTTCTTGGAGCGATTCCCATCAAAGAGCGCATTGGCCCGACGCCCTTGCCTCTCACGCTCTCGGCTCGCAACTTTAAAAGCCGAACCTCGTTACGCGCGCGCCAGTTCGACGAGCGCCGATAAATCAGCCGACGCCGCGTCGACGGCGCCTCGACGAGGTAAGGGCGTACAGGCGTACAGGCGGCGCTGAGGCATCCCCGAGGACGGGCAGGCGTCCGCTCTTCCCCGACTCGTTGAGCGCAAGCGCGCGCAGCCCGCCCCCACCCCGACGTAATAGTCACGGCGGCGGATTTCGCGCCACCGCCGCCGCCGCCGCCGCGCTCCCGAATCATCGATGACGGTCCTTTAACGCTCGGGCCCTCCGCTCGCGCGCCGGATGACGTCGTGCGCGGAGGTGGCGGAGCGCTCGTGAATGCGAAAAATCTCGCTGCGGCCCTCGTTGCGCACCGCCGGCGCTACATATACGATGGCGACGGCTGGAGGCTTTTATACGTCGGGGCTGGGTGCGCGGCCTGTAATGCGCTCCGGGGCGAGCCTTCTGAGGGGCACGGTGAATCATTCGCCGCCTCTACCACCGACGCCAATCGATGCCGTAAATGTCATTTATCTGCTTTCTTATGGAGCCGTTTTTTTTTTTTTTTTTCATAATGCACCCCATTAATCATGACGTTTATGCATTTCTACGTTCGATCCGCCATGCCAGCAAGGAATTCGTTAAATATAAGACCCTGCGGCCTCTAATCACATCGGGACAAAGTCGTCAAATCATAACTATTTCGATTTAGATTTGAGTTTTCCTTGTTGTAAGAAACTGCTTTCTCATACTTACCCCTATCCTCACTCATTAAAATCGTTGTAATTCTAACATGAATTTCAATGTTTTCGTAATTGGACATAGATTAAGTAAATAACCTAAATAGATTAAGAAATATATTATAAAAACTGCCAAGTAATCAGTGTAAAGATTACTGATCTTTTAGTTCCAAAAATGTTTATATCGAAAAAAAAATTAAAAATTCTATTTAAAATGTTACTAGTTACATTACATGTACTGTTGAATCAACTAAACATTGCTTTGAACAATTAAGCGTTCACAAATAAATTAATGAAAATTGTATAGTATAGTGGCTAGTGTAGTAATAATGACTAGTATAGTGGCACAAATATAAAAACTTACAATTTAAATTATGACAACAATCGAAAATTGAAACGTTCTTAATCAAACTAAACTAACATTTAAAAAGACATAATATATACGGATTATACTTCATTTTTCTTATTTTTTTTTTGTCTTTCATTAGAGTAGTCGATGATGACTTGATGAGAAAGTCAACCAAATTTTGCTTCTCAATAAAAAGAAATCGATTACACTTAGAAATACCTATCTCAAACTGATCGAAAAATTATAAAGAATTGTAAAAGAGTAAAGAATAAATACATATCTACTAAAAAGAAATTTAGCAAAATTTACAACGTTTTTCTTGCATAATAATTTACATACTAAATAATAAATGCCCGAAAAATGACTGAAGTAAGGGAAAAAATGCAGAGTCGGTTAAGTTCTATTAAGTTAAATGGGAATGAAGAATAAGGCATTGGCTTCGAAAGCGCTACTCCCACCGCAAACAGATGCAAATAAATACTAATACAGGTCATGATTTATTTACCAATACTTTGTGTCTCGCTCCCTCTTCCCCGCCGCGAAGCGCACATTACGAGTGTATTTGCGTCTATATACGACAGTTCGTCACGTGGCGTATGAATATTAACGCTCGCACGCGCGCGACTCAACCCCGCCCGGCCGCTCGACAGGGCAAAATGCGTTGCGCGCACGCATGCAAATTTACCTTACCTCCCGCGGCCCTTCCCCGGAGCTCGCGCGCGGATCTCAAAGAGATCTCGCCCCCCACCCCAGCCCTCCCCCCGCGCACCACCCCCGCTAAGTATCGAAAGCTTCGCGGCGTGGGGGAGCGTCGTGCGGCGGCGGTGGTGGCGGGCGCTCGGCGGGCGCGCGGCGGGGGACGCGCCACATAAAAATGAGCGAACGCGCGGGCAGGAGGAGCGGGAGGAGAGAGAGGCGAAAAAGCAAGGGGAGGCCATTGGATTTATTTGTTTGCGGCAGCGTTCCGCGCTCGTGGCAGAGGGGAGGGGCTGAAGCGGCACGGAGAAGAGGAGCCGCCGCGAGAGGCAGGGAGGGAAGAAGCCAATATTCCAAAATATCTAATATGCTTTTGTGCTCTTTCGCGACTGCGGGGAGGGGGTGCGGCATGGGGGAAGGCTCGAGCGCGAGGCGAAGGATAAGTTCACCCGCTCCCGAGTGTATTGCCAGCAGCGGCGAATATCTCGGGCGCTCGAAAGTAGGCTTTTCGCGCTGCTGCTGCTGCTGCTGCTGGTGGTAGCGCTGTTGCCTGCCTGCCTGCCTGCCTCCTACCGAGGGGTGGGGTGGCGGGGAGAGGACGTTGCAAAACAGTTTCGGGCTTGCATTGGAACTTCGAATATTTGAATATCCGGCCCTCGAGTTCGGTCTGATTTATCGGCTTCGTTATTTATTCCAATTCGCTCTGGCGTACATCTCTATCTATTTCGTTTGAAAAAACAAATCGAACGTTATACCGGATGATTTCTATGCTTGGCATACTACGCTTGATTAAGCGGTTACCAAAATTGGATTAAACTTATGGCTTGACTGCATAATTTTTCCAGGCACGACGAAATGAAAGTCGATTAAAACAGAAAAGAAATAAATAAAGTTGATTTTGAAATTGTGTTCGGTTAAAATAGAATTTGCTATTTAATCTATAATACGTAACTCTATCGGTTGAACATTATAATTGAAGATAAATAGTTGGAATGCAAGAGCATTAAAAAATTTGAATACTCGATTAAAATTATACAAAAGTACATAAGAAAAACCATAAAGGATTTGAGTTTATAAAAAAAATCTACTATGCTTAAATATGTTTGAAGATTGCAAACACAATCTCCGGAATCCAGCAGCTGTTGATTTAGTAGAGTTGCGTTTATTTGTTCGAGTATTTGCTCGTTGCAGTGTCGTTCGAACTAGCTGTTGTGTCGAGAATAATAAACAAGGGCGGGAGTTCAATGCGCTTATCGTCAATCCGTACTTAAGCAAAATATCTGTACTCTAACCCTCCCCCCCCCGCCCTCCGGCAAAACTGGCTTTTCCATGCAATTGCCTTCTAATTATCGCCGTCAACTAATAACTCGCGTTAATTTCGAACGATTTAGTGTACCTATACAATACAGAGGGAGGATTTTCTTCCCCTCTCCCCTCTCTCCCTCGCTCCACCGCACGACGCCCGATATCCTTCTTTCCCTCATGAGCATTCTCGACTTCGGATAATGCTCTCTCTTTTCATCTCGTTCCGCTACCCACTACTCGTCGCTTCTCTCTCGCACGTCCTATGCGCAAAGTTTAAATTGAATCGGGCCGTTGGCACGACACTCGACTAGTACTCGATACGGCGTTAGTTTCTCCGACTATATGAGAATGGGCGCTCTGCATTATTATGAATATATAGAAAAAGATTTTTTACGAAACACATACAGCATACAGACTGCGTCACTATTCACGTAATATTTTTCATTCTCATATTAGTTCTGAAAAATGAATTACGAACAATATGTAATTCTAACTATAAATATGTGTAAAGTTTGTAATATACAATTCATCTACATATAATGTATAATTTTGTTCTTCTACAGTAATAAAATTCTTTGTTTCTAACATCTACGAATTCGCAAGAGGAAGCGGTCGATCATCGCTTTTCTTCAAAATTCAAAGGAAAAATCGAAGACTCAGACGTCTGCGAGCATTCCCCCTGCCACTTTTTGTACGTGGTAGTATCGCAATTGCACTATTACACTAGTCAATCCTTGAGACAGGTGCATTAAACCAGATTTTAGATTTACGTCTGACCGCACGCAATGTAACGTCACTAATCAATACTTGTACACGTTTTGCACTTGAGCGTCCGACATATTTCCCATTTTGAGTATCTAAATATATAAGTATATTATACTTTTACTTAATAAATTCAGTTCTGTAGAAAGTAAAATAAACTTTAATAAATGTATACCTCTACCTATCATAAGAATTACGATTACCTAACAAATTCTGTCAGTAGTGTCGATCGCTTACGGCGTTGAGCTTTCGACTTCCAATGCGCTGAAACTCGACTTTGTGGCTCCGGATACGTAGAAACAATTCTGCCGTATCCGAAGCCCATTGAGTGACACGCGTTCGACGCTGCCGCCGATTATGGGGCCGGAAGTGAGTCCCTGTCCAAGCTACTGGCCACGCGAGCTCCTGGACAATGCCAAACCTATTCGAAACGTATCAGCCGGGATTTCGCCGCTGCGCCCAGGCACTGTCGGGATCTGGAATCCCGTTTACCTCTCGATATGCTTCGGGAGGGTGGCGGGGGAGTGCGAAGGAAGCGCGAAAGAGCCGAGCCGACCCAGCTCCAAGTTGATACAGGAGGTGGGGCTGGGGAGGTTGCAGGCTCGCGCTCGCCCGTTCGGGCGGACTTACAGATACATCGGCTAAGCGGCGCTTCTTGCACGTGCGAGACGGAGATGCTGGAAGAGAGATTCAGATACGGCGGGCAAGGGTTGAGTGGAGAGAGTGCGAGAGAGCATCGCCGCCCGCTTATCGGAAATGGTGCGCGAGTGCGGCTTTGGTCAGGTCGTTAGCAAGTTGTCGAGATTAAATGCCTCCCAGCCGTATTAGAAGCCAACGCGAGAACTGCGCCTTGATTAGGCCACTTGCCAGACGACCACCGAAACGGCGTTCCTCCCCTCCCCCCCCCTACCGTTCGCCCCATCCGATGATCATAGGTGACGGCCCAACTTGCTCTTTGCTTTGCTGAACGGCGGCGTATTCGGCCATCCTCGAACTTTGTATGCATTTTTTAAATTTGTGCGGGAAGTATTTTATAATCGTTGTAGAAGAAGTGCCGATACTTTTAATATATTCTAATTCTGAATAATGGATTAACAATTCAGTAAATGAAATCAAAGTAAAAACGAAATGGTCATTTTTACGTAACGTACTAAAATAGGTCTTAATTCGAAATCAGTACTTTAAACCATCTCGTTGCGAAATAGCGAATTTACTCTGCTGATATAGCATACTCAATAATACAATTATCCGATCTTTTAGTAATCAGATAAAAGATAATTATAGTAATTTTGAAGTTCTACTTATAGTATTCTATGATGAAATTGTTCTAAAAATTATTGCGCACGATATATACCTGAGTAAAGAAAAAATCCGTTAACTAGTATCTAAAATAAGGTACAATATGGAGAAAATTTCGATCGCAGTTTTACGATGTTAAAATATGAGGAGTCGAGCCTTTCAACTTTTCATGAAGTCTATACGGAAAATGATTTGATTATCATGACTTATGTAAAAATTTCCATCTCTTTTATCCAGTTGAATCAAAAATACTGACCAATCGAATTACTAACGCTTCCATTCGACCTCGTTTGCCCCTCCGCACTCCCCCCCCCCCGCCACGGCTATACTCGTCTCGAATTCCCGCGAATATCCCAGACGCCACTCCTTCGTTTCAGCGGCAAGATTCGAAATCAGCGGCGGAGCACGTTCGAAGCTTTGGCGTTTAATCATTCACAGGTTTCTCTTTTCTAAACGACGTACGAGTCTCCCAAATGACTGACAGACACGACGTATGATTTTTGAATGTTTCGAGATGTTGGCGTCAGCTTAATCTCGTGCCGTGAAATGTCCGCATCTCGATCAATAATTTCCTATCTCCAATCGAGCAAAGTCAAGGAGTCGACCTGGCTTTCTGGAGGCGAGCCCGTTATATGGGACGAAAATACAAGGGTCGGCTCTTGCTACAGCGATTTTTCAGTCTATTGCGATGACTCTGCTACTTTCGAAGTCGGATTGTTGAGAAAGAGAGAGAGAGAGAGAGAGAGAGACAGAGAGAGACAGAGAGAGAGAATGAAAAAAAATAAAAGGGAAGAGGTGGAAGAGTGAGACAGAGAGCAAAAAGTTTCCCCGCAGCTATACCGAGGCGAATCGCCGATAAAAACGTTATGCAGATTAGATATCGCGTATCCGAATCGGGTACGGAGGAGAAAAACGAAGCGTTTACGGTAGGAAAAGAAGGACACGTGTGCCATTGGGCTTTCCGAGCCGTTTTTTTTCTTACCCTCGCTCGCGCACCACTTTTGTATATATATATATATATATATCGAGCGATCACCACCAAAAGAACAAACGGGGTAGTAAACAAGTCGATATAGCCCGGGCCGCTATCCAATATTGAGATTGCTGTCTTTTCCAGAATATGCTAATACGATAATACATACGAATACGTCCATAAACTATAGAATTTTCATAAACCCCATGCAAATGTTATATCTGATATCGGTGGGATCGCCGCCTCCGAGGCCAAGGATTTCTTTTCGTCAGAGTGGAGCAGGGAAATTTCATGCACACTTTTCAAGCTAAACAGTCGATCTATCGCCTCCCCCCACCTCCCCTTTGATTTATAGAACTGCTTCGGTATCCAAGAATCGTCTTCTCTCTTTTTTTGTCTCGCTCGTTCGAGTCGTTCGTTTGATTGTAGCCAATACGAAATCACTGACTCATGCTGTAATACAATTTCATTCGAATGAATTGGATAATTATAAAATTCAAGATAGTAATTTAATATCTATCCGATAGAGTCACTATATATCTATCGGTAAATAACCGATTTTAGTTGATTGTAATTTTTTTTAAAACATCTACTACATAGTAATACACTAATCCATGCATTATTTAACAATGAAAAGTTGAACTAACCAACTTCTCCAAAAATTAAATATAATAAAAAGATATTAATACTTTATACATTTGGAAACAGAATTATAAATCAAAATTACATACAAGCCTGCATGCATAAAGATATATAATAAAACTTTTAAGGATGATTTCCAATATTCCATTATTATTCTGCAATATATCAGGGCAGCTCGGCAGTTCGAGGGTACGCAGTGGCACTCCTTAAAAGGTTAGACAAAGCCGATATCTTATAAAGAGCAAAAAAAAATCCTTCGGTAATAGAATTACCCGGCGCGGGAGGCTCGTAAACGTATTCCCAGACCCGATAGCCATTTTTCTCGGTCAAGGGGCGAAATAGCCAAACCGCACGCGTTTGCCACGAAGACGAATTGAGAAACTGGGTGTATATACACAGCGGGACTCCTGCAGATTCCCAAACTGCGCTCGCCTCGTTAATCTTCCCCGGGCACATTGATAATGCAGAGTGGACAGAAAAGAAATCTGACGAGAACGAACGTTACTTTAATAAATTTACCAAGTCTTACGGAGCCGCTTTTGCGCAGCTTGAGAGGAAAATCGCTTAGAAAAGTGGATACTGCAGTTAGTAGAACTAAAAAAGCTTTGGCTTCGTTCTACTTCCTGTGTGCAAAGATTTCGTTAATCGTTCGAGAAGAAAAATTTTTATTCAACATACAGACCAAATGTACATAATTATCCCGTCAGTATTGAATGCGAATGAAGACCTTCGAGAAGCCAAACCATACGTCCAAAGTAGAGTAGTTAGTAGATGTAGAACTAGATAGTTTGTTCCGCGAATGACAAGCGAGTGGGAGATCGAACTCGAGCCCGAGCCGGTTGACAAAGCGGCGCGCGACGTATAATTTTTTAGCCCGTCCTATAGGCGAAGCCGAGACGAATGGGAAAGAGAAAGAAATGCGCTTCTGTATCGGCCTGCGGGGATAATGAAGGGAGGAGGCGAGAGTAAGGCGAACGATATATTCTCGAAGATTGTTTTCTCTCGTCAGGTGGCCACATACGTCACGGAGATTCCCCGGAGAGGAGCCTCGCGGCCCGGGGCGCGGAGAACGCGCCGGGCATAGATCACGCGCGGTCCGCGCGAAGAGAGCGAGAGAGAGAGAGAGAAAGAGTGAGGCAGAGTCCCGCCGCGGATCGTGAGGCGAATCAACTTTCGTCGTTGCCCGCTCGCCCGCCCTCCCGGACCTAATGCCCGGCATTTCTCTTAGGTCTCCGAAGAGCGCGAGACCGTCCGGCCGACCTCCATGCCCGAGCACCAGATGCGCACCCGCCGCCGATCGATGCATCGTTCCTTCAAACGAATCCTCGTACTTTCTCCTTCCTTCCTATACGTAGAAATTTTTTTTATTAATCAACTGCCCTGTACGCAATTTTAAATAGATAATTTGACTAAACAAACAACATTTTGATACAATGTTGAGAGTCCTACGATGGCTCGATCGCTAGAGCGGAGGACTAGGAACTCGGTGATCCGAGTACAAATCCCGGTCTCCACCGATTGAGAGAAGTACCGCAATGTAATAATTTACATGTGCTTTGTTTACAAACACATCGTAGACCACCGTAGCACCGGTATTTTGAAGCATAAATAGACTTTAAATAACATAAAAAAAAAAAGAAGATACAATGGCGAAAATTTTATTAAATGTACAAACATGACTGGAATTTTCTGGCTACTTTTCATTAACGCATTGACGACATTGTCTTAAACCAATTCACGATCAATTTATCTCCGAATACTTTTGTCACAACTTTTAAGAAATCTACTCTCTTTGGATATATTTAAGCAATTTTCTGATAAATTAATTTTGAAGTTAATTATTTAATATAAGTAATTAAGATACATTTAATAAGCTCTATCAAGAATGCCCAAATGTATTTAAGAACCTACATTAACCATAATCTAACTGTTTTTGTAATTAAATTACAATATCAAATTTTCATAATAATCTTTAAATTTTTCATCAGTCAATACAAAGACATTATTATTTTTAATGAAGACAAATTAGAGTTATTTGAATAATCAATCAAACGTTCATTTTGGATTAAAATACACAAGAATATGCAGCGAGAAAATGTGAAATTTCTTGCACGCAATGGTTTTTTGTCGCCGGGAGGATGGTTGGCAGTCGCATCGGGGGATATAAATCGGCAGCGTAATTGGTAACAGACGACGAGCGGAAAACGACGCCGATGTTTTTGGGAGGCAAATGGAACGTAGGATAATTTATCAGTATATCAGGAAAAGCCGGAACGGATCCATATTCCAATTAAAGTTCATCCTAGCGGAATCCGAGATGCACGCTGCGCTTCCATCTCTCTTACTAGCCTCTTTTTTTGCCTAATATCTTCCAGTCCATTTGGCGCTGTAAGCTCGAACTTTATAGCTCGAAAGCAAAGACGAGTACTGCAGTTTATTTTAAATGTGGAGAATAGCGGGAAATGAGAGAGGCGCGCTATTGGTGGAGCATAAATATTACGTCAAATGAGCATCGGAAATACGGTTAATCCCTGCTTGAGTTTTCTTTTGAAATTTTTACCGTTGCAATATTATTTCCTTAGCTTTTATGCGTATGAAATTTTTATCCTATATTTGCTGCAGTTTTATTTCAAAGGATACCTTAATCGAATCTAATTGTGACCAATGATTTCTAACAGAAAGGTTGTTAAACGACACTGACAAGTAAAGACATTTTCTTGAAAATTCGATAAAAAATTATTCAGATATCTACTAACTCGGATAGAATCGTCGTCAGTAGGAAAATTTCGCAGAAACAAGTTGACATTATATTAAATAAAATATATCTCTCAATTCCGATGTAATTTTTCAATTTATATTTAAGTAGTACGAATCAATTTTGAAGTTGTCATGGCGACCATTTACAATATAAATAATGTATATATATATATATATATATATATATATATATATATATATATATATATATATATATTAAGTGGATATTGTATAAAAGTGAAAATATTTTGTTAAGAATTAACATTTAAATTTGCTCAAATTAAACTAAGAAAAGAAAATTGTAACGTTGAACGAAGCAGATACAGAGATCCGATAACTTTTTGGTCGCGGAGCAGTCAGATTATTCTTTGCCAACAACAGTGTACTGAGGTTTTTTTCGTATTTTATATTATAATATTCTTTTGTAATAGCTTTTATATTTCAGATTCTACGGGTATAATTTGAAACAGGATAATCTGTCAGTCATAATAATTATAATTATATTATTTTACAAAGACTTTGAGAGGGATACAAGTATTTATGCGTTTATTTTTTAAGGTATGAATCAAGAAAATTTGTTTCTTTAAATTTTAATATTCTAAAAATGAAAAAAAATATTTTTATATTTTATCGTGAATTGCGTTCTGAATAAGATACTCGTAGTTGTCAGTTGCCTTAAACAGCTGCAAGGATATTTGATTGCTCGTACGGATCGGTACAACGGGATATTAGTACATTAATTTTTTTTTTTATTATCGGAAGATCCAAGTCTGTCGTCACCAGAGTGCAACCGAAGCGGTGCAGGTGGCGCAACACCCCCCCCCCTCTCTCTCTCTCTCACTCTCTCGTCTTCGTAAATATTCACGAAGGGAGAAAAAGCGTGCCCCGACGTGGAAGTGGTCGCCCGCCTCGAGGCAGCCTAATATCAAAAACAAATTTCCCTTTTAAAAGGCGAGAGCCCGCGGAAAAGTGAGGCATTACTTCGTTCATCTTTCAGGAGTTCTCCCGCTAATGGCGTCGTTATTCTAAAATACCGCGATCATATATTTCTACCGAACCAAAGATGGTCGCGCCGGCCTTTCCGCGCGGGTGGGAGCCGTGGCCGTCGCCGAACGACAGCGACAAGCAATCATTTGTCACACGGAAACGCCGTAATCGAGCGCGACGTTCGAAACTTTTTTCGTACTTTCTGTTTTAGCAATAAGATCTAAGTTTGGCAATTAGACGGACATTTTCAGAAAGTTTTCATAGAGTTCTCCTGAAAAAAGAGAAAAACTAAGAAATACAAGGCGAACGATGCTGTTGTTCTTTTTACTTAAGAGATCCGCTCCACCCCCCCCCCCCATCACAGAAATTACTGTTTGGTTGACTTGACGAGCCCTCGATTCTAAATCATGCAAGGATTACGACACCGGAATCGAAAGCAACGAGCAGTCAGACGGCGGGGACGGAGGGCGGAAAAAACGGGAGAGGGGCGCGCGAGAACCGTAAGGGAGACGCTGAGACCGAGGCTCGAGCCGTGTTTTCGGCAACATTTAAATTCTCATACGCGAATAAATAGCAAAAATTTCACGCGCGATAAAATATAGATTTTGCCCGGTGAACTCCGGTGGCGGGGATAGCAGAAAGCGAGAGGAGGGGGCGGACGGCACGAAGCAGCGAGTCCCGGGCCTCGGCCCTCCCGCGGGAAGGATGCGGTCATAAAATCATTGATATGAAAATATAGCGCCCTCTCTCCCGGGAAGCGCGGGCAGGGAGGGGACGGCAGGGGGAAGGGATTCGGTCCGGATCCGGGGCCGCCGAGACGAGAGCCTGCGTCGGAGCTAGCGTCGCCGGGGAAAGAAAAAAATAATGGAGAAGAAAAGATGACAATCCTTTTCTTCTCTTGTTTCCCTTCCGATTAGGGCGCCGCTTCGTTTCTTCCTCGTGTTTTATTTCTATCTAGATTGACGTGTCTCAATTTTTTTGCCAGCTACGCGTAGTATTTACGTAGAGCCACGTTTTCGTGTTTACGCTTTTTAATTCTCGTGCGCAGAGTAATAAATTCTCAGATCTAACACTGTAAAGTTTTCGCGCACATACTTAGGAAAACAAATTAATATGCTTCTTATTCAGAATTTCGTTGTTGTTTGAGCATTTCTATTCTTTTTATTTGCATTATATATAGTATAACCGATGACAATGCGAATAACAGAGTGTTAAAATACATTAGTTAACGATAAACATATAAACTAAAATTTGCTGCTACATTGTTTTACAATAAATAGGCTCTATCGCTTAAAATAGACATCAGCAATTCATGTTGGCTGCTGTATGTTATTGTCGCGTGTATTGACATACGTTCCGACAAAGCGGCAATTTAGCTTATTGTTCGAAAACCTATAACGTAATCTAAGCGCGATTCCTCGGCACGCGGGAGGGGGGGGGGAAGTTCCTCCAAGGCCATTGTTTCGCCAAGTCATTTCGAAAAGATGAACTTCTGAATAGAAAATGGTGGCGGAGCACATGCAAAATACAGTAGGCAATGGAGAATATATGTAGTGAAGGGTTTGCGACGCCCAGGCATCTAATCCAATAATTTAATTTTGAGATCCCGGCTAAAGGGGATTTGAAGTATTAGCCTTGGAATTTGTGTATCTTTGATTAGTATTCTGTTCGGGCGTCCCGCTCGCTCGATTGCGGCTTCAAATCCCGAATCAACTTGCACGCCTTTGCTTTTCTCCTAGAATGACGAGTACATTGTAAATCAATAATGCTCGGACTGAGGGAAATATTTTGTAACTATAAATATCTATATATATATGTATGTATATATATATATATATATATATATATATATATATATATATATATATATGGAGTGGTCATATTACAGATGCTTTTACTGTAAATAAAATCTTCCCGAGCTCTCACATGATTTTAGAGTTTTAAATTTTCTTCTTTTCATTCGAGCGTAGACTTAAACTAGGGCGGCTCATTAAACTCTTTGAATTCAAAGTATAATTTTCTGCCCCGATGCTTCGACGTCCATTGTTCCATGACAATTACTTGGGTATTGAAAAAAAGTTGTAAAAAGATTGAGGCGAAGAATGAAATTTGTCGGATTAATTGCAAATAAATTAACGAATTAACGAAATTCCGTCTTGTCTGTCGCCCTGAGAAGCCATCTCCGCGCTCCCGGGAAATCTCGCATGCCGACTGAATTATATCGAAGAGGGCCGCGGGTTCCTTGTATAAATCATACATATTCAGTCGTCGACAGCGTTTCCTCGAGTAGCTACCAGTGATCCGTCTAATTTATAGTTTAACTTATCTAAATGCGCGCAGGGCTTGCCGCCCCGAAGTAAGATCGTGCATAGACGCCTGCGAGTGCGCGCGGCGCCCGCGAGAGAGCGCGAGGATGCGGGAGGGCAAAAGGGAAAGAGAAAGGAGGAGGAAAAGCATAACCGAGCGAGCACGGGACGGCAATAAGACGACTCGGTGTATAGATATATGCAATAAAAGCAACCGGGTGCGGTGGGTGGCGAGGGGGGGGGGTGAGGTGAGAGAGCCGAGGTGCGCCCAAGGAGGGTAGAAACCGCGCTCGAGGGGGCGGGGGACTCGATTCACCGACAGCCAAGCGACACTCGGCGCCGAGCTCAACCCTTCGAACGCTGCTTGGCATTCCATCTTCGATCGCGGCGTTCGAGCTCTGCCGGCGAAGAGCCGCAGCGCCTCGGGCCGACTCGCGATTCTTATCGGCTCTGCAGTTTTCGGTCGTCGTCGTGACTATCGCCCGGCGCCACGGATTACGGGCGGGAGACGTGGCGCAGGTCCCCGTTTTACAATCGTTTTTGTGTTTTTCTTTTTGTTTTTTTTTTTTTTGCTTTTAGTTTTGCTGCTCTCGTTACGAGACACGCTAACCCTCTTTATGACGCTATTGAGCCGCGCGCGTATGTAACACTACCCGAGCGCTCTCGGCAAATTTGAATATATAGCTTCGAGTCCAGGGGAAATATTAGGCGGCACGTGGCGCTAGTGCCGATAGTTCGGGCTACGGCCCGAAAAAATGAGCAATTTATCAGGATTTTCGTTCGGCTTGCGTGTTTGTTTTTTGTTTCTTTTTTTTGTTTTTTTTTTTTTCATATGAACGCCGCAAGTCACGTCTATGATAATTCTGATCGAGCAATTGATGGCTGCAATTCAGTACTACGCGGTCGTTGGTAACTGACATTCGCTATACACAACGTATATGACGAATCCTTTGACAAAGAGCACTGCGTTCGTATGAGCAGATTAGAGCTGTGGAGAGGGAGTTAGAGGGGGGTTTGAGAGAGAGAGAGAGAGAGAGAGAGATTGGAAGGGGGAAGCGATCAACTAGGCCGTCAACGTTCGGTGGACGATCTCCGCTCCTTGCTCCTAAAATGCTTCGGGTCGTGTACATTTCTCCCGGGAGACAGAAGCGATCCACGGTATTTAGCCCGGTTTAAGGTTTTAGATTCTACCTCGCGGTCCCTTCCCAGCTGCGGACGCTCCGCGGTGAGATCGCTTCTATCTCGCCCTCTGTCTTCCTCTCTCCTGGAAAATAGGCGGAGGGGGAAGGGGGTGGACGGGGGTGGACGGGGGTGGACGGGGGCGGCCGTCCTTATCCGCTCTCGACTTTATACTTTAAATCCTGCCTATAAATATCGCACCCGACCGGGCGGGCGGGCGGCTGCGGTGGCGGCGGGCGTACGTCCTTTGGATTTGGGGCTGGTTTCCGAAAGATTGGCTCGCGGTATCCTCCGTGGGAATCGCTCGACGTCGCGCGCGTCGATATATCAGGGGATGAACGGCGGAAAGAAGCTCCAGCCCCTCCCCCGGAGCTTTCTCTCTTCGGAGTGCCGCCGTCCCCTCCCACCCTCCGGCCCCAACCCCTCCGCGCTTACGCCCGCTTACCGCCGCTTGCCGTTGCCGTCGACTCTCAGCCCGTACCCGAGTAGCGATTCGTCATATCTCTCTCGCTCTCTGGGCGGCTTTTTCTTTGCCCGCGTCGCCGCGGGAAAACACGGAAGAGGCTGCGCCGCCCGTACTTATCCGCTTGGTCGGACTTTCTTCACGGATCGAATCCTAAGTGAGGCGGCGTCGCCTCCCCCGCCGGTGATCTTATAAAACCAGGGAGTTGATCGACAAATTTCGCTTAATATATCATTTTATTTTCTCTTTTTTTATTATCTTTGCTCCTTTCTAAGAAGGAACTCTAAAATTCTTGTCTCCTTGAATTTATTCGTCCAGTTATTTAAAGTTAAGCAAGCTCAATTTCTTCGTGTTTTCTGCTTACGTATTTTATTAGATGTAGATTATATTTACGATCTAGCTTTAATTGAAAAAAAAGCTGATAATTTTTGGTATAACTAATGGATCGCAAATATAAAATGTTAGTTAGCAAAAATAAACTACTATTCGACTTCGACCAATCGCACAAGAGCAGTAAATAGTACTCACAACACACGCGCGCATCTTCACGTCCGATATAGGAAACAAATCGATGTAGCGCATCGCCCACGTAAGAGTTCCATCCACTGGGATTTCAGGAATCCCATTACGAACTATCCCTGTGCTCTCCGATATAGGAGCACGTCTGCTCTCCACAGATTTTGCGGTAAGAGAGATGGAGCAAGGGAGGGAGAGTAAGAGAGAGTGGGAGAGAGAGAGAGAGCGCGCGATCCTTTGCATGAATATGTAAATCCTTATTTTCAGATCGAGTGCACTTGAAACCAAAAACCAACCGACGTGCAGGAGCCGAACACGTTCCCTTACTTATAAGCAGTCTACTACTTTGCGGGCGAATTGATTTATTAACCCAGCAATCTCCAAGCGACCCTTCGATTCTCCGACTATTCTGCATCGTATATTAAAACTAAAGAAGCAAAAAAGGAAAACCAACAAACGCAAATGTGATTAATTATATCCGTTATAATCTTTATTTTATCCACCATCTAATTAATGTTGTTTCTTTACTTAGTAAAGTCTTTTACAATATTAATAAATATACTTAACCATGAATAATATATTAATATGTACAATTACTTTTCTGTTCGTTAATTAAGAAACTGTCATCTTATTAAGCTAACAAGTAACGGTGACAGAATTGTTTTTATTTAATATATGGAAATACGGTAACAAATAAAATATATAGGTATTTTAAGAAATTTTACTCAAATTTGCATCACTGTATTGAACAAGTGATTATACAAATTCTATTTTTTTTTTCAAAATGTCTAGTATATTCCTGATAAAATATTTTTATTTAATAAAAATTACTAATAATGAAAGCGTTGTAAGATGAAATCTAATAATCATATGTGGCAGGGAGTCAAACAATTTTTTCAATACTTTCCGTTCCCCCAAAAAAAAACGAGGAAGAGATGGAGGTAGTGGGAGGGTAGAAAGAAAAGGAAAAAGAAAAAATAATGCACTAATTTGAATGGCACGGTGGGCACGATAAGCAATATAGGAGCCTTTACGCGAGCAAATTCACGGGAAAAAGCGCGCCGCGGCTATCCCGCTCGCATTATGCAAAGGGAAGCACGGGCGTTTTGACGTTTTATTTCCTTCCCTCAAAGGCAAAGCGTTTTGTCAGCTAGTCGCTCGACACGGACGCGCTCCACCCGCCGAAGCGGCGCAGCGATAGGGCGATAACCGCGGCGAGCCTCGATGACAAATCTACCCCGAGTCCTTTTCATCGTGGCCTCGGGGGCTAAAAGAGAAGCGGACAGAGACGGAGACGGGCGAAGAGCGTGGAGAAGGGTCGCGGAGGGGGGAGGCCGAGAGAACGGCACCGGCCGGACATCGGTTGCGCGAGTTTTATCTCGGGCCCCCCGCCACCCGCCGAGCTACGGCCTGTCCTCAAAAGTTTTAATACCACTCTCGCGGCTTGAGGGTCGCGCGGCGCGCCGGCGCGAAACGCGCAAAGGACGAGGACGTATCGAAGGGGACGGGGCGAGACGTCAATGGGAAAGCCCGGAGAATATTTCGGATGATTGGTATTGTTGCGGAGCTGCCGCCGCTCCGCCGGCTGTATATTCAAATGGGGGTAGCCATTAGAGTTATGTTAGAATATATTGATTATTGGGGGGATCAAAGGCTCGGGGGAGGGGGGGGGTGCGAAGGGATGACGGTTGCCTTGCGAATCCGAGGGCGGAAGACACACCGAGGGAGGGTCGTGAGCAACAGCGGGAAACGCACTTCGATTTCTACTTCGCTCTCCCCCACCCCACTTCCCCCGTCTCTCTCTCTCTCTCTCTCTCTCTCTCTCTCTCTGCCTTTCTCTCCCTGTATACATGCCAGCATATATTCTACACCTACTATACCAGCGCGTCGCACCGCATGCGAAATATACTGGCCATAAATCTACGGAAGCGCGACGTAGCTGACGAGCCACCTAATTTCGATGTTTCGTCCGCATTAGCCTGATCGTGAGAAACGCTTTTCTCCGCCCGACCGTCCAGCCACCCGCCCCCCATGCCCGCGCTTTTTTCCCCCGAATTATTTGTCAGCCGGCGGGGGTCAGAATTTTAATGCAAAAAACGCGAAGGAATAACGAGGGAATCTTAATCACGCTAGTTTCCCCGCAACGAAAAAGGAAGAAACAGCCTCGGCGGGCTTATTTTTATTTGCTAAATATTCAAACCGTATAGCAGCGGCCGCGCTTAAAAAGGCTCAGGACTAATGCATTTAATATCTCTTGCCGGCCGGTACGGCGCGCGCGCGAGACTCGAGTTTTCCTTGGTGCAAAAAAGAAAACTAAGTAGAGAGACAATATGGGAAAGCGACGCTCCTCCTCGCATCCCCCGCGCCTCCCCGTTCTTTCTACTTTTTGAACCACCGCCACCACCGTCGCCGCTGCCATCCCCCCCGCCCCGGCCCTCGCCGTGGCCCCGCACGCGCCACCCGGGCCGTAACGCCGGACAAATTAAAATAATAACTCTCGCGTATCAGTGGCCCGCCCCAGCGGCGAGGGGACCGTCGGAAGAACGGCAAAAAGCAAGGAGGAGCAGCAGGGTCGGAGACCGAGGACTGAGAATGAGCCTCGTATCTCGGAGCCGTAAGCATCCCCTGCAAACTGACCCCTGGAAAATGGGATAATCGGGCGCGCGAGGGCGGGCTGATGAAAAAGCGGGACGAGGCGCGCGAAAACGCGCGAGCAGGGCTATCGGAGCCCGATGAGAGGAACGAGCGTTCGCAGCTCACGACGTCGATGTCGTTCTCGAGACGACGCGAGCAAGCTCGGCGGGCGGGTGGAGGAGGGGGAGGGAGGGGGGCGAGCGAGAAGGGTTATATTATCGAGCATTAGCCGGCGGCCTTTTCGAGAGGCGGCGAAACGGACTGGAAAGAAGGCAGGGGTCTTGGGCGCCCGCCGCCACCGAACGGATATAAAAGGGAGTAGGCGCGCGTGGAGGACAACAATCGATGAAAGGGTTGGACGTCAGACCCCTTCGTGTCCCCGTCGCCACCGACGCCGCCGTAGCCGCCGCCAACGCCGCGATCTTCTCTCCTCTCCTTTCTCTTCCCGCTCTCTTTCTCGATGCAGCGCCCCAACGGCACCCCACCCCACCCTCTCCCTCGTTTTCTCTCCCTTCTCCTCGGCCGACAGTAACTCAGCGCCACACGGTAGCGCCCTCGCCGCGTACACATTTACATAAATTATTGATCCCTAAAACAGCAAGCGAACGAGAGAGATGGAGAGAGAGAGGGAGGGGAGAGAGAAAGAGAGAAGCGCGCATGGCCAATGCCACAGCCGTACAACGCGAGGAGCCGCCGAGACAGAGGATGTTTGAGCATATATATATATATATCGTACACATATATATAATACCAAAACACTGCGGGGGTGCGAGCTCCCGTTCCAAGCCGCAGACTTTTTACACGATGTTATTTTTCTTCGATCGTTCTCTTTAACTTTTAATAATTCCATTAACGAATCATAATTAATTCGCGATGATAAAAATTATTGATGAACAATTTAAAAATCGAACAAAAACAGATGGACTAATAATAAACATTTAAAAATGCTATAATATTATTTTAATCTAGTAACAATGCTGATCTTATATCATTGTTCCGAAGCAATTAAAATAATACAATAATAGCTTTAATTTGATTTATTGCCTTGCATCTAATTATTAATATATGAACTTAATTTCATATTTGTCAATTCTCGTCTGTACTGTTATATTCTTAGAGTAAAGAAAACAATAGTATTTCAAATTTGAAAGTTATAATACGACTTGCCTTAATTGATACAAAAGAAACTAATAAATAATTTTATCCGATTACATTCTTATTTGATACTCTCTATTTTAGATTTTACGTGCTTAATTATCAATAAAGGTCTGTCTGATCAATCAGTCTGTCTGGTAACCTATAATTATATTACTTTATAAAAAGTCTATAAAGCCGATAAAAATATTTATTAATTTACTTTTTTATATTTTGTAAGGCAGTATTTAAACATTAAATTTAATAATTATTGATTTCAAGAAAGAAAGAAATCAGTTTAATATCATCTTGCCCTGTGTAACAAAACAATACCATCGGCAAAGAATATAAGCGTAACAGTATATAGATGTGTGTATATGACTATGTAGTTGTATACTTATATGTGTATATACAGAAATATCGTCGAAAATTTTTTTTAATTACAAGTTATTATCCGAGATGTAACGGAGCCCTCGCGCAATGGCAAATAAAGAAAGGGTGTTAAAATAGAGACGGGGAGCGAGCAAAGGCAGGAGGGGTGGGGGTGCGCGACGAATACGGCGTGCGCTACGTCATTAAGCTACGCATTGTTCGCAGAGGGCTGATTGTCTTGGCCGCTCGTTTTAGCCGTGGCCAGAGACAATTGTTCAATATTCCCATTGATCAGTGAAACGCCCCGAAGGCTTTTCCACTCCTTTCCGCTTCTCTTGCTTATATATATATATATATATATATATATATATATATATATATATATATTCAGCCTTTGTCAATATCTCTATTTTTAATGATATGAGTCTCGCTGTTCCTGCAGACAGCGACGATGCGCCGCTAGTGCGGAAAAAATGGAAATGAAGGCCTGCCTCGCGCGCGTATTGGCGCTGAAAAATCTGGAAAAGTAACTCGCGACAGGCTCGTCGGGTCGACGCAGCGCGACGCTAACCCATTATTATTCTCATGCGCGTACCGGTGTCGTTTCCAAAATGCGAAAGCGAAGCAAAAAAGAAGGCCTGGCACAGAAGCGCAAGAGGAAACAGGAAGGGAGGAGGAGCGGGGGCTCAGAGCGGAGCGACAGGACGCGCGACGAGCGTCGCTCCGTTGTAGCCGAGCGCGAAGTAAAACAGAGAAGAAGAAAGACACGTCCCCGTAGCTTCGCGTTTAGCGCGCCACGCACATGGCGTGCGAGGAAAGGAGAGGGCGTTACTTCCGTCGATGACGCGCACATCCGGAGCATCGTCGCGAGAGCTGCCGGGCGATTTAGCGCGAGGGGGCACGCGTTCGCGTCGTCATTATTTCCCTCGTTTTCCTCCTTGCCGCTGGCGCCATTTTGTCCTCGTCGCGGTCCCCCTTTTTACATTTTCGAAAAGCGCAAGCCGCGCGCCCGCGCCTCGATGCGCTAGCGCGAGCGCGAGCCGCTTTAAATAATGGCTGGTACGCGAACGGTCCTCGCGCCGAGGCCGCTCGCGCGCACAATGGCCGCGGCGGCTGCGAAAAAGTGACGAGGCGCCAAACGAGAGTTGTGCACAAAGGTAGTTCGAGCTTCGAGTCCTTCCGCGCTGCTGGCGCGTCGCGAGTGCTCGACGTTACGGGGGACGAGGCGTAATCTGGGCCGAGCGGCCGCAGGCGATTTCGCGCGCGCGCCCGGGCGCATACGTCGCTCGTACGGAGCCGAACCGCAGGATCATAATTAACGGGGATGAATTATAGGTCGCCTATATATATATATATATATATATATATATATATATAGAGAGAGAGAGAGAGAGAGAGAGAGAGAGAGAGAGAGAGTAGCATCGGTTTTGTGGCCTCGTTGCAGCCGGGCTGCGGCGCCGGAGACGCGCGGCCGAGCGTCGGGGCGAAAGTGATTGATAATAGAGACGCGGCCGTTACAGAAGCGAACCGTTTCGACGCGCGAGCGAGCGGTCGAGGATAGCGCGGCTAAACCCACGTACGCCGCGTGCTCCGGACTGACCTCCTCTGTGCCGCTGTCCGCGTCACTCGGTGCACAACTGCTGTACGGGAACTCGATATGGGGATGGCGCGAGGCGAAAATCTCCTCGAATCGCAATGCATTCCAATGAGTTCTTGAGCTGGAATTTTTTGTCCGTCCAGAGTAGTTTTGTGATTCGATACTGTCTCGAAAGAAAAAAATTGTCAGGGCAACTTATTCCAAGCGCGTCTGAACCGATGGGAATAGCGATCTGTCGACCGTTGGAAAATACAGAATAATCACAAATTACTTGAATAAAAATTGTTGAATCTAGTAACGGTTATAAGAACGCATTTCGTTGCAGATTTAGGTAGCATAGTAGATTTTTGCTGTTGGAAAGTCTAGTTGCTTAATTATCTCTATATTTGTTTTTGTTCCTGCATTGTCGACCTCACAAATCATTGAATTGTGAGGTCGGTCCCAACCTTCCGATAAATACCAGTCTTTGTATATCAAGCATTGATTCTTTGTTGAACATGTTGAGAATCGAATTTTATGTATATAGAAAAAAAATACTGATAATATTATATAAGATTTTTATTTTTTAAGATATCTCTTGACTATTTCAAGATAATCGTGTAGACTTAGTTCTTCATGTAAACGTCAAACAAGTAGAAATCTATAAATAAACGTTAGAAAAGTCATGAACGACCAGAAATTGCAAAAAAGTGTTAAAACTTAATTTTGTAAAGGTAATTTCACGCTTTTCTGAAACAAAATTACACCACAAGTATACCAAGTAACTCTCAAAATTTCACCAAAAATGATAAAAAGTAAAATTTAGAATAATTAAAAGAAAAAAACTTTACTCCGGGCTCGCATTCTATTGATTGCGATACATTCAATTTTTCATTTATATTTTAACACTGGATTCTATTCACAATTCACAACTTCTTTCAAAAACTCACATATTATTACTTTTCAGTTACATATTTTTCTAATTTCTATGGAAAATACAAAAGGTAGACTTGGCATTCTAATTGACAGTATTCAAGTAATTAAATCAAGATATTTAATTCGTACTTAAAATACCATACATATCACGTCGCAAAGAGAGTTTTTAATCTGTATCTCGACGAAATATTTGTTATGTTAAAGCACAATATGATGCGCGGCACAACGAGACGGCGCATAGACCAAAAATATAGTCATTATTGATCGATTAGTCATCTAGTGCGGTTCAATTCATTTCGTTCGGTCGTTCTAAGGGCGATTCTTTGCTTTAGCTCGTTGTTGTGCCTGAAACATTTGCGGCGTGTATTTGCATTAATTCTTTACAGAAGCATCCATTTGTGGAACGAAGCATTTTGCGTGTCGCTATGATTTTAACACTAGTTTAGTGATTATTTTTATTAATCGCAGGCCGTTTATTGCCGTGCGATTTGGCTGATGTGCGGCTCGATAGCCAGTTCCATGATATTTCGAATTAAATTTAGTAAAATCATAATCGCAGCGCTGTCGTTAAAATTTTAGTATTAATGATGCACCCGTGCGAAATTGTGCAAATGCGAGCGATTCATTTGCGAAACAAAATATGGACGTTTTTAATAGGTTTTTTATGCCTTTTGAGATTTTTTCCTCTAAATTTTTGACGAGCGAATAAATATAATTTTCTGGCTGAATTGTATATTTTACTTAATTATTAAACCCAAATCACAGGGTGACAATGAGAAAAGGAGTCTCGACTATTAAACATATTATATAAAGATTTTCTTATCTAAACAATTCTAAGTGATATTAGTTTAATATTATATTTGGCAGAAAGATCGATCAATTAAGATTGTATCATAAATTTATTATAGAATTGAATTAGCTCAATGAATTCGTACGTTGGTATAAATCGAAAAAGTAAATTATAGAGGATATATGATGTAGAGCGAGCGAACATATCTATAAACCTATAACTTAAGAGAGAAGAAGAAGAGGTTAAAAAAAAGGCCATAGATGTTAATTAAAATACATATCTCGTATATAATATTCGAGATCGTTAATAAAAAGGCCGGAATGGAAGTTGAGGAGGGAGGCGAGCGAGGGACGAGTCCAGTACATGGCGATGAGGGAAATAATGAATAATTTCCGCGGCTCTTACTCGCGCGCGGACATCCAAAATAAAAAGGCCGGCTCGCGCGTGCATATAAAGTTTTTATCGGCCGTCTTTTTGAAAGCGAATGAAGTAGGGAAAAAGAGAGAGCGAAGGAATTGCCGCCGACGCTGCCGCCGCCGCCGCCGCCGCCACCCCCGAGCCCGAGCCAAAGGGGTTCGTTCGGCCGAGCCGAAGAGAGATGGAGAGCGAGAGCGAAAGAAAGAGGGTGAGAGGCGGCGAGGGCGGCAGAGCGGGCAGGATGCAAAATGGTCGCAGCCGCAGCACCTTAATGAAATATGAAAAGCCGCCGCGCCGCCGGACTCCACATTTCCCTCTCGGCGGGTTGGGCGGGGGGGAGGGGGGAGGCACGAGAGGGAGGCAGGGTGGCGGAGAGGGGGCGAGAATGTGAGGGCGCGACTTTCGCGAGAACCCGGGAGCGTAGGACAGAGAGGAGGAGCGCGAGAGCGCCGGCAGATCCGATCCCCGATACGCCCAAGCCCGCGCGCTTATATCCAGAGTATACGGCGCGGCTGGACGTACGGGCGGACGGTCGGACGGACGGGCGGACGGACGAATGCCGGGCTCTCTCGGCCACACTTATACGCTTTAATTCCTTCGGCAGCTTTAATTCTCATATTCGTATTCCGCACTTCGTCTCGTATTCCAATGCCGCCGCCCCTCCCGCCCTGCCCTCCACCGCCCCCCCCCTGCCCCTCTACCTCCTCGCGCCTTGCACCTCGTCTCTCGCGCCCCGGCAGCCGGGCGGCTTCCGCTTCTCCTTTTGCGCCCGCTCCCCGCCCCAAACGCCTCTCGTTTCGGCTGACTTAGCGCGTCAGCGCATAATTTTATACTTTGTCCAATTTTTCGTCGAATTCCGTTCCCAGGAATAAATTACGGATTATTAACAATCCGAGATTCCCTTTATAGAGGATTTAATGCACCTCCTCTTCGATACTCGCCAAATAATCCATTTAAATCTTCAATCTTCTTTATCCCCGAAAAAATTCATTTGAAAATATCAAAGTAAATTATAATTGAATTGGCAAAAATGATTGCAAACGAATATTTTGCACGGCGCAATCGACTTATGGAAACTTCGGCAATTTTGATGTAATAGTGAATAAAAATCAAAAACAATAACTTGGATAATTTTTTTCAGTCGACGTGCCTTAGTATTAATACGTCCCAAAAATTACAATAAACATCTTGGAGTAAATGAGCTTTTTCTTCAATTTTGATAAATTCGATTAGTACATTCGTCTCCGAGTCGATAACTATTCGATGATTCAACATCCATCCTGAGATTGGGTGAATCGAGAAGACGAATTTTTGAATTACAGTTGAGAAAGTAATCCGAAACATTGCTCGCCAGCGCGAGAAGAATCCCCCGAGTCCCCTCCCCGCCCCCCCCCCTCACGGAACTCGAAATATTTCGCTCTCCTCTGGGCGGCTCTTATCGCGACGCGTCGAAAGAGAGCAGCGCGCACGAGGCCCGGGGCTCCCGGCGGCGCGGGTGGTCGGCGTCAGCGAAAGACTCGGCGAGCTTTCGCGTGGCGAGCGCGCGAGAATTTATTCCGGAAATACGTCCCCGGCACACGGAGGGATAAAGATATTCCGGTTTTTGCATGGATTAGTAATGGAAGCTCTCCCGGGCTGGAAGCTCTTTTCGGGGGATGCTTCGGCAAGTCGCGAGGCCAGGGGTGCTCGCCTCTATTCTCTCTCTCTCTCTCTCTCTCTCTCTCTCTCTCTCTCATTTCGCCTCTCCTGCGAATCCCCGCGTCCTCCTGCCGCCCTCTCCAACGGCTCTCGCTCTTCTTCTCCGCGCCCAATCCGAAGAATGACCGACCGCTCTCGCCGACGCCACCCGCGCCCGGGCGAGCTCGAGCTCCGAATTAGCCGCATTTTACAACTCGTCTCATATAAATCAGAATACTCGATTACGAGGACCCGCCCCCTCCGCGCCCGGACGCGGGCTTTAGCGGAAGGCGCGCGGAGAGCCGACTTGCGTGCTTGGCATTAATTTTATAAAATTAAAAATACGAAAAGACGGATGAGTCTTTCCAAAGTCCGCGTAAGGATCTATATATACACACATATATATATACACATATATATAGTGGGAAAAACTAAAAATGTCCTTAAACATTCATCAATCCAGAACGAGAATATTTCTATTATTCAAAATCGTGCTTCTCGTAAGGGAGACAAAGAGAGAAAGTAGGAGATGAATAAAAGGCAGTTCGCGCTGCTCGCGGGTTATTCTCTGTGTTCCTTTTTCTCTCCCCCTCGCCCTCTCCGTTCTCTTTCTCGCTCTTCGTGCCTTTGAGGGAGCTGCGCGAGGGGGTGTGGCTACCGGGGAAGGGTTGATACGCTGTATGTGTACGCGCGGAAAAGAGGAGATGCCTCCACCAGAGCGCAAATATCACGCACTAGCTCCTACGTACGCGGGCGAGCTCCCGCGCGCAAAGACAGGCTAAAGAGAGAGAGAGAGAGAGAGAGAAAGGGAGGGAGAAAGAGAGAGAGAGCGATAGAGAGATGAAGAGAAAGAAAGGGAGAGAACGAGGGTGTAGGTAAAAGAGAGATGCCCGTCTACGATGCCGCCGGGAAAAGAGAAGGAGAGATAAGCGTCCCCGAATATAAGGGTCGAAAGAATATAACGAATATGACGTCAATTTTAAGGGACGCCGGAGAAGCAATCAGCGGCGTATATACGGCGAAAAGGTTACGAGCGCGCTGGAATTCGACCAACGTTATATATGAAAATATTTCCTTTTTTCCATCCTTGGGGTAGTTGTTTAATTTTCCTGGCGGCAAAAATAAGCAACTCCGTCATTAGTATAGTCTTTTTGCATTCGAAATTATTTTTCTAATTTTTTTTTTCGTAATAATTGTACTAAGATATATTAAAAATTGTGGTATAAGATTGATTAATTATCTTACCACAGATTTCTATAGCTTCTCACATCGTCATTGGAGAATTTGGTTTATTATTTCTATATAAGCATTAACAGTACAGGATACCTTTTTAATGCTAATAAAGATACTTCAATTGCAATATGTTAACATTTCCGTCCTGAAATCCATCATCAATAGTATTCACACATGCATCAACGATATTAATTTATTCATTATTTTCTTCTTCGAAAGACTCATTTTTATAATTATGCGATTCATGCACACTTACCCAAACACCAATTATATTCTTTATTCCATATGTCCACTAAAAATCTTTACAACGGCCTATTGATATTATTTATGGTAAGATATGTCCCATCAAAGCGAATCATAATTTGTATAGAGATTTCACTATCATAAAATAATTTTAATTTCTGTGGTATTAAAAAGTAATAATTTGTTATTAAAAATAAACAACTGGCTAACTAAGTCTTTATAACTGAGATCAATGTTAAAAGAAAATTTATATACTGTTTTAGTCTATCCTCAATGTTAAATCCCAAATGATGAGCAAGATAAACAAATCATTTCGGCGTCACTAGAAAAAACTAACACTTTGTCGCAGAGTTTGTAAAATGTGCAACTATTCGTCGATGAATACAATTGTCTTACATTTATTCGTAAATTGCGTTGTGTTAGTTTTCATTGAGGATGTTGATTTAGTAATATTCTATAAATGATAAACTTCACTAAATTACACATTAATTCTGAAATCTATAAATCACAAGCCACCATATGGAGATTCTGACATTGTTATAGCTTTTTAGATTCTAAAGCTTAATTTACCTTGAATTGTTTATACTAAAAGTCAATTATTATGTACTTTTCTTTATGCTACTGTTCTAATTGTATATGAGATTATTTGTCTTCAGAATCCATAGGTTCCTACATTAAAGAAAAAAAGTTTTATTTATTTTACAAAACCATTTTAACCACGATTTGTACATAATAGTTTTTTTTACAAATTACAATATTTCAGATTATAAGATATAAGAAAAATTATTGTTATGCGTATCCCGATAGTACGTTAAATATAGAATTAATAGTATTATACATGATTACGTATTATTCGACGAATAAATTAATTAACGCACTCATATTCCGACATTCCAGTATAATTAGTATGGCTTCGGATTAATATAATATATGTATACGAAATTAGAAAGGTAGAATGATTTAAATTTAGTCTCTCGGCAAAGAAATAGTCTCGGATTCAGAAAATCACCTGGGCGGCGAACAATATACCGTAGCGCAATTCATAATTTAATACCTGAAGGCTCCGCGACGCAAAGCCACGGACGATAAAAGCATCGGCGCTTATACGTGTATACGTCTATATATACACGCACGATATATATGTGTATATATATATATATATATATATATATATATATATATATACACGGAGGAGCACTCGTCCCTATACGACCGAGGGCGAGTCTCTTCGCTCGCGTATACGAGGACACATCCGCGCGTGGATGACTTCTCTCGCTACGCGGCCGTGTGCGTGCGCGCGCGCACGAAAACCTACACACCGACACGGCGAAAAGACTCGGAGGAGAGAGCGAGCTCGAAGGCACGGATATAGAAACGCTTAAGTGGTGCATTGGAATCGCTCAGACCACCTCCTCTCCTCCTATCCTTATCCACTGGAGTCCCACGTTCTCTCGCTTTTACTCTCCCCCTCCCAACCCCCTCTCTCTCTCTCTCTCTCTCTCTCTCTCGCCCGACGCTCTGCTTCACTCATTTCGCAGTCCCATCGGGGGCGAACGACGACAGCCTATTGTTTCAACGTATTAGTCATTCGACGTATCGCAAAGTGTGCTGGGGGGTATTTCCCCGCTGCCACTCTTCCCCCGGCGCTCTTTTCTGCCCCTCGCACCCCCCCTATCTCGAAGTTACCGTTCCGTCTCCCGTCTCACGCTTTCTATCTTTATCTCTCTCTCTCTCTCTCTCTCCCACCCCCACGCATACCCAGAACCTGGCACGTTCGCCGTGAGGCGGCGCCAGCTGCCGGTGGTCCGTCGAGCGCGAGCAGCGAGAGGGAGGGGGTGATATCTGGTAAGGGGAGGGCGGAATAGCGAAGACCGTCAAAGGGCTTTTTGCGCCTGCACGCCTACTCGCGTACGGCGACTTCGATTTTACAGCGGGCGCGCTTATTGCGCGGTGTAATCACGTTCACGATAAGGATTGATCGGGAGCTGTGGCAATTTGTTTCTCGCTACGCCTTTTTCTCCCGGCCTTCTGTCGATCGAAGACTGATCGCGATTAACTTTGATTCCAAAGAACGACTGGAGATCGCTGTCACGATGGGCAATGCACACGATTCCGACAAGAACCCCAAGTATTTTTTTGCAAAACAAAAGCATTTATCGTGTATTCGGCAGTGAAAATCCAGGACGTTGCCCACTTTTTATGCGGTTTTTTATATAGAAACAGCTCTCTCTCTCTCTCTCTCTCTCTCTCTCTCTCTCTCTCTCTTAGTTCGCGGTGGAATCGCAAAACCACAGGCAGTATGTAGGGCGGGGGCGACGCGACGTGTATGCGAATGTCGTGCGCGCGGCTTCCGAAGTTCATGTCGATAATGACTGTATCGTGACACGTCTCTACGGACGCGCGGCGAAGACTGGCGGGCGGGGGGGGCGGGAGGCGATGCTTTTTTAAGCCGGCGGTAAAGGAAGTTGGCGAAATACTTTGAGCCGCAGCAGCCAATGACCCGCTCGAATTAGTCCGTATTACTCGAGGCACGGAAAACATATACTGCCAGCGAAAGCTTCGCTTTTTGCCTCGTGCCCCCTCCACCCTCCCCCCGCCGACAATGAAATTTTGTCGATTATAATCCACGAGCGTCGAGCCGAGTGGTGATAATCGAGCCGCGCTGTTTTGCCTCCACCAAAGCTTCCTCATTTTCTATTTTATTTACTCTCTGATTTATAAGTTTTCTGTAAGGCGATCATAATTTTAAAACAAATAATTTGAAAAAATTACACATTTTACTTATGTCGACTGTTGTAAATAAAATTAATGAATATTTTTATCTTACAGTCTTACAGTCTTTATACCACAACATTCAGACTGTCCTTGTTGATAATAACTACGAAAGAATCTAAAAGTGGAATTACTACTAAAAATAAAATAGAATTCGATTAAAACTTCAAAATAATAAAAATGAACTATATTCTATGTTAGCAAGTAACTTGACATAGATAATTTAGTCTGGGCAAGCGACGATAGAAGCAGTAAAATTTTACTTTATTTTAATAATATAAACAATTTAACTAGCATTAAACAAATAATCAGAACAATGAAAATGGTTTTTTCAAATATCGTTCAAATGTCTCCGATTAATGCTGGGTTCATGGTGACAATTTTTTTAATGTCGCTTACCTACTGAAGCCTATATAATGTATATAGTATTGACACGGCGTACCGAGCAAAGTTTATGTAGTTCAAGCATAATCGATTTTCAGCGAGTGCTCGCGTCACCTGTCATTCAGTCAAGAAAAAATAACAGGCGATATATCTTGCGCAAATCTTGATTTTCTTTTTAGATGCAACCAATTGTTCATTTGCGAAGGTATAGACTAACGAGTTGCAGTTATATTAAAATTAATATTTTCCATAGAAAATATTTGCCTCAATACCGGAGCTGTAAAACTTCTACATTGGTTATACGCAAACATAATCTATACATAAAATATGTATGTAATAAATATAAAAATAAAAAACACACTCATACAAAACACGTACAATTTATAGAAAATGTTTACTACACTCGTTTAGTAATTTGGTACATCGTAAAAATTAACCAAGATAAAAGTTCTTAAAAAGTATACGAGATAAATTTGATGCTCTAAATGTGCAGGTAAGGATAAATAAAAGGGAAAAAAATGTTAATAAAGTATAAGCTCGAGATGTACTAAGTATTTTTAGTTTATAAGGGAAAGAAGATTAAAAGATTATTGTGTAATATGCAGCAGCACATACAAGCTCATAGAAACGGAATGTCTTTTCCCAGTAGCGAGGGTATTGCGCGGGTCGGACGCGCGAGCGAAATGTACTCCAGCGCGCGCGTCGAGGGGAGGGTCTTCTTTGAAAGTTATGCCAGCGATGCGATGCGCCTGCAGGACAAGATTGAGGAGCAACCGCGTGGAGAGTTATACTTCCGGGGTCAACCAGCAAACTCGTAAACAGCGCGGGCGCGCGCTTTTCTCCGTCCCCCCGCCCGGCCGCGCCGCCCCTTTCGTTGCTTAAGCGATTAACTCGACCGAGGAATTAAATTGAGCCCGCGGTCCGCCTCCCCCCCGCCCCGCGCGGAATTCATCGCGAATTTTGCGACCGGAGTCCCCGCGCCTCGTCCGGAAATTTTGAATCCGCGCTCGAGCGTGTGGGGAGGCAGCGGGTGGGGGGCCGAGCGCCGATCCTTTGACGGCGAGCAAAAATCTCGATTACCGCGCTCGATCCGTACCGATTGGGCGAGCATGATTGAGGCTAGCGGGCTTTAATTCGCGCACACCCGAGTGTGTAATCGTTAATAAGGACGTATAAGACCCCCTTCCTTCCACTCCCCTCCCCTCCCCTCTTCCAAGCCATCCCCGGCTGCCAGAAAGTTTCCGACGGGCAAATAAACCATATTCCTTTGCTTTAACCCTGCATATTTCAACTTTGACCGGTGGGAATTCGGCTGCCTTTACGTCTCTCTCTCTCTCTCTCTCTCGTTCCTCTATTTAAAATCGTCTTTGGCAGCGCTCGCGAGACCCTTTTACAATTCTCACCGCAAATCAAAATGCATTTTCACGTATGCACCGTCTGCGGAATTTCTAATTTCTAAAAAAATCATAAAGTATATATACCACCTCGGTTCGCTTTTAATAAATTATTAATTTCTTGAAGAGGTCGTCGCGTCTTGACTTTTTAAAAATAATCCATAAAACGTGGAGATCGTTGATGAAATATTGAGAGCAGCATTTCCAGCGCGAATATTCTTAATATTGAAATTTCCTTCTATGTTTCGATCCGAAAAACCTTTTAAATGATAGCGTTGTCGCTTTTACTGACATTGTGAAAACTTACGACACTGAGTGGATAATGTTTCGAATAACAACTCTTGACAGTCGAAACTAAATAATCTTCTCACGATAAGTTGAATCTAAGCTGAAAAGATAGCAGACTTAACAAATTTAATACTTAAACTCCAATCATTAGCTAAACTTGGTTCGTTTCGGAAAATACTGACACGCTGAATAAATTTCAAATGATTGGCATAATTTTTGATTAATTGATAGAATCATGTATATTTGAAAAGACTGAATACATGGGTTAAAATTTTCTTTTTACTACAAAAGTACGTAGATTCAGAAATCTTTACATGAAAAAAATATATTAAAAATTAGTAATTTAAACAAAATATGGTCAAAATTGAAAAAATAAACAAATTTTCGTACATTTAGTTGGCTAAGCTTAAATAATTGTTTGTGTAAAAATATTATTTTACAAGCACATCGATCGCATGAAATAGTTCTTTCAGCTCGCGTAACAGATATTCTAAAAAATATAGGTCTCACTGTTGATCTTTGGCGGCAGCGTCGAGACGTATCTGATTAATTGGCACCGCAAAGGGATATATAATCCAGGAGGGGAGCGCGAAGGTGGGATGGTCGAGGCGAGTTAAGAAACGCAAAGATCTGAACGCTTTGGTGATTTCTCGGATTTTCCTCGAGTCGTATTGTTTGTTCGACATGCTGCCGCCGAGTCTGCCGGCCCGCTGGGCAGGGGATGGGAGCGAAATCTGTTTCTTTGCACAGAGAAGAATATCAATTGTTAGAAATACAAAGGGTGAGAGAAAGAGGCGTAGTCACGGCCCGGGGACCTTAAGACGCCCGAGCGCGGCGCCCGCCGACTGCTTCTGCCGCCGCTGCTGCTGCGACGAAAAGGAGGAGGTGAGGGTGCCGCGCGGTGGCACACCCCTATACAAACCAAATTCTTAAGAGAATTTAACCGTTTGAATAGCTCGCAAATCCATTGCAAATGTTTACACGGCATTTCGCGCGGGTTATCGCTCCCCTCTCTCCCACCCGCCTCACGCTGCTGCTTCTTTCCATCGTCCGCCCTCCGGTTTTTTTCCGCGGTCTCTTATACCCTCCACGCGTCGCGACCCAACCGCTGCCAATCGCTTCTATTGACATTTTTCCTTTTCGTCGATCATTCTGCAATTATCAATTTGCGTTTCCGATCGGTTTGTAGGCATTGTCAGAAAAATATTTTAACAGCACCGGAGGGTACATACATTCTGCATTATTAAATTGCGCTAGTTTTCAGTGCTAGCTTTTTAGTCGATTTACTAGAGATTTGCTCATACTGGAACAAAATTGTAATAATATCCAGTATTTTGATTACAGAATGCAAATGTATAAAAAATGATATACTTCTGTGATTGATAAAACTTATCATTGATCTTTTGAAACTTATTATAATATGTGATAATTTTTTACATTTTTACAGTCCGGGATCAACTCAATAGGCATTATTAGAATGTATATTAAAATGTCTTATCTTTTTTTAGCTTGCTCTACTAGATTTGCAATAACTATAAATAACAGGTCAATTTTCATAAATAAATAATCAACCCTATCGCAATATAAATAACGTCAGCGTTCATCGCTTGAGAAAACGACGAATAGGCCATGAAATTGTCTGACTATCCATTTGATGCTATGTTCGGATATATATGTACTTCAAGTTCTTCCGAGACTTTTTTCACCCCGTTGAAAAGCGAAGTGAAACGAGCTATTTCGAGTTTATTAGCGGGGCGGGGAGGGGGGTTTCTCGCAGGGCAAGAATCAGTCTGCAGCGAATACGGGACCGCAACGATCAGTAGTCCGCGCCGTGGTAGTTCGTCTCCGCGGTTACGGAGGCGCTCACCCGCTCGGGGTAAGAGAGCCGCGACTCGCGCTCTCCTGCCTCGAAGAAGCGCCGGCGGTGGAGTAGTCGAGAAAGAAGGAGGGGCGGAGGGGGAAGGCGAGACTCGCCTGCCCCCCTCAAGACAAACAGTGGCGGTGTCTTAACAAGTGGACCAAGCTGTGCCCAAGACAAAGGGTAATTGAGGGTAGGGATTAATACCCCTATACAGGAGAAATCCAACCTCTTCCCGTCTCTTTGGACTTGTCTCCCTCCATCTCTCTCTCTCTCTCTCTCTCTCTCTCTCTCTCTCTCACTATTTCCCTCTCCCTTTCACGTACTTCCTGGATCTCCCGCGCGAATCCCTTTCGCCCCGTTGTTTCTCAGCTCGTCGTATCGTTCTTCCGTCGCTCCTCCGGGCGGCGGAGGCCTCCTCGCCGCCGAAAAGGAAGAGCGTCGTCCTCCTCCCGCCCTCCTCCCGTCCTCCTCCCGTCCTCGAGACGCTCCGCCGGGAAATGCCGGGGTCATCTTACTAATTAAACAATCAAATACGGGCAGCGGCAAGCGACTATCCGACGTGCCCGTTCCCGCTCGCTTCCTCCGGCCTCGCCCTGGCCGATCCTCCGGAGACCGGGGCTGCGGCCGCGGCCCGGCGAGAAGATCAATCGATTAACTTCCTCGGCAAACTTCGATTGGATGCGCCCCCGCCCCCCGGGTCCGACCCGCATTTTCCTCTTCTTATACGCCTCGCTTTACCGAGCCCCTGATTACGGGCTGGGCCAGCGGAACTTTTGTCGGCGATGTATGGGCCGATGGGGCGCGGACTCCTCGAAACCCGACTGCAGCCCCCGCTGAATAATAGAGCGCGAGCTCGGGCGCCAAGGCCATCGGGCGATATTGCGAGGGTGGCGCAATCCGGGACTCGCGCATCCGAGCTGTCGTTGGGCGTACGTGATCGCGGAATCGCCGAAGCAGGGAGGGCGGAGGCGGGGGCTCGGCTCGAGCCTAACATATCCGAAACGCGTCGAAAACTTGGCGGGGCTTTAACGAGCCAACGGAGAGCTCGGGAGCGGGACAGAGAGCGGGGGGACGCGGAATTATAATACAAAACGCCATAACTATCGTCCTAATCACACTTTATTCTAACAGTTCCCCTCGTAACGAGTCGCGCGACCCCTCCGCCGCTCTTTCTCCGGCAGCGCTGGAATTTCCTCGAAGGAGCCTCGTAAAACGTAACCGCCCCATCGAGAGACGGGCGCGCGCGACGTCCTTCGATAAGCCGCGCCACCGGCTTACTCCCGCGCCCCGGTAATCCCCGGCCCGTTTCTAATCACAATTTTAATGCCCGAAAACTTCCTCGATTTCCCTGTTCGCGCGCGTCGACGCGCGCGATACACGGGGCGCGAGCGCCGACTCTTGCGCATAATAATGCATTATCACAGGGCTCGCGGCCCGGGGCTGGGGGAGGGGGGCACGAATCGCTTCGGCTAATTAAGTAGACGTTGGCCGCGCCGAATGCGTCGCGCGATTTTTCGCGCGACGCGAGCATAATACGGCGCGCGGAATGATCCGAGGATTTGTCTCTTATTATATACGTGTTCGGCACGGCCCTCGAGGCGCAGGGGCGCAAAGCGAAAGAGTTCGCCCTGCCCCGCGGAGACGCAAGGAGAAGGGAGGACGCCGCGCGAGACGGGGCTGGCCGTCCTCCCCCTTTCTTAGCTCACGTAGGAACGTCGCTGGGAATTCGAAACGCGATCGGAGACGTAGTCCGGGGCAAACAACGGATGCTTCGACCTCCCCTCCCCCGCTGCTTACTCTGTACAACGTATATTCACGCTAATGCCGAAAAGACGGGCGGGACGCGCGCTCCGAAATCGCGTAGCGTATGAATGTGCGAACGGTAAGTTGAGGCGGCGATGGGAGCCAGTCTTCCACGCAAACGAGAGGCAGCGACATAAATTGCCGAGAAAAGCCCGTGGAATCGTATGACGCTATATATACTGAAAAAAAACGTTTCTCATCAGCTTCCGCTCTCGATCGGTGAAAGCCGCGAGCTTCGCTGCTTCGTGCATTTTCCCGCACAGCCACCCCTATATTTCCACCCTCGCGGCCTTTATTAGCTCACGCCCGACGTGCGCTTCTATATATGAATATATATATATATATATATATATATATATATATATATATATATATACATATATATACATATATATACGTGCATCCTTCGCCTCCTGCAAGCCCTTTTACCGCCTCTCGGTGTGAACTCGGTTATCGGTACTTTATACTTTCGCTTTATTGCCTCGATCAAGTCCCCGAGCGCCGCGTCGCCCGCGCCCGCGTCGCTGCCACCGCCGCCGCCGGCACTAAAGGCCCCCTGAACCTGGAGGTTATTAGAAAGTTATTAGAAGGTTATTTCATGCCAGAAGCACGAATTATACGCCTTTCGCAAAAGTCAATAAACTAGATCAATTTTCCACGGCGAATTCAATTATTATATAAAGTGCGTTTCCATAAAGGCGGGTTATCGAGTCATCGCTAAATTTCCCTAACCATTTTTTCTTTTCTTTTTGTCACCCCTTATTTGTATTATGGAAAAGATTTTTCGTTCACTAAAATAAGATAAGTGTACCTGTCAACGACCGCCTAACGTTCGCATTGTCATCGACAGTTATGAACGATATCGGAGAAAAAAGATTTCTGAATATTACAACTATGAAGTAAAATAATTTTCTTCGCAATTATAATCATCTTTTGATATATAGAATACAGCTACTTCTCGGTACAAATCCATACTCATATATTCTCAACAATCTTCGAGTCAATTAAAATCTATTTGATTATTACACATAATTAATTTCAATAATCGTCGTTTACTTAAAGAATTTTGTACTTCTAACAAAATTCTAACAAAAACGAAAAATTCCGATATTGTCAGTACGAAGTATAGAATCTGAAAATTCATATTATTTTCAAATTCAAAAATGAACTTTACACCCTTGAAACGTCAAACGTTGCGGTTCGATAGCTCTCGTATCGTAAAATATAGATCGAGGAAAAAAAGCAACGCGAACGTTGATTATCAGCTCTTGATGTTTGTCCAGGCACTAATACTTTTCTTCCGAGAATAAAAAATGCGCATAAGCGTACGAACGTTGAGCGGGATTTTTTTCCTTATTCGTCTCAGTAGACAAAACCCCGCTCGGTTCGCACACCTCGTTCGGCCGTCTACGCGTATACATCACGAGACGACGGCGGCCAGATAAGACGCGGATGGATCGTTATGCTCGGCGAGGCTATGATTAATAATTGCCCGGGCGCAATCAGATGCCGGACGACGACGGCGGCGGCGGCGGCGGCGGCGACGGTGGGAACTGCCCCGATAACGAATAATCAAATAGCCGAGCACGGACCCGCTCGTATAAAACGCTCGGGCCGTAATGCTTGATTCGGGCCGCTGATGCATCGCTCGGCCGGCTTCGGTGGCTCCGACGCGGCGCGGCACACTCCCCTCCCCCGCGCCCCTTGAACCCGCGTATTGCTCGAATTAATTTCCCTCGTTACGTGTGCGCCGGCCTCGCGGCGCGAGCGCGGAGCGCCGCGTAAGTACGCGCGCACGAATGGCCCTTGGGCGTGTATCGATCGAAGGCCTCGGCGCGAGCTCCGTAAGAAGGGCAAAAAAAGAAGCAAAAAAATTACAAAGGCATTATTCGAGCGAACGATCGGACGATGCTCGTTTCCTAGACCCGCCCCGCGCCGATACGGCTACCGCCGTCCCCCTACCCGCCGCGCTTGCTTAGCGCCCTTGTAAATGCAAATTTCTTTAATAACCTGCACGCCACGTATTTCAAATTGATATTGCTTTTCCGCCCTCGTACGTCCTCGGCGCGATTTTGCCGGACTCGGGATCGTCTTTCACGCACGATCGATTTGCGAATGTCAACAATCGTCAAGCACCTTAAAAATTGTCGCTTCCTGTGCATTTCAGACATCGTATTTATCAAGTAAATATTTAATTAATATATCATTCAGAAGAGAACTGTTGTTATTTAATCCACGTACACGTCGCAATAAATATTTCAATTTTTACAGCACATTTCTGTGCATTCGCGTTATCTTGCATGGAAACTTAACTATCTCTATCCATTCAAAAAATGTGTTTTAATGATTTTCCCTCTAGAAGGAGTATTTAAGGTAATGTAGATGTTAACAGAAGTTAGATAGCTTCACATAAATATCAGTGTTTTGATTAAGTTTTTTATTTCAGATTCTTCGGGGGTGAATATAAACAAGGACAGACTGTCTGTCATTATATTACTATAATATATTACTGTATAAATACCGTAAAACCGATAATAATATGTATTAATTTAATACAATAATATTCAATGTTTCGAGACACAAAATCAGAAATCTTTAGCTGAAAAATATTTCAAAATATGACCTAATTCAAGCGCGGAAAAGAACGAAATACGTATCTGATATAAATAAAATTGTTATTAAATTCCTTGTTTTAGATTATGTATTTTAACTACTTATAAAACATTCGACTTTTTTTCATTTTTTTGAAATCAAAATTTATAATCATACTTTAAAACATTTCATTGGAAATTAAAACGTAAATAAGAATGCTTGGAAGAAATAATAATTCTTGTAATTATATAATTCTATTTTAATATAGTATTAAAGTATAAAATCAAATTCGTTATGTGTAAAAATTTAACAAAGTATATTATTTATTTTTATTTTCTCATGATTTTAAGAAAGTGGAAAGGAAAACAACGCGACGTCCAAAGCGCGATTATAAATAATGTAAATATAACGTGTGGAATATACTTACTTGTGAAGTCGAATTCAAAGCAGCACGTTTGTGCTCAATAAATTATTTAAGATATCACAATCTCTATCTATGAGAATTATTTTAGAACATTATTTCATTAATAATTTCAATTGTTTTATCATATTTATATACCATATTGTAGTGATTATTGTAATTATAGTGTATTTTTTATCTTGAACTTTGAATTATATAAAGAACCGTGCTAAATATTTATTCTGCTCAAAGTTGCGATGAGAAAGGATGGAAAATGAAAATTGATCCGTCAAGCCGCGTAATCGCAAACAGCGATAAGAACTTTAACGTTTGGCAGTCCGAAGGAGCGACTGGAAATCAGAAAAGGACCTTAAATTATTGAGTCGCATTAAATTAAAAAAAAAAAGTAGCAAAAAAATCGTATACTGCCTTGAGGTCTTTCCTTTGTCCCCTCTTCTGCTTTCCCCCGGCCTTTCGTAATGGCGCGCGCGAGTATATGTAGCTCTCCCTATCAATTTCCTCCCCCTCCCGAAACAATATCTCGCAAACGTTAGGAATCGGGAGAAGACTGCGGGGAGGGGGCGGGGAGAAAGAGAGAGGAACAAGTGGCCCCTCTTGAATTCCCGCGCTCCCGTATTGTAAAATATTGACGCGCATCGCTGGGCGAGTAAACGAAAGAGGGAGAGAGGAAGAGACAGGGCGAAACTTCGCCAATGAGTACTCACGGGCGACGCTCTTCTTTTGCCCATTGAGGGCGGAGGGGCGAGGGGCTTTCAGGATCAGAGAACTCCTAAATAATGCAGATCTCGATTTTCAAGTTTTCAAGACGAATTTCCAGCGAGTCGTTGCCGAGGCACGCGCTTTCTCGAGTGGAGATACTGCCCCCCCCCTCCGCCCGCCCGTCTCCTCCCCCAAACGGCAACGAGGAAGGAACCAATCATGGAAATTGATTATTCATCGATATACAGATCGTGGTAGTCCCCTCGTTGTCGAGGTCAAGGCCGCCATCGTCGAATCCAAGAGACAATCGACACCCAATTTGAAGTTCTCGCGTGCACAAACTCGCAGACCTGGCGCGCGTAGCGAACGCCCAATCCTTCGTCGGACGGCTGAGATACCGCGGCGCACGCCCTCTGAGACAAAAGCACGAAAGCAAGAGCGGACGAGAGGGGGCTGCGGCAAGTGCGGGAAAGAGAGGCTGGGGGCAAAGGTGGACGAGGCCGTCGATCGGCCGCGAGACCCAACGCGCACGAATACTCGCCCTCCGCGTCTCGGCTCTCTTTTCTGACGAGCGAACGGCGCGGATGGACGGGAGCGGAGGGCGGATGGTTCGGAGCTTTTTAAAGACCGGTGTTCGTAAAAAACATTCGCGAAGCCAGCTCGGAGAGAGAGAGAGAGAGAGAGAGAGAGAGAGAGCCGTACAAGAGGACAGCGCACACCACTTCGGCCGAAGTGAGAAAGAGACCATAGACGCGGGGAGGGCTGGGACGGGAGGGCGGGCGGAGCGAGGGGGGAGGAAGCAGAACGCGAGGGGATAAGAGAGATAAAGAAAGATAGAGGGAGAGGGGGGAGAGTAGGTCCGCGGCTGATTTCGATTGAATAATTTATGTTTCATTACGGGCCGGGGCTTATAGGCGCCTTGCAAACGCTATTCCCGTTACATTCAGAGCCAGGCCTGAGCACACACAGGCTCTCCGGGAATCCGGCACTGCGCCGCCGTCCCGCTGCAGCGCCTTTCACATATTTCCTATAGGCTTTCAGCCGCGCTGCTGAAAAGAATTTTGTATCGAGGGTATTGAGGCCGTCCGGCCGATACCGCAGCTTCCACTAACCCCGGCCCTGTTCTAAATGTAATTCTTTCTCTCGACCTCTCTCTCTCTCCCCTCTCCGGGCTTTTTCGCTACCACTGCGGAGTCGTTTTTTCTTTTTTTACTTTTTAAGCACCGCTGAAAGAAACTCTCGAGTCGGGGAGGGCTGGTAATTGCTTTCCTCGATCGCCTCGACTCTTAACAATTTGTTCTCCTTCATTATTGAAGCGAGCCCGCGCGGATAGCGCGTTTGTGCTGCGCTCCCCCCCCCCCCCGCCTCCGAATTCGAACCGAGGAAAATCTGTCGTATCCGCTCCCTCGGCGCGGCGGAACTCCGGCTCCTCTGTCTCCCGTTGTCTATCGGCACGCTCGCGTCACGCTCGAGGACGAGCTAAGCAAAAACAACGCGAATTCGCTTCCTTCGTACGAGCTGACTTATTGCGCGTTTGGCCCGCCTCCCCCTCCCTGACGGAATGACGGAGGGAACTGGCACGTTCGGTATACATCGAGGGTTTTAAAATTGAATAAGACTCAATTTTCGCGAATGTCAACGGATATCGAAGCGGGAAATGGACGTTTAGAGAAGGCTGTTCGATAAATATAATATGGGTAGGGAAGGAACTGAATAAGGGTGTAAATGGTCGGTAGAACGGATTCTTCAAATTATATCTTATTTTCTTGAGCTTTTCCTTTTTTCTATCGTATAGCTTCTTATTTTACATCTTTAATGATCAGTGTAAAAGACATATATTTATATTATATTTATATTTACTATCTTTTTATGTTTGCTATATTTTTTCGTACATTATCTTTTCATAAATTGAAAAACCTTTATTGATCTACTAAATTATGAATAAAAATTATATGATCAAAACTCTCATTTAAAATATTAAAACCTTGACATATTTAAAAATTTAGATTATTAAAAAAATTAAACAAAATGTATATAATAAATTTAATAAAAAAAAATATCGTAGAAAAAAAGGTTGATGGTAAAATATTAATGTAAATTCATTATTTTTCAGTTCTGAATTTTACATTACGAATTATTATATATCATTTTTTCATTCATGCCTTTCTTGATTGTATAATAAAAATTTATATTCAACATAACAAATAATAAAAAGTAGTTTGAAAATTACATTCAAAATAAGAACGTAAAGTTTGAATAGCTCATAAATATTGCTTAATTTGAAAAAAAAAAGAAGAATTAGCTGTCCAGACAAATTAATTAAAAGAAACCAAAATTAAATCAATCTTCCTATTGTGCGAGCAAAACCAAACAACTCAAAAATAATCAAAATTATCCGCGCCTAAAACATGTATTACTCAATACATTGTCTGTATCGATTTACGAACCGAATTTCGGAATTTAATATTAAAGCTTTGGCAATTTAAAAAAGTTTAAAATGATAATTATCTCGAAATCCTAAGCCTATAATTTATGAAGTTAATTTTAGAAAAATTGATAATGAAAAAATCGTTTATTCGAAATATGTATGATAAATGATAATGATAATCGAAAAAATGCTTTAATTCATAATTTCAAAAGCAGTAATTTTCGAAAGCAGCAAATAATTGAAAGTTGATTGAAAAGAATCGTAATAACGATATTGAAAATCTGGAAAAATCTGACCTAACGCGGCACGGCAGAGCGGCCGGTAGCCGATGTCTTTGCCCCGTGGGGTCGAGCCAGTCCCGCGTCCCCGCCCCCGCTCTCCGGCGCGCCCGCCGCGTGGTGACGTCGGTTAGCCGAGGATCCATCTCGGGCGAAGGCTCGCAGCCGCCCCACCCCCCGGCCGAGACGTCGAGCGGAATTCGCGGGAGGCACCGCAACGGCGCGCGGACCCGTTGACTCGGATCCCACGCGGCCCGAGAGCTCGGGCGCGCGAGCGGGAGGCCTAATTAAATGCCTACCCGCAACAGACGCCCGGGTCCCCGCCGCCGTCGCCGCGGCCGCCGGCAGACGGGGGCGACGATGTTTACACGCAGCTGCTTTGAATGCGCGTGGAAGAGACGGTGGAGCAGGGGGTCGGGGGCGAGGTGATCCGCGAAATTGCCCCGCGCAAGCTCGCTTCTGCCGTCGCTGCTGCTGTTGCTGCTGTTGCTGCTGCTGCTGCTGCTGCTGCTGCTGTTGCTGCTACTTTTTCTCCAACAACAACTTCGAATTGTATAGTCGCCCTAAGCCTAAGTGATGGGACGGAGGGAAGCTTGCATTAGCGAACTAACGTGGATAATTTGGAGTACTTCTTAGTAAGTTGCTTCAGCGTTCAAGTGACGAAACGGATTGCCATGTCGTCCCTATTTGCTTACTGTCCCACGTAGGCCGAGCAGAAATTTGGGAGATTTTCTTATTCTTACATTTTTTACATACCAAACGTCGGATTTTAAAGGAAAATAAATTTTGGCAATAATACTAATCCCATCGGCTGATTATTATTTATATTGCACGTCATTGCTACACGTATGAGTATGCAACTGATTTTTTGATAAATTTGCTCAATTACATGTATCGCTTTCCATGCTTCTAAAAAATTCTTAAAATAGTTTTTTATTCTATGAGGTTAATTGTTTATAAAGGTGCAAACTTGAGACGTACGCCGTCGATAAATACTTTTTAATGGATATGTGTTGATCTATCCTTAATTAACAAATAAACGATTACGAATATTGATTATTCCTTTCCAACAAAATAGATTACTAGCTGAAAATATCTGAAAACAATCCATCGTTTGTCGTAATATTCTTACTTAAATTACTCTACACAGATTCGTCAAAAATCATTCCCAGTAGATGCTATCGTATCGTCGAACTCACGTCTCAAGTACGGCTATATGTCAAGGACGAGCGCGATAAACGCAATAAATTCATAAACCCAACGAGTTCTGAAATTTAACGAACAGCGTTCGACTTAAATTCGAGTTAGGTATATATGGCCGGGAATTGAAGCTCGGATAAAAACGAAAAACAGAAAAGCGAGAAGAGGAAGGTAAGGCGAGGGTCGAGCAGTGACGCGGCCGATGCCCGACCGAAAGGGGGATGAAAAAGCGCGGAAGGTAACTCCGGGACGCGCGAGCGTATAGATTTTTATGCAAATTCCCGAGATATCCGATCTCGACGGACGATAGCGCACGGAACATGCACATTGGGGCGATACGTGCCCGCCTAGAAAACGAGCCTTCGATCCCCAGAGGGGGAGGGGGAGCCGCCCCGGCCCTCCGCCCCCAGCCGAGCGCCGATATCGCGAGCGCGCCGCAAAGACCCGCTTCCATTGGCGCCCCGCGCTCGACTCCTTCTTTTTCGCCCGACCACCCACCCCCCTCCTCCTCCCCCTCCCACGCCCCGTCCTGTCTTTCGCGCCCGCGTCGGGGAGGGAAAGACTAATGAGAACGTGATGAATCGCGATTACGGGTGCGCGCGCGCTCGATGGCTCGGCCAGCCGGGCCTGCTGCCGAGGGGCTGCTTTAATTAAATGTATGTGCTTTTTAAATCACCGGCTCCCCCCTCCCCCGCCTCGCTCAACCCAACCCCTCCCACCGCCGATCCCCCATCGCGGAATCTCGGCCCGTGGCCGAGTCGCGGGCAATCGCGCACTCTCGTCGGCGGCCGGCGATAATCCGTGCGGGGCCGATCACGCTAGAGCGCTATATAAATGCGGCGAGAATTTACTTTACGCCTCCGATACGCGTGGCGCGAGTCCGTGTATTTGTAAGCAACGCGTTCGGCTGTATTTTTTGACGCTACAGCTCGGCCGCCGTTGCCGTAAGCTCCCGACCAGTCGAACGAGCGCCACTTATCGGGAATATCTTCCATTCCGCGGGTGCCCGATGTCGTTTCCGGCCCGGCCGCCCCTCATTCGCCCTACCCGTCGCTCGCGAAGAAGCCCGAAGTGCTTTTACGGAATTTTACGGAATACGCAACGATTGACCGTCGCGTTAGCCGAAACCAAAAAAAGATCAGCGGGGTTGACGATTCGTTTCGCGAGCGGGGGTAGACGCGCGAGCGCATCCCCGCCGGCGCGGCTTCGATGCAGCAGCGACGTCGGACGGCTACCCCTTTCCCATCGCGAACCTCGAGAGCGGCGCGGCGCATTCCAGTCGATAATGAGGCGCGCGCGGGCTGCAGAGCGCGCGAAATATTATATTAAAACCCTTCGATGCCTTACCGGCCCGACTGCCGTACCGACCGAAGTCATTCGGCTCGGCGGCCCCGCGCGGCCATTGCGCTTCCGCGACGGCTTGTATTCCCGAAGGCTCGCGATATCCGCCTCTGCACTACTTGCGCGCGCACGCGCACGACCGCCTGCTCCTATAATGCATCCGGAGGAATTTTAACGGGACTCTGTCGTGTCCCCGATGCGTCTCGGAACGGCGCTGTCGAGCCGTAAGGGACGGCGGGCTAATGACGATCGTTATGGAAATGTTCGATACGATTCGAGGCTAACGACCATATGCGAGAGCGTAGCGCGATCACCCTCTGATATGTGTGAGCTGGAATTTTAAGAATGATTCTAAGACGACTCCTCATACCGTGATCCGGCATAATTTCGCGAAGACGTTTTCCGAAGATGTCGAACTATTCACCGAAGTTCATTCTGAAACAATTCCTTACTCCGGTGAAATTCTTAAATATAGTACTATAATTAAATTAAACTATTTAAGTTTTAAAAGGAAACAATTTGGTAATAGTTCTTGAATTTTGATGGAGCTGGATGAAGCTCTAAATATAATTAGTTGAAGTCACGTTAGAATTAGCTGTGGTCTCGATCGTAGATCGAATTTTCAAACTTATAAAAGCTCCGAAATGAAAAACTTTCGCTGCCAAATTCAAGTCTTTTTAAAAGAAAAATATTTTTATAGAAAATTATGCTATTAAGTCATCCATCAAACTTTGATGTCGTTGAAAATGCTATTTCAAAATATTAAACAATGAAATTGGTAAGCAATTTTGAGCATTTCGCTATCAGATTTACGCATGCAAGTATCAATCGAATCACTAAATTGAGCTGTCGGGCAATTTTATTGACAATCGTTAATACCTATCAGATTTATTCGGGAATATTATATTAATGATAAGCCATAAATAAGAAATCAAAAACACGATAATTGTCGCAAAAATAGATTTAATGAATGTTTATTTTGTCCAATAGATATTCGATCGAAACCAAGATGATCGTCGACGGTAACGGAACATTCTTCAAGATCGGCTGGTAAATAAAACAATTTTCAATAACTTGCCGCGCGTCAAGTTTTGTCGACTTGACAATGTGAAAGAAACGTTCGTCGAAAGGACTCCAATCGGACAAATCAATCGAGGGAACCGAGGTCATTTGTTCCCGTTCAATGCGACGCGTCCATTAACTGTTTATCGACCTTTCCTACGCTTTCGCAGGATACGATCCGCGACGACGCGTTACATTTATATCGCAAGTGGCGCTGCCACGCGTCCTCTACTCGACCATCACATGACCAATTTCGCTCTATCGAATCGTCGGCGACTGGCGATCGTTTGTCATCGCGTGTCCTGACTCTCGACGCCCGCCGAGCGCCTACACAACAGATATATTGGGCTCAACGAGTCGAACGAGCTCGAAACCCAATGACAAAACCCATTGATAATTATATACGTATCGCGAAAAACCCTTACGGTCGGACAATTTATTTTTTTTTTTTTTGTACCACATATCTCCGTGATCGATGGTCCATTCGAGACAAAGACGATTTCCCAGACATTTTCGATCAACCCGCGTTCAATCGATTCCTTGAGAATTTCACTAGTCTAAGGAATTTTTGTAACTGTCCGAAACAAACCGAAGCACATTAATTTCAGTATCTTTTATACGTAATAAAACTTTCAGTCTAAAGTACCAATTACATTCAAGGGTGGCAGACGTTTGCACTTTTTAGATTGGTATTCATATACCTAATAACGATAAAATGTATATGCATATCAATTTTGAGAAAGTTTTTCCGTAACTTTTATGAAATGAAAATATATCACTTTAATCTTCGCGAGAAGTGAGATAGAAATTATTTTCATAGCAGTATCCAAATTGTTTTTTCGTTTACGCAGCGGTCAGTTGAAAATAATAATCTGGATAAATCATAACCAGTCGTACGTGAAAAACACCTATCAAGTATTGAAAAGTGACGTTAAAGAGACATTCTTAGCACCTGGCGCAAGCTACTTAGGACAAGCGCTTAAGCTTTTTTTCATTACGACCGCATAACTTCAAAAAATTAATGTTATTACCCGGAACAATTCGTCGGCAATGATATATCTTACACTGATGATATAGCACTAATTAAAAATTTTACAAAGCTCATTTTTCCGATTCATTTTGAAATAAGCAGAACGAACAAAAACGGTTTTCATCACAACTATGTAGATACTGGACAGGACAGGCTTGAAACTCTTAACCGAGCTCGATTCCCAACAGTCAATGCAATAGTCTTTAAGTATCGGGTCACCTAAACTTACGATCGGGTAAAATTTCTACGATATTCTCCTCCTTTTTTGCGCGGCTGCAAACTTCGCGCCACGCCGCGAATAGTAATTTCAGATTTTCAAAGGATGTAGAGCATACAATCCTCGCTTTCATGAGCGCCGCCCTGGCCTTTGGCTGGCAAAACGCGCGCATAGTATCGCGCACATACATATATAATTCTAACCTCCTCCCCCCGGCTCTATTCCCAGGTATTTACTCTCGCTGGGTCAACTACTATAGCTGAATACCACCGCCGTCGCCGCCGCCGCCGCCGCCGCCGCCGCACTTTTCCCCGGGCCAAGACAATCGTTTAGGAATTCAAAGTGTGCGCCGGATTTTAATTAAAGTAGTATAATTAAAAATCAAGACTGCCCCCGCCGCGCCGCCGAGCGCCGTACGAATGTTTTTCCTCCGACTTGGGTAATTTAATTTTTATGATCTTGTAAAAGGGAAGGAAAAGGTCCCGGCGAGAATTCCGGTCGGGGCAAAAATTAAATGCGATTTTGCGCGCAGCAGGGCCGGAGTGTGTATACTCGGCCGTCCTCTGTCCCCGGCCCCGCCGCCGCCATCCGCAAGCCAGCCGCGCGCGTCCATCGCGCTCGCGGGGCGCGTGCGACGCTCGACGACGTCTCGGCTCTGAAAAAGATCGGAGGCAAGAGTATAATACGAGCTCGTATCGCGCGAGCCCTGTCTTTCTCCCAACCTCCCCCCCCCCCGCCACGCTCGCATTGTACGCGCGATCGTTACGGGGCGCGCACGAGGAACGTCGGAGAAAGATGAGCATCCGCTTTGCGCGCCCGGGCCCATAACCTTAGCGAGCCGTACGCTCACATACGCCCGCGGCCGCTCGCCCCCCCCCCTCCCAGCCCCCGGCCTGCCCGCGCTGTAATATATGTATAATATTTTTAATTGTGACGTTAAAATGTGTTCTCCCCCGGTTTTTGTCTTGTTAGCTCGTTCGGGCTCGGGCGAGCCGAGAATGCTCGGAGCCATACACCGCCGCGCGCGCGAGCGCCGCGTGCGGCCCTGCGGGGTCGCGGCGACAGTGGTGTAGCAGGAGGAGGAGGAGGAGGAGGAGGCGGTAGGGAATGGGGTGGTGGGGGGAGCGAGGGAGGGAAAGAGCTGAAGCCTCTGTGGACGCGCACACGTTCCGGACGAGCCCTCGTTATTTATTCTCTCGCTAAAGAATCACCCCCGATTTTCTCGCTTTTTGCTTGTCCTCCCACCCAACGCTCCCTTTTTTTTCTTCTTTTGCTCCCCTTATATATTTCTTCTCGCGCCCGTTTCGCGAGAAAATATCTTCTCCCTCGTATACATCCTGGTAATTGGCAAGTACTTTTGAGCGCGGCAATAATCATATCTCGCCTGCGCTATTAAACAACACTATTCATTGTGTAAAAAGTAACAAACGGCGCTACTTATGGTGCACGCGTGACCGTCCACCATATACCCCTTCGTAAATCCAAAATGGCAATGAAGTAAGAACATAGACATTCGTAGAATTATATCAATTGAAGGCAATCGAAGTAAATGTGTCTTATTATATAATTCGTTAAATATTGTTTCTTCGACTAATTGTTTTGAACTTGAAAAATAAACTAGGGTCGTTTATGTCAATGTTTAATTTCATAAATTAGAAAAATTCAAAAATTAATTAGTTAGAATTCAGTTTGGGTTTTGCATATATTTTATGAATAAACTGTACACGTATATATATATATATATATATATATATATATATATATATATATATCATTCATTTACAAAGTAGTCGATTGAAGTCAACAGATGACAATGTAGAACAACTTGATCCAATTGGTTACGGAAAGACAAAATATTCAAAGTAGTTCTATTGCACGTGACTGCTTAGGCATAAAACTACTATAGATTATGAATGAATTAATCTCTTGTTCCTTTTCAAGCTCAACAAACAGCTTAAGATAGGGAGTACAATACAATAGCTTTTTCCATTTCCATACAGAATTAAATAAAATTCCATAGGATTTCATATACTATTATATAATCCGTACGAAAGAACAGAATAATAACTTCGGCATGATCAAGCCATCGCAACTCGTGATTGAATCGTAATCATCCATCTAAAATAAGCAACTGCCATTTCTTTACATCTCCCCAGTATGAGGTTGTCCTCTATAAAAGTAAGCCAAAAAAAATGCCCCCCGCTTCTCGGCCGCTTTGCTTTGCCCCGACCGCCCACCAAACGAGAAGATATATCAAGATAGAAAGACGAAGGCTCCCCATCCCCTCCGACCCCGCTAGCTCGCCGCAGCGCCAGCCACTCTTTTGCAAAAATAAATGTAATTAGACAAGCCAGCCGAGCGTTAATTACCTTTTGCATCTAGCGCGGGATTTGCCCTGATACATATATATATACGTATACGCTCTCGTCGCAGATTCCTAAATTGAAAAACACCGTGGAGATACGAGCGTGTCTCTGGCACCTTTTTTCCCACGGATTTCTTCGTCCTCGCATCGCAGAAATATTCGAGATTAAGAACTTTTTCCATTCCAAGCTCATTATACAATTCTTTCTGCACGCTATACGTCGATGGAAATTTTGATATTTTCGCGCGCGCGTTATCTCTGTAATTTTCGTCAAACGTATTTGGCAAGTAAAAAATGTGCATAGAAATATTAGAGAAATAAACGCTGGTCGACCGGATAAAAATCCTCGGCGTTCCGCGCGACCGATCGAACGAACCGGGCGACGGCGAGCACGGGACGATGGAAAAATAATAAAAGGAAAATAATCGAGGCCTTGACAAATGAAGCGGGGAAAGGATGGAAATGAGTGTGTGCGCGTGGGTGTAATTGTAGGGGAACAGCGATGTTGACGAAGGGAACAGTCGGCGGAGGAGCCGACCGATGGATCCCCGGCACGTCGAGGACGTATAGGTTCATTTATAACGCGGAGACGGACGGGTTCGCGCGGGCGGCAGCGGGCTACCTCTCGAAGGATGCGGCGCGGAAATTGCCCGAAGACGAATCGACGACATGGCCGAGCTCCGCGTCTTCGAGCCATCGGGCCAATGGCTCTTCCTACATTTTCCCGATGCCCGATGGCGCTTCTACCTCCCCCCCCTCCGCGGCGGGAAAGGCTGCCGTTTAGACGTAGCAGGGCGCATTAATCATATTCGCCCGTATCTTCGATACGAGAACGTGTGATTTTCGCGCTAATCTTAGCCAAGCGTAAGGACTTTAGGTCGTAATATGCAATAATGATGCTCGCTCAGATGCTTCAACGTATTTGTGTTAAATAGTTAAGAATTAAATGTAAATGCAAAAAAAAAAAATTATTAGATTCATAAGAGGCGTTATTACAATAAAAACAAATACTTACTTTATTTTACTTTTTTAATACTAAAAATATCATCTGTCTTTGATTTAATCGCATTTTCTATACAATATTACAGAAAAAAAAACTTAATTTGCTTCCTGGGGTAAGAATGATTCACCATTAGATCAAGTTTATTCGAATTGAAACGTAAATGTATAAATAAAATCCTCATTCCTGACGTTATACAATTTTGTGAAAATGGTAACAAAAATTATTAGAAAGAGAACATTTGAAAAACGTGTAATTTCAATTCTTTGTAATTATATATATCTATATATGGTGGATTGATAAGTTTCCGGCCTGACCAAGAAAATCAATGTTTTTTTTTTATTTCTCACAATAATCTCCTACAAGGCTGATACATTTCTCATAGCGGTGTTCTAATTATTTTTTAATTTCTGTTTAAAATCTCATCTAGAAGTTCTGGTATTCTGATATTGATTATTATAATCTGATAATAAAGTATCTACCATTTACAATAGCGACTACTATTCTACGTGTTTCGTACCATTAAAATTTCCATTTATTATAAAAACAAAGTTCTTAATATCGTATAGTGTAAAATTGATGTAAATGTTAAATCATTTCATGATTTAAAAGATTAAATTTGTCTGCAATAAAATGATTGTTATATTATAGTATTGAGATAATGGTCGAGATAATGGCTCGAAACAAATAAGGAAAACAATCTATTCGAGATATTAACTTTTATTTACATATATACATAATTTTTAGTTGAATTGAAGAAAGAGGCGAAGGATAGGAGAGACTCGATAAAGATGCGGCAATAACGCGAGGGAAGAAAACCGAAGGAGAATGGCTCACGAGGCGCGCGGTGCTTCGATAAGCAAAGTTTACGGACGATAGGTAAGAAACAAGAGGTAATTCCTAGGCGCTCTCCAGGCAGATACCGCAAGAAGGAGGCGCAGCCCGCGTCGCCCCGCGTACAGATGTCCGTTTAAAGTCGGAGGCGACTAATTAACAGCAGCGATACAAGTGCCAAGGAAGGAAGGAAGGGCTGCGCCTTATACGCGCTGAAGGGGTGGAAAGAGAGAGAGAGGGAGAGAGAGGGAGGGAGAGAGAGAGAGAAAGAGAGATTGAGTGCAGAGGTGAGGCGAAGACGCGCACCGGCAAAGGAGACAAGAGAAAGAGAGAAGAGAGAGAGAGAGAGAGCCCAAGGCTTTGAGAAGGAAATCTTAAGACCGCGCGCAGCCGCGCGTCCCCGGAGAACGAGCCGCGCCGCGGCAGCGTCGGCAGAATTAACGGCGCGGCCCCTGCGATCCCCGGGCTTTCTATACTATCTCCCTAATAATAAACTGGTAATTCCCAATGCTCCTATAAGTTACTCCCTTTTCAGCGCCCACAATGACCTACGAGCGCGTGGCCCTGGCAGGCAACAGCGGCGACCACGCGATACCGAGGCTGCAGCTGCGACGTCAGCGAGACAAGCGACGGCATCGGCACGAGTCAACGGCTCGCTCCTCTACATACATGCATACATACAAACATGCGTGAGCGCGCGCGCGAGTGTGTGTGTGTGTGTGTGCGTGCGCGCGCGTGTGTGCGTGTAATGTTCCGTTTTCACTACGCCTTATTTCCTCAATTCCCTCGTAGGCGGAATAATGAGCTCGTTTCCGCGCCGCACTAAACTTACTTGCGCCTTCGACGTATAAACATCCTTCCGACTGTAATCGACCGAAGGCAACTGACGTTTCAAACAGTGGTGTTTAAAAAAAAAAGCATATCTGGCGGTTCGCGATCGAACGATTTTTTGTCCTCTCCAAATAATAATGTAGTCGACCGTAGCTAAAATTAATGAACTTCCAATTATCGAATAATTTAGAAGTATTATTATTAAAGAAAATTTAATCGTAAGATAATTTATCGACGCAAATGGTCTTAATACAAATTCTACTAGTAATGCCCTTTTATCGAATTTATTTTCACACTTAAATAATATTGAAGTATTTGTTCAATTTAGACTCTTAAAAATGCAATTCCAATTCTCTCAAAATTCATTTGGTAACGGTAAAACTTGCTTGACAAAAGTGTGCAATAACGTAAAATGAACATTGTTCCAATCAAAAATTATTATTGAAATTATTCATAAATTTTTATATAAATTTTTAACCTATTCATCGAATTGATTTCTTTATTCAATAAAACCTTGGTTGTTTCAATTTAAATAAAATTGAATTTTCAATTAAATATAACTTTTTGTAATTTATTTATTTTTTTTAGAAAGAAAATTGGTGTTTAAAATAATTTAGCTGAAATTTGAAATTTTAGTAATTTACTCTCACAAACTATTGTTTAATTTGGAACGTGTTTCATCCAATTGATTATTTGGATTAATAGAAAATTATTTTTTCAGCTCTTTAAAATATTGCTACAAGGATTTTTTAACAAAAAATGTTGCTTTATTAAAATATTCAATATACAGAAAATTAAAATATTAGGTAAATAAACCTTAAAAAATATTAATTAAATAAACCGTAAAAGATTAAATAAAATCTTTTACTGTTTAAATGGCACGATAACTAACAATTGTGAAAATGATCTAAAAACTAAATTTTTCTAATGAGAAAGATCTAATGAGAAAGTCACTTAATTTTAATAATTCATAAAAATTTCCACTGTCTTAGAAAAATTAGAACAAACTATATTTAAACGATTTTAAAATTTACTTAAGAACAATTTACAATTTCATTAATAATATTGTGATTTAAAAACTTAATATTCATTATAGTCATCGGAAATGACATCTCTTACAGTAAATTTTTAAACTAATTACAAACATAATTTAAAAATAAACGGCAAAAGGCACTTGAGATTCTTCCATTTCTGTTTAAAAATTTTTACTTAGCACCCTCTAAAAAGAAACCGCCCCCGGGTGGGCTCGAACCACCAACCTTTCGGTTAACAGCCGAACGCGCTAGCCGATTGCGCCACGGAGGCTTCGAGTCTCGGCTTCGTAAAATAAAACTACCAGATTACATAGGAATTCCTTTATTACCATATTATATATTATGTTGTTCGAAGCACTTGCGTGATACGTCATTTGCTTGTTATCAAAAGATAAGAGGCTCACTGCACTACTATAAGCCAACGCTTCACGCGCCGAGGCATCCAATTGTAAAATCAAAATTTAACGAGTCATTCGTGCGCTTTACCTATAAATTTCAACTATAAATAGTTATAAACATATAATAAATTGTTGAACAAAGTTAAAAATTTTTCTATAAAATATAGCCAGCAACAATTTTGAATCTTGACATTCTTGGCTGTAAATATATTGTGTATTCTAAAAGATTAATACAGCGATCAAGTATATAATTTATATGCATAATTTGATTGACTAAATATTGACTCAACCTGCAGGGGGGGGGGGTCATTTGCATACGTCGCCGAGTGGATAAACGAGAAGAAGGGGGCATAGGATCAGAAAATGTTTCTTCGTATTCTAAATTTTTTCATAAAGTTTTAGTTTTTATTTTTTTTTTTCACTTACTTACGTATCAACGTATAATATGTATATAATATTAATCATTAGCGTACGTTAAAAGTTCTTACATTATGTTTATCAAAGTCATATATGTATATTATAAAAATTGAATAAATTATTAGATTTAACAAAATACTCTATATGGGGAAAGCTTATTGTCTTAAATTATCTTTATGAATGAATGGATTCGGTAACAAATAATATTTATCGCTTATTTTCAATATGTCTATAGAAGACTAATATGATTTGAGAAACCTTCTGAAGCACTGTTAAGTACAAATAGCTCTTAATCGGCGGAGCCGGAAGAAAAATTAAGTGGGATCGTATATGATTTGGCCTTTCCATTAAATAAAAATATTACGTTCATTATGTCGAGCAAGTCATCATGAGACTTGTCTTTAAAAAATATTTTATCGTCACTCTAATTAATATTAGTTTTTTTGGCGAGCTATGGCAACAACTAGAGATATTGAACGCTTTTTATAAAGATTTCTTTGAAAATAAATGTGGCTTCTAAAAGAATAATAAGTTTAAAAAAAAAACTAAAAAAATTAATTGAAAAGAATATCATAAATTCTATGAACAGTTTTCAAAAGATATGTTGAAGTTAATATCTTTACGTTTACGGGTATTATTATATATTTTATATACAAGCAAAGTTTACCATGATCTCAATGAAAGTTTTACTCATCTACAAGTATATATATATATATATATATATATATATATATATATATATATATATATATATATATATATATATGAATACCGTCCCCCTAAAGATACTATATTGTGATGCAGAAGATATATTAAAGATTTTATGCAATATTCTTGAAAATTATGTACCAAAAAATGTATAAAAATGTATAAAAAAAACGCATGATAATTACTGTAATATTTTAAAAGTTAATTTCATGAAGCAAACAGCATTGTTGTATACTATCAAATCATAATCAGAGTAAATTTAATTTAATTTATTGTAGTAAAAATACTACATATTGCTTTTCAAGAAAATAAATATTTTTCAGAAAATCATTACTACAAATATTTCGATATTATTATAAATAATTTTTGTATTTTGTACATTTTTATATTATCTACAATCTAACTATGGCGCTATCGTACTGCTAGGCATACACCTTCCAATTTATAGATCGTGCTGCGTGCGCATCACCCGTGTGCGCAGACTGCATAGCCAAAATGGCGGCCAGAGACAGCTCAGTACAATCAACTTCTAATATTGGCATTACTGCTTCGATTGAAACTCTCGTTGCATACTTCACATTTTAAGGCCATGTGCTCCGGCCTTGCTCCGGCGTAGAAAGAGACAGAATGTTTCTGCGACTGCGCGTCAAGTAAACTGGCCGCGGCTTGAGAACTTGTAACCAACTTCGTTGTTTTTCACGCTTTGGAGTGTGTATCGGCAAAAGCTAACAAAAATGACTTCGTGTACAGATACATTAGGTTTAAATGATAAAAAATTATTTCAAGACTTAAAAATCAGTTTACCAAAGACGACTAAGGAGACGAGAAATATTCTGGAGATCCGTGACGACATTCTTTACGTATGGCACGCTGATAAATACTGTATTCTCACTTTCAATGTCTCAGCTATTCGCGGCAAAAAAGAAGATGCTCCTTATCAAGTAAGTCAATTTAAAATTTCCTTTTACAGTTATCAATTTGTATTATTTCTCTATGTAGTATAGAAATATTGAAAAAAATTCTGACAGAAATAGTAACTTTTACCTACTATACATTATCTTCAACCTAACCTTTCTCTAGATAATATATAAATATTCTTATTAATTTAGCCTTATTGTTAATTAGTACAATATATGATGTTTTTTATAAATATATAGCATATGCAAATATATACAAAAATTTTTTGTACAAACACATATTTTAAATATAAAATAATATTTCATTAATATTATTTATCTTAAAAAAGGAACATTTTAAACTTATTTATTATGCACAACGAAGGCTTTTGAAAATTTAACAAAAACTATATTATTGAAATTATAAAAGAACTGTTATTATTTATTACAATACTTTAAAATATGTAAAATCTTTTAATTGTACAAACTATTAGTACATAATATTCTATGTTTACCTCTTTCTGTATACGTATTATATGTATCTTTCTTTTTTTTATTTGGTACAGATACTAGAATATGTAAATTCAATGATATGAAGAAAAGAATTTTTATGATATTGACTAAGAAAAAAAGTGTGTAAATAAGTAAATTCACAAATTATATAGTTATAACTTAATTATGCGACGCTTAAATTGTACAAATCAAATTATCAATAAGCAAAAAGATATTCCAACTAAATATAGATAAATGTTTTTATATATATAACTTTTTATTTTAATATAAGTCTAAATATTAAAAGTGCGGAGTTGAACCTATTCAATGCAACAAAATAATACCATAAATAATACCATAAACAAACCAATAATACGAATGTTACTTTGAAAGCTTCGAAATCTGATTGAAAAAACTGTAGTTTGCTGTTTCTTATACTTAATATTGAAATAAATACAAAATATCAACAATACAAAGCAATAATAATTATATATCCTATTTAAATACTTGTGTAATGAATATTTTCTGATGAAAATCTTCGTAATAAGTAATTTTGAAGATTCATTATTTACATAATGCAAGAATAAATACAAAAAATATTATGGTAAGCAACATAAAAGTTTTCTAATATTAGTTGCAATATTAAAAATTAGAAATTGTACTTATGTCGACTTTTTTGAATTAAATTAATAAATATTTAGTTGAAATGTTATTTAACCCTTTGTATACAGATTTTTTATTCGATTCTTAGAAATTAAATTCTAAAACATTTTTGCACAAGTATATTGCTGTCAAACATTTTAAAACATCTATAAACTGTCAAAGTTATGTTAATAAAAAATTCGAAGAATAATTTCAAATACTTTACAACCAAAGAAAAATATAACTTTTGTTATATTTTATATTATTTTCTAAATAATATGATTTTATTAATACCTTATGATATAATATACTTTTATTTTGTCAATAATATATTTAATAAAATATTATTAGAATTTCCATCTAATTAAAAATAGCGCATTAAGTGAACTTTTTCATGACAGTAATAGTCCAAGCCAGTCGCTGGTATGTATTGCTATATTTGATTCTATAAATCCGCGAAATATATTTGTTTGAACGAAGCGAGGGATGGAAGTCATATGTCTTTCAGTAAGTAAGTCTTACTTAAATATACCATATTTGGATATTGTTGTTGCATCTAATATTTTTTGATCGACTGCCCTATGGATTATTATAACAATTTTAAACAAAAATATTTACTTCACAGCCAATGTATGAAATAAATGAAAAGATCTATATTTTTAGTACTAGAGCTGTAAAATTCGTTTTTACGGATTGTTTTCCGTCCATGAAAGGGAATTACAGGGAACCGTGCTTGGAAAAAAGCAATGGAATATTCAAATAGAAGTAAATTCCTATAAAAACCAATTTTACATAAAAATTGTATTTGTCCCGTGCATGTCTACGGTACCATTTGGTAGATTAACAAATGACCAAAGCACTAATAAAATTTGCTTCAGTCTTCTTTGCTCTGTTATGCGCCTGTCTATAGATATATATATATATATATATATATATATATATATATATATATATATATATATATATATATATTACATTAAAATTCATTATTTTAATTTTTTAATTTCTTTTCCACTGTAAAATCTCTATTATATATGACTATGGAATAATTTAAATATAATTAAGCAGCAAGCAGTATTTTTGATTATAAACATTATATTGTAGGTGTCAAAGATTATACTAATCAACTGTTATATTATTTTATGAACCAAATCTAATTTTGGCTAGTATCTAGTTTGCATAACCTTTGCCATTCGGTAATTGTTATTGTACTTTTTAGTTCACTAAAGAATTGTTATTTTAACTTATTTTAAAAATTTCTTTTACATAAAAAAAAATAGCTCGTAACATGCTATCACCACCAGTCTAAATTCACGGTGAGATGAAAAATCTATCTGTAATATTATGAAGCATCTGAATAGTTATTTTATTTCTATTGCACAAAACTATATATCCTACCGTGATCATTTATTTAGTTTTTTCCAATACGTTTCTTTGATAGTTCAATATATTTTTCATTATTTTTATAGATTCTAGCACTTTTCTTTCCACTTTCGTTAATTTACCATATACACTCCTATATTTGTACACGAAATATTAGTCTGTAATTTTGTCTATTTCTATCAATTCGTCTGCTCCGATTCTTTTGGTTATTCCCTCCAAATATATACACCGAACCAATAGCAATACACTCATAGAAGCTCTGCCGATAATCGCATATGATGCGATCACACTCGATTCGTCAAATTCACTTTAACGGACTTGTCATTGAAATAAGTATTTCAACTTCGTCCTTTAGTCCACTGACAAGCAGTTAATACGACCATTCAAAAAAAATTCCCGGACATGCTTGCGCATCTTGTTGTAGCATTCTATCAAATGGACAGGTAATCGACCGTTCTATCAAATGGCCAGGCACATTTAATTTCGGAGAGCGAAGTTGGGGACGTGCACTTGGAAAATGATTATTCGTTAAATGGAACGTTCTCACTGCTGTGACTCGGCATCCCTGTATATAAGTATATAGCAGTTTGCAAAACAGGCGGGAATTACTGGTGGAACGCAAGCGCGCGTACGTCTACGTACGTTTCATCCAGTTTCTGCGCAACGGAATAGAAGAGAGAGAGAGAGAGAGAGTGAGTGAGAGAGAGGAGCAGGAAAAAGAGGAATCGAGAAATAGAGAGAATGGGTTGGGCGGAAAGAGGGTCGGGTTGGGAGGGGGGGGCGAAGAGAAATGGAGGAAAAGAGGCCAGTGCTTTTATTTCATTTCAATGGCAGCGCGGGATCAGCGAGTACATTAATGCTTGGCCGCACTCGGACGGCACAGAGGGTATATGTGAAGACGGAGCGGGAGAGAGCAGAGAGAGAGAGAGAGAGAGAGAGAGAGAGAGGGCGAAAGAGAGAAAGCAAACTCGCACGGGCGCGCGGGGGCCGCGGTACGAGTGCGAGGGGATAATTTATAGGAAATGGGTTGTTCGACTACGCTCCCGAGTAATTTAATTAAAATAAATGTCCGAGCAGCACGCCGACTCGGACTACAACGGCGAATAAAATGCAAATTCAGTCCCTTTTCGCGTAACCTACATGAGCGGCCGTATCCCCGGCGCTCGCTGCGAAGGAAGTCGGGTGTCCTCTCTTTCTCGCCCCCTTTTCTCTTTCTCCCCCCCCCTCTACCCCTCGACCACCCCCCGACCACCCTCGGCCACTGTCTCTCTCTCTCTCTCTCTCTCTCTCTGGATCTCTCTCGCTCGCGCGAGAGTCTCGCAAAAGCGCCCACCAAGCGGCTCCATTCACCCGTTGATTCGATAAGGGAAAACTTGCGCCCCGGGCGATTCGACTCCTCTCCTTTTCGGCTTTTTGCCGGCCGGCTTTCGATTTTTACGCTCCTCTGCTCCGCACGCTCGCCCGCGGTTTTATCTCTTTCCAGTACAGACCGTAGACCCGGGGCCCGCGCGCATCTGAATAAGAATGAAATACTTTATTTAAGAAATGGACCTTTTTCGTTTTATCCCCTCCCCGTCCCATCCCGCCAAGGTTAACTATGTGGATGCTTTGAATTCTTCTACTATGTATTCATCTAAAATGTACCATCCATACACTTTTTTATTATAATTTGCATATATATCTAATGCAGATGCATAAATTTAATCGAAATTTCTTCCAACTGTCTCGGGCATGACTTAATACGACACGTCAGTATCGCCGCTATATGAAGACAATTCGAAAAGAAATGCGCGGTGGCATTGGTAGTAGAGAAAAACTAGTATATTATTAATTGGAACAAAAACTACATCTTCAAATTTCAATAAAGTTAACACTATTTATTACATGAAATTATATTTGTACACATTTATTATTGAAACACTAATAACATTATTCAATTAGCCTACTTACATGCAAGCACATTGCTACTTGTATACACACGGAACCATACAATAGACATTTCAGAATATTCGCTTAAATATATTCTATCCTCTTATTTTTATTTCGTTTTATAATAATACCACCGGTTATTAAACGTTATCATTTTCTACTATAGTGTAAAACCAATAGTAATGGAAATGCTCACAAGTGCGATGAACATCATCATTTGGTAGACGATTAATTGGATAGTGATTTGTTATGATATGTTTATTGCTACATCATTGAAGCATGTTTTTCTCAAAAAATATATTTAACGTAGAAGTGGCATCGGTGGCGAAAAATAAAAGATGTTCCTTTTACAATTCCTACTCGAATAATTGTTTGTAATAAGCAAAGCACGAAGAAAATTAAAAACAAACTTTCTTTAAATGATTCCAATAAATTTGAAGTGACGGTACATCTTATTAAAATTCCGATTTTGAAGCTAACGCCCATTGTTTACGTACATATAAAAAAAATGGAATCTTAGCATAAGGACTGCTCAATGAGCACTTATTTCTGATCTCAGCAAACAAGTTGTAAACACTTATTCCAGAATCAGATGCTCCACTTTAGAGCCTCTCGTTGGCCGCAAACACGGCCAAAGAACTTCGAGAAGTTCGTATCGCCGGAAAGGATGCTTGGAAAGAAGAAAGGCGCCCGCGCAATAAGCGTCAATAAAAGAGCCGGTTCGGCGGAAGAATAAGGAAGAAAGGCCCCTTCGGTCTCGCCCCACCCCCCTCGCTTTCACCGAGAGCTCTCTTTCGCTCCTTGCCCCTTCCCCTCGCCGTCTCTGTCTACTCGTCTGGCGCTTTCGCGCTCGCGATAGGACGTCCGCTCTCTCTCTCTCTCTCTCTCTCTCTTCTCTCTCTCTGGCTCTCTCTCTCTCTGCGGCGGGAGTCGCGAAACGCGCGAGCTTCGGGCGGCCAGGGGCTGGCTGCAATATCAGTCGTAAATAATAAAAGTTAGCGAGGTTCCTCTCTGGCGCGCGCGAGCGCCAGGACTTTAAACCGGAAGATAGGTGTCGCGGGCTGCGAGAGAGCGCGAGCGGGCCAGGGGAGACAAAGACGCGCCATTGTCAACCGCTCCGCCATCGGAACCGCCATCCGCCGCGGGAAACTTTGAATCATTTTTATTGCATAGAGTTATCTTTGTTACCAGTGCGCCCCGCGAACGTCTAAACGCACCCCTCCCGCCCCCTACGCCCCGTGTCCCCTGCGCCCCGAAGCCGCTCGCCGCCCCTCCTCCCACTCGCGCGGCGTGATTCTTCTCTTTCAGCCGGTGTGAGGGGGCGGGGGGGAGGGAGGAGAGGAGGCGAGAGCTTCCTCTCGGCGAGTCTCGAATGAACCTCCGCCGCTCAGATAATGCGACCTCGAAAGCATTCACACCCCTTTGGCTGCCCAAATGGAATAAGTTCTTTAATTCGCGAATTTACGTTGCGCGGGCACTTTTGCCCTTGCCTTGTCCCCCCTCCCGCGCCACCCCCGCGCTTGATGCTACTTCTTCTTATCGTCGACCAAGATTTTTCCCTGCTCGAACTGTCGACCAAAAATATTTCACTCGCTTTTCATCAGAAAATTATTTTTGCCCGAGAGTTAACCTTTCCTGCCCCCTCCTCCCACCTCTATCAAACATACATTCTGCCAAAAGTTAAATTGCGGTCTTGACTTTATCAGAAATTATTTTTCGATCGCCTTGCTTCAGTGGAAATAAAATTGAACTGACTAGAGTTTTTTTAATAAAAATCGTTTAAACTTTGTCACTCGATACAATAATATGATTATGATTTAGGAAATAATATATTTTTTTAAAGATTTTCATTAATGTGAGAAAGGCTGTAAGTTGTACAATTACAAAATAGTTTAATTTTCAACAAATAAATAAAGTAATTAATTTTTCTTACATATATGTAATAATAAAAAGCGTGCATCGAAACATACTTTTTTTTAAGTATTTTATAAATTTTTAGTATCTTTTGAATCGTTGAATATATAAAAATTTAAAACTATAAGCTCTGTCAATTCTAGATAGACCGGAATTCTGTGTCTCATAAATTTAAGCATTCCGAAAGCATAAGTCGAAGTTTTTTTTATGGTATTGGTGAAAGGACTGGAATGGGAGATGACTGTAGAAACGATATAACAATTCCATCGAGCGATAATAGTCTTCAACCGGAAATAAGCGGCAGACGCGAATCGTTCCAATATATATTGCATTCGAGTACTCACCCTTCCAAATGGGCTGGAGGGAAGGCGTAAAGTGTGACGCGAATTCCCATAAAAAAGGGGGGATTCCTCGGCGCATGTATTCGTACGCAAAGGATCGTCAATTCACGAAGCGCAATGGTGTTGGGAAACTCAAGCAATAATACGTAATGCTTTCTTGCTTATATTATAGCATAAAATTATTTTTACGTATGCGCATTTGTCATCCATCTTATGGTTCGATTAAACGGTAACATTTTTAAATTAGCCTTTTCATTGTATTTAGCAAAATTTTTGTTTTTAATATTTGAAAGATAGAATGAATAATAATTAAAAAGTTGCAAGAAATTTATTAGGATATGTTTGGGGGTGTCACTAAATTGAACTTGGACAGAGAAGATCTTTATAGAGTAGGACATCGAATGTATACAATTCAGAAACTATGTGCTCACTTTGTTTTGGGGCATGAATTTTTTCACACCGGAGGCACCGGTGTTCCAAGATTAGTACCAGTATTGTCTTGTATTTGTATTTTTACCCTTGTGTCTATTATCGGTGCACGATAGTTTTGTCATTCTTTTGAATTAGACAGTTATAGTACTTTTTGGCATATACGATATACAAAGATGGGGACACTGTTATTATTTTCAAAATCGGCTCTGCTGAGCATAAGTCATTTCAGACATCGTGCCAAAATATTTTAACAATGGTATTAAATTAGAAAGTACTGTTGTGCTTCTGCTAATCAAAATTGGAGCAAGGTGATTGGATCCCGAACTTGCGTCAAAGTTTTGATTCACAGTAATATAGAAGAAGTATAGGGGAATAATATTGCAGAACAGGATGGGGCCAGTAAAATTCGCGGAATGTATTTTTTACGAGTTTTTTGCGTTGTCGCGGGTGTCGAGGAGAACGCGAGAAAAGTGAGGACAGAAGAGAGGAAAAGAGAGGAGTAAGGGAGTGCGAGGGCCACGGGGGAGCGAAGCGCTGCGGACGATGCAGCAGTAGAATCATGGCGAATTCAGTAAGTGGCGGACAATGGCTTTTGTGGTAGACATTGGCCCTCGGCATTCGTATTTTGTTCACCCTCTCCCCCCGCCCCCCACGGTTAGATACATTTTCATCCCACTCCATTGCCCCCGCCCCCCTCAACACCCTCCTCGTCCCGCGACCGCCGAGTTTTACACAGCGGAGCGGACGCTCTCCCGCCCTCTTTTGGTTAGGCGGCGAGAGCGAAACAAAAAAAGCCGAGCGAACCAGTGCCGAACGACAGAGAACGAGGCGAAAAAGAACACACCGCCGCTGCCGGTAAAGCGATAAATACTCGGGCGTTTAAAAGCAAACCAAATGCTTTAGTCGAATTTCCCCTGGTGATAATGCACCAAATCGTTTTAAAAGTGCTTTATCTAGAGCAGGTTCCCTACGTCCATTCTTTTTTTTCTTCTTTTTTATTTTTTTATTATTTCTTTTTTTTTTTTTTTTTTTTATTCCAACTTCTTCCTGTTTCCCCATTTTCGCCGAACCGAATAAATTTTTTTCTCCCCGCACCCGTCGCCGTCCTGCGCGCGGACGTTTTAAACGGTGGTCAATCTTTATACAAGAGCTGCTCCGCACAGAGTGCAACAATAGTCCGCAGCCAGTGGCTCCGGGTGCGAAGGCCGACGCCCCCCCCCCCGGGGGGGGAACCGAGTGTCGCCGTTACGCGTAGTATTGGTGGAAAATCGACGGCGCGGTTTCATTGTTATGAGCCGGGCGCGAAAAGTGCGAAGTAATGGCGTGGGGCGCGGTCTTAATTTTAAAAGATAACAGGAAAGCAATGTAACTCGTTTCGGAGGGAGTGGCGGTGGTGGCGGCTGAATGACGGAGGGGCGGGAGCGAGGGGGGGAGCAGAGCGCAGGAACCGGCAGAAGCCGCGCGCGATCTCGGCGCGCTCTCGGGCTAATGCATTTCCTTTACAGTTTTAATGGGCATTCATAACTAAGTTTAATAACGCCAGCAGTCGAGAGGCGAGGGCGGCGAGTGCGCAACCGAGCACCGGTTACACATCTAATAATTTCTCAACTAGTAGTGTCTCTAAAGTACCTTTAAGCGGAAACTGACCCGTGTAACGGATTTTAGTCAAGTGTTGTTTGATCTCCCCGCCCCCCCCCCCGCGGTGCAAATTACTTATGCAATTCGTTGTCCGAACGCTCTGTGGTTCAAATTAAAATTTACCATTCCTATTTATCACTGTCTATTGTCTTCGCTCGTCGCATATTTTTCCCGTGCAAGGAAGACGCCCTATAGACATACTATATAAAGTCAGGCGGTTATATAAACGTCAAATACGTCGTTTCTTTTCAAAAAGTTAGTTGAACATAAAGTATGATTCTACGCCGTAGTTTATCGGCGACTAGTAAAGCCGCTCGACCAAGAGTGAATTGTCGATCATAAATGGGCGTATAATCGTTCGTTAAAAGCATACCATATTTTATTGTATAGCGGGCGAAAATGTCTGAATTTATTTTAACGAACAGTAAGAAAAGTCGAAAAGTAGTATAACATGCACAAGACATTGCCTTGTCTGGAGGTTGTATCAAAGAATTACAGTCGAAAATAAGAAAATGTTAAATACAATAAACTTTCAATGTTTGTTGTAAATTTTATCAACAATAAACACGCCATATTATTTTTTGCCATTGACTCAAGTGTTGAAAGCAAAATTCAATGACCATTATTAAATTATTAAATTATAGATTATACATATTTATTTGAAAGATTATTAAATATTAAAAGGTCGCTGTTAATTTTTGTGTAAATTAAGGATTGAAGACAGATTTATCCTAAAATATTCAAAGATGAACTCACTGAAAATACATGTTCATTATAAATGATGGTTCAATTTTTAAAATTCTTCAATCATTTAGGGTCTTGCTTTTACACTGAGTGAGGCGAAAAATCTTCGATATTGAATACCCAATGATGCACACGACATTCATTTTACAACCACTTTGCTCTAAAAAAATACCAAGCAATCCCCCGAGGTTTAGCTGGCTGATCGTTTGATTTTTTTATCCGAATTATTTAACTCCTGTTGTTCGCTCGAACGCATAATAGTTGTGAAAAATAACCGTCGCCGTAGAAGCGACGAGCGTATACGAGCGCACGCGCGAGGGGCGATGCTCGCAAAACTCGGTCTGGTCGCAGGCACAATCGGATTGTCTGGCACACGAGTGACTAATTAACATTACAATTCTCGCGCTTTTGATTCAGCGTCGTTTACCCCGTTCGTTTCTCTCTCACTTTCTCCCCTTCTCTCTCGTATCCTTCCTCGCCCCTTCAGCCGCGAACCCGTAATTTAAGTGTGCCACCGAAGACGAGCGCTCGCGCGCATTCTCGAGCGCGCGTTGCCGACCATTATCATGGTAATTTGTTAGAAACAAACATTATAATTCCAAGCTGAACGGACGATGAGGTGTCGCGGGCGGGCGGGTAGACCGACCCGGGCGGACGGGGAAGGCAGGAGCGAAGACGCTCGCGCCGCTCTCAAGGAGACGGCGGAGACTCGCCGTGCAGCAGCCGAACAACTTAAAGGCGCAAGATCCCGCGGTGTTTTGGACAGTGTCCATTGTCTCCGGATTATTTATTGGCCGGCGGGTGGGGGGGGGGAGGGGATCTGTTTCGCGCGGGGACCAGCGCCTAAGACGCCGTTTATGTGGCGCGCCGCGACGGATTTATACCGTCTTATAGTCGGCTCCTCGCGCGGCCCCACGCGACCACGGTCGGAGAGGATCTAAGGCAGGCATTATGCGATGCCCTTGTCTTGCCGGTCGAGATCCACCTCCGCCCCCCTCCCCCGTCCCTCCGTTCCAGACCCCGACAAACTTTTCGCCTCTAATAGCCTTTCCTACTTACGCATCTTTTTAGCTGTAACAAGTGACCCCGATCCCCCCCCCCTACCACGCCACGTCTTGCGTCTGGCAAAACTTATCGGCGAAGCAACTTGGAGAACTTTTCTCCGAGTTAACGTCTTGTAAAGGCCGCGCGCTCGGCGAAAATAATTTCTACGTCAATCGCGGAGTTTGAGTCGCGGCGCGCAAAAAATAAAACCAAAAACTTTTCTGATTCTGGATAAAGAAGCGCTCGCCGCTCTCGAATCGGTTGAGTCGAGCTGTCGGGAAAAATGGCAAATACGTAAATACGACGGAGACGTAAGATATTTAAGCCGAAATCCCGAAAAATTTACGCGAGCGATGTTTCCATCGAATGGAAAGACGACGGCGAGCCGACGGGCACGCGGGCAAAGCGTCGTAAAAGGCCTTTACAGCGGTACAGCGCGCTAAACCGGCAAAGTTCGGGTTATATCAGGCCGTTTGTTCACTTTTATTGAGAAGTCACCACCGCCGGGACAAAGGAACGGCTCGACTTTATTAGAAATTCTCAATCTCGCGCCCGCCCCCGCTCCGCCCCTGCCCATTCGCCAGGAACTTTTTCAATACTCCATTTGCACGACCGACACGTGCCGCGCGTCAGAACCTCGCCCCCCCCCCCGGTGAACTTATATTTCAGATCGGCCGAGCTCGCCGCGGCGATGCTAAAAACGCACTGGATTTATATTCCGCGCAAATGCGTACACGCGCCTTTACGCGAAACTAAACTATGAATATACGCGGGATAAACAAGGCGCGCAATTTTCGGCGAGATGTAGTTGTTGCGCTATGGCGGGTGGGGGGGCGGAAGGAGGGGGGGGGGGTGAGCGGAGAAAGAAAAGCCCCCGCGAGAAGATCTGCGGAGAAAACACGGCGCGCTTCCGTGCGCCTCCCTCGCCGCCCGCCCCCTCCGGGCAGTAAATCCAGAAATGCTTTTACGGCCCCAGCGGAGATAATGCGCAATCATTTCGGAATGGAAATTAAAATCAGATGATGAATCCTAACGATGCCGTTTATTATTTTAATTTTGCCGCGCGAAGACTGGCGCGCGCGCTCCCGGCTCCTCGTTTCGGCGCTCTCCCCCCTCCCCGCCCCGCCCGACTTCGAGACACTAAATTACGTTCCTATTAGCCGTATAATTACAAGATGGCCCCAGTAATTTCCGGTTATTCCGCGACTGCGCCCCGGTCCGCTCCTCCCCCGCTCCGAACGGCTCTTCCCCTCCTCCCTCCGCGAATGCATTTTTAAGCGCGCGGCAAACTTTTCCCAACGGCTAGTATGTAACGTCCACCAAAATGGCCTATGCCCGCTTATCGATATTTCATTAAGTTATTCTTAGCTTTCCGCTATTTGAGATTGAACTCGGCTTACTGATTCGATCGTTCGCGTTCTTTTCTTCCTCAATCAATTCTGTCAAATATGTTCCCTTATGATACTGCCGAAATCAATTTTTATCAATCGATCAATAAAACTATTTTAATTAGCAGTATATAGAAGCTTCAAAGTATTGTAAATATCCCACTTTACCTTTAGCTTTAATTTATTTATAAGAACAATATGAAAATTTCATAACTAAAAATTATAAATAACATTTTTCAAATATTCTCATTTACATTGGCTGCACAACAGTAAGAATTCAATTCTTGAAAATCATTGCAACATTTTTTAATAAATCTATAGAATTTAGAACTCATCCAATCTTTAAATTAATTATGGAAAAAACGATATAATGAAAATTATTTCCAACTCGTAAGTATGAAAAACAATTGAAGAAAAGCCCTTTATTCTGCATTAAAATATTTAGAAAAACTTTAACAATATTTATTGAAATTATTGAGGAAAAATCACCCAATTTTCTTTTTTCTGAATTTTTTCTTACTCTGCTGCCTCGTTTCTAGAAAATATAAGATTTTTTAATAACCTATTGTTTCTAAAAAGATATTGCATCGATTAGACTATATTCGCATTCAATTATAGTATATGGGTTTAATTACCGTACTTTTTAATAATTGAACATTTTCACTAAATCTATCAATTTATTAATATTTATCAACACGTACACGCGTGTGTCATATCCGATTGCAAGAAGCCCTGGAAAAATAAGGCTAATGTAGAGATGGTCGTGAAAAAAAAGCGATGAATACAAATATGGAGCAGCAATCGTGAAAAAGAAGTCGGCACTTTCCGACGCCAATATAATGGTTGGGAATCCCGTGGATTACGGTGATGGGCGGCTGGGAGGGGGGAGGCACTAATATAAATGCGCGTCTGTTTTTTTTCGCGATAACGCGCCGACCGCGCCCCGACGATATCCCACGAGTACGTTTCGAACGGCTTATTACCGCGCGCTCTATACACCGGGCACTTTGCGGCGCGGCGCGCGCCGCCTTCATATTTAGAGCGCTGTAAAGAGCGAAAAGTCGTTCTCGCCTTCGCCGCGCCCGCGAGCTTATTATAATGTAACGATAACTTTTTATGCCTCTCGTAAGAAAGCCCGCCGGCGCGTATAGGCCGTAATACTCGCGTCGGCATCGAACTCCGCGCGCTCCATTTTAGATTTTATATTTGTCTCGAGTCCTCGCTCCCGCGGCCGCGCTGCGACGATTCCGAATGTGGCGCGAGCGCGAGTCATCCCCCCCCCCTCGGCTAAACTTTCCCCATACCCGCCCTCCCCCCTGCAAATGCCGGGGGAGGGAGATGTAAGGCGAAAGCGCGAGATGAGACTTTTTAATTAAAGGTTCACCTATGCTCGGGCCGAAGGGCGCGACGTCGCCGGCGCCGTGGGAGATTTTCTTCGCGGCGCGTTTCTCGCGAATTATCGCCGTCGAATCGCGCGTATTATATGCGGAGACCGGGACCGCGCGCACCGGCGCTTCTATATGCCGCGCGGCTTTAGATCCGGTCCGACTGCGAGGTGGCTCGCGCGCCCGCCCACGCCGACGTAATTATTTACTTTTTCTTCGCGGGTCTTTTCGCGGTTCTCTCTCTCCCTGTCCCCCCCCTCCCTCCTCGCTCTCTCGCTCTGACTCTCGCGGGCTATAGCCGTTCAGCGTGTCTCGCTCTTCCTTTCTCTCTTTCACGTTTCTCCGTTTCTCTCTATCTCCCTCTGCCCCCCCGTCGTTCTTGGCGGCATTACCGCGTAGTAGGTAATTAAAAAGCCTCGAGTAGGTAAATATCCGAGTGGCATACTACTGCCGCGCCAGCAAGGAGCGGAATAGGTCGCCTCTATACCGCCTTATAAAAACGGGGATGGATGCTTAAAAACGGCCGGCCGGCTACGCTATTTTTCGAGTTAATTTGAATTTCGTAATTACCCGAGGCAGCCGGGCTCTAAAAAGAAGGGGGAGAAGCTCTATATACATATATATATAAAGGAAGAAAAGCCCGGGCAAAGGGACAAGAGGAAGCCGAAGAGAGAGAGAGAGAGAGAGAGAGAGAGAGAGAGAGAGAGCCCGAAAGCAACTCTGCTGCACCCGGGGTCTCGGAAGGATACAAAAAGATTCGAGCTCTCTTCCTCTCTCTCTCTCCCTTAAATACTCGCGAGAATTCTTTCCAACCCCTTTTTGCCGCCGCCGTCGCACGAAACGATTTTGTAGGCTGCAAAACTCTTAACTCCAAGACTTCCCGTCCGTCCACGCGTCTTTCTGCCCCTGAACTCACTTTTTTTCGCCCCTCCCGCCTCTCCAGACAAAGATTTCAATAAATTTCTTAACGAGTGTTATATGCGATTCGCGACAAGACCGCAATTTCAAATCTCTTAATTCCGCGACCAATGTAAAATGTCTATATATACCGCAATACACGTGTGTAGTGGAAAAATGTAGAGACATTGGTCTTTTATCCTCGAAAAATAGTTGTACTTATATATGGTAATTAAATCATTTTTTTATCATACTCTGTAATATTGAAATCATTGTTTTACATTTCTAAGCCAACTGCTCTTAATTCTTCGTAGATAAATTTATTTTAGTCGAATAATACACACTGAGTGCTTTTTACCCAAAAATAATTTTCAACCAGTTCTAACTTTCAAATTATTCTATCAATATCGTTCAAATCCATCAATTAATCAAGTAGCTTTGAAGGCCTCAAAAATACATCTAAACCCCTAGTAAATTGAATTTAAAAAATTTAATATATCGGTTAACGATTATACCTAAATAAAGTTGAAGAAGAAAATTCTTTTTGTCTCGCTTTAATCTCAGAATCACAGCTTCAATATCATTACTAAAAAAAATTCTGCAATAAATAAAAGACTATATTACAGCCTTTATACTAGTTTATTATGAAAATTCTGATTTGTTTCCTTCTTTAGTTGGAGAAAAAAATAACATTCTTATAGAATCGATGAGAGGAAGGAATTTAAGAGAAAACGAGACAGTAATAATTTCGCAGCTAAGGCGCAAAGTCGAACAAGATAATTTCGCGCAATAAAGGTAACGACGAGGAGACAGGAACGAGAGAGGGACGTTGGGGGGAGCGAGAGAAGCAACGCGCTCGGAGGATAGAGAAAGTCGAGAGGAGGCGGCTCAGGACACCTTATAAACTCACGCCCCATTTCGCAGAAGGTTCATCTTTAATTTCCCGTCGTTTTTTCGCCTACTCCCCTCCCCCCCGCCCCGCCGGCACTCGACACTCGACACTCCTTTAAATTCACCGACCCCAAACTCCCCACTCCAGCCCTCCGCCCGAGCTCCTTCGCTCTTCCGGCTCACCCTTGTCGTCTCCCCTGACCAACCCTCACTAGCTGTCCTGTTCTCTCATTTTTCTGCTTGTCTTACGGCGATTAACCAGACTCGCGTAGACTTCGTTATTCTCCTCTCCTTCCCGACGACCCCGTGGATTTCTTGCCTGCGCATCGCGCGCTCGCTTCCCGCCCCCTCGCCTCTCGAAAATAAGAGCTAGAGCTCCTTCGCTTTCTTTTATCTTTCGGCCCTCGAAGTCCGGGCCCGAGCCGCCGCCTCGTTCAGCCCAGTCACATTCTTAATATCGTCCGTTTTAAGATTTTTTTAAGCGCCATTAGGGAAACTATATTGCCACTCTCGCAGAGGCGAGGAGCGTACGTAGAGGAAGCGGTAGAGAGAGAGAGAGAGAGAGAGAGAGAGAGAGAGAGAGAGAGAGTTAGCGACAGACAGCACTTCTCTTAAGGGTTAGTTCGTGATAGCTGGCTAAGGTACCGGAATACCGAAAGGAAGGGGTCACGATTTCGAAGCTTTGGATACACGCGTTTCTTCTTTTTTTTTTGTTCTCACTGCGTTCTCGCTCAAATTGCTCAAATAAATTTCCTTAACTTTAATCGCCAGCCCTGCAGCCGGACCGTTATATATTCGCTCAACGGCAGCTCGGATCACCGCCTTCGCCCTCTTAACGATAGCCTTGAGTGGATCTATAATTCTTTTTTTTTTTTTTTTTGTTATTCCACTGCGGCGTCCTGACCCTTATTCTTAACGGCGATAAATTTAATTGCGCAGCTACGAATGAATTTGCATTTGCTCGCTGCAAAAATTTTGATAATTATTTTCTCTAGTTGAATTATCCCTCCTGGATGATAATGAAATTCCTGTTTTTAAAGTAAATCCTTTTCGCTCTGTACCCATACCCATATATGAGATTCTGCAGCTGTATATGAGAATTGCATTATTTTTATTACGCATTCCGTAGATCTTCAATCTCATTTATTCGTTTAGAAATTGTTTGAATATTTTACAAATGCATGTCGCGATTTTAACTAGAATATTATCGTCGACTCAAAAATCTAAAATATTAATTTCTAAAGCAACACATTTGCCTATATAAGAATACGTATTCAAGCGCGTCGCAAAATTCGAGTATGTCTTGTTCGTATATATTTTCTTGCATCAACGGATGTAATTTTCTTTAATAACAATTGAAAATTACTGAAAAACTATGCAATTCTTAGGATCATGTTTATTTAAATTGATTTATTCAATATTTCAACCTCTCTTCGATTAAATGTAAAAATCTAAATGTATTCTGTTTAAAAATCAAATGTTAACCATAAAATAATTCTGGGCGATGGGGAAGATCAAAATCATTTACGTGAAAAAAATTATAAAATGAAGATAAGTCATTTCATAATTCATATAATATTACGTAATCGGTCTATGATGAGTCAAATATGTTTAAGAGAAAAATTGAATTTAAACACAATTTGTTTAAAGAAAATAAATTAAAGTTTATATACATTTCAGCCTAGTATACCTGATCATAGAATATCTGACCTCATTAGAGACATATTAAATGATCTAATCTTAATCGTATATATAAGAAAAATAGTCTATTATAATCAATTATATATAATATGGTCTAAGACTGATCTAATATGAACACTTGATATCTCACTACTGAGCGACTCCGGTGTTCTAGGGCGAATCGTATACAAAATTTAATTTATTTTTTTCAACAAAATCGTATTAATACCGCGTTATATTTATTTGCATGAAGTAATGATTCCTAAAACATATAGCTTAAAAGTTCTTCAGGCGCACCGTTTACAATGGGACACCATCTACAGATGAATAACGCAATTCTCGATATAGAGTACTTGAAGCGCGATATCTTCAAGAATAGAAAATAATCAATTGATCCCATTATTGATTAACAGAACGGAAGAGTAATGATACGTATATTAATAATGAATTTCATGAAACATGCTGAAATTTGATCTTGAGTATCTAAACTCTAAAACAGAACATATTACGAAATTTTACTTCTCACCTTATTACGATAAATAGAAATTTGTTGTTATGACGAAAAATGAACTATGAATAATAATCATTTTGGCAAATATCGGATAACATATACATTTTAAGTAGAATAAAAGAGAGATTCTTAAAAGGGAGAATTTTAAACAGATAATGATATTGTCGTAGAGTTGAAGGAGAATCAGCGCTTTGTAAAAGACGTTCCGCGGCGAATATAAATCTAGCTGTCAGTCCCGTGTCAGCCTTCCCAGCCTCCACTTTTTACCCCTGGCGTTCCAAGAATCTCTCACTTTCTGCGCTTCAAAACAAGGCAAAGTATAAAACACCGTCACTTCCTCCTTATATTAGATGCTTTACCCGAAAGTGGCGAGAACTCGGAAAAGTATTCAAACTTTAAATGACTGATTGTTTTTATTTTAATATTCGGTAGAATGGCATAGTGAATTTATGTATACAAGTGAATTTTCTGCACTAATGTACGATGACTCCCGGCTGTTTGTCTCTTCTTCGCCATTTTATAGATTTTGTAAAGTATAGACAGAAGTAGATTTTGTATTATATATTATTAAAAAATTTTCTTGGATTTTATTTTTTTTATACACTATGACACAAATAAACTGACATTCGCCTATCTGTGCATCTTTTTGTGCATGCTACTACTAAGAAAATTTTTCTAGTACGAGCTACGAGGAATTATTGACGTAGCTTCGATCATTTTTAAGACATAATAAAGTTGGCATTATTGCATGTAACTTAAAACATAACAATAAAAAATATGTTTATATATTTCAAATAAACTATTTTATTTACATATATTGTTCGCATTTTTAGATGTTTCTTTTTCTCGTATTCTATTAATTGCATTTACCTTATTACAAAGAAAACGTAAGCATTGTTTAACGATCGATTATAAAAAATATAATTTACCGGTATTTGAACACATGGGAGATGATATGAAATCAAGAATCATAAATATCTTATGAGAATCTTCAATCAAATGTTTTTAACTATTCATTAATGTCGTTAAAAAACAAGTGTTATTTACAATTACCTCGGCTTGTTTGTCACTCCTTGTGGAGCTAATGAAGATTAAAAGAAATTGATAGAAAGTCGACCGCGCGCATAATGCAATTTAGGAGGGGTAATAGAGCTTGAGCCTGCTTTTGCAATTAGACTTTTTAATTTTTATTAGTGCGCGACCGCTGTCTAAGCGTATGCATAATGCCATGAATATTTTCCTCGTAACTCTGCCAACTTGTCTCCTAAGGAATTAACCCTTAAATTAGCAGCTAGCTCAGACGCAAAGTCCCTGCGTCTCTCGGTAAGTTTGAGCCCTGGCTTTTTCTCCGCCCCCCCTCCTCCCTGCTCTCGCCCGCCTCGCCCTCTCTAGCGCTCTTGCGACCTCCCAGTCTCTATCTATCTCCTCCTACTACCTCTTCGTTCTCTTCCTCACCCCCCTCTATATCTCTTCCTACTCTGCGAACGCGAATCTTCCGCATTTCGCATTTCGAACACTGACCGGGGCGAAGTTTCGGAAGAAGCTGCGGCGAAAACGGCCAGACCTTCATCCCGCAGAACCAATTCATCGAGAAGCAGTTTGGCCCGTTTCCCGCGTCCGAACGATAGAGATTTCAATGCCGAAGCAGATCGAAGCGACAGTTGCGCTCTCGACTTCCTCCTTCGCTTCGTCCGCAGAGTTCCTTCATCCCCTACTACCGCCGAAACTATAACAAATTCCTTGCAACGTTACTGTTGATAAATTAATCTTATTTTTATTGGATTTATGATTAATGCAAACTCCTGTTGATATTGTAAAGAATACTTTGTTATGACATACTTGAAATTGCCAATCGCCCTTAAAACGAAAAAATATGTTTGGAAAATTAACTGGCAATCGTTCGATTTCATATTTGGAAACACATGCATAATATCTAGTACAATAATAATACGAAATCTTACAGACAAAAACACAAGCACATAAGAGCGACAGGGATTCAATACATACAACGATACAGGTTTCTCAGGAAATTTGTATCTAATGAACAAATGTTAATTTGTTAAAACTTTTATTTGAGAAACTTATGTTCATTACCAAAGACTACACTGCAGATAGGTGATGTAATTTATTCATAGTGAAAAATGTAACTCTGATTATACCAAAAGCATACCCTATACAGTTTTAGAACATAACAATTTTCAATTTTTAAGATATGGTAGGTTCTTATCGAAAATTAGTACATCTTGGAAGCACTAATGGAATTAGTCAAAGGATTTTTTATTGTGAAATTCGTATTTTCAGTTTCAATCCGAAATCGAAGAAAAATTTTTAATAAACATATCTGGAATTGCGTGATTTTCTTGTTTATCGCCAATATACTCCCAAATTCTTGCATAATATCTAAGAAATTTTTTGAAATTCGATAGACAATAATTTAGGAACTATATATTTGCGATCATTGGTTCTATAGAATTTTTGAGTTGAAATAATTAACATTTGTTCGAAACCGTTGTCAAAAGTAAGGAAGATCCTGAAAAAATGCCTCTGTCTCAAAAGTATACACAATTCAATTTCAATAAAGTATGTATTTTTAAGCAATAGAGTATCATATCTTTGGAATTGAAGGATGTTTATTCCTAAAATTGCATGGGGCTCATTTTCGATATAATCAGTTCAATTCGTCCCCCAAATTTTTACTCCTCTTCCTAAAGCATTTCAAGATCTGTCATCTTACCGATGCACCAAATCGGAAACTGTCTATAATAGCCGAACATAAAAAGAGGAAATCACTGCTCGACAATAAAAAATGTCAAATCAATTCTAACTAATATTCGAAGGATAGGTGAGAACGTTAATTATTATAATTTGTAAGTTTTTACTCTAAGAAACATGTATCCTTATGAGAGAAGTTGAATATTTCGTACATTAAGATGTCTTGATTATCAACGCATCTGTATAATTTCCTTTTCTGTAATATTTAGTTCGAAGCAAAAATTCAAAAACAAGCTGAAAGAATTAAGAGTTTCCGGAGAAATATGAAACGGGTCCACCGCTGGAGACGTCGTCGTCGTCGTCGTCGTCCTCGTCCTCGTCGGCCACTGCAAGTTATTAGACCGGCGCGCGAGCTCGCTGTGCCGAGTTTCCTGGGCGAAGCTCGCGTTCGCGCTCTCTTCCCGGGCTTATTTAAGCTGGCTTCCTAAGTGCGCATACTAAATATGATAATATTGCAAGGGCAAAAAACGTCAGCGGTATTTAGCCCCTTAATTACGGGATCGTGACTCGTTTGCGAACGGTTCATTGTGTTGCTCATTGGCCGGACTTTTCTAACCCGGCCGCTGCTTTATTTTTCACGCTACCGACCGCCCATGCATTCCTTCAATTTTCATCGCCGCCTGCGCGTTACTTATGTAGCGACCACGTCTCCTGTCCCCCCCCCCGCCACGCCCCAGCAAATCATGCCGACGGTAAACTTAAATTAGGATGAAAAAACTCGGATTTTCTCTTTCATTTAGAAAGGAGAAACGCCAAGAATAATGAAAAAGGGCCAATAAAAATTTTTATATTGCTGGCAAATAAAATAATTTGCAAGAGTATTTTGTCGTTAAAAAAATATCGCCGACGGTTGGTAGTCACAAATTTTACTATATATATTTTTTAATAACATTTTCCACGAACATTTATTAAAATGTTGGTTTCAAAGGAAATCCTCTTCTTTCAATCTTTAATCTTAAAATCTCTCAAAGAAAAAGAAAAGACCGCAATGAAATATGTTGTTAAACATTTTAAACTTTCCGCCAAAGAAAATAATAATTAGTAAAGTTACATATTATAAAACAACGGGGATAAAATTGAGGGAAAGACGTGGCACGTAAGATTTTAGTGGTAATTCCGAACAAATGCAGGCTTTAACGGAGAAAGAGAGAGGAGGGGGGGAACGCATCTCGATAGTAGGGAAGGCAAAAAGGGCGGATTAAAGGCAAGGTGACCGCCCGCTCGAAGTAGAGAGGGAATGACCAACGCGCGAGCGAGAGCTCGGCCAGAAATGCCTATATATACGTAGGTAGAGCCGAGCAGGAGAGGAGAGTGCAGCAGGTTTTCCGTGGCTTCGGAGGCCGAGAAAATAGTCGTGGCCCCCTTTGTCGGCGGCGGTGGTGGCGGCGGTGGCGGCGCGCGGGGCGGCCGGACCAGCGCGATGGACTCGGGTGGGTGGTGCCCCTTCGAATCCCTGGATGCCCCGTTCGCATGCCCGGCCCCATCCCATCCCTTCCCTCGCAAATGATTTTCCCTCTCCGCGCTCTCCTCCCGCGCGGCCTCTCTTGCGCGTCTCCTCCTCCGTCTTCTCCTCCCTCTCTCCTCTGGCCACCCGCTCTCGACTCGGAGAACCGCGGGAGCATCCGGCATCCGGCGCTCCTCCTCTTCTTCGCAATGCACAAATACCTCGATGATGCTTTCGCAGGATCGTCGTCACGATTGATGATTTTACTATACTTTTACAATTATAATTTTTTTTCTTTTCTTGAAAGTATTCAGATATGTTCCAACAATGCTAAAAATATGGATATTTGTTTTCTTCGTTTAAAATCATCGAATTCCGAACGGAAAAGATTTTTATGTCAAGTTTTATTATAAGTTTGATGAATTTCGAATAATAATTGACGCGGTCCTAAATGATAATATGATAATAATTGAAAAAATGATAAGAATTCTCGTGGTCCTAGATAATTTAGGATTGTTTACTTACTACGAATTGATTCGCAGTTACTAACCAGAGAAAATTTTTATAATTCAAATTGCAGTACTATTATTGGTGTACTGTAAATATCTATTCTTTTCTCTAATAAATTTTACAAGGTCGATTCAAAGTTAAAATGTCACTTAAAAAACATTTACACTGAAAAACAGTTAGGCAATCGTTTACTTATAGTAAGAAAATATTCACTAAAATTAAAGAAAATTCATTTATTCGTGTGAACATTTCTTGCATCGAGCAATTATTATCCTAATTTAAGAAAATGATTTCCTCTCTGATAAACAAGAAAATATGTAGCTGATACAGTCTTTTTTTAAGTATAGAAAGTATAGAAGTCATGAACAGAGAATCGATATCGATAAATATATAATTATCAACTAATTAAACGATAAAAGCATGTCCTAAAGCAAATTAAACTTCGTCACGTTCCAATCAAGCAGGTGGCCAAACACAAAAATTAAACTCGAGGTCTTTCGTGAAAATTCTCAAAGTTTAACGCAACTGTTTTAGCGAGCATCGCGGGGCTGCGACAGTGCCTCTATAGAAACTATTCGGTGGGACATTGCCCGCGGAGCCCTGCGCTTGCGAGACTGGGCCGAGCGGGAGAAGAAGCGGCCGCGGAGTAACCGCCGAACAGTCACCGCGGACGCGGAGAACCGAGCCGAGACGGCTCGTCCAGCGGAGTAGGGAAACCCGCCGTCGCCGAGAAGGAGAGAGCGGCCGCTCTCCTACCCCTTCGACTCCGGAAGCCTCTCCTCTCCCGGTCTGGCCCCTCTCGGCAGAGGCGCAATGATTTTGTTTTAAGGGCGTGTTTAATTACGAATCCGCGCCCGGGCGAGGCTCCACCCCGCGCCGCCGCAGCGGCGCGCGCGACGCCGTAGTCGGGGGGGGGGGAGAAAGAACGAGATGCGCGGCGGCGCGCGCCCGCGCGTAAAGTGCAGCAACGCCGCGGCGCGCAGCGGGCGGAGGAGGCGAAGGAGGCGCAGGAGGAAGAGGAGGGCCGCGCGATGCGCGCCCTCGCGGCCGAGGGGGGGAGGGCTGCCAGCCAGCGGCGCGTCGACGCTCGGATGGCCCGCGCGCCTTAATTGCGCGCTGCATTATCTACGTGCGCGCGCCGCGGATTTTCTAATTAATTATTTTTCCGCCCGGATGATCCTAATATTTTTGGCAGGCCGGCTGCGCGGATTTAATTGGTCGCGCGGCCCTCGACGGCGGCCTCTCCGCTGCCTGCGGACTCGGACGACGCCCCGAGAAGATCGTCGGTCCCCGACGGCCGCCCGCCGCCTCTTGACCGATCCGGATATTTCGTTCTTGTTTAGAACTATTGGATCGGCTTCGCTATAAGCGATAGATGAATTATCAATCGATCAAATTTTTCGCATGCGATCTTACTATGCTATTATGTTACTGGGCGGTGTGAAAAAATAATAAAGGTCTATAAATAACGTGGATATTAGTGCCAATAAGTTTTTTCGAAAAATTCGCAACCTTTCGACCCTAAGGTTCCTGCCCAGGCACCATAAAATCTCTAATCAAAAAATACAATCTAATAATAACATAATAAAAATGTTACGTTTGAAAACCTACGCTACTCATAAGTATGAAAATCCCAACATAAATTGCTTATTTTTCAAGTCGTTTCCATTTTCGTTTCTCAGTCTTTAAATAATAACAAATTCAACATTTTTGTTGCCGTCCATTCTATAATTTTAGCGAAAATGTCATAAAAAATCTTTTTTGACTTTCTGAAGAATGAGTTATATTTCGCAAGACATTCTTTTCTCCGCGGAATACTACCGTTTTCATAGATAATTCAGTGTGCGAGGGTAAGAAACGAGAAAAATTAATCTGCGCAGCGGGCGCAGTAGTAACAGTTAAAACGCAGTCAGACGCGGACACTCCTCGGCGGGGTTTTTTTGTCCGACGTAGAAAAAATAAAAGAGGAAGGATAACGACGCGCGAGTTTACATTCGCGTTTACAGGAGCGCGAAAAAAGCCGGTTTCTCGCGTTACACTCGAGATGTCGCGCTGAATCCGCGAGCGAGATTCGCGCTCCTGTCCTACCGCGCGCCCCGAGGAGCGAAAATGGAGAAAGCTCGGCTTCGTCGAGCCGAAAATCGCGCTCTCTTTTGAAGGGGCCCGCGAAGAAGGACATCGCCCCCGCCTCCCCGCCTCCCCTCCGCCCGCTCCTCCCATCCCCGAGTCATCCGTTGATTCCTCCCTCGGCGGCTTTGCGCTCGGTCGCTCGAGCGACGAGTCGAGCGAGCACGTACGGCTAAGCTAAAAAGCGACGGTAAAACTAAAAGCCCGTTTTGCCGCGAGCGCGGGTCAAAGGGAGAGGGGCGAGGCGGGCCTGCCGCCGCGCCGCTTTTGAGGTTAACCGTCGGCTCGCCTGGATGAATTTAACCGCGCGCGCGCGCGCGCGCGAGCCACCGGACGCCTAAACGCTTACGGTCGCCCCTGCCGCCACTCCCCCAGCGCAAAACTCGTTGCGTTATTGTAATCCAACGATCCCGCCGTCGCTCTCGTCCCACCCCCTGCTGGACTATCCATCAAACGCAACGTCGGGACAAATGCCCCAGCGACACGCGCAGTTACGCTACGGCGTCGATCATCGGGCGAACGTTTCTGCGGCCACCGATTCTCGCGCGATACTCGCGTAAGCTTACGTTTAGAGCGCAGAGCCTTTGCGCCAATAATTTTAATATTATTGGCATTAGATACTGTGAAAAAATTTGTACAGTCGATAGCGTTCATTATGTACTAATTATATATTTACATATATAGGCTGATGTACACCCCAACACGGTATACGATATCTTCTTGTACATTCTTTATTTTGTCCGTTTCACGTAGCTTAAAAAATCGTTTTCCCCAAACATTTTTCACGATAATTTAAGGGTATTTATTACTTTCATATCATCTAATGGTTATGTATTAGAGTAAATTTTATGTCACCGTTTATTAAAATTAATAGTTTAAAACTAGCAGTTATTTTAATCCAAAAGATACCAACCCTCCAGAAAAATTTTACGTCTTCAAATAATATCAATAATTGATCTATTTCTATTGTATTAAAAAGCATTGTGTATGAATTGTGCGTGAATCCGTCAATGTTTTTATGAAGATTCATACGTTATTATCAGTAATCTTGGCCGAATTAAAAAATATTAAATTAATATGAAGCGATAATCAGGAGGCGGAACAATGCGCGTATAATGACGGAAAAATAATCAAAAATTCCGACGTTGGCGAGATAAAAAAAAAAAAAACTTAATAAAGCTCTCTCTACTAATGGCGCGAAACGTAGCAGCGGCGGCACTGCGTATTGCGCCAACTCGTTTTCCGCGCAGCGATCCGTAAAAATATCCGAAAGCCAAGAGGCTCGCCGGTAATAGAGGCGAACAGGAAAATTACAGCAATCGCACATTAGAAGCGGGTATGCCTCCGCGGGGGAGGAATTGCAATTGCCGGGGCGACGCCCGGCGCAATCAGCCTCCCCTTCCCCGTCCTTCCTTGGCCCGCGATTCTTCGAGCAGCGACCGCTCCCCCCCCCCTACCTCCGGCCCGGCACCCGAGCATCCTCGACCGGCCGGCGGACAATTAAAATAGCTCTGCGCTCGGGTCGGCCGAAGGGACGGCGAGAAAGAATGCGAGCGAGGGCGGCGAGGACGACGACGGCGGCGGCGGCGGCGGCGGCGGCGAGGACGGACGCGCCGCGCGCGTACGCGGGTTGACCACCGCCCTCGTCGCTGCCGCCACGGCCGCCACCGCTGCTAAGTTCTTTCCGCTCGGCTGCAGGCAGAAAGGGAATTATTTTAATTGCGGACAGTCTCGGTCGACCAGCGGACCCGCAGCAGCAGTCTCCCCTCGCACCCCCTTCGTTCACCCTCCCCCCCCCCGGCCCCGCCAGCATACACCTACGTTGCTCTTTTTAGCTTTTACCGAGGCGCTCTCGGACTCTTATACGGATATGCTCCGTGGACGCGACGCCCGCGCCGAGCCGCTACGCAAATTTCAGACTGACCAGCTACGAGCGCAGGGGTCGAGCCCGGCGTCCGATCTTATTGCCCTGGGGCGACTGTAATGAAACCCCCCGCCCTCCGCGATTATCTTACGGAAGATCTTGTGTAACGCTCGCAAGGCTTTGGCCTTGCGCCGATCATAAGAACTGATCATTTCACTGCGATTGATAATGGGTATCGCCATAGGATACAGGATACAGCTAATATTTAGTTGATTGAACAAAGTATATAATTAAATCGATGAAATACTTCGTTGAATCGGGAAAGCATGTTTTTGAAATCGCATAAGTATTGATATTCCCTCAACGACGAAAAAATGTTTGATTTTGACGCTATAGAATTTGCAATAATTACAGAAAGTCAAGTGTTGCTGTGAATGAATTAATTAACATAAGATACAATTTAATTATTAATATACATATATATGTAAGTAGTTAAGGATCTTGATGAGGAATCGTGCTAAGTTAAATAATTTATGTGAATATACTAACTAAAATAAAATTAAAATTATTGTAAAAATATGGCGAACGACAGTAAAAAACTCCAGTTGCATGTGGAGAAAAAGCCCGATGCTTTAACAGATAATTACTGCTATAATAATCTGAATCTAATAAACTATATTAGTTATAATTTAATATCAAGTTATATAATATAATTTAAAATAATCTTATAAAAAGCGACTTCAAACTATTCAAATATAAGGCACACGGAGAGCTCTCTTAACTATAATAAGCTAACCCCTATCGATTGATATCCTCAGTGATGCAATGGTGAGGCCCCCAGTACGAGGCACCGCTCTTAGTGTGGCCTTCTGACACTACGTGACAGCACGCCCCGTTTACAAGTGTATAAGAAAATGTGCTCTAGACGGTGGACTGCAACGAGTCCTAGCCCACAAGTCCCGAGAAGAACGTTCAGGCAGTGCACATACCTGACGCAATGGCCAAATAATCATAATAACTTATAACTTTAATAATAATGAAAGATACACGATGCCGAGAAGAAGTCAATCGTTTACAAAGGCTAACGAACTAAGACGCAAATATATAGAAGTAAAGCTATATTACTACATGCGTGAATAGTTGCCATGTCGTGTTACAGAAATGATCTTCACATTAAACTTTTAAACATCATACATTTGGTATAAACTTTTTAGAATATTTAATAGGAATAATAATCAGTTCAGTTAAATTTATCATTTTACACCGCCATCTATATATTTTTTATGCTTTTTTTTCATTAAAATAGTAATACAGTTGTTTATGAATCTTGTTGTAGAATTATAAAAGGATACTACTTATTTCTGAACGGATAAATAAGTAAATAAATACTACTACGATAATGTATACCGTATTTCTTCTGAACAAAATAGTTTCAGAAAAAAACTTGTATCGTTTAAGAAACATTTAGATTTACAGTAAATTTTCAGAAATTTCAGAAAATCCTGCAAATTAATGCGAATGTAACACGATAATAATACATTTCCAGAAAAGTTATTCCGACACTGCGCAATAGTTTCATAAACTCTTGCTTGTACATTAGACGCGAGTCCGCGTTCCAGTGTAATGTTCGTTCAATTTATTGGCCTGCCGAAAATTATTTGACGAGCCGAGTGCGTGAAGAGCGGGAAGAACAAGCAATACTCGGGCCTAGTCTTGCGCGTAGTGCTTCCCACGAGGAAAGAGCCAGCCGGAGCGGCATCCTAAATATTTCTCGAAAACGAGACCCTGTTCAGTCGCAAACAACCGAAACCCCTCGTGTAAAACTATCTCAGCACCTCCCCCGGGAATACACAACCGCTCTCCTCGTACCCTATTACACTGGAAAAACTTACGAGGCTTGGGATGGGGACTATCATCGAGTGGCCGCCCACCAAATTCTTAAATCCTTAAACGACTTCGAGAAATTTATTTCATTCAGCTTGCATTTATTTAGCTTCGTACGGAAGAATCTTGGAAATTACTGTAACGAATACGTCTTTATTTGAAGTTGAACAACTGAACAGTTAAAGAAGATATGCAGAGAACAATGAAAATATACGGATTACTTACTCACCTGTAATAACGATTAATGGTCACATTCGTCGAAGACAAGCTTTTCCCTAAATAATCAAATTTTAGTTTTAACTTATGTTACACGAGCTTTCAAGTGTTTTTATTATTTTCACTCGAGTCGTATCGGTAAATCGTGAATAAAATGAATACTTTTTGGACAATTCATTTTGACATAGAATCCGATCAATGTAAAAAGAGGATCAGAGGATCAGAGGATCAGAGGAAAAACTGGCATATTTATTGACTTAAATTATTATATATTATATATTCAATGATATTCATATTATATATTCAATATCATTATATGAAATCGATTTTGCAGTCTTATCTAAACTAAAAATTAGAAATAAAAAAAGCGTTTACAAAAAATAATACGTAAAAATTTATATTCCTCTTATCGTTATTTTTTAATTGTTTGTCGTCATTTGTGAGTAGGCGTTTAATATTACCGCTCAGAGAATGATACATTTTCGAAATTCTTCATTTGAACGTCATCTATTTCGAAAATATTTATTAATGGAGAAATATTATATTAATAAGCTAAAGACTGTCAAAATTATTTACGTTTCATAATCTGTAAATCTAATTAAATAAGATACATTTTAAAAATTGCTAATGTTTTTTCAATGATGAATTGAAAGTCACACAATCTCTGACTAATTCCTCTTCTTTTCACTTCGATCTTATATCTACATGAACACTAATTGGTCGAAGCTACCATACTAGTTATCGAGAGATATTATTTCATTATTGACCTATAGCTTTAGGTATATGCCTTAAATATATTTATAATGAAAAAAGAGATAATATGTATATGACTATAAAAATATTGGAAAATGAATCCTTTTCAACCAGGCTCAGGGCGACCAATTTTCTAATAACACTGAAGCAAATCGAGGAGAATTTGGATAATTATTGCTTTATCAAATCTATCTTATAGAGTCATATATAATTAATGTCTAATATAATCTATCTAGGAATTTGTTATTAAATTCTACTTTAAACCTTTAATAGTCAAGTGCTTTTCACGCCAAATATTCTTTCAATGAGCGTAAAACTTCCCGCCAGGCGAGAAAAATCAGTAGGTCGAGGCGGCAGTGGTGAGAAACGAGCGAAAGAAAAAAAGTACAGCGTCAAAAGTATTCAAAGCGGAAGCAAGAGTACAGAAGTAGAAAAAAGAAGGGGGTGAGCGCGAAAAATCGCTAGTTGCGCTCGTTCAAGCAGCCACGTTCGCTCGATCTCGACGCAGAAATCCCCCCCCCCCACCGCCCCAAACGACCCCACCCTCGGCCTTATTGTTAAGTGCCGAACGGCCTGTGCCGGGGCGTCGCCTCCAAGATGACGAAATTGCCCGCGGCTGCATATATGGCGCGGGAATATAATTAATGACAATTAATCTCTCGTGGTCCGCTCGCTCGCGCAGCGACACGCGCACAGACACAGGCGCGTACGCCGGAATCGCAATTATATGCTCGGTTTATAAAGGTCGAGAGGCGGGCCCGCGTGTGCCCCCCCCCCACCCGCCTGAAGGGCTGTTCACTCGAAAACCGTTCGTCGCCGGGCATTTACACCGAGCTCGGTGGCGGAGGAGGGGGGGGGGCGGACGAACCCTCGAAATCGCTCAAACACGTCCGCGCGCCTCGGCCATCCTTTTCGCGACGCGTCGCTCTATGCAGCGCGCCCTGAAAACAATGCGACGAGGCGCGCCTGCCCAACACCGCTCTTCGTCTCTCGACGCTATAATGCTCTTGCAGCCGAGCACCCGCGAAGCTCCGCGCTGGCTCGAGGAGCGTGAATTTCGCCTCCTCTTTTTTTTTTTTTTCTTTTTTCGCCAAATCGACACTCGTGCCGACACTTCTGCCCCGCCTTTAAATGTTCGCTAACCGTGTGATCCGAGCGCGTGCGCGGCAATTGTACGGGTTCGGAGGCGCCGACTCGAGACGCTTGTCGCAAAAACTGAAAGTTCCTAACTAATTTGTGTCGCTACTTGCAAAAATAAAAATGTTTTCCCGAATGCGCCTGTTCAGCAATTGAGAATATTTTGAAAAGCACTGATGAAGACACTGCACAAAGCCCTATATAGATACGCTATATAGATTCCACAGCAATGACAATAGCTGAAAAATATCTTCGTTTCAGAATCAAAGTTTCAAAGAAAAGCGACCGCAAACGTGGGAATAATACAAAACTTAAATCGTGTCATCTGTCAATCATTGTTTGTTGTCGTTCAGAACAAAATCAAATTATATCTATCTTTCGATGATAAAGCATAATTAGCACAACAAAATACATAAATATGTTATACAAATTTTCTAAAAAATGCGTGATATCGACCGACGAAATTGCAAAAAATGTAACTCAAGGTGCACATGTGTACTTAATATAAATGTAATTTATTCTTTTCATACTTCAGAGAAATTTTATATTGTATTTATCTAAAAATAGACAGCCTCTATATTTGAAGAGTTGAGCAATTTAAAGCTCTTGTGTTTGACATTTGAAGATGCTTGCGGTACAATACAGTCAATAGCTTAATGACACGATATGTATATGTAGTATGATATATATGAAAGATCTATGTGTAACACGTGTCGAAAATTCAAGATAAATATGTGGGCAAATACATTTTCACTGCTTAATTTGTGAAGAAGGATGTGGGAAAATGGTATTGGAATTCGGAAAAAAGCCTGCACTACTCTAGCATTTATGAACGAACTACCAGCGCGCTTCAGGCCCTAATGAAAATTCCATAAACAGGGCGATAATGGCTGCTGCAAACGAGAAGAACGTTGGCCAATGTGATTTAAGTATAGCGACCTGGGAGGCGGGTGGGGGGGCGCAGGTACACGTAGCATGGACGTAATGACGTTCCGCGGTCTCGTTAATCGTTCGGCCGAATGAGCTCGCTCGCGCGCGACGCCGCGGCAGTGTGCCGACGCGCCCGGGCCGTCCGAGCCGCGCTGCTTTGCGGTAATGATTATTGCGCGCCCCCAACCCCGCCCCACCCCGTGACCGTCGTGAACGTTAGGACCCCTCGCGCGCACGGCTCCGCGGACCATCCTGCGCGCCGGGCCGTTTCATCTTGCCCCGGGAATTGAGTCCTAGCCGCTCACCGCATACGGATCTGCAGCGCGCCCTCCTCCTCCTCCTCCTCCTCCTCCTCCTCCTCTCCCGTTCAAGATTACAACGAGGAGACGCGTGATTACGGCCCGCTACAAAGCGAATTCTGCTATATTGCAGTCGAATAAGCGATCGCCGCCCGTTACACGAGTCGCGTCTGCGCGCGGTGCCGACAACGCTCTGTAATGTTACTAGGCAGTGCTATGCGGGGACCGTACGGCCTTTCGAGGATAATCTGCGAGCGCTGCGAGGTCTCCCGTCTCCCGTCTCCCGGGAAAATTAATGGCGGACGAATTATTTTCTTCTATTAAGACAGAATGGTGCTTAAATGAGAATAGCTTAAAGTTACCGTCAAGTTACAATCTGGATCCATCTGATGATATTTTTAGCATCCCACGGAGCTTGAAATACTGTTCGCGCCACTGGATAGTCGAACCTATCAACCATCTCGAAAAAATTCTGCGCATTCTGGATAATTATGAAGTTTCTGAGTCAAATTTTTATATCTTTCATCCCCTAACTATCTGATTCGATTAGTCGTCGAAACCATAGACGCCCAATGACAAAATTTCAAGACACTAAAAAATGAAAGTAATATCGAGCCGATCTAGAGTTTATCATATATAAATTATATGAACACGTAACAGCGAATTAAACAGTAATCGTTGCTAAAGCAGGTAGGATCTCGATAATACGAGAAACTCTTAATAAAAGAAAGTCAGGCCCGGAGACGCGCGCGAGAATCCAGATAAATAATAGGAAATAAAGCAGGCGCGTCGATGAGCGCAAAGAGGAAAGAAATTGCGGAGAGACAGAGCGGACTTTGGTAACAAATGCTCGGCACTCGATCTAAATTGAGTTAGAGACCTCTGTCTCGGTTCTTCACTCACCTCCGGCCTCTTACCTCCCTACTCCCCCTTCCCCCCGGCCCGGGCTTCGGCAATATCCGAGCAGTCCCTAAGCCGCCGGGGATATCCTAGCCGGAGACTCGGCTGTGCAGCGACACGCTTCTATTTCCGTCGCCTTTTTTCTCGCCACCTATCCTCTACCCAAGGACGGCGGGTGCGAGGGCGAGGGGGGTGGATAGATTTTTCTTTGCGGACTTAATCTAAGCCTCGAGTATAAAGAGATGGCGCGGTGGGCAAGTTCGCGTCTGAAAGCTCGGAACTCGTCTGCGCGCCAAATCCTCCGACGAACGACGGGCGGTACGTATACGCGTTTCGATTTGCGACGGAATTTAATTAATTTACTCGAACAATCATATCGAATCTTTGCCTCTTAGTCGCAATCCGAGAAATAATAAATGAGAAATTGCACGTAACTCGTGGACGACGTAAGGAATCTTTATCTAAAGATCGCACAAGGTCGATGTAAGTATAGATCGATCCACGCTACAAGCCAAAATCATCAATCACTCGTGAAAATCGCAGTTGGAATTTCGAAAATAGGAATATCGTCGACCAAGTCTATGCTCGTCTGCTCGATGATTCGAGGCGGTAAAAAAATGTACGTACAGGTTTTGCGAATACTCGGGACGAGCAGAAAGAGCGCCATTGTTTCTCCAAAGTCGAAGAACTAATGAATAATGCCAATATCACATTCATACAGTATGGGCATAGAAATGAATTTATAGTAGTTGTCGTATTAGAAGAGGTCACCCATCATAAATTACGCGGCATAAGACAAATACATCTACTCATTTTTCATCTGCTATCGCTAACCGATTAATCATTCATTCTCTCTTTCTCGCTCTCTCTCTCTCTCTCTCTCTCTCTCTCCCTTCCTCTTAATAAAAACATGGAGCTGAGTATCGAAGCGCAGCGCTCCTGTATTTTCATCAAACCACGTCGATGGTTAATGCGTTCGGCATCCCTCGTGTACATAATCTATATATATATATATATATATATATATATATATATATATATATATATTCGTCGCCAGGGGCTCCTCGCAGCGGTAGCCGAGCATATACTTCGACGAAACGAGCGTTGTTCTATAGTCTGCGAAACTCGGAACTGTATCGACCCCACCCTATATATTTTGACGACCGTGCAGCCTATTACGTCTTCTGTCCTCCCGCGCTCGCTTCTCTAACATATCGGGATGCGCCCCCTTCTTCTGATTAATGACGTCTGCCCTGCGGTGTCTCCCTTTCCCCCTCCCGCGTTGCTTTCCTTCGATTTTTCTCTCGATCCCTCCACCTTTCAAGCCGCTATTAGGAATATCGCTTTTTCTCCCTCTGCTCTGTCGCTTTATTTTTATTACAAATTATTTCGAGAGCCCGGTTTGACGCGAATCGCGGAGGATTTTTAATCACAGTACATAAAATATTGTAATTTAGCGTCCAATATTTCATCGAACGATCAAATTTAATCGGTTGAAAATTAGCTTGACTAACGGTAACACCCAGGTGGATTCCTTTCTTTTCCTCTTCCTCGCCTTTTTCGACCCAAGAAACTCGACGGACTCGCGGAGGAACGGAGGAGCCATCGCCGCAGGATCGACGGAGCGGCGCGCATAGAAAATAGGCGAAGAGAGCACCTTGTCTGCGCGTCTCTTTTCCCCACTGCCCCCTCCCTCGGCGCCACCGAGCCCCGCGTAAGAAGCTGCATTGTGATTCCGGTCGCCTGCCAACTTACTAACGATGCCCTCGCGATGCCCCGCCACTTCCTTAGCCAATACTCCGCAATTAGCTTATCCTATTAAAACCCTCCCTTCCCGGAATTTCGTTAAAATTAACCCCCCGGCCCCGAGCTCCTAGATACCCGTGACAATTTCTTCCACTCCGTCTTTGCTCGTACTTTGCTCTCTTTGACTTCGTGGTCTGCTTTCGAATCTCGATAAACACGGGATCGTTGACTTTCACAGAGCCGTTTTTTTCGACTAAAATCTTTTAGTTGCTCGATTTTTACATCTTTAATTTATTTAATATAAATTAATTTTACATAAACCTATTTAAAAAAGAATTCTTTTCGATAGTCTGTAATATCTTATTGTTAATGAGTGTTTCACTGTATAAATTCTTATAGACGTACAAAAAAACGCATTGAGACGAATGTCGCAGTAAATTAAACAACTAATTAAATAGCCATAAAATAAAGTCTCGTTAGAAAAATATTTATATCTTTTTTAAGTTTGCGATGAAAAAATAATTATCGTGTTATTTATTATAATATATACTTACTTATAATTTTTTATAGAACTTACTTATAAACTTACTTATGTTTATAGAACAGCACATATATATTAAATAGTTCAAATTTATATGGATCTTCTTTGTAAATAAAAGACAGGTGATTAATACGACATCGTTGAAATAGGATTTTCTAATAAATATTTGAATATTTTTTAATAAAAATACAATTCGATCGAAATTGTTTTTTTAACTTCTGCGCTTGAAAGGCTCTCAAATGAGACGGCAGAAAATCAATCTAACGCAAAGTAAGGATGGAAGAAACAAAAAATTTAAGAAATTCTGACTTCGACAGTCGATATTTCAAAGCGAAGCTCGAGGGCGTTTTAGCCAAAGGAGCCCTGGTGTAAAGGAAGGTTCGCTCACGTACTCTCTTCTCTCACATACATCTGTTCTCTCTCGCTACTTCTGGATCGAGGGTGACGATGGCCCGCCAAATCCCCACAGAGCTTTACAGAGCGACTGGCTTCTGTATATAGGGTGCCATTATCAAAATGGACTCGTTTTTCTTTGTGCGCGTTCGAGCCTCTCTTTCTCGCTTCTCTTACGCCACCACCCCCCCACCTCGCCAACCCCCCTCCCACTCACTCCTCTGCCATTTTCGTCTTTACATGTGCAGATTTTTCGTCGCCACTCGCTGTGAGGAGGGAGCGCCGTTAATCGATGCGCAATTACTCTCTTCTGAAACAAAAGGTATCGCTGTCAAATGTCGATGCATAAAAGCACATTCAACTGCTAAACGGTGCCAGTAAGAACGAAAAATTCATATTTTCCAAGTTCAATACATATTTAATTTAACAAAATCGCATTTCAACGATGTACGTATTTATCCAGTTCTTATAAATTATCATTATTTTTTCATTTTTTTTTCAGCGAAAGTATATAATCTTATGTAATTTTATACAATATTTCAATAAAATAATATATAAGTCGCACAATACCGGCTTCATGTATCATTTATAGTCTTCGGAATGACAATGTGACCGTTGATGAATTATGATGATGGGAGGCTTCTGTATCGCAGGGCGATAATTCACTTTTGTGGAAATAGATCGCAGAACTGAACGTAAGATCCTGATGGTCAGCAGCGAACTTATAAAGTATTCCCGTCATATTCGCTTTGGATCCCTCAGGAATCCATGTCGCCCCAACTCGATGTAATCCCCCGAGGTGGCCACGGGTTTTTAAGCTCTTTACCTGGCGATGTTCTCGCTTCGTCCCAACTTAACTCGATCAAGAAATAACAATTGGTATAATCTATTTAATAAAAAAAAAGAGAAAATAATTATTTGTCGCTCGGAAGAAGCTGAAAAAAGAAAAAAAGAACAGAATAGCTCTCATGATGTGCTATTAATAATTATGATAAATTTTTTACAATCGATTATAGTTTTAAAAAAAGATCATTAATTTTAAAATGGAACGTTCAAAAATAAGGTATTCTATTAAGTAATTGTTTTAATTATTATGATGTAACGGGCATTCAATTACTAATTCTGTTTTAATTTTACATTCGGCACCTTGGAGATCAAAATTTTATGAAATAATTTTAGTTCAATTTATACAATATAATTAAATTTTAAAACAATTAATGCGAATACTAACAAATTAAAAATTTAAATTGATGATATTTTGCAGCAAAAGTTTCTTGAAATAATATACAAAATTTTTCCCATAAAATCGGATATATTTCATACTGATTCTTAAATCGTGAGAAGTGATAAAAAAGAAACAAAAATAAACTTAAATCTAAGGAGACGATCCGATTCAAAGATAATCTTGGCGAATTTATTGAAGCTCCGAAGAAGTTTAGGCCGTGCCGACCCTCGTCTTTCTTTAAATCTTGTCGATTTAAAGGACTCGGACACGGTTACATTGAAAATTAAGCTTCTCCGGTTCCCCGTGGGGCTAGTATACGATTATTCTAAGGCGGTGAAGAGGAGTCGAGTGAAAAGCTAAAGTTTGGGTCGGTCAAGCCAACGATCGAGGGTCGCCCTTTCCTTACAGCCCGATCTTCCTGCATTCCTGAATGGCCTTCGAACGGCGGAACCCTCGCTTCGCCGACCCAACCCACTCCCCCGCCCACGCAATGTTCCGCAGCCGCGCAACAGGTGATGCTTTCCCGATATCGGTCGCGAGTCCACACCCTCTTTATAGCCCGGTCACGTGCGCTGACCGGCCTTTGCAAATTCCGCGGATAACCCCGCAAACAAACTGTATCGGAAACGAACGATTGCCGTATTATTGGATTTTGTTTCTTATTGGAAGACATGCTTGAAGCTTTTTTCTTTTTCAAAAGTGATTTGTCTTACGATTAATTTATTCATACTATTCGATAATGTAAGTCGGCAAAAATTGACAGAAATAGTATCATTCTTCTGTTTACTTTATACATTTATTTTATTATACATTTAGTTAATTAATTATTAGATACCTTATAATTATTGAGCGTCTTTAGCTCTCTGATTGCAACCGTTAAGTTAAAAAAGAAATGCAGCGAAAATATAATTATCGATCTAATTTTGTTAAGAAAAGGTTGTATTATGCGAGAAATTTGTATTTGAATAAACCGTTGAATAATAGATGACACATTAATGGCATTTATATTCAGGATGTTCCCGGGTTTGCCCGTCGACTGTCTTCCCGAGTTCTATTGTAATTAGCGTATGCGAGTCCAGACTTGTCTACCGAATCCTTACCTGACTTAGCCCCTACCGCCCCGTGTCTCAAACGAACTGTTGGAGCGTGGGGGAGGTTATGAGCTTTATTATTGTATGGGAGAGAATCAGTTGGGAGCGAGTTGTCAAAAGGAACGCATTAAACTTATTAAGTTACAGGAGTCCTTTTTGTATTATTTTTCTTCCTCTTATCGCGTCCTACGCTATCCTATCTCCAATATTTTTAGTTACCATTTGGATAACCTTCTCCGAACAAATTTACTTCTTTAAAAAGAATTTTCTAATTCTCTCGGCGTGAAACTTTAGCATCGGGCGCGTGAAGCATTGCTAGCATAGTCTCGCAAACAATCGCGATAAGGCCACGTAGCAGCGAATGGAAGGAGGCTAAGGGGATTCGGGGAGGTTCGGTGATCGTTCTTTCTCTCGCTCTCTCGCTCTCTGCCTCTCTCTGTCGTCTTGACGAGCTGTTGCGCAAACTTACGAGGCCGAGGGTCACGCGTAAGAATCGCGGACGGAAGGCTAACGCAATCAAGTTTTAATCATGCGCCTCGCGCCGCGGCGGCGGCGGCTGCGCTGAGGCCCTGCACCGCCTCGGACGGGGGAGGGGGGAGGGTCGCGAGGATCTACGATACAATTACCAGTGCGCCCCGCGCCGCGACGAGACAGCGGTCCTCTCCGCTCTAACTCTACCCCCGCCCCTCGCGCCGCGCCTCACGCGTCCTCTGCGAAATTATGCCGCAGTAGACTGCACGCACGGGCGACGAGGGAGAAACGACGCGGGCGCGACGCGAAATTCAGCGCTCCCGCGGAATGGGAATTCTCCGGGTTGGCGAGGGGAGGCGGGCCGGTGGACGCGGCGGCGACCCGCCGGAATGGGGCGCATCAACCCCCGCTCGAGGGAAGGGTTAAGGAGGGGCGGGGGGAGGTCGCGCGCGGCCCTTAATAACCGAAGATCCGTTTTGCTCTCGGCCAGATCTGACGCCCAAGAAGCAAGTCTGACTTTGAAATTGAGTTTAGACGAGTTATACGGCTCTATACTACAGCGCAATGATCCATTATTGAATCTACTGGGCTGATGGAACTGCCAATTATTTAATGAACAACTTTTTCATTCTCCCAAGATTTCGTTTCAAATGAACGTAAGCCCAATTCCAATATATTGATAGGTTTTTAAATTTTAATAACAATTTTGTGGAACTTTACAATATCGGTGATAAAATTTTTATTGATCCATCGAATACAATTTAAGAAAAATCAGTATTATAGTGTACTAATAGTAATCTACTATAGCCTGCTAACTGGCGGAGATATGCCGTCAATATATAATTTTTGTTAAAAAAAAGTTAACATTTCTTTAAATACGATATATTTCATCAGTTGCCGGACAATTGAACAATTTACGCTGAAGTAGTACTGATCAATATTGAGGTTGTCATGTCAAAATTTACAAAGTATATTAAAAAGTAATTTCTTTCTATGCTTATCAGAAAAATTAATATAATTTCCTCAAGACATCAAGAAAAACATGTTTTTTTTATTAATTTCTCTATTTTATAAATTGAAAATTGAAACATATATCGTAATGAATCTTATTTTAAATGAAACGATCAAAGTACTGTACATTGACGGAAAAATCACATAATAATTAAGAAACTATACGTATAGTTGTGCAACATATTAATAAAAAATATGTGCTAAAAATCAACATCGTGAATCATTGAAATTCATGCTTTTAATGGTTTTCCATTAATACAAAAGTTTGCATTCAGTTCTATAATACAATGAGGGGATAGAAGATTTTTGAAAAATCAAACGCGATTTTCCAGATGGAATCGGACGATTTTGTAAGTCATTAATTCCGCACGCGGAGAGGAGAGGAGAGCTGAATATTCCAGCGACTTCATCGTTGAGCGATCAAAGTTTCGAGAAAAGGGTCGGTTGTCAGAAATTTCTCGAGCATTGTTAAATCAGACGAAGCGAAAAGTTGGGAGAAAGTTTGCGAGAGAGAGAGAGGGGGGGAAGGGAGGAGAGAGAAAGTGAGAGGGCCGCGCCGCGGCGTCGATCGCTCCGATCCTCATCGGTCCACGTCAAAAACACAGGCCCGGGCTGCGGCGCGCTCTCGCCGAGCGACTCGAATCAAAGATGAAAATAATAAGCGAGCGCGATGAGGGTTTAAAAGCCGATGCGAAAGGGGTCGCTCTCGGAGCCTCGTTTCGCCTCGCCCATTCAGACGCTCTCCTCGAGCGCGGCGATGCCGCCGCTTTGATTTATGGATAAAAAGCCGCCCGCTCGGGTCTCTGCCGATGACACCGTTGCGCCCGCGCGGCCGCAAGGAGAACGCGCAGATGAATACGAATGCGATAAATTGCGCGAGCCGATAAGACCTGCCCGAGACAAAGAGCGCACATTAGTCCGACGCGTCCGCGTCTCGAAACAAAGCATCGACAGCCGAGCCGAGCCGGTCGCCTCGGGAAACAGGATCATTTGTAGAAACATCCAAGGATTAGCGAAGACACGGCGAACTGAGCCGCGCCGTCAAGTTTTTTTTCGAAAATTTGGCTTGGAGACGCAAACGAAGGGAATGTTTTTCTGATATTAACCATAGAAAGAATCGCATAGTTCAGCATTGGTGTGGAAGTTGATTATTTGCCTCATTAGATAGTTTACGACCGAGCGAAGCGGGGGAGAATCTCACGAGGCATATAATTCGATGCTTAATATATGCGAGAGCCGAAAAATGATGGAAAAGGTATGATTTTGTTGCTGTGGTGATACGTTCTAGCTAGCAATGATACAGCCATTGTCTTTGACACAAAAATTACTGGAATTTAAAAATTACTCTATGCAACGATCACAGCTCTCAGTTTTTCATATTGTCCGATTTCTTACATGTACGTCTCTTGATAACAGCATTCTTTACGATTTAATTTATTCTTGTGTGTGATAAGACTAATGAATTCAATAATAATTCAAACAATTCGATTCATTTCTATGAGATAATTGAAGAAAACAATTCGAATGAAAAAAAATTGCAATTCTACTGATATGAAAGTTAATGCACATCCCATAAGTTTGGAAAAAATTTGGAAAAAAAATTGCTATGAAAGGTCTTACCATATAATAAATGAAGACTAACGAATAATTTTTTTTTCTTATATTCACAGCTAAGTATTAAAAAATATTTCATTTTCTATCTTGTACCTTTTATCCGATAGGTAGAATAGATAGACAGAAAAATCGCAGTGACCGTCCCAAATAACAGCAGTCACTTCGTTCGTAAATATAACCAGCATAGTGTAATAAAAAAAAAATTATAATTTCTAAACGACTTTCTATGAAATAAACATACATTCTTTCAGCAATAAAGGATAATAATACTTCTTACAGGGGTCTAAAATGAAACTTCTGCAGATACATTATATGATCGTCTTCACCTCGGATGACGTGTATTCTAATTAAATCAAAGTATAGAATTATATAGAATGTGAAATGCGTTATTCCATCATTTAAGTTATTATTTATTACTATAATATATTATATAATAGGATATGCAGCTTATCACAAGATAAATTATAAAAAATAGTTTGTAAAGCTTGTCAAAGTCATACACGATGTTCTTTAATTATATATGATAAATCGGTCAAAATCAATGTAAAAAACATAATATCAGATGTACCTTAATTCATAAAAGACATTAAATTATTTCGATAGTCGATGATGGAAGTAGCGTGATAGCGACCTCGATGTTGGGTGAAACATTGATAGTTTAATGCAGCCAGCCCACCTCTCAAAGGTCGTATCGTCGTATCTTTACGCCAGCAGAGAGAGAGAGAGAGAGAGAGAGAGAGCCAGAGATCGCAGTAACACAAAATCGAGGTCCCAATAATAATTACGTCAGCGACAGGCGAGCGCAAGACCTGCTCTTGATTCATGGCACACAACAGGCGCAGGAACACGGACCTATCGGCTCGCAGTTGCGCGCCCGCGCGCGCGCAGCCGAGACGACTGACTTCTTCGACTAATCGGGATTCAATTAAGCCATTACAGCGAGGGGGATTTCGAACCTCGAAAGCCCGCGCTCCGAGTAAAGACGAAGGGCGAGCGCGCGGGAAAACTTTACGGCCAACGAACTGTAAAATTTTCCATCGAGTCCGTGCGCGCCGGGGCGGATTTCCTTAAAACAATGTTTATTTGCGTGTGTGCGCGCGCGCGTGTGCGTGCGCGTGTCTGCGCGTGTATCAAATATATGAAAAATCCGGAAGCGAGGGCCGCGTTGAGGGATCGGTGCCGAATCTGATTGCGAGGAAATTGATACGAATTTCGGGATCAGCGTCTCCTGCGAGTGGAATGTAATATAGTGGCGGCGGCGACCACGGCGGCATTTATAAATCAAATAGGCAAATGTTTGTCCCCCCCCCCTCCCCTCTCCCACCCGGACTCCTCGATGCCCCTTGCCCCGCAGTACTTGGCGGGAAAAAAACGCCCGGAATCGGGTCGCGATCTTCCTTGCGGGCGGCTACACCGAGGATTCCGGGGAATGTCGATTGTGGCCGATAAAGCGATGGAGAGTAATGGTCGGGACGGCAGGGAGGGGGAGAGCATCAATATACCGGGCACGCAATCCGAGGGGCTGGAAGAATGGGGGTGGGGGGGGTGAGTGGGAGAGAGCGTAAGACAGGGGACAGCGGGAGCCGAGTGGATCGCGCGATTCTATGGCGACGACCACTTTGAGGAGGGGTGATCCGAGCTCGAGCCCCCCCTCCCCGCCGCATACATCATGCGTAATGCCGGCTCCGACTCCCGCGTTATGTGCGTCCGCGCGCTTAGGTTTCTCCAGTGGCGCGCTTATGCTATCGCGACCCCGTCCTCCGCTGCTGCATATTTGCTACGGGCACCTGATGGCAGCTAAGGAGGCACGTCGATAGATCTCTGCTTTTTCCTTTTTTTTATCTCTGGCCTCTTCTCTATAATCCTATATACATATATAGATATATCTTATATATATACACACATATATATATATATATATATATATATATATATATATATGTATGTAGAGAGAGAGAGAGACAGAGAAATACGCCTCGCCCAAATGCGAGCACGAATCGATCGATTCGCTTCGATAGGGCGTAAGCCAAATAAATCGAAATTCGCCTGCACCCTTGATTATCCTAGCATACATATAATTTGGATACTGTCAATCTCTCGGGTATTCCTTTCATAATAATCATGGTTTAGAATCGCCATAAATACATAAACAACTAAAGAAAATCGATTAAAAATTTATCTTAGATAGAAAGTATTAACGGAAATCTCCATTTTTTCAAATATCTGTATCCCAGTGTATAAGTACTTGTTCTAATGTCTCTTGATAACTGGGCCAAAAAATGAATCAATTTCTGAATAATTTAATATAATTTAATTTGGAAATGATTAATCAGCTTGTCGACATTTGAAGTCCGAAGTTTTCAATCGGTTTCAATGAATTCCGCCACGACGTAACTATTGTGAAAGAATTCTAATGAATTCGCAGAACTCCTAAAGACGAACTGTGTATATATCTTACAGTATAATTAATTCGCAACGAATCCGTGTGAGTTTACATATAAAATCTGAGTTAAATAGAGATTTCCAGTGTTGAGAAAGCTCTCGAACATAGAGTGTGCGAAATACGAAATAAATCCATTCTCTAATTAAATTATGTAGCGTAATAAATATTATATACTTTTAATAATAGAGAGAGAGTATTTATTTAGCGATAATCCAGACAATACTTTATCGTATCTCCATTATTTAATTATACTTGATATAATTAATAGTTGAATAACTCTTATGTATTTAATATAAATTATACCAGCCTATATAGAGTTTACATTTTAACGATGATCTAGAATATTCAAATAGAGAAGATTTATTGGCTGCAATAACGAATTAATTAATTGCACGTATACAGCGCGACGAACCAAAATAAATGTCCGCTGGAATGATCATAATGCAATTCGTATGAAGCCGACGAGTGCGGCAGGTGACGGGTACGCGACGCGCAAACTCGGAAAAGCTCACCGACACCCACTACCCCGCCCCCCACTCCTCTCTCCACTACGACACACCCTCTCCCTCTCTCTCTCTCTCTCTCTTTCTCTCGATACGTGATACATTGCATCATCGCTTTTCTTTCGCCGCCCGTTCGCTCTCATCCACTTCCTGTCCCCGGTATGTATTCCGTTTGCTCGCGATCCGTGACTAATGCATTCCCCCCCTCCCCCTCCCCATCCCCCTCGGCCACCATCTCCAGCCCCGGTGCGTGTGACTCGCGTCCGTAAGCTGAAAAGGGATTCGAGTGCCAAAGTCAATAACGCGGAGAGACTTCGCACTGCTGTTGCCGCGGTTTCGTTCCAATTCCAATGACACGAGCGATATGCTTTTAGCCGACGGGGATCAAAATCCACGATGGATCGGCCAAATCCACGGGGTTTTAAGTACGATAAAAATTACAAAGCCATCGTTTCATCGCGCCATCTCAATGCATTCAAATCAAATTCTGCGTTACTTTATCCGTATATTAGAAAGAAATTTCTTCCTCTTCCATGCACGTATAGACATTAAATAATAATAGATTGATAGTAATAATCGTAATAATACTAATAAATATCCATAGTAATAGTGATAATGAATCCCCGATAAAGAGCCGAAGCTATTTATTATTTTATTTTAATTATTGTTTAGTAGTAGCTTTTATATTTGAGATTCAACGGCGGTGATCATAAATAAACAAGGACAGTCTCGCTGTCATTGTCATTATAATTACATTTTTTTCCAAAACTGTAAGACTGATAAATTCTTCTTAATTCATTTATATATAAACATCTTTAATCATCGTTGATTTTGGTGAAACTATTACTTATATAACAGATACAAATAATTAGCAATAATATTTTATTATAAATAGCACATTCCGAGGCACGTCGTCAGGCAGTTACGAGCGAAGTGACGGAAGTAAGTCTCATAAGCTAAGAATTAATTTTAACGTTTAAAATAAGGAAAAAATTATTTTAAAGATTGGTTACAGTGACATTAAAAACCCTCGGCTTGAATCAAACTCTTGTTTGTTTGGATCCAAAATCGCTCGCTATAGGTTAAGTGCGTCGCCATTGTTTGCCAAGAATAAATATCATTTCGCTCTATTGTACATTTTTAACATTTGAAATCTATTAACGTTCACATGTCATAATATTGAATAAATTTTCAACGGATTTAGTTTATATATTATTGACCCAAAAGAATACACCAACTATATTCTCAAGTGAAATTTTATGTACTTTTGCATTCTGAGAAATAGGAGTGAAGTTTAAAAAAATGATACAACGATTAATTAAGACAGTGAAAAACGTGAAAATTATCGAATTCTTTTTTCTAATGCCATTTGCAATATTATTAATAAAAGTTGATCTTTTAATGATCATTAATAGAAATCGGAAGTACCGGACCCGTATCGGATGTACAGGATATAAATTGTCGCACAGTACCGACCCACTTACGGCCAATTTTCGGATACGAGTACTGGCCGACTAATACTGCGCTCGCATCACTTTTTTACGATCGGACGCTACTGTTACTTCCGCGACATTGGCAAATTTCTGAAAGGCGAATTTCCGAATAGTGGCAGATCGAATAAAAACGTCGCAAAGATAATTGATCGATCGTTCGGAAAAATGAAACTCTCGTGGAAAAAAATTACTGTCCCGGTATAATAGTCTCAATAAAAAGCAGAGCCATCCATCCTATCGATATGGAGGCGGCAATTTTGCGAGCAGGGCGCCAAAGTAATGCGCGGCGCGGCGCTTGATTTAAATTTTACGAGGCGCGCGGGCGAGCTACGCGAGAAATCCGCTTGAACGATATCGAACGACTGCGCAATTTAAATTATAGCACCTATCTGTACATAATTTATGTCCTTGTTTTCTAGCGCGCTCGTTCCGATCTCGCCCGAAGAAAGCGGCCGAGGAGATTGATACATCAATTTAAATTATCCTGAATAATTCCTGTAATATCGGATCTTTATGGCTTGGAAAATGCCGCCATCTTGACGCTCGTCTCCCTCTCTCGCTTCCCCTCACTTACTCACCTCCTCCATTACTTCTACTCTCTTTCTCTAATGGCCTGCAAGCTTAATGGACTTTTTCGAATCGTAAACTGCACGTTCGCGCCCTTGCTAATCCCATTCGATTTTCACATGTTCCGTTTTTTCATATTTAAATTCCCTGCTCAGTTATTTAACGCGGTGCAGATTTTTTACCTAGGATAGAAATATAATTGCTTATCTCATAAGTGAAAAAAGATCACTTAATGAATGCGTGAAAATAATTAGAATAAGCGAAAATTTAGATACAATTTAAAAGAGGCACCTTATGTACTGGAAATAATATCGGTATCGCGTGTAGAACAAAAAAAAAACAACAATTGATTACCTGAAAACAGACCTTGAACGATATTAACGTATTAATCGTCGAGAATGGTTATATTGAGATAATATTCTAAAGGTAAAAATCGACATCTAGTCGCCGATAATAGAACTCTTTGAAAAGAATATAATTATTGATGTATGGAAAAAGTAAACGATTTACTTTAGAGAAGTAAAAGAGTTTTTCCGAGTGTTCTCGTACTAGAAAATTTTAAAATTACATACAAATATAAGTTTATATTGGTTTATTGAAAAGGCACGTCGAGCTAGCTTCTTTAATTTTAGAAATGGTACATAGAAAACTTTAGCGATATCAAAATTACTATTCTGACCGGTGCAATCGAATTAGATCTAAATATAACTTTATTAGTCCAGCTACGATAAAACTTCACTGACGGATATTTGAACTTAATATAAAAAAAAAAAAAAAAAAGGAAAGGGGCAGACTCGAAGTAAGAAAAATAGTAAGCCCGCTTATATAGAGGTAGATAAGAGCTGGTCCGTCCGCGCTGGGAGAAAATTGAGGACGAGCGAAGGATAAAAAGTGCGAGTTGAAGCGACGGAGGAGAGAGCGGGTCGGGGGTAGGGCGAGAGGAGAGAGTATCAGCCATTCGTCAGGCTGTCTTGGCTCGTTCCCCGTGCCGAGCCCGCGGGATGAGAAAGAGAGCTTGCCGAACAAATGGCCGGGCAATCGGAGAAACGCCGCTGAAATACCGAATCGGATTGTGGGCTCTCTCGCATTATCATATTCACAATTTACTCGCTCTCGCGCGGCGGCGTCCCCCCTCCCCCCAGCGCCGCCCCGCCGACCCCCGCGTATACGCGCACGCACCGACGCCTCCCGCGAGCGGTTATGTTGCCGCGGCGCTCGAAGAAATATGCGGGAAGCGACGATGTATCACCGACGTACTCCTGCCCATATCGTCCCTCGCGCTCGCGGCGGCTGCCGCCACCCTCCTCGTCCGCGCGCACCTTGCCACGGATTGCGTACGAGGAGATATTGCCTTTCTTTATTTCGCGACTCGGGTGGCAGACGACGGGCACCCTACTTCAAGCTCTCGCTCTGCGGCCGAATTTCGGGATAGAGCGAGGCTCGTGACTGCGAAACTTGTCGCTTACTTTAACGCGCGACCCCAGCCGAACGCTCGTGCGCAGCGCGCGAAATTTTATTCCTCGATACGCTCCTATTGTGCGCGGATGGGTTTGGCAAGTGTGTGGCAATGCAGACTATTTGGCGGAAAAGCTTTTATTTTTTTCTTTATTAGCTACAGTTTTTATTCGAAAATTTTAAAAGACTGCATTGTTAATAAATACTGCATACTGGTGTAATAGAACGTAGTGTCGACATTTCAAATGAATTATCACTATGTAACTAAAATATATAGAATTGAGATTAATTTAGTTTATCAATACAGCCTATAGTGTGCGTACTTCGTTCTTTCATTGTTCAAATAAAAATGTCAATTTGAAGATTAAAGGTTATTTATATAATTACCAAACTACCAAAAAAGGACTTCATCCTAACAAATAATAAATAAAATTTAGAAAGATTTAAAAAAGTTTGAACAAAAATGTGATCTCTCTGATCTCTCAATTTATAAATCCTACACTGAGACAAAATATCTGTTATCAAGTAAATATTTTCTTGTTTTGTACCAAGTAAATTATTTTCTTGAATTGAGAAAGCATCTCCTTAAATCAAGGAAGTATTTACTTAATGCAAGACGAATTCAATTGAAGCAAACCACGTACTCTTAAATCTAGTGAATATTTTCTTAATTTAAGAAAATGATTTACTTGGTACAGAACAAGTAAATATCTACTTGATATCGGAAAATATTTTTTTCAGTGTAGTTCTCTAATCAAAGTTAAATATGCAATTGATTAATCTAAAAACATCGAGAAAAATTAGATGAATAAAAAGAAAAACCTTTTTCATTCGAAAAAAAATCAAAGAGAAACGAACTACGAAAAATAATAGAAAGTGAAACAAAAATTTCTCAGTTTGAATATACGAGACTGGGAATATCAAGCCGGCGATCTGGCCAAAATACGCGTTCCTTGGTATCTTCACGCGTCTCATTAATTTTCGTTGTCCCGAGAAAAACGAATGGGTCGCATTTTGCAGCTGAAAATGGTATTTATAGAAGGGAATTTGTATTTTAAATCGCGTCCCATTAGGCGACGGGCGAATTTGAAATCCTCGCGCGTCGGCTTAGAGAGCGCGCGAGCGAGCGACGAGCCCCGGGGCCTTCGCATATATACACGCACATACATACTTTGCGTATCAAACGCGCGTAATAACGTAACGAATGGCCACTTTATGCGCCCACTGATGCGGGAACATTCCTCCGCGCGCTCAGCCCGGCAGCGCCGCTATACTAATGCCTCACGTCATTCTTCCGGCAGTCCCGAGCACCCAGCCCGCCTATCCCGGGATCCCTCCCCCGCGATCCCTCCCCCCCTGCCACTTATGTCACTCGCGCGCCACCGTCGCACCTCGTATTCGCCCTTTGCGTCCAACTTCGCCGAATGTGTACGGGTCGCGGGGGCGGCAGACCGTTAGCTTGTACCCAGTACAAAGCGGAGGCTTTTTTTCTGCGACACCTCGGATGCAAACGTCGGTGTCGATATATCGATACCGACGATAAAATTGTTGAAGGCATATATGGAAGCATTTACTTGACTGCTCATTTATGTCCAACGTCGAGGTAAAAATAGATTATCTGTTGATTCAAAAAAACCGTGAAAAGTTTCTATTCAATCGGTTAAAAACAGTGGTAACGCAGGCTGCCTGTAAATTGTACGTCGAAAACACTGAAATAATTATGGATTTAATCCTAAAAATTGGATTATTTAATACCAGCCTACTGATTTACACCAAATTTCAATTTAAAGAGTATCGCGTTTAAATCAATGCATTTATTCCAGATAAGTCGTGTTTTCTTAGTAAGAATTAAGTCGACCGCGGGACATTAAATAAAATTAGGAAGGAAAATCCGCGGTAGCGGTATATACGCGCCTCGACTTCTTGCCCTGCCTCGGCGCTCCGGCTGGCTCGCGCCAAGTTACGAGCGCACGTCGTCCTCGCGAGCTTCCTTCTTGCTCAACGCCCCCCCCCCTACCCCGCCGCTCCTTACGAGCTCTCCCGGCCCGCCTCGGCTTTCAGCTTCTTCCTTTCTCGCGGCGAAACTTACGAGATGCTTCCAGCAAAGCTCTCCAGAATCGCGAGCGAGCTTTCACCGCCTTTTCTTTCCAGATTTCGATTTGATTTCCCGGACACTCCAGTCGGCGCGCTTGATCCGCGCCGCGGAGTCTGCCGTAACTTTTTCTCGATAGCCCGGCGTGACGGGAGCTTTTCGCGCGATCGCAAGTACACGAGACGAGGACGGAGATTTCGTAATCTCGATGAAGTTGGTCAAAAAATCCTGTTCTGCCTTAAATTTGTGCATATATACGTATTTTACGTCGCCTCCACGATATCTCCGTTAATAACTACGCTTCTATGAAATTTGACCAAAATAGGCATTTTCATTTCGCGTCACTTAAATTCTTATTATTTTTTAATGCTAACTTACGTAAATTGTCTTCGTCGATAAAAGAGACGAGGGTTTGAAAACAAAGATGGGAAACGACTAAAAATTGACAATGCCAGAAAGGAGAACGGGAGGGGAGACGAGAAAGAGGAGAGCGGAAAATCTTCCACCTTCGGACGTGAGTTCGGGAGATTTAGTAGATGGGGGTCATAGAGGTGGGGAGGGAGTCAGGCAGGTACTTGTTTCGTGGATGAGATTTAGTTTGATAATAAGATCCGCCCTTCGCGCTAAGGAGGTGGAGGCGAGATGGAGGGCTGGAGGGAGGGAGGGAGGAGAATCTCCCCGCGGCACGGGAGTAGGGGGCGAGCTGAGATACGACATTCGTACTGCGGTTTTAACTCTTGGTTATATCCGTAGTTATGAAACTGCTGGATTCGGGGAACCGCCTGCGAAGCGGCTCTGCCCCCCTCCGCCACCCCCACCAACGTTTCTCCTCTCCTATACACGTATACGTGTATTTCAGCGAGCGTGCTGCTTTACCAAATCTTAAGCCGCCCCTCCTCCATCTATCTTCCCCTCTGCCCCCGCCCGTTAAAAAACGACTTTTGCAACACTAATTTTAATTAATTCAAAAAATTCGAGTTTCCGTGCATCTCTATAAGCTACCTTCCTGCAAATGAAGTATTTCAATGAGTAAATAATAAATAAATTTTCATTATTTCCGCTACCGATTATCGGCGTACTATTTTCGATTTTTATAAACATCACAATGTTAATTGTTGTAGCAAATTGACTATTATTCCTTGAGAAACTTTTGAGTGAAAAGCATTGTTTACCCTCGGTTAACGACCATATTCTAGCAAATAAGAGCAGCGTCTATTGCGTGCCTATAAAGAATTTCTTTCGTTCTATAGCTTCGCAAATCTTTTAATTGGACTGAACCTCCCGCCTCCTCTCCCCTCTCCACTATATTAAAAACGCGATGGACTTTTCATAGGATTTCTCAAGAAAGTCTTTTAATAATCTAGAAAAACTGAAGCTAGTAAATATTGAAACAAAAGCACCCGGTAATTTAAAGAGCTAAGGCGCGGAATATTTTCTACCGGTGCGCGGCGTTTCTCTCGAGCCAAACAAAAATTCGTATAATTAACCCCTTCATTATGGCAATTTTTCGTTATTCAGCTTCCTTCCGCATTGTGGGAAAAAATTCTCGAGTGTTTTTGGTCACTTAAAGCACAAAGCTCGGAGAGCGGTCGAGGCGCATCGAGCTGCAGAGGAGCGCGGGGGCGGCAGCGAGAGCGAGATGGCGGTTGGGCGGGTGGGGCGTTGGGAGGGGGGAGGGGGTTGGAAAAGAGAGCGAGGGAGCGAGCTGCGAGGAGAGTTTAAGGGAGTGGAGCGCGAGGCCGAATAAAAGGGAAATGTATGGAAGGAAAGATCTAATTTGTTCTTGTCCGGGGCTGCTTTGGTGCTCGGCACGTGGGAGAGGCTGGCGGAAGGCGAGTGAGGCCAGAAATTAATATTCATAAGCGTCCAGAGAGGTCCCGAGGGCGGGGTCAACTTACATGTATCTTTCGCCACTGACCCGAACGCTACTGGCCCCCTGCTGCACACCCTCCGGCCTCACCCCCTCCCCCGGCACTCCCCCCGACCGACCGCCGCCCCCGCGCCGCCCCCGCGCTGCCCCCGGAGCTCGCGATAACGCTCGGGAATTAAAATACCGACCGCAGCCGCGCCGCTTTTAAACCGCTTCTTCTTCCCTCTTCGTTTTTCGCAGCCGCGGCGCGGCTCCTCTGCGATAAATTCAAAGTCCCCCGGTCCTGTCTATTGGATTCCCAGTAGAAGGACCCGAGCTGTGGTCGGCCGACCAAAGGCAGATGCGGCCGGCTAGCGGCTTATCAGCTTATCTTTTCCTACGATTTTTAATGCTGCTACATGATTTACTCGGCGGAGATGCCGCCTTGAAATCGTCTCGACCCCCGGCCGCTCCGCCGTTTATCTTGCTCCAAGAGAGGTTAATTAGCGCGGCCTCCTTTGCTCCTCGGTGCGCGCGACGCCGCGTCGCAGCCTCCATTTCCTCGCGTCGCCTGCCGGAGAGCGCAATCGAAAATTCAGAACTGGCCGTGGATAATTAAAAATCAGCAGTCTCGCAGGAGCTTCTGGAAGAGCGGACTCGGCTAATCGCGCCGGGCGAGGCGCCCCGTAGCCCCGCGCTGCGATTTCGATAGGGCGCCTCGGCCGGCTCCCCGCCCCAAGTCAGCGCCGAGCGCGCGGTAAGCAGCAGAGACTTAACTCGGCTGGCAATAATAAAATGATATAGGAGGCGAAATATGCATTTAAATTATCGTCCCGCGATAATAATTTGCATACCGCAGCTTGGCTCTCCGGCCCCCTTCCCTCGTGCCCCGCGGCTGCGGGGAGCCGCTTCGATGGCGCGGCCGTTCGCTCAGTTTAGCCCCGTTTAATTTAAATAATACTTCTCGGTGGCGCCGCGAGCTCGCGCGCGCGCGCGCGTGTGCGCGCGGCCCGAAGATATACATAAAATCGCTATAACCTTGTAAATTATAACTGATACGGCGGCTTATATCCCGGCGTCGCGCGCCCGCGCGCGCTCGGGAAGCTTCGCGGCGGGGCGATTAAGGCGCGGAAAATTAACGCGCAAGACTTCCTTTGAGAAGCTGCGGAGCCCCGAGACTCCTCCGAGCTGTGTGGTTCGCCTGATAATGCTACAAATCGACCCCCCCCCTCCTCTCGCCCCATCCTCTCCTTGCCTTTTCCTCTTTCGTTTATTTAACACTGCGGGCGGCTCCGGTATTCTGGAGGAACTATTGTTTTTAAATTGTTTCTTATTATGAATACCGAAAATGAAGATCATTCGTTATTAACAATCATCGAGTTACGGCAAAATTTAAATATATGCATAAAAATTATTTACATTCATTATATATTTTCCGAAGTTCCAAGGCTAATCTAACGCGACAATATCTTTTTCACGGCTGGTAGAATACGGACTGCGATATTTGACGAATTCGTCCTCCTGTAGAACCCAGCCTTCATTTTTAATGATATATGGATATTTGGCAAACTGTGGGATGGCTTTTTCATAAATTTTGATTTTCCCAACAGCACTTGGATTAAGCTACAAACTATCATACTTCTTTTTTCAACAGTAGAATTTATTTTACCTGTTTTCCACTTTACTAACCAAGGTTCAATCACCAATCCTACATTTTTACAAATACGTCAAGGGCAGAACTTTTTTTTACTTGTCGATAAAATTTTAGAGCTCTACTAGTTACGGACTGCGAATAATAGCCAGTACGCTATTACTTAACAGAGGGTATATGTACGCGCGCGCGCGAGCGCGTGTGTGTGTGTGTGTGTGTGTGTGTGTGTGTGTGTGTGTGTGTGTGTGTGTCAATGAGATTCTACGTAATAAATACCATGTATCATATTATATGTATTACGTAATAAAAAAAAGTTTTGCATATAAATGAAGTTCACAACTAAGTTTCTAATAATAAGAAATAGAAAATAATGCTATTGTAAATAATATTACCCCGGTTCTTGGCAATATATACGTTTTAATTGATAAGAAATAACAACAATATAAAAGTAGTATATAACTTTAGTTATTACGTGGAAAAACATAAAACGTTTATGATTACAGCGAACAACTGCCATCGATGGCTATGCCGCGACGTTAAGACGATTTATTCGAAAGCAGGTTATGCCGGCATTATTAGATTTTATTATGTCGACGCGGAATGCTTTTAAAGTACATTAGTAGGCATTATGAGATGCTTCGTTTTTGTAGAATAACTTGGGCAAAGTTTCGAAGATACGAAAGCGAGCAAAGTCGTAGCTCGCAAATGGCACAAGACCTTCCGTATTACGTGGATTAGCAGCGAGGCGTCGCCAGCCGTGCATCGTCGACGGGTCCTTTTAACAAGCGCGCGCGCGCGCGCCCGCTCGCAAGTGAAGACATAATGCACGCGAGGAAAGGCAAACGATGCGAGGACCTTGCGCAAATAATGCAAAGTACGCGGGCGAATGCGCGACGTCCTCGTCCGCCCCTCCCACCCCTTCCCTCCCCCACCGCTCCCTGATATATATTTGGGCATCCATTCGCATTAAGAGCGCCTTTCCGTTCGCCAGCGCCCGATCATTTCTCCTCTTTTCGCGACCGAGCAGCGAACGCGACAACGACCAAAAATTGAGACAAATAATGCACGCGCGCTCGCTCGCTCGCTCGCTCGCCTCTCCATTCCATTTCATATCGCGATTTTTCTCACTTTCGCTCAAAAGTAAAAACATTAAACACGTTTTGCCAAATGCTCGTCCCGTTTCACTTTTCGTTCCGTTCTCCCTCCCTGTAGTTATTTATTATAGGCATGGATTTTTATCCGCTTCCCATCAATTTCAATCATATCGGAATTCAAAGTACAACGCTCGTCCTTGCCGCAGTGCTGGTTAAAAATAAATAACACCGCGAGCGCACAATTAATAATATTAATTAAATCCCCGCTTTAATCAGTCGGCGCTCGTGAGCGCTCTCGACGTGAGCGCGCGCATTAATCTACCGTGAGGGGCTCGAATAAAAATGAAAGCCCCCCGCGCGCTAGAGAATGGAAATCCGAGGTGCGCGCGTTCCGCTTGCATATCGCATGCAGTATCAATAAATTGTAAGAGGCCCCCGCGTTTAGGGTTTCTTCGGGCGGTGGGTTGGGGGCGAGCTTGCGAGGGACGGAGGAGGGAGGGGACGCGCGCACGTCTCCAGTCTCGCTGAAGTTTAAAGGCAGCGGCGTCTCGGCGCATAAGTTGGAAACTAATAAGCAGGAGCAGCGCGCGCGCGACGACGAGGACGACGCGACAGCCATACGAGCGCGGCGCAAGAGGCGGCCGATATGAGGGGGCGAAGAAGAGGCGACGGCAACGGGACACCGATTACGCGACGTTGATCGCGCGCGCGCGCGCGCGCCGCGCTACCCGGCTAAATTGGCTAACTTCAAAGGACGATCTGGCCCGCTCCGCCCCGCTCATATTGCGCGGGCGATACTTACGGGGAACGGCGCTGGCGCCGTGCAGACGGGAGAAAGAGTTGAGCCAGCCGCACCCGGGCGCTCGGGCCGCGGGGCGACGAGATATCCATGTCGATGTTTATGAAAACGCGCGGCGCTTACCGACGATTATTAGTTGAGGGGGGGGGGCGAGATGTCGTTGTTCGATTAACCGCAAAATTAGCCGTTCCTTTCAAAAGCGTATCATTTTTTTCAATTTATCATTTTTCAAAATAGCCGCTGTTTTGCACGAATTACGCGCGCGCGTAATATCAAAATCACCGTCAGGAGCTCGCACGCTCGTAAGTGCTGCTTAGAGATGACTCCGAGAAGCGACTAATTATATATAATAATTGTCGATAATAAAATATTTCAAAAATTATTAATTTATAAAATTTATCATTCATATTTCGGCCTAAAGTCAAAATCCAGTTCTCGCTGTTTTAAGGCACTAAAAATTCGCCAAGTCCATTAGTAACGTATGGAAATTAAACGAACAAAAATAACCTATTTGATTTTATTACTTTTTACAAGTAAAATGCTACTCTTTCATTAATAAGTAACAACTAATCATTTTTCCTCTTGTATATCTAACAATAGAGGTCAACTGACATCATACTGACGAGCTCAGCGGTTGACTTAGGGCGAAACATAATAAATTATAAAAATGTATAACTTAACTGAAATTCTGTAGACATTTCTTATAAAATAATATTTTTATATATTTTATTCGACTCGTAGCATATCGAATTTACATTATTATACGTCTTCGTGCAACTGTCTATATATTAACTGTGTTTATTAATAATATTAAAAAATGTTGTAAGAAGTACTTGAGTAACCACGAATTTTGAATTAATTAATTTGATTAATTCATTCATTCGCAAAAAAAATCCGAAAAAAGGCTTTAAAGATCTCCTAAAAACGATTGCTTTCCGCTTAAAATTAACGTTCTTCCTCGCAGATGAAGCAACCGATCTATTCCCGCTCGGTCGAAAAACTGCATCTGTCCCGGGCCTCGACAAATTATTATCACGGCTCGGCGGCGCGGGCGAGCGCGCTGGAAATTGCGATACCTCGCCATCCAGTGAACGCTCCCCGCTGCAACGCCCGCGAGCGTAAATTTGCATCGAACGAAATGAGTCTCCGCGCGGCATTCCAGTCGGAAATTAATAGCTTTCCGACGATTAACTCTATCCCGACCCTTCGCTCCCTCCCGACCTCTCTTTTCCAGGCGCCGTGCCGACGCCTCATTCCCCTCCCCCGATGTCGCGTAATAATCCACGCTCGAAAGGTGGCGAAATAATTGACTCGCGCCGCCCGCGACGAAAGCCCACGGACCGATGGGCCCCCCCCAATCGTTCCCGGGAACGGGGAAGAAGAGGCCGTCGGGACGCAGCGCCGCCGAATCGCCCGTGCAGGGCCGACGGACGACGCGGGATTCCGCTGTAAATTTAATCTTCGGCAGGGGCGGGACGGGCGGCCGGCCGCTCGCAGTCGCGCGCGGAGCCAATAGTTTCCAGGGCGTCGGGCGGTGGCGCGCGCGACACGGCCAAGTGCCGGTCCCGGAGGGGCTGCGGGGCATAATTTAGTGGACAGTTTGATATACAAACAATCTTTAATGAAATTCTTGGTGTTCATTAATAACGCATTACAGGCCCGCGCCCGTTCGCGCTCGCCGGCTCCACCGACAGGCGTGTATGCACGTGTGTACATATATATAGCAGTATATACGTCCCGTTGCTGCTGCTGCTGCTGCCGCTGCTGCTGCTGCACCCCTTTATAATTCGGGCTTTCACGGCTCTCGACCGCCGCCGCCGCCGCCCCACCCTCCCCCCAGGCCTTCCCGAACCCTTGGCCCACCGTCCCCGTCGTCGTGTTTGTTGCCGGCGCCACTGCCGCTCGCGCACCCGCCGGGGAATCCGCGACTGTTCGGAGCGACCGGGGGCAGACGACTGCGCGCCGCTGTATATACTGGCATTGAGATTCGGCTGGCTAAATTCACAGGTGGGTCGCCTGATTTATGGCGAAGCGAGCGGGGCTGCTGAAATTCTTGCCGAAATTCCGACTTCCCGGCCCGCTCGTTTAAAGCCCGCTGTAAATCTTCTATTGGGAAAGATCGCAAGCCCGACGATTTTCGCTCAGCGTATTCGCTGAACTAGTTGTACGTAAAAGCGTTAACATTGATCTTCGATCTTTGATCCCCTAGCAAGTTATTTATAATATCTTTATTTTGTGTTCTATATCAAATTTCGTTGTTATTAGCCTTAAATAGAATTATTATGTTTTATAGCTCAAATGAGCATTTCATGAACAAAAAATTCATAATCATATCAATAATATTTTTTATTCTTTTATTTATAAACGAATTTAAAAAATCATTATATTATTGCAATAATCTATATTATGGGAAAACTTCTATATATATATATATATATATATATATATATATATATATTTCATTTTTGCAATCAATTTAAATTAATAAATAATTTTCGTGGCTTTACAGTATTTATACTTTAATATCCCATACTAATATAATGATGGTCCAACTGTCCTTGTTTATGATCACCCCCCGAAAAATCTGAAATGGAAATTGTTACTAAAAAATAAAATAAACATTAAATTAAGTTAAAAATTAAAAAATAATAATAAAATAATCAATATTCTATGATTGTAAAGAACAACTTGACTGCTCCTGCCACCTTAAATTTCAATTAACCTTTGATGTCCGACGTTTTGAACCGCTCCGGTGCATCTTCAAGGACTAAATTGAAGATCTGCACTGAATTTATCAGTATCTTTTATATTTTGTTACATGAATCAAATCAAAAACTTTGTATTAATATAGTAGAACAAAATTATAAACTTCAACTTCTTCTCACCTCTTGGGGATGAAATTTAATTCAAGCTTACTTTCAGTGTACATCTAGCCTTTCACAAGATTTCACGTAGGATTTCATATGAATTTTCACATAGGATTGGTAGGTTTATCTAATCAATGGTAAATCGATCAGTCAGAACAGCTTCTCTTACATCTGTAGGCACGGATGTAAATATTACAATGGATGATTTCCATGTAAGAATGGTTAAAAAGAAATATTCTAGATTTTATACAAATTTGAGCCCATAGAAGTGACACACAACCTACAAAGAAGAAAAAAAAATAATAAAATTTGCAACTTTCAAAAATCTGAAATTTCTGATAAAAAGTAGAAAAACATGTACGGTTTTTACTCCATCAGCAGAGAATTTATGCAAAAATCCAAAAATTTTATAGAGATTTTTACTATTTGAAACAATAATAATAATTAATTTTTCGACATTATTAAGCTAATGATGGAAATCTAAAAAGACATTTCATTCTTTTATACCTATTAGTAGATTGTGGTAAAATTCAGAATCTGATATTGAGATATTTGGAGAAGTAATCTTTAGAAATAAAATACGATACTATCACTTTCAAAAGTCCAAAATGCTAATTCAAAAATTGATTCAAATTGAATCGAACAATTATCAATAAATTTTTAATGCCTTTCTCTCATGCTACATGAAATTTTGAAAAGTTCTTGCGCATATGATTCGATTTTGATAAGAGAGTGCGCACAAATTTAAAAGTTGATCGGTCCAGTAACAGCTGAACTAGATCAATCGGTTAATCTGAGCATGTATTTATGTATAAAGAAAGTAAAATTTTGTAATTAACTCATTTTCAACGAATATTCATATGATGTACCGTACAGCATAAAAATTTCTAGTAATTAAATAATTGAAATTACTGTAAAATCTTATAATAATATAGGACACTACACGAAGCAGAAAATAAAGCTGCAATCTGGCTTATTAACCGACGTCTTGTATATATAGATAAAGCCGAATAAGGGAGAAAAAGTGACGCGAATAGGAGGAAAGTAGCCTTCGAAGGACGAATGAAAGGGAGGCGAGAAGAACGAGTGGAGCGGGCGTACGCGGCGCACTGGTCAAAAGTGTCGGTAATACAGCGATCCCGAAGTGTACAAGGCCGTATACGAGCCCTCCGCCTGTCTCCGCCCGTACATCGCATCTATATATATATGAGAAACGCGCCCGCTGCCTTTTATTTCCCGCGAGCGCGGGGGCGGAGTGGCGGCGACGCCGAGCGCGCCGACGTATCCTGGGATTCATAAAGCGGCCGTGAAATATTTCGCCGGCAAAGTAAGTTACGCCGTTTAGTATGATTTGAGCCGGGCTAATGTGCTTTAATAACGCGGCGCTTCGCGCGGAGTCTCTCTCCTCGGCGCTGAGCCCGGGAGCCGGGCCAGAAAAGTCGGCTCGGCCCGACCGGCCAATTGGAACATTTTTGGTCGAGCTAAATACATAATTCCTGTCCGCGAGCTCGGCTGCCCGTCGCCCCCTCCCCTCCCCCTCCCCCTCCCCCTCGCCGCGACCCTCTCGGGCTCTTTGCTCGTGCGACAGCGACAAGTACTTTCCTGACAATTACAAGCGCGCCCCCGTGCTCTTTTGCTTTCCCGAATTTTCTCGCTTCTTTCGGCCCCGCGGCTGCTGCGGCTCCGATTCCAGTTACGCACTCATCCGCTCCAACGAAGAAGCGCTAAAAACAACACTGGCAGCTTTTTTATTTATTGGGGAGTAATTGTTCCTAGTTTTCTATAAATTGCGAATATATATCAGTATAGTCCATCTGTCTACTTGACTTTTAATATAGCCGTTAAAATAAGTTGATAGTCTGTTAATGTTATAAACGACTTGAGCCAATTGAGCCATTTCAATCAACTTAAAATTTATAGATATGTTGAATTTTGAATAACAAAACATGTGTTTCTAACAAACTGTTTCTCGTGGCAATAATTTGTCGTTTAATATCATATAGATAATTAATTATAAACATCAAGGACCACATTTGTAACGCAACAAGATTAAAAGCCCCGTCCAAAAGAATTCTCATTATTACAATAATTTAAATTAGGTAGTAAACTATAAATAGAAAAATTAAAACGTGATACAAATATAGTTTTTTGGTTGAAATATAAATTCTGTACTAAATTAGATACTGTTTTATTTTGTACGTTATTATTAGTGTTATTTCGAACACTAAAATTTCTGTCGATTTCGAGATTCGTAAACAATATAGATTCTTTTTTTGATTTATTATAAAACTATACAGACAAAGCGCTTAATTATTGTGATTTTTTTTTAAATAATTAATTATAATTAAGCGATGTTTATACATTTTATATTGTTATACAGAATAAGCTACCCGAGGATGCAAATAAGATATCTGCACTCGTGTGAGAGTATATTAAATTTCGTAAGCACTATTTACAGCCAACATAAAAACTTAATTAAAAATAATTTAATATTCTGATATTAATAGAATTATCTTTAAAGAATTGCACGAGACAAATTGAATTTTTTAAAAATTCATTTTTTAATCTATATGTATGTATAATGGTCTACGTTCCGACCATTTCCAGGAATTTTCTTATCGTCCTTTTCAAGGCAATATACGATCGTAATTCGTTATTTCATAATTCACACTTACAAAATAGATCGTTGACAATGATCTTTAGGGTCAATTACACATATATCATCAATCACGTTCCTACTTCACGACAAATTTAAATTTGGAATTCTAATATTAAATTTTCACATTGGCAAATTTTTGTTTCAATAATAATCCAAATGTGTGTGTGTGTGTGTGCGTGTGCGTGCGTGTGTGTGTGTGTGTGTGTGTGTGTGCGCGTGTGTGTGTGTGTGTGTGTGGTGTGTGTGTGTGTGTGTGTGTGTGTGTGTGTGTGTGTGTGTGTGTGTGTGTGTGTCTAAAAAAAGAAATACAAAATGAGCCGATTAAGCTACAAATTGATCTTCCACAATGGATATGAATCATTATGAACGATATGTATTCAATTGAGACCTGTCGGATTAACTCGAAAAGGGGCTCGCTGGAATTTTTGGTACAGATGCAGGTTCAATGAAGCGCGATAAATAATAAGTGGAATACATAAAGAAAATAGCGAAGTGGAGCAAAAGGAAGGGGGAAGTGGGTAAGGGGAGTGCCGGCCAGGGGTGGGGGAAGAGCGACGTAAAAGCGCGCTGCCGCGGGCAAATTAATTCAATATAAAAGTCGAAAGGTTCATAAAGCGAAGAATACGAGTGAGCGCTCACGCACTTGGACATCGCTCGGGCTGGCGGACGGATCGGGGCGGCGAGCGGGCGAGCGGGCGAGGCGAGGCGAGGCGAGGCGAGGCGAAACCAGGGCGATAATACATGCGTCAGCGCCAGCGCGTCCGCGACGATATAGAATTTTAATATAGTGCTTTACGAGCGCGATTGTCCGCCATTTTACGGTCTCCACGGGGTCAGCCATTTGAATTCTTAGATCTGCATACTTGCCGCGGAATTGCCGCCCGCCCGCGCGCGCGGCTGCGGCGGCGGCGGCGTTGGCGGCGTTGGCGGCCGAGCTGATGCGCGGGCGGACGGGCGGGCGACGTCGCCGCGCCGGCTCATTCCGAATATCTCGCCAGCTCCCGGCTCTTTCCGCGCATTATACGGCTTAATAAAATAATAACGCGGAGCGAGCGCCACGCACGTGCGGCCGCCGCGCCGGGGCTCGTAAAAGCTGCGACGAACGGCACAGCGGCGTTGGCGGCGGCCAGCGCGGCCATTTCATTATCATAGAATTCGAGTTTGCTTCGATCCGCCGCGCCGCCCCCGTCGTATCGGCCGCGAATAACGGCCTCGGAATTCGTCCAGCGCCTCGCTCGTATACACACGCGTGGGTGGCTGTACGTGTGCACGGTAACGACGCCGAAGTAACGCGGGAGCCCGGCGCGTTGCAGCCCGCCGTCCCCCCCCCCTCCTCCTCCACCTCCTCCTCATTTCTTATTCCGTCCTTTTTACGGCGCGGGAGCCGCGAGGATTAGAGGGCCCGCGACCGTCTCGCGAGCGCGGGGGCGCGCGCGTGCCGCTGCAAACCGTCCGAATATTACGAGGATTGTTTCTCGCTTATTGGAATTTCTCTGCAGACTCCGTCCCAAACCTCCCCCGTTAGTTAATACCCCCGAGTCTTCGAGTTCGCCCGTTTTCATTCACGGATCTCAATGCTAATGGAGCGCCGCCCGTAAATTCGTGACAAAATGTATCGCCGCGTGTATGGCGCTCGTTTAAACGGTTTTTCATTTCGAATTGCATGCCAAGCACCATTCGTACACGATGGGTATTCTCGGCTTTTCCTCGCGGCACCTGCCGCTCAATACGAGGAACGTTTCAATGTCCGACCCTTGGCAATATTATATTTTATTAGGTCGTTTGACGAGTGCGATTCATTTGAGCCCCCCACCCCCTTACCTCCAACAATTTTAATGTATTATTAGCTTCTTTTCATTATCAGTCTATATATTGAGAAAAATGCAAATATTATCTTATACGGCAATAATTTTACATGAATGGGAGGCAATCAGATATCGGTGATAAATTCGGAATGGAAGAACACCGGATTTGTACACGGAATAATTTTCCAAACAAACAGTTCTAATCGGTAATTTCTTTGTTATCTGCAATTACTATCGTAGAATGTTATCGGACGTGATGAGCCGATAATGCACAAAAAGTGGATAGAATTTTAATTATGATAATAATTGTACATTTGCGGACGGAAAATTCTTCTGACTATTTTGTTGTTTATTGTTATGGAATCTAATTAGAAGAATGTACTAATTTCCAAATTCAAAAATACGATAAATTCGGAATGGGTGACTGACTGTTAAGTTTTAAAACTTTACAGGGCTCACTTTGGTGATAATCATTAATATGCGAGGAAATTGAATATTCTTACATTTATTATTCTAGTATTTAGTCTTTCCAATTAGACGGAGAATTGTCCTTGTCAAAGACGACTGAATGTTTTAGTCAACTTTATCAAATATAAGAGACGTTAATAAAAAAAAATTTAATGTCTGCCCTGCACGTCAGAACCTTCTGTCACAATTTACTGAAGTTCGGTCAGATATTTTCAGAGTACGTACGCTCTATCTATAAATTCTGTCTCATTCGTTGAACTTTGTATGAATTCAAATCTCAATCTTTATTATGAAAAACCATATTATCTATGCAATTAACTATTTTATATACGAATAAATAGTATACATATTACGAATATTTAAACCTGTATTACACGATTTTTCCCATTCGCAATATTTTCTTAATTAATATTATATTGGAATTGTAGAAAATTTAGTCCAACTTGATCAGCTATTGAATGAAATTTCATGAGAATTTAAAAAATTAGTATCAGTCGTCTGTAGAGTAGTCTGTGCCAATGATTTACAAATCCTATTAATTTCTAATTCGACCCAAAGGTATAAGATAGATGTATAAATGTATGTATGTACCGAGAGCGAAAAATTTGCCAGCGCCTCCTCCACCTCTCGTTCCTCAAATTTCGCCCTCGAGCAACGACTGTCTGCCATAACGAAGCTGTCCCGGAGTAACTTGGCTGAGGGGAGCGAGGCGAAGGTTCGACTCGAGCTCGACACGAAGCACATAATAAAAAAGCGTGGAAAAAGGCAGCTCCCCGAACCAATGCATTAATATCGAGGCTCTTCGTTTCATTTTCTAATTTTTCCAGCGCCTCGGGTTCTTATCAGCCTTTACGAGCCCGCGGCTCCTGAATCGATGCTCGCCCCTCCCTCCCGAATCTTTCCCCCATCACCCGGCCGAATTCGCCGTGAGGGCCAGGCCAAATAATTACCCGGGCGCTTATTCCGGATAACCGCGAGAGTACAGCGTCTTTTCCCCTTGTTTTCTCTCTCTCTCTCTCTCTCTCTCTCTCTCTCTCTCCTGCTCTCTATCGCGGGCGCGCTTGAGCGCACCCCTACCTACAATACTCGACCGCCCGGATAAGTAACGAGCACGTAAAAATACCGCTTATCTACTACTTTCTTTCCAACATAGTTCCGTCTCTCTCTCTCTCTCTCTCTCTCTCTCTCTCTCTCTCTCTCTCTCTCTCTCTCTCTCTCTCTCTCTCTCTCTCTCTCTCTGTCTCTTACTCACTCCCTCTGTTTTTTTAGATATATACGTAAATGCAGAATGAAAGTTTTCTGGATCGGATAATTACTTATTTTGTATTACAATTATGTATCCGAACAAAATCAGTTACTGTTAGACGGAAATTGACAAAATTAATCATATTTTCCGAAATTTTTTATTCAAATAAATTTTATTTCAAATCATACAAAAGAACTGTGAAAAATACATTCTATCATAATTATATATTATTGAACTTTGTATTCTATGTATATTTATATTTACATTTTCTACAATTCATTGACAAAACATTTTCCGATACAAAATTTAATAGCGTATCATTATAATTTATATTCATGAGAATATTAAGTTGTCACTAGCTAAAAAATAATAGTCTACCGAAGCTTTATAATTAATTCTAATATAGAATAAAAAAATATTGTTGATCTAATTTTTTATTAATTTATATATTTATAAATCTAAAACAATAAATTGAATAAAAAAGTAACTTTCCAGGACGCTCCATTTACTCTTTCAAAATCGTTTCGCAATTAATTTAGCCAAGAAGATACATCTCATAGAGCTTCCGGTCTTCCTCGGATTCAAATGATGGGACAAACTTGATTTTGACGATCTCGCAGAAACCTTCAACCTCGGTTGGCGGCGTAAAGTTCTTTCTGTAAGATGTCGGTATAGAGTTCGAAAAATTGATGGATAAATAAATGCAGAAGCGAAGACACAATAAAATCAACATCTTCATAAATCTCATAGCACGTCTCGCCAACTCGAATTTTGTAATACTGACAAAAAACATTACACAGAAATACAACATAAAACATTTTAAACTCATGCTTCCTACATAAACTACTTAAGGCTCAATTTTTCCTCAAAAACAATCACATGCACAAAAACAAAAAAAAAAACAATTTTTCATGCTTATGATAGTTTAAATATATAATAACTTACAAATAGCTGTTGATCACCATATTGCTAATCACTTGATGAGTAGGATCGGTTAATATTCGAAACTAGAAAGATTAATTATGTATAATTCTTATATTATCGTAAAACTATTCTACTAAATGAACACTTTGATTTACCAAATTATTGTGTTTAACATGCTCTTTATCTAACGTCATAACAAAGCAACGAACAGGAATGTTATACTTTTTAGCTATATCGATATATCTCTGTCTCGAAATCAAATCAGGATTGGTATTATCGACTACCACACTTTTTCCTTCAATTAAACCTTCCTCGGCTTTTGCAACACATTTTTGCCAACTGCCTAGTGAATCTCTATTTATATAGTCGTAATTTTTTAAATATGTTTTTGCAAAATGTGATTTTCCAGAACCAGGAGAACCCACCATAATAATCAACTGATTGAAAAAAAAAATTTAATTTTAAGTATTTAGCATTAAAAAGGTGAAAATCACAATTACTGACAATTTACCTCTTGTTTATCGGACTTAAGATTCGATTGTGGTGGTTCGTAAAGAATTTTATTTTTGCTTGCTTCTTTTGGATTAAAAACTGGATGTTTATATGATTCTTTTTTATATCCAAGAAAGTGCTCTTCCGGAGTTTGAAATGTCAAACCAACATTAACAGCTAATAATCGATCAGCTAGGGAATGATCTTTCTTTTTTCTAGTTAAATCAGCTGGTCGTCCTGCTGCATCCCCTACGTAAAATGAATTTTCTTTGTCCACAGGTACTCCATCGTTGTTCTAAAATAAATACATTAAAAGCCATTCTAAATTGATTAAGAATAATTGTTAATTACAAACCTGATTAACTAAGAAATCCCACATTCCTGTACATGGTTTTCTATAAATACTTTGTCCTGCTGCAAGATAAACCTTTAAAGAAAATAATAAAAAAAAGAATAGCACTAAGCAAAATATAAAAATAATTTACAGCTAGTTAGTAAAAATACATACTTGCATAGGAATACCAATTTTTTTTACTAATCTTTCTATTTTTAGTTTGAAATCCTTAACAGATACTTTTCCTGTCGCTAAACCAGCTTGATTGGAAAATATAACAACTTTATAGTTATCTTGATAAAATTTTTTTAATTTTCCTGGTACTTCAGGATATAGTAATTGCCAATCATTACAATCTTTCGGAAATGCCAATCCTGATATAGTTTTTATCAGAGTCATATCCATATCATAAGCTGCTATCTTTTCATAAAAATTAAATTATAAAATAATTATATCATTTTTTATTGTATGTTAACTAGCAAAACTTCATGTATCTTACTTTTGAACGACCCTCGCAACCATTACTTGTATAAACATAAAGCGTTTTATTGCTATAATGCTCCCAAGTACCATTTAGTGCGGTTTTATTTGAATTATCATTTAAACATGAACTAGTATTACTACTGTAACTTGTACTTGGTAAATTTAAAGCCTCATCAATGCTTAATTTTGTTAAGTCTTCATCGATCCTTTGTTTATTTTTGTTTTCACTTACAACTTCTTCCATTTCTTCGTCTTCCAAATCAGAGTCTAATTTTGATTTTTTATTGCTTCGTGAATTATCTTTTTCTTCTTCTTCTTCTTCTGAATCGTCTGAAAGCAACCTTTTTGAGGATGTTGCAGTTTCCACTTTTGCTTTAGGATGTGGATTAAATTCTATTTTATATATATATTTTCCATACAAAATTTCTAAACAATCTCCATGTTGAGCTATAAATTTTTCTCCTCGTTCAGTTTTGAAACCATTTAATCCACAAGGACGAGGTCCAATTTGTTGTACAAAAACTTTTCGATCGCTATAGCTAGCATATAGTCTCACTGATAAGATAACGATAATAATTGTAATATTAAAAGATAATGAAATAAAAAATTAATAGAAGCATTAATATAGGTTATGATTTATTAACATAAAGTGACCTTATAAACTAGAATAAATTATTCTTGCACGTTATAAATATTGCTAACTAATAAATATATAATATAAATAAATAATAAGAAATTCTGTTTAATAACTGTTCAACAGCTATCTATGTAACTTTGATTGAAAATAAACTAACCTTGCTTGCGCGAGCATCGTGTGTCAGTAATTTTTGTATCTACGCTTCTGCCAACAAAAACTTCTTCTTTATCAGGTAAAAATACAGACGGTAGCAACTTATGCTCACTGTAAATATAACAACTTTTTATTTCTGATGCCATATTTTTGTTTAATGTTCATTAACTGTGCACTGTTATTAAACATATACAAACGTTCATCGTATCTACGACACTATAGCACTATGCTAGTGAATTGAACTACTACACTATTATAGATTGCGGCGATGCATACTTACGTTACACGCCATTGTATGTCTACGATTAATGTTTTTTTCTATAGCATATAATTTTCCCAATCCCCATTAAGTCATTATTAGAGGATCCGGGACTTTTAAGCCGACAAACATTTCGATGATCATTATGATTTTTATAAAGATATATTTACTCCAATAGACAAAAGAATACCTATTTCAAACGATCTTCTACATCTCGATAGTTAAATTTTCTGTACATATACCTATATGTTTATAGATAGGTAAATAGTTCATAATGTCAAATCTGATCAAACTAAACCGTTCTTGAAAGAAAAGAAAGTAGCACTTCTTTTACAAAGTCACTTGCTGCGAGGATAAAACAACTTTCATAAATCAAAATCGAGGTCAGGCAAGGATCAGAAATGTTTTTTTATTTCGTTATAAATTATTTAATAATAGAAATATCTTATTTTCGAATTTAAATAGATAACTATTATTGACCAATTAAAATGAACGTTAAGTTAGAAAAACTTTGACTTTTTTATAAAAATAATTTTCTTTAATATCAGTTCAATGTTTACTAAGAAATTTAAAAAAAAATCAAATAAATACATTGTATTGTTATATGTCGTGTAAAATTGTTAAAACTCAATAGGCAGGAAAAATTTTAATTACGGATCACATTATTTTGTCTGAATTTTTGCATTGCTGTTATTCATTATAATAACTATAGGCTTTATTATAGTTTCAGTGAAATTCACTCATTTATGCACGAGCATTAAAAATTAAAAATCCAAATTATCGAAAATTTACTTCTTGATCTCTAACAAGTTTAAAAGTACTTCATTTTACATATTTATAAAAATTTATTACGATATAAGCATTCATAGTTTAAAAGTAAAAACTAATAGTCTTAAAACACAAATATTTTAAATGATAAAAAAGCTTAATTGAAAAAGCATTACGTATAAGAAAAATATGCATGTACGAAACTGATGAATCATGTTTACTTTCTACAATTTTGAAAAATTACATTCTTACCTTTTTTCTTTATTTATATCTTATTTATTTAATCATAAACTCTAATTGACTTTTCGTAATTTCTTACAGACAAAATATTTAAATTAAAATATTGTCAAATAATTGCAAAATATTTTTAGAATTAATGTATACAATTTTACTGATTTTATAAAAATATTAATTTCAGTAGTCTGAAACAGAATGAATTTAACTAAAAATCTTTTGAAATTGTACTGTTGATCGTTTATCTTTCTCAATAGTTAATTTGTAATATAAAATAATGTAAAGAACGCCGAGTAATTAGGTATATATAAGCAGGTGATGAACTTTAATTTAAATTGAATAAAATCTTATTTGTTGAAAGTGAGCCGGCACGCCAGTATCGATATTTAAGTCGCTTGACAATTCGACAAATCTTCGTTGAACATTTGCCAAACTAAACGGAACGGCGGGACTGGGAGATAAAAAATATGGAAAAGTCATAACGCGCGAGGTACGCGGGATGGGGCGGGGCGCGAGAGCAGAGTAAGATAAGAGAGAAAAGAAAAACAAGAGGGAACCGGTGCTCTCAGCGATGGGTGGCGGGGATTCGCGACATTAAAAATGGAGGCTGCGTAGAGAGGCGAGAGATATATACTTTGGATTTTTAAGAGCCTTGACAAGGCTCAAGATGTCCATCTGTCGGGTACTTAGGTCGCGCGCTCATCGCGAATAACAGGGAAAATGGTAATGCTCCCCCGCCCTCCGCCGCCGGCTTCTTTTCCTCGTCCTCCCGGATTCGGTTGGGAAAAGAGCTCTCTTCGAGCGAATGGATGTATTCGCATTATACGGGGTGCTCTTTTAATTTCCTCAAAGAGGCCGCCGTCGCCGCCGTCGCCGCCGCCACCCGCTCCCGGATTAATAAGGCGTTGACGCGGTGTGGCACACGGCGGCCCGGCTTTTTTCTCAAATCGCGCGGACGCCCCCGCCCCCTCCCAAAGGGACGCGGGGCAAAGCGAATGGGAGGACCGACGCCGCGTGTGTATATATATATATATATATATATAACTATATATCTATAGGTGTGACTCCCTAATAAATGTGCGCCCCCTCTTGATTTAGATTTTCCCCCGTCTCGCGCAGCCTCGCTTTTTACAGTCGTCCGACTCGCTTCCGCGCCCGGGCCCGCGCGACTCTGGGGAATGATTCTTAAGTTCGTTTAACGATGGCAGAAGAAGAAAGTTTTTTTCTTTTTTTTTTCTTTTTTTTAAACACTTTAACTCTGTTTGTAGTCCGGAACGGCGCCTCGCGCAGGCCTGAACGTACCGGCGTAGCAATTACTTTTTTCGATGCTCCGGAACAACTGATAAATCTGCTGGACGGAGCAAATTGCGTTTGTCGCGACTTAATCTTACGCGTTACCGTATATAACGTCAAAGGGGGGTTGGCAGTTTACTTGATAAATATAGTAATTATCTATGGAGGTGCATTAGTAATTTATAAGTATATGTATAAATAGAAGTCACGGAAGAGTATAAATAATACGATTGTTTGAAGACTGGCTGTGCGCTCGAGGTGAGACATATTGAAACGACTATTATTAGAAATGCCAAACGAGCACTTTAAGCTCTAGCACTTGTAGCTCTATAAACATTATTAAAGAAAAAAGTAGCCCGCAGGTTGTTGCTGACAACGCGCGCACGACGCGAGATAATAGAAATAAGAAGAGAGCGAAATCGAGAAAGAGGAAGACGCGCAAAAGCTCCACGCCCCCGTGCCCCATCCGCGATCGGCCGAAAACTTTGTTTCGAAACTGGGAACTCGATCGTCGACGAGGAATTCTCGCGAAATTAAATATCCGCAGGTGCGCGCTCGCAGAGGGCTGTGGCGCGAGGCGCGCGGGCTTGGGAGGGAGAGGGGGCGGGTATTCGACGAGACAATAAAAAATCAAAATGATGGGAAAACAAACGAGGCAGCAGGATCGCATTAAAAAGTTTTTTAATCGATAGACCCGATGCACGCGCCCCCGCGACCCGCTGACGAGGGGTGGAAGAACAAAGCCGGGGTGCGCGGTAAAAAGGACGAGGCGACGAGCGCGGGGATGTACGAAGAGCGAGGCGGAAAAGTAAGAGGAATTAAGAGCGCGCTGCGGGAGGGGGGGTGGGGGTGGGGGAAGATTGCCGGAGAAAAAAGGCGAGCGCGGCCGCGCGCGTCTGCTCGCGAATCGAGTTGCGATCGGGCGAAAAATCCTCTCGACGCGTCACGGCTTATCGAGCCGGCTAATAATGAATTTGTAATTCGACTGTATAAGAAGCGCGGCTCCTCGGATTTACTCGGTGGCGCGGCGCCGGCGTTCAAAAATAAAAAGCCCCGAGCCATGCCAATCTCCCGGCCGCCGTTTGTGTTTAAGACCAGATCGCCCTCCGCGGCCCCCGCCCGCCGCGCCAGGCTCGAGCGCGATTGGGCGCTTGGGAAGTATACAGTCATTGGCATGACCTCTGGTGGTACGAAACTGACACGACGCAAAGCGCTGTCGCGAAGGGCACGATAGTTGTATATAAGTATTATTTACTTATTTCTAATTATAAACTAATGGTTATCGACGCTGAAGAGTTGGCAGCTTGTAAGAAAACGTTCTTATGACGACGATCGTACAGTTGGTGGCTCTGAGACATGAACAACGGATAAGAAATCATTTTTTCTATAAGAAGTTTTCATGAATTTTGCCAGGTGTAATGATTCCATTGTATACAAAAAGGCAATTATATGTGGCAACACCGTCCTCGCATCGACAAGTGTTTGAAAAATGAAATAGATCAAGAAAAGAACCGTAATAATGTGCTGACAGTAATTTTTAAAAGATTATCGTTTCATAGATATATTATTAAATATATTTATTATAGTAAGATTATCTTTAATCGATGCTAAACCACGTATATTTTATTATAGGAGCTGCAAAAGCTGGTAAAAAATAGTTAAAAATGAATGCTTTACAATATTGAATTTGTCATTTCAAGTTCAGTTTATCGTATCAATTTCCAATTTATTCATACGAGTGATAATGATTCATTCATATGTTAGGATTTTTAAAAATACTCATCGATAATGGATTAATATTGATATATTATGAATGAGATAATAGGACTGATTTATTTGTACACATTTTTTCAATATTTCTTCTTGCATTATACTTAAATGAAAATGAACGATTCATTCCTAGTCTATCAACCGTTGATAACGGACATTCAGTTTTATTGTTTTTTTTTTTACTTCTTTCTGCTACTTCTTCGAACATGGCGTAAAAAGAAAAATGTTACTACTTATGGAAGACTGTCGATCATGAAGCAGTAGATCCATGGCATTTTGTCCAAATGGATACAAGAGCTCCTCGCTCATAACCTTATATATTTCTGATAGTATAATTGTTATTGGGTTTGCGCAATACAAATCCAGTTTACGCATATTTTTACAATCAGAGAAGGCTCGACTGCGCCTGTGGGTTGCAATACACACAGTACACAATCTAAAAATCTAGGATATAGCGCACAATAACAGAGCTTTGATAATTTTACCAAATCTTTTATCCAAATCTCATACTATTGAATATTCCCATATTAATGCCGTGTAAAATTTGCGTTGCCAGCGTCACGCTTAACTTTAAATTTTAGACGACGTTGCCGATCACTTCCCAATACAGAACGATAACGACTTTTGATTTTCAGAGTCTGCAGCCGACCGATCCGCCCATATTCGACGTCAGCCATTTATTGGTTAACGAGACGGTGACGCAGTTGGTACTCTGGGGTTCCCTAGGCATCGTCGTCGTCGAGCTGCCGAAGCGATGGGGAAAGGACGCCCTCTACCAAGGAGGCAAGGAAGTCATCTCCTGCTTGTAAGTATAGAGCCCGACCATATAAATATATATTTATATAACCATGTTTTCAATAAGCTAAATGCACGTCAGCAGAATATATTTTATTCAGATTTGAAGTTCTCAATAACAAAACTCGTGCATTTGTCCTTTTCATTGAAATTTACTCCTGTTGAGTTTTATGTTGTTTCGATACTATATATCCGACAGGCTGCGTAATCTTCGGCATTCCAAATCATAAAAATAGACGATTTTGGTACTTTGTGCATAGTAGGGAGACTTTTCATCCGGCTGTCGTACAAGCGATATCACATTTTAATTTTCAGCCAATTTGAAGAATAGCCTAGATGGACAATACCTCGTGCACTGAGCTTTTTTGCCTTCCGTAGGTGGATTGGACAGATTTTTCATCTTTTCTCTCTCCCTCGGTCTTTCTTCGCTTAAATATTGTCCGGTAGACGATTAGCCCTTCGCATCCCGTCCCACAACAGAGCGCGAACGTTGCCAGAGCCTCGATCTCGCCATCTCGCGACCCCGCCCCCCTCCCATCGGATTCCGATGGTCGCGCGAGCTCTTCTTTCTGTCCAAAGCCAGCTGAGCGCGTTGCCGACGAGCTCGGCCGAGCCGACTGCTAATATCCGGCAATTAAGCGCGACGAGGCCGCGCCACCGCCGGAGTTTAGGGGGAGGCTTTGGCGGCCCGTTAGCTTTGAAAAGTTGGCGCGCCGAGACGGGCTGAATACTAACCGCCTCATCAACAACACATGCCAGGCTACAGTCTCGTCTCGCCGACCGCGTGCGCCTTCGACCATCCCCAAATTTCTAATCTTATTTCGAATAATTTTGCAAGTTCCCCGCGAGGGAGGGCGGCGCTGTTCTTAGCCTTATCAACGCACGTGATCGAGGCGGGGGGGAGGGGGCGACTCGTACGTTCCGCGCGCCGACAGACCGCGCAGACGTGCGCTCGCTAATCACCGGACTCTTTTCCAATTAATTAACTATTAGCGCGCGCATAACGCCTCCCCCCCCCAGTCCCCACTGCTTCCGCTGCTCGATTTCGCATTTAGGCCACGTACGGGCTTTCTATGATTCTCTCTCTATATATATGTAGTATGATATGCGGGCCGTATAATACTGTAATACCGCATAAGACTTAATGTCCCGCAGATTTATGCGAGCCTATGGACGCCCTGGACCGGTGCGTCGATGCAAGCACACCGATGCTTGCTTGATCCGAATGAATTGCGGCCGTCACGCTCGACGAAAGAAGGCGCTCGGTGCGAGCAGCCTGTCGACGGCGAGGGAGGGCGGGAGAGCAAAGCACGTAACACGCGGACAACGGAGTTAAATCTTCCGAAGTTACGGCTAAGTATTTCGCATTTAAGGAAACCCTTTTCCGGCGCGCACCAGCGAGAGGGGGGGGGCGGGCAGAACAGTTCTAATAAGAGAAATTTACATCGCACGAGGGCCGCGCGCGCGCGCGCTCTCGCGATTAATAAACATATTTCGTCCGCGCGAAAAGTGGCAAAGTTTTCGGGTGGGGCCGGGAGATTATTTAGAAGCGCGACTTTTTACTCGGGCTAGAGCTGCTCGTGCTAAGAGTGTATGCGCTCGGTGTTGCCGGGGTCGGGGTAGGGGAACGAGAGAGGAGGGAACACGCGAAGCCCCGACGGCGGGAGAAGCGCGGCGCGAATTTATACGATCGCGCGCGCGCGCGCGCGTATACGAAGTATATACGTACGTACGTACATAGCTGGGCGGGCCGAGTAGAAACGCGGAACTGTTTGTAAGCAAGTTGCGACCATTAGAACGAATCTCGGGGATTTAGGATGCTGCCGCCGGGGGCCCCCGCGCCGCCTACCGACCTGTACGTACATCCCGAGCGGGTGGCTACACTCCTCGGCAGCGAGCTGTGCCTCGTGATTATATCTTTCCTTTTGTTTGCCTCGCGCCCTAGCCCGCCTCCCTCCCGGCCTCCTTCCCCCGTCCCATCCAATCCGTTACACCGCGAACACCCCGTTACTTTGCAAATTCAGTCATTATTATATCCGCGAGCAGCTTTCGCGAATCGCTTTCCGCGCGTTTTTTCGTGGCTCTCTCCCCTTCGATGCAAACGATCATTTTACAGCTTAAGCGACAATCTAAATACCCTCTGAAATTGATAACTCGAGTCCGTGACAATCATCGACAAGCAAATAGACGCTTGACGCTTATAAACCTTTATCGCGTTAATTAAATCTCGTTAGTTTTGCTTTTCTTAAACTTTCTTCTGTTTTGCAAATTTTCCAACTTAGCTTTGCGCTATAAACATTTGTTTGATTATTTTTCTTACAACTCTGCCAAAGTTAAAAAAAACTCAATATAAAAAATCTTTAATCATCTCGTTTTCTTTATATAAAACAGAAGTACTGAATCTTTAATGAATAAGGAAACGTAATAAAAAGTAATAGAAATTTAAGTTGCTAAAGCTCGAACAGTTTACGAATTCGTTTAATTTTTAGCTTAAGCGATTAGAAAAGCAAAAAGGCCATCGGATGCAAAGTCATCGAGCATAGCCGGGGGACGCGGGTAAAGGGGTCGACTCGGGGAGGAAGAGCAGAGCGGCGATGGCGAAATAGGCGCGGATTAAGCAAATGGCTGCAATAATAGCGATTATTCGGATTATGATATCAGGGCGCGAAGTGCGCGCGGTCTCGCCCTCGCCCGCACCTCCGAGCCACTAACTGCCGCGTCGCCAAATCCAGACTTCAAGACACCGGATTAAAACTATTACCGCCGGGCCCCGTTCGTTCCATCGTTCCGCGCTACTCGCCGAGATCTCGAGCGTCTTCGTTTGTTTTTTTCTCGACCGCCTCTTTTTATACCTCGCGCTTCGAAAGACACGTAAGAGGTCCTCTTTCTTACAAATACGATCACTGCTATCCGTTTATACGGGACTCCGAACCTTCTTATTGCAGCTCCTCCCCGCCCCCCCCCCGCGTCGTTGGTGAATATTTAGCAAAGGGAAGAAACTTTACTATCTATATGTATAAAGGGCTTTGAATATGCCGATTATTTCGTTTTAATTATAATATGCAATGAATTGCGGGGAGCGGAGAAATGGGAAAGGGGTTGGGGGCCGTGCGCGCTAATTATTGTTTTAGGGATTACCGTTATGTGTTTATTATGCGAGGATTTCTCTCGGTAATGTTTGGCAGAATTTTGCCGTCTAAAGCTACTCGAAAAGCATACCTATACACTGTATACCACCTACAGCCGCGGCCTACCCGCGTTTATGAATAATTCTCGCTTCTTTCGCCGTTCGTTGCTGAGCTTTCTTTTTATCAACCCTCCCCCTTCCCTCGCCACGTATACTTTTCGAGCAATAATATTTTTACGGCGCGTTTTTAGGAATACCTTAAAGCTGATTGAATTTTTAAGATATTTTTTCCAACCCTATTTTGCTCTAACCTCCTTTCGCTTTTTCAACCAATTCATTTGTAATTTTAAGATAAACTATTCTGAAAATATTTTTATGTTACTAATAGAATTTTTTAAATTCTACAACATAAGTAATTTTGAAAAGATGAGAAAGTTAAAACTAGAAGATATTCCAACTTAACGCCCAAATACATTACGTCTAAACTATCCAGTCATCGTTGTCGGGTCCGTGATAAAAACTCAGAAAGCTTGTTTACGGAAAAGGATGGAACATATTCGGAAAAATGTTACATATTCGGACAAAATATCTCTGTCATAAACCACAAATGATTCTCGCTGATTATGTATTCCACCTTTCCGTACCAATGTCTCAAATTCCTTATTTCTCTTTATTCCTTACTTCATCATTACTTGTCACTAAATTATCTCCTGCGCAACAACTTTCTACAACTTACATTTATTTATGTTGGAACCTCAAGTAAATGACAGCGTAAATCGTGTGTATGAAATTAGAATATATTTATTAAGAACCATACAGACATATGTATATATATATATATATATATATATATATATATATATATATATATATATATATATAGAAAAAGGGTAGAAAAAATCTTAATACTACACAAACTATTAGAAACTACCGACCTTGCTCGTTTGCTGTCCTTTCTAAACTGAAACTAAAACTACCGACATATTCTACGATTCAGGTAATAACACAAACTTCTGTTCATCCCTACGCCCACTTTCTATCTTTTACAACATTATTTCTTTCTACTATTTTCCGCACCTTCTACTTTTCATACCTGTTTTTCATACCTACATATGCTTTCGGTCATTCACGATCCCTCTGTGTATCTCCCTCATTCTCATTCTCTCTCTCTCTCTCTCTCTCTCTCTCTCTCTCTCTCTCTCTCTCTCACTGCATGCATACATATATCGGTACACCCCAACAATTTATGATCAACATTATTGCAATTACTTATTGAATGAGAACAAACAGATTTTACGTATAAAGGAACTAAACCTAGGACTTGACTAAAATTTAACAATTAATGTTTAACCAACATATAATTAATAATACCTGATATTCTGTTTTCATCAGTAATTCCGTTCAACACGTACATCATTTATTTCCACTATATGAAATTTATATTTACTATGTATATTAAATATTGTTCAATACCTCCGTATTGTATAGTTCTACATTAATCTTTTGCTTATCAAAGAAGCTGCCTGTCATTAACTGCTTGCCCGAAACTTGCTCTAACCTATTACAGAGAGGTTGACAATGTGTGAATCCTTTTAGAGTCGTCATTACAAGATTATTACAGACTATTAGAAGTAAGATCTCCGATCAACAATGTATTCAATTTTTTTAACAATACGAATGAAGCATTAATTCAATCCGACACATTCCGAACAATTCAACCTTTTGATTTATTCAGCTGCTGCAATTTAAATTCCCTCGATTTTTCAATTCATCGGACTGTTCGAAGAAAGAAGGACAGCGCGTTACATTTTCAACGATAAAGAATGCTGAAAAACAGCAATTATTCATAGGCGCACGCAGTATGTATAGTGCTTGAAAAACGACGCCCATAAAGTGGAAAAAAAATGCGCGCTGCGCCCGAGCGCGCCCACCCACGCTAGCCTCTGCTGAGTTGAAGCAAAAAAAAAAAAAAAAAATCTATAATTAACGCGAGCGAACGAGGCGATTAATCGTGAGACGACGGGCGCGTCGCTGGCCCGCGCGCTCTTCCAGGTATTCGTGCCCTCGAATATTTTTCGGCTATCGGCGAGGGCGGCGCACGCGTCCGCGGCCAGCCACATAACTCCGCTACCTTCGAGCGGACGCGCGCGCCGCCCTCGCCCGCGTTTATTTTAAAAAATGATTTAGCCTAATGGTTTTACATATGTAATCCCGATAAAAAGCCGAGCTAATCTCGGAGGAGCACGCGCGGTTGACTCCTACATCCGACCGTCGGGAGGAGAGGTGGAAGGGGTTAATCCATGACCCCCCCCCCACTCCGAGCCACTCGCCCAGTCGCCAACCCTCAACACCCCACTTTGCGCAGCCGATGCAGTCCATTCTCGTGGTCCCTCTTCTTTTTTTTTTTTTTTTTTTTGTTCAATGGACAAGGGAGAGAATCGACTCTCTCTCAGCCGCTCGTTTGTTTGCGGAAGCGCGAAAATTACGCGCGCGGGGGGAGGTCGAGCAGAGGGACGATGGCCAATATCGCGATGGAAATTCAATTAAAAATTAGAGAAGATTTTTGATTTTTTCTTTCTTTTCAAGCAGAGGTTAGAAATCGAATTTTCTGAATCAAGTCGATGCACTGAGTAAAAAAACCGATTTCAAGATTTCTCTAATTGCATCGGATTTTTTAATCCTTATACAAACCCCCTGGAGAAATCTGCGCAGCCTCGTCGCTTTAAAATCGGTCCGGGATATAAGAACACGTTTATCCTGGCATACGAGCTAATTAATTTATCCATACCCAGTTGAAATAAAAAATTTGATCGGCCTGAGAATCTATGGACATTTCCTACCTAATACTTGGCACTCGAAAAGTGGATGTTTTGAATTTGTCTCCTAAGATGCTGAAAGCGAATTCATGTGCTTTTATATTTTTACCCATAATTTCGAGCTTCTTAAAATTAAGGATTTGATTTTAGTCTTTTTAAAGATTATGTCTACGTAAAAATGACTAAATATTCATTTCTAAATTCACCTCAACGTACTTTTAGGAAATTGGAAACGTTGTTATAAACCTCAAACAACATTATTATAATGAACTTATCTGAACTGGTATCAAATTAGCTCAGATTGTTTCTTTCAAATTTCTGTTTAAATAAAAATACGAAATTAGAAAAAATATTATAGTTGTTATTTGTAATCGCTTGCATGGAAATTAAGCGTTAAGTAATTTATACTTTTGTGTAAGGCTTCCCAGTACAAAATAATCAACAGCATCGAGAAAAAGTGTTCGGTCCAAATGAAAAAAGTAATGAATTTAGAAGTGACGAGTAAAATGAAGTTACGGTCTTCATTCGACGATTTATTAAGAGAAGACGAGAAACTTCGTAGCTTAAATTAGAAGATTGTTGTAAGAATAGTCAAAGGTGGCCGATTGACTCATATTTTCTTATAAATGTCCATTCGTACACTTAATAGAACAGAAGTAGCTCTTTGTTTGACCACGGTCTGCGATATTACATTTTTTCCTCTTTCTGATTTCTATAGAAATTCAATAATGTAAGGATTTGTAAAAGCTGATGATTAATTTTTTTCTAAAAAATATCGCCATTAATAATTAAAAACTAATTATATTTCATTGTTTAAAAAAAATGTAAATTTCGAAACTAACAAGACGGCACCACGTACGTTAATTTATCGGGACATATAAATTTTCGCCTATCTCCTCATTATGAAGATACGAGCGATATACCCGAACGAAAAATGTCTCATCGTCGCTGGTAGCGTTTTGAAATTTAACACAGGTCACACGACGTGTTATAATATTACAAAAGAAATTTCTTGAATAAGTTGAGATAATGCATGCGAAATCTCGGAGCACGACTAAAGTAAACGGAGTAGTGCGATAAAAAGGGGGCAGGCAGCAGTGATCGATCGAGCTGTCCGATGTCCCAGTCGGAAAAAATGGAGAATGAAAAACAAAATTGAGGGTAAAGAGAGCTTGGTCGTCTCTTCTCCTCTATCGTTCTCTTCTCCCCTCTCTCTCTATCTTTCTTCCTTCCTCCCCCCTACGCCTCGCAATTTCGCTTCGCCCCCGGCCTGACGTAAACTTGCGGGGTTACTTCTCCCACCGGTTGGCTCGTAAAGCTCCGATTGCCGACCACGCGGGAATAGGCGAGAAAGAAAATTTGCCTTCCCGCAGCGATAGAGAGACGGAAGGCGAGCGTATAAACGCGAAAAGCGGACAGCTGAAACTCGCTCAGGATGGAGACCCGAATAACCCGCTTCCATCTATTCGCTCGACTCGATCTACCGTTTTATCCCAAAATAACAATTTTTCACCTCACTTCTCGAAACGCGGAAACAATATTTCATCTTTAACGATTTTTATGGGTTCGAACATTTATGTATATATATATTAGTGTGTGTGCGCGCGCGTGCGCGTGTGTGTGTGTACACACATAAGATTCGCCTCTTTTTCCACTCTCGAACCTCTGAGCATTTTATCAGGACGCATAAAGAATTCATCGAGAATCTGAAGCGCGGAAGAAACAGCCAAGGTGAAAACTAAAATTTAGCTCGGAAAAGGAGAGTCCGTCGCAAAGCTTCATTATGTGAAACTCCGGGATTCTTTTTTCTTCGGGCAGTACAGCGCGCCACGAGGAGCGCGAAAGTGGAAAGGAAAGAGAGGATAAGGCTCCGCCACCACGCCCCCCCTCCTCCGCGGACCATATGCGCGCGCGCGCGCGCGTTTTCACGAATTTACCGCTGCAAATAAATATTCGTGACAAAAGTGCCCGGCGGGGAGCCGCGGCGCGCGAGCCCGTGGCGGTCTCCTTGCGCGCCGGAGGCTTCTAATCAAAGAATCGCCACGGCGGCAGCCAGCCGCTCGTCCGAGCGCGCGCATTTAACTCCGATTTAACTACGCAGCCCGCGTCCGTCTCCCGTAACGAAATAAAAAGCCGAGGACGCGGCGAAAGAGAGGCGAGACATCTGTCGGTTCTTTTAATTATACCGCGGCTGCGTGTACGTGCGCGTAATGCGCGGCCTCCTCTGTGCGCCACTTTTCCGACTCCCCGTCCCCGGGCTTTGGTCACGTTCGCCGGCCCCGATCCCTCGCGGGATTCTCCGCGGCTTTGACGGAACCCGCGCGGAAATCTCGTGCCGCCACCCGTGCCCTCGAGCGTCCTTACGCCGGTCGGGGCATTTTCCCCCCGCGGGGGTCGGACGTCCGACGTCGAGCCGGCGCCGAGGCCGATAAATCCCCGGGACGCTTCCCCGGCGACGCGCGCCGATAAATTTATATCAGAGGGGGAGGGGGAGGGCGCGAGCCAGGACGACGCTCGGCCCGAGAAAATCGCGGGAGGTCGTCCGCCGCCTCGCGAGGGGCAAGAATTAACGGGTTTAGTTGCCGGTGCGCGGGAGCCCGGGCGCCAGGTGCGCCGCGAGGGCTCGAGGAGTCGACGACGGCTCGCGCGGCCCGCGTGACTTACGGCGGGCCGCCGAGGAGCGTCAGCCAGCGCGCTCGTGCGCTCGTTATATTTCGGGGCGACATCCCGATTTTATGGGGCGGCCGCGATCCTCCCCCTTCCCGTGCGCCTAACGCGCGTAATAGGGAGAGAAGCCGTATAGCCGCGCGTGGAGCAGAGAAGTCTGACGCGCTTTGACCGACCCGGCGGCGATTTCTCGTCTCCCTAGTGCTAAGCGGGTATTGCTGAAATTAATTGCTTCGACGTTGATTAAGAGCTGACGCAGTTTACCCAAAACTGCCGAATTTATGAAATGGTTTAACAGTTCTGATAATTTTAAAATAATCGAACAAACGAACTATCAATTTATAATATAATAGTTGAACGCAATGGCAACCTAATATATATAATCTTGATAAGTAAGCACAATAAATAAATGTAAGTGATAACAATTATATAGAAGCAGAGGCAAGATTCTTAAAATCTCATGAGCATACAACAGCAATCTTATCCTTTAGATTCTTGAAAAATTTTTTTTGACTAATTAAGACGTATTTGGTAAAATTAAGAAGATTAAAAAAAATATTTTATATATATATATATCAATTTAAACGTTTCACCAGATTTCTGACTAGATAATATTAATCAAATTAGAATAGAATGGCAAAGCTTTCTACTATTAACAAAATAGAGCATTTGGAAAGCTTGTCAGTGTGAAGACAAATTAATGATCTTCATTGTGATTTTTCTTCAAATCATAAGATAAAATAAAAATAGCATATATATTGTTACCTACTGATATTTCTAATATCGTATAAGTGCATTTACCTGGCACTCTTTATATTTTCGCCATCTTATTCTTCTAATTTCATACATCTTCAAAAAAATTTACGTCTGTTTAATATGTCTGTTATTAGTTTCATAAGTATCTGTATTTTCGCTTCCCTTAAAATGGATCTTATCACTTTTTGGTTCAGACTTCTTCGGTATAATGTTCGTCTTTGAAGGTATAATAATGGCCGAAGAACGTTAAAAAAATTTGCATATTGTTCAAGACACTTTTATCGCACAGCATTTACTGAATATTGTATTTTTTGGCCCGGGGCAAACTACAGGTTCTTTGATAAGCCATTATTAATTCGGTCGAAATGCCAATATGGAACTCGCTGCAACGCATCACCAGCAGGTGTCCTAACGAATTATGCCTAATCTATGCGTCTAATTATCATAATGTCCTCCTCCTCGTTATATCGCGCCTCGAAAGCCATCTTCGACGACAGCTTTCTAAAATCGTTCTACCGATATATATATATATATATATATATATATATATATATATATATATATATATAACTTCTTTGGAATCTTGTACGCTACGTACACACTCCGTTAAATTTAGATTAGAGTTTATCGGAACAAAAATGCTATGTAATTGCAAATCTCTTATTTTAATCGCACATATACAAAGATTCGTTGGCATAAATTAGATTTTCCATTCGAATTCGAAATTCAAAAGTAAAAAATAGTCATTGATCCACAATTTCAAGTTTCTGCTAAGGAACGATCGAAAGGATAGATATCTCTGCAAAGCACAGAAATGAAATTTCGAAAAAAAGCCGTCTGCTAACTATTCGTAAGAAAACTTCATAGGATGCTCTTGTGTTAATATACAAAACCAGCGAAAATTTGCCTATAGCAGTACATAAGGAAAGCAGAGAAATAAAAGAGCTAAGAAAGAAGAATATTATCCTAGACATTGCAGCTCATTTAGCTCTGGTAAGCCATATTTCTAATTGCTTTTTCGACTTCTCTCTCCCTCTCTCTCTCTCTCTCTCTCTCTCTCTCTCTCTCTCTCTCTCTCTCTCTCTCTCTCTCTCTCTCTCTCTCTCTACCTACCTACCTAATTCTCTCTCTGTATCTCTGTCACTCTCTTTCTCTCCGTCTCTCTTTTAAGTAAGTTTTTTTCACGAAACCAGTCGTCGAGCTTCGTCACACGAACATTCTTTTCGGACAGCCATTGCCACCCGCGAAAGAGCACGAAGAGTAAAGGAGGACATGGTTTATCTATCTAGTTGCACCGGAACAGCAGTAGAGGGACTGACTCGTGCAACTGACGCAAAGAGTGTAAATACTCCAACGCGCAAAAGACGACCGCGCGCGCGCGCTCTTGGAACAGGGAAAAGCTCGGCCCCAAGGTAGGGATTTTTTCGCGACGGAAGAAGCGAAAAGGAAAGGAAAGCCCGATGCGAACTTTCTAAGGGGAAATGAAGCGAAAGTTATTGCGCGCATCGGCGGGATTATCGTGCGGGAATTAAAGAAAACGAAAAATTTGCAAAGTTACGCATATATATATATATATATATATATATATTCGAGCCGGAAAGTAAAGCGGCGCGAGAGAATCCAAAGCGAGCGCCTCCTGCCGGGCCGCCATACGGGGTCAAGCCTCGTAATTTAACTTTATCGAATCACTGTCCTACCATCGCCGACTCTCGTTACTCAGACTTATTTATGTCGCTCCGCTGGAAAAATTATACGGAACTTTTTTTCTTTTCTTGTTTTCTCGCTTCGCGTCGCGCTTCTCGTATATAATTTTTATTAAAAAAAAAAAATTCTCTTCTGAAAAATCCCCTTTGCCGAAACAGAAGAAGCTCGCGCGGATTTTTCGATGTTTGTTTTCTTTTCGTTAGTACGAGAGATAAGCCGAAGCTATACCGAGAGTCAAAAGGGCTCGGCGAAGCCGTAAAATATACCAGTAGCGCCGAGTAATTAAATCAAATTTCAGTCAGATAGTCTTCTGAAGCAAAAGGGAATAAAGAGCTGAAATGATTTACTTTGACCGCGGGATTTATCTAACTATACGAAAAAGAGAAAGGAGCACGGTCGAAGAGAAAAAGGAAGAAAGCTTAAGAGATGAAAGTAAAAAAGTGAAGGGGGTAGGAGAGAGAACCAGGGAAGGAAAAGAAGATATAGGAGGTGAAATGAGATAGAGCCGGAAAATCGGTCGTTAATCTCCTAGTAGTATTGGACCGTACCCGAGAAATCGAGCCACATATACCCATGTTCTCTTTGTCGCTAATCCCTTTTTAATTTCCAATCTTCCATTTTTTACACTTTTGCCTTACCCTTCCCAAATCAGGCGGTTTTTTTTATTTATATATATATATATATATATATATATATATATATATATATATATATATATATATATAATTAGAGCTAGAATTCTTTTTCGAACATGTTTGATGCTCAGCAACAGCCCCAATTAATCGAACTTCATCAAACAGATCGAAGTCGTTCAAAGTTATCGAAATATTAGAGCTCATCGATCATGAATATTGTTCTAGCCGCTCTTGTTGTCCGAACGTCATAAATTAAACACTATAATTGTTCAACATATATATATATATATATATATATATATATATACTGTTTTATATATACTGTTCAAATGGCCAGAATAGCTCAGAGAAAAAAGTTCCCAATCTAGTAGAAAATAATTTTCGCCTCTCCCTTAATAAATTAAAGTGACATTTCACTTTAGTTCGGTAGTCGGGCGTAGCTAAAAAGATTCAGCGCCCGGCCAGTGCACTCGCCCGGTGGCGAGCGGCATCCTCTGCGAAGGAACGCTAAGCTAGTTCGCGCCCCATCCCTCGGACTATTCTGCCCCGACGTTTCGGAGTCGGGCGCGGCGCGCCCGAATTCCGAGGTGGCGCGTGGCGCATTCTGAAATTAGAAAAAAAAATTTCAGACCCCCGCGCCGAGCAGTCGTTCCGTCGGGAAGACGAGGAAGAGCGGAGTCCCGCGGCCGGGGGGAGGGGGGACTCGGCCTCTCGCGCGGCCCTCCGCGTCGTCCACGCGCGCGCGCGCGCGTCCGAGAAAGACAAAAGGCGCGCGAGCCGCTGCACTCGCCCCCCTCCGCGCCGTGGGCCGGGCCGGCGGGCTCGCCTTCGGCCACCGCCTCGACGAGCCTCTTCGCCGCCGCGCGGGTTAATATATTTGCGCTGGAAAATTATTTTTAATTTCCAGCCGCGAAAGGACGCGGCGCCCGGAAAAAAGGGGGTAAAGCAATTGGCCGGCCCGGCTCGGCCGTTCTACTGCCCTGGCACCCCCCGCCCACCCTCCTGCCCCGACCACTCGACGACGCTCGAGCGCACGACACGCTCGCGTATAAGAATTTCTTAATTAGATCGGAGCGGGGCGCGCGGTAGTCGGCAGGTGGGCTTCTTTTGTTTAAGCGCCCCGGCTGAATTTTCTGCGAGGCGCGGACGGTTCCTGAACCTCCTGCTCGACCGGAGATGGGCCCTTTGACGCCGGGAGCGCGCGAGCGGGCGGGGGAATTCAGAAAGGACGATAGTTGAAGGAAAAAAGGATCGCGCCCTCCCTTACGTGGGCGCGAGAACGGAAGTCGCACTCTTGCTTCCAGACGCCACCTACCGTGCGAGCGCGTAGAGCTTTGACGGGCGTCGCGGCGCCCCCTTCCTCCTCGCCCCGACCCTCTCGACGTATTAAATAATTCCGGGCGGACGGCCTCCGTTCTTTTTCAGCCGGCACCGCGTGTATGCCCTCTGATGAGAGGCCAACGTAGGATGCACACACACACATATATATATATATATATATATATATATGTGTGTGTGTGTGTGTGTGTGTGTATGTGAATGTAAGTGTAGGGGCGGCGCGGTCGGACCCTGCCTTCCCTTTGTACAATTTATTATTCTCTAGGAAATTATGTCTCGCGGCTCGCGCGCGGAGCGGAGCGGGGGCGGGCGCTGGAGATAGCAAATTTTATTGTCCCACCGGTCCTGCATCTGTGCACGGCGGCAACGGCAGCGGCAGCTCGGCGGTCCCAGGCCGTATCCCAAGCGCGCCTCGAATTATCAGCCTGGCGAAGTTACGCGACCTTATGTAGCGCCAGTCGAGCTCTTTAAACTGAATATTAAAACGGAAGAGGGAGAAGAATCTAATGGAGCGGTGTATTATAGCTCTCTGGCAGCTCCAAGAGGTCGCGTCCAAATAAGTCGTTCAATGTCGATGTTTCTCCTGGAAGTAAGGACTGGCTCCCTCGTTGTCCAATATTTCCGATGCGAGTGTATTTTTATTCAAATTTCTAACCGAATCACATCGAAACTATGGGTTTATTTAACGTATTTATATTATGAGAAATCTCAAATAATTCACCTATTTCTGATTATCAAAATTGCAATATTAATTTTGATCTTGCACTGGTGGCATTTTCCTACTTGTACAACGTGTAAAAAGTACCGTACTTCTTAAAATGTAAATTTAATTTTCTCCTAAATTAGTCTGATGAATGTTTTTTTATTCGAATCTATAGTCGTTAAACTATAATTCTCTGGTATTTCTTAACGATCCCATGGATGGATAGTGCAGAGAGCAATTAAACATATTATTTAGAAAAGGTGCTACAAGGTCATGTATAAAAAACATAAAAATTCGCGTTTATCCAATACTATTTTCTGTTTTATTTTTAATGAAATCTTTCTAATAAAAATTTGTAATAATCTAAAAAATATAATAATCTCAGAATTTCGTTTATATCCTTACGTGTATGAAATCTATTGAATTTCATCTCATAGCAAAGAATCAACTTAAAGCGATTGGACTCTTTGATTCCGCCCTGTTAATTAAACATCAAACGATTCGTCGCCCTCGTGTTTTGCATAGCTGTCCGACATACATGCTGTTCTTATACATTATTCGACCAATTAGATCAACTGGAGAAGCTCGAATAACTTGAACAAGTATTGAAGTTATTCGAACATCAAAATGTTTCCAACTCTCGTATTTATCATCTATAAAAACGTTATACTTCTCCTGAGTATGTTAACATAATTGCAAGTAGAGTAGAATACTTTTTTTTTCACCGTCCTTTGATAGAGTAAAAATGAAAATATAATCCAGTATTTCTATATTTACGCCGCAAAAAGAGTAAATTACATCTCCCCGTTATTAATGTAACCATTAGGAAAATTGACGTTTCAGTGGAATAAGCCCATATGACACGCGGCGGGGCCACAGAAACGCAGCCGAACTCGCCGGCCGAATCGACGCGACACTGGACAAGGAAAGGTACAAAGTGCAGCAGTCGCACGACCAGCGGGAGATATAAATTTTGATAATTCGGAAACCGTGATGGAAGGAAGAAAAATTCGCGACAGAGGGTGGCTCGCGCGCGGGCGGCCGCGGACGGTGACGACAGCGGCAGCGGCAGCGGAACAGGAGACCGCCCGCCGCCCAAAAGTGCAGGAATAAATCGCGGTGCCTTTGTCACCGCGACTCGCGTGCATACATTTTTATCAATTATTAAGAACTGGCCGGTCGCACACGCGCGCCTCGCTCCCTTCTTTTTTTCTCGCACGGACTTTTCTCTCTTGCTCTCTTTTTCTCTCTCTTTCTCTTCCCGCCCCACCCCCCCCTCTCTCTCTCTCTCTCTCTCTCCTTTTCTTTCGGTCCGTTTCATTTTACGTTCGGTGGTCCATCTCCCTCCCTCCTGCCCTGCGCTCTTTCGGATTCCGAGCCGCGCGCGACGCGCGCCGGGAACATTAATAACGGGCGACCTCTCGCGCCCCTGTATGCTCCTCCCTCGCTCCTCGCTATACATATATACACATACACGTATGCGAACTCACGAAAGTACGAGTAATAATAAAATATACGAAACGCCAGGGCCGGCGCGCGAAAGGGGGAAGGGGGAGGGGAAGGAGTGGCGCGCGACGACACACACGCCACGCCGCATCTAACTCAGCGCCCTTCCTACCCCCCTCCCCACCCCGCGCGACGCACATCGCGGCCGTCAGAGGCCCGAGGGCGACCGCGACGCACTTCGCCCTTTGTCCCTTCTCCGCAAACGGATAATACGCGGATACCGCGATAAGATGGATGACTCGGATTTTTTAAAATAACGCTTTTACGGCTCATTCGCTGCCCGCCCCCGCGAGCACTGTCATCTACCAAGCACCCCCACCCCCACCTCCTCCTCCTTCCTACCGTTCCTTCTCTTCCTCTGTCGATTTTATGTAGATAAAAGCCTGAAGGAGTTCTTCGACAAAGCTGATAAAACCAAGAATAAAACTTTGTCCGCGAGTACGACAACTGGATATCTGTTGCACTTAAAAATATACGTCCATAAATGTGTATACGAGGTGGTTCGTAACAATGATTAAAACCGGATGCGAGAAATAAAATCTTGGATAAATTGGCGAATTCAAAATAAATTAAGTCTATATTATATTGGCTCAAGTGCATTTTATAAATTTAAATGTTAATTTATACGTAATCATACTTTTAATAATGTGATAATTCTTATTAATTAATAATTAAATGAAAAAATTTACTTGACGTTGTCTTGATCGTGTGTCATGTACATTACGCACATGATATTGAAAATAAATTGAAACGAAAAAGGCTCTAATTAAAATATTTATAGCATTCACATATTTAGTAAATAAGGATTTTGCTGAATTTTTTTAATTTTTAGGATAGTTTTATAAGTTGTCTTTTATTTTTCAATTTTTATTCTTATATTCCCAAGCATCACGACTTGTGCTTCTTGTTCTTATTTGCTGAATTATGTATATTATATGCATGTAATTGTATTGGAATTAAATAAATAAATAAATAAATAAATAAATATAATTTTTACCTCGAGTAACGATTAAATTGTTGTTGCCTCCCTGAAAACTATATACTTCAGTCGTAATTTAATTAGATTAATTTGAAGAGTCTAGGCGTATCTGTAGAACTTGGTTACCCGGAACGCCTAAAGGTAGAAGCTGAATACAGAAGGACAGACCCAGAGAGAAATAGATTATAATTACCAGTGTTTTATTTAAAATTCCATGTGGACCGCGATTATCTCGCGGTCAGCCACCGTACGTGGAATTTAAATCGTTCTCTCGCAGGATTATATATATATATATATATATATATATATATATATATATATATATATATATATGTACGTATGTATGTATGTATAAGGGAGGGCGCGACCGAGAAAAATGCGAGTCGCTAGATGTAAGAGCCACGCTGCTTCTGCATCTGCCTAACTCCTTCGTTCTCTTTCAAAGCAAAAGCTTTAACGATGTGGGAATAATACTTGCGAAACACGCTTCCTCGCATATGTCATTTTTGTACACGAGATAAATTTTAAAATTTTCACTACCTCCTTTTCATTGTAACGAGCAAGAATACAACAATATTCCCGAATATTTCGAAAGTTTTGTACTTTGTATAATGTTTTACAAATATATATTTTATTTTCGAAGAAAAATATGAATGTTAAAAGTTTATAGATTTATTCTTTTGTTGTTTTTACAGAATTCACAGAGTATTGTTTTATTTTAAAACTAGATAAATTCATATTAATATGTTAAATATCTTTAATTCTATCAAGTAAAAAAATCCTCACCTTGCGCCAATTAACATTATTGTACAATGTTTATTAAATCTTCTTTCTTACTGCAATAATTTATTATATTTTTTTAATGCAATGAATATAAAAGCAACAAAGGGGAAAAGCATTGAAAAATAATTGAAAAATAATTGAAAAAATTGTTTTTCATACATGAATCAAGTATGAAACACTTTTTTTAACTTGTTTTCATCCATCCATACCACATCCATCGAACAATATTCATCGATTCGAATTTCGAAATAGTATAGCCTAGAGTATAGTCTAAATAAATATTATAATTGTTTTAACAAATATCATCTAGTTATTAACTTAATTATGATTATTACGATTATTATTGTTACATATTTACTACAAAAGACTTGCAAAATTATGGATTTGAACTTATTCCAAACCTGCTTTACATTTATCTAGAAGTCACAATTTGGACGGATGTTGCTCTCAGCTATCAACGTCAGAGATCCGAAAAGCACGATGGCATCCAGGATCTACAACAGACTCTCACCTCGTAGTACTAACGTCAGACAATGTATTTCAGTAAGTAAAAATATCATTTGATTAATAAAACATTTATAAACAAGCACAAATGTTTCAGACTTTATGAGTGCGAAATAGGAGATGTTCCACAATTACTTAGAACTTGGAAAGTAGGACCGACCCTGCATTCACCGTCAAAAATTCCAAATTTCACATCCTTGGGTGAAACAGCAGTTGATTTCGACTTTGTCACACCAACTATCAAGCAAGACAATGACAAAAATCATGAGGTATATTATACTTCAGCACATACTTACAAATAAAACCTAGTTTAATACAGTTGCTCGAAACATAATAGTATATATCTATTAATATATTAAATATTATTTTGGCTTTAATTAATATGTTAATATAAAGTTATTTTAATTTTCAACATTTTTTTTTCATTTATTATTTTAAGTCGCATCCCCTTAACGGTATTAGCGACTCGTCTTTCAACATTTATTTAGTCAGTCAAATTATTCCAATAAATTTCAATGTTACATTACAATTTAAATTAATTATAATTCCATTACAAACTAAAATACAAATTTTCATTCAGCTTGTTATTACTAATCTAATTGGTAATTTAATTACGAGATAATTTTGAATTTATGTATAAGCCACATATATGTGGCTGTTTTATAAAACAAATTTACATCTATACCTATAAAAGTTTGCATTTCGTTAAAAATCTTTATATACGCTAAATTATAATTATATTTTGCATGTACCTATATATTCAATTTAGTATAACTGGTTATATTCACTTATAATTGCATTAATTTTTAGGGAGATAAAATTTCTTGGAAACAAATTGAATGGCGAATTTTAGTTCTTCGAGGTACCGGAGATGTACTAATAGTTCATGGTAACGTTTTGATAAAGTAAGTTAATTGTATTAATTAAAATCATAAAGGGCCATAAAATATATATAAAAAATATTTTTAAAAATTACAGCCAAAACAAGCCTGTTGTATTTGGAAGTCTCTCTATGCATCCTTTTTTAGTCGATAATTACGGAACGGATTCGTGTTCAATTATGTGTTTACCCACGACCCCGCCAATCGTTACAATCGCGGCATGTACAGGAAAAATATACCATGGCGTTTTGTTGTCCGAAAATTTAGAAGATAACGACACAATAGTATAAACAAAATATTTTTATAATTTTTAAAAAGTATTAATTTCCTTAAAAATAAATATATATATTATCCATTGACTTAATTCTCTTTAACAGACATGGTCCGAGTATGGTTCAACTTATAGTCTTCATACTCCAGAAGAAGCTCTGTACGTTTATGAATGTGTAGAAATGGAATTAGGCTTATTTTATACGGACAATGACAAGAAATATACCTGCCCGATATATTTACACGCTGATCGAGAAAATCGATCTAGGTAATCGATATGTAACAATAAAATTATCGGAAATAATGAGCTCAATTTAAAACAATTGTTCAAACCGGTCACTCTGACTGGTACGGTACATTTAGTATTAAAAATTCAAAACTATTTATGATTCAACAAATATTCAAGTAAATACAAATATGCTGATAATTGTTCTCATGTTTCAAAATTCAAATCGAAATACAATTATTGTTGTAAAGGATAGACAGAAATGTTTATCAAAAAATAATGGTATAGTTATAAATTTTGAATATGATTTTTGTGGTCAGCTTATCTTGGAATAAATAAGAAATCAAGATACATCTAAACAGAACTTAATTAGAAATGCTTAAAAAATTGAAAATACTTGAATACGTAAGTCATCATTACGATTGACAATCTATAAGCAAATGATACACTTAACATCAAGTATAATAAGTATATAATAATTGATGTTAGTAATCTTACAACAATTGAATTGTACTTTTGTCGACTGCCCATATACAAATTAATAAAGATTTTTTTTTTATTGGTCTTACAGTCCAATCAATTCAATCTAAAAATAAAATAAAAATAAAAATAAAAATAAAAATAATAATAACAATAATAATTTTAATAATAATAATTATTATTTTTATTTTTATTTTATTTTATTTTTAGATTGAATTTATTGGACTGTAAGACCAATAAAAAAATATTTATTAATTAGTAATCTTACAAATACTACTTTTGATAAAACCTCTCATTATTGAAATTTTAATTCATTTTTAATTCATAAACATAATGTCATTAATGATAGATCACTAGTATCGGATGCATATATTTTTAATAAAATACTTTCTGTTATTTAAGATATTTTTGTTCTCATAATGCTGGAATTCATGTTGTAAATGTTCCAATGGTTACACAACTTGATGAATATATTACCTCTAATGAAGGTGAACTTTTTAGATTTTGTATATATACTTAATTATTAATCTATTTTTAAATTTATAAAATATATGTTCATTTACAGAAAACCTTGATCTTAATATTCCGAACCTTATGAAACAATCAAGTGCACAATATCTTATAAGTACGCGTACAAAATACACAGGCAAAGAAGAAGCTACTCCAGTTCTAGGATTTGGATTACTTCAAGAGCCCTGTATTCTGATTGCAATTCTTCACACTGGTGTAGTTATTAATATTTCTGTTGTAGATTTTTATTATATTCCAAGTATTGAAAAAACTGAACCAATTGCCAGTCCAAATAAAAAAGTTTGTTTGCTTTAGTTGTCTTTCAATTTAATTAAAAATTATATTATTTGATTATTTTAATAAGTTTATTATTATAAATCTATTAGATAACAAAAGATTCTTTTGAAAATTACATCAAACAATTGCTAAAAAGGGATACTTCTCAGCCAATCACCATGATTGGCCTTCGAAAAAATCTTGCACCTCGTGAATGCCTTGAGGTATTTATGAAATTATATGAACTAATATATTGTTAAAAATCTATAATATTAAATACATTCGTTTCATCTAGTTATTATATCGAGCTACAACAGTTTTTCGCAAACACCACTTTGTTCAGCATGATAAAGTTCGAGATGAATTTAGTAAAAAAGTACGAACTTTGAAAGCTTTAAAAAATCATCAATTAAAAGAACTTGAAAATTTATGTGATATGAAAAAATACTTACACGAAAAAGCAGAAAATTTAGCTGAAAGGTATGAAGATATAAAAGATAAACAAGAAGAGTTAGCTCGAAGGTAATTATTTTAATTTTAATTATCACTAAATAATGGCAATTACTAATCAGATTCTAGAGATTACTTAGAATACAAAAGCAAAATCTTATAATAAAGCAAATTTAATTATATATTATTATTTAGAACATAATAAAGACCCATTAATGCAAACAATAATAATTTTACTATAATAAATCAGTATACTAAAATTGAATTTACTTAATTTCTTATAAGAATTATATGTTGTATGCTTATAAAATTGTCTTGAATAAATTATATAAGCAAATTTTAAGTTATAATTGTAAAATAGAATTTTAATATACTCATTCTATTGCATATGTTTTTAGATCAGAAGAAGTTCTTAGATTAGTACATTTAAAAGAACCAAACATGAATCCGGTAGAGAGAGCTGAAGGTGAAAAAATCAAAAAAATGTCTGAAAAAGTAAAGGAATTAAATGTTCGACTTGAACAACTAAAAAAGAAAAAGGCTGCTAATCAAGCATTATTACAAAATACAGAATTACCTACTGAACAAACGGAAACTGTTTTTAAGCAATCACAAATTGATACTATTTCAACAGAACTTACACAAATGTTAATTTCATTTAAAGAAAAAAAATATATATATATATATATATATATATATATATATATATATAAATATTTAAAATTAATTAAAGTAACTTCTAATATTTATTTTTAGGGGAAAAGAGATAGCAGAACTACTTGTACGAGCAAAAAATCTTCAAGAAAATGTCGAATTATGATTTAGAATATCAATTATTGAAATAATAAAATATATGTTACATAAAAATATTATATTTATGATTAATACCTTCCATGAAATTAATATATTATATTTAAATTAAATTAATTTTTTTAAAACATCATTTTTGTAAAAATTTTCAATATGAAGCTTTTAATTAAAAATTAATATCAGACTATACAATATTTTATTGTCTATATTTATAGTTGTTTTAATAAAAAAATTGGTTGTAGAAAAAATAGATTTTAAAAAATTTCTGAGACACCATGCGCAGTGACACTAGCGCTGAAGGTGTCAAGATATGCAAGTTTTCATTTCCATTGAAGTAGAAATTACATCAGATTATATATATATATATATATATATATATATATATATATATATATATATATATATATATATAATTATAAAGAACGAAAGTTATAAATTTGTCTATGCAGCAATGTCAATTACGCATAGTATCTATTAAGGCATGCGTTTATAATATTTTAATGTAAAAATTTATAGGAAAGGCACATAAAGATTGTGGTTATATGCGAGAACATGTATATATTATTAAGTATTTAAACTACCGTAAGATGTCGCCCTTATACCTATTGTAGAGAAAATATATATTATATTTATTTATATTTCTATAAAATAGAATTTAATATATTTCATTTAATATACAAGATTTTTTTATTGTTCAAAGCAAAAATGGAAGTGTTGGAATTAAAGGATATTAAAGCTGTACCAGACATTATTCACGTTTATTCTGAGAAAATAAAAACTGAGTTGACTCCTCTTGTCATTGACAACGGTATGTAACCTTAAAACTTAAATAATATTTTATAATTAGCAAATAATGAAAATCTAAATTTATCTTCAGGTTCGTATAATTGCAGAGTTGGCTGGGCTACTGAAAAAGAACCACAACTGGTATTTAAAAATTTAATCGCCAAACCTCGGAAAGAACGAGGCAAAAAAGATGGAGAAATTCAAGTTGGGAATGATATTATTAATATTGAGGCTATGAGATTTCAATTAAAAACACAATTTGATCGCAATGTAGTTACCCATTTTGAAGCTCAAGAACAAATATTTGATTATACTTTTACACACATGGGAATTGATACTGAAGGATGTGTTAATCATCCAATAATTTTAACAGAAGCTTTTTTGAACCCTAACTTTTCTCGAAACTGTATGTTAATTAAATCATATCGATTTTTTTTAAATGTAAATTTTTTGTTATAATCTTACATTGCAGTAATGGCTGAACTATTATTTGAATGCTACAATGTACCTTCTATTGCTTATGGAGTTGATTGCCTCTTCTCATATCAACATAATAATTGTCCTTCTGATGGATTAATTGTTAGTGTAGGATACCAAGCTACTCACATAATTCCTATATTAGATGGCAAAGCAGATATAGCAAATGCAAAAAGAATAAATCTAGGAGGATTTCATATAACATCATATATGCATCGACTATTACAATTAAAATATCCTGTCCATGTAAATGCTATTACACCTAGTCGGGCAGAGGTAATTAAATTTTCCTTCTTGAATTACAATCAAATAAAAAGCCTTTTCTTCTTTTAGGAATTAATCCATGATCATTCAATGATTGCTTTAGATTATCGTGAGGAAATTTTAAAATGGGCTGATCCAGAATATTATGACAATAATGTACTTCGAGTACAATTACCTTACATAGTACCTGCTACTACGCCTGGTCTTACTGTTGAACAGCAAAAAGAAAGAAAGCGTGAATTAGCTCGACGACTAATGGAAATTAATGCAAGAAAAAGAGAAGAGAGGGTAAATAAATAATAAAGACAAGCAAATACATTATGAATCTTAAAATGTCTAAATTTTATATCTTTAACTACTGATTATTTAATATTTATTTTCAGTTAGCAGAAGATGAAGAACAATTAAACCAGTTATTGGCAATTCAAGATCTTTTAGAAGAAGGAGAAACTGAAGAATTTGAAGAAGCCTTAAAATCATATTCACTAGCAAATGAAACAGAATTAATAAAAATGATAAATAATTTGCAAGCAAAAATCGAAAAGACTCGGCAAAAAATTGTTGCTGCTAATTCACAAGAAGAAAATATTGTTGTAGAAGAACAAAAACCGAAAATCAAATCAAATCTTCAACCAAAGGATCAACAAGATTTTGATGAATGGATAGCTGATGTTAAAAGGAAAAGGTAATACATTTATATCATTACAAACACTGTTTTAAAAAATCAATATTTATCCACACAAAAATATATAAGTAATGTATTTTAAATATATAATTTATAATCTTTTCAGGCAAGAAATTTTAGAGAAACGTATGGCAAAAAGACAACGTCGTCAGGATATGGCAAAACGTAGAACAGCTGCAGCTCAAGAAAGAATGCGAATAATTAGTCAGCTTGCACGAAAAGATAAAAGAGATGATGACTTTGGCATGAGAGATGAAGATTGGGATGTTTATAAAGTTATAAATCGAGTAAGAACAAAATAATATAATTGCTTAATTCATTGTTTATTATTATTAATTACAAACCTATTTAAACGTTGTAATTTCTATATATTCATAGGAAGGGGGAGATTCAGATTCAGAACTAGAACAGGAAAAATTGTTAGAACTTGAAGATGTATTACGGCATCATGATCCAGAGTTTGAAGGTGCTGGTACTTCAAATGTACAAATGATTCCAGGAGAAACACATCAATTACACGTTGGTGTAGAACGCTTGAGAGCTCCAGAAATTATTTTTCAAACCTCTATGATTGGAATGGGAGAAGCAGGAATAGCAGAAACAATAGAATTTATTTTAAAAAAATACACTCCTGAGGAACAGAATCGCCTTGTAGGCAATGTATTTTTAACAGGTGGTTCAGCTCGCTTCCCAGGTTTGATAGAACGATTGCGCAGAGAACTTCAAGAAATACGGCCTTTCCAATCCAAATTTCAAGTAAACATTGCAAAAAATACTAGCTTAGATGCTTGGTATGGAGCAAGGGATTTTGGATTAAGCGGAAGCTTGCCTGAATATCTAGTCACTCGTGAGGATTACGAGGAAAAAGGAGGTGAATATTTAAAGGTTCACAGTGCAAGTAATGTATATAATCCATCACCTGATCCTCTGCCAGTTCTTCAAACTTCAGATACCAGAATATCATCAGACCAAATTGTAGTCGAAGAGGCTTCAATTGATGTTGAAATTGAATAGGATATTAATATTTTCAAGATACTCATTAATTTTAAAAGTATTGTTTTTAATAAAAAAAACGATTGTTTCCTATAGATTTATGTCTACTTTATTACACAAGTGTTTTCGTTTGTTCATGACGGTACGAACAAACTACATTGTAGTTTGCTTGCCGATTACAATATACATTTCCTTAGTTTGCGCTCGACAATCCAGAGACAGTAATTGCGCCTATTATTCCCTTCATTAAATTTTTGGAGAATTGTTTTGTCTGACGTAGCAGATAAGTTTTGTTTTCCTTTGTTTCATTAAAATGGTCTAAAAAAATTTGAAAGTGATCACCCACGCGAGCGTCAAGTGTGACTACAGCGACCTCAGCATAACTCACCGACTTAGGTCCACAGCTTAATCTAACATCACAATATAATATACTGAAAATATCATGGGGGCCTTCGTCATCGACCCTGTACAATCTAGCATCTTTTGCAGACTTCTACTCGATGACAGAGGAATAGGCTGCATAAAACGGTAAAGCATACGGCAAGGAAGGATCGACCTTACAGTTGGCGTCAGTCACGAGCGAGCACTAGGATTGTGAAATTTTCTTCGGTAAAAATAGTAACGTTTAGACAAGTTGAACTGCACTGTGAGGTCGATCCTGTGAAAAAAAATAAAATTATTCCTCTCGCTCTTGTTTCTCGCTCAGTTTATGGCTCGTATGGAACAATTCACTTTACAGAGTGCGCGCAGCAAAAGCGACGCGTTATCACTCCGCAGCATGTACGAGGGAATCATTTGTTTAAATCTCAATTGTGTTTTCGAACTGTCTTTCGTGGACGAGATCGAAAAAAAGAATAAAAATTTAACTTCAACTATTAATCGTACACGACTGCGGACTTAAAATTGACATAAGCATGCACGGCTACTTTGAGAGAAAAAGAAGTAATAAAAAAAGTCAAATAGGATTTGGACTAGTTACAAGACACGATAAAGATTTACAGAAAGTTACTGGTATTCGCGGGTGAAAAATACTTCACAGTTTTTTTAAGTATACTACGTACAAAATAAAAAGAGTAAAGTCGTTCAAATACATAAAATTAGGCAATGAATTCTAATAGATATAGCTCGCTTCGTTGCAGGAATCTAATTAGCTGATCCGAGGAGTGGAGCTGGAGCTAAAAAGAATCGCCAATGTCTGCTCGAGGCGCTTTACTTAATACAACGACGAATCTTACAATTTAAATAATATTCTTTACATTTATCACAGTGTGAGGTCGCTGCAGACCAACCATTCGCTAATTTCCCATCAAAAAGATTCAGTTTTTCTCCTGTTTTATAGTTATTTTTCGTCTTACTTAACACGCTCCTGCCTTTTTGTTCTACGCTCCTCTTTTTTTCTCATTATACAGAAATACATGCGATAACTATTTTTTACCTTCTCATAGTTTTTACTTTATATTCGATTTTTTTTATGATAAAATTGAGGTAGAATCCAATCCCAGAATACCACCATTCGCTTTTTTTTGTTTTCTGCGTGTGAGTGAATGTACTAAAAGTGAGGATCTACTTTCGCTAATTGATCAAGCGTATTCTAATTAAAGTATACATAGCATTAGTATATTGTTCGTTTCCATAATCATATTATTAATTATAATAACTATAATAAGCATTATAATAATAATATAAATAATAATAATAATAATAGTAGTACTAGTAGTGTAGCAGTAGTAGCAGTAGCAGTAGCAGTAGCAGTAGCAGTAGTAGTAGTAGTAGTAGTAGTAGTAGTAGTAGTAGTAGTAGTAGTAGTAGTAGTAGTAGTAGTAGTAGTAGTAGTAGTAGTAGTAGTAGTAGTAGTGTAGTAGTAGGAGTAAGAGTAATAGTAGTAGTCGTAGTAGTAGTAGTAGTCGTAGTAGTAGTAGTAGTAGTAGTAGTAGTAGTAGTAGTAGTAGTAGTAGTAGTAGTAGTAGTAGTAGTAGTAGTAGTAGTAGTAGTAGTAGTAGTAGTAGTAGTAGTAGTAGTAGTAGTAGTAGTAGTAGTAGTAGTAGTAGTAGTAGTAGTAGTAGTAGTAGTAGTAGTAGTAGTAGTAGTAGTAGTAGTAGTAGTAGTAGTAGTAGTAGTAGTAGTAGTAGTAGTAGTAGTAGTAGTAGTAGTAGTAGTAGTAGTAGTAGTAGTAGTAGTAGTAGTAGTAGTAGTAGTAGTAGTAGTAATAATAGTAATAGTAGTAGTAGTAGTAGTAGTAGTAGTAGTAGTAGTAGTAGTAATAATCAAAGTAATTAAAATAATCTACGATCAATGATAATATAATAAGAATCAATAGTATAATAATGACGAATAATTATTAAAACTCATAATTAGTACAACAGTGGTTAATGTTAATGTTTTTGCATAATATATAATGGGGATGTATTTATATATTTATATTTATTTATTTATATTATATATAAATATATCTATATATAAAAAAATTTATTCTTTTATATATATATATAAATATATATACATACATATATATATAATCCTTACATTGGTGGGCAGAGGGTAAATGACAGCTATGTACAGTACATACTTGCCTTATTGTACCATCGTTATACATAACATGTACCTATGGTTTGATACAGTGATAATTTACGAATTAATGTTTACACATAAAATAGCCTATTTAACATGTATATATGTAGTAACTAGTCGTACGCAGTATTTTATCGTCTTTTCGTTAAAGGATGTGTTTAGCCAGGATATGTCGGTGAAAACTATTACGTGTTCCTGTCAAGCTTTGATCGCATTTCATTAATTATTATTCAATAATTCTGCTCCGTTACTTTTAATTCTTAATATAATTGCAACTGCTATTACAAAAGTTTTTCTTTTATATATTTTCGATATTTTATCGTGCGTCTTGCGTGAAAACGATCGGCACTCGCACATTCTCCGCTCGCTTTTCCATTATTTTTGTCATATATATTCATTTATTATTTTGTTCTGTTTTTTTTTATCTTTCTAGTACCTCCTATGAAAAACTCTTCTACAAAAATTCTATTAGACGCAGGCCTCTAAGACTTACGGTAGCACGGTAAAACCTCTATAAAAATAAGAACTATCTACTGCTACTATACGTAGGCGAGAGTGGAGAAATCACGGTGACAGTCGTGTCCTTTCTCGTTTTTTTCTGTTTTTTTTTTCTTTTTTCTCTTACTTCGCGTTTCGTCTATTTGTTCATTTTAAAGCTATTTATTCGTTATACCTTTCATAGTTTTAAACCGACGAGTCCGTTCGACCGCCAGTTGTTCGAAGCAATCCGAAGAAATCCGGTAGATTTTTTTTTTATTCACAGTCCACACAAGTAACGCGCCGGAACGTTACAACGCCAAGCTTGGGGCAAAGCCCCCCCACACAGCTGCTTGAAGGTTATATTTAACCTTCCGTTTCTCGCTACTATTTTAGTAAGTTTCCCCTCGTATTTGGTAAATCTTTCAAGAAGGGCGGAAATAAAAATTACCGAGCAAGATATACGAGTAGATCCAATGTAAACTTTAAAATTTTCTGTCAATCGTCATGCAAACTAAAAATGTTGGTACAATTTATTGTTAAAAAATAAATTGTTGGACAATCCAACCAACCCACTTCGGCCACACTATCAGACATGTTTTAATGGATAAATTCGTATTAATGCGTAAATATAAAATTGAAGAAAAATTTTTTAACGTCTCCGATGATTAAAAGCGTGTGTTATCGGAAGAAAAGGAAATTGGTTTCTCGGCGAAAAGCAAAACGACGCAAAATATAATACGCTAGATGAAAAATAGCGAGGTGCTGCTAAAGTTTAAGGCACTAAGTACCAAGGCGCGATGCCTGTTTCCCTATATATATATAATCGAACGACGCGCACCAGAACCGTGCGCGCCGGGGCCAGAGCGCGGCGAGAGCTGCGGCGGGGTATAAGAAAAAAGGCGCGGCGGCTGATATCCGAGATCGTCCGACTATATACGCGCGGATTCGTACTTTCGTATAGTTTCCTTTTTCCATTTGCTCATTAAGCGCGACGGGAGAGAGGTAATTGCAGTGTTATCGATATTTATTATTGTAATAGCAGCTGATGTTGCATAACGAACATAATAATTCGTGCGAAGTGTGGCTTTATGATTCGCTGTGATGTCACTTCGCGCCTTGCGTTCCCTCTTCTGCACGGCAAATTATTGCGGAACCGGGGACAGTGACCGTATATAGAATTCCCGCGTTGCAGAAAATGCAGATAAACGCGTTACAAATGCCGAGAACGTTGAAAATCTCGCATTTCGGGAAAGGCAAGCGGGACTTTTTTTTTATAACGAAAAATTAGAACGAATATCCTCGTCTTTATTCATCCGAGCGTAAGGCTTGGCTAATATATTAGTAATATACTAAACTGCGACAAAATGCTTTGCTCGCGACGTCGGCTCCTTTCCAACCAAAGAGACTTTTCAATTTCTATGTACAATTTTACATACTCGATCGACGCATTATAGCCGACTTTCTGTTTAAATTCCAAAGCATTCCACAAAGAGGAGTAGAGTTTCTGTTATATTCTAGCTTCTAGCAAGCTATAAAAGTGCTCTGAAATATTGCGCGCGATAAGAAGCGGTCGGACTTATTATAGCTACAATTCGATTGTGGATCGAATAATCCATCAATCCTCGACGGTTGTCATTTTTAATGTTAATTCATTGGCGGTGATAAAAACTATAAAATTCTTACCAGAGAAAAAAAGAGCAGAGAGCCGAACATACAATAAATTAAAAAATAGGCCTTGCTTTCGTGGTGGATATTGGAAGATTACCCGAAAGCACGACCTCGGGTAAAAAAAAGCGAACATCGAAGGCTCGAATTAGCGGATGCGGCGATTGGTTTCTCGATAATGCGCTATATTAATTCCAAGCAACAGACAGACAACCGCAATTCCACCACTCTCCCCTAATATAACAAATAATAACAAATTTTTGTGATTTTGCATAGATATAAAAATATATCAGCGCTTCACTTCGGCTCTGTACTCGTGTGTACGTCTAAATATGTGTAAGCCTTGAGTTAGTATGCAAAAACGATTAAACTAAAAATTAACGCTCGATACAACAGCCCTGCGAGTACGAGATTTCTCGTAATACCTTTATCTTTCTTCATTTTTCGTTTTTTTTTTCTTTTTCTTTTTCTTTTTCTTTTTTTTTTTTTTTTTTTTTTTTTTGCTTACTTTATTTTACTTTACTTTGTCGTCTGTTAGAATAACTTTATCGTCAAATATCCTCTAATGCTTCTTTTATTAAGCATTGTCAATACACAGAAGGTAAGTACACCTACGCATGGGAAACTAAGGGAAAAGACTTTTTAACGCGTTTTTACATAATTATTCTTTCTGTTTTAATGCCTGGAAGAAAGAAAAAAGCAAACGTAATAAACTGTACATTTTACAACGCTTTATGCAGCAAGTTATGAAGATGCGAATAGGTTGAAGAAGGTAAAAGGTTAAAGCAATACATAAAATTAAAAAAATAAATAAAAAAAACTAATTTCGCTTTTATCCAAGTCACTTTTATCAATCAAAAGAGAAACGTGACCTTTCACACGCGAACCACAGTATCTTATTTTCTTTTTCTTTTCTTTATGCAAACCCAAAAGTTCTATGATTTGTAATTGAGTATAAATCAAACACGTACCATTTTATAACGGCGTTCGTTTTCCTATTTGACGATAACATATCTAGCAATTGTATAGCAATATAAGGAGTGGAAAAAATTGGGTCTGCTGGAGTCGTCGATTAGATGCAGTAATTGCAGGACTTTCGCGCGTTCTCATTCTTCTTAAGCCCCCCGCCGCCCACCCCTTTTCGACGTTCACAAGATAATAATACACGTTCCTGGGGACTGGTTATAAAATATTTTTTTTTGTAATCTCCACTCATATAAACAATAAATCCGATTATGTTCAATTAAACGTCGCTTCACAAACAACTCATTTGATCATTTTAACGGATTCTCATTGGTGTAATATGCGGAAGATGAATTTGCATTCAAAGCAACTTAATGAAATACTCGATAAAGAGCAAGAATTTTTCGGCTTCTTCTATACATATTACATTCGTGCATTATCTATTTCCATCAGAAATATTTTCGTTATTGCGATTAGTGCATTTTTAATTATAGTAGTAATGGTTTACATCAAATGTTTTCGGCAAAACTACTATTAATACTTTTTTAGTATAAACTTTTTTTTCATTGTTTCAACTACGTCACTCTGTGGCATTAATTTCTTTTTTTACGTCCTCACTTCTTGCTTTTTACTTGTACCATTTTAATTTGCTATAAATTATTATATCGAAAATTTAAACCAATATTCAAACCCTTATAGACGATAATTACTATCTATATCACAGATCCAAGTGACTAAACTCCTTTAAAAATATAATATAAATATGTGTGATGCTTGTAATATATGTAATGTATGTATAGTTGCGTTCAGAAAGAAGACTGTAATAAACGAAAACAGATACTGCTACGACAAACGAAAGGTGCAAAGAATTGGCCGAGCGTAACGAACTCGAGTTAATGTCCGCAACGAACTGTTAGTTTTTGTCTAGATAAAAGTCTTCGACACTTGACTCTGCGTGGAGGTACTTTAACAATATACTTTTCTTTTCAGCTTTCATTCTGACCCCTTAATTCTAACTTCTAAGTCTTGGCTTCTCGACGAAATTCAGGTTCAAATCAATATTTTAGAAAACAAACGAAACTTTAACGTTACAATATAAATATTTATCACTAACTTTTATAATGTTTGAAACAACGCTTAACAAAATTACACGAAGAAACTTACAAAAAACTAACATGAACTCATTGACAATCCACGCTGAGTACATTGGTCGACTGGACAGGAAAACCCGTGAGAATTATTTTTCGTCATTGTCGTTATACAAACTTTATTATAAAATGACTATTGCTAAAACATATTACAAGCAAAAAATGAAAATATAAAATTTAACAATTCAACTGCGGGAAATTTACAACCTTTAGAAGGTTTGAACAAACGACAATGCGAGCTTCTAACAGATTTTTCAAGCCCGATTAAATTTAACGCTTGCAATGATTATATGTTTAATATGTCGGTATAGCATCGGCTCTCTAACTCTCTTTTCTCCTTTCCTTTCTTCACTCTCTCTCTCTCTCTCTCTCTCTCTCTCTCTCTCTCTCTCTCTCTCTCTCTCTCTCTCTCTCTCTCTCTCTCGCTCTCGCTCTCTCTCTCTCTCGCTCTCTTATTATTTCACGTGTTATTGCGTTGTACATACTCGGAATAGGATATCGATGGATTGCCGGTGGTGTACTGGGCATAGAGGTAGAGCGCAGGATGCAAACCCGGCGCCGGAATTGTGTGATGATGATGCTGGCGGTCGTGTAAGTCGGAGGCTTCCAAGGATGACGAGGACAAGTGCGGATGGAGCTGCTGAGAGCTCAGACTGTTCGGTCGATAAACGCACTGCTGCTGTGGCTGTTGTTGCGGCAGCACCGACTGCTGCTGCTGTTGTTGCTGTTGCTGATGCTGCGATGACGAACACTAGTTGGTACTCTGCGGGTGTAACAGCGGTAACGGCAGCTGCAGACTGTTCTGCTTGGCGAGACTCGCGATCTCAACGGCAATCCCTCCACCCTTACCACCTTGGCTCAATCCATCCAACGAGGATGGGCCGTCGTTATAACGCAGCTCGCACACCGGACTCTCGAATCCCGTACCCGGCGTACCAGCTCCAGAGCTTTGAGGCGTTCCAGGATCATGGTTAGCATTATTCTGCGATAGATCGCGGTGCACACGATTCTGATGTCTAATTAGGTAGCTGTCACGTACAAAAGTGCGCCCACAGATGTTGCATTCGAAAGTTGAGCTGGCTGTGTGGGTGCGAATGTGGATAGCGAATTGGCTCTTGGAGGTAAAAGTAAGAGAACAGCGCTCGCAAACCAATGGTTTTTCCGCCACATGAGACCAACGATGCGCCGTTACGTAGCTTTTTACAGCGAAGCGCTTCTGACAGATATCGCAGGAATAAGGCCGTTCCCCTGTGTGTACACGCTTGTGAGTATTGAGGCTACTCTTCTGGGTGAATCTTTTGAGACAGAGCTCGCACTGAAACGGCCGCTCGCCCGTGTGTGTTCGCATATGTACCTCCAAGTAGGGCTTACGACAGAAGCTTGCTTCGCAAACCGTACAATGGTACGGTTTGTTGCCCGAGTGCAGCTTCATGTGGACGTAGTATGAAGAAGCTGATGAAAGAACCTTGCCGCAAACTTTGCAGGGCTGTGGCTTAGCTCTAGTACCTTCCTTGGAAGTCTGTTGACCAGTCGACTGTCGAGAAGGAGAACCTTCATGCATTATAGGACTATGTTGGCTTTGCTGATGCTGTACCTGTTGATGCTGAGCTTGATGAGTCTGAAGAGTCTGCTGGGCTTGAAGGTGACCTTCCTGTTGAGACAACTCTTCTCTGTCATCAGAAAGATTTACCATAGAATTGGAACCGTCGGATCTGCTTGAAGTCACTGAGTAAAATCCCATAGGCTCACTTTTGATTTGTTGTTCGAACATAGATGTCATAATGTGAGGCTGCTGGGATTGAATCAGTGGCTGCTGAGACCCCTGTGGATGGTGCAGCGGTTGTAATGCTTGCTGGTGTGGGAGCAGAGTCAGGTTGCGCTTGACAAACTGCTCATATCCTGCGTACCAATCCACCTGCATGATAAAAGCACAAGAACAAATTAGGCAAAACTTTTTAATAGGCGCGCGCGAATGTATGTGGTTGGCGAGGCAAAGCGAAAAGCGCGCCAACCCACGTCAGGTTAGAGACATCAGTCTCACCTTTCTAACAACATTTATTTTTGACAAATGACAGAGTCAAGCTGGCCGATCAGCTGATTGCATAACTTTTCCGCGGCAGCGCAAAAATCGGCAACCGTCCCGCAGCGTCTCTCCGTCGACTAGGAGCTCACGCACTTGGGAGGCCAATAACACGAACAAGAACCGTCCGCCTGGGATACCAATGTTGCAAACACTCCACGACCGACGGCCACTCGCGCGCGAAGACCTCGGAGACCTTCGGAGATGTCGGGCACGCGACCGTGGACACAGCCGAGGTGAAGGGAAAAGGCGCGCGCCGTAAATGTGCATGCAGTGACACTAACCTTTGCTAATGTTGTGTTCCGGGCTCGTGATAAAAAGGGTGCCTCATATAGGCCGCAGGGCTGCCGACGCCTCGGTCCTCCTACACTCAAGCTTTAACGCGACGGGACATTTCGTCCAAATAAAATGCCTCTGTTGACTCTGTTTTTCTCCAAGGCAAAATATAAGATGGCTGCTGCTATATCTCTTGGTATACGGCGCAGCGTGAGACCTCTATAGGGAAGAAGCGGTGCACGCTCGCCATCGGCGGTGTGCGGGCGCCCGATAGCCTGATTTTAATTGGCCGCCGCGGAGAGAAGCAACCAAGCCGAGGAAACGGAGCACCGATTGGTCCGATCTGAAATGACTCCAAGAGTCCCGTCTTCTCTCTTCAGGCTACTCTCTTTTTTCTTTTTCCTTTCAACTTCAGGAATCGATTGTTTGCCATTGCTGCAATTAAAAATAATTTTTTAAGGAGAAAATTAGAATAAGGCTATCTTCTACAATGGAAGGCTTTATTTTATGCATGGTGCAGATACTTAACAACTCATTAAAACAATAATTAAAAAATAATTATTTTAATGAATGAAATGCTTAAAATTTTAACAATTTCTTCGAGGTCAATTATTTGTTGTTGTAAGCCTTCTATAAGTTTCGATGTTATAAATTAAGACATTTCAATATACTTGTTATGAGCAAAAATTTATATTCCTAGGTATAAAGAATAATTTAATCAAAATCAAGCAATGATTTAATACAAAGTTGATACGGTTTTATTGTATTTACACAGTTATTAAATACGATAGGTATGTTTCATTTAAATGTAAAAGACATTTGATTATTCATTATACTTCAATCATTTGTAAACAATACACTATCTATTTTAAACTCTTTTAATTAAGTATTTCCGTAAATGTCAGTTACAAAATATAAATTATCAGTCTCGTTAAAATTTGTACTTTTTTCAGTATCAATAACGATATTTTCACAACTTTCTTTGTAATTATCCAAATCAAAATATCTTATTTTAAAAATATGGATTTCATGAATTAGAATTCAGAAATATGTTCTATATAGATATAGTTTCCGAATGAGTGTGCGAGCACGCAAACACGTGTGCGTATGTGTATGTGTTTGTGGCTATATATAGACTGTTCTCTCAGGCTTGACTTGCTACTCGCGGTCTCAAGCTTGAGTCTCGATGCTGTATTGCTGCTTTATGCTATTAAAATATGATGCTCTGCTAAGGCCTGAGTATTGAGACTACTTTTTCTAATATTATAATAAATATCGATAAATATTAAGGCTGATTATAGATTATAATTAACACAATCCTACTTTAGACTCAGACTCCATAAAGAGTAATGCTAACAAACATAATGCACTTATTAAGAAACTATACCAAAACTGCTTTTTATTTCATTTGTTTATTTATAATTTTTGAGATCATTCTTATTGTATAAAAGTTTGAAATGATATATTTAATGCTTCAGAAATTTATCGAGAAATTTTAATTCTGAATATCATAATTTTATAATAATAAGTTGTTTTTAATCTGATGAATAGATGACCATCATTTGCAAGTTTTAAATGTATTTTAATTTTTCTTAATTTATTTAGATTCCAGTAAACATTCTTTGATATTATTAAAGTTATATTAATTTAATTGTATTCTTTTTTCTATTTCAAAATTTATATCAAAGCAAGATAAATACATGGCTAACATTAAAACTATGATACTAGAGTATAATGATCCATATTTTTAATATTATATTCATCGCACATTGGAAACAAAATATTAGAAGCTAACTATTATTATATATTTATATATATTTTAAGTCTTTCTATTAATTTTTAGTGCTTGTTCATTTTTTTAGCATTAATACTTTTATTAGAAGTTTTGAAATTAAATAAGATAATATTAGATGTCAATATTCAAGTAGATAAAAGTTCTTAAAGTAAAAATTTTTATAATATTACTATTATTATAAAACTTTACTATTACTATACTAACTTTACTTTACTATTACTATATAAAAATAAAATCTAATCTGATTGAGTTATGCTGCTAATAATAAATATAATTAACATAGTAACTTTGTTATATATATAATTAATTAAATATAGTTATAATCTTTTACTTTTTTCAATAAAATTTAATAAATTTCTTTACTTAATTCTATATAATTTTTTTTTTACTTTGCGAAGGTGTACCATTTTAATGTTAATAAAGAACTTATACATTTAGGTATACCATTTTAATGTCAATAAAGAACTTATTTATTTAAATATTATTTAAACGAATTACTGTTAAAATTCATATACTTCATTGTTTATTGAATACTTTTCTTATATTTAAATTCACTATTATAATAAATGAATAATAATAATAAAATTATAATAAAATTATATTAAAAAATAAGCACACGTTAGATCATTAGAGTATAGAAATGCATTAAATAAATTATAAATCAACATAATAAATCATAAAAATAGAATATATTTGAAACAATGGACTATATAATATACTTAATGTCAAATAAAGTCAAAAATTAACTCATGATCTTTAAAAAACTAGAAGTAATAAAATTTAAACTATTTAATGTATAAATATGTAAAATTTATTATGACAAAATAATTTTTTTATTCCTAACAATATAATAATTTAACAAAAATATCAAAATATTTATTAATGTAAAATTTTAAATATAATAAAGATAGGGATAGAAAAAAATATTACCAAATCTACACGTTCTAAGACTATTATTACGGTCATTTTAGCTCATGGCACTGTACTTATGTAGTAGGTATATTAATATATAAAAATTTATTTTTCACTAAATTAGAAACTTTTCTTTATAATATCCATATATCAATTTTAATATAAATAGAAACATTAGATGTATAGACAAAGAAAAAAATATAATATATTGAATTAAACTTTATTTAGAATTTAGTTTAGATTATTCTATACTTACTTATACAGTATTAGTAGAGTATAACAATAGAAATTATTTATATATTTTTTATGTTCATTTAATCTCACATTTGTTTAGGCCTAGACTTGACAATATTATTTATCTTAATTCTAATTATGTATCTGTATAGTTTATTAATAATATATATAATATTTTTATTATAAGAGTTACAAATGCGAATGCACTTACAAAACTTGCTCGATGATTGCGGCCATTTTTATTTGTAGTCTGCATAGCCATAGCCATAGAGAGAGACCTATATAATATATAATATATATATACACGAGATACACGATAAACGTATATCTATATACAAGTACAAGTTTTCCTTATTATCAATCATATAAAATTATATACATTGTGTTATCTGATGTGGTATTATAAACGCTAATGGTTGTGTGGCGTGCGCTGGATGCTTGGCTTGCGTATCCAGCTTGAACAAGACTTGAACACTACTCGGGCAGTTATAGATCGAATACGAACAGCAATCTTAAAATTTCAAGTCTTGTTGAATGTGTTGAATCGTATAGTTATAGTCACAGAGTGTGAAGGCGTATATTCATTGCTATTTTTTAAACTTCTTTTACTTTAATTGGACGATATTAGATAATAAGTGTTAAACAATTTATGTGAAGTAGTCTAAAAATCATTATTAGATCTAAGCTTATGTTACAACGGTTATAACTACGTTTATCACGCTATTATTTCCTACACATTTAAGCTAATTAGAGCATTCATAAATTATATGAAAAATCTTGTAAAAATATCGGATTTCTCGTGGTGTAATTTACCAAAATTTGACCGATTATAAATAATAAGTCGCCTTTATTAATTCTGTGAAACAAATCGCAACAAGCTTTGTTATTGTCATTGAAGGTAAGAAGAACATTAAGTATGTGATATATATATATATATATATATATATATATATATATATATATATATATATAACTATAATGTATTTATACGTATTTAAAATAATGTCATATTTTATTTTTCATAATAATATTCATTTTATGAAACTGCATTCTAAATCATTCAAAATAAAGAAACATGGCTATGGCAACACAAGGAGTCAACAATTCAATGACTGATCCTATTATGAGAGCTGTAGTAAATGATATTATGCGAAATACTCCCTCAAAAAAAGGGCAGGTACGATGTACTGATTGTGATCTGGATTTTACTAGCCAAACTGTACTTGATGCCCATCTTCAAGGTGCCCGACATGCGAAACAGGTAGTTTAGTTTATTTTATTTTAGTTAATTAATTTATCATATGTTTAATTTATATTTAACATGTTTTATATATTTTTTATTCTATATTACTAAATTTTATTCTGATTTACTATTGCATAGTTGTACAATTCTTTTGATTGTAAAATACATTTTTTAACCAAATTTTAACATTTAATACAGATTAGATCAAAAACTATTCTTGCAACCCTTGAGGACACTAATGTTGCCTTTAGTAAGGATCAAAAATCTAATGGTTTAAAATGTAATGTATGTGATGTTTACTTAAATTCTATTCAACAACTTCAAACTCATTTGAATGGTAAATAATTAAGCTGATTAATTACTATTTTGATTAAATAATAATTATTTGTTTAACTAATACATATTAAACGTTTATAGGAAACCGTCATAAGAAAAAGATGTCAACAGGTAATAAGAGTAGGACGGTTAAAAACTTAGTTTCTTATAATTTTAGGTGTAGACGCACGGTATATTTAAACAAGCTTATGCAAAAAAATGCTGCTATCCTAATCTATTGCTTCATGCTATTTAGTTCTGCATGCCTCATTTTGCTTTTGACTTTTGTATTCCATTCGTACACTCTTTAATTATTTTTGTTATATATATGTTGACTTTCTATTTTGGATTAACTTTTTATTGTTATTGTTTATTGTTTATTTTTTGATTATTTATTATTGAATGTCAATTGATGTTATTTATTGATCAAAAATTATGATTGTACAGTTGTGCAATTACTTCATTGCGTTTTAAAATTTCAAATAATGCTGAATATGTGTTATTAATAATTGTTAATAATATAACGCAGTCAAGCTGAATGTTCGATATTTATTACTATTTATTACAAAAAAGTTGTACGTTTGTGAACTCTTTTTATTTTGTTACTGATAATTCAATATAAACGTAACAAAAGATTTAATAAATCAAAGCATGCAACTATATAACTTTTCATGCTGCTGACTATAACTACTTTCATTTATTTATTTAATATTCTTTTTTTTGCTTCCTTTTTTTATAAACAATATTTCGATTGAGCATTATATTGGTATGTATTCCTATGAAAAATGTTTTTTTAAAAATAAAAGTTTTTAGGATTCAATACACTTTTTTTATTTATTTCATTGAAAGAAATATTTCTGTCGTGGCATGAATGTAGTGCTCAAACTGATTTATTATCACGGAAAGCCTTCAGCAATTGTGATAAGTAGATAGTCTTGATCGCACATTGATGCTTAGGTGATTGGACTGGTAAGGAGATTGTTTCACGGAGTAATCTGCCAAAAATGTTGATAAACTCTTTACATCAGCCTGGTGTAAAATCAAATTTGTTATCGTGCAAGAAATGTAACAAATTCTTCAATTCGCAGTCACAACTAAATGTGGTATGATTTTTCAGATTTATTTTTAATAAGATAACTTATTTTTGTTACAAATATAGTTGTATTTATTCTTTTATTGTTTATTAGAATTAATAATGTAATTTAGGAATAGTTCTTAATTGTAATCAACACTAATTTTTCCTACTATAATATTAATCGAAAATTTAAAATTATAGTACAATCATTTAATTAATATAACATCTGAATATATATACATCTAATAAAATAAATTCAATTTTATTCATGAAATTAATAAGTAATGTTGACAAAATAGTTAGTAATTATTATAAGATATAGTTTTCAGATTTCAATATTATTTTTTTAAATACAATAATATTTCAAAACAAAATTTAACTTTTTTTTTAGGAATCACATCATTTTTATTCTTAAGAAAAGTACAAATGACTATTTAAGTTTTTATATTAACATATTAAATACAATAATGACATACATTAATACTCTTTATATTTTCAGCATCTGTCATCTCAGAAACATTCAGATAAAGTGAATAATATTAGGAGTTCGAAAAAAATACAGATTTATCGATACATGAAAAAAAATATTATAACAACAAATGCTAGTCAAAAACCATTAGCAAATAATTTTGTTTCTGGCGGATTTGCAAACTATACTTAAACACCGATCGTATTATTTAAATTAAATTATTAATCTACAAAAATATAATTGAAAGTATAAAAACAAATTTCCAATATCATTTTAATTTAACAAAGTATTTGAATTTAAAATTTTTCTTTAACTCAAAACTTTTTGTTCTAAGACTGAATGTTTTTTTGTAATGTTACATGTCATTATTACAATTGCAGAATTAAATGATTTATGAAACTAAACAAATATATGAGTTATAAATCAGAAATTTTATCTTATTTCATTTCATAAATGTAAGTAAGAAAGAGAATTCCTTTCTGTATTCTTAAAAATGTTAATAAAAATTTTATTTTAAAAACAAAAACGACGTAGACTTATTGTATTCCAAAATTTAAATTTCAATTTCAAGTTTTATTTGTTGGCGCAGATATCACTTGCAATAAAGATAGTCCATCTCCTGTCTGTAAAATTAATTTGAGTGATTACGTCATACGAGAAATATTACATTTAATGCATATTATGTAAAAAAAAACTAACACCAATATGAGATTTTAAAAGACGTTCAAGTTCAGCATTTTGTTTTTTCAAATTTTCTGTTTCATAACAAAGTTTGTGTCTTTCTTTCAAAATTTCATAATATCTTTGTAATCCCATTAGAATTGTATCCCATAACTTTTCCTTCTGAATATCAACAATTTCTCTATACTTTGACCAATAATCAGTAATATCTTGTGGCGATATATTTCTTGATACGGTATATATTTTTTTTTTTAACCGTTCTTCGAACGAAAGTATTTCTTTTTGTTCGACAGCGTAATATTTTGTTACGATCTCTTTCATTGCCTTTGTAACGTGAGCTGCCTGTATTTCAAGTACATGACCTTGATCGCATGTCAATTTTTTTGATTTTGCTTTAGATTCTGTACTACTACTACTATTTTCATTTGCTGTAAAAGTACAGGTATACTTATTAAATATTAAAACTTCATTTTTAATATTTATGAAAAGTTACAGTAGAACTTACATATTTGATAATAAGCAAGAACTTACCTTCATTTGATAAATTATAAGAAGGAAGAGATTGAGTTTCTTCTTCTAAATCACAATTGCAAGAATTTATATTAATTTCTTCTTTGACATATTTAACCAGTTTTTGTACATTTTCATCATTACAGCCATCACAAATTTCAGTACAAATTGATGATTCACTTGAAATTAAAGGTGATTTACTGGTTTCAGTGCTATCATCTTTTTTTGAACATATTGGACAATATGAATATGGCAAAAAAAAATCTATAAGCATATTTATTTCTTCTGGAGTAGTAATGGCTAATACCTAAAAAATGTTTTTAATATAATTACGAATAAAAATATTTAATAATATTTAATCTAAATGCAATATAATTTTTAAATAGAAATTATTAATGAATATATTACTAGTCTTGCACTATAATAATATTAAATAAAATTTTTAAAAATCTTTTATTTTGTCCCATGTAAACAAATCATTAATGAGGGAACTTTTGCACCGATAATACAGAGCTAAACATTTTTATGCTATCAACACTATAGTTGTTCACTTATTCACGAATAATAGGAGTCTCCTTTAAGTGAACTTACTCTTTTCATCCAAGAATACCTAGAATAGTTTCTTGAAATTGGTAGCAGTCTGATCTCACAGAACTCTAGTATTTTGTCCAAGACTACTAAGTGATTCTTCATTTATGATTTGTTCAGACGTGACTAAATGAAAGATTTTTTTCTTATTTTATTTTAAATTCTATAGAAAAAAAGAAAAAATGTTCTCTTTAATTAAAAAATATAACAGCATTTGCCTGAAAAACATTGTCTAGACGTATAATCGTTTTCTCTTCTTCACTACAATCTGAAATTAACTGTTGCAATTTATCTTCAATTAAGTATCCAGAACAATTAGAAATTTGTTTCAGAATATTATGTAATATTTCTCTCTCCAATCTTTCATCTGAAGGTGACTTTTCTATATCTGTATGTTCGAATAATTTTAATCTTTGCGCTTCATCTTCTTTTTCTATAAAATCATTTATTTATATGTATATTACAGCTAATATACTATAATTAATTTATATTCTATTCGATATTTTAAAAATATACGTTTAGTGATATGCATACTTTTTTTAATAATATTTGTGGCCGTACGAAATGATGGTAAGTCCTCTTTCTTTGGTAAGTTTTTTTCTGGAGGATCCCATAACATACCTAAAGTCCGTTCGTGAATAATTTTATCAGCTGCTAAAATCTAAATCATACAAGTAATATTTACCATGATTAAATATGAAAAATAAAAAATTTATACCTTTGCAACTAACTGTTCTGCATTATCAGAGTTCATATTCCAAATATCCATGTACTGTTTTTCATTCACACGTGTAAAGTGATTTGATTTACTTTCTAATTCCAAAATATTTTTATGAGCTTTTAAAATTTGATTCGATAAATTATCTATTTCTAACTTTGTATTATCGTCTAAATCTGAATAACTCTTTTTTAAACTATTTATAATACCTTGAAGTCTAAGCACATATAAATATATTTAAATTTATTAATTTAAAAATTATTTTATATTATTTTTATCTTTATTTGTACTACTAACTTATTTATTTTTCTTTTTTGTTGACTTTTCATAATAGAATTTTCTTCTTCTCGATTCTTAAGAACAGTATAATTATATGATAATTTTTCTTCATTTATTAAACATACAGCTTTAGTCTTTTCAAGTTGTAATTGTAAAACCTGACATTGTTTCTCTAATTTTATTTTTTGTGCTCGATATTCCTCATCGTGATCCCTCATAGCGTTATCCATATCTTTTTCATAGTCCTTCATTATCATCTTTCTCTTTTCGTTGCTTTCTATATCTGTATTTTCCTGTTGTTTATAAAGACCATCCCATCTTTTCTGAAAACCATCTGTTAAAGCATTTCTTTCCACCGTTAATGCTTTTTCTATTAATTCAAGTTCCCGACCAGTAACGTTTTCCATTGTAGTCATCTAAGATAGAAAAAATTATTTTCGTTAATACATATAATGTTGAATGAAAAGTTAATATGATATTTCGTTTCCGATTCATTTAATAAAAAGTTGTTAATAATTATTTTTTTTTAATATATAAAAAAACATTCGAAACCTGATTTTCAATTCTTTCAATTAACAATTTAATATCGTCTTTCTGCTTTTTTTGATCTTCAAAATACTTGTCATCAGCTTTTTGTAATTCTTTTTGAAGTTCTGCTATAATTTCATTCTTTTTTTCTAACATTTCGTCACATTTTTGTTTTTGTAATTCCATTTCATTTTTAATATCCAGAGGATCATTGGATTCCAGTATTGATGACCATTTATCGTTAATAACATTATATTGAATTTTGCATTCATTTGCATTTTCTTCTAGCTGCTGTAATAATTTATCCCGAACTTCAGCAGCTTGTTTTCGTCGTTCTATTTCACGCGCATCGTTTGCTATTCTTACGTTTGAAATCTGTCATAAAACGTTTAAAGTCGTACCAAATTATTATAAATTAGAACATGATAAAATGTTTAAATACTCACAACTTCATTTCCTTCAGCAATCAACTTTTCTAAAAGTTCTGCACTAACAAGAATTTGTTTTTCCGTAACACTTTCTTCAAAAATATTTTCCTCGTCTCCATCTAATCTAAATATTTATATTATATTTATATATATATATATATATATATATATATATATATATATATAATTATATGGACAATTATTTGTTAAATTTTATTATAAAAGCAACTAAATAAATAAATGAAAAAATATATAAGATTTTAGATAATAACATTTAATAAATAATTTATCTCGTAACATAGTTTAATCAAATAGAACTTTATGTATAAAATACTTTTGTAAGGCTTCAGCGCGTCTTTGAATTCGTAAACGTCGTGCAAGCTTTCGTTCATTTGAAATTGCAGATAGTACCGAGGGTTCTTGACTTTCACCAAAATCTCTATCGTAAATATTACTTACAGTTGCCATTCTGACTTAAATATTTGTTAAATATTTTAAATGTATTTTATATAAATTCTTTTTTAATTACAGTCAAGAAGCAATCACTGTATAGATAACAAATCGTAACCAGTAGTAACTTATTATTCTCAAAAAGCGGTCGATAAAATCGTATCTTACATTTTTCCCCTATAGATGTCTCGAGAAGCCCCAAATATTCAATAATAAAGTAACTATTAGCATAAAAATATTAGTTTATTTACGTAATGGTTTCTTCAATACAAAAATATAAATTTCAAAATAAAAATAATAAATTTAAAAAATACTGACCTTTAATATTTCATTCATTATTCACATAATAAGATTTGTGCCAATCTCCCGGTATCTATATATATTCTAATATTCAAAACTATCACATATATTAAATTTAATAAATGCTTATTACATATATGAAATAAATATATATTTATAGGCTGGAATCGCAAATCGCTTAATGTTTTAACTTAAAATTTTTGTTTTACTCGCTTGCTTCAATTGCAATATTTTAGAAGAAAATACTATATTCAATTAATATCATTCAATTAATTTAATAAAATAAACTCATATAATAAACTGTTAATCTTACAATTAAAGGTTGTCAGATACGGATGACGATTTTGGTCTGAATCGAGCAAGGTGACTCTGATTATCTCCAAAACGAGCCCTTAAAGTGTTAGGACATAAAAGCTCTCCCATTTCCATGATATAGATCTTTCTTATTTAACACGACATACTTAATTTTTTCTAATTAAACTAGGCAAAGAATGTTATTTAATAAAATCCAATTTTAGCCCTGGAAGCTAATAACATTTTAAGTAAAAAAAATCTAATCAACTTATGTCCACAAATGTGTAATTTAAATATAGTTATTGTCAACTGTTTACAATTTTATTGAATGTGCTGGCAATCGACGAAACTTTAATTCAGAATAACTAAGAAACTGTACATTTGAGGACATGTACACTCATCAGATCTTTTTCTGCCAATCCCATGTCGAAAGTAGACTTTCATCAATGAATCTAATTCCACAATATATTCAATCTAATTATTAATTGTAAGTAATAATATAATAAATCTTGTAAATGGATGAGCGTTGGTATTAAATCTTTATAGGGCTCATTTTGCAGGTCATGAATGTTATGTTGCATAATCTAGACTAAATCCATCACCCAAAAATCTGAGCCTTTTCCTGATATATTTTAACTACATCATTTTATTATATCATCATAAAAATGTTATATTTTTTATAAATAATTATACATGAGCAATACTTACAATTTTTCTATATGTAATATATAGTGTTATCGCATTATCGTCGAGTTTGAATTTACAATATATGATCGTAGCAAGTATCAGCGTTCAAAACATACTACTACATTACAACAAAAGGACGAGATGATTTTTTCGCTTTGTGAATGTGTATATAACTAAAAAAATGTTAGCGGAGCTTGAACTTGATCAACGAACATGGATATTGAATGAATAAAAGCTACAAATAATACATTACTATCAAACATATCTATTAGAAAAACACATTAAATCACTATAATTTAATACATTTTATTCGTTGGCGAAGTCAATTTTAACCGTTCGAGCAAAAAATACTCTATTTTAAATAATATTATATCTAAGCAGTAAATTATTGCAAATTATCATAAACCATGCCCTTTATTTATGTCTACTACTGTGTAAAAATATGAGTAAGACTTTATTTATAACTTTTGACATTTTTATTGATTCTTCTAAATCTAATTCACCCCCCTCAAAATAATCCCCCCCGAATGCAATGCAACTATGCCAGCGTTTTTTCCAATTTTTAAAACATTTTTTATACTCGTATTCCGGAATGGCCGCCAGTTCTTTCTTCCATTTGGCTTTTCTTTTTTCAAACGAATCAAAACCGTGTTCCCGAAGTGGTCTTTTAAGTTTGCTGAACAGCCAGAAGTCACACGGTGCTAAATCGGACGAGTACGGTGGTTGCGGAACTATATTGGTTGAATTTTTGGCGAAATGTTCACGTAAAATCAATGCAGTGTAAGCTGGTGCATTATCATGATGCAAAAACTAAGAGTTATCTTTCCATAAATCTGGTCTTTTGAAATGAATAGCTTCATACAAACGACGCATAACACTCAAATAATATTTTTTGTGAACCGTTTGGCCGGTTGGACGGCATTCATAATGCAACACACCACGATAATCGAAAAAAACATTGAGCATAACCTTGATTTTTGAGCGACTTTGGTATGATTTTTTCGGTTATTTTCGTGGGTCTCCGCTTACCTTTGGCACGATATTCGCTCAATTGATCGGTTTTTTCTAGATCGTAAGCGTAGACCCATTTTTCACCTCTAGTTATTATGCGTTTTATCTTGTACTGATAGTCTAAAGGCATCATTTCACAGACCTTCATGCGACGGTGTTTTTCGAAAAAATTGAGTGTTTTTGGCACCAATCGAGATTTCATTCTTTTCAGGCACAAAATGTCTTTCAAAATGGTGTTGATTGACCCACTTGAAATTCCAACAATATCAGCAAGCGCTCTAGTAGTCAACCGACGATTTTGCAGAACCAATTCTTTGATTTTGTCGACGAGTAGCCCATCAGTAGATGTTCTTTGTCGTCTTTGATGTGGTTCGTCTTCAACGCGTTTTCGACCTTCTTTGACCAATTTGTGCCAATCAAAAACACTCGCTGTTGACATTGACTTCTCACCAAAGGCCTTCTGCAACATTCTGAACGTCTCGACGGCAGATATTTTATTTCGTGCACAAAATTCAATGCTACTTCTTTGTTGAATAATTTCTGACATTATAAAAACCGAAGAGAAAACTTTTCTTTGTTCACAAAACACAAGCGTAACTATATGAAAAATGAAGATAACTGCGTGAAATTTGGCACAGATAATTCTGACAGTGCTACCAACTTAAAAATAAAAACATTTGTCTGAATCGATTAACCCTGGAAGTTTGAATTGAAAAGTCTTCTCATATTTGTATACAGTAGTATTCTATACTACTGTGAAGTTTCATACGCATGAGTCAAACTCTGTATAAATGAGAATGTTTAAAAATTTTATTTATAATTTTTGGCTACATTAAACTGTAAAAACGTTTTCATTTTCATAAGGCTTGAGGAATCTAACTTAAACTTAGTAGTAACATAAAATCGGTGTAAATAAAAGGCACAATTTACTAAAATTTTCAATATTTTAATATTTAATGATTATTATTTAAAGCAGAGCAGTTTTTACGCAATCGGTTTAAAAGAGCACTCGACATCACTTTAATCATATTACGTATATTTTCAAAACTAGAGCTTAGATTTTAGATTGTAGGTCGATATCTGAAAATGATGAAAGCAAAACAGCACCTAACAGAGAACACTATATAGCCAGCTTATAGTCAACTCAAACGCATTATAAGTTTTAAAATCATTTTAAACGTTTCACATGAACATAGAATGGATGCTCTATTCCTTTGACAACTTTCAATCATTCAAATTCCTGTTTTGTGCAACGCAAAAGAGGAACGAATCTTATTTGACCTCCCGCGCTCTTTCTTTAAAATATCGTTATGCATTGACAGCCCTGCTTTTGAGCATATATAAATACGAATTAGAGCCAAGTAAAAGACCTCTTGCATTCTGTATGTAATAGAAAGGCGGTGCAGCATACCTTCATTAAATATGCCTACAGCGATGAATGCAGACATTTCCATAACTTTAGAATCTCATTAAATAATTTTTGGACTTTTCATATCAGTTGTTTATACCTGTCACGATTGCTTTCAATAAAGCATATGTTTTGGTATCACCACTTTCGATGTATAATTTTTGCACCCTGCTTTATATTTCTCAATTACATAAACTATTATATAAATGTTCTAACATTACTGTATCATAAGCTTTCAGTTTTTAAGGATCCTGCACGATATACGCAACTACTGAGTGTTGCATTGGATTCCAATAATAGTTTTCAACAATACGAATTCAGACAATAGTTTAACAAAATATGTATATGTATTTATAATTTCAATTGAAAATCAAACTCAACTGTCCAATATATATATATATATATTTCTCAATGATGAAAGAAAATTCAATAATTTCTCTAGAAAAATCTAATTCAATGTCGTCATTGCCAATGTAAAAATTTTTTGTATGCTTTATTTACCCAGATCTTTTTAAATTTTGTCTATTACAATGGTTTTTCTTGGATTGGTCTTTAATTCTATTTGAACTAACATTTCTGATAACCATGACTGTCACGATGTTAAAACTACATTTTGAATATTTGGAACATGGTAAAACATTTAAAAAATCGCTAAAATAAAGAAAAGAAAAAAAACTATTAAATACAGGTATAAACGAACAATGTGACATCAGTGTATATAATTCCAGTTCAGATATCATATCATATCACATCATATCATATCATATCATATATCATATATCATATATATATATATACTAATTTCTAAAGACAAAGCGTGTTTTTGTTTGTGCACGATAACCGAAAAAACTACTGAACCGATTGTTCTGAAATTTGGCATATAGATTCTATATTATCTTGGGAAGGACATAGGCTATGTTTTTTATTGAAAATCATTTTACTTTCATCAATAAATTAAGTTAATGGTTTTAGCAATCAGTTAGACCAACGGCTACTAGGTGGCGTCTTGAATCACGAACATCAAGAAAGTAGTCCCCTTAAAGTATTAATACCAGGTCAGCTCAAACGAATGATCATATCCACCTTTGCGATTCATATCCTAAAGACGGTGTGACTATTCGTATAAACCTTTTTGTTCTTCAGGTTAATCTAACACTACTCTCACACCTTATGGATATCTTTTGATTTTTGTAAATTTTATTTTTTCTAACGTGGGAAAATCTCTCTCTCTCTCTTCCCCCCTCTTTTTATAAAATGGTTCTGTATGCCAAAATACTAATTATAGTTTGTGACGAGAAATTATGTTTTTATTTTTATAAATTATATTAAGTTCAGAATTGTGACAAGAGACTATTTTTTTTTAGTTTGAACAAATAAATAATGGCAAAATAGGGTCCAACAACCTCAAAACTATGTGTGTATAATATACATATATATATAGTAATCGTCACTTCTGCATAAAAAGGCAATATCTATCGTCTGCTTAAAAAATACGCTATTCGCATACCAATATTTTGCTTGAATTTCAGTTGGCATCATTACGAAAATATTCACGGTATTTAATTGAAAAAACGAAAATATATATATAATGTATATTATATTGTACATATTAGGTTGTCAAATATCTCCCTTCCGCTTTTTTGCTCTTCATTTAATGCTTTATAAAAAGTGTTACAGTGGGCGGATTTACTTCAAATATACGCCGTTTTGTTCGATAATGTTTCCATCTAGACAGAAACTGCAGAATACCCCTCTCGTAGCAACCCCTCTCCTTATTTGCGAAGAACTCGGACAGCCACTTTTCACAAGCCTCTTTCGAGTCCAGCTTTACACCACCAAGGGCGTTCGACATGGGCAGAAACAAGTGGTAATCACTTGGTGCTATGTCCGGGCTATATGGTGGATGCGATAAAACCTCCCACCCGATCTCCCGTAGCTTCTGACGAATCATCAATGAAGTGTGTAGTCTGGCGTTGTCCTGGTGGAACACTACACCCTTCCTGTTGGCCAATTGTGGACGTTTCTGGTCCATAGCCTGCTTCAAGCGGCCCAGTTGTTCACACTAGATGGTAGAATTAAGCGTCTCGCCATATGGGAGCAGCTCATAGTGGATGATCCCCTTCCAATCCCATCAAACACACAGCAAAACCTTCCTCGCCGTCAATCCCGGCTTTGCCACTGTTTGGAACGTTCACCGGCCTTGGACCACGACCGTTTTCGCTTTCATTTCGTTTCAACAGCACATCGCAGGCGTTGATTCGGTCCAGAACGTTTTTTTGCGTCAAATCATGCGGCATCCAAACATCGAGCTTTTTTTTGAATCCAGCCTTCTGCAGATGGTTTAAAATGGTTTGGTGACTAACTCTCATTTCCTGAACGATGTCACGAGATGCCACATGCCGTTCTAACTTGATAAATTCCATGATTTGATCGGTATTCGTCGTCATAGGTCTTCCGCCGGCTGGCTTATCCATGGTGTCGTTTTCACCGGCTCTGAATCATCGAAACCATTCCTTTGCGATTCGAAGTGATATCGTGCCATCTCCCAAAACACCATTAATCTCACGAAACGTTTCTCTAGCGGATTTGCCTTTGACGAAGGAAAACTTTAAAATAGCGCGAATTTCGGCGTTAGTGAACTCCATGTTTACACGTCTATAAGTTTTGAACGCAATATCCAAACTCATCTGCATAGCGTCGTTTTGTACGTTATGTCAAGACCTTTCAAATCATATATAGTATTGCCAAATACGAGCTCTGTAGCGCTTTGTACATAGTCCGCGAAATTCATAAGACAAAAAGGCGGAAGGGAGATATTTGACAAGCTAATATTATATATACACATTTTAAATACGGTTTCTACTGAAAAATATTATATTGGCGACGTGTATGGGCGGTTGATTACAATATCCTGTTGCCTCAAGACGATTTCTGTAGGCAGTTGTGTGTTCGGATGATAGAAAACAATGTCCAGGTGTCTTTGGGCGATTTCTACGAGGAATATTGTATTTAATTGATAGAAAACGACGTCCAGGTATGAGGAAATCAACTTCTACGAGAAATTTCGTGTTCGGACGGTAGAAGATGATGTCCAGGTATGACGAGACGACTTCTACGGGGAGTATCGTGTTTAGTTGGTAGAAAACAATGTTCAGGTATATCGGGACAACTTCTACGGAAAATTCATGTTCGGACGGTAGAAGATGTCTGGATATGACGGGAAGACTTATACGGGGAATTTCGTGTTCAGATGATAGAAAACGATGTCTAGGTATGACGGGACGATTTCTATGGGAAGATTCATGTTGGAACGTTCGAATACGATGTCGGGATGTTTTGGAACGACTTCTACGGGGAGTGTTTAAGAGACTTCTATTAAGAGATTCATTTTCTATCATTCGAACACGCAGACTCCCAGTAAAAGTCGTCCTGGGATATCTGGACGTCGTATTCTACCTCCCCAAAAGAAATCTCTCTATAACAGTCGTCCCGAGACATGTTCTATATTCCGAACACGATACTCTCCGTAAACGTCGTCTCTAGACATTTGGACATCTGTTTCAACCGCCCGCAATCAAAAAAAACATTTTCCCCATAGAAACCGTATGTAATATGCATATATGTGTGTATTAAATACGGTTGTACATTCTGTTATATACATAAGCGACAATAGGAAAATTACGGTCAATCATTTGTAGTAATATAGATTTTTATATATAGAGTACTTTCTACTTAGATATTATTGAATTGTTTAAGAAATCGGTTAAATTATTATCTCGGGCGTAGCCGAGACGGGGGATGCTAATATATATATATATATATATATATATATATATATATATATATATATATATAAAAGGCCAGGGAAACTTATAATATTAATATAAATCTTAAGATTCCTAAAATATTTATTTACTTCCGTGCGAATTTTCTGTAAATTATTATAGATCAGTCTATGTATTTTTATGAGAAATAATTGATGAATTTACACATGTGGTCATATTAAAATTAAATTAGAATAACTTTAAAACGATCTACAAAAACTTGCTAACAATTTTCTTTTAATATTAGATTTAATTTGTCAAAATTTCAAAAAGTTCTGAGAGATGTCACTTAGATGAAAACAGATATATAATTATAATTACACATATTTATAATTTATATATCCTTTTTTGATGTAGGAATAAATGCTGTTTATCTAATTTAATCATATATTTCAGGTAATATAAAAGTATGTTTGTCTATCAATCCACAAAATCTTCTTATCCTTTTCAATTTTGATTCAAGAACCACTAACAACAACAAAAAATCAGCTGTTAGTCACGTAAAATTATTAATTATGGGCCTCCCTCAAAACATTTTGAAAATTCAATTCAAAGTTTAAAATACAATATCTTACTCATAATCGATGGGTTGGGTATAACAATAATATTGTCATATATAGATAATATATTGTTAATTTATTGCCCTAGCATATATGTACATACCAAAACTGCTTCGGCGTCCTTCTGGCAGTTTTTTGACAAAGTTTCTCTTTTTATTCCTGGTATTTTTATAGCTTGCTAGATGTTATTATTTTAATATTTAATGGCCTTGCGCGTTTTCAAAAAAAAGTTACAGTTCATAGATCTTTTCCTTGTCTTAATTTATTCTCTATAACATATTTATCTCTAATGCTTATACATACCGAATGTTCTTTAGTATATACCAGTTTCAAAGTTTCAAGCAACAAACCTTTAAATTTTTTATATCCATAAATATACGGTACATATATGTGAGGCTAGGTACCCTATATAGAGAAATATGAAGGTGTACAGACGATACATTAGGCTGACCTTGAATATATATATATATATATATATATATATATATATATATATATATATATATATATATACCTATTATAATATATTTGAAACTATATAATAGAACGAGAACCTGCGTCTATATCTGCCCTGTTGACTTTCTATAAGCGCTAAGGGGCGCGTCCTTATACAAATGTAAGAGCATAAAGGAGCTTTTGAAATATTTCTTGGATAGGAAGTAATTGAAAAAAATATTTGTATACATTTTTGAATGAACATGAATATTTTCAAAACAAATTTCATTCGTAATATAACTATATAATACTTGTTTCACATGGAACAGGGTAAGTGGTAACGGTCATTTATATTTGTACTCGCGTATCAGAATAACGAACAGCGATGGCAATATACTTTCCATTACAGGTAGCATACGAATGACGGCCGCACCATGCGAGGTTAACCATATCAGTTTCATATTGTAGATAATATTGCCAACGCGATTTAATTTAGAATTCGCCAAATTTATTGCCATTTCTTATTAATCTATTGATAGTATATATATACAAACATAGTTTATTTAAGTAACTAAACTATTCAATGAAGAAAAAATTTTTTCAAAGTATTCGCACAAACCCAATTAATAATGATTTGAAAGTATTCAATAAAAACTTCAAAATAATTATTGATTTATTAAAGCAATATATATATACATTTGAAAGCAATAACGTGTTTCAATTAGCTTATTAATAAATAAGATTAATGTCATCGATAATTATTTTTTAACGTTTCAATATATACATAAAATAAATATTTATCGGAATTCTTTATGTTGTTAAAAAAATATATGTTAATTCGTTTTATCAACGTGAATATATGAAGCATACTTCTAACATACAGTAAATGATTCGTTTGGTAGAAGTAGGAAAATCTCGAGGGGGGCTAATAGTGATTTTTTAAACATAACTATAGTGATATAACATAGCTATAGTGAACTTTAAACATAAAAAGAAAGATGGAATTATTCTGCTTATTGATTCAGATAAATATTCTTTGTTTCAAAGTTATATAAATTATTGATAATCGTTTTATATTTTCGCAATACAGGATTATGCATTCTCAGATTTTCTTAAATTTTATAAACGACGAAAAATTTTTAAACATGTTATATTCTATTCTCCTACACTCATTATATTAACAATACAAATTAATTCTTTATACATTGCGAGAGTGAAGAAACGTTGTTTCCAATTAATAAAATTTGATTTAGAAGTCAGAATATTTTGTATTTAAACCAGAATTAAATTTCGGCCATTTTTATAATTAAATTTTTTAAGTATATGTTTGAATTAATTTAACAAAAACTTTAAATATTTTCTAAAATCGGCAGTCAAAAAAATTTTTTCAGCATCATTTAAAAAAAAAAAATAATTGTACCAAATAAAACAGATGCTGTTTATGAAAAAGTTAAGAGATACCCTTATATGTGACATTACAGAGGCCATTACATAGTAACCTAAAAATGGATCTCCTGATAAATTAATAATCTCCTGATAAAGTTATTCAGTAGTGACAGCACTGTGCTGCGCTGCGCCGAAGCGACTATAATATATATTAGCTGTGTTTGCACGTGCATAGCGTGCTATTGTTGTATAGATATAACGCACGCATGGTAAAACCAGGTAAAACTTTTTTTCCATGTATCTATGATTATATATCTATTTACGAATTCCCTTGCAGAAAACAGAGTTATAATAAGTATTCCGCATAATTCAAGAAAACGACCGATTACTGCTCTGCCGTCGCGTTCTCGCACACCTTGGCTGGTACTCGCGGTCCTCGGTCTCGGTCCTTGCCTTGCGTGGTTTCGCCTGGTTTCGCCTTGCCGCGGCGTCGTCGGCGAAACGCAGAGGGAGGGAAGGGAAAGCTTCGCCTGCTCGATGCCTCGACTCGGGGTTCTTTCGTTCACATTCGGGCTAGCTCGTTCGACCCGTTATCCCTACTATTCGCTTTCCTGAGCTCGTCGACTACCCCCACCCCATGTTCCACACGTTGCGCGCGCGATTCTCCGCACCCTCTATCTTTCTCTTCCCCCCCCCTACCGCGCTGTCTTGCTCGCTCTCTCTCTTTCTTTCGATCCATTCCTCCCCCACCTCTCCTTTTCTCTATCTCTCTCGCTCTCCCACTCTCAATGCCTCTCTCTTTTTCTTGCGCCAGGTTAGCCAACTGTCTCTCTTTCGCCGTGTCCCCTTTATTTCGTCTCTCCCTCTCTATATCCGATCCAAAGCCTCTCGTCATTTTCTATCCTTCTCCTCTTCACATATTCTCTTTATTTTCTCTCTCTTTCTCTATCTCTCTTCCCCCCTCTCACTGTCATTCTCTCTCTCTCTCTCTCTCTCTCTCTCTCTTTCTTTTCTGTACGCGCATGCAGCCGTCGTTCGAACGCGCGCGCGCGCTCAGCATATACAGCACGAGAGAGAGAGAGAGAGAGAGAGAGAGAGAGAGACATAGACACAAGCGCATATATTATACTCATATTGTTTCCGATAGCTCTCTCTTTTTTAAATATTTTTTATGTTCCTTATTCGTGGCAGTTACGATTTTTCATTTTATACTTCTATCTCAATCTATTCCGTCTATCCTATTTCAATATATTGGTTTTGTCGAGGATCTTATTAAATTTGTTTATTTTATATGAACATTTTCTTTAGGTCTCTATTTTTTAAGACTAGAATCTGCTTTACAGACTTCAAAAAATCGACTTTTTTGTATAAATGACTTCCTAAACTGTCGCAGGATGTATCCCTAACATTTCAGAAGCAAATTCGAAATATTTTTGAAATTACAGAAGAAATAGCGAGCAAGCATTGATTAGGTATCTATTAGATCCGAATCTCTTGGAGCGCGCGCGCGTTTCTCTCCTCGATCTATTGTACGTATTAAATTTCAAAGGAATTTACCATCCTTTGAAATAAAATTAACTGTTCGTATGTTTTTATAGAGCTATAGTAAGAATAATATATGCATTATAATGTTATATATGAGCTAGTTGCGTCTGCTTGAACAAAAGTACATTTAGCATTTAGGTTTAGTTTTGATTTGTTTGTTGACACGTGAACATCTTGAAATCATGCAGAACTATCCAAAAGTGAGAAAATTTTCAACTGAACGTACTGGAAAGCCACGGAATCGTAGATTCCACGACAATCAGTTTCATAACGTTTCGTCATCGGACGATGGAGAAGCTAATACTAGCCGTAGTGAAAAGAAATTTGCGTCAGCGACTACGGACGATGTTATAATTTATCCGTCTCTTTGTTATCGGATAATCAAGATTTTCTGTGTTTTTACCAATTTCTGAGTTAATTATTTGCAATTCGTGTAAGCAGAGGGTTACGTTTGGCGAAAGCGCTCCCAGATATCTAGGATTTAAAATCGTTTGGTCGTCTAAATGTAGTAAACAGCAAATTCAATTCCGATCGTTAATTCGCACTAGCTAGGAAATCAACCGAAAAATTGTGTTCGTCGTGAGGCTTTTGGATGTCGCGCAAGAAGACATGAAGATTTTTTGTCGCCTTATGAATATATCTCAAAACTTACTAAAATTAACGTATGACCGAATCATGCAACACCTTTATGTGGCGTCGAAAACAATGTTTGATAGAGCCTGCAAAAAATCTGTCGAAGAGGAAAAATAACTTAACGTACAAAATAAAAGACCAGCTGACCATTTGAGAGCTTCGGGCGATGGATCTTGGAAGAATGCGGATATACTTAAAATTTGATTTAGAAAAAGTGTAATTATACTTATTGAGTGCTACAGTGGCAAATTGATCGATCTCGACGTTAAAAGCGGAGACTGTCATACCTCTGTCATCAAGAAAAATACTTTGCACTAGGACGATTTTGAAGAATGATATGAAAAGCATAAAGAAAATTGTACTTCGAATCATACAGACTCGGCCAGGAAAATGGAAGTTGATTCGATGTTTGAAATGTTCTCAAGGTTCGTCGAGAAATTTGGAGTAATGTATAGTAATTACATTGGCGATGAGAACTCCAAAACATTTCTTGGCATCCTGAACAGTGATTCATGCGGCGACAATTGCACAGTGACGAAAAACGAGTGCGTGGAACATGCGCAAGAGAAGCTCGGTGGAGAGAAGCGAATCACCGAGACTTTAATAAAAAAAAGTAACAATTTATTACGATCTGGCGATTCGAAGAAACTGTAATTCTGTGGAAGGTATGAGAAATGCAATAATAGAGACACTTAATCATTATTACTCGACAGATGGATTGCCTTGCTACGATTATTGCCCGAAAGATGGTGTGAGTAACATAAAGTTTAAGCGACAAATTTCTGGCTGATTTTAAAGATCCGCTACGTCTAATTGACGCAGATGTCCAGAAGCAAATTTGTCCTGCGCACGATGAATTATCTAAGGGTGAGCTGCTAACTAGTTGTCTGGATGAACACATTCGAAGTGCGAACGAGTCGTTCAATTCCTCCATCTGGCACGTGACATCTAAACAACTTCACTCAGGCATTAAAACCGTCGAAATTGCTAATTACATCGCTGGAGGAATGTTCATTGAAGGATGCAATACAGCATTGAAAACCATGCAGTTACTAGATTTGAAAATTGGACATTAATACAACAATTTCGCCGAGAAAGTTGACAAGGAGTGCGTCACCCGAGAAAACAGGCCTGCTTCATTTTCAAGTGAAGAGGTCGAAACAGCATAGAGACTCGAACATCTGGACGAAAACCAGTTTTTTGAAGAGTCTAAAGAGCAACTTTATGGACCAGGAATCGCTGTTTAACATATTAATACGGTAAGTTCGAGAAAATTACGATTTTTTATATACGAAAAACTTGACGCGCGATGTCCTAATTGACGGGAAAGATGAGGGAAAAAAACTAAAGTCCTATCGAAACGAAATAAAATGGATTATATTCCGGATTAAATTTTCTTCTAAATGAACATAAGGAACCTTAATAAAGTTAAGATTAACCCAATTTTTATGAAACTAAACAACTAAATAATCTAAAGTGACATTTTTTTTAATTTGCGAAAAATCATTGAAATTTTTACTTTTTGTTGAATTTTCTTGATTGAAATTTAATCTGTACCATTAAAAAAGAAAATTTGTTTTGAATTATTTATTTCAGATGGAAATTTCCCACCGTACGACAAATGGAAGCTCGAAGCGACTCGGTGAAATGTTTGTACCAGTCATAATATGACATGTATTTTAATGAAAAAAAAATGATAATACTGTTAAAATATATAACAATAAATCCTGAAAGTATTGTTTTAATCAGATAAAATCATCGAAGAAATCGATTTTTTGGAGCTTCTAAAGCAGCCTCTCCTCTCTTCTTTTTTTATTGTAATGATCTCGACTTTGTTAATAAATTTATTAAGTTATGCTCCAAAGTTTACCTGAAATAACACCATACTGTGTTTCTGATTATACACTTTTTACACCAATATTGTGATGTATTTATGTTATCTAATTACAAAATTAATTTTCAAAAAATAAACTTCAAGACAAGTATAGGTTCTGCTATACATATTACAATTATTAATATTATTAAAATTATGATTAATGAAAATCAATAAACGATATGCATATGGTATATTTTACGATAATAAAAAAAAAATTTAATCCATATTATGTTTCATATTCGAACCTTTTAGATAAAAATTCAAGATTATGAACATTAAATTTGATGTAATATTAGAATCTACAACGAATATTATCAAATACGTTAATACAATTATTAAAAAAGTTTGTTCTAGTTTCTTCTATTTCTAATAATATTCTGAAAATTATTAAAAGATAGTTACGAAATGTATATTTAACTTTCTATTTTTCTTCAACTTCCATTGCATATATTATCGTATATGCTGGAATTCTTATTAAATAAACGAACTTACCGATTAAGTTATGAAAATACTAAAACTATATGAAAACAAAAGAAGTAAATAAAATCAATTAATTTCTTATCAGGTACTTTATGTTTAAATAAATGACATAGTTCAACAATAAATTTATATTATAGTGTACTAGCTTCCATGAAAAATATTAAAACTTACAAACAATTTAATATCATACGAATCTTTAAAAATAATTATTTTAAACCATTTTATACATTATTTTTTCATTTCAATATTTATGCTATTAAAATTATCATTATTTTTCATCTTGCAAATTGACTAGATTCCATATATAACTATACGTGCCTTAGAGGCACTCCCTCCCGCCCTGTTGTATATTTCATGATGGCTGAATATTTGTATTTTTCACGTCAGTACCGCAATAACTAAGTTTATAAAAAACTTTAAGTGTGAAATATTTGAGACATGATGGGTTGCATAAAATCTTCTGTCATTATAATAAGTACTTGATTTCTATTGTTTTCATATTACTCTCACTAATAAAGATGATATTACTTGCATATTTACAAATCGAACAAATACTCACACAAAAAATATTGTGCATTTTTCTTAGATACTTATATATTAAAAACATAATTTCTACGTGTGCAACAGTAAAAATCCCTTATCTAGAATAACCTGTTCTTAAATAAATTAACTAATTTTAATCAAATCATTTTTATTATCTTGACAACTGCACACGAGTACTTCTCACTTATTCCATTCAAATAAGCTCGCAAATGTAGTCGAGCAAGTAAGGAAGCTGTATGTAGGAACCGTGCGATATTACCGAAATCAAAAATCTTTAGACAATATATTAAATACGAATAATGAACAGTTTCTAGTATACAGTATAAAATATTGTAATGCAAAATATAGCAATAATGTTCTGGTGTAAATGGTTTTAATTAAAAAAAAAAAAAAAAAAGAATGAAGAAAGAGAATGAAGTGCAAAAACTTGGACGAAAATGTATACGACATAAGTGCATTCAATGCAGAACTATGTGCGCGTACGCTGTGTGCATGTATGTATATCGTATACTAACTCTATAGAAATACTCAAACTATTTAATAGTTTATATATTTATTTTTTATACACACATATACATTAATATTTATTATTCAATAAATAATTCATAATAAAGTAATACATTTTGATTTTATATTATTATAAAAGTACATAGGTAATTATAATATTATAGTACATATATATACATATAGTCGTAGTTATAAACTGTAAGAATAAAAGAAAATATACTTTATTATCGAATGAATCGAAAGTACGTTATATACATCAATATTATAAATTACTATTAGAATGTCGGGTATCATATCTGAGTAGTCAGTAGAAAAAATGATCAATCAAGTTAATGTGAAATAGGTAAAGAAGCATATAAAAGATATAATTGTCAACTCATATCAAATATAGTGTGATCCACAATTTTATTTTCTTTCAGTTACTCTTCATTAATTTTTATAGTGGGTTCACATAATGAATACTACAAAAATCTTAATGTGTAATATTCAACAATCTCTTACCGCTTAAAATACAGCCCTCGATGTCTTATAATAAGACATAATAAGACGATAAAGAAAAATGTAACATTTTTGTTCGGCATGAAAAATAAAATTAAATGCGAAAATACAAAACTCCCAAATGACTAATCATAAAATGCTCCGCGGATGAATCAACTTTGCATCGGATTTATCCAAGATCACGTTGAGATGAATGAGAAAGCAGAGAAAGAGTCTGCACGTCGTCGGATACCAATATATAGATACCCAGGTCAAACGAAGAATTACATAAAGCGCGAGTGCAACTGGGCCCAGCGAACATCGACCCGGCCCTGCACCAGCCGCCAGCGCGGCGGTCCGCGCTCTCGACGACGACGCGCGGGTCGCGCACGGGCGGGTCCCCACTCCCCTCGACCCGCGTTCCCCGACCCGCTCCCCGCCGTCACGCGCGCCATAGCGAGCGCAGGAGAGGGGCGCCACCGAGCGACCCAAGCCGCGCACCGCGCCGCCGCGGCCGTTCCCAAGCCGAGCCTCGACTCCCCCTCGCCAGGCGGCGCCTCCGCTGGGCCGCTCGCCACCACCGCCGCCGCCGCCGCCGCCGCCGCTGCTGCCTCGGCGCTCCGCTCGCTCCGCTCTGCCCGCGCCCGCCGCGCTGCCCTCGCTGCGCTCCCGCCACGGTGACGTCACTCCGAGTAGTGTAGTGCAGTGAGACGGAGCGCGTCCAGGCTCCTCCGCACGCGCAGCTCGGGCCACCGCCAGCAGCAGCAGCAGCATCGTCCGCGGGAGCGACCCCAGGCCCAGCCCCCGCGCGTGCAGTGCTTCGGGAAGCCAGGAGGCCCCCACCCACCCCCTTGACCCAGCGGAGAGCCGAGAGTGTGCGCGCGTGCCATGTCGTGAGCCGGCGGCGGCCACGGCCCAGCCCCAGCTCTTTGCCCAGCGCGGAATGCGGCCCCCTCGGCCGGATCGTCGGCCCGGGCCGCCGGAGCGCGGCGAGGTGAGATAGTGCGGCACTGTGGCCTGTGGCGTGCGATGCGGTGCGCGGCCCCGAGGAGACGGTGGCAGCAGCTCTGCAGCTCCGGAACCCGCTAGTGCCGCGCCGCGCCCTCGCGGGCATCGTCGGGCCGATCGCGAGTGCCGAGTATAATTATTGCCGAGCGGCCGTGTCGGTCAGTGCGCGTGTAACAATTTCGTTAGATCGCGCGTCGCGCGATTCCGGGAGTTGTTGCGAGCGAGAGAGAGAGAGAGAGAGAGAGAGAGAGAGAGGGAGAGAGAGAGAGTGCGCGGACCCTCCGAGTGGCGTGCGAGCGAATTCGCGGATCTTCGGGGCGCGAGTGCGGTGGCAGTTTTGTTCGGTAGGTTCGCCGGGGAACCGACCTGGAAGATAATCACGGCGTGGCGTGCAGTGCTCCTGTGCGGGCAGGTACCTGTGTGCTCTCGCGCTTCCTTCCGCTACGGATCTCGGATTTCCTCGATCCGAGTATAAATATATGTCTGTATTGTGCGGGCAGCGTGTGCGCGAGTGCCAGGAGAGAGAAACGAAGTGAAAAAATAAGGCAGGTCGCGGCCTCAGTTGTATTATTTTGTATTTCGTGCAAGTGCGAGGATCTGCGCCGGGATTCGTGAGTTGTGTGTGTCGTGCAGTGCCGCCAAACGATAGCACAACATCCGATCCCAAATGAAGAGTTCGGAGCAAAATGGTTAGAGAGACACGTCACCTGTGGGTTGGAAATCTGCCGGAAAACATCCGTGAGGACCGAATTCGAGAACATTTTAAACGGTAAGTTATGTCCTACACGACTGCACCGTCCCTCGTTCCTTTCCTCTTTTCCTCCTTCCTCGCTTCCTTGCCCGTTCCACGGCTCCATTTCTTCCTCGTTCCAACCAGCCACGGCTTTTCAGTGTCCTCGCTTGATACGTTTTTAACGAGACCCAAATTCCTACGAAGCTCTTTTCCAATATTACTCTGTTTAGCTCTTACACTCCTTATTTACACTTCATTTATCTACTATTATATTTATAGTTTATAATATACGATGTGGCTGTAGTACGTTTACAAATATATCGTAAACGATTTTCTTTTCTGTTACTTTATTGAAGCGTTATAGTAGAAAATAGAAATTCATCTCTATGCTCTTGTGAATAAATTTAAACGAAATTCGTGCGAAATAACTGAAAAAAATAAAAATTTTAACCCAAAAAAAAAGGAAGAAATTGAAAACTTTGAGGAAATTAGGTATAGTGCCGGGACTAAATAACAAGAAAACGTGCGTCCGAGCAAGTCCTGTGGATTCCGTGCGCACGTAAATCTTGGAGAAGAGACCTTTCTGATTTACGACCGGCTCGTATTTTCTATTGTTGGAAGCAAAGCGCCCCCCCCCCTCCCTCCAACACACAGACGCACACTTCTTGCGTTCTCTTTGCTGCGCACTCCCTACATGCAAAGTCTCGGGTCAGAGACTTGTGCACCATTGCACTGCAACTAACAATCTGGTATACTATTTCTGAGCTCTCATTTGACCTGACTAGTAAACATTATTTTGTAAGAAATAAAATACTTCTTTTTATGTAATTTTTTCTTCTTTTTTTTAACGAAGCACTATTTTTTATTTTGTATAACTGTAAATTTTTATTAATATTTTTTCCAGGTTATATTTACGCAGATTTAGTCTGTTAGAACACCATTTTTATTTTTCCAAAAACCGTTAGAAATACACAGTTCAATTTAATTAGAAATCGGAATGATAAAACAAAATTCAAATTCGAATGAATTCTACGTCGTGTATTAAATATTTATTTTCCAATACTCTGAAAAACGACTTTCAAACGATAAATATATTAATTCCATTCGATAAAATGCTTTCTTTAATATGTATCTTTTATTATTAAATTTTTAAGTTATTCTCACTTCGTATTCCATACGAAACAACTATTTGCAATAAACGACTCGGTAGTCCAAGTACATGCTGACTGCAGAAAAATGCATTAGCGAAAGCTTCGATAGAGGCCACCGACTCATTATATATCCGACGGTGTGTAAGAGAAAATGGCAATCGTATTTTTTTCCAAGTTCGCTTCAGTAACAATAAAATGCTCGCGTTATCGCCAGAGTTTTGATGATGAAACAACGACCTGACCTTTGATTCTTTTTTGTTTACTGTTAAAAATTATTTGCTTTTCTCTTCAGCTTCGTCATTGACGCAGGAGTAAAAAATCCATTTTTAGAAATCGTGCCTGATCTCTGAGAGCCAGATATAGAGATTTATACTATATTCTTATTTTTCAACATTTTGTGGACTTAGTTTTAAATATTTTTGGGTATGCAGTGCCGCCCCTCTAAAGCGCGCAGAAGGCAAAGCCTCTGCAAAATCAATTAATATAAATTCTGTAAATATTGACTATGATATCTTATCAGATTGACTTATTCAATTAAACATATTGTTTGTGCAATAAAAATGAAGACCTAGGGTACACAATATTGTACAAAAATTTAAAAAATAATGATTATGACACTTGGTATTATTTAAATTGTAAAGGGAACAGCTTCGCCTACAGCTTTCTGCATCTCTTTTTTTAGCTTCGCAAAGATCCTTTTGTACGCAGATGCATAAAAATTTTTTGTTGCTACTTTCAAAAACTAGAAAAACTCGCATCACATCATACGTGAGCGAACGAAAAGACAGTATTCGTTTCCTTTTTTCTCCCTCTTTTCCGCTCCCTCCCTCCCTCTCTCTCTCTCTCTCTCTCTCTCTCTCTCTCTCTCTCTCTCTCTCTCTAGCTCGCCTTCTCGCTCTTTCTCTCGTCTCCTCGCTCTGTCTCTCCTCTCCTCGCTCTGTCTCTCCTTCTCCCCTCTCTTTCTCCTTCTGTTCCGCGCTCACTCCCCGAAGTAATAATAGCTAAGGACAGCCATTTTGAGAGCTCATGCTGCCCGAAGTTATTGTTCTACAGTGTCGCTCAACTTGGGGCTCTCTAAATCCCAAACTTTTTCTTCTCTTTTTATTCTAACTATTTCTTTTGATAGAGTACAAAACGTTGCGAGCTCACAACTGAATTAGACTGTTGCTCGCAACACAGAGTACTTGGAAAACTGTCTCCTATGTATCCACGATGGTAATATCGTAGAAGGAAATTCGTTGCTCGAATAAGTACTATATATACGGCGCAGTTAAGCGTTCGTGGGACAGAGACAGCAATCAAGCTATAAAACGAGAGAGACGGAACGAAGCGAGTCGAACTCTCGAGTGCTATATAGATTGCCGCGCAAGCGGCTGCCAGTGGGAGGAGACTGGAAAGAGAAAACTAACGGTGACGCGAGTCAGTGCAGCTCAACTTTGGGCTACTGATGCATTCTTTAATATTTGCCACGCAATCTAATTTTTAGCTTTCTTTTCAGCAATTATTTTTCCATTTTGATTTTCAGATAGCTTTTATCGTTGTTGACTCTTGAAACTTTTTTAATTATATATGTACACATAATATTTCATTTATTTCAAACTTTTGTATTTGATAAATTACTATTAATCGTTTGAAAATGGTACAATTAAAAACTATACATTTTCGATTGCATTCATAATTATGTTCTCATTAAAGTGGGAATACAAGGTAATCTAAGCTCAAAATGTAGGTAATTGATATTTTATTGTTTATGTGTCAAATGTACTAGAAATGTTTAATAATTTATAGATTTTTACAGCTCTGTATTATGTATTAATATTTATTTAGTAATTTTTTAAAACATATTTTGTAACACTTTTATGAAACATATTTAATATTTAAGATAAACAGAAAATCGTATTAAATCCAAATAGAACCAAATTTTTTCAATAAATATGACTATAATTATCATCAGTAATAATTGATTAAAACTCTTAAAGTCTATAAAGCTTTAATAAACTGATACGGTCAAAATTTTGGTAAAAATACATTTTAATGTGGAAAAATATAAAAGCTTGATATTAAAATTTTGTCATTCTCTAAAATAGTATCATCGTCATTATTATCAGTATCAACATCATCATCGTCATCGTCATCCCGTCAGCACTCCATCCTTATCCAATCGTCATAAAAACTGAAGTCTACAAAATAATTTATTTAGGATTGTAAACATATATTAATTATTTTAGTGTTTTTCTCAACTAGGAATTATATGGTATTTTCATATTAGTATTAATATACTAATAATAAATTTAAAAATATTTAGATATTTTTAAACTATCTTTTGATTATGTTATAAGTACATTTATCACTTATTGAATTTTATTAAAATCAATACATACAGTAAAGTTGTAGTATAAATTAGCCGACAGAATTTTTTTAATTATAAAATATTATATAAAAAGGCAAATTATCAATTAACGGCCAAATTTTCAAGGAAAGTAAAATGCAAAAGAAAAGATAAATCAACTTTTTGTAGTAACTTTTAAATTATGTATAACAATTGAACTGGAAATTCATTATTTTTAAAAATAATACAATATTTTAAATCTTAAAAGAATTTATTCTGGACTTTGGCTCCTGCCTGTTATGCTCTCATGCGCTGAAGTCAAAAATATGCATATTATTAAACAACGGAGTTTGGAAATAAAAAATGGATCATTTTTTAATACTAATAATAGCTTTAATATAATTTTATTTTAAATAATGAAAGTTGCATGCGGATATAAAAATATTATCTGGAACAGACAATTTCTACAAGTGAAGAAAAATTATATTCATGAAAAAGATGTGCAAATTTAGTTTTACTCCAAAATACTGTCTGATAAAAAAATTATCGAAGGTATGCGTAGTGTTATCGATTTACACCTACGATATCTGTAGCTTGGACGTGTGTCATCTTAATAGAGTTATACATGCATCGTTCCATTAATTAATTAAATTTTCTATTTAATCGCATTTTGTCGCTCAGATACGTATGCTTAAACTTTTACACATTTGGACTCGCGGATTTTAATGTGTTTTAAAACTACGAACATGTCTAAACAAAGCCAATATTAGAGATTGATTATTAGAATTGACTATTTTTTCCGTTCAGAAGCTTTCGTTCAATGAGGCTCATTTATCTATGTTATCTAAATTCCATGAAACACAGTAGGTGGTTACATTTCAACATAGCTTGTTTGAAGTCACAGAGTTCCTATGTTGCACTCGTAAAAAAGCTATTCGAAACATATTTTTGTTATAAATATTAAAAAATAATGTATGAAATTTGGTTCTATGTCGCGAAAAGTAAATTCTTCGTGAAATATGTGATGAGTAAAAAAAAAACAATATTTGTGTCTGATTATTTTGGACCATTGGATTCGAAATTTATTCAGTGCCACAATTTTTATAATATTGACAGCTCATTCTGCGCGATGTAAATAACTCCTAGTTTGTTTACTCGTGTGTTGTATATTTAATTTTAATGTACTTCTAAAACAATATAATGTCTTATTTTAGAAAAACACTATTGGATAGATTCCCCCTCCCCCCGTATTTGTTGTTAATACTATTATTGCTAGGTTTTCTTGGATTCCAGCATTATGTACACAATAACGATGACATTCTGTATTATATTAAAAAGCATTATTTATTTTAAGCAATCGGATATATTTTTTATGTTTAACTGAAATAATCTATATCCGGAAGGAAGGTAAATATAGCTCTTTTCCTAGGTTATTCATAATCAGTCAACTTGTTCATACAATATTATCAATGTATTGGTTGTAAAGAAAGTAATTAAGAAATCATCAATCTGAAATTGAAAATTATTCGTATGTCATTCATAATCTATATAATAGATTGAAGTAGCATAATTATATGAAGTTCGCCTTAAAATATAAAGTTTTGCCGATGAATAAAAGGAAACGAGAATGCCTGAAGGTATTCCAACTGAAAACACATTGAATCTAAATGAAAATTTAATTTTGATCCGCCAAATGTAAGTTTAAATCTGTTGCCGGAACATATTTGAACAGCAGTCTTATATTGGTTGGAAGCTCGTACGCGCGCTATAAATTTTCGCCCTTGAAGAATTCTAGCACACAGGTATGTATATGGGGTGCCGAGCATCAGAGGGCAAAATGGAGGGTTCGAAGCAAAAGTTGGAACAAAAGAGAGGGAGAGATACGGAGAGTATATTCCTTATTTCCCGTGGCAGCTGTACCATATTGTAGACCCCGATCCTTACACATGCATGATACATGTAATACACATTTGAAGTGGCGCAGTTCACATCGGTCCCCGATGAGACCATTCGTCTATGGTATGTCTTTTCTCTTCTCCTCTCTTCTCCTCTCTACTATCTTTTCTTCTACAGCTTACGGTCCTGGCTAGCGATACTTTCACAAAGAATTACATAGTAGATATTATAAATAATAGCTTCTCGAGTAGCTTCGTCAACATGTCGGTTGAGGCGCAAATACCCAAACAACGGACCGGCACATAAGTAAAATAGCGATAGTCTGTCGAACAGAAGGGGAAGTCTATGAGACGTGACTCTACAGAGAGCCTTCGGTTCGTACTCGCCAGCTATTCAAGCACTGGCATTTTACCGAGACAAAAACATGGTGGGAAATTAACAAAAAATTTCTGTAAGATTATTTGTTATTACATTATAATTTATTAAAAGGTTATCGAAAACTACGCGTCCAACGTTTTTCAACGTATTGAAGTGTTCGTCTTGTTAACAATGATATTGTTTGCAGGATTTTGCTTGATTTCCCTAGATTCAGCGATAAATATCTTTTTTGCTGTTCCCGCAAATGCAGTTTTACTTAGTATTTAAAAAATATTAATACTTAATAGTTGTCTACTAATATTTTTCATTTTGCATTCAATAATCCTGTACAATTTTCATAGCGATTGCTATTATTTACGTTGGTTTTCCTATTATTTACGTAGGTTAATTTAGTATTTGCTATCTGCTAAAGTTTCTTTTAAAAGGTAAATTTTTTTTATTTTCTATTTACTAAGTTGCTGATTTGAACTTTAACCGGATTTTCTGAACTTTAATGCAACATTGAAATATTAATTATTGTATTGAAGCAACAGTATTTTATATCTTGAAGATTTCTTCCTTGCAACGGGTCATCAGCGCGGTCGTCTGTTTTTTTTTTTTTTTTTTTTTTTTTGAGAATTTTCATTCATATTAAAAAATTTTTAGTCTCTCAAGCAAAAAAAAAAGGATCAGAAGTAAGGCTTTTGCACACAACCGTCACGATATTACCACAATTGCAAATGTTTATCTTATAAACACAGATAAATTTCAGAATTTTCACAAATCGTCTTTAGTTTCGCCTAAGACGTACGTCCAAGTCCATGTCGAAGTTACGGTGCGCAATGTGTGAAGACAAAATGACCTGTTCATTGTTGAATGCTTTTGGATTATTAACAATCTTTTGCGCTCAGATTTGTCCGTGGCTTCCTCCATCTTTCAACGTCATTGTGCGTTCTGTCAGATGAGCGCCAGGTTACTAGAACCCGAGCCACGTAGTGACAACCTAAGTGAATTAGTAGACGTACGAGACTTGCATAATATAGCTCGATTTTTTTTTATATTGACCGGTCCAATTCCATGCCTCTCGTTTCTTCATGCCGCAATTTGAATCTGCCTGTTAGTTGGGAAATTGTATTATTTACTAATATCAATTTTGTTTAAACTGTAAAATATTTCCAGTTGAAATATGAAATATTAGTAAAAATGACCTCTTTTCTTTAACTTATGCTTGAAATGCCGCATTCGGATCTGATATCGTACACCAAGTATACTACCTCGAATAATGCGCTTAAAGGGAATAAACTCGCGGGATTTCGTCGGAATTGTTGATCACAGGTGAAGGTAACGTATTCTTCCAAGGTGTAGAACATGCTTAATTATTTCGCGTTCGTACCCGGCAGAAGTTGAGCAATGGCCAGCGGCGTCTTCTAGGGCGTTGCGCTTTCCGGAGGAAAGGGCTGCGCGGCGACTCGCACTCCCACATACGCGGGCTGGCCGAGCTGCACGAGGAGCTGCAGATGCATTATACGGCTCGGCAGTGGCGCGCCTGTGCGCGCATCGCGCGTATACGTAGCTATGTATATATACATGTGCGGTGGATCGCCGCGACGTATTTTGGTATATTGATCGCGCGCGCGAGCGGCCGGCCATCTACTCCCGCCCCTTCCCCCGCGGGCGAACGCGCGCGCGCGCGCTCTCGGGCTCTGCCCGCTGCCTCCCTCGTCGCGCCCCCGCCTAGCGCTCCCCACCCCATCTTTCCCCGACCACCCATCCATCCATCCATCCATCCGCTGTCGCTCCCACCCCCGTGGTGCGTTCATTCGTTCGCCCGCCACCTCCGACCCCCACCCACCGCGGGTCGTCCGTGCCCCCCCCCCTCCTCGCCATGCACGCGGACTGGACGCGCGCACCAGTGCCCGCGAGAGCTCGACACCTTCCCCCGGACCGACCTTTTTCTGAACTTTTCTTTTTGCCTCCCCCGCGCGCCCGTTCGATCGCTGCCCTCTTTTCCATTTATATGTATATCTATAGACGGATACCTGAGTCTGCTCTCGGTAACGCACCTCCCACCTTTGCCTTCTAGCCAGCTAGGAGGCTCCGGCTGCGAGGTTTTTGCCTTTGAAAACTTGTACTCCGAAGGCTCCGACCTTTATACATTTTGAAATTTCAACAAATGCATATTATTTTCGCGCACTGCACGTGTTGGGTGCACGAAGTACAATTGTTGATTATACAATATATTCTCTATATATTCGAAAATTTAACCATCGACGGTTTTCCAAATTTGATGGACGGCCAACGGAGCTTTGTTCTCTAGGAATTCTTCGTTAACAATACATAACCAAATTTTTCACTGTTATTAATGGTTATACCGATCCACCTATAATAAATATAATTGTTGAGCATATTGTGCTCTCATCAACGCCGTGCACGAAAAACTGAAATATATTTTTTATGATAGAAAATAGAAAAACGAGAAATTACTCCTTACACGAGGGAGTATCGTGAAAATAAGGTTCTAAGCGCGCAGTATTATAGTCCCTACCTCGATCTCCGCTTCGTGCGTACGTCCGTATAATTCCCATCGCCCCCTTAAGGTATACCCGAAGGATCTGACAATTTTGGGCGCGCGTGCGATGTCGAGGTCGTCGTGGGTGCGTGCTGCAGGGCATGCCATCGGAGCGAGACTCGCTTCGGCGCTCTCATCCCCGAATCGCGTGCCCGCCGGAGATTGCATCGAGCCCCGAGGAGGCGGGAACCCCCTGCAGCAACCGGGCACGGCTCGATACAGCTTGACGTTAAATGCTCTCCCCCCGGCTTCCGCTTTCTATTCTTACCCCGTTCCTCGGAATCATTCGCAGGGGCTGTCGGAAACTATACGTGTTGTATAACCGTGAGCTAAGGCAACGAGAAAAAAAAGACGAAAAATGGTAATACAATATATTATACAGTCTGCGTAAAATGTTTTACTTGATAATTACTCTCTAAAATAGAGGTTGTGAATATTTCACTCGGTAATGGAATGTCGGAGTCAAATCTGGTTGAGATAATAAAGTCGCCTAATATGACGAAAAAGATGACCACGATCTCGAATATTATAATAAAATCTAAACTTACAATTCCATAGCGAAAATCCTCTCACGATAAAGAATCCTAATTTGCCCGATAGTGTTAGAAATAATGAAAATCGCGACTGTAAGTCGTAAAATTCGGCTCGAGAATGCGAACACCGAGAATGTGAAAACGTCTAGATAAGAACCGTATGATCGTACAATATTTTTTGTCCTTGTCTACACGTTTCTTCAGTCACTCACCACCGTCACCCGAATCTTACAACTCGGTTGTAATTTTGATTATTTTCCACAGTGTCAGATAAATTAGGATTGTTTGTCGTCATAGGAAGCTTATTATAAATCGCTTTTTACCATTAAGGAATACAAATTGTTACATTGTGAAAAATCATCGTTAAATCTTCTCTCATTTTACACAGCCTTGTTGCAGTCAGGTTTTACCCGGATATTTCCTTAAAGGGTAGTTTACAATATATTAATTAAATCCTATCTTCCAGAGACACTCAAGGTGAGCCATAGGCTTTCTGGAATTAAAAAATGACTAGTCAAAAAGGTGATGGCACAAATGTGACGTCGTGTCTTTGCCAGCAAATGGTTACACGCTTGTTTTGACGTCCACGTATGTAAATATATTTTTTGTCTGCTATATAACTGAAGCATAATAAAATTTAATGGTATTCCTTCGGGACAACCGATTCAGTGGAGGATAACTTTTTTCTTATCAGCTGAATCTTATAATACTCTCAAGATTTATCGGGGTATTTTTGTTATATTAATATTACTGTCCTAGCAAACATTACACAACATGACGATATATGAAGTAATATTAGATTTTTCTAAACGATCTGTTAAATTACTAACGCTCGCGTAGGTAAAATCGACGAGTTACATACTGTAGTTCTGATGATAAGAATGTTTTTTAATCTTTTATAAAATTTAAGTAATCCAGTTTATAAGAAATGCTTCAATTTGAGCAATTTCAAAGAGTTTATCGAAACAAAACTCTAAAACTATCTGACAGGCCCACTTCAATACGAGACGTAGTACTTAATACCGCACAATGCCGCACTCATAGTTTAAAAAAAAAAAAATAATAAAATCTATAGAACTGTCTTGTGCGGGGTACAACATGATGTGCGAAAATATATGGAAGTGTTTTTGAGTATAACCAAACAGTATCAGGGAGCATTTAATCGTTTTCGAAGCACGCATAAGCAGACGTCCCCCCCCCCCGGCGCTTTCCCTTCCAAAAACTGCCCCATCATATAGCGAAAGTAATCGCGTCAGCCGCACGGCCTGAATAAATTAGCGGAACTATTTAAAAACAAACTTGGGGTGAAGGGTATTATTCGAAGTGTAAAGAAAGGCGCAGTATCGAGGAACCGAGGGGCTGCTGCTTTGCACACAGCCTTCTGGGCTCCTGTACTATAGACGGCACAGTAGGTCTAAGGGGGTGCTTGGGGTGTAGAACGTAATTGCATTGTAGCCGCCGGCGAACGGCGCGCGGGGGGGCGGGGGAGTCGAAATAGGCAACGCCTTGAATATTCCGCGACAGCGTGTGGGTGTCGCTTTTCAAACAGAGCTTCGGCTCTGCCTCCCCGGTCGTGCATCTGCCGAAACGCGTGTGACAGGAGCCGTCTTGCCCCCCTTCGTTTTGCCATTCAATCCATATGCCAGGCTCGGAAACGAGCTCGGACTATCGTGCGTGCTTCTCCCATTCTCCATCGGGTTGCATTTTGCATAAATACGTATAATAAAGGCCGGGACAAATGCTTTATAATTTCTACTATATCATTTTAGAGAAATATTTCACGTGCCTGATCGGTTCGGGGCCCTTAATTTCATAAACTATAGGCGAAATCGAAGCTTTCAATCGCCATAGTATAAATAACGATGTTATAAAAATACGAGACGAAACATTATCCATGAATATCAGGATTTTTCGAATTCCAAAATTTGTATGAGCATTACTATAGTAGTGGAAATGGAATTTTTCCATCTATGTACTTCAAAGATAGAATTTTAATTTATCGAGTATAACAAAATCTAACATAGTCAGAATTATAAAAAAGAGTCCTCCCGTTCTATTAACTTAAACACGATGGAAATGTTTATGAGATATTTTTATGCATTGTGACATGCAAATAAATTTAATGTATATTAATTATAATTATGCAATCAACGCCTCAGAGTCCACGTGGGTATTACGTCTGTAAAATATTATACAGAACATGTCATGTAAAATTTTCTTTACTGTTATTTCCTGGCCTTATTTAAACCCATCTCTTGCTCAATAGCACTTGTTACTAATTGATTTAAGCATTTATTTTTACTGAATTTATTACGAAGGAATCGATATACCGTTATTTTCGATTACCTTTGCGGACAAATTAATGTTATCGATTTGGTTACTATAATATTCTGTAGCTATAAACACGTTCAAGGCGGTATATATCATATTGATTTTCATTGTGTTCATTTTTTTTTTTATAAGCTTCTAAAAGTTAATACTAGCTAATTTAATACAGAAATTGGAATTTTCATAAAAAAAATCATGAAACATAAATAGAGGCATAACGAATTGACGGCAAATGTATTTTGTTTTCGGAAAGACCATCGCGAGTTTAAAAGCGGCCTGTTTTTGTTTTGAAAATGAAGTAACTTTGTTTTGAAGAAACAATTTCATTCTCGAGCGCCGAATCGAAAATAAATATAAGAGAGAGACTTTGCGCCTCGCTTCGGCCACCCAATCAGATTGCACAATCAATCTCACTATATAAGATTCCACAAAGAGCTTTGCTTCGATAGCAGGTGCATCAGTTCCCTCCTCTCTTGCGCGCACACGCGCGACGTACGCAATATTTATATATGGATATACAGCCGTACACGGCAGTGGGTGTATGGATGTGTGTATGTCTGTGTGTTTCGAATCAAAGAACGTTGACGTGGCGCGGCTCGATTGAAACGCGAGATGTTAATCGTGTGTGTGTGTGCGTGTGCGTGTGCGTGTGCGCGCGCGCGTATTTACATCTACGTAAAAGCAATCTGCTAATAATAAGAGCAAGAATAATTGCGGAGCAGTCTAATGGTTTTTGGCCGTCGCTCGGGGAGTCTGGGCGGGACGCAAGGAATCACGAAACATTTCGCCGTGCGTGCGGCGGGGCCATATACTCGTGCAAAAACGTAACGATCACCGCCCCCCCCCCCGCGAGTGTGGCGCACGCTGTCGCCAAAGACGACGATGGCACTCGTTTATGTGCGTGTGCGTGTGCGTGTGTGTTTGTAAGCAATTTTTATAAATACGCGTGCGCGGCGCTCAAACACGTAGTGTGTATGGACTCGATGTTCGGCGGCCACTGCCAAATTTCCCAATCAGCCGCGCGAGCAAGCAAGCGACCCTGTTAGTCCGCGAGAATCGCCGCGCTCTCGCTCCGATACCGATGGCTCACCTCGGCGTCGTTTCTCGGTCGTTCCTTTCTCTCTCTCTCTCTCTCTCTCTTTTACCGTTCCATATACACGAAGAATTCTTGCGGTCTCGCAAAAATTCCTGCACGATGAACGCATCGAAGGCTACACGTATGCCTATAATCCTTTTTCTCTCTCTCTCTCGCTCTCTCGCTCCCTCCGCGTTTTTGACATCTGCACGCTTCGCGCCTGTGCATTTTGCTCTCGAGCGAGTCCGCGCAATTATCCTCCTGAAATTACGAAATGAGTAAGCCAAAGTGTAATCTTTGAGAAATGCGAGCGAACGGCTCGTTTTCCAAGTTTCTCGGATGTCTCGCGGGCACTCCGAAGAAAGTAATTTGACAGATTCAGATATATGTATAGAATTTCGCTTACGATCCGCCAGCGTTCGGATTTTCGTATCGCTTTTGACGACGTAATGTCGCCGAATGCGACAGAAATGTAATAGACAGGATCGAGGCGAAAAGCTCTTATATGGAATCGGACTCGATCTCTCTCTCTCCCTCTCTCTCTCTCTCTATATATATATATATATATATATATATATATATATATATATACATACACACACATATAGATGGCACGATATAGCTGCCTCGCGTTTTCACTCGGCTGCGCTTGGCTCCGAACTCCGCGAGTCGACTCGGCTCTGCGGGATGCTAGCTGCTAGCTCGTTGCGCGCTCGTGCCAGCCCGCTCTGGCTGGCTTCGAGCGGCGCTGCGCCGCGGTGGTGCCAGTGCCTCGGCTATATAGCCTCTGCGTCGGCGACTGTGTACCGCTCGGGCGCACGACACGGCCGCGCGGCGTTGCCGGGTCTCGGCGAGTCGCGGCCGCGCGGCACACCTACGCACATAGCGGCAACCGCGCCCGCCCGCGCTCCTCCCCGCGCCCCGTCTGTGTCCTGTGTTTCTCGAGCGCGCGGCCCCGCAGCGCAGCTGAGTTTCTACTCATTTTCTACTCGGCGCGTAGATCGCGCTTGTATTATTCGCCCGCCCCTGCCGCCTTGCCTTATACCTGCATCGAGCTACCTGCTTATCTGCCTACCTGACCGCTTCTACGTATAAATATATCTCTATATTGCCAAGCTTGCTTAGGCTCATTCAACGGCTCGTTCAACGGCTCGAGTTCGCCACGAGAGTCGACTTTAGCCTCCTCCTCCGTCTCGTTCTCGCTGGCCTGCGTTCTTCCGGCTTTACCTCACGAATAATAATTTAGTAAAAGTGTATATAAGACGTTTAGTTTTGAAGAATTTCCAAAATTTTAGTGATCTCAAGTTTCTCGAGTACTGGGAGCCCATATATAATTTACCTTACCGAGTTGTATATTTTGAAAATGCCAAAGACGAGAGTGTCATAGAAAGGAGAACGTTTTTACAAAATTTAGAATCTAATAATTCCGTTTGAGCACGCTCCACAGTATTGTTACTTGACTCACTATTTGACTATTCAACGTTCAAATACATGGCTACACAATGTTCAATTCATATTATTTTTCCTCAGTTATACATTCGGCTCACGATTGAATAAGCGATTACAAGATTTTTATGTTGATATTATGATTTTTCGATGAAAAACAGATTGGTTGCTGGTATTTTTCCAGCATTCGTTGCTTAATCCTAAAGCAAGTTTACGAAATTGCTTAAACCATAAAAAAAGATGGAATATTATTCATTATTTCAGTCTCTTAAGAGAAAATAAGAATTAGAAATGAAATATTTGCTGTTCAAATAAGGATTAAAAAGTGTTCTACGAATATAAACAGTTACAAAATAAAAATAAATTATCAATATGTATGCAATAATGAAAGCTATTTCATTTTTAAACCTACTAAATCATAACTGTGCTTAGAGCTAATTATAGAATTATTCTAAAAAAATTTTAGTCTGAGTTGAAATAGGAGAGTAAGTTATATAATTGAGATTATTATTACAATATATGAATTTCGAGCCGATTGAATGGCTTGCCTATATAATATCATTTATCCTATACACTACACATTCATAATCAATATATTCATTTATAATTTTGTATACAAATAAACAGTCATAATAATAGAATGGGTCGGTAAAGGTTAGACGTTGAATTTGGTATACATTTGTGTATAGCATGGTATTTCTTGGCCAACGAATATTAGAAAATGATGGAGATTGTTATTTAAGGTCATTTTAAAGTCCGAGATATTCAATTGAATCATCCCAAATTGATATGGTATAGACGGAGAAGAACATTTATTAGCTGGAATGTGTGACTGTTACTTGCTAATAATAAAGTTAAAGCTAAATACTGATGTTAAAGTTTTTCTACGAAGTAAATTAACTTATAGCTTTCCATTAGTATTGCTATATTTAAATATTTTTTATATAGTTTTTGAGAATTCAAGCAAAAGATTCGTAAAGTGTATAGAAAATGAATTTTGTTTGTAGAAAATATAGTTTGTAGCTTCAAGAGAAATTTCAAAACACAATGTGTATTATACAGTATACGAGCGTAATATTTGTTCTCCAAGGGCATTTACACGTGCATGAAACTGTCAACGTACTCCGCAATACCCGACGTGAAAATTTGTATAAACCCAAAAAGATTGTATAAGCCCGTTTCAGATTCGCAATATGTTTTAAGAGGGCTTTGACTCGATTCAAAGAATACCGCTATACTATTTAAACGACTTGAAAGATCTCCCCTCCCCTCCCCAAATAGCATCAGCAACTCGGGTCTTCCGAGCGTCTGCGTTGCATAAGCGCAGAGTCACAAACGGCTCTCACGCTATGTTCTTTGAGAAACTTCGAATGACATAACGCAATTGGCGATTTTTATAGAAGAGTAGACCTTCTCTTGGATAATTCTTAAAAATCTAATAATAAAAATTGCTGTAACGGCTTAACTGGAAGTCCAAAAGTCCAAATGCTACTTCACCGGTTATGCAGTCAACGTCACAAGCTTTATGCATGTACTTAAGTAAACTCCCCTTTGTCATTGTAATTATCTTCAATTGTGAGTAAAGTCGTTTATGCTGGCATGGGCGTTTCCTGATACACACGTAAGATGACGAATTTCGTCGTCTGTTCGTAGTATATAAATGTATAAGAATATATGAACTGTATCGACGTTTGGTCGAGTATTCAATCTATACCCCCCCCCCCTACACACACACACAAAGATGAAGAGTCTGTTCATTCGCGGAAATATCAACGTTGTCTGTGCTTCTCATAGAAACGTCGTTCCGGATCCACGTTGATTCCGGCCTTGCTTTTCTTTTACAAACGCATATTCTTTTCTCCTTTCTCCTTTTCTTCTAACATCAGTATGGAAATTAACGTCTCCGTACAAATTTTCAAAACTTAATATTATTAATGAAGCGCGCTTCTAAACATTAGGTGAAATAGTAGATTTAGAATAGAATTTCTGAAATCTTATTTTACATTTTAGCAAGTAGTTTCCTCCATACTTTTATAGTTTTTTATGATATAAGCTTTTAAAATATCTTGAGAAAGTAGGATTAAGCACAACCTTTATATAATTTAGCATTTGGGTTGTTTTAGAAAAGAAAACGCAATTCGAAAATGCCCAATCCCTTTGAGTGTAATCTTCTTTATACCTGACGAGGTAAGCGAATGCTTAAAGTAAAGTAATATTGGCCCCTAGCATTTATTACGTATAATCGTTCTGTCTTTAACTGAGTAACAAGCTACCATAAAGTAAGACCCAAATATACTTCATAAATAGATTTTTCCCGATGACCTGTTTGAGCTAATTTTCGCTCGAGTTTTCGGGTTTATCGGATTTTTCGTTTCCTAGACGTATAATAAACGAAGGATTAGTGTGGAAAAATAACTGTCGATACTGTATCTTTTTGTTTTCTCTGCTCTAATTGGGTTTTGCCTTAATTGCTGCTAAACGAGGACATCGCCATCAAAATAAAAGAAGAAAGCAGATATTGGCGCCGGCTGACAATTTTTCGGTAATGTTTCGTTCACGGTAGGAATTCTCAGTATTTTAGAACGCAAAATATTAAAAAAAAAATTTCGGTAAGAAAAGACAAGCGTTTTGAAATTGCGCCTATAGTCGATTCAGCTAGTGAATAGCGCTCATGCGCCGACGCATTATGCCGCGTATATAGAGAATGCGGAAAGGTCGCACGATGCGAGCGAAGAAGCTGGAGAAAAAGAGAGGGTCGTGTAGTTCGATAAAAAGAGACCCTTGAATATTTAAAACGACTGCAGTCTGTCGGTCTCTCGACGAGGCCCGTGCGAGAGCGTTCGGATAAAAGAAACGGTTGGGAGGCACAGGAGGCACGAGACAGACGGTGTCCACGCATTCGCCGGGGACATGAGATGAGGAGCGGAAAAAGCTGGACCAAGGGTTCTTGCCCCTCTTGGCGCCCCTGGAACGGCGCGCGCAACTTTAATCAGTTGGCTATTTTCCTTCGCCTCGTGTCTCGCTACCCTATCTCAACATTGCTCGCCGCCGAGAAGCTCCCACGGGACAGGGATGCAGAAATTCGAAAGCCCCTTCAACTGTTCCAATTTTCTCCCTACGCAGCTTCCTCCAGTCGTACGCAATGATGTCGAGCGATCCGCACCCTTGATCGCCCCGACGCTCTCTAAGCAGAGTAATCTCCATATGAACTGTCTCTCACGAGATCCTGAATGTCGAGGGCACAATATTCGTTATTAAAATATAGCGGAAGGGCTTGGCTTTAAAAATCATAAACTTGCCGGACCGCTGAAAATTATTCCGGAATTATACCGCGTTTAAATTTGCAATCGAGGGTGCTATATTCTTCAAATTATTTCATGATTTGATAAGATTGGTCTCCTGCCTTGGTTGGGTTCTTATAAAAACGCTTTGTTTCTTTTCCTAATTTGAAAATATTTATTAATGTGAATATACAAATTACTTTACCAATTCTCTATTTGAAAATAATGTTTTACAATATTAAAAATTCTGAACTTCTAAAAAAACCATATTGAACATAATTAGTAGCGCTTGCGTCAAACTTCATAAACTTATATGTTTTGCAATTCAAACTACTGATGAAATCTCGAGTTTCCTTGAATGATGTAGCATGTAATTTTAATAAATAAGGGATGAATCGTTCCAAACTTTACTTCCCACTTTACTTCTGTGAAGTTGAAGAACATTCCTTTCTTTTAGCTCCATGTTCAGAGTATACCGAGGAAATACGAAATTAGAAAGTTTATAAATTTTATCGCAAGCATCTTTGCAAATGAGCGGTGTAATAGTTTATGACGAGTACCAGTCGGCTAGAATCGTTTTCTTGCCAATTCTTAAAAGAAAAACTTTCTAAGTGAAAAACGTAATTGTAAGCAATTAAACAATTATTCGATATTCATAATTTAAGATGGCTCGTGTGTTTAGTGCCGTGCCTAGAACGAGTCATTGCAGCGTCATCATGCTCATTTATAACTTTTATTTTTTGCTAAATTGTTTGCGTCCATTGCTCGACAATTAGGAAAATAATATAAAATAAATAATTTATTTAAAATTAATAGAAATCAAATCACTTTAATACCATTGTAATCGAATCGAAAGTGAACTTGGCGTTTAAGTATAAAGTAGCTTTTCATTTTCGTAATTTCTTAATTGCATCATTCTATATTTCGTAGGAAAAATCGTAATTATAAAATTATTTATAAGAATACGTAGATGTGTTAAAATTAATCGTATTACGATAAGTTAATAATTGTACAAATACGTTTGAAGTTTCAGGAGATAAGACAGTGGTAAAATTTTACAAGTTTACATTCCAAATTGAAACTTTTCTTTAAAACAATGATCTTCCAAATACGTTCGTTTCAAATTAAAATTGAATATCAAGAAAAAATTAAGAAATATCGTAAATATCGGATAAAAGTCTCGCACAATATAGCTCGAAAGTGTAGGAAGGAAAAAATGTTCAGAGGCAATGAGGTATGTTGGTTTGATGGAAAGAGTTTGTTGCACGCGTTGGCTAAGCAACGCTAAATATGCAGACTTTGAACTCGTTCCCCTCATTTGCCTGTTCAACTCAATATACAGTCTATATACTGCGCGTCTAGTCCCCACCCCAGAGTTCCCAGATCTCAACATACATATATTTCTTTGAGTCGAATCGCGGCGTATATACGAGCGCACTCGGCGGCAGTCGGATACTGGTGGCTCGCAGAGTCGCGAACGCGTTACGCGACCCGCATTCATCTATATATATGTACGTGTGTATGTATGTATGTATGTATATATATATATATATATATATATATATATATATATATATATATATATATATAAAAGAGGAGGGAACGCGGGGAGAACGTGGCAGTTATTGCGCTGGCATCAGAACGCATCTGCGCCCGCGGAGCGACGTCGTCGCGGGTTTTCGCTCGCTCCAACTTCTCTCGCAGCGCTCATATCAATATGCCTTTCTTATAACACGGCACGCTCGCTATTAGGGGAGAGTAGAGAGAAAAGTTCGCCGTTAACCGCGGGGATCGGCATCGCGGGTGCGCCTCGTGCCCCGGGCCAGGGGGACGCGATCGACGCGATCGTGCGCGGCAGAGCCGTCGTCACACAAACTCACGACTCCGCTCCGTATGTATTTCTCGTGTCGTCGTCGTCGTCGTCGTCTCTCTCTCTCTCTCTCTCTCTCTCTCTCTCTCTCGCGGCATCCGTCTATTTGTCTTCATACATTTTTCCTTCTCTCCCCGCCGAAGTTTTTCTGTAGGTATAACGAACGATCGTGACAAAGTATTTGTTTTTGCGCGAGCATTATGTAAGGCGACACAATTAATCTTATCGCGTGAACGAAACGCCGCGAACTCCGTTGTGAGAATTTTATATTGCGGAGACGCGAATATACTGTACGCGCGTCATTAATTTCTCTAAGGAAATTTTTTCTTAAGCATATATAGAATATGTTGTTAAAAAGCTTAGGCTATATAATGTTCAATGTTCATGTATCTATAGGAAGAATATTTTCCAAGCAATGCCGTCTCTCCTCTCTGCTCCGCGTGTTTCTAATCTTCATTTATACAGCTTGATACGCAAATGCTTTATCATTATGATATCGCTATTTTCGTCAAGTCCAATTCCTGATAAATTGTATTAATCGGTAATAATGTAAAGAACATATGAACGCATCACACGTGTCTATATACTCTGCCTAACTAATTATTCATTCCATTCATTCAGTAAAGTGTATTAAGAAGTCTGGAAAAAATAACAGTATTTTATGAAGCAGTTATCTCAATCGCTTGTTTTTTGTTTATAGCATGCACTGCGATTTTCCATTGCGAGAACCCAAGTATCCTAGGGATTGCAAATAATACAAATATTGGAAAAAAAAACAAAATTTTATTTTTATCTCATACCGCGGTGTTTTTCTGTTTTTTTATCCAACGTTAAATTTGTGAACATGGCAATATATTTATTTACGCGTTAATTAATATTGTTAGATAAGGACAAATATATGTTTAAATAGATTAGATAGAGGCAAAAATAGATCTAGAAATGTTAATTTTCCTAGATTTTGTAAAGTCAACAGCAATAAATACATATTACTTTTTTTCATATGTATGATTTGAATCAGACGAAGACCCGATGTTCATGAAATTTTTGTCAGAATAGCAAAAATTACGACGCTAATAAAACGTTCTTTGTTTATTTGTAAGTGAAAAAAAGGTAACCAATAAAATCGAAGTTAGTATCTCACAACAACAGAAATGATCAGAGCAAAGAAATTGTATCGCGTTATAAAAACTAAAAAGAGAAGGCAAGCCAAAGCACGAGGCAGAAGCAAGCAGAAGCATCGGAACATCAGAAGTAAGGAAGCGGTGAATCCTTTAAGCGGCGTTGCCAACTTTCCGTGCTCCGCTCGAGCTCGAGCTGCTGGCAACGTCGCCTATCGATCTGCAGACCAGCCGGGACGTGTTTTTTGTACCCTTCAAGGTCTACCCTTCGGCTCCAAGGGGAACAATTGGAATATATGGGGTCCAACTCGGCCTAATTGTGTCACGTTGTGCCTTTTTCCCTCTCTCTCTTTTTCTCTTGCTCTCAACAATGGCCGGATTTTCGAGAGCGCAGAGAGAGAGAGAGAGTGAGAGAGAGGGGGGGGGGAGCGTAGTGCATCCTATTCGTACGTTACCATGTATGCTGGATGGTTAAATCTGTTTTTCTCTTTTCCGCTCCACACGTGCAAGACCCGCGGACGCGTGACGCGTTCTAGCAGCTCTCTTTATTCCCGATCCTTTGCCATTCCGCTCTCTCATTCTTACCCTCATCTCCTTTCTCTTCTCTGTTGCCCGCGGAGGAAAAAAATCCATTTCATTTCTTTCGAACGCTGCGCAACCCGCGACGCGACCGAGGCGCGCCAGAGTTTGTTTTCCTCGAGCTTTCGCGCGATTGTCCGAGGCAAACTTCTCCATAATCCCAAGTGCAAAATAACGATAAGTTCGAATTTGCCTCGTCCCCCTCTCCCTGCCATTGGCTTATGGCGCGCACGGCGCGAGTCCGTCACGCATCAAGGACCATTCGGTCGGACCTCTCGGCGACTCGCCTCTCTCGCGCGGAGAAATGAAATTATGAGCGTGAATCGTGCGCGCGCGGCTCGTGGAATTCGCTTTGCGTCTTGGGTTTTCAGAGGCGTGTGCCGGTGTGCCGAGCACGTTTGCGCAAAGTCCCTATCCTCGCGTAACGATCCACCCACACCCACGATTTAAAGCGGCACGACCAGTCCGCCGCGCACGAGTCCGTGAGAGAGCGCGCGCGCGCGGGCACACAGGGGCGAACACGCCTGCTGCTGCGGCAGCGGCTCGCGCTACTGTCGCTCCCGCGCACGTCTACGTATCTATTCTTCAAGGCGCGTTGTGCGCGGCAGCTTGTGCAACGGCATGCAACTTCCAATTCCAACGCTATGTATAATACTTTCTAAGTACCACACAATCTCGCGGTGTATAATAAATCATGCACACACACTATATCCGTGTATGTTTGGATGTATATAGTGGCACGGTTCGTTCGGTAACCCCCCACTCCCTATCTCTGCATAATTATTTGGCCGCCTCTTCTTCTCGTGTAATTTCCACTCATTTTCGGCTTAAAATTGTCATATAGGCATCACAATGGCGAGAACTACACAAAGATTTTTTTTGGAAACGTTTTCGTAGTTTTCTTAGGATTAAATTGAATGCGTACATTTACGTCTGAACTGAGAGTCAGAAATTCAACAAAACCTCTTTTTTAAAATGCAAATCGTTTTAACAATCGCCCAGAAAAAAACAAGCTGCTCTTCGCATTCAAAAAAGTTCTACGTTCCTTATACAACGTCAAAATATGGTCAGACGACGAGAAAAGATCTTGATGTAGCTACCTTTTTGCAGCACATAAACTGGAAATCTTGAGATTTGCGCGAATTTTCAGCCATAGTCCGGTTTTCTTGCTCTGTCGTCTGCATTTCTGGTTTCTCATACATATATAGCTATATACTCGTAAATTGTGTACGTACACAGACACACACACACCCGCGCGCGCGGGTGTGTATATACATATATATATATATATATATATATATATATATATATATATATATAGGCATAGGCAGCCAAGCAAGTATATATTATATCGAGTAAGTCGAAACGCTGCTGCAGTACAGGACTGATGGAGGCAAGTCGCGCGCAGCTCTCGGCTTCTCTGAGCTGAGCTGAGACACGAAAGCCAAGAGCATAAGAGTCCTAAGCCGGCAACGTCGCTCGCCGGCCTGCGCACAAACATTCGCCGAGCTGGCAACGCTGCTCGCCTATTATGTAACACCCAACAGCAGCAGCTCGAACAGTGGGGGCTCGTAGCGCGCGCACGAAAGGGATAGAATGGAAGAGAAAGAAGGAGAGGTAGAGATCGAGATAGAGAGAGAGAGAGAGAGAGAGAGAGAGAGAGAGAGAGAGAGAGAGAGAGAACGAGAACGATAGAGAGAGCATTATAGTTCAGTTCAGAGCACACGCAAACGTCCAGTATAGATGTTGAGCCACTATCCTGCGCATCTGTAGCTCTCTCTCTCTCTCTCTCTCTCTCTATCTCTATCTTTATCTCTATCTCTATTCTATCTTTCTCCTTTGTTGACGCGCTTCATCCAAGCTTCGTTGAGAGAGAAAGAGGGATTATATATATATAAATATATATATATACACGAAACTGCGTTACGAGTGATTGCAACCCTTTGCCCATCATTATTTCCTCACCGAGAACCCACATCTCTCAAATTAAAGCCGAAATTCCAAGAATATCGAGGACTTGTACTATTTCGTGCTCGCCCACCATAAACATGAATTTCAGTTTATATTAAATTTTTTATGATATTTTATTATTTATTCGAATTTCTTTAAAAATGTCCTTGGCGTAAATAAGCTTATTATTGAGATATTTCTCTGTTTCAGTATATACAGGTATCGCTCACAATGGTTTAATTATATTAAGCTCATGTAGAGTAAATATTTGAATTAATTCGTTCAAACATTTAACGATCTGCAACCCTTCCCATTATAAGAACAAACGTTATGAGTGTTCATTAATGCACACAGATATAAGTATCCAAATTCAGTTTGCCAAACACAAAATCTTTTATCAAAATACCTCATCGAAATCAGACTATCTAGTCTTTCAAGAAAATGTTGATATGAAATCGATAATATGAAAATGAATTAAAAACAAAAGCGTAAAAAAGAACAAAAAAATAAAGCCGCACGAATCGAGTACTAATCAATAAATGCCTTAATCTTCACGTTAACAATGTTTATAGCTCTTTACTGGGCTTTGAGTTTGTAACAGCATGTCTACAACCTTGAAATTTCCAGTTCTCTTTTGGAAACTGGTCTATAGGTTCCCCTTTAAATACTTAGTTTCTTGTGATCTCTGCACTTCGTGATTTTTCTCTTATGAAGCTATACCTTCTGATTTTTTATTTCGCTTATCTTTTTTCAATTGACAATTTTCGTTTTTTTCTTATGGAATTCTCGGCCTGGTTTTCTTTATTTGAAAAATAATCGGTTTATTATTCCATTTTTATACTTAAGCTGATCTATGTTAAAAACTTATAATTCGGTTTCCCATATTGAGACCATGAAGTAAAGCTACATCTTACCTAGTATTTTCTAAATATCATTACCTAGTATGAACAATCCACTAATATCCATGCGTTTGTAATTACTTCTCTCCAGAGATATATTTTCCCTAGATGGAACGGTCAATACAAAGTTCAGTTATATATATTATCGTAATTCAGTGAACACGGTGTTTTTCATGTATAAAAAAGAACGAAGACATATAAAAGCCTTTATAAACTCTTAAAAATAGAACCAAACAAAAGCAGTTCAATGTATTATGTTCTAAACTGAAAAGAAAAAAAATCGTTAAAAGAAATGTTTTAATATAAGTATGTCTGATAATTTGCTTTTCAAATGAAATAACTATATGTAAATAAGAATGAAAATATTATGATACTTGATTAGTGCGTGGTATGTTGGAAAATCCCATATAATGCACTTCCAATAGCAGCCTGTGACATCTTTCCCGCAGCCCCTCTCCATATAACTAAGCGGTTTTGTGTACAACCAGCCATCCAATAATATAAGGCTCCGCCTAAATATTAAACTGTAACTTCTCCCACGCACACTACACGAAACTATTCTGTTAAGCCAAATAATAAATATACGTTAGATTTTAGATTGTGATTGTCCCTTCAACATCAAGAATTATCGTACTCTATTTTCGTAATATATTTAATAACGTTTGCAAATAAATAGTGAGAGTTTTTTTTTTAATTTGTGTTCATTAGTTCCCGTAACATTCTTCAACATTAATTAGATTGGTAGCGTTTGAGGTTCGTGATCAATGTGAATTATAAGTCTTTTTTCATAGATTTATTGAAAAAACTCCGTTTGGCACACGCTCAGAACAGGTTTTCTCTAGAAAAGTTTAAAGTATTAAATTGGTGTTTAAGTGAGATCCAGTAGCTGCTTACTAACATTGAAAGCAGATGGTATGTTCCTTTGTTCTCTATTATTAAGCTACTCTATATAAATTGATAATGTGTATTTGTACGTGTAACCGGATTATAATAAATATCATGAATATATCAATCAGATAATATTCTATAAATTGATAATTTGGAACCGTACACGTAATATTTTTCTATTTATCGTAAATTAATTTAAAAGTAAAAACTATTAAGGATTTTTATTGAGGCCTCGATGGAATTTCGTTCAAACATCAATTCTATCGTAAATTCAGTATATGCATTCTTATTGTTATATAAAAATCGGTTCTTTCACTATTGATACATTATCTTTATAGGATAAATCAATCTTTTCTGAGTATTATTCCACTAGTTTATTCGTGCTCTGACCAAGCCTCTGGCATTCTTATATACTTGTAGGACCAATTAAACCTTGAGTTCAAAAAATATTTAATTCAGTCATTTTCCTTATCAGCGTGAGCTAGATTCACCAGTATAAGAGTCGTAGTGTTTTTTCAGTTATTTATCTTACAAACTGTTTGCTACGAATATTAGACTATACTACATACGTGCCTTTTACTACTTACTTTATTTTAGACCATGACATCTATTAGGTGATTCTATGGCGGACCGAACTCAAATTTTTTTTTTCATATATATTAGCATCGAAAGAACTGGTATAGAATTAAAATGAATTGATTTATTATATAAATGATTTTAAAATTATTCCAATGCCGGAATTTAAAATGTAAATGAATGAAAAGATACTAGGAATGTTTCAAGAGAATCGTCAGTATTGGTTTTCCATTTCTTCTATAAAAATATGTCTTTATATATTATATTCATAGTCTATACTATTAAAATTTTCGGTTTTTCTTAGAATTCAAGCTTTGTGTCAATATGAGTTCCTCTATGTCTTCCTGATAATTTCGACTGTACCGATACAATGAAGACGTACGTATAATTATACACGCTGGATTATTGTTTTCGTAATATAAATTCGACAAGTAAAATTTATCGTTTTACGGGGCATCTTATGTTGATGTTAATATTTATAATTTTCTTTCTTTCTATAATTAACAATTTTGATTGTATAATTCGGTTCATTTATCTTAACAATTTTTTCCCCGATTTAAAATAAGAAACTCAATCCTAGTTGCTTTTATTAAATTTCATCGTGATTTGTTTTATTTTATTTATTCGCTGTATATATTTTAAAATGCTCACGGAATTCTCGTGCGTTCTAGTTTAAGTAATAACTAAGAGAACCCGCGCCGGATTGGGCTGTGTATTATTCAATTTGTTCACGTTAACGATCGAATTCGTCAATACCAGACTACCGCTCGCATGGTCGTACGTAAAAACATGATAAGATACATACAAATAAGCGATTTGTCATAGCCAAAACATCCGAAACGTCACCCAGAACTTATTCGCGGATCGCCTGAGGTTTTCCTTCAGCATTCCATAAAGGCATTTACTTTAAAAATTTTATTTATGTCTTGGATGTTTTAAATCTTTCAACAACTATTCATATTCCATCTAAATATTTTATCGTTGAAATTATCTATTTTTTAAAAAAGTATCTATTTTTTATAAATAACATTAACCATCTTTTATTATTTATCTCTTTCCTCATGTTCTTTCAACATTATTAAAGAGGTACAAAAAAAAAACATAAATATCTCAGCTACTTTTCGTACAACAGCAGAGGAAATTTATCCACCCTCTAATCTACTAGCACTAATAGAGCGAGAGCTTTATCGAACACGAGACCGCAAATGCAACTCTTTCCCTTCCACTATCATATCATTGTTCTGACTTTCTCTGCAGTGGCGGTAGTTTTTTTTTTGCTTTTGCAATGTCCTGGTGTCACGAAGACTCGTGATACCAATTCCATCCGGCAAGATGAAGCCGATTTGATACTTCGTTGAACAATCACATTGTCGGTATTTGTTATCGTTGAATGAGTCGCCGCCACATTCGCTGTGACTGGAGATGTAGAAGCATAATGGCCGACAGGAGCTGGAGAAAGGGAGTTTTTCGCATACATCGGGGATTATACAAATAAAAGAATCTCGAGTATCGCAGTTAAACAAAATAATAATGTGGAAAAAATTTTAGTTATTGGGATATTGCACTATTTGCCTAACATAATTGGAAGTTTTTTAAATTTTTATTGTTTTATATTTTTAATTCACAAAATTATAATTAGTAATATCATATATTAAATAAATGATAATTAACAATATTCAATGTATTCTCAAACTGCAAATATGCCTTCATCTAATAGGTAAGAGATTAATATTTTATTATAACACTGTTAGTATATTTAATAAAAAGCATAACAGAGTATCCTAAATTAAAAAGAATAAAACGGAAGTGAAGAGAAAAAGAGACGCTGTGCCATTGTTACTCCCATCGACTACACTGTTCTATTGTTAATGCTGTGGCGACGCATCCTATGCTTTCTATTCTATATAGTTATTGTATAGTCTCTGTTTAACGCCTTGATTTTGAATGGATCCTCGTCGTATACCCATCGATACCACACTTTCAACAATTGTTGTTGGTTGGTACATAGCAAATGGAGCTGCTACAATTCGATACTTTTGACTTAAAATTCCATTTCAGGGCGAATAGATCGTCGAAACCCCTGCAAAGGACCGAGTAGTGATTAATTTTGCGAGCCTAGATTGTATGCTCATGAATATTGAAACTTTTAACACTTGAACTATAGTCTAATAGATACTAGTTAAAAAAGTTTTAATGAGAACAAAGTTTCGTGATAAAAATTAAACCTTATAGATGAAAGCGAGAATATTTGAAAAATAATATGCGCACATCATACTCAAGTTAGACATTTTACTAATATTCAATTTATGATTAAAAAAGCAACGACTTATTAACCAAAGCGATTCAATTCAGATCATGAACTTTAGAGTTTAATATGCTTTTAAAAATTTTGAATGCTCTCCTTCTATAGGCGTAGCAGACTCGATACGAGTATCGGATCTTCAAATTTACATTCTCATTTCAATAATATCGAAAACCTTATTTTATAATGAACTATATTTTAGTCTTTTAGAAATAGGAATTAGGAACCCAAATTTACTTACCTATGTGATCAATGAGCACTACCTCATTTAGATAAGGGAACATGTAGATATGTGCGTACGCGTGTTATTGTGAACGTGACCGATGTAACAAGGTCAGCTCGCGTGATTATCGACTGCAAACCCACTCTATTCGTTTAACAAGTTCTCAAGTCCATGGTTTTAATAATTGTCATTCGTACGCCTGTGCACAAGGACATATATAAAACAACGCGCACGCATGTACAAGCCGTCGATGATGATTGGTGACGACAGACAACCGGAAATGTCGGGGAGACGTACTGATATATATACATGTCACTGTACTTGTTAGATATCTCACCTCACCCCTGACCATGATCTCAATATTGCGGAGTTTGATTCAATAATACTCTAATAGCATAGTAATTAAATTTTAAAAAATTTCAAATTAGTACTTTATTTTTTGCTATTAATCTTTACGATGCTTTGCAGATGCTCATTGCAGTATTGTAAAATTAAAAAAAAAAAAGAGAGAGAGCGAGTGAAACAATTTGTTAAAAATTATTTCATTACAGCGTGCTGCCAAATAGCAATAACCTAAGCTTTAGACGAACATACATATTCTTATGGTTATTGTTCCCAATATTATTTTTTTTTTCTTTCCAACAAGAAGAAGAACTCCTTAAAGGGATTTCATACATTATTTTATCACTTCTCATAATAAAAATACTTATTAAAATCTGCAGTTAAACACTAACATTTTATCAAGCACTTTCTTGAACATATGGTATACAAACATGAGATTTCCATCAATAATTTCGTAATTAGGCTCAGCCAATAAGGCGTTGATCATTTCAGTAATTTCAAAAAGCTTATTACATGCAATTTTTAATTTATAATAATTTTTTAACGAAGTACGCCATCAAAATAGTTCAAACTCAATATTCATGTAGTTATATTTTATTGCCGTAGAATAAAATCTACTAAGAAAAACATTAAGTTAATTTCAATTAATACAAATATTTTGGTGTGATGTACTCGATATTTTATTTGATATACCGTGCGCTACATATACAAGGTGAGACTGAAATATTATCAACAATAATGCGAAACCTATTAAACGTATTGTAAAAAAGGATTTCAAATTGGCTAAGCTAAACCTCGTCATCATCATATAAAAATTCAAATACTATACTACTTCTTTTCTTACAAAAAAAAAATTACATCTAATATGTGAAATGGTAGATATGTCAATTAGTTTTTTCATCTTCCAAATTTAAGTACTCGAATCGAAAGCACTCGAAAAAGGCAGAAACGAATATTTTAAATACAACTTCTGGCAGATATTGTCGGGAGGGATAATATTAAGGCGCTCGACGAAAAATATCCTATTCTCTTCGGGCAATTTTAAAACGTATACTGGCTGTTACACCGCTGCTTATTCTCGTAGGAGGGAGGCTCTAAAACGAGGAGCTAGAGCAAGAGCCCAGAAAATTGCTCTAAAACGGAATTCCTCTTCCGCTCTGGGCTCCATATATTTCACTTTTTTAATTTCTTCGAAGAACGCTGAAGGGGCGGAAGAGGACTACGAGGTACTCCCTCCGTGCACGGTATATAGATATTCCCTCGCGTTCGACGGCCCCAGGTTGGGGTTAGACGACTGTTAGCGCGGTGGGTGCGTGCTTACGTAACTCGCCCAGGGGCGGCCGGGGTATAGGGCGCAGGGCATAAGCGAGCCAACCGTGAGGAAATAAACTGGCCCGAGCCCAAAAGGCAGTCGAGCGCAGAGCCCCGAACCGCGTCACTGCCAGCGCGCGAACGTTGCTCCGAAGATGGCGACAATCCGAAGTCTTTCACGTCTTGCATGTCATACCCTGGCTGGATAAAAATGGCCAAATTCTCTGGAGTTTAAATGAACAACAAAAGCGTTAGGCACATTTCTGAAAATCACCAATTTGCCACATCCATACCTTCGGAACCGACATCATACCATAGTACTGACGATGTGAACAACTCAAAATGCTAAGCATTCGAATAACAGTTGAATTCAGGTTTTAAGGTGGCGTTGACTCCCAAATGAAAACGCGATAGAACCAAATCATGAGAACCCGTGCGCCTAGAAGGGAGAGTATAGCGCCCAGATGTTGGGCGTTTGGTGTATTCCTAAAAAACATCTGATTGAAGATACTGCTTCTTATTTTTTCTCCACAGCGGAAACCCTAAAAACAGTTATAGTTATCTATAGACAACAGTAACTGTCGGACGAATTTCTGCTTTGACATGTATCGGCTCATCTCTTCGAAGCTGTGGACGTCATAAGAGTAGCCGTGGAAGGCAAAGGAAAACGCACTAATTCTCCCAGTCAGCTGTGTAAACTTTGCACTTGTCGTGAAGGATAACTCGTAGTAAAACGATCCTTCAAGCCTCGACGCTGTCGAGAAATTTAACGATCGTGCGAAGAATCCTGCGGAGCGAGGCCGTCCACTCTTCCAGGTCGTTTCCCTTGGATCCTCAGAAAAAAAAAAACAAATTTAGCCGACCAAAAATCGCAGCTGTTCGTGTAAGGATTATGCCATGATTGTTAAATAGAGTTATCGTCGTGTTGATTTATCTTCTATATTTTATTGCGCACTATAATACAATTTCCAGATGGGTTCGCACAGGTCATTGTCTATCGTATACACTGCTATGTAGGGAAACAGATATAGTATATCAATTATTTCTATTGCCTGAACAATTAACATTCGAAAAGACAACACGCGATTAAGAATTCATTGATGTTGGAAAACGTTAACACATCGTTCCTTCAGTGCACGCACCTGATTGTGAAGCCTTTTATTTTTATAAAGTGTTATATTATATATACGTTCTCATACAAAAATATGTAGATTGTTTGTATTAAATTTACGATTTTACAATACCTCGTAATATCTCTTTGACTTTTTTTTAATGCTAATACTAAACAATTTTTAACTGAAAAAATGTATAATATACAATCTTTACTTTGTACACTTTCTCCAGCATACACTACTGAAAATAATATTTTAGATGTTTTTATTTTTATTCCCGATATAAATTTAATAATAACTACAAATATACAGAAATATATTCATTTTTATAAAATTTTTATGTTAGTTTTTCTTCAACTTTCCCAATGCAAGTGTTAGTAATATTCTTAAAAAAATAAGTATATATTTAATATAATGCAACTTACCATAAAAACGAAGCTAATAAATATAATTGCAAGTAATTTCGTAAAATTGATAACATTTTACATTTATTATTATGAAATTTTGAAATTAAATTCAATACGCGTGACACATTCACCGAAACATTAATTTTATTCGGTTTTCTGCATTATATACAAATATGAAATTTACAATGATGTACTTCTATAAAGGTCACTACTATTTAATTGATATATATATATATATATATATATATATATATATATATATATATATATATCGTATCCTAAATTATGAAACAATAATTTAAAATAATTTTTTTTTCAATTTTTACTGTACATTCATATATTCACACGTTCTTATTATTGCGTATTAATAGCTATAATAATTATATGTACAAACCATACTGCAATTACTTGTTCAGGCATTTTATATGATAATATAATGTTCAAGGTCAACCTTGCACATATTAATTACTGTCTTATGCAAGACGCAATATTATATTATTATTGTTTAGCATCGGCTCTAGGATTAATATGTATTCTTACATGTACATTATTCCAATTGGTCTTATAGCATCACTATAGCGCTCAACCGAGGTCTTCATTTTCTCATATTGGCAGATTGGCCTACAATTCAGCCATTTACTATATAATTTTATAACATAATCGTGCTACATTCATATGCATTGAATTTAATCAATGTTTCTTTTGCTAATTGTGTCTGTGCCCTTGATTCGTCACTTTGAGTTGTTATACTTTTAGTAAATATTAAAATGTTCATTTACTAATAATTAACATTACTTTCTATACTTCTATAATTCTATACTACATAACTGAAAAGATAAATTAAATTAATTATGCATATTTTTCACAAATATCCGAAAATTTGAAGGGTTGCTTTAACTAGTGCAGCTATTTTTATTTCTATTATTTGTTCAATTGATATAAAACTTTTGAATACAAATCAAACCTCACATTGTATTATAATAGAACATACGCCCATTCTACCAATTAGCGTGGAAACTGTAGATAGCAGTATTTGAGAGCCATATATTTAAAACTGAATATACTCGGGCGCAAAAATTACAATAACGGGGGGGGGGCGTACTTTTAGAAGATCCGTGTTTCGGACAGCTATTTTCACAAATGCATCTCGCAGACGGCCGAAAATAGTTCATCCGAATGCGCTTTCCTCCTCGCGCTGCCTGAAAATGGTTGAGGCTGACGACGATGACGACGATGTCCCGCCCCGTGCGCGGGCCTCCCATCGTCGTAGCTCGCATCGAGGCAGGCTCGTCGGACTCCCCGAGCCGGGCGTGCGGTGTCTCCGGAGAAGCGGGAATCCCTGCTAAACTCCTCTCCTGCACTCGTGGCCGCGCGCACCTTGCAATAACGTATGTAGCCGGGCTCGCCTCGGCCCTGCCCGAGCCCGCGCGGCGCGGCGCAGGCGTGGCTTTCGCGCCGACGCTCGCACATTACCATAATTCAAAGAAAATCTCGCTAGTCTGGCGCTGGATTTCGCGATATGCACGCGTGTGATTTTGCAAATGCGCGCGCGCGCGCATGTGTGTGTCGGCGCCGAGTAACGGCTCGGCGCTTGGAAGCACCGACGAAGACGAAGGGGGCGCGAGACCTCGAGAACTGTCTCCTCCTCTCGCCCCGTACGCCCCGCGTTCCTTGACTTAACGCTTCTGCAACTTTTTTCACCAGAGCATTTCTGCCCTCTATGCCCTCGACTTCTGCGCTCGCGAGCGCGAGAAGCGCACGCTCGACCATCCATATAGGTTTCTCTGTCGCCGACAGAAATATACATGGAAGAAGCTCGCCGTCCCGTCTAATTAGATCTTTCTTGGCTGTTTTGAATTTCCCCAAAGTCCCTCGGCGAAGATCAAAAGATTGAAATTAGTCTCTTGCTCTCTTGCGCTCCTCTTGCTCGTTTCTCTCTAGCACCCCGCTATACCTCCGCTATCTTTTTCTCTTTGTCTATATCTTCGTACATGTCTGTCCTTTCTCTCTCTCTCTCTCTCTCTCTCTCTCTCTCGTATGCCTCTTATCTCGACCAAAGAAACTAAATTTTATCTGTATTTACATATGCTAAATTGCTGACTTAAATTTGTCATAATGCCCTGGTTTTCTCAACCATTGATTTACGTCGGTAAATATTAAATATTTTAACATAAAAGCTGAGTCACTCTGAAATTAACGGAATTCACTGAATTGTTTTTTGGCGAACTCGTCGACGTCGCGGTTTTGGGGCGAAGCAGCATCGCAGCTGCGGCAACTGCGAATAGAAGAATTATTGTTGTCTCACACGATGAGCGTTGCTGACCTTTTAGGAAAAAGAGCATCGGGAATAATTTCGAGAAAATGAGCAAGTCTTCTTCGAAATCTCGGGTTCGTTGCGAATATACGTCCGAGTATAAAGCTGTATGGACGCGGCGCGGGAAGAACTTTGTGCTTGGCACGAACTCTGCAAGAACAATATTTGGTTAGCGAGCATACCGAGTGGCAACAGTGCCTCATTATATTCTAAGAGTTATGGAGAAGAAGCCATTTGTAAAGGCGAGTCAGTGGCGTCGCCTCGGTTTGGGACAAATGGGGAAGCCGAGGGTCAAACGGTTTACTAATGGATGACAAGAATCGAAAATATGTCTACGGCTCTCAACTTATCACACGCCCATGGCCACTGCCGTCTCATCGGAGTCTGAAATGAGATGGTCTCCGCCTTATAATTTTTAGGAGGATTTTATTTTATGTTTCTTTCGCTTCGTTTTGCTCGGTTTTTTTGCACATCCACACGTTTTTTTGAGTAACAACCGCATTTGTTAAACTTTAGATAAACAATGATCAACTTTAAAATATCTTGAATTTTAAAAGTAAATTTTCTCGAAAGAAAAGTTACCGAAAGAAAATCTGTGCAAACGTATTTAGAAAGTAAACATTTGTGACATCGTGGAAGGCCGTAAACGTTTAAGAAAATATCGGTAAAAAATTCCTTATAGAAGAAATTATTATAAAATTTACAAAAATATATTTTTGAAAATAATGATGAAAAATCCTTACATGACGTGGTAGCAGCAATATGCTCGGGAATGTGCGTACGCTTAGTTAAGATTAATTTCATCGGTACATATTATTTTATCGTGTATATTATATGGCCTTTAAGCCCGCTGTTGTGCAGACACGTAGTATATACGATAGCTTGCTTGTTTCGGATAAATTGTCCGTCTAAATATTAGCTGCACCGAGGGTCCACGAGGGTCGCTATAGGTCGGCCGTCTTTCCATTTTCTTTCTTTTATTTGTCTTTCTTTTCCTTTTTTTTCATAAAGTCTAGCCTTATCATATAGTTACCCGGCACACTTGCGCCACTCGGTCGATGAGTCACATCTCGCGATGCCTGTTACCGAGACTGCCGTGCTAATTATCGGAGAGCCGCGAATACGCGCACGTGCACGTCAATCATCGAGCACAAGCATGTAACGGAGAAACTCGCGAGCACAGAAGCAGGTGTGCCTCTTTCGAGGATCCTATGCGTCTCGTAGATAGCTGAATGCGTCTTGCCACGGCGTCAACGGGTTCTCCACAATCGAATCCCTAAGAACAAACAATCTCGTTATAAATACGTTTCAGATTTAGGTGCTCAAAATGATTCGTAAAAATGTTTCAAAATTCTTGCTATACACCATGGATCTGTTAAGAACTTCAACAGCAGTTGTACGCCGCGTGCACCTGCAGTCGGGCATATATATCGTTATTGAGATTTCCTCATGTTGGCAATTAAATATCTTGCTGGTATTTTTTTTATGAAGCAGCTAAATGCCTGTTTTACGTGTAGAAGTAGTTTTTATATCCAATAGTATAATCCCGCTAAGCTAAAAATACTAATTAGTAATATCAAGTTTAATTTTTAAGACCTGGCTATCTTGTATAAAGAAAACAAAAAAGATGCTTCATTCGTTAGGAAACAGGCGTTACGCCATTACACTGACAGACTAACCACTACTTTTATTCGAGTCACCACTTATTTGCGACGTACAATTACGGATCTTCTTTTTTTGAGATTTACAAACTTCTTCTTGACGCATCTGTACAATTACATACATTTTCTTACAAAGTTTGTTATTCATTCTAGCCGCGAGTATTATCTCTATTAAAATCAACGTACAAAATATTTTAATCTCCTTGGTTTCATTGACAATTTTTACATATTTCTATTAAAATTTCTGATAATATTGTGAATAATCCAGTATTATAGAGATGATTTTCTATAGCGAAACACACGTATGAGAAGATTTTGTTTGTTTTATTTGCAATAGAAAATATTTAAGTATTTTACACTTTTTAATGATTTTAACAATTACAAAATTTTAATTAAGATTTTTTAAAGATTTTTAAGATTTTTTAAAATTTTATTAAGACTACATGAGCATTAACATTTAAGGAATCTTTTAGTTTTTAAAACTGTATTCATTCCTTCAAGCGTTTTTTATTAAAAATTTACAATCAAAATAATGCTTATATATTTGGTGAAATTGATCTCGATTCCTTTACAAAAATAAACTCGTAGTACATAAAAAACCTCTAATATATTATAAGCTCGTGCAAAAAGAGAACTGAAAATAGGCTTACCGTTCGAGGGGGGGGGGGGTTTAAAAGCAATACTCTGACAGAGGTATGGCAAATAAGAAAGGGAGAAATCGATAGAAAGATAGATAGATAAATAAAGAGTGCGATCGAAACAGCAGATAGAGAAAAACCTAAAGTCAGTCTCTTCCCCCATGCCCCCCCTCTCTCTTACTCTCTCTCTCTCTCTCTCTCTCTCTCTCTATATATATATATCTTTAATTCCCGTAGTGATGCACTGGAGCGATAAAAGGAAGGGTGGGTCACGTGATGGGTGGGTACGAACCCATTCGAACTCGATTCAAACTTGGTCAAAAAGAGAACAAAGAGTAGAGATAAAAGTATTCGGAGGGTGAGGCAGAGGAGCAACTCGTATTTTACGCAGAATTAGACAGAAGTAAATAATAGTAATATATCGTAAACAGTTCCATTATTTAGATTATAATGATTGTTGTATATCTTAGAATAGTACAAATAAAAACACATACATAATATTTTATATAATTATTATTTTCCAACTCTTGTATTAAGTATAGTTAAATCGTGCATTTTTTAAAATAGTGGAAAAAGTAATTAGTGATAATATTTAGAATCTTATAGCAATTCAAACTGATAATCATTGTATGCACACACATCAACGAATAAAATTAAGCAAATTTGGATTCACGGGATAATTTGCTTTATCTCGGCTTAGCTATTGAACTTTTCTTAAACATTGTAAAAAGGATTAAATTATGGAATTTTTTAACTTTTTTTCTGCTTCAGAAGTTGTATAAATAAGAACAATATAAAGAGTAAAGTCAAAAGATAAATTAAAAGTTTACTTACCGTGTGAAGGAGTTTCGATATTCCGTAATAAAATGGCTTCTCTATAATTCTAACTGGCGCAAATTTCCATAAGGGTTCATAATAAAAAACCACCGGTTCGGAAATTGTTTCACACGCCACAAAGGCTTCTTTCCTCCGAGCCTGTAAAAAGGGAACAGCAGCCCTCTAAATTTAGATAAGGGTAAAACACCCGAGCGCGAGGTATATCATATCGATTCTGCCCCCCCCCGCGTGCTTCCCCGTCCGCACAACGACGTGTCAAGTCATGGCCTCGATCCTACACGTCGCTTGCCGACAAGCGGTCGATAAAAGGTAAACGATCCGAATCTAGATCAAAATTTAGAGGCCGGCTATTTCTACGCTTTTCCACACTTTTTCTATGTATCGGCCATTTACTCGATTCAATTGTTCTCTCGCTCTGCCCCACTCGGCTTATTTACCATGCGACGTATAAGTATTTTTTTTCCTCCTCCAAAATTATTATGCATCCCTAATAGCTTCGGGTTCGTAGTTCTATATATACACATTCGTCAAAATTGAACTTTCATGCTTGGTTCTCGAAGGAAAAAGAAACCGAGCATTGTTGCGCGTAGCTGCGTAATACGAATACATGTGCATACACGTGCCCGCGCGTACGGAATAGATCTCATGGAAATAACATATTTAACAGCAGCGGAATTAGAGATTTTCATAATTCGCACTTGGCGAAGATGGAAATATACCAGTAAATAGAAACGTCGCCATATTTCAGGAGGAGTTAAATTTTCGGCCCTTTTGCATTTGGAAGATACTCTCTCTCTCTCTCTCTTCTCTCTCTCTCTCTCTCCCTGCCCTCCCCCTCCATTTAGCTTTCTCGCGTATTCTTATTTCCCTCGCATACAGTTCAGGCAGCCTTGCATTTATTTATGTATCAAAATTCATCATACAGTCTCGATCTCTGATGCTTTGCTTTTTTTCTGCTTTCGGTTTGCTTTTTGTCAACGGCAAAAAGCGCAGGGGTCTTCTATATCTGTAACAATCTTTCATTTACATTTTCAGTCTCATTTTTCCCTGTAAACATTTATAGATGTTTCCTCTGCTTTCAAGAAACCTTTATTCAGGATCTAAATGAAATTCAAATTAGCTCTTTTCCTACTGGCTGAATAAATAGGTTTTTACCATTCTCTTTTTTCCTATGCTTTTAAAATAAATTGAAGTATTTTTTATTTTTAGTATATTATAAAGCAATATAAGAACTTCAAAAAATCTGAAAAGTGCACAATTTTATGAGTATATATAGTAGAACAAATATGTTCAGAAAATTCATTTTTCCTATAAGAGTGGAAAACCAAAGTTACAAATATGCAAAATACAAGAAATTAGAAAAAAATTCAGGAAACGTACTGCTTTTAAAAACATTTTTTTTTCAAACAATTTAACATATTTATCTATTTTACCTCGTTTAATAGATTTGGAACGGAAATTTCTTTTAAACTTTTATATTTTCTGAGAATAATTTTCATTTTAATTCAATTTTACTATTTGTAGCAAGAATTAGTTTTATTGTTAAGTAATAAAATAGGAAAGGCAAAACATGTTGTTCGTATTAACAAAGCTCGTATTTTCCATACAACCAAGTAGGCGTAATATAGGTGCTACTAACATCAGGAAAATAAAATATTTTATAAGTAAAAAGAAAATAATTAGTTTAAGGTTATAAGAATTCATTGCTCCGATTCTATTAGTTATGAAGGTCTATTCTATAAGTTAAGAAAATTACAAGACATCAACCAGTAACGCTTTCACTCTTCTTTTTATTTTATATTTCGTATGATTTTGTCAGTTTAAACCTTAAAATTTGTTAGAATTTGCTTTGTATATATTAGTATTTTCTCCGCTTATCTTTCATTTGTTACTTAATTTATGAACAACAGCTTTAAATACATTATCCATAAATAGTATAGTTTGTGCGCGCGCGCGCGTGTGTGTAGCACACACTAGTCATACTAGTTTATTAATTATGCATAAAAGACGAATTTAATAGAATGAATTTATGAATAAAACAATACATCAGACTATTTAAAAAAATACTCAGAAATAAACCAAACAAAGAATTATTAAAAGTAGGTCGTTTTTTTATTTAATTATAACGAAACAATAGCATGACTATGTATCGTAGGCTCGTATCTATCAGGGGTTCTGTGAGAGCTTCATAATAATTATTTTAATAATCAAAAATTATAAACAATTTATATAAGTTGTTTTTTAATATTAAAGAGATATTCATATTTATAAATTTGTGTATTCGAAATTTTTGTTTTTTGTAATTTTAGAAATCTTTTGTGTATTCTTAACAATCACAAAAAGAAGCAAAAAAAATTGAAAAACTTCAAATTATTTTTTATTTTTTTAAATTTTTGTTCAATCTAAAAACTAAAATATTATTCCCTATCTCGATGTAGTTTCTATTTAACTGTCTATAAAGTATTCGATATTTCCGCATATTTGGAATTTTTTCAAATATTTGTTTTGCAATCTAAGAAAAATAGGCAAAAATGCTTCAATTTTTTAAATATATCATAAATTTTTATCGTATATAAATCCCAATATTGCATCATTATCTGAAACTATCATAAGTGACACTACATTCAGATATAGCCGTATTTGCATGTTTTTAAAAAGGTTCTCTTCAAAAACTTAGGGTATCGACAGAAGTGAGGCAGCGGCGTTTTATGCGCATCGCAAAGAAACAGTCGACTCGCCCGTGAAATTTCCAAGGGCACTTATAGCCGCAAAAAATAAATAGCTAACATTACAGATATACATTTTCTTTGATATAATTTACTCAACTATAACAGAGAGATATAGAACCATTGCATATATAGACGCGGAGGTACGCGTGTACATACATAAACATTCCCGCGGTCCTGGGTGGAGGGGAGAGGGTTGTATACAACTGTAAATGCGACCTAGTTTTGCGAGCAAAGAGAAACTGCAGGAAGTCTAGTACTTTCCGTGAAATCGCTGGCGTATGATATATATATATATATATATATATATATATATATATATATATATACACACGCGTTTGCATATAGTGCACGGGCCTTTTGCTTGCCGATGTCTGGTAGCGACTGTCAATATTAGAGCCGCGCAATGTATTGTGTCTTTGAGCTTTGCATATACATTTTTAGCTGGCTTTTTCGATGACGTCATGGATACAGCTGCTCACAATTAGGGCAATGGTAATAATCACTTAATTACTCTAAATTAATTGAATTTAATTCATACGACCGTTCATTGAATTTTAACCAGTAAAAAAGGAACGCTGCATTTAAGATCAAAAACTGAAACACAACTATAGTATTTGCATAAAAGCAATACGGTTTGTAAATATAACTATATTTTCAGAAACTAGGTTGAATATACTCCCAAAAACGAAAAACTAATGTTAACAAACTCATGCATATTCAAGAATATAATAGTCACGGCAATGAAAACATTAAAACCACAAATTAAAGTGTATAATAAAATTTTTAGTATTGTAAAATAATTTTTAAATAAACGTTGCAGCTATTATTACAATACACATGTTCTGTTCAATATATTGTTTCGGTAGAAATTGAATTTTCCGAGAAAATAAAACGTCGGTATAATATGAACCGTTTGAAGGTAATTCCAATTGTCATCCAAATTTCAATACTGTTACCAAACTATGAAGCTTGATAGAATCATCTGCATCTTGCCGTATGAATTTAGCAGGAAGTTATTTTCGGAAAGTCTAAAAAATGTTATTCTGTTAGAAGATATAAATAAAAATTGCAGAAATTAATAAATATAAAAAAGCCAATTCGTTTATGCATTTGATGTATTATGTTAGCTTCTTTTTGACTTTTGACTTTAATGCTTAAACTATGAGTAAGTTAAATAATTTTTCACGCATTTTCATGTCATATATCCACACAGCTCACCGAGTACGATTTTTTATTAGAATTAATTCTAGCAAATTCACTTGAAACTAATATTCACTATCGTAAACACCGAATATTTAATAAATTTTTTAGAGTATTCAGAGAACACTTCAGTGATTGAAAATCTGCGCCAATATAAGACAAACAATCGTTTTTACAGGAAAACTATCTGTTTCCGGAACTCCGTGTACACGGAAGGTCCGTGAGCGCACTTGTTCTCGGCCCATCCTCTCGAACGCGCGATGGATCAGCATCCGCAAATGAGAAAAGCTAATGCTAAAGTGATTTTGAAATGACTGTTTACTCCTCGGCAGCGTGGCCTGCTTTGTTTTAGCTGTCAAGCGAGAAATTAAAAAACTAACCTAATCTATTGTCTCCGTTACATTACGCGTCCTTATCGTGGCCAGTTGCAGCTCACAAATGAACTTTCGACTTTATTTAAAGTTGCTAAGCTTTTTTATAACGTCAGTAGATTGCGAAATATTCGACCCATTCTGCGGTTTATATAAGCATATGGATGTAGGCGATCGAATAGAATGTTTGTTCATAACAAGAATAAAATAAAAGCGTACTTCCAGAGAGAGAGAGGGGGGGGAGAGCGTAAGTTTAGCACTGTTATCCATCCTTCTCTCGACTCGCGAATATCACGATACGTATTATGCATCAATAATCAAATGACAACTACTGTTCAAAACTTTTGAACTATAATCAATACGTCCTACGCGTAGAACGGTCGTTGTTAAAACAGCAGAAATGAAGCAGAGCCTATCGAATTAAAGAAAATAATTTCGTATACATTAGTCTAATTATCAATATAAAGATTTAGAATTTGTGGTCTCCCTATCAACATACGGTTTCCTTCATAATTATAATTACTTATGCTCGAAAATATTTAATAAATGGAGCAATTGCAAGATAATGGTTTTTGCAATAATGAATTGATTAACGTCGCAGATAAATGTAAATCATAATTACTAATATTTTTATTAAAATAAATGTCAAGTATTATTTTCTAATGTATAGTAGTGCTTGTGTGAACAATTTTTCTTCATGCAAATACTTCTCTTTTTATTTAGTTCAAAATATCAATGCGTTAATAGTCGATTTGGTTTAATAAAGTTTCTTATACCTTAATTATAAATATACTCTTTTCATTTTTTTTTGTTATTTTTGCAAATCAACTTATAAAGAAAATCTACGCAAATTCTCATTTATATATTCCTATAAAAAATATTGCGTGCTTGAGCTAAAGTTAATATTTACCTACTTAGTATGCCTTGACATAGGATGTTTCAAAGCCTTTCAAGAATTCTTAAAATCTAAATTTAATGCACAAGTTAGAAATGCAGTAATAAAACCCAACTGTAAATAAGTAAATCGTTGACAAATATATGCTATTATTAAGTCCACTAGCTTTTTTAAAAAATTATGCTAAAACCTCTATATTGATGTGTCGATTAATTTTCAATTTTGCCTCGTACAGATGCCCTTGTACGTGTATATTAATTAATATAAAAGTTAAAGTTCGATGTAGAAATTAGAAATATGATTTCCCGGGAACGTTTGAATACTATTATTATTACGCTCTAAATCGATAAATGAACAATTGATCGTGCAAAAAAAAGGAAAAATAATATTTTTGGATAAGCTATAAACGATAGCAAGCGTTAGCACGAGTCCAGCACTGCCCGAGGCGATTAAAATAAATACGTGTCAGAAGCCGCGACAGTTTTCTTCGTGTAAAGTTTTAAGTTGGGGTCCATTAACCCGTCACGACAAAGACGAATGGCAAAAGGCAGTGCACCACCTACGAGACCGACGGGATGGTAGCGGTGACGGAAGAGGAGGGGGAATCATCGCTAGACGGCGGGGGCCTTTGTTACGTAATCGCGAGAAGAGAGTCGTTGACCAATGAGAATGGTATAGAGAGGAGAGAAACGTCAAGAGTGCTACCTTGCACTCTGCTATCGTCTTTGCTGCAATGGTTCTGCCAACATATTCTGAAAGACCAAATTCTCAGTTTTTTAAATTCATGCTCTTTGTTTGAGTGAAATTAAATTGAATTTGAAATAAATATATATATATATATATATATATATATATATATATATATATATATATATAACTATTGATTCATTCATATAAATTTCTACGTGAATAATGGTCCCCGTACTGTAAACAATATTCTAAGGTTAGTGCCCGTGTATTTAAATTGGCTCTGTTTTTCTACGTACGTTAAAAGGCTATCCAACAATAAAAACTTCTGTTATATTGAGGATATCTGTCCTAATGATACACCCGAGGTGACACATGTATTAATCAGCAAACTAGAATTCGTATTCGAATCAAATCACATAAGATATCGCTGTTTAACAAAGGTACATTAATTCAAGTCTATTTGAATATGACGCAGGCATAATTATAATAGTGTAAAAACAAAATAAAACTCTACTTTTAAAGTTCACTTTTAATTTTCTACGGGTGATTTTTAAAAATTTTCTCATCAGTCGGTCGGCCTGTGCATTGAATGCATAACTATTTTAACTTGAAAATTGTCTCTTTCTGAAGTCGAACTATCCAAAATAGGAGTTTTGCTTATACACATAGTCAAAAATCATTAGTAGAGAAGTTAAAGAAATTTCTTTTTAATATATTTTATTGTGCTTTCCCTAATTTACAAAGTTATAAATATATTTTAATAATTTTTTTTTAATTCTTTTATTTATTTATTTTTTTAACTCTTTGTTATCTTTGAATGTTATACATCTTTCAAATAACATAGTTATTTGGAAATTTTCTAATGAAAATCTAATATTTTTATATTTATATGGAAATATTGAATTACTTTGACAATTAAAATATTTCACGAATGATATATCTGTTTAAAAATGTATTTGCAAAGCAACACATTTAATAAAACTTTAATATGGTACCATATTTTGTTAATTAATGAATTCAAGATAATAATAACATGCGTTAAAGATAAAATAAATATATGTGGTGATTCAACTGTTTGTAAAACCACGTGTAAGAATAAGTTCTAAAATGTTATAATATATTAGACAAACCGACAAGTATCTCGAAACCTGGCAAATATATTATATCTGATCCAATAGGAACTGCACATCAAAAAGGGACAAATTAGTTGCGGTATATCTGAATTAAATATACTAATCATAACTTCGAAGTTAATAATGAAGAGATCATATTATAGACCAAAAGCAACATTAATAAACGACTCTTATCAGAGATGATTCATATTTATGTAAATAAGGATAGTATTAACAGATAACCAGACATTGTATTTTTAAAAATTGAATACAAAGTATTTCTTAATGACATTGCCAATGTTAATAGTTTCAAATAAATTCAAATAAAAAAATTTACGCCTAATATTATTCAGTGCGAAACAAATTTTATATGAATTTATTATTCTTTCAATTTTTAATCACATATTGACAATCTCTAATGAGATCTGTATATATTAATAAAAAGTCTAATGTGTCGAATTTAGAACTGAACCGTACTGATAATTAGACCAGTTCGGCGATTCTCGTTTTTCAAAAATACATATGAAAACATCAATATTATCGTGCAGATTGTTGTACATTAAAACGCACGTTTGATAGAAAAACAATCGTTTGCCATACTATTTATTGTTATCGACTATTGGCCTGATAAATAATCTATGAAAAAAAGATTGAAAGCTAGTATTAAAAAAAAAAAAACAGATCGATGATTGAAATTGTGATCTCATCATTTTGACGTTTATATTACATTGGGCAGGGCCATCATGTAGTGTCATATACAAATAATTACAATATTTATAAGGCAAATGCTGACTTAGACGCATTATATTGAATGTCGTTAATAGTATGGAAATCTGTTAATCATATTGAGCTCACATACGAAAAAAATTAATTTATTGAACATAAATTTATAGCCTTACAGGTATTGAAAAATTAAATATCGTTTTTAATATAAATAGAAACAATTTTATTAAATTGTATATAATAAAATATTATTATTTCATAAGGTTAAGTCAAACTGCATTAGTAGTTGTAAAATGATAAAATAATTCATTAATTTGTTTTTGTGATACTATTGACAGCTTTTTATTTCTTAAAATAATTAATATAATGAAACTGGTGGTCATTAAATAATGATAAAATAATGATAAAAAATTTATTTAGGTATTCTATATAAATAAAATTGAGCACATTTTTTTATACCTCTCAGTATAATAAATGAAAAATATTTAATTATATTTAAATTATCCATCTATATTCCTTTAAATAATAGCTGCACGTATAAGCACATTTGCTGGATCCTTCTTCGTCGAATCGAATAATCGATGGTTTCGTACTAGTTCGCAATATTCGTATAGGCTAATATAACGTGATACAAACAATAGCATATGATAATCTTCCATTAGAATAAATTATGGTAGAAATAAGCGTCCCGATCAACGCCCATATGGTATACGTATAGGTGTGTATAAAAACGGAGAGAATCATCGAGTTTTGAAAATTACTGAAAACTTGCGTTTTCGCATGAGCAATAAGTAAGAAAGAGGGGTAAGGAGAGAGCTTAATAAAGATTATAAAGGATGATGAAATCGTACGAAACGTGCGAATTTGCCTCCGAGGCCCCCTTCGTTTATCGGCGAGGCTGCTTTACGGTTACGGGCACTCGAAGCGCGAAAAACAGCGACGGCGGCTGCACCTTTGCCACTCGCCGTTCCGCGTGGAGGTGCAGCAGACTATATAAGCGCAGGCGACGCTCGGAGGAACGGCGCTGCCTGCTGCCTCCTACCTGCCCCTCTTCTCGCCGCGGATGTATCGAGGACTCCGACCTGGAGGAGTGGGCGAAAGAACGACTGGCACCGTTATATGCATCTACCTACATAAGCAATTCCTCTTATAACATGCTGTATATGCATACACGTATGCGCGTGCGTCTCCCCCCCCCTCCTCTCTCTCTCTCTCTCTCTTTCGCACTCAGCTACGGCCGTCTTTCAGATTTTTTACGCCTGTCTGCTTGTATTTTCACATAGAGCTATGAATACCTTAATCTTTTATTTGCCTTTTTACATCTTTGCATTACGGTTATACTCTATATGATATATGGATCATCTAAATATTTCATTGTTCGCTTCACTTGTTTTTTTTCTCTCGTAAGCAGGAGAGAGGTAATTTTCATTTTATTTCTATGGCTCATTGCCTCACTTATTGTCGGTTTTTTTATACATTGTTTTTTTCACTTTGCACTTGCAATAATTTTTTCAAGTTATCTTTTACCATTCTTTTTACATTTCATATTCTTCTATTCATAAATCGATTAAAGCTACAGTTTTTTTATATGGTATACACTTAATGGCGCTGAATAAATTATGATCGTAAAATATATTTTACAGTTAATTCTCGCAAAGATACCCCCTTCTTTTCAATCTTGTGTGAATAAGAAAGATAAGAGAATGACTTTTCACTGTTAACTAAAACACGAAAGTGCGAAAAGCTCCGACAAAATAAAGGTCCAGCAGAATTAAAATAATATAGAAATTACATCAGAGACTTGCGTAATTTACTTGAAGCAACTGTACAGTTAAAAATTTAATTATTTTTAATTCCCATTCTTAATATCTTATACGTAGTTTAATGTCTTTAGAATGATTATTGTTGATGGCATTTGCATTTCATTATTCAATATTACTTATAGATGGCTATTAAAAATATTCCTAGAGCACATGTTACTTAGTTTTATCTTCAAAACAAATATATTAAAACTTTAATTATTGCAGTGTATTAATGTTGACTTTTCTTATTTTTGTTTTAGGTAAGCATCGCTGGTTTTGCATTCCCGCAGCTTGACCTTCCTCGATTGTGAAATCTTTATGGAAGTCGCTGCTTTTGCAAACTATTGCTTCAGCAGTGCTGTAACGACTACGTGAGCGTTCTTCTGATTTTCAATTATATATTTTCAATATTGCAGTTTTTATGTGTCGGTTACAAAAAGTTTCTTAATACATGTATTTTTAAATGCATAGTTTTTTTTTATACGATCTAAATATTTGTTCAAATTTTATTCGAAGCCTTAATTATTTTTCATGTTATATTATATTAAATTATAATGTGTGTCATTAGATTTTTCTAAAAATTGAAAGTTTTAATTTATTTTTATAAAAATACACTATATTCACTTATAGTAATTTGTTCCCATGAAAACATTTACAGGCATCATTTGATAGTCTATCTCTAATTGTAGATATTGCAAATGTACTGTCAGATATTAATAATATTACTGTAAAATGCAATTATTCCGTTCAGTATTTAGTAAAGATTTAGAAAATGTCTAATTGAAAATATACCATTAAAATAAGTTATTCTAGTAATATATAAAATAATAAAAAAATAATAATAATGAAAAAAAATGGCCAAACTATAAATAAAGTTTTTAAAGAATTTCGATAATTCTAAACTTTAATCGTTGAAAATGAAACAAAAACTTTATGAATTCCAAAATTTCGTGCCGTATCAAGCAGGGCCTGAAGCGAAATACACGTCAATTATTTCGCGCGCGCGCGCACAGACACACACACACACATCTTTATAAGAAAGTTTTTTTATTTTTTAATCTAAAAAATTATTCTAAATTATATTAAAAATTATTTTGGAGTAATATTTTAGAGTTGAAGTACTGATCAAATTATGCCATTGTTATGAAAAAAACTATTTTTTCATTTTATACGAAATATTTAATATTATTTAAACCAAAGGTATGATAAATATTCTTTTATAGAATATCATCATATCTTATTGATATGAATAAACTGTTATTGTGCAAAAGGAATTTGATTCTAGATTTTAGTTTAATTTTTTTTTTGTTTGTTTGAAATATAAACATTTTTGCACTAACCTTCTTACTAAACTAGAGACTAAAAGTGACATCTACCCCTATACTTTACGAAATTGGCTTAAAATTTTGCACTAATAGAATATAGACGTACGTACAGAGTGCGATAACCTAAAATTTATATAAAAAATTTTATATTTTCATAAAATAGGATTAGACATCCCGTTGCGAAAGTATTTGTTGCATTTTGTGAGTTTAATTTGAAGAACTACTTATATATGAATGAAATACGTTATATAGTTCATACACATATGCAGATAGTCCTTACATGTACATTTTGTACTCAGCATTCTAAACGTTTTAGGTTTTCTAAGATTGTTTTATTAAATGATTATGCGAATATATTTATTTTAGTTCTTTCGCGGGTTGCTTATTAAATTTTTCTTTGTAATTATTTAATTTTTTAAAAGAAAAATTCATTACAATTTTTATAGGTGGGAAATAAATATTAACTTTTTTGAGAGCTGAAAACCGAAATTAAATATTTTAGAACATGCAACTTATCACTTAATTCAGTAATATTTTTTAATTTATTTTGTAAAAAGAATGAACAAGTGTTATATATTTATTATACATGCCTATAATAATTTTATGACCTAATTTTCTGTTCAAACATGCGTATAGTCGAGTATCTAAATACAAAACGAAATTAAAAACTTTACTTTTGATACTTTCAACTGTGGTATTTTGATCTTCATCTAAAAATTCTCAATTAAATTGTTAAATTAATATTCGAGCTTCTTCATAGTTTTCAGGAAGATGTAAACAATTTTCCATGTTATTCCAGTAATCCATAACGAATACAACTGTGAAAATGTATAAAATAGTACTCTACAAATTATATTGAAATTGACAAATGACTTTTTCTTACATTTTTAAAAGTTCTAACGCCGAATTCAGTTTTCAGAATGATAACGTTCGATTATCGTATGAAGATATTTACGAAAAGTAAAATTTGCTTGTGAAGCCCCCCGTATCATATTTAATCTATTAATGTTTTCTTTGTAATTTCAAATAAGGATGTTAAAAAATAATGCATTAGTGCATGTTACAATTTTCAAACAAGAATAATTTGATTTTATAAGTATATAATACTTTCTAAGCGGTTCGGACCGCTCGTTGGAATGTCCCTGAAGCGTTGACTATTATAATTTAAATTAGCAAAAATATTGGTAGCAAGTAGACTGGAACTTATATATGTACAGAAGAAAGTCTCCAATACGTTACATAAGGGATAACGCGTAGTACTGTAGTCCATCAGTCGTTCACATAACTGTGCACATAACATATGCAACGGGAGTCTACTTACATGCGAAAATTAGGCTACAGAACTTTAGATGAAGGCGTTACAGAAATACTAGACTAACGTAAGTCGATAGGACGAATGGGAGCGACATAAGCACTTGTTCTTGCAGCAGTGGATATTCGTTGCTGTCGTGGCGGCCATACGGAGATTGCAGTATCAGTCGAGCCGCTTTGCTGTTCCAGTTAATATCTATCAGATTGCTGGGTTTATATGTCATCTTACGAGATAGTAAAATTGCATTGCAATATGAGTATATAAAATAATCATTTGTTTATACTTTGCAAACGAATTTTGCCCTCTTTACTATGTTTTGATGTAGTTGTGAGGTGTCTTTGCCGTTGTGCGTATTTCTTATATTCAAAATAGTCGATTCCATGAGGCTACCAAAATATGAACAAAAAATTTTGATTTAGACATATATATATATATATATATATATATATATATATATATATATATATATATAGATTGAAGATACTTGCGTCTATCTGATCATAAATAAAACAGTGTCGTTTCACGAACACCAAGTAATATCGTTACGCTATAAGTGTGACTTGTTATGCCTATTGCGAATCCATCAACTTACTGAATTAAGCTGAAAATTCAAAAATAAAATAAAATTACAGCACTCTTAAGTTCACAATCACTGCCCTTATATTAATGTGAATAATTACAGCAGCCTTGCGTAACAATCAACTGTCACATGCATGTGGAAATGTATTAAGTAAATGGAAATAATATCTTATTATTATTAATACCGTAAAATTTTACGTCTTTGTCAAAAAAACCGGCAAAGTTGACACTCATGCGGGTGATCACCATTTGAGGCGTAAGATTTTATTTACCTTCTAAAAGTACTAAGCATGCACATTGCTTATTACTCTGCTCTGATTAATGTAATAAAAAATTTATAAATTAATAATTACATTTTTGGAAAAAGCATCGAAAAATCGCCTCACTTTATACGTGCCAGATGGAAATTCAAGAACATTCATATGATCACGAAGAATCGGCATGGAGCATCTCATTGTATAATGTTGTTTTGGGTCACGAAAAATGTACGAGCTCTTATAGAATTTGTCGTGGACATTATGTCAGTTTTGATAAATTACACCTTGTCAGTTATTAGATAAAGAATAAAATTAATATCAGTTTGCAGAAGAGGTTTCCGAAGAGGTTACAATCTTCAAATATAAGGCATGCACATACATCTTCGATATGGAAATGACGGGATTGAAAAATATTCGGATTATTCGGAATTGAGAATGTTTTCTCTCTGTCGCACAATGATCAGTTTGTTTTATAAAAAAGTCAATTTCCGCATCATAAGAATGAGATAGATGTAGAAAAATTAGCTTTGGAGAGTACTAAGAAAAAAATTATTTCCACATGAGTTGAATTACTAAATATCGTTAACTTCTAGGTATAAATTTTTTGGGGACGCCTATTGTATATACAATATCAATACAGAAATATCCTTAAAGAAATAAGCTTCCATAGTTGATTAAGAAGTTTTATTACTTCGATGCAAAATTCTTAAAAAATGTTTTATGGAAAATTGACCGCCTCTGCAAAGCAGTAGATGTTTGACTGCATACTCGGTAAAATGAATGAAAAATGAATATCATGGAGAACAACGGAACATTGCGGCGAAGAGTACTGCGTCAATAGTATCTATTTGGAGCCATGCTATTGCTTCATAATGCACCTACCTTATTTTCTCGATGCTTTGACGGTACAGTTCTAGTGATTTTTTTGCCTATACTACGCACGACCTCGCACTAGTATTCAAGGATATACTGAGTTCTATTAAACTTTGGTGCGAGGAGTGTTTCATCTTTGTCCCATTTCAAATTAGTCGAGGGCAATGTTTATTTCTTGGTTTTTCGCATTCTCGCAAGCAGGTACACCGATAGTCCGAGATATTTTTTAAAAAATCTATACGCTGCATTTTTTTCTATCTGTGTTATTCGTGTTCGAAATACGCCATTATCCACATAATGGCGCACATGTTAAACGAAATCTACACTGCGATCTTGAATTCGAAGGGCCACGAAAGGAACGGTTTTAATTAATTCTCCTGGAATCGCAATAAATATTAATGAATTCAGGGGGCACGGAGCGAAGAGGCGTGGGACTTTTTAGGCAAGGAGCGTCCGAGCGTCCAGCGGCGTATTCGGTGCGATATGCGCGGCTGCACCTGTTCGCCAAGGCTCAAACGGGGGTATTATGTACATTGTGCATAGATGCCCGCATACATAACCGAGCGAGAGAAATCGCCGAGAAATGTGAAAGGGAAGGGGGGGGAGCGTATAGTTGCCGGGGCTAGTCGAAGGGAGCGAAACCTCCGCTGGCGTCGCGCCACGAGGAGCGAGTCTTAGAGGAAAGCCGGATCGCGGCGAAAGAGTGTACATGTCTGCGAAGGGGATGTCGGGCAGGAGCGGGGGGGGGAGGAGTGGGGAGGGGCGAGCCGACGCATTAAGCTCGAGAGGCACAAGTGCCCTATACACGCGTCCCTTCCTTCTTATTCACCTGTCCCTCGGCTTCCCAGCCGTCCCAGACCTCGTCCTTTCACTCCCCCGCGTTAAGGCTCTTCAAGTTATGCGCTTCCTCGCTCTCTCTCTCAGTCTCCCGTCCCCTCCGTTCCGTTTTTGTCCTTCTTTTTTAGTTCTCCTACTCGGCGGAGCCACTCCTCTTCAGATAACGAGTGCGCGCCCTTATGTCCACTTCAAAAATATGTCATACGATACAGCCGCTGCCGAGCCCGCTGCAACTTAGCACTATTCAGATTTTTTCATTTTTCCTTAGATAAAACGTCTTTGGCATACGTGAATTGGTTTAGACTTTTATACAGATTTACTGACAAGCCAACTCATTTGGCCAAGTATCGACGTTATCCCATCTCCTGTACATGTTTCAACCGTTATTGCATAGAAAAATAAAATTTAGTTCGGTTTTATTTTTATATAGACAGCGCAAATTGAAAAATATACAGTTCTCTTTTCTATTAATTATTCGAGTTGCTTCAATTATACATGGAAGGGCCAAGTCGATAATAGTTATTATTCAGAAGCGCGGTTCTTACAATATGTATATAGTATGGGAAATGGCATATATACTACACGTCTTGTAGGTGTTTGTGTTGCAGCTGTGACCTCTGAGAGTGCTGCCACTCGAGGACGTAGCTCGGCAAGTTTTTAGGACATGCTAAGCATCGCACGCGCGCAAAGGGGTGTCGGGCAAGCTCGTCAACGCTGCGAAAAGCGGATTGAAGCCGATGAAGAACGAACGTGTCGACGTTTTAACGTTGGTCGCTCGTCGATTTTCCGATTCGGAGGTGTACTCGATGCGAGAGAAAATCTTATAGTCGCCCACAAGCGATATGGGAACACTCCCAGAACCGCGGGTACAATTAACGCGAGTATAAAATTCATAATTGGAAGGTGTCGTCAATTCGGCTCTTTTCGAGTCTCGTCACGTCCCCTGCCTTCGATCAGTTGCAGAATAGAATGTCAAAAATATTAAGAAACAGCCATCGATGCGATACCTTCGGTACTACTCGAGAGGTATGTGAACAGACTGAATCGAAGGACACGGGCTGGCAATCTTTCACCGTCCGTGATACGATTAATTTATCCGAAATCTGTCATTTCTGTCATTGCCCGGAAAGAACGATCCTGCCCTCGAATTTTCAAGTGTATAACGAACCGCGATTCAATCCTCTGCTGGATCATCAGTGGGATCAGAAATCGAAGAAATCATTGTGCAAAAGAAGCAATAGCCCGACCGGCCTTCCTCCGCTTATTCGCATTATTATTCTTATTATGTTTTTTTCTGGCCGTCCTTTCTTTTCAACAACGGCCAGACCTGGAAATAATTTCTTTTCAAATCTAAATTACCATCTGGCAGTCGGTCTGCCGAGCCGTTAACTTCGACGCGCCGGCCGCGGCCGTTGGCGTTATGTTGTACCGCGGGGCAAGAGAGAGAGAGAGAGAGAGAGAGAGAGAGAGAGAGAGAAGCGGCTTTGCGTGACTCCTCGGAGCCGCGTGCATGCACGCAAAAAAGAGAGACCCATTATCGCTCAGCCGTGCGCTATACCTATATAATGTGTGTGTATATAACAGGCGCTCGGCCGTGCATATCGCGCATATATACATATACATCCTCGCTCCGCATTTACGTAATGACACCTTGGCGCGGCGTGTATATATCGCACGTGCGTGCGCCTCGCAAATTCATCCCTCGTTCCCCGTTCGTCGCTAATTTTCCATCGCGCTCCTCCTTCGCTTGGCGCGCGCGCACAGGGCGGATCGTGCGTCCGCCAGATCTCGCCAACATCAACGAAGCCACGGAGGAGTGGCTTCGAAGCACGGATGGGCCCGTTTGCGCTCGCGCGCGCGTGCGTGTATGCGCGCGCGTGTGTGGAACACCACTGATTGCTATTTTCGAGCCACTGTTTGGTTTCGCGCGCGAGCGAATTATCGCCCGCGCGAGGTCTTCGTCGGAGAAAATGCACTTCGTTCAAGGATCTTATATGTGTGCGATGGGAGAGAACGAGACAGTGAGGGACTTACAAAAGACAAAAATGAAACAGAGCGTCAAAGGGATAGAACAGTTCCTTTGAAAATAATATTACTTTCAACACGATCAAATTTTGTTTCACCTCCATAATGCTTATTATGTGTGCCGTGAAAATAATGATAACTGCTTTATATAATTTTAATTATATAAGTTAATAGTGGTTCGTAATCAATTTCTATGTGGCATATGATATACCATTAGTGTGTTTGTGCTATCATGCACATGCATGATTTTCTTAAAGAGATTAAATATAACATGTTGCATCGAATGTGGCACCGTTTAACCTTTTCAAAAATGAAAATGCTTTTCACGTACAAACTTTTTACAAGCTTACTTCTTCATATGTATCGTCATAAGTTTTCTATTGGAATGTCAAATCATGTGAAAAATATAGCATGTAATCGAGACTCATTTTCCAGTACATTACCTATGCGTGTACAGACTATGAGTTTTTCTCGAAACAAAATTTTCAATGTGCCGAGCACGGTGACTCAAAACTTCATCGACCTGTCTTGATCATATTTTGCGTGAGAATGTTCCTGAAAATGGGCTTATTTGTTTTTATACCACCGATTTTAAAACAATACTTTTCTTTTACGTTGAAGAAATAAAAAAAGGAAAACACGTTTCTCTAAATGAATATCATCTTCATCGTTTTGGATATTAAAAAGATAGATTCAAACTATACGTAAACATTTTATCAAACGGTCGCATACCTTGTATATTTTTAGACAGGTAGCAGATCATGAAAAAAACAGATTTGCACGTTGACACAAAATATTTTAAAATCTATGTTGTAGTGTTTACTCAGCCATTTCATATTTTTAAAAAGAAAAATAGTTTTTTAAGTTTAAAGTGAGAATATTAAAAAATGATAGATATCATCCAACTAAAACGAAGTCGTGAAAATTCGTGTTTATTTTTTTTCTATATATTAAGTTCATGAAAATTTAGTCACGAGCTTAAGAAAACTTATTGATCACTTATGCGATATGTAAAAGAAACATCAAAAATTATCGAACCTAATGTACTTAATTATATTTGCCATTGTAGACGAGAATTATCACACAATGGAGCACTAAGTACTCAACGTTTTTTCTGGCAGCTTCGCGTACGTGTTGTACATACAAAGGACATGCAATAAGATGTGACTGTTCACTTGGTCGAGAGTGCTCAAAATAAAAAACTCAATGTCATACACTGAATTTTTTAAGCACGACGTTCTGTTGTAGAAAATTGCAGATACAAAGACTCGTATAATTCCTCGAGTTAAGCGAAAAAAACAATTAGTCGGCTACCCACTGATCAGCTCGAGCATCGGGCGAAATGGACTATTCTATTTACCGATCCGAGTAAACAAAGTGCAAGCTACATTAAAATAATATTGTTAAATATGTAATTCGATTCTTTTTATTAGTAATATCTCTAAGGACGCACTTGACTCCTTAATGTAGATTTGATTATTATATTTGAAATATGTATTAACGACATGTATATTCATACTTATTGTTTCAAGTAATCAAAAATGGTATGCAGAATTGATAGCTACACTTGAATTTAAACGTTCATGAACATCTATAAAAAGCACAAGAAAACTTATTCGGACAAATATTTGTTTTCAATAGATCAATGTTCTCGTCCTACCGATAAATTGACTGCTCAACTCCAATATTCCAACGAATATTTCGTACTGTATTTTAATCTGTTTTATTTCATAATTAACTTGATTTACAAAATTTAGCAAAGCAGACCAAAACATTTTCATATAAAATCGAATCAGCAATATAGTTGTACATATCAATTGCACGAACATTATAATATCTTTATTGCAAAAACTAATACAAAATCGATAGTTTTAAATAAGCTTTTTAAATAGGGAGGTGATAATAACTTCGCTGAACGCGATTATGATGTATGTTGGGATACCTTAAAAGTCTGCCGTGATAGCGAAATTCTGATTATCTGATTTAGCGCAGCAAAATTCATTGTAAATATGCGGTCAATAGATTTATCACGTCAGATTATAAATAAAAAGTCTAGGTTATTAAACCTACGAACTTGATGATCTATACTATATATATCATCTGTAATACAAAATCTTTGTAATCGTAACTTAAAAATTTTTTGAGTAAACTGCCAGAACTACGTATTAAACCTATAAAGAAACGGAAAGCACAGAAAGAAACACCTTTTTTCTCTGATGTAATTTTTTATTCCTTTATATGTCTTGAACTTGCATTTTAAAGTTTACATCTTCGGAATCCAAAAATGTAACTGTAGATTATAGGCCAAAACAAATTAAAGGAAGAGACACGGCTATTATTTTTCTGGTCCTCATCCTTATTACTTTCTGTATTTAATAATCCTTAGACCAACGTTATATTCTAAAATATTTGATGGATAACAAGACAAATTGCTCCTTTTTAAAAATCTGTAAATGCAACATTGTAATTCTGTATTAGTATTTCTTTTTGAAATACAGCCCACATTTCGAGTTGAATTGTAGTTTTTATCCGCATACGTCTTCATCTGATATGAATTGATAATTAAGTGTTCCGATACCTCACAGTAACATTGCATTCAACTTTTTAATGGTGATGACTCCCACCGACAAATTTAGGTAGCACATTGCGCATTAAATTTGGAGTAAGAATCATTTCCACTGATTTTCCGAGTTAGAACCTTAGTACAGATGGGATCTTTTCCATTCAAAAGCTCGAATGGAATGCATTTGGTAAAACTGGTATCCATTATTTCAGTATTTCAATCAAATATATTGTTACTCTCGAGTGCCGATTTGTTTCGTCAATAAGAATGTCTAATAAATTATAATATGATTCTATTATAAATAATTGAAATTAATAGCGTCTTTTTTTTTCCTTTCAGGTAAGCCTTTGAACAAAGTGTCTGGTCGGTCTAGGTTGAAGTTAAGGATGAACGTTCCTCTTTGACTCAGCACCATATTAAATGGTAGTTGTACATTGTGATCGCTCGTCTAGTCTCGTCCATATAGTGCAGTGTAACTGCGATGAGACAGAGGTTAAGAATTAAGAAGGTAAAAGAAGGTAGCGTGTGCTGGCTGGTTAGAATAACATGTAAGTTAATGGAAAATGCAAATCAATGCCCTCGATAGGCGAGAATGGGAAAAAATTACGGGTGAGGAGGGACGGTGAGGAGAATATGTTTCTTTGTCGTAATTTCAAGTTTCAGAGCTAGCGCCGAGTTATTGACGGAGCTCTAAGGCTGCTCGAGGCCCGAGAAACCGCAAAACCAAAGCAGATTCGCGTAAAGGCTGCATTTGTACCGAATACGAACGATACTTAGACGTTGTCCATGTTTATGACAGCCACCGATCCGGATTGTTAGTAGGCATTATGTCAAAAGAAAGCATCGCTTAAACCAAAACGGTTTGATGTGTCGAGGCACGCGCGCGAGGTCGCCTGGCGGTCGAATTCATTCGTTTCAAATAGTACTTGCACAACGGCAGCAATCATTCAGTAACTCTCACCCTTTGAATAAGTTTCAAATTCGGACTCTCCGCGCGAATGGCAATGGCGGAATTCAATGCGCATCTTATAAACGATACATACAGCGGTTGACGCATTATTTTAAGGAAGTTCCTTTAATGTTGATCTCGCAGAAAAATCACGTATTGAGCAATAGCGTGTGTAGTAGCTTATGTTGCCTCGAATGTTACAATATCGATAATTTAGTCTCGTAGGAAACTTCCGTATAAACTACAACCCTCTCCAACATAGTTTTTTGTCCTACACCCTTCTCCCTCGATGCCTTAGCTCGTGTCTTTTGAATAATAATTAGGTCATATGTATAGTCTCCATAACAGTTATAATTTGTATACATTATTAATATTATGTTTCATACCATGTCTAATGACGCGCCATCTCTAATGCATTTCGTTCATGCCATGGCATACATGATTCAGTCTGAAATGATTGTTTGAAATTTGTCAAGAATTTATTTTTAACTTCGAAAATATAAAATTCATGAGAAAATTAAAACCAAATTCTTAACCAGTGATCCGAAAAACATAAAATATTAGGATCAGGCTCGTTTTTTCAGTAATAAATTAAAATCCATATGTTATTATTTCGTATCTCGTAATAACAAAAAGTACAATAAATAAAAAATCAGTTTAAAAATATTAAACGAAATAATTTTTTAATAGATAATCCAATTCTATTAAAGATACCAAAATGCGATGGAACAGTATCCTAAATAAAAAGTAATTTAGTTGTAACTAAGGCATTACACCATAACTCAAAAAGTTAATATTTTATGTAAAAAGTAACGATGTACTTTTGGAGTTCGGTTAGTATTCGATTGTATTTACAATTTTCATACTTCAATTCTGTTCTGTTGAATATTATCATAATGACATATTTACGAAAAATTAACGAAGATACCTTTAAGAGTGATATTCGGTATCGTTCATTTTTTTTTTACTTTTAGCATTTTATTACATAAAGCTACGTAAAGAGTTTCTTTCTTATTGTAATCATTCTATTTTTTGTCTACATATATTAATTAGGGATTTTGAAATAGCATGTTTATCTTTTTATTTCTTTTTTTTATGATTCTGAACGGAGTCAAGGCGATTTGCATGTACGACGATTACAAGTAAAGTTATCATATTTTCAATAGTTGCTGTGGATCGTATCGATTAATAATAATTATCTAGACACTTTTTACCTATAGTGTCCTTTCTGTTATTTTAGTCAATACTTATAGAAATAAATTAAAGAGAACTCTTGCTAGATTCAGAAGTATTTTATGTTATTGTTTCCCAGCGGAGAGTCGTCTCTAAATTTCATCTAGTTGTTTTACGTTCGAAGTAACAATTCTTTCATTTTTTATTACTTTATTTATAATTGCGAAAATTCTAAGAAAAATCGGATTAGGGAAGTCATTGGATGCAAAATTCCTCTGTTATTCCGAAGTTCGTCGGGAAAAATTCATAGCAAGACAAGTTCGAATTTTAATTTTTACCACAACTGTCGAGTCTTTTGCAATCCACATTTGCTTGCCACAGTGGGTTTCCCGGAGCAGGCGCTGGCGCAAGTTCGCTACAGTTCAACGTTCCCATATGCCAGCACGGAGCTCCTCAATGCTATCCGAAAGTTTAGTCACTTGGAGGACGCGCTCCAACTCTCGAAGCGTGGTGCTTACGCAGCGGCCTTCGAGCGAGGAGTCGGGACGCTCGGCTCGGCTCGAACTCCAACAATGCCAGAGGCCCGGAGAGACGCCGCCGCAGTCGCTGCTGCTTCTGCTGCTGCTGCTCGCCGTTGGCTCGAGGGCAACGCCGACTGCCGCAGCGCGCTGGGAAGAGCCTCGCGGCGCTCGGCCGCTCGACTCGCGCGAACGGGTTGTCCGCGGAGGGGCCGCGCCGAGGGACGGGATCGAGCGCGCGCAGGGGCCGAGGGGGCCAGTACTGCGCAGGCGCTGGCCACCGCTGAGACGACGGTATACGCGCGCAGGACCCTCGGCTCCGTCCCGCGCGCGCGCGCGGCGAGAGGGGCAGCGCGGCACGAACGCGCCGCACGGAGCGGCGACGGACGAGGGCGTCAGCTGCGGGAGGGGCGGGGCGGCGCGAGCAAGAGGCAAGAGAGCTCGTCGGCGGGGCGCTGAGTCACGGCGCGGTTGCCAGCTCTCCGAGCCTGGCAACGCCGCCCCCCGTCCCGATCCGTCGGTCCGATATAATGCATCGGCGGCGGGAGCGGGGGACAACAGCCGCGCCAGAGCCGCGTACGGCGCGGCCGGGTTTTCTCTCCGCTCGCCGCCTATAATACGATGCTCCGCTTCTGCGTTGTTATTATATATATATATATATACACACATACATGACCAAATAAATTCCTTTTTTCTCCTCTCGCGTGCAGCTTCATCTCCCTGCGAGTTGCGACCCGCCGCGCGCGCGGGGCAGGGCGTTCTCTGCACTTCCTTCGGCCCTGTGTACACACTCGCGCGCCGCTCTATTTCCGTCGTTGCCGAGATCGCCGTAACGGCTGCTGCTGCCGGCGGTCGGGACCGACTACGATTTTTACGCTGCTCAGGAATTTCCGCTCGGGATGCCGTCGTGGTCGAACAGCAGTACAGTCGCGACTCCCGAGTATAGTCGGGATCTCCATGGTCTTCCTTATCGTAGACCGACTCTTCTCGGAATACCTTAACTATGATGCGCGTCGCGTATTTTCCTTTTCCAAGTCAATAATAGATTGATCCGGTATTTTGCGTTATTTGGATCGTATGCTGCTCGGTTACACAATCTTTTCCCCTCCACCCCGCAACTTCCTGGTTGGCATGGTTGGGCTAAAAGCAAAAAGAAGGCACCCCGACAAAAAGGAGGCGAAAAAGGCTTCAAAGTTTCCGCATCCTTCTCCGCGCTGCTCGATCGAGCTCCCGATAACTATTCGATACTCGCCGCAAAAGCAGGACTTGTTTTTCGACCGACCTCCCCCGATCTGCGCTATATAGCGAGGTCAGGCTCCTCGTATAATAAATAGCACCATAGCAGCACGTATTACGTGTATTTTTATTATCGAGCGGCGGGGCCGATAACGGCGCGGCGTTCGCTGTGTAAGAATGCGATCGATGCGTTCGTGGCAGAATTATTCGACCGCCCACGTTAACCGTACGATTCGCATTTAATAGACTCGAGGCTCGGTTTGCATTCTTGGAATTGGAAGCGGTCTAGTCTCACCTGCACCGTGGGCCAGCCACTTTTTTCGCGCGACATAATAGAGCTCGATAATTTGATCGAGGTTTTATAATGTATATGCAGTCGAGGTAGATTGTAGTTATTACCGCTGTTGAAATCCATTCTCTACTGCATTACAAGAACTGTTTATCTAAGCAATTTTCTTATACAGTCGAATATCTGGATGAATGTCTTCGTAAATATTCTTATACTATAGGTGGCAAGGCGGAAAGTGTGTAGAGATGCAATAAATTCTCCATCGAAAATCTATGCTCTCCAGAGCTTGGCGCGGAGAAAAATTCTGTTGGAAAAGCGAAAAATAGCGTACAATTGCGCTACGTTTTCTGTACTCGGCGTTAAAAGTATATAGGAGGAGCTCGGTTGATGTGTACTGTCTAAGCTATTTACTCTGCGTGGCAGGCTGGTAGGCTAGTATAATATACAGCGAAACACGAACGAACCAGCGGGAGAAATAAAGTTGGAGTTTCTTTTGCCAGCGGGCTCGCATCGAAGTTTCTTCTCGAAATTGAGCGGTACGGGCGCGAGTCGACGGCGGCTGTACGATGGCATAGGCTGGGATACGATAAATAGGAAGACGTGTGTACGTTCCTTCGTGTGATTCCTTATACCGGCATATATATATACAAGGCTTCGTGCAACTCGTGTACCGACGTAGGACCTGGTAGGACTCTCGCACGCGAGACGAAAAAACTTTTCCAATGATCATGGTGTGTCAGGCGAATTTCGCCGTACGACAGTTTCACGAACTTCGCAGCAAGAAAATCCTCCTACATCGATATGTAGCAACATTTCGTTATACGAGTCTCGCTCCTTGGTTTAATTATTATAGTCTTCAAACAACAATTTTATTGACGTTTCGTGCGCGTCGGTGTGTTTGCTCGCGTACGTTTACAAAGTAATCCACCCCTCTCCTTTTTCCTCTCGCACAGAACTAACAAGAACTGCTCCGCTTCTGATATCGCGTGTATATTTGAACTTTATTTAAAGAACATAATTTATTGCCAAAAGAACGTGACTTGAGATTTTTAACGTAGTCAAGGAAAAGTGGTATAAAATATAATAGGAAAACGCATTGGCATAATTATTATTAAATGATATAACATAAAGGTGACTATATAATAGATAAATAGAAGCATACGACGACTAATTTATAGATACATTTAGCCAGAAAAAGGGAGGGAGAGAGAGAGAGAGAGAGAGAGAGAGAGAGAGAGCTAGAGAGCAGAGCAGAGCTCGAGACTCCATCGCTCGAGGCCTCGTGCACACGCGTGCGCCTTCTCCTTTTTCGGCCGGTCTTTTTCGAACGCGCCCTCTCCCTCTCCCCGCTCACATATACACAAGCGCTCGCCGACCAATGTATTGATCTAGTATTCTCCGCCTATTTCCAACGGGGAAAGAGAAACTGCGCCTCGGGAGTTCGAGCTGAATGCGCTATGCCGGCACCAATAATGGCGAGTACATACTCCCTTGCAGGCTTCAACAAATACTATATATATATATATTTCCAGAAATTCGCGATAGTTCCGCCCGTATTTTTCGAAGGAAATGCGCTCAGATTTTTCTGAGAAAACCATCGGTAAGAAACTAGCTCTACGAAATAATAATAAGAAGCACACGATGCTTGCCAGCTAATTTTCCTGGTCATTTCAATACCTTGGTATATGCAATGAATAGTCTCCAAAAAAAAAGAAACAAAAAAATGTGTAAATTCGTTTAAAAATCTTTCTTGTATAAAAACGTGATCGTCTATTTTGATCAGTATCATTATTCAATATTTTACATTCGTACTCTCGTCTTATTCAAGTGTTTCCATTAATATCAAGCATTTCGTTTATCGATACAAGTTCCACTGAAACGTTTTTTCTGTATTTACCAGCCATGCGCGAACAATATTTTTCAACATTGCAATGTGAAGAGCGAAAAATAACTCGTCTTCGATCTCGCTCGATTCATTTCTCGTATTCCTGGCGTGGAAAAGACGGCTCCGGGAGGCGTAAGCGCAAATTCCTTCGAACGTTCAAAAATTCGTGCATAATATATATATATATTCATTTATTTATTTCTTAATTTATTGTAGGGTAAATTGTACAACGACTGGGGCCAGTCAGTATCAAAGGCGAGAGATGCGTAGCAGCAGGCCGGCTCGGGGCTCGTCCGAGGTGTACGCATCGGGCCAGGTATAGGCTGGTATAGTGTGGTATGGGTGGACCGGGGCCGAGCGCGCGGCTGCGGCTTTACGGCTGCGGTGTGGAGGCGCGCGGGGTTGACCTAGAGACTCCCCTGTTTTACGGAGAGCAATGTTAATACACTATACCTCTCGGCCCGTGCTCGCCTCCCTGTTGAGCTCCCCGTCATAAAGCGAGCCGAACCAACGCCAAGGCAATTCAGGCGCGGCTTCGCTCGGCCGCTCCCTCGTCCCTCGCTCTTCTTTCTCTCCCCCTTTTTCCGTGCCAGCCTTCGCCCCGGCTCTTGATCCCCCGTCCCCCTCGCACGTTCGAGCTTTCTCTCGCTCCCGCTCTCTCTCTCTCTCTCTCCTCTCTTCCTTTCTCTCTCCCCCGCTCTCTACCTCTCCGTCTATCTTTGAAGAAGCAAATAACTGGAAAAATTAACGCGCGGCGCTGCCCGATTCTGCAACGAGCCCTCGTCCCGGAGCAAAATTCCACGCAGTGTACGTGGATTGTGGGACATAACATAAGGCATTACTCGTGCGCGCCGCTCCTTTTTACTCCCGCGTCGGTCCCGCGTACTACTTCGCAGTCCCACAATCGCACACGCTCAAACACAGCACAGCAGGCTTCCCCTTTCGGCCTTCTTTCTCGTTCTTTGCCCCCTCTCTGTTAATCCCTCTGTGTGCGTGTGTATGCGTGCCTGCGCGCGCGCTCGCCTCGAGCACATTCGCAACGCAAACTCGACGCGTATCGCGCTGTGCGGAGGTATATGCGTGTATAAAATATTCGCTATTCGTAACGTGCATGCTCCCCGACGACCTCGTCCCTGCCTCCTCGCCACACGCCCCAACTTCCACACTCCTCCTCTGTAGACCGAAGCGACACGCCGCCTCGTGAATTTGATGGAATAATCATTGCAAAATGTGCAAATGCCAGCGTTTTATCTCCTTTTTGCGTTTAGCAAGCGTGCAGACGCGCGCGCCCGATTATCGGGCGAAAATGGCAAAAACTCGAAACGGCGCAGGCGCAATAGTTTACCCACTGCGCGACGTCGAGCTGCGATCGGTTTATAATAATGCACATAATGGAAATAAAAGTTAGAACTGGAGGGGCGAGGAAAATACGTGTCGATAAGAAACGAGGCTCGACACGTTCGCGGTTCGCGACGAGGCGCGAGGGTTCGCCGCACCAGCTCGCGCGCGCATATATATATATATATATATGTATGTATGTATGTATGTATGTATGTATGTATGTATGCATGCATGTATGTATGTACGTGAGCAAGTGCAGCTGAGTCTTGCAAAAAATTTCGGTACACTTGACGGTCTTATAATGTACGATCACGATGCAGCTCCTTTTTGTGCCGTTGCCCCCCGCGTTACAACGGGGTTTCTTCGCTTCTTACATTGCACTTCTTTCGGTAAAATGAAACTCGTGCAATTTTAGCAACACACTCGATGCACGATTCAATTTTATACACTGATGTACTTCCAGGCACCGAGTATAGCTCGATCTATACTCTTTTGGCATTGACGTGGTAAAGCATAGCGAGTACAATAATTGTGACACCGCATCATGAGGAGTCTACTTTTTAGACAATTGTTTTACAGAAACGTTACGTTACGCCCGAAACATGACTCAAACTTACCAAGTATTTTGAGCGAATTTATATATATATATATATATATATATATATATATATATATATATATATATATATCGAATGTTAAAATTGTCTTTGGCGCACCTCGGTGAGTCGAGGCGAGCTCCGTAGGCGCTATCTCGCCGTGCATGCTGAATTGCTAAGCACTAATATTAGCCGAGCGAATGCAAATATTCCGACGCGGGACTCGGCTCTCACTTCAACTTCGCGGGCAATAAGCTCGAAGGCCGCGATAATGGGGACTGGCCGACGAACCAAGCCAAGACATATGGGATTCGGAAATTGATTTATTCAATCAAGTTTTGTGTACGTCGCAGAAACGACGTTTCTGTCTACGGCGACGACGCTGACGACTACGACGCACAAAGTCACAGCCTCTGATGCGACGCACTTGCTCCATCTTGTCGGAAGACACGCTCGGCCTGAGTCCCTAAGCTCGGGGGGTAACATGGGACTGTTGCGGTCGAAATTTACTTAAGTGACCTAAAGCTATACAATGAGTCGCAAACTACCCGTCGTGAAATTTTGCTCCGCAGGGCATTTGGTTTGGAAAACGCGGAGGAAACCACACCCAGCTCGTCTCGCTCTCTCTCTTTTATACATACTCCGATACTCCATATATACCCGCATTCCGAGCCGACGTCCTATCCCATGTCTATCAGCCTATTCCCCGATCGTCGATCGATACGCGCGCGGCCTGTCTCACCAACTTTCCGACCTATAATGCCTTTCTCTTCCTCGATATTTCATTTTATTCCTCCTGCCCGCGCCTACCTTCGATATTGTATCTCTTTTTTTTCGTTTCCACGCCTCGAGCACGCCAGCCATCTGCGTTTTTCCCTCATTGCTCTGTATTCATTCGTCTCCATATGTACCGCCGTCCTAAAAATTCAAACAAGTCGACATCGTTCTTTCTCTCTCTCTCGCTCTTTCGCTCTTGTGCAAAAAAAAAATCAATAGAACGTCGCTAACGCCGCGATCTTTCCAAGAATTGAAGAACGAGATAAGCCCGGGCAGAAAATTGTACGCGGCAAAAAAAGTATGTGCGAAGTACGAACTGAATTATAATACCATTATAGTCGGTAACGAACTATTCGGATATTTCGGAGCGCAGCGTTGCGCAATATGGCGTCGGCCGCGGAGCGTCGGTACGGATGCCCGTCTGGTGTGACGCAGTGTTAAGTACGTGCAACTCGCGCGAGCAGAGACGAGCGACTCCCCGGATCTCGGGCTCCTCGGGACTCGAGAGGCCGCGCGAGCGTCGAGCCGTGGCGCAGCCGAGCGCGCCTGCGCGGCTCCCCATTCCCATTCCCTCCCAGTTTGGCATCGACGCCCCGAGCCGCGCTCTCCCCCTTTCCCCTCCCCCAGCCCCAGCACCCCGCGCCACGACATCGCATCGCGCGCTGCGAACGAAGGGTCGCGCAACGTTCCTCCTCTCGGCGAGCGCGCGCGCGCGCGCGTGCGACGCAGCTGTAATTTCTCCCTCCCTTCTCTCTCTCTCTCTCTCTCTCTCTCTCTCTCTCTCTCTCTCACATAGAGATACACACATATATCTCGCGTATATTTTGGTATACCTATATATACGATATGCTCTGTACGCGCGTTTATATCTCTCTCCCCCTCTCCTGTCTCCGTCTAGCCCCTCTCCGCCGATATCTTATACAGTACACACTTACACAGCCACACACGCTCGCACACACTTTCACCTGCTTCTACGTACAAGAAGCTAATGCTGGCTACGTGCGCGAGCGAGTACGTATGAATGTATGTATGCATACATGGGTGTGCGTGTATACATGTGATATGCATCAGAGGCCGCCAGAACTGCCCGGTCGATGTGGATATAGTGTTGGTCGTGGATCGTGGCCTCGCTCGCCTCTCGACAAAAACATCCGTGAACGCTTTTATCTTCCCGGACTCCAACTCCAAGAGCTTCGATCGCGAGCGTGCGAAAGCGGGACCGTGCATGCATATTATAATAATACATTTTCTCTCGGGCTTGCTCGCCGACTTGCTCGTCCGATGCGCCTCGTCTCGAAAAAACTTTTCTGCGTTTCGACTCAAAATCACGAGCGGTCGTCATCTGCCTTGCTTTTTCACCTCGTTTTTCACCTTCTTCCTCGTCATTATTCATCGATCCTATTGAAAATGCGTGACTCCGTAACAATGAGCTTTTGGCGATTTTTTTTTCGCAGATCACCGTACAGCGTACGATGCTCTTCTACGTTTCTTTTCCAAATTGCAGCGTCACTCGCCGAATTCGACGAAAGTCAACGTATTTCTTTACTTCTTAAACATTCTCACTTTTAACATATATGTTTAAATGAGTAACACTTGCGCAAGTTACCTGCACTTGCCTGGCAGTCGTGCAGTAACGTCATTTTCAGACTAATAATGTAGATCCAATAAAAAAAAGTATTAAAAAAGTAGAAAAGAGTACGAATAGAGGCATGCGCCGCCCTTCTTCAATGCCTCCATCGGTTTTACATAAAATTTTCATTTACTGGGAAAACCGTACTTTACTCTACTATCTTTATTTTTTAAAAATAACTCGCCGTGCAACGTCCCTAGAAAATGCGTTTGAGTTGAGCGACAGTTTAAGCATAAGCTGCAGCGAAATCCCTGTTATTTACAAAATCGATCGAAGACGTGAGACGACCGTCGAATGCAGTAGACATTTTCTCATGATAGCAAAAAAGATTGACAAAATTTAAGCGGATGCCGAGTTTGAAATGAGAATATAATTAATATTAAAAAGCAAATAAAACGAACCTTGGAGAATATTATAAATCTTAATGGTTGAATTCTATTAATATCGCTTATGAATTTTTAGTGTAGATTAACTATTGATTCATATACCGAGATTGTTGCACCAGAATTGTAAATACGATTGTTCTAAATTTATTTGTAATAGTATTTATAAAAGTCGTTACGTCGATCGTAAAATTTCGAGAATAAATTATTTATAATATTTAGATAAGAAGAACGATTCGAGCCGTGAATTTTATTAAGATAAATAGTACTAAATTATCTCTAGAGGATGTAGTGGGCATCGGAAAAGTTTTCCTGGGTCGCCCCGCAACCCGCAGCGTTAAGAGCTATATAAAACGTCCGAGCGACGCTCCGAACAGCTCCGACGCAGCCTACGCCGATGGCCATCGGCTGTTGCCGCTACCGCGGAGAACGTGAGCTGCGACGTTGCCAAGTCTCCGGGCTGCTTCTCCCGTCTTTCTCGCGCGGGGAGAGAGAGAGAGAGCGGCCGAGCGTTGAACGCGAACTCGCCTCGGTCGCCTCCAGGCCAAACCTTGGATATCTCGTTTGATTCCTGCTATAGTACGCCTTTGTATTCTATATGCGAGGATATATATATATATATATACACATATATCTATTTCTACGCGAGCGCGCGATGTATGTATGTTACATTCTGCTACCGGGCCTCGTACATAATATGGATATATTCTTCGGCGTATTATGCTCCGATATATATTATACGCGGCCGCGTACTTATATTTGCCGGGTCTATGTACATTGTACACAGAACACATGTACTATATACGGACCGCGCGGAGGGAGGGTGAGATTTTATATTAAGTCTCTGACCACACGCCGCGCGCACGTCCTATACTTTGTACACCGATCTGTATGGACGTGTGCTGCGCACAAACACACGTATGCGTGCGCGTGTTTGCATTTGCGTTTGAGTTGCGTGCCCGCATGTGGATGTATAAACGAACGGCGAGTGCGGTTGCAGGCGCGGGGCGCTCCGTATATGCGAATAGCTTATGTTCATTTTTCCGTATAAGCCCGAGGGGGCAACGGATGTGCAAATCTTGCGCTGCGAATCTTCTCTGTGTACCTCTAATACATGACTCCTCCCTCCTTCTCCGCCTAGTGAGTTCGCTGGACGCTCTCTCTCTCGCTCTCTCTCTCTCTCTCTCTCTCTCTCTCTCTCTCTCTCTCTCTCTCTCTCTCTTGTATATATACACTCTGAAAATAAAACAGCGAGATATTGGTGCGAGGAGCACAAATTAAACTCATATCCTTGCAGCGACGTCCGTGCACTTGTACGATCCGAAATCCGTTCTTTGCAGTTTTTAATTTATTCTCCGCATCTTCTTTTTTCCCTCGTAAAATTACAAGCGCACAGCGTTTCGAGGAATATTCGTTGCGATTCGACGCTATAGAGTTTTTTTTCATACCAAGAGAGTTGTTTTTTTTTTTTTTTTTTATACAATTGCTTCTTGCACAAGCGACTTCTCGGAAAGAAACCGCATCAGCAGAATATCAATGTCATTGTACAATGCGAATTTTACAACAGCGAGCGAATGGAAAAGCTTATGCTCCAAAATGATGAAAATTCAAATAGCTTGCACAATCTAAATGTATTTATTTCGTATGCTTTTGGCAAACTTTTTCTTCGTCATAAGCATTATAGAGATATATTAACATGGAAAATTTTATCAAGAAATTTAAAAAATACTTCTTGTATAAAAATTATTACAATTATAATTTTGGGTGCGCTTCGGAAACTGGTACCTCGTAGAATGGAAAAAAGTGGATTTCCGATATATTTAATGTACTCACACAGATTTCATATTAATAGTCGCATATGTCATTATCATAGATAAATCCGTAAAAATCATTATACATCGAATTTATTCGGAAACTACAAAATATTTTTGAAAAATACATCTTTTGAATTTAAAAATATATCTTTTATCTTTATATAAGTGATAGTTTTCGAAATTAAAAGAAGGCTGCAGTAACAAGGCATATCGCCTACTTTAACACTTTTATCCACTGATCACATTTTTATTTTATAAATTATACTGTATATGAATACAAAACTCAAAATAATTTTTTTTGTTGTGCTTAGTTTTTCTATGTATAATGCGGCATAAAAATGCTTGCGAGATAAAAATGCTTGTGAATGCCACCACCTAGGTCGTGAAGTTTGTTTAATATTTTTTGTCATGATAATTAGGGCTGCGACTATTCAGAGTAAGGTATTCGTAATTGATGTATTAAAATTCATAGAAATGTATATTTTTAATAATTATTGTATAGTACCTCTTTGGAAAAGCCGTGAGATTAAGAATTTTCATTCCTAAAATGTAAATCTTTATAATTGGCAATTCTGGTTTGAAATGTGCAGATGAATTATTCTGTACACTTAAAATTGGCAGCATCAATTCAGAATTGTTTCTTTTAAGCAGATCTGTCTGCAATCTCAGTTTTATTGAGAATTGCTTAAATTATACCGAAAATAATTGATACCGAGGCACGCGAAGTCCGAATTTGGAACTCTTTAACTTTACGACTCGTTTCGAGACCCGTTTTACAGAACCTGAGATATGAGTGGTCGTATTTAACAAATTTAAGACGGTGTCTTGTGGGATAGTGGCCGAGGGATTGAAAAACGAATACTTTTACTGCCTATAAAGAAAATTATAGAAAAATTTCAGAAAGTACATCCTTATCATTTTTTAGCTGTACAGCATTTTAAGTTATTCATCGATTTAATGCGAAGATAACCTGAAAAAAGGCGCTGCTTTTACTATGTAGTTTGCAATCGTTCTGAAAACTTGTACCGAGGTGATTTGCCAAAATCGCCGAACCCTCGCCAATGTTTGAAATAGGATTCTTATTCCCGAGCCGCGCTCGTCTAAGCGCAACCGCGTCGAATCACATTATCACACTCCGTTCTGACATTTCCAGGTATGGACGCGTGCAGAGCGTCAAGCTGCTGCCACGGGGTGAGGAGTGTCCCGTGGACGGCGGCGGCTCCAGCGGCTCCCTCTGCGAGAGCAGCGAGGCCGGCTCGGGCAGCGGCAGCGGCTCCGGCGGCTCGAGCAGCCAGGGCGCGTCCGCCACGGTGGCTTTCATGGACATCAAGTCCGCGGCGAAGGCCCACGCGACCGAGCACACCCTGGACGAGAGGGCCCTCACCACTCAGTACTACGAGCCCCAGCATCTTCAGCACAGGTTTCCCTCTCACGGGTAAGTCCACGCCTACGTTCCCTCAATGCTTCGCCCACCTTTGACGACCCCCATATACAATATACGTTATATATAAATGCGCTGCTGAAAAATCACATAACAATTTGACGAATACGATGCCGACCGATGGCTCCCGATACAATAACTGCGTGGACGACCACGCGTGGCTACTGTACGTACGGTCTGCACATGTACTTTGCTTCTTTCTATCTCTATCATATTTTATTGTACGACTTCCCATTCTGCGTCTCTCAACGTTATTCACAATTGTCCGCCCGCCCGAGTCCTTCTACGGGATCCTGCCGCAGCTCCAGCGCTTCACTCTGACTTCTGGAAACGGGGCCAGCGAGCGAAGAGGCCGCGCATACGAGCAGTTTTAATTAAGTGACGAGTGACCAGTTACCAGTTATTTAGTTATTCAGCTGTTGCTCTCAATTAAAAAAATGTGCGTCAAAATAGTGTGTCAAAAAATTTGTTCAACCAGTGTGCAAGATTCGCGGAAAACATTGTGAAAATGGCGCTGGTCGCCCTTCGACATTCGTGTTACAAATGCTGTGTGTGTGTGCGTGCGTGAGTGCGTGTGTGCGTGTGCGTGTGTGCGTGTGTGTGCGTGCGCGCGCGAGTGTGCAGTGTCATGTGCGGGTCGCGCCTGTGCCTTTGGAACAAGTGTCAAGTTTGGAATTGGACAACGGAGGTTCGATAACTGGCTCGGCCGAACAGTGGATACAACCTTGGGCCGATGTATTAGAGAGACGATGATTCTTTGCAAGGTAAGTCGTCTCTGAAAAAAAAACATGCACCCTTTCTTCTTGCCTCGTGCAGACCGTACAGCATTATAGCGTTTCTTGAGAACTACTAATGTAAGAGATACTATTTTTACAAATTATATTGTTACTGTAGTTTTATTATTATTATTAAGAACGACAAAGCTCTTGCATCGGTTATATTTTCTCAAGTCCCTAAACAGCGTTTCTTCAGTTGCTCTGCATTCTGTCAAAATGCAGATTAGGAAGTATGACACGCGTGGATGTCCAAACAAAATTTATATTAAACTTAGTTTACAAAATATTGGCCTCTTTATAATTACTAAAATAATTGCATCCATTTTTAAATATGTTGTATATAAATTTCTTAGTAAATTATTCGAGGTAATTCCAGAACCTAAATTAAATCATGGGCTTTTTAAGCGGGTTTCAACAATATTTTGAAATGCTATGTGGTGTTCTTTAATGGCGGACACTGTCATTTTCTTTAATAAAATTTTCAAAAATATCTTATGGAAGAAAAATAATGCGAAAAATGAAAAAAATATTTTGAATTTGTAAATAATATTATAAAAGCTGTAGGTTATACGATATTTTAAAGACAAAAGATTAAAAAATTAGCATTAAATGATTCAAAAAAATATTGAATTATCTTTTATGAACTATTTATTTATATTTCAAAGAAGCGTAGAAATTTATTGCTATAGTATCTCATTGACTCCAAAGTCACGAGAAAACTTCGTAAAAGGGGTACGTGACCGGTATTCTAATTTGTACAATTTTTTACCTACAATAGATTTATTCAATATATTGATTTTCTGCAATATGGTAAAAAAATATTATATAATCTGATGAAAAAGATCGTCACAAAATTAATTATAAAAAAAATTGTACCAAGGATACTAAGAACTCATTCTGAATACATTTCTGTACATGTATATCTAAATGTCTATATACATAAAATTTATGTTCTTCTAATTATTGTATACATATTATGATGCCTCGAACTGTGATAAAATTTTGCTCATATCTAAAATACATAAAAATAAATCAATTCTCATAATTTTTTGAAAAATTTTAATAAGACGCTTTACTAGGGAATGTTCATACGATTTGCAGGTACCACGACACTCCTGAACTAAGGAGAGTTGTGTGACAGCATTGAAAATTTCATTATTTAGACATCTTTCTGTGCTCATATTTTGAGATCATTTATATTTCATTTTTAAGATAAAACATCTTTAAAAAAATAAATATTTTCGTAGTCTTCAAAAAATTTTCCGATGCATAAACAAAAAATATATAAAAAGCAAAAATTAACCCATTTGTTTGTTTTGAATTTTATAAAACATTTTATAAGACATGTTAGAATAGTAAATTTCAATAAATGTATAAAAGTTAATTATTTAGCTTACAAGGCAATTTACACTCGAGCAAAACCAAAGAGATAAAGTTCACTAAGTAAAAATTAGTTTTACGCTACTATTACTTAGAATATTTATATTGTAAGACATTTTCTATGCATTCTGAATTACACAGATCCACAAAAAATTATTTCCGACGACTTTCGAGCTGCTAAATCCAAATCTGCCGTAAAATTAGAGGAACCGCTGGCCGATTATTAGAAAAATTCAAGTAAATATTTTAGGGTGTTTAAAAAACGCTGCAGTGTTTTTATAGTTACAGCAAGAATGTTGGTTACCAGCCGTCATCTTGTATTTAACCTTTAGTTTACTATAAAGGTTGCCTGAACATCCAGAACACTTTTAATATAAAAATCGCAATTTTTCCAATGAAATTAAATACAATGGCAACTTTTTAGGTCCCTACCTGATCTTAAGCACATCTAGATTGTTTTATAAAGATCATTTAAAGGTAAACCAAATTAACTTTCGTTACGAAATAATTGTTTCAAAAAAATTTTATTGAAAAGAACTTGAATCAATTTAGTACTCGAATTGAATGGGAAGTAAACTCATTTGAAATTCAGTCAGTACGTAAAAAATTTGGTTTAAAATTTTCTCAAAATCAGCCAACTACATCGCACATTTTTATGAGAAATCTGGATTCAGTAGCTGAAAACATGCAGGAAAATGTGAATCTAGTTTCCAAAATATTTTACCGATCTAAATGTTCAATGGTTTAATTTAAAAACTCACGTTGTACAGAATATATTAAAACAATTAAAATCGTTTCAACAATAAATTTTAGCCATTTATAAACATTAAATTATTTATCCAACTTTCGAAAACGGTGGTCAATTTACAAAAATATTGATTTAATGTCATTAAGCATAATGACTTGCTATTGACAATAATACTATGTACTAATAATTAAAAATAAAATTATAATTCGATTGGAATCTTGAAAAGGATCTGAAATAAAGTGATAAAAACGTTGATAGATAGTGAGATAAAATTAATAATATACTATCAAACATTTATCTTGTGCAATTCATTAGAATCGTATAATTATACATAATTTTTAACAAAGAATTGGTTTATATTTTTTCAATTCAGAATGCAAAGAACGTTTTCTCATGGACTAAATTTATTGTGTAATTATTGTTCATAAAGTTATAACGTAGATGTTGAAAAGTGAAGGGGTCTTTTTTAATTGGTTGACTAATTCTGATTATTATTACAAAAAATTTCTGAATAGAATGCCAAACAATGATTAGATGTAGATTACGCCAATATGACAACCACGTATCCTTAGGTGTCTGATAGGAGCGACAGAAATGATAAAGGCGTATCTGATATTCTTCGTGCATACAAGGCTAAACTGAAATAAGATAACTCCGTCGGACAATGTATAGAATCGAGAAATAAGAAGCATACTCAACCATCCATTATAGCCCACTGAAATGAATGCACAGCAATAATAACATTAATATTATATCAATTAGATTTACACGACAATAATATTAGATCATGAAATTATCTGCACCTTTTTTATAATTTTAATTCCTATTCTTTTTTTATGAAATATAATTGTAAATCTACTAATTATTATGCTTCTTCTCCAGAAAGTCTTATTTCAGATTGGCGAAACTTACTTTATAAACTCCAAAATCATAAATGATTTGATTCTAACTGAATGCCTTTTATATTCGTATTCGATATTTTATAAAAACAAATCAACAGATATATAAACTAACTAAATCCCTTCATGCTTTATTAATTTAATATAAATAATTAGATGGTTTCTTATTGTTAATTTTTCCATTTCTCTTTACTGTATGTAGACTACTTCATGTTTTCAGTTTGTAAAATTTGTTTTCATTATCTTAATTTTTTTTGAAAATCGATTCTAGTTGTCATTGGAACTATATCATTAGATGAAAATTCAGAATCTTAGAGAGAATCGTTTCGCAGCTTCTCACAATCTCAGAAATCATCGGGTATATATTTAGTGATAGCAAATAATAATACGCACACCTGTATTTCAGATGCACGTATTTTATTCCACACATGATGATCTCCCATTCCGTTATTTTAAAATAGCATACGTATTAGCTAAATTGTTATCGGTCGCGTATAAGACTCATAATCGGTTTAACAATTTCTCGTACTTCTTGACCCGAATGATAAATTTTAGCTTCTGCTAGCATTTTTCCATCAACGACACCGCATTCTTCGACGCCTTTTGCGCTTTCATGCACTGTAATAACGACCGGTCATTATGTAGCTTACATGAAAAACGCACGATAGGCTGAGGCATTGGGATTCATAAATCACGCATGCGCCGGTTAATGCGAATAAAATGAGAGAGAGAGAGTCTGCGATAACGCGATTAGCTCAATCGAGGGGAAAAATAATGGTAAGGAAAAATCCGAGAACATGGTGGCGTTTCTAGTCTACTGCAATCTCGTGTACGGAGAACTAACCTGCGCATTTATGAGATTGGATTTAATTTAATTCTTGCAAAATATGTTCACGATGTAATGTTGAATCACTATTGCGGAGTCCTTCAAGCCTATTATAACAAATATATTTTCATATATTTTACAGTGCCTTTTCTACCAGAAGTAAAAAATATATTAATTAATATTTAGCTCTTTAACGCTTTGTTACTTTGATCTCGGCCCTATACAAAATTTTAATAATTGGTGAGAATCTAATCCCATAAAAAATGTTATTTTTCATTTGAGATTTAAAAACTGACAATTTACGAGCTCTTTTTTTAAATTCAATATTTTCTTCAATTTTTAATATCGCTAGATAATAAAAGTAATCTGAAAAAGAAATTTTTAGTACTCGTACCAAGGGGTCCAAGAAACATTTGAATTTTGTACATGGGTACTAAACTTTTCTAAAAGTATTTTCGCCTGTTGATCACGATTGTTGTATGCATTGTCTAAAAAATGTCAGAAAAATAGTTATGAATAATTTCATTGCTGAAAAGTGTGTGAAAATGAAAGTATGTATTTATAATGGAATTTAAAAGCTCAAAATTCGTCACATTTATTTCTAGAAATCAAGTTGATTTTGTAAAATCCAAAAATTTTTATTAGTATTCGAAATATAATAACTTTCATGAACACGTAACTTAATATACTCAATAACATAATAACTGTAAAAAATTATACTCTGTGCTTATTCTTTTCCTTGTAACTTTCACCCCTCTCAAAGTTTTTTCATCTAATAGGTCTCGTTTTAAAGCCTGGTAGTATTTCCATATATTTGATATACGTACAATCTTCTATGGAATTTATGCTGAAAAAAGTTTTTCTTGTTATTTATTAGGATTGTTTGACCAGTTTTTCTTCTTTTTAGGAACAAACAATGTAGCATCGACTTTTTGATTTATATTGTATACTACTTATAACAATTTCATCCATAATAAAAATGGATTATCATTATTGACTTATCAACAATTTCAATAGGCAAGTTGTATGATGCTCCAAAAATTTGCTATAATATCTTGATTTTATTACATTTACTACATTATCTGTATTTTAAGGATATATAGTGGGAAAAATCAAAGATAATGTACTATAAAACTGAATTTTAAGTTGAAAAGTTTCTGCATAAATCTTTCGTAAATTATTTATGTTAAGGCAAAACTTTTCAACGTTTTAAAAATTGGGTTTATTACGTTTTCGTGTATTTCTTTCTTATAAGCAATTTTTTAAATCATTTGAATATCAATGATTGTGTAAGTTTGTTCAATTATGGTACAATAACCAGTTTATCTACATGTAATAATTGTACTATTAGTACTTATTAGTTGTAATAATTATTTTAGTAATATAGTGTTCGTAATTATTGTTTTTTGATTTTCAATTTTTATATAAAACAGTTAAATATATTTTAATGTACTATGAACTGTTATATTATCAAGTATATTAATTATGTAATAAATACTATTTTCAAAATGTATTTAAAATTGAATATCAATTATCAATAATTAAATTTGAATCATTAGAATGGAAACTTAAGTTGCTTTTTTCTTTAATTCTATAGTTTTATTTTACAAAACATTTAGAAATATCTTACCACTATCTACTTAGTCTCGTCTAAGGTGAATCGTTTGGACAGCCTTCATGTTTCCTGTATTTTAAACTTTACCCATTAAAAACAATGCTCTATGTTTTACGATAAGTCATTCGCAATTTAAATATGCTAACCCTTGTACCATTATGTCCAGACAGACAGTGGAGAATGATACTTTTTTCCCGATACAACCGCCCATCAGAGGTCTTCGTTCCTTTCCTTGGGACAAACTAACTTTTTATTATTCGTCAAAGAGGTGGTAAGTTAGTGCGCAGCCTGAATTGACTGTTAGTGTTAATTCTTTCCAATTTATTAGAAGTTTTGGGGCATTCCGTTTTGCTTACTATAACATATTTTTGAGCTGTATGCAAAGCTATATTACCGGTAAACTCAGGGCTGTGATCGATATCGACTTACTTGCATCGTTTATGTCCATTGAAATGGTTTCCCTAAGTTCGCTTTAAGGTGATTAGGGCAATTCCTAGTTGCTAGATCAATATACCTTAGAATCGTCTGAGTTAGAGTACCGCCTGATAAATCAACCTCATGGTCCGGTTGAGCTGCCTAGCTCCCTATCTATCTATGGTGTCGTATCTATTTCTTTTCGCACAGTTAGGCTATTTAATTTTTTTCTTTGTATGTGTCCATAAAAATTTGTTACTCAGAACAACCCTTCATGAATTTTAGGAGATTTACCGTTTTAAGAATTGACCGAAAATATTTATGAAGCTTGGTTTATCATTCATTGTCAGTGTAAAATAACTTATAAAATGTCAATTAAAAGCACAATTTTTATCCTAGAAAATTCTTTATTATCTAAACATATCTAAATTTTAAATATGTTTTTCCAGAAAAATATTGATAATATTATAGCAAATTAGCAATGGCCTACTTGTAAAACGACGAAACTAGCTAAACGTATTAATAATTAATTCAATCATTTAGGTGGCGATACATTTGCTTCGACTTTTAGTCGAGTTTATCTTTTCATCTTTGTTAGTCTTGAATTTGTTTTTGCTCATATATGAACTTTTCTCTCACTGTTATACTGATGAAGTTATACTGATGCGTCTTTTAAGATTTTTAATTAAATATTTTTAAGTTGAAACTATCAGTACAAATTCTTGTTTTACGTGATCGCCGATATATTGATTATTCTGCTGTACATAAAAACATTCGTTTGATTTAGCACCATCCTTTTGTGGGACGTAATTGTTTAGTTTCGACTGACTTCAAATTCGTAAGAGCGCCGCAACACAGTGATTACGTAAATGAGAAAACCGTTAATGAGGTCGCAATAAAACGCGCACGACAGGGGCATATATCGAAGGTCTCGAGCTGAAACGAACACGCTGATAAGCAATATCGTCTGCGACATCTACAGTAGTACAGCTTGAGAAAGTGAAGGGGGCCTTATTGCGTGACCGTTGAAAGAAAGACAGTTGATAAATCTTAAAAATACTCCTTTTTCATTATAAAATATAGCGAGATCATGTATATGTTCTGTGCAACATCAAATGTGCTAGCTCTAAAGATATAATTGTATTTCTTATATCCTTCTGTAAAGCTAATATTACAAAAAATATAAGCAATATTGCTTTGTCCACTATCATTACTTATCATTAGTCATCATCATATTAGTCAAATTATTTAGTTCGACTTCTTGACTGGATTCTCTGTGATATTCTGAATGGCGTAAAAAAAACGTATAAGATATAACAAAAATACTACAAGGGGCAAATACATAAAAAATTCGAGGTATAGGAATAAGGTGAAGTCGAAACGAGTTTAGAATGTTTTTTTGACTATTGAATGGTGTTGTTCAATCATGTCAAATTGAGTTGTTTTTTACTATTATTTTTAACACTAGTTTTAAAAAGAAGAAGATGAAAAAAGTAAAATCGTTAATATAAAGATGTTAAATAATGCATTGGTTTTTAGTAGTTGTTAATAATTTTGGTTCGACTGAATTTAAATACATTCAGTATGGTGGAAATAAAGGTCGAGCACTGGTACATATTAACTGGTTCAAAATTCAATGAATCATTCCTAAAAAAATAAAAGTTAATACATGGGCATTTATGAACTTTTTTACTTGAACTTTCATTTTTATTTTGAATCCAGTTTCAGATAGACAAGATGCTATTTTGCATTCGAAAGTTAATTTTCAAGAAAATTTCGAGGTCACGATGAAGCTAAATTTAAGTTAATCATAAAATAACCGGGGAAAATCTTAAATCTCTAGTACTTTACCTTTATACCACTTCTGAACATTTTCAGATATCTTATCATTCCAGTAATTTTTCAAAAATCCTGCATAATTTTATTAGGCTAATGTGTCGACTTCTAAATAATCATTGAATATCAACAGTCCCATAAAACTGCCATAGAGTAATAAAAGTCATAAAAAATAAAGATATGTGACTTCGACACTTATGGCAACATCTAAAACTATATTTTTGCATTTATTTACAAGCTATTGAGAGATATAACAATCTATTCAAATCATAAAAACGATTACGTGCTGTTGTATAAGTACATAATTAATGATAAATTCATAACAATATAACTAAGGGAAGTTTTAGCGATAGTCTCAGTTAATATCTTCTTTTTATATGACAATAATCAAGACAAATTAAGAGGTTCAAACCTATGAGCCAAATCTGAAATACTTTGGTTGTCGGTGAACATCTAAAGTATATATAAACTGATAATCTCTAAATCGAAAAATATAAAAAAATATGTATCTGTCTGATAATTCTTTAGTTTTAAACAAAGCATTTATATATATATATATATATATATATATATATATATATATATATATATATTCATTTACTTCATATATTTATTGAGTAAATAAAACCTCTTGGTAAAATGTAATCGTACATTGTAACAGTATCACACTTTTCTTCATAAACTAAAAGCTATACTATACGTTGTCAGTAGTCAGTAAACTTCTCATCAGGAGCGATTTTCTCGCGCAAGAGCCAATCAATATAGGTCTTTTGACGTTCGAAAAGAAAGTATTCTCTTATATTCAGCTAGTAAAGATAATTACTCTAGCCATTTAGGGTTATTGCACAAAAAAATATGAACTGGCATAAAAAGTTACAACGAGGCTCAGCGACTCGGATCCTCCTCCTTATCCTTTTTAATGTATTCTGCTTGAAGTGCAAAGTGAGGTTATAATGAACAGCAGCAGACTGCATATACTTTGCTGTTCCTTTTTGTACCAGTTTATTTATTTATTTTTTATGTAATAAGTCATACAGCTCTACTTGAGCAACTGGGTTATCAGACAGAATATCTGATAAATATTTACTACACATAACAGAACGATGGTGCGACGTTTCTATACTTTCTATATGCTATAGACATTGTTTATTATCTAAAGTATACATTGCTTCCGGAAAACTGTAGTAGCAGAAAAATCAGACCTGGCATCAAAATTAGTAAAGATTATTAACAAATTCAGCTAGTAATCTCATGTTGGTATGTTTATAATTCTGGAAGATACACAGAGTTGCTACGTTAATTTAATATTAGGCTAACGTATCCTTTTTTAGAAAACAATAAGAGCAGCAAAATCAGCTTTAGTATAAGAAATGAAAAACAGAATATTTATATTGTTTAGACGCATACATACAAAGTGCCTTTGATAGCTTAATAGACGTCCCATTTTTCTTAATCGCCAATCTCTGTAACCGAGGACATAACGCTGAATCATGAAATTGGAAAAATACTTAATTGAAATATTTAATATACTAAAATAAGTAAAAATATTTAAAAATGGTAAAAATTAATCATTTTATTTCATAATCAATTAAATGATACTTACATAGTTTTAGAAAGATTTTTTCGTTGACTCTTCTGACTTCAGATTGCGACCTCCATTACTAGAGTATCCCGCGGTTTTTACGCGATGTATGCTAAAATTATATGTATATCTACTAGGCCTCGTGTGCTGAGCCGCTAGAGCAAATAGCTCGGTTTGAAGGGAGTGGTCTGCTGCTGAAGCAGAAACGCGAGAGGTGGGTATAACTAATAATTCACCTGCACGAGCCGCCATCTGCGCGTTCAATACCCCCACGTGCAGGACGTCACGAGTTGGCAAAAGACAGGCGTGTCCCAACGACGTTTCCGGTGCCGACGATTTTACTTCCGACAAGGGTCGACCAGTTTCCTGTTCCAAAGTTTTTTATCCTGTTTTTCGATCGCATCGACGACTACAATCTTTTGTTAGGCGTAGAAAGTTGCTGCAGTAATTCGTTAAACTTGTTGTTTTAAGAAGAAAATACTTCTTTTTTCATATAGATATACGTTCAGATTATATATGATGTCTTTTGTCACGACTATGACTTTTTAATAAAAAATATATGTCCACCTTTTTCATTGCAGTTATCATCTCGAAAGTTTCAGCTGCTAAATATATTTCCTGATTTGAGGCCTACGATAGTTAAATCGGTAAATCTATCGTCTAGTAATTTCGTGGTTCTAGTTGAAGATGTATCAAACTCCATAGTCTCAACTGATTGGCATAAATACCTCTGTAAAAATTTTATATGTTCTTTGTTTTGCAAACACATTGTAGAGCTTTGTTCTCGCGCTTATGTCCGGTTACCGTTACGATTAGCACGATTATTTGCAAGCATAAATAGAGCGATGTCAAATGAAAAATTTGCTTAATTTATCATAGTCGACTAATCTAAAATTTTTTTACAATTCGTTATTGTAAAAATTGCCATATTTACCACCGTTAGAATTTTGACGGACGATCCTAAGAATTTTACTACACATTGTATTTTCGTTTATTATGTTTTTCTACTAATCCTGCAGATTTTCTTCAATCAACTTCTGAAATATTATATCAGATAAATATTTTTACTAAATAAAAAATAATTTTGGTATCGCATTCGAAATTTTAAAGCTTTTCTTATACATCTCCAGCTTTTATCAGTTTGTTTGAATTATATAGTTTATTTTTTTGTCGCCAATTTCATACTCTTTTACTGTAAATAACTTATATTTATTGATATTTCATATCTAATAATCGAGAAAATTATTTTTTACACAATATTTTTTTCTAATTTTTACTGCTCTAATATAGTAAAACTGTATTATCATAGGTGATATATTTATAATAATTTTGTAAATTACTGTTTTGGATGTAGGTTAAATTATTACAAATATTATGTATATTAGTTATATACATATCTGGACAACGTAAAATATTACAAACTCTGCTTTTAACAGTTCAACAAATTAATTTATCTTCTATACTTAATTAGAGAGAGAGAGAGAGAGAGAGAGAGAGAGAGAGAGAGCGATATAAAATTGTAGGATAGGTAATTTGGACTAAAAACTTTTACTATTTTATAGAATGCTTAAGTTAAATTTTCATGCAATTTGAACGTTAAAGTTCAAGTGCGAATTAGATTACCGGAAAATTTTATGAAACTACTCACAAATGTTTTATAGAACAAAATTATTGCAAAACACATTTTAAAAATCCTACCTTTTGAATATTTTTTTAAAAACTTTAGGGCTTTTGTTATAAAAGTCAAAAGTTTCAAAAACAGTTATATATTGTTATATTACAAAGTTTCTTTCTAAGTCTTAATGAAAATCAAATAAAATCTCTAACTTTCTAGACCATACCTTTCAAAACTCGCTTGAGAATCTAATTAAATTTATTAATTATTTAAATTATGAACGAACTCAGCCTTTCACATTACATAGGTTGTTACAAAAATATCGGAATAAATCTCCTTTTTCTAAAACCAATGATTCTTCTTTGCAAGGTGAATGTCATTTTGTCATTTCTGTACTAATTTCAAACAAGAAATCTGTAATAACTTCGTTTTTGACATTGGCGATGGTTCTTCAGGTTTTTTCAAGATCAATTTTGTGTATTTAGATAAAAAACTCCCATTTGGATACCGTTAAAGAACTTGAAAATAAAATTTCAAGCAAGTTCAATTGCACTGTATACTTTTTTACTTGAATTAATTGAACTGTTAATTGAATGCCTAGCCATGTACATGCTGATGTACCTTAGCATTATACGAAATTCACAGATTGTTTCACACATTCACAAATTCACAGTGCTAGTTCGCCAAACTGCTAATATTTAAAAATAAGGTATTTCTGGATTTAGAATATAAATGTATTTTATTTTATACGTTAAATTTTCATTCCTCTTTCAGAATTTCTTATTAAAAATAGCTGTTTCGGTTTATAAAATTCAATTGACCTTGAAGTAATTTTGCAGCTCACGCTGAAGGTCAAAACTAATCAAATCATTGGATTTTTTATAAAAAGTTTGTTCGATAATAACATTTATTTTTATGAAAAATCATTGATTTCAGAAGAAATAAATTATTATTTTATATAATTTTTCGTAAAAGACAGGCCTAATTTAAATTTAATAATGTAATTTTTTACATTTTTAATTACATTTTTAACACTGTTTTACCATTTTTCATTTTTCACATTTTTGAACAGCGTTCTGTAAATATGGGTTAGTATAATTTTTTTTCGTTTGATACACATTTATTCTATACTTGTAATGTGGCTATACGCGTACTGTCAATATCGAATATAAATAATAATAATGATAACAACATAATAAAAAAATGTTGTATTTTTTAGAGAAATAAAATTTGAATAAAAAATCAGATTTTTTTAAAATATATAGGATATACTTTTTATATTATTAATATATATGATCAGTTGATTATAGGAAAGTTGTATAAGAGCCACAAGAAGAAATATTGCTAATGAAGTTTCTTTATTAAAATAACAATCTGCGAGAATTCAAGTATTCCTAAAAGAATTATAGATGCTCTTTTCTTATGTTGTTTCTTTTCATATGTTGTTTAACTTCTTATGTTGTAGGAAGTTATTGCAGATGAGGTTCATTACAAGCTTTGAATTGATTTTTATCAAGTTTTGAACAACATGTTTCACATTACAATATTTACATTGTACTGTTAGTCTAAAAAAAAAAAAAGTAATAAAGGTTTATAAGTCAAGGATGTAGGATTTAAAGGATGTAGAATGTAAAAATTATAAGGAAAAGATGTAGGAGGAAGAATGGCATATGGTTAGATTCAGTTTCATTAAGGGGGTGTTTTCACTATAAGTAATTTAATTATATTATAGTTGCATGTTCTGATCCTTTGTTTTGCTCGTAAAAAAATTGGACATACTCAATCAGGAAAGTAGTATTCTTTTCATACTAATTTTAAAATATTAAGTTTTGTGATTCTTACTTTATCTTAAATAAAAAGAAAAGAAAGTACATAGCGTAATTACATCTAATAAGAAATTTCATTATAGGAAGCCTGCTAAAAATTTTTGGGTTAAAGAAACATAGAATTTCTTTAAATCTAATAAGGCAACGTTGAATTGCTGTTTTCTACTTATATTTTCATTATTCAAAAATATAGTTAATTTTGATCTTCAACGCAAATGATAAATATATTCATGTGTTGAATTCAATATATTTGTCTCAATCAGTGAAAACTATTCGAATCCAAAGTAAAGTGAATCATTTATAATATTTATAGTTTAGATATACTGATTTACCAGTACATTACGAGTACACTCATAATTAGTTAGTAATTCAATTAATATTCGACTCCAATAGTTTTAACTGATTCGAATTTTTCTCAGAATTTAATATACTGTATTAATATTTAGACCAATTAGAAAAATGAAATATATGAAAAAATGATATGATAATGTCGAGAGAAGAGGTGATCAATGTAAAAGTTACGATAGGTTATATGGGGATTGAAAGCGGTTTAAATTAAAGTAAACCACTGATTAAACAATTTATGCACAGCCTGTTCAAACAGAAAGGAACTGCTGTTGTAATTCGAACATTAATATTGCAATTTGTTTACTTAGAAATACCCAAATAATTATAATGATTGAAGATTTCAATAAATTAATGAATGTAGGCATCATTTCTTTATCTATTTAATTAAAAATTTAGAATCTTCGCAAAAATCTCTCACGAATACGGAGTACCGACCTGCGTAGCGTACTCATAAATGTAATAGAATATTATATACATTTATTTGAACACGTTTCTGTATACATCCTGTAAGAAAATCTATGCCTGAGTTTAATAATTACTATGTATGTATTAGACGTGTAATAATAATGTATTTGTTTTTTGTTTTAGGAGGGACCGGGAACGGGAGCGGGAGAGGGAGCGGGAGAGGGAGAGGGAACGCGAACGAGAACGAGAGCGGGAACGAGAACGGGATCGTGAAAGAAGCTTCGAGTCCTCTGTGACGGTGGGCAACTCTAGTAGTCGCTTCGGCCGCTATGAAACTCCACCACGGGCAAGGACGTCTAGTTATAGCCGTACACCAGGAGGTGGCAGTACGCCGGGCGCCAGTCCAGCCCATCCGAGCGCTATCTCCCGCAGTAGTCGACGTTCCTATCAAGCTGACTCCTACTACGAGCCCGACTATCCGGAAACGCAGCTCAGCCGGCGGTTCCGCAGCTACGACGAGTTCAGTCAGGGCAGTGCCGCCAGCCACGATGACTACGAATCCGGACCGGGGCCCGACCCCAAGCTGCTGCCCGACGATGAGCTCCCCGCTCTCGGCACCTTGGTTTGCTCCGGCTCGTCGCGGCGTCACGTGCTTCCGGGTGGAGTGGCCGATGGTCCAGGACCTCCACCGCCGCTGCTGCCGCCACCTGACATACGTCATCTACAGAAAGAGCGGGTTCACCTGCTGGAGCAATTGGAAGAGTGCCACAGCAGTGGCGACGAACTCGCGTTCGCCCCGAAAAAGCGAGCTAAGCTGCTGGATGCAAGTGGACCCATCCTGCTGGGTACCGAGGACGACGAACCGGAAATCGCCTCGTTACTGGTTACCTCGCACAGCGGTCGGAAGGGCATGGAAGTGCGCCGCATCAGCGACAGCAAGTTGTTATTGCACCACGGCTCACGACGCTCTAGCTGCGAAGGGCGTGGGTCCATTCCGTGCAAGCGACGACGAGACACCACCAGCAGGTAACTAAGGCAAAAGTCCTGGGCGACGACTGGATTTAATTCTTGACTTAATGATATATTTGTATTTTTCTTTTTTACAGGCACCACGAACATCACGAAGGCTCGCGTCCCGGCACACCGCTCGTCGATGAGCGTCCCGAAAACATTCTGCCCAGCGAACCACGTCGCTTTCGGGAGCGCAGTCAGGACGGCCCGTTGTCCTTACCCTTGCCGAGGTTTGCCACGCAGATGTTAAGCAATGCCGGACCCGGGGGACCTCGCAGCTGTGTCACCAGTCTGTCAAAGATTGCCTCGCCGCCTTGCGCGGAACGTCCGGTGGCGACAGCACCCAGTCCCCGAAGTGCTGTACAGCCACCCGCCTCGCCACCTCCGCGACATCTTAGTCCAAGCCCGACGAGCTCGGACAGCGAAACAGCACCTCAGTCGCCGAGTCTGGAAGAGCGAATTCGCTCGCTCGATGAGAAATACGAAAAATGGTCGGGCTCGCGGGCACTTAGTGCCGCTGGCGGCGATGCCCTGGCTAAGTTGGACGCACAGGCCTCGGAGCGCTTTCGTTTTCGGCACAAGCTGCTTGACCTGGACCTCCATGAGGTCCAGCCGTCGGACATCGTTAAATCCGTACTAGCAAAGCGTAGTGTTTTCGATGAGGACTCGAAGCGGCTTGAAAATCTTAACGAGAAATACGAGCCAAGAGAATTTACGGGTGTGTCTGGCGTAAGCACAGTCGTAGGTCAAGTGACGAATAGTGCATCAAGCGGCCCCACGAGTAAGGTCTGCTTGCAGTATCCTTTTCCTAGTCACCCGCCGGCATCGCCGTCGGCACTCGCCGGAAAGCCGGCACCAGCCACGACGCATAATTGCATGCTACATCCCGGGCCGACTACTCCGGTCACACCAGGCGCTAGTATCAAAACTGTCAGTCCAGAACTGCCTCCGGTATCGCTACCTCTTAGTCTGCCAGGGGCGCACGCGCTTAGCGCATCCACGAGTCGCAGTCTGCCGGGTGCAGCAGCTACTCCCAGTGGTAGTACTTGCTCTGGCACTCAGTCGGTTACTAATTTGGCAGTAGTTCCATCTTGCCTCGGTACTGTTCCCGCCTTAGTTGCTCCGCCGACCTCTGCTTTGTCAACAGCCTTGCCAACCGTGCCGTGTCCACCATCGAGCCAGCAACAACAGACACCGATAAATACGCCTACCTCATCCTCTTCATCTGTTCCATCAAGTAGCATTTGCAACTCTGAAGCTCCACGAGCTCGATTAAAAAAGGACTCTCGGGGTAGCAGTAGAGAAAGTCGCGACTCTCGAGATAGTAGGGATTCCAGGCATAGCAAGTCGAAAGAATCCTCGTCCTCTTCGTCGCGAAGGTCACGTAAGGAGGAAGAGTCGTCAGAGCGAAGTCGTAGGGAGCGGGATGATCGAAACGAACGTCTGTCTGTAAATCCATGTGATAATGGGGACTCTGAAAGTCACAGTATCAAAGAATCTAGGGATAGCAAGCATGAGAAAAAGGACCGTGAAGATAAAGATAGGAGAGAGCGTGAAGAAAAAGAACGTCAGGAACGTAGGGATAAGGAAGAAAGAGATCGACAAGAGCGTAAGGACCGCGAGGAACGGGAAAGGCGTGAGCGAGACGAAGAGCGCAGAGAGCGTGAAAGGCTGGAGAAGGAGCGTGAACGGCTAGAAAAGGAACGTGAAAGGTTAGAAAAAGAGCGTAAGGAACGAGAAGAACGAGAGAGGAACCAACGTGAAGAGCAGGAACAGCGAGAGAAGGAAAAGCGCGAAAGAGAACGAAAGGAAAAAGAAGATCGCGAAAGAAGAGAACGCGAAGAGCGTGATAGAAAAGACCGAGAGCGCGCAGAAAAAGAAAGGCAAGAAAAAGAACGGCAACGAAAGGAGCGCGAAGAGCAGGAAAAACGCGAAAAAGATGAGCGCGAAAGGCGACGAGAAGAGAAAGAGCGAATTGAACGCGATAGAAAGCGCGAAAGGGATGAACGGGAAAGATTAGAAAGAGAGAGGCGGAAGGAAAAGGAGGAGCGTGAACGGCAAGAAAAAGAGAGACGTGATAAAGAAGACAAAGATCGGTCTGAGAAAGATAAACATGAGCGTGATAAAAGGAGAGAGCGCGAGGAGCTCGAACGGCGTGAAAAGGAGAAAGCTGACCGAGATAAACGTCGGGAGCGAGAAGAAAAAGAAAAGGATAAGGATAAGGAAAAAGAAAAAGAAAAAGAAAGGGAAAAAGATAAAGAAAAACGAGATCGTGATGAAATCAGACGAGGTCCCACGGAAAATCATCTTCATCCGTCAAACGCTCAAACTCTACCTACCCCAGCTTCCATTCCCAATAAACGACGATGTTCTACGCAAGATATTTCTATCGATGAGGAGCCAAAGGAACCAAAGCGACAGAAGATCACAGAACATCGGCGTGACAGTAAGGACAAGTCGAAACAAAATCGGCGATCAGAAGATCGTAAGCACCGTAGCGAAATGCATCGATCGAATCGTGACAGCAGAGATAGCCGTGAAAGCAAGGATTCAGTTTCTACTCAGGATAGTAGGGACAGCAGGGATAGTAGGGATAGTAGAGATAGTAGGGATTCCCAATCTCATTGTGATTTAGCCCGAGAGTCTAGTAGAGAAGGCAAGGAGAATAATCGCGATACTAGTAGTAGAGAAAAACAGCGAAATAAGAAAAATCGTAATGAAAGAACAGTAGAAAAAGAAATTAGGGAACGGAGTCCTAGAGTAACCCTTCATGAACCAGATAAAGATTTTCTTTCCAGGCTAGAATTAGCAAAGAGAAATGATTCTAACTCTGTGAATGATGAGTCTTCTACTGTTTCGCAACACACGAGAGAAGTACCACAGATGCAAAACCTCCATCATCATCAACAACAGCAGCAACATCAGGAACATCATCTTAATCTAAATTTACACAGCGATCTTGATGAAGGTGTACTTTCAACGCATGAAATGCATGGAATGCGAAATCCGTCAGCTACGGATACGGATAGTGATGAACCAAAGAAGCATTCGATCTTCGATATCGTTGACGACGAACCCGCATATATTAGTATGTACGACAAGGTGAAGGCCAGGTCAACTAAAAATATGCAAAAATTAGAAGAAGAAAAACGCCAGGTAAATGTTTAGAAGAATAGACATTTTGTATATATATATATATATATATATATATATATATATATATATATATATATATATATATATATATATATTAAAATGCATATTAACGAATTAAATAGTAATTTTTATTTTTCATGATCTGGTTGATAATTATTTTGAGTAATAGAAAATATTGATGGTTTAAATTAATAAACTTTTATTTGTATAGTTTTTATTTTTCGAAATGTAAGATTGTCACATTATAAACTTTATCACATTATAAATCTAAAATCATTAAAAACAATTGGCATTAAATGTAAACAAATTAAGTGATTTTCATTTTATTTATTTTTATTGACTTACTATCTTAATATCTCAAACTGCTCTAATTTTAAACTAACAAATATATAATTATTTCACGATTCTAATAATATTAAATATGAATATAAATAGTATGAAAATTAATGTTTATTTCGTAATTCATCTTCCCTGTTTTCCTCGATGATAATCTATCTCATAATTAAAACAATTAATTTATATATTCGTATTGAAAAATAGTAATATTTGATATTCTAAAACATCGGTCACCGATCATCTGATTAAAAATTGTTTTCAGGTGAGATTGAAGGATAAATTTTCACAATTGAAGCAGAGCAGGGCGAGGCGAGAGGAGAAGAAACAGAGTACTTCGTGGGATGGAGACTCTGTTAGTAGTAAAGCTTTGACGGAGGATGAAGGTACTTCAGAGTCAGACTCTGCAAGAGCTAAATCATTATCCCGTAAAGGCTCTAGATCACGAATTCATTCGGATACCAGCGAAGAAGATGAATCTTTTAATAATAAACTTGAAAAAATCAAAAGTGAAAGATTTTTAGAGAGTGATGTAGATCTTGGTTTTGCCGATACGGAAGAAAAACACAATCTGCATGATTCATCAACTATTAATTCAAATATGATTGTTAACAATGTACGTATTAAAGAAGAGCCCAGGACATCTGATGAAGAGGAAAGATTGTCTATTCCGTTTCGTTCAAATCATCCAGTTATACCGAATAATCATGAACGAGAATCCCGAAAAAAATCGCACAAAAAGAAACAAAAGCGTCAAAAGAATTCCATTTCCAGCGAAGAGAGTGTAAAACTCGAACCCTCCGATAATCTTGATTACAAAAGTATGAAAACGAATCTTTGCTCCACAATGAATGCGAATCTTGTTAGCGATGATTCTCCAAGTTCGGCAGTAACTGTTAATACATCGATTCCTACTTCGATGCTTAATGAAAATGATGAACGATTACGGCTTGAAAAGAAAAGTAAGAGCAAAAAAGATAAACGTCGTGATAGAAATTCTGAAAATAAAGTGAAGACGAGAAGAAAGAGACTGAATAGACAAGAAGCTAGAGATAGTCAAAGAATGGAGGATATCTTTGGGCCTCTCTCGGATGATGTTGATGAACCAACAAGTAATAGCTTATTTAATAGAGTGGGCGACTCACCTGTGGAAAACCACACGGAATATCACTCTGACAGTGATGGATTGCGCAGTTCTGAACACGAACACGAACGAATGCATAAGAAATCCGAGAAAAAGCGCAGACATCAGCCTCGAGATGAGAGTAGTATTGATCTGACCGAAGCAGGCCGTGAAATCGAAGCCAAACTTCTAGGATTGCCTAATTCCCCAAAAGCCGCAGTAACGTGTACCGAATCCATTGAACCCGACGTTTTTCATTTTACGGATGATAATGACAGTATCGAGACAGCAACACCACCTACTACAGTTCCCGAAAAACTAAAAGAGAAAAAGAAAAAGAGAAAAAAGTCAAAAGAGGAGCGTGCTCGCAAAGAATGCCACCACCACCACCACCATCATCATCATCACGATAAATCCAGTGGTGGATTACCTTATCTTGGTTCTGACAATACACCTCCTCGGGCTAGTAGCCCTCTGAGCGCTGCAAGATTGATGTCACCAACGTTACCATCCCCTAGTGAACGATTGCCAAGCCCAATACCTCAAATTAGTAGTAACACAGTCATAGAAACAGCACCCGCTGCTGAGTCTCTGTCGGATATTGAGTCCGCTAAATCTGAGAAAAAGAAAGATAAATTTATTCCTGGTTTTGGAGTTGATATTGACGAAAGTATACATGAAAATGCTGTTAAAAGCATATCAGAACCAGATGAAAGAGATACCAGCTTGCAATCGATAAACAGTAGAGATGAACAAAATGTACCTGAATCAACAACGCCTCCGCCGCAACCTGAGGATAAACCCAGAGTCGTGATATCACAAGAAGAAACTGAAGATGCTGTTGCAGCTCTTTTAGAGGAAACTTTTGGCGAGACAGAAGTTTATTCTTATGATGGAGAGGAGGAAGAAGAGGAGGAGCCCGAGGCAGAAGCTGAGAGCAGTAATGGTTCGACTCTTGTGACACCAGCAGAAGATGTTGAAGAAACGCAGCAAGCAATTCAAAGTCTCAATGCTACAACTGTCGAGGGAGAAACAGATTTGAAACCCGATACTCCACAAAGTGAGCATGATCTTCAAATAGACACGGATACTGAAGAGGATCCGAATTATGGCAACTTTGATTCTGCGCAGCCGCCTAAAACCCCTGAAATTCCAGCATCTTATAAATCTCCGATTAAAAATTCAACATCTTCACTAGCAGTAACGCCTGTACCAAGTCTTGAAAAGACAGCAGATAGTCCATCAGTACCTATTTCCTTAGCTTCAGTCGCAAAAGTTCCAAATTCAGCAAATACGGTAATTGCGCACTCTTGGAATCTAAATCAACCAAAATCTCGAGAATTAGCAAAAACTCCTCAAGTTGATGCCGTTGAACCAAGTGCTTGTGCTACAGAACCTGAAATACCACAAATGCAAGCCAGAACATTAACGCCATCACCAACACCATCACTAGTGTCTCAATTCAAGTCAAATACTAGCAATCTATGCAATGCTCCCATTATAACTGACGTAACTAAGACTGTATCAACAAGCTCGAGATCGACAACAAGCAATTCTCAACCTCTCTATCAAAGGCTTCCAGTTTCTCCTCAAAGTCAACTTTTACCTATGAGACAAATAGCACCCCGAACACCAAATGTAGTTTCTACTTCGTGTTGTGCTATTGTATCAACTGCACCTGTTCTCGTATCCTCCAGGATTACCCCTGTGGTTACGAGTCAGGCATCACCGCGACTTCCACAACCATTATCACCAAATGGGCAATGGATTCGAAATCCAACGCCAATTCCTTCTGCGATTAAATCACCAGTACCTGCTGTACGAATACCGGTAAGCGTTCCCATTTCTGCACACCGTCCAGAAGCTCCACTTCAACACATATATTCAACAGCAGCCAGTCCACAGCCAGTTATACAGCATGCTCCAGGCATGAGGGCATTAGTGCCTAATTATCCTCGAGGCGGTTTACCTCCATTAACACTGAGCATGCCTGCAAGGCCCTATCTACCTAATACTTCACCACTGACATCTAGTTCTCAGCCGATACTCTCTCGGGATATGAATTCAACAAGTAAATCGGTTATTGAAACATTAATAGCGGTGAGCACAAGTGAATCATCACCAAGAACAGATGAACCAAAACTTTCGTCTACCGTTATTCCTGAACCTAGTAATAAACTCTCAACGTCTCCAAAGGTCCCATCACCGAACCAACCACCTACTTACATTCCAGAAACTGCTAAAATCGAGATTACATCGAATATGTCCAATACACTTTTTGGAAATACGGAAGCCCCCACATTGTCCCCTAGACAGAAGCAAGATCTCGGAAACTCGCAGATTATTACCACACATGTGTCTCAATCATCTACATCAAGTCCTGTTATCGTGACTCACGGGCAGTCGCATTTTGTACATACGTCAGTCGTTCTTCCTTCGACTCATCCTACGCTTTCATCAACCAAACAATCACTCGCCAAGGTTGTCGCAACTAATGCTACACAGCAAGTATCATCAAATAGGTCCATAGAAGATAAATCTTTAGTACAAGTGACTGGCACTACAGATATCGGACAAAAGTCAATGTTAGTTGCTCAAAATATTCCAATTAATAAGTCACTTGATCCCATTATGTCTACAATGGCACAGACGATCATTTCTCGAGTTACTACGTCAACAGTTTCTACTTTGTCTATTCCACCAATTACAAAAGTCAGTATTCTAGGAAATGATCCATATAAACCAAATGAAATTAAGGATGAGTTACCGAATTGTCAAAGCCATAATCAGAAAATTCAACTTGCTGCATCTATCGAATCATCTTTATGTGCAATCACTAAAGAAGAAGTCACAACAGACATGAAGCCAGATCTTCTGAAGCATGGGGACCTTTTAGAAAATTTAAAGCGTGAAGCCATGTCTGAACTTAAATCAGAAAAACAAGAACTTACTGTGGATGAAAAAATACTATCAAAATTACAAGACGAAAAACTAAACGAAATACCTGACATAATTAAAACCGACTCAGAACCAGTTCTTAAACGTGATCCTGTCAAAGAAATCAAAGCTGAACCAGAATTAAAATGTGAAGAACGAGTTGAGGTCAATACCGATAATAAAACAAGTGAAGATCCACTCAATGAATCTAGTACTGATCCTCTCACAATTGACTCTAAAGAAGATGCCGTAGATAGTAAAGAAGACAGTGATTACTGGTCAGCTAAAGAGGTTAATATTGAAAGTGTGATTAAAAAAGTGGATGCATTATGTGATGGTGAAAATAATGACATCGACCATGAAGACGAAAGTCTTGGGGATAACGATAAGTCTCGTGAAACAAGGAAATGTGATGGAGATTCTTGGGTCGATGCAGAACCCACCGAAGATGAGAACAAAAAACTTTATGGGAACGTAAATACAAACGTGGATGATCAAGACGAGGGTGTTGAAACTTGCGAAACTGAGTTAACCAAGGCTCGCCGTGGAAGGTCAAAAACAAAGAGAGCTATCGGTAATCGCGGAGGTGTCACTACAAGACGAGGGGGAAGACATGTTAATGTTGCATCTTTTACTCCAATCAAACGTGGGGGAAGAACTGGAAGAGGTGGAAAACAGCATGTAGAGAAAAACAAGTTGCCCGTTGATGTTTATGAATTCCATGATGACAGTGAAGAAGATAATGCAGGCCGGCCTAGACTTATTCTTACGATCAAGTCGCCAGGAACAAATACGGCAGGATCTAATGCTCAATCTGCTACACCAGTGGCGGCAGTTAAAGAAGTTCATCCTGAGGAATTTGTTTCTCCTGCTATCAGTACACGCAAGTCGAGAAGACTAGCAGAAAAAGATGGAAGTCGATCTACTCTTGATGAAATTATTGAAGATGTAGTACGTGGTGCAGCTACTAAAAATGCAATCGTTGCACCAACTACTCGACGCAGTACACGCCAGAACACCAACCCACGTAACTTACCAACACAACAATTACCTATTCCAGGCTCTGAAACTAGAAAATCACCGAGAAGCACTAGAAAAACTGCGCGGCTTCCTTCTGAGAATGCAGATGATGCCTGTGATGAAAAGACTAAAGATATATCAATCACTTCTTCTGAAACCCAAAACAAAGAGGAAATTTCGAATTCCGAAGTAGGTGAAGATAAAACTCAAGATACAATCTTAAGTACAACAACATCAGATACTGCTCCCAAATCAACGTCTCTTGAGCCTACAACTCTTATAGATCCTGTAACTGGAATGCTTATACCTATGAGAGAATCAGAGGAAGGACAGTACATTCCAGTGTCTACAGCTGCTGGACAAGTTATTCAAAGTACTCTAAGAACTAACGTAGAACAGAGAACCACTTTTATAACTAACAATTCTGAAGAAGTGAGTAGATCGAAGAACATTGATATTGCACCAATAGATACGTCTAAAACAGAACAGAAAAATGAACCTTTAACTGGTAAATCGGCACAAGTAGCCGCTTCTACAACATTAATGCCCCAAATTCAATCAAGTGTAATTGCTAAACCTCAATCTCCTATTGCTCAAACTCCTGCAAATGTCGTGGGACATCCTGTACCTATTTCTATGGCCAATGCAGTTACGGTACCGTCCACTACAGTTACGGCTTCTATTAGCATAGTTCCTACGCAAGCTACAACAACTTGCAGTACGTCTACTAAGCCAACAAGTCTTAAAGCTCATGTTCTCAATGCCAGTAAAATGGTAAATCAAGTGCAACAATCCATTTCTGTTACTAAAACAACAGCTCCAACTTTGGCAAGTCAGGTATCTGTACAAAATATCATCAAGCAACCAACGCAAACAGTTCAGAGTTTGCACCTTCACGTTCCAACTGGAAGAGTTGTTTCGCCAAATTTAAGTTCTCATGTGAAACCCGTCCAACAACAATTAGCCGTTATTAACACAATGAATGGAAAACAAGCCCAACCAATAGCGCCGGTTCTTAACATTTCTGGAGTAGCTCCTAATCCCAAACAACATTTACTTCAAGCAGCCAAGCAACAACAAACGCCAGCGATAGTTAACTTGCAACAAAAAATACCTGTCAACGTACATCCTGGACCAATATCAGCAACCACAACGCCAAGAAATCATTCAGCAACTCAGCCAACAACTTTAAAAGTTAATGTTTCATCACATCCATTAAACCCAAAAGCACATTTATTACAAGCTGTTGCGGGCCCAGTTGCAAGTCCACCAGCACAGACACACCTGGTTTCCCCGCAGACTGTTGTTACAGGAGTACCCTGCACACGCTCGACTGTTCCGAAACCACTGGTAATTTTTATTTTCATAACTTTTAATCTCAATATAATTGCAAAATATACAGGCTAATCGTAAAAAATTTTGTAGGCAACCGGAGCTATAGAGGCACCGAAGGTAGAAGTTTCAATATCTGGATGTATGATGGTTCCAACGCCTAGTTCACAAAGCAGAGTAATTCCTATTTCTGCTTTCGAGGCATCATTGGTAATTTTATAAATTTATTATTGACAGCATGCATTATTTTCAATGACAGTTTAATCACCATTATGCTATTAACATTATTTACGAAATTAATAATGTTATTGTAAGATTCATTCTAAATTTAAACAAAAATTATTTAACTTGTACGCTACTTTCGTAAAATTGGTTGTATAATTAAATCTAACTTTGCTTGGTTTCGGTTAGCATGGAAATGCTGGCACAGCTCCATCTCCAGGGGCGCAATATGGGCTTGTTCCTCCACTTCGTGCTCAAAGTCCTCCACTGCCTCCACCTGCTCATCATCATGCTAATTCTTCGCAGGTACTTACAGCTTTTAGCTTAGCTATCTTTGCTTCATTCATCGCTTAATTTCATGTTAACTAACATTTTAGAATACATTAAGTTTTTAATCAAGTCTCAATTTAAATAAAATACACTTAAGTAGAATATAAAGCAAATATTTTTCATAGAATTTTTTCTAGAATTAAAAACTGTAGTCTTAAATATTAATATAAAAATATTTTTGCAGGGCGATGTTGTAAATCAATACGGAGGACTTCCAAGAGCACCAGAAATACCTGCTCATTACATGCATCCACAAGTATTGCAATACCAATATCTAAGAGCCCAGCAAGAAGCCCTAACAGCGCCAAGAATACCGTATCATGTACCAGGAACAAGATCTCCCCTTTTATCATTAGATCCGAAGATAGACGCCGGTGTAGAGGATACGCATAGTCCTCCTCTTGAATTGCGTCGCGCTACACGAACTCCACAAGAACGCAGTACTGATAGTCCGCAGGTTGCACAAGTGTATATGATGCATGGATCGACCCGACTGGCAGCACCTCCCCAGTATAATACTGCAGGAGCAGTGCAACGTGCCTACTATGAACCACCACCAGCACATTTGCGTTCACAATACCCAATAGCTGCAAATGAAGCATCGACTGACCGTGCCCTTACTCCAGATAGATCAAGAAAGCAACTAGTTAGCACACCTCCACATGCTACTCAAGTACCTCCCCAGACGGATTCTCTCCTCATGTTATTACAGCGCTATCCGGTTATGTGGCAAGGCTTACTGGCTCTAAAAAACGATCAGGCAGCCGTCCAGATGCACTTCGTTTTTGGGAATCCGAATGTCGCTAGGGACAGTTTGCCATGTAATAGTGATGGCTCTACACCACCTTTACGAATTGCACAAAGAATGAGACTTGAGCCTACGCAAGTCGAGGGAGTTGCTCGAAAAATGCAGGTTTGTATGAAGATATATTTTATTTTCATTTTTACTTTCTTTACAATATTTTAATGTTCTATTTTTCTAGACTGATAACGAACACTGCATGCTATTGGCTTTGCCATGTGGGCGCGATCATTTAGATGTTTTACAACAAAGTAAGAACCTTCAAACCGGCTTCATCACATATTTACAACAAAAGCAAGCAGCTGGAATAGTCAACATTGCTGCACCTGGATCGCAACAGGTTTGTAGTTTTTTGTTCTTATTTGATTTTTGTAGTCTATTTTTACTTCTATTCTATTTTTTTGTAATTTCACTAATAAATTTGATATGATTATTTTTCAGCCGTCTTTTGTCGTACACATATTTCCATCATGTGATTTCGCCAATGAAAGTTTGGCACGAATCGCTCCCGATTTATTGCATAGAGTTGCTGAAATTGCTCATCTGGTCATTGTTATTGCTACTGTTTGAAAGCAATTTGTATTAACATGGATTATAAATTAACCAATGGACTGCGGGGCATGTTCAATAGATACTGTATGAAACCACGATCATTTCATAGTATATCGGCGTAAAATGGGGCATATATTCTTTAGGTGGAACTACCTACGGAAATAACTTTCAGTGCAAATCAAAAGCAGTCAAGAAACTGACAATTACCTTGTGCAGTAATTAATGGCCGTTTAAAATTTGCATCACTGACAATCAAATATGAAACGAAAAAAATTCATTTTCATATCGGAGGCCTATAAAGCGTGAAAAAAATGTCATTTCAGCGAAGAGGCTAGTGGTATGAAAGTAATTTACGCGCTCTTTCTCTACAATGTTTAGTTTCAAATTTGATATCGATTACTACTGTTTGCGGAAATGACTGACGCTATTCATCGTCACACCAGCAAACTGATTAGGCGCAAAACTTTTCTCCAAAATTAATCTTCATCTTCACATTATACTTATATAGTATGAGAGATTAGTGAGTGATATTATGCAAGTAAAGCACAATCATTCGGATTATAAAAGATGAATTTCTCTTTATGAGAAATATTCGCGAAAACATGGAGAAACTTGGAACATACCAGTCAAAGACATTCTTTCGGCAAAGAGGAATTAACGTAAATACAATTTCCCTATCCCTGTACACGAGCTATTTCATAAGTCTTAGACGATAAAGGATAAAGAAAAAACTTTATAAATTTAAGAGCCTGCGAAGGCATAACTACTGTGATTTTAATTATTTAATGATATCTATCTTCATAAAAGGGAAAAAATACGATCGCTGTTGTTTGCGATTCGAGCGCGCGTTATGTGATGTCTTATTGTATAATAATGCTCTATATAAATACCTATGTATTATATTACTGTAAAACAATAGTTGCTGATGTTGCTGCGATCAATGACGACGCTGCCGCTCCGAGTTTAGAGTAAAATTTATCTAACGGTAATAAGTGAGTTACAATGCGTATGTTGCGTATAGTTTCTAAGGAATGAAAAAAAGCGAAGAATAACAGAGTACTAAGGACTACTATTTAAGTAGCGCTTATCACTAGTGTATCATAAATTCCCAATTAACAGGATGTAATATATTATGGTTAAAAGAATGAAAAAAAATACCACCTAAATATGCGAACCTTTGTATATTATTATAATAATAATTATTACTACAAAAATTTTAAATCATTCTTTATTTTTTATTATTAATTATTATTTTTCGGTTATTTTTATCATTACATTTTTAACTTTATAAATATTATTACTATTATTCATCTTCTAATTACTAAAGTTATTGATTAATTAATTACCATGCTATGCTACTTCTATCTACTACTCCTACTATTCTAGTACTGTACTACTGCTATTACTATCAATAATTACTACGAACTATTACTGCTGTTATCGATTTAATTATTAAACAAGAAAAACGGGAAAATGGCGTTATTACACATGCTAGTTAGAACGTACTGATCTGCACGTTACATACGATGAAAGCGAAACTTCTACGGGCGCTCAAACCAATGTCATACTTTACAGTATGATCGATCTCATTGACCATTGATTTTTCGTGGCTCTGACATAGAAATACACATTCATTCACGAGTTAATACGCACTTCCATCTTGTCATAAATTTTGAGGAATGAAATAAAATTGCGTATCTATCAAAACTCATCGTCGTCTCATCGTTAGTGAGTCTCTCGTTAGGATTATTTCTTGAGATAATAATGCGCTTACATGTATAGCAAACGGAAAAAACCCTTCTTGTATCGCGGTCGCATGTATGTGAAACTAAAAAATTATAAAAGTAATGGAAATTTCAACCGAAGCAACATTGAAAAAATGAAAAAAATATAAGTAATATTTACTATGAAAGGAATTTCATGATTTATAATAACAAGAAACTTTATGAAGTAAAGTTAAATTGTAAAAAATAATTAAGGATGGGCAGAATGTAAAGGATATTCTCGATAGTTGCACAGACGTAAGTTGCTTTTCAGTTCTTCTACCTTCATTTTCTTTTTTATAATCACCTGTCAACTATTCTTTTATCTTTTCTATTTGTTCTTTGATTTTTACTAGGCTGTGATTCGAATATGTGGAGATTAACGAATATTTAAAATGCTATATTCTTATATATTCGTAAGGTCAGATCGTCTGTGACAATTAAAGAGAAATTTTCTCAAATTCATTGGAAAATGAAAAGTCTATTCATGGAAGAGATTCATCATTTTCCTTTGTATTATAATCTTTTTTACAATTAATGGTATTGCGTCATGGACATAAAAACATTCTGCCCATCTTTACATGAGAATAACTAAAATAAAAATAGAAAAATTTCTAAGGCAGCGCAGAGAGATACTCGTAGAGCGTGAGCGTGTACAGTGTAAAAGATGCGTTGTGCATATGTACAGTATAGAAGTTTAAAAGAAAAAATAAATCTGAGCGAGAAAGAATAAATCGTAACTGAATGCGCGAGAAAAAGAGTGAAAGAACATTATTACATTTATGAATTAAGTATACCGGGCGAATGTAGCATGTACATTACAGATCATCTCTTATATCCAACTAATTTTGACTTTATTAGTCAGCTATAAAAATGTGATTTTTGGTTTTATTTCATTTATTTTTATTGTTTTAATTTTTTTTTTTTAATTATTTGGATATCGAAATAATAATAAATTTTTATGAATATAGAAGTTATTCGGGAATGGAGAAGTAGGCAGTGTACATGCTCATGATTGCTCATTTATTTTGTAATATATCTGTGAATATTATATTTAATTTCTTCCTATATTAGGCTAACGGTATACAAAAATTTATGCTAATTGCATAAGAAAAATGTACAGATATCACTTTTTGTTTTGTGTTTTACTGTAGCTATTGATAATTATATGGATATTAACGATAATAATAACTATGATTAAAAAAATATTCAAACTGTTGTTTATTCTCATTTTTCTACCTGTATTTTAATCAATATTTTTTACATTCATTGATTCAATTTAAAAGACATTGTTCATGAAATTGTACAGTTAATAGGATATATTAAATATATTCAGCTATTTTAAAAAGATTCAACTAAAATTTGTGATTATCTTGTCGTATAATAATTCAATTAAAATGTTGAAGTAACATTAACTAGAATTAGCTTCTATTAGATTTCAAAATCGTATTTGTTATTTTGATATGAATATTAAATTTATTGATATATTTATTAAATTGTAAATGGAATTATAACTAATAATATTGACTTAAAAAATAAATAAATAAATAAAAGATTGCATATAAGGAAGAGATAAAATTCATTAGAGGATTTAATGAAACAACTATATATTAAAATTGCATATTATTAACAATTGTCATTACAATTTTTTTTCTTCTCTTCTTTTCTTCAAGTCCACAGCTAAAATTGCAAATTTTTCTTTCTTAAAATACATGCAGCGGCTTTTCTAAAAATAAGAAAAATTTTTTCGTTTTATGGAATTCGTTACTATTAACTATCATACATGAATTAGTTATATTAAAAATATTAAAACTCTGAATGATTCCGAAGCTCAAGCATTCAATATGGTTACTAAACATCATTGAAAAATGGCAGTTAATGGAAAAAAAGTTATAGACTTTATCAAGAGACGCACGAATGCTCCAATTTGCCTCGAAGGCAAATTAATTTTTACGACGCGTAAGTTTGAACAGCTAATAATACATAATTATGAATAAAATGCAGTGACCGGTGAATAACTAAACAATTATATTCCAGAATGGCGGTTTAAAGATGGTGGTAAAGTGTATTTTAAATTTGCATTTGTGAATATTTGAATTTGCACCTCACCTCACGATCTCCTAATTTCGGTGTGCAAATTTATAGTATACATTGCCGCCATCTTTCATTCGCCATTTTGAAATATAATTGTTTTATACCTGCTGCTATGTCGCTGCATTCCATCGCATTCTATCCGTAATCGTGTAAGGTATTATGAGCTAAATCTAGATCATAAAAATCTTTCGTAAAGTCTACTTTTTTCAACCTATACAATGTAGACTTTTTTCTAGAAATAAACGGATATTTGCATTAGGTACAAAATCATCCAAGATTTTAGTAAAACTTTATGCACTCAAAAAACGAATATACTCGAAGACTTAATTTTTTATTCTTTTGATAATAAAATGTGGTTACATACAATGAAGATTTATATTAGTTATTTTTATTTTCAAAGTAAAGTAACTATAGAAATGAAAAAGAAAAGGTTTTTGTTAATTAGGCGCACTTCTGTCCAAAAACAATATTTTATTTTAACTAGAAAAGACTTTAACTGGGATTACAATTTTTCTGGTACATAGTCAAAACATAGTTTTCTACTATTAAATTTAACTTTCACGAATTCTGATATGAAATTTTAAGAATATATTAATATTTATTTATGTTGATATGCATGAAAAAAAATAATGACAGGAACTATAGCTAACAGGAACTACCTTTAGTGAAATGTATTATCAACAGATGGCGTCACTGAAAAGGTAAGATGGCAAATTGCCAAGACGTTGGTATTGGTACATTACAGTAGGCCAGTCAATGGAGGTTGTTTCGGGGGAAATTTGCTATCCAAAGAAAACCTATCGAATCTTATGTAAAAAGGTGCGTAGAATCGATTGGTAAAAAGTTCAAGGTAAAGTTTTCCACTAGAACATTTCTTGACATTTATTGTTATTTTTAAAAAAATGCAAAATTTTTCGATTTGATTTTATATTATTCATGTAGAGAAAAAATTGCTAAATCTAACTTATAATGGTGAAAAAATTAAATTTTTAGAAAAATCAATTGCGTACAAAAGAAACATTTATACGATTCGATATTATTTATAGTTTTCGAGCAAATTGGAGAAAATAAATATTTTTTATTTTTTAGAAAATTGTCTTGCTTTTTTAAGATATAGCAAACAGAATTTGCGGTTGCTATATTAGCTATATTAATATAATCATATTTCATTTGTACAAACCAATCCTTATCGGGTAATTAGTTTTTATACATTTGTGATTTTAAAGTATTTTTAGTACAATTGTTCAGAAAGCTTCTTACACACAGTTCAGGGAGTCCTGGTAAAAGAATTATTTTGAAAAGATTCTGTAAGTATACATAAAATATGACGATGAATTGTGATTGCTTGTTTTTTTTTTTTTTTTTTTTTTTCTGTAGCAAAAGACTTGGAAATTGGCTCAATATAAAACGCCGCTTGAAAATCATGGGTGTGGACTGTGGAGTGCGGATTGCCGCGCGCGGTATATAGCGGAGGAGAAGCTGGGAGAAGTAAGTATAATTATAGACGCGTGCTGTGTGCAACGGTGCAGCTTATATATCGATAATATATTATGCGCCGGCACTGTATCATGATTTTGGAGCGGTGTTTCATATTACAGCAACTTTGGTCTTTTTCTGCTTGCATATTAAAAAAAAAAAGGAGCAATCATAAAAATGCAGCTGCGTAATATACTTTAAGAATATCGTTTTTCAACATTGTTTTACCATTATTTCCTTAACATAGAAACTGCTAAAAAATTATGCAACAATTATATAAAAATGATAATTGTGCAAAAGCTAATTATCCGATAAGAGCTGGATTTTATGTGCATCAAGTATATATATATATATATATACGTACGCTATTGAAAGCTAATAGTAGCCACAAACTGTGCGCCATATCGGAAAAAATGGCGTAATATCAATTTTTCAAGCAAAATCCCAATTTCATCGTAAATTCCATGTTTTTCATACACTACATTATATTTAAGTCGTTTAAGTGCTCACGTTTGTGAGTAATTACTTCTCTAGAAACTTTACTTTGGACACCAATAAGCAAAGTTTTATTTTCTTTCTCTATAAAGACAATAAACTAAAATAAAATTACAAAATTATGCATTCTTTTTTTAATAGCAATGTTTTAGGCTTCAGATTACCAGTCGAAACATAATATATATATATATCTAGATAATCGTTTTTTCTTGACGTTTTACGATTATAGTAAAGTAGGTTTTCTGTAGTTTCCTGTACCTACAGTGGGTCCAGCGTCCAAGGCAATATGTGTGGCTGATGATGAAGTGATGAGTGATGACTTGATGAGTGGCCACCGCGACGCCATTTTGAGTCTAACACGGACTTTACAAATTAGATATGAGAATCTTAATATTTTGATTCAATAATTATTACAAATAAACGTACACCTATTTATTAATTATATGGGTTTGGTTTTATTACATCTAATTTATTAAAATCTTGTCATTTCAAGTTAATTTCACTTCCTCTTTAAGGTATATTTCGTTAAAATTTTTTTAATAACAGTGTTGTTCATCATTATTATTCAATCTTTACAATTATTTTGATCGAATCTGAATTCAAGAAGTAAACTCTTCTCATAAATATAGGATTCGAAAAATTTAATCATACAAATAGTTGTTATGCACAGTATAACTTACTATGTCTAGAAGTATAAATAAAAGTAATCAAATGCAATTAAAGATTCTATTATTTGATTGTCTACTTTATGAGCCTTAATTTTTCATAAAAAGAAAAGAAAATCAATCCCTTTTATTATTCATATCGTTGACTGCTTAATTTTCTTTATATGTAAGCTATACCAAATAATCAAACACAAAATCTAATGTGTTTACATTAATATAATTAACGCGTATTCACAAAATGTTTAATTTTTAAAAAAGCATAACATTGTTAATCAGTTTAGAACGTACGAAGCGACGTTCATGTCAAATATATATATATATATATATATATATATATATATATATATATATATATACACATATAAATATAAGAAAGACGTAAAAATAAATATAAATTTATTTGTATGATTACATATCGATCATTATAATTAACGAAAAAGCACTAAAAATAGTAAATATTAAAAAATTACTATATACACACTATATATATATATATATATATATATATATATATATAAATATATATATATATACATACATATATATAGATATATATAGAGCGAGAGAGAGTATATATATACAGAGAGAGAGAGAGAGAGAGAGAGAGAGAGAGATAGATTACATTATATATATATATATATATATATATATATATATATATATATACATATATATATATATATATATACATATGTATATATAATATTTTTCTTTATAGAAATTTATGTTGACATTTTTTGCATAAGTAGGTGTTTATAATGCCTGAAATGGTGCAAGATATTTAAGTGATCGGATGAACAACACAAACTTATATGGGCATCATCATTATCATCACAAAATACATCAGACACACACGATACATACCGCCGGATGGTACAATACATCTCACGGTGGAATTAGTTAAATATGTATATTTTATATCAATAATATCAAAAAATTAAATACATACCTCAAAATACTCTGTTAAAATACAAAATATGTATTTACTAAAAATTCTACACATTATAAAACCGTAAATTCTAATAATATATATATATATATATATATATATATATATATATATATATATATATATTTATATATATTTATATATATATATATTATATATATATTACTGAACACGTGCGCATGTTATTTCAAATATATAATTGAAAAAGCGCGGCTATCCTATTGGTCCGCCCTTCCTACATACTCAAAATGGCGGAGCCAATCGTCAGCCGTATCAACAGACTCGGCGGTGCCGCGGTGGAATCTAAGGTAGCCACTGGTCACACTTATCTGCACTGTCGTTGGATCCACTGTATTTAGTTTTCTCTTGTTAAAATTTTGTTAACGCAAAAGTCTTTATTTCTATATCAACTAGCTTATATTGAATCGGGCGCCCATATAACTATAATGCTCGGATTCGCACACAGTTGATGATAAGCGGACACCGCTTCTTCTCTTATAGAGGTCTCACCATCAGACGCTGCGTCGTTGCCGTATACCAAGAGGATATAGCAGCAGCCATCTTATTTTGCCTTGGAGAAAATCAGTCTGCAGAGGCATTTTATTTGACGAAATGTCTCATCGACTTGAAGTTTAAGTGAGGAACTTTGAGGCATCTTAAGCTTTGCGGCTATACGAGACACTTATTTTCTCACGATCCCGGAACACGATATTAGCAAAGGTTAGTGCCATTCTGTGCACATTTACTGTCCCTTTACCTCAACTGCGTCCACCGTCGCGCGCCCGCCATCTCCAAAAGGTTTTCAAGGTATTTGCGCGCTCGTGGCCGTCAATATTTGAGTGGCTGAAACGTTGGAATCCTAAGCAGATCTTTTTTTTTCCAAAGTACGCGGCTTCCCAGTCGACGGAGAAGAGACGCTGCGCTGTAGGAAGGTCGCTGATTTTTGCGCTGCCGCGGAAAAGTTATGCAATCAGCTGATAGGCCAGCTTCACTGTCATTTGTCCAAAATAAATGTTGTTAGAAAGGTGAGACTGATGTTTTTAACCTGACGTTCTTTGGCGCGCTTTTCGCTTTGCTTCGCCAATCACACATACGTTTGCGCGCGCTTATTAAAAAGTTTTAACTTATTTGTTATCTTTTTGTTTTACAGATAAATTAGTACACAGGATTCAGTGAGACTGTTGAACAGTTTTGCGGTTCCCACATCAACAAGCTTATTTACTCCTTCTATCATCCACAGGAGTTTCAGTTATTGACTTTGTGTTACTAGCCTGACATTATGAGATCTAAACTTCAGCACTAAATTTAAAGTCGGCCTATGGGATTTTACTTGGTGATTTCAAGCAGATCTGATAGTTTTAATTCTGTGGTAATTCTTCCCGATAGAATAAATGTCTCGACAACACAGCCACCACCACACTCTCCATACACTTCAGCGGGCTCAGCACCCACAGGTACAGCAGAGCCAAGAACACAGACCTATTCTGTACCAAGGTTCAACTTCTAGACAGTCGACTGGTACACAGACTACCAATGAAAGCACTAGACCGAAACCGCAGTCCTGCAAAGTTTGTGGCAAGGTGCTCTCTTCAGCTACATCTTACTATGTCCATATGAAATCGCACTCAGCTAACAAACCATACCATTGTACTGTGTGTGAAGCTAGCTTTTGTCGTAAAGCCTACTTGCAGGTGCATATGCGAACTCACACTGGGGAGCGGCCGTTTCAATGTGAACTTTGCCTTAAAAGATTCACCCAGAAGAGTAGTCTTAATATTCACAAGCGTGTACACACAGGTGAATTGCCCTATTCCTGCGATATCTGTCATAAGCGCTTTGCCGTAAAAAGCTATGTGACCTCGCATCGTTGGTCGCATGTTGCTGAAAAACCAGTTGCTTGCGAGCACTGTCCTCTCACTTTTACCTCCAGGAGTCAATACGCTTATCACGTCCGCACGCACGCAAACAGCTCGTCTTTCGAGTGCAGCATCTGTGGGCGCGACGATTGTGACATGCGAGGTGATTGCGGGCGTAGTCTATTAAGGTAATGTTATTGCTGCCTGGGTATTACTTATGAAAACCATCTGAACATAGTTGAGAAAACAATCCAGCCACAATACGGCTATTGTGGTCTTAGCTTAAACGTATCATCTATTAAAGGCTCAAGACATTTCCCCTTAGACTTGTATAACATTGTCAGCATATAATTATAGATTTGCACAATTATTTATATTTTAGTCATAAATTTTAACCAACTATATCATCAAATAACGGAATATTACACAGGAGATCAACAGGTCCTTCACAGGTCCAGATAAATATATAGTAACTGATAAAAGCTTTGTAGAAAAAGTGAGGAAATACCTCATATCAAATTACAAAAAAGAAATCTTTTTAATGCACTTGAATAGAAAAGAATATCCAGTATTACTATCTTTTTATCATGTGCATAAATGGTTAGTATACATTAAAAATTATGTTTTTAGCAATGGTTTTATTTCAAATTTTTTTTTGCAGTAACTATGGATATTTATTCAAGTGGATCATTGGTTTTATAATAACTTCTAATAGTAAAGCTCGCATAGAAGTATGTATTGTATTTTTTGAATACAATATAAAATAAGATTACATATTGTTGCATTAAAAATCTATTACTCCAGAAATGAGATTAATCACAATATTGTATAAGGATAATGTAAAAGAAAAGCAATTTGATTTTAAGGAGTTACATGCACTGTTTGATCGCGAATAATTGGTACTGGTCACAAAGTCTGAACAAAAAAAAATTTTTAAACGCAAGAAACAATTGTGCTACTTTAGTTCATACTCTGTTTTCTATTTCTTAAAAAAAAATCTAAATAAGTGAATTAATCAAATTGTAATCAAATATCTAGATAATTGAATTAATCAATTGAAGTTTTTTTTTTAAATTAAATACAAAGCAGATTGTTATGTCATTGCATTTAAAATCTATCTCTAATGATAGCAGCAAGCACAGTATTGTGTTAAGACAACCTAATAGAAAAGGAGTTTGGTTTAAAATAGATGCATGTACTTCTTGATGAAGTATATGATTACTAACATCCAAATTCAAGATAAAGGAAATTTTTCAACGCAACAAAAAATATTTCTATGTTATTTGATGTTTATTTCAAATAAAGAAGCTTTTATATAGAAGTGTATAATATAAGAAATTTGTGAAGCTGCATATATTATCGATAAGTTGAACTCAGTATTTTATTCATGTAGTAACTCATTAATGTCACCGCACACTTGCATATGGTTGATTTATATTATAAAAAAAATATTTAAATTACATTATGAATTAAATATAAATTATATGTATTTTATTTATATTTTTCTATCATAATTTATTTAATTCTGACATGTAAATGATATATTTTAAATAAAAATTTATTTAAGTTAAACTTTATTTATCAGATTGTGTTTACTATTATACCTATATGATATTGAATTAAGTTTTTATTTTGAGGATATTTGAGCCTATTTCAACCTTCAGTTAAAGAAAAAATTTATATAATCTAAAATAATTTTTAAGAATTTTTTGCATCAGGTACAAAACATTTCTTGAATAATTTACAATGCAACTGTACCTTATCCTTAGCTGTATCTTACCTGGCTTTACTGACCACCTTAGCCAACCACAGGTAATATGAATGCCAATCAGATAGGATCAGGTAATACTTTCATAAGTACATAAAGATCTACACTTTCACTTGCTTAAATAAGATTTTTTGCGCGAACACACCATTATAAGGCTTATTATTTTTATTATAATTAATAAATCTTAAGAAATGTGTTTCTTTATAAATCTGAGCTTTACTTTTTAGGTGTAAACGGCACCACTTAAAATATCGTATCATTCATACCTCGTATCTTGTAATTGTCGAATCCCAAATAATCCAAATTTTTCCCCTGTACCTCCCCTCCTTCCCGTATATATCGTGAACTCGCAAAGCAAGTATTGTTTCCATGTTCCATTCCATCCTTCCTTCTCTCTCTCCCTAACCTAAACCTATCTTTTCTACTCTACATCATGGCGGTGAGTTTACAGTATCAAAAATGTTCTTAAACATCTTTAATTATCATAGAAATCATATTAAAATGATTTTTATTATTCATATTAAATTTTGAATGAATTATTTTTTTCTATTTAAAACATCTTATTTTCAATATTTTTTGTGTAATTATTTTGTTTGTTACTTGACAAATTGTCAGATACTAACGTGTTCGGAGATTTTAACCTATCAGTTTTAGATAAACAATTGTTTATTATTTTTTAATAAATTCTTAGAATTTTAAATATGTAATTTTTTCAGGATGTAAAGAAAGCTCCGGCAAAATCTGCAGCAGTGAAGAAAAATAAGAAGGAGCCAAAAGATGCTTCCAAAAATGTAATGCGAGAAGTACGAATTCGTAAACTTTGTTTGAATATCTGTGTTGGTGAATCTGGTGACAGACTTACTCGTGCTGCAAAGGTAATATTCACTATGTGAAATTCAAGTTAAAGGGAAAAATTTTAAGATGTCCTTAAACTTTTCATACAGGTATTGGAACAGTTAACTGGTCAGCAACCAGTATTTTCTAAAGCCCGTTATACTGTACGTTCTTTTGGTATTCGTCGTAATGAAAAGATTGCTGTTCATTGTACAGTTCGAGGAGCTAAAGCTGAAGAAATATTGGAACGGGGGTTGAAAGTAAGTAAATTTTTTAATTAAATAAGAAATAATTTTTGAACAGATTATAAATATTCAAAATAAAAACTGTACAAAATATTACAACACAAAAATTCAATCAAATTAATAGTTCATAATTTTTTAAATAGTTTCGTTTGTTTTGATCTTAAAAATATAATAAAATTTTTATTAAAAAATATTAATTGATAACAGATTTGTAATCAAGTATATTTTTTCAGGTACGTGAATATGAGTTGCGTAAAGAAAACTTTTCATGCACAGGAAACTTTGGTTTTGGTATTCAAGAACATATTGATTTAGGTATTAAATATGATCCAAGTATTGGTATTTATGGATTGGATTTCTACGTAGTTCTTGGTCGTCCAGGTAAGAAAGACAATTATGTATTGATATTTTTATTTGCACATTTTCTGGTATTATAGATTTTATTTTTGTCATAAATATTATCTATAGTTTTATAAAACATGTGCTATATTAATAGCCTCTTATTTGCAACTCAAGCCCACTAATTTTACTGGGAGTGTTACTTAGTGGAGGCAACATTTATATAAATTTATATATAAAAGTAAAAGATAACTTAATAATGTATGAAATTAACTACTTTGTTCTGCTTTCATAATGATATGGATATTTTATAATTGAAATACAGATATTGACAAAAATAATTAGTTTAAATATAATTTTTATTTCTTTAATTTTATGTTTGATTAAAACTTGCATTATATATAAAAATATTTATTGAAAATGTGGCTGTTTGATACAATTTTTTATAAGTAATTATGAATCTTTTCAAATTTCGCCAGGATTCAATGTAGCACATAGGAGAAGGAAAATTGGAAAAGTTGGTTTTCAGCACAGGCTTACTAAAGAAGATGCTATGAAGTGGTTCCAACAGAAATATGATGGTATCATCTTAGCTGGTAAAAAGTAATTTACATATTTTGTGTATTTTACTAAAAAAAATATGTTAATAAAATACCAAAAACATGAGTTAAAATTTTTTTATTTATCAAACATAAAAGTAATACCTATTCTTTAAAAAATGAAGAAGCTATATCTGACTATGTTATTCAAATTGAACAATAATTAATTTTGGATGTTATCTAAAAGAAATGTTATTGGGTTTTTGGTATATAAAGTTTTTAAAAAATTTTCAAACTTATTAAAAATTATTAAATTTATTAACAGCATCAAATAAGATTCATGAAATGATTGCATTTTCATTTAATTGAATACAGGGCGTTTGAATTGAATTATATTAGACTTTTGTATATTAGAAAAATCTTTGAATTTGTAACAAACTTATATTTTGTATTTACTTTTTTCCAATATTAGGTACTTTTTGTAATCGAAGTTAAAATTGCTTCTTTTTTGTGAATTCTTTTGTTTCTCTTATATTTTCTAATTATTCAAATTTTATTTTTAATAAATTGAATATTCATGATTGTAATAATTACCATAAGATACGATTAGTTTATTGAGAGTTCTATTCACGGAAATGCAAGATAAAACAAATATTTTATTATTTTTAAAATCAAATTTATTTTTGGTATCCCAATTAGCTTATATTCAAAAATCTAATATCAATGTCTTTAAAATGTAAAATTTATTTTTAAATAATATATATTTATTTATAAAACACAGGTAAAGATGAACTTCAAAAAAACTTAAATCTTATTATTAAACTTAGTAATACTTGCTATATGAATATTGACATAAAAGTAAGTTTTATACAATTTGAAGCTAGGAAATGTTATATTTATTTATATACTATATTTTGCAATATTTAAGCTTCAAGCAAATAGTTTTAATATTTTACATTGATAACGAATTGTAAAACTTTTAACTTAAGAGCTATAATGCTAGCTAAATCTACATAAAAATATCATATTCTGATAATTTTTAGTACATTGGTAAAGCTGATTTAACTATTTGAAATATAATATTTGGATTAAGCGCAATATTTTAAAATTAATTATTAAAAAACACTGTACAATGCTAGATACAATCACCTTAACGATTAATAATAAATTATAAAAATATGTTGTATTTACTAATTAAACTTTTTCCCATTTAAATTTTCTGCTTTCAAACTACATAGTATTACATAGGAATTTTACATTATAAAAAGAACACAAAAATAAAATTTACATATTATATCTTATTAAGATAAATTAAATATTATTAAATTCACAAACAATAAATAAAGGCAACTTCACACGCAATGTTTATGTTTCATAAATTAGCTTTGCTAAAAACGCCGATTTTTGAAAGCTTGCTTATTTTCTAGATGAACCATATATTCTGTCAATGTTATGTTTTTCTACATCTGTAAAGCCCAGAATACTTTCGATCGCACTTAAATGTCCATGCAAATTCTCTTTATCGGTAAGGAAATAATAAACTGCTGATTTCAGGAACTGTAAAGTAACTTCAGGATCTTGAGTTGCTTTATTTTTTTTGGATTCCAAAATACGCCTATACATTACCTACGTAGATAAAATTTTCATTAGTTTAAAACTATAAGTTAAAAAAAAGACTAGATTAAACCAGTGATATTATACATTCAACAAAAAAAACTTAACAATAAAGTGTATACCAAATAAAAGTTATTTCTATGCTGAAGCTTAGCATCATCAAAGTCCATCGAGGTTTTAAGAGGCTGTTTCTTTTAAACGTTCTATATTTTTGAAAAGTATTAATTCATGTGTTTATGAAAATCTAAGCAGAGTTAAAAAATGTATTATAATCGTGCTTTGTCTATCCTTTGCTGACACTTCTTATAGTGATGTTAATTAAAAAGAATTAAACAAATTATGCATTTAAATTTAAAATAAGATCACACGAAATGAATATAAAACAAACATAAAGTAGTAACATGCATGCTAAATAAAAACTAAGAGTTAAAAAGTCACGTGGCAGTTGAGTAAGGAATACAGTACCTTACGCGTGCCAAGGACCCATAGAGAAACAGCCTCATCTATGCTTAATAAACTTTGGGTACTATTGGCCAAAACGATAGGTTCGGGCGTGTAGCTGGAATCCTGGAATGGCTGGATTATTATGTGAGCAGCGGCCAGAAAACAGTGGAATAATGTTAGTACACATAATTGCGTTAATTTTTGTTACAAGACAAGGAAACGTGTCGGAAAGTGAATGTGAAATGTGCAACTATTGCAAAAAGTATATATATGAGCAAATTTTCAGTGATCTTTGCAGTTCTGGCTTAGTAATCAATAAAAAACTTAGATTTAGATTATTTTAAGTTGTAAAAAATAAAATTTAAGTAACTAGCATACGATACTTTTTATTACAATAATTGACATTTATTGAAAAATAAAGGACTGTAAGTAAAATACTGCAATTAAATTTTATCCTAAAAATGTTTCTTATCATGATATCAATTTATCCCGGTGTTTTTAATTTAGTTAATACAATTATTACTAAATTATAATTTTTAAAATAAATTATTTTTTTTAGCATTGAACAAACACTTTAGATATAATAAATGTGTCGGTAAAATTTACCTTCATATTTTCTAATTCAGCTTCTGTAACGGTTAATCGTTGAAGGAGTTCAGAAACCGAGAATTTTGTGGGATTATTCTGCGCTTGTTCCAATACCTTAAATATTTAAAACAAAATAAGATTCCTTCTGAAAATATATAACAAATCAGAATGGTAAAGGAACGCTATTATTACTTGATCAGCCTGTTCCATTCTTGCAGCTTCTTGCCCCTTGGAATACATTTTCAGGTACATTAGTTTATTACGCTCCTCTTGGTCGGCTATCAGAGACTTTTGTTCGTTTAGTTCCGTTCGTAATGTTTCAACTTCCGTTTCTAATTCCTTAGTTCGAGCTTCCGCTGCATCTAAGGATGGACGAGCTTCGCAATAACGCATACTGATTTCGGATAACTGATTTAATAGACTCTCAACCTAAAACATTGGTCATTATTCCATATTTTTTAATTGAAAAATAATATTATTAAGTCGTAATTATTTAAAACATTATAAATAAGAATTGAGTTTTTATTTTCTGCATTAACTTTTTTCCAATCTGATGTACCTTTGCAAAATCAATTACATATGATAAAACGGGAATCGATCTCGAGCCACCGACCAGACTCGACTCGGCAAAAAGTCCAGCGTTTAACAATAGTAAAAAACGAACGATTTCGTTACCATCTGAAACGAACGATTGCTCTAATTTTTGAAAAATATGAAACGAATTAACTGAACGGCGATTCTGTATTATAGAGATTGGACATTCAGAAAAGTACAAGTGATTTAAAAATGAGATATGTGTTAATTTTCAGAAAATTGCGAGACAGCTGTTCTGTTCCAAATTCTGTTTCTTCTTCTTCTAATGCTTCTATATTATAACTCTCTTTAATATTGTTGATTGGAAGTCTTTTGAGTATACCGCGAATGTGTCAGTGATATTTATTATCGAATGCAATAAAACTGACGTTTTTATATTGAATAAGAAAAAAATATTGTTGTCTGTTCCATTCAGAAGTTTTAGTCCATCGGATAGCGATTTTTTCCTTCAAGTTTAAGTTGTTGAGAAAATTTAGTAAACATGAGTTACAATAGAAGCAAATACCTTATCATTGTGGTTTTGCTTAAATTGCTGCATCTGGTCAATATGCCTTCTATGCATTTCTTCGATCCTGGTCTCATAATGATCTACGATTTTTTTCCTCTCCGTGTCTTGGCAGGAGGCAGCCAAGAGATCGGGACTAGCGTCGCGTGACGGTTCGGGACCGCCGATCGCGGTCGAGGAATTGCTCTCGTCGGCCGTCGCGGTTGCGCCAGCGGCGTTCGCCAGCGAGACGGATTCCTTGGAGTGCACCGAGCCATCATCGAAGTGGCCCGAGTCGACGAGCGAGGGCTCCTTCTTCTCGGGCGTACGGGGACTGGCTAAGCCGCCCGGGGCTAGCGGGTCCTCGTCGGGCAAGTCTTTGGACGGAGATTCCGGCGAGAACGGTTTGTTCTCTCGGACGGTCGTCGTTTCACTGCTGTCGGTCTTTTCGTCCGGACTGTTTAACGAAGCCTTATAAAGTCGTAGCTCAACTACTTCCTTCGTTAAACGTTGAATTTCCCGATCCTTTTCGTCAATTTCCGTCTTGGCCTCCTTTAGTAGGCTCTGCAAAGGTCGACAATTTCTTTGTTAGAAAGCGTTACGATTATAGTAAATTATAGATAGGGTGAACTATTTTTTCCTTTTTCCTTCTCTTCTGTATAATCTTTTATAATTTATCATAAAATGCTTGCATCTCATACGCGTACTAAACGCAGAAACCGGATTTAAAAAAAACTGTATCATATTTTAGTATAAATGTTATTATACAGTATAAGATAGATTTTTGGCTAAGATATTTTCATACGTTAAAATAAATGGTGACATTTCTATATGTATATATATATATATATATATATATATATATATATATATATATATATATATATTATTTAGGTTTATCAACATTTATATTTCTATGGTCAATTCCCTCAAAGTGCTTTAGATTTAATAAATTTTATCAAACAAATTGGATTTTTTTATAGATTTCAGATGGCTTCGCCGTTTTACGAAATGAATTGGAATAAAAATAAAAGGTAGAAATGAAATCCTGAAATTTCAATCTTTGAAACGGTATACAAAAAATTAATTGAGGTCATCGGATTCATAAAAGAGAGAACAACATTCGACAAATGCGAAATTTGATCCTTTTTACAAGTGGCCTTACGGTAACTTTTCTAAAAAAGAATGTGGCTTTATATCGGAAGCCAAAGTAGTATTAGAAAGAAATAAATGAAAATTAAAAACAAAAAATAGTTCGTTCTGATCAATTATTAAAGAAGGATTATAATTATATATTAGCAAACTCCATAATATTAATAAGAACTCCATAATATTAAATAATATATCTTCTACTGCTTTCCGTATCGTCAAAATTCATCGGAAACTTGAAAACACCAGAGAATTATAGCTTACAGGTTATAGATTCAAACAATAAAGACATATAATATTCACCACGCCAATTTAGAAGAAAAATGAATTTATATAATTAACAGTAGGTTACGTTACATATGCTATTTGTGATAACATTTTGTAACACCCTACTAATGCAAGACCAAACAATGCGATTTTGATAATTAGAAATATGGAAATTATTCGGAATTTCTCGTACTATAAATTAACTAAGTAATTTTAATCTTTATCTTAGTTAGATATTTCAATGAGAATAGATAAAAAAGCCAACCAAAACTTTCATAGAAACGAGCTCTGACAGCGAAACGATCCTAACGAAAATCGCGAAATACTACCGCAGTTATTAACGAGTAGCTAGAGTCATTTATTAATCGTCAAAAATTGTCGCTCACCTGAAACTTGCGCACTTGTCGAGCCGCTCTCTGCGTGGGCGTGAGATACTCCTCGCTATCGCTGCCGTGCGAGGAACAATGCACGACGTATCGATGCGACCTCCCCGACCAGGTGGTGCCATTGTAGGCGAAGTTCGCATGATCGCAGGCGCTCGTTGTGCTGTAGTTGCTGCCGAAGCTCTTGACGCTTTCGGCATCGCTGCAGTCCTCGCTGCAGCCGGCATTGACGGAGCTCGAGCTCGGACTCGTTCGCGGACGGGTTCGACCTCGAGATGGCGTTAACGATAAGCTCTGCAATTGTAAGGTGCATTTAGAAGATTAATTCGCGAGTAAATCGCTTAGTCTTTGAATGGAACAAGTTGAGAATATTACGTGCTTTGTTTTCGAAAATACGTAATAAAAAGATTTTAATCGAGTCTTACATAGCTTATAGAATTTTTTTAATGAATAATTAGTTAATCGACTATGATAATTTACATATTTTCACTTTTATTTGTGAAATGTATAACGAAGCTTACTGGTAAACAAAATCATTTTTTAACGTCTAAATGGCGATTTAAAATTGCAACGAAAGGAAAACCATTAGAAATTAATAAATAATGTATTTTAAAGCCAAGTTCAAACTGAGTTGTTGAAATTATATTAATTTAATAGAGATGAAAGCAGGTCCAGTGAGATATAGAATAGAATATGTATAGAACGCATAATAGCGTTCTTTGTACGCGAAAATTAAATATTTTAGACGTCCAACCAAAGAAGTCTTGACATGGTTCGCTCGCGAACAAAGCACGGCATAGCAGACGGTACCCTTTCAAACTTGAAAGATTAAACAAACGCTAGCTAAGTCGCGCATTCTCTTTGAAACTCGCTTGACTTCTTTCCGTACAACTTTGAAAACATTTTTATTATTGTTGTAATTAAAAACTTAAACCACATGGTCAATAACTTAAAAATCAAGTGCGAAACCCTTACACTTTTCTGTAACAATTAAAAATAACAATGCGATTCGTGCAAAATGAAATCTAAATTTAGCTTTCTATCATAATACATATAAATATAAAGGTAATTTTGTATATCACGTTTTTCAGAGAGTTAAAAAAAATTATAAACAGGGACATATGATATGTGACATAAAAGCGTTAATCTGCAGCACTATATATACTTGAAGGGCTGCATATTCTAGAAATCTATATATAGCTTTCGGTTAATATTATGTAGTGTTTAAATATCCGTTATACGAAGAATAATAAATAATAATCAATAATAATAACAATAATAATCAACAATAATCAATAATAATCAATAAGAATAACGATAAAAATCAATAATAATCAATAATAACAACAATAATAATCAAGTGCGTGGGGACTATATTGAAAAAAGTAAGCATCGAGTAAGTAAATCTGTCTTTATGATTTCCATTAGAAAACACGAAGCTGACGAAGAATAAGCAAAAACAAGATACATCCTTTCTCTCTCTTTCCCTTTGCGTGCGTGCGTGCGTGCATGCGTGCATGTATGCGCGTGTGCGTGACCAGGTGACTTTAAACAATCATTTTGGCGTGTAACGGGAAATTGCGCATCGCTTTTCCACAGACAATGCGAAGGGAACGGTCGAGACAAAGACTCGGTCCGCGCGAGCGATTCGACGCGCGCCAGTTCGCTGCATAAAATTTGAAAGGCGCCCCGTATCAGTGCGAAGTGCGTCGCAGCGAAAGGCACAGCGGGCAACTCGATTTCATCTAGCTCCGCGCACCGTCGAAGCAGCCTTCGCCGAGGCATCCGCCGCCCGCCGCAAGGCAGGGCGAACGAGCGCAGGTGCACCCGACCGCGGAGTAGCTCCGTGCGCAACGAATACACATAATATAGACACGATGTACCGAGGGACAGCTGCGCGAGCTCCTCCCCTCGGGGGAATCCATCCGGGGAGCGGCCGGTCCGGGCGGACTCTCCTCCAGCGCACTGGCGCGCCCATGCACGCACGGCCGCAGCGGGTCGTCGCCAGCCGCGGCGAACAGAACGCGCGCGAGCGAGCTGCGGTCGCCCGCGCAGCGCTCGGGGGGGCAGCCGACGAGGCGACTGCAGCTCGAGCGGGCCAGGCGAGCCTCCGCGAGTCCCCCGACGAGGCGGGCATCGGAGCTGCGCGCCCCGGCGCGGGCGACTGCGTCGGCGCGAACCCCCGCCCACCGCCCCTCCCAGCCCCCTCTCCCGCCTGGAGACTGGAGTGGCCACCCGGTCCCGCGTCTTTCTTCTCACCCAGACGCGCACCTGTGCCCGCCAAGCCCGTCCTTGGCCCTTTTTTCCGTCTTTTACAATCGACAATAAGCTCCTTCTTCTTTTCGCTTTGAACTTTTTTCTGCCTTGGCACGCGTTAGCGCGCGCTCTTACGCATGAAACGAGGTTTTCGATTGGCTTAATAGATTTGTTAATCGGCGCAGAAAGCGCAAAGCCTTCTTCTCGCGAGCCATCCTGGGGCGCGCGAATTTATTTTCACGGGATGAAAGTATTTATGCGTTATATAATGTAGGCGGGCACGAGGACTTACGGAGAGGGACCTCTTGGGCGTGTCGTTGCCGTTCTCGGTGATGACGGGAAACAGCTCCTGGTGATGAGTCCTGTGGTTGTACTGATGATGGGCGGGATGGCCGGGGACGCCGCGCTCGCCCCGCAGGCGCAGGCTCGCCGAGCGCCTGAGGGCCGTGGGCGAGGGCGAGAAGCGCGGTATCCGCGACTCCGGCGGCGAGATCGGCGAGGTCGCGGCCGGGCGGCCGTTGGGCTGAGTGGCCGGCATGGCCGGGAGGCTGTGCGGAGTCCGCTCGGCCCCCCCGGGTCGCGCCATCTTCACGTGCGCGCGAGGCCTCCGCGCTCACCTGCTGTGCTCCTCGATCATTATCGTCGCGTCCCCGGCCGGGCGCCGCTGTCGATCTCGTTTCCCGGGCTTCCGAAATCCTGCAACGAGGCGTCAATTTATTTTTTTTTCTTTTTCACAATTTCAATTAGCCGTATCAAATTAATCGGCGTGTCTATAGCAACTAATTTTTTTTTGCTAGAATTATACAATTCGTTAAAGAAAAGACAATAGTTTGAATAAACGACGTTGAGGATGTATTGGTGCGTTTGTCGGTGCAGTATGAATTTCAATATTGATATTAAGCCCGAATCACGATTATAATTTATTGTATTCGTGATATTGTCTTGCAATACCTAAAACTTACCGTATAGCAGAACGAAACTAAAATAAATTTAAAAAATGTTAAAAACAATAATTGGTAATTCAAAAAATTCATAAAAAATATTTACATACAAGATTATCCTTGTACTTCTTGTGTTGTAAAAACTAATTGTTTTTGTATTGTTTTCACTTATCGAACAATACAGTGTCTTTATTGTTATAATTTTTTATTAATTCTTAAGTCTATAAAGTATACACAAAAAGCTTTTATATTATTTTCTATGGCAAATGATTATACACTGTTAATTGTTATCATTCCAGATAAGTCATTTATATATACCTGGATAATTATCACCGCTAATTCTTAGCATAATGCCATCGAAAAGTTAGTCACTTGACTATGGTATTGTTTGTACATGACTGTGGTTTTGTACGACGTCAATAAATTATAATAATTATAATATGTAAGGTAACATATTTTAAGAAGTAGTTTTTTCGAAATAACATATTATCAGTCATCCTATTTTTGTGAACAATTCTGAAATATTTTATGTACGTTACTTTTAGCTTGAATTCGCTGTATTTTTCAATAGATCACACCGTACTCCTTTTTTAATATCTAAAATTATTTCTGAATTTCTATATTTTACGTTACTTATTGAAGTCATGCGTATAAATAGCGCTGATTCGCAATGCCATGAAATTTAAGATTCAATTAAGTTCGTCAGTACACTATTAGTCTTAAAGAAGATATACATCAAATACTTCTCTGAGCCAGTATGATTTCTACAAAGTGTCTAATAAAATTAGTTAAAATTACGATATAGTAAATAAAGTTGATAAAATTTATATATTTTAATTAATATTAGCAACGATCTAATGAAGTTCTATACATACTTAATATAATATCAACAAGCACATGGGCTTATGCTAATAATACATGTTAATAATACACTATTACTGATCATTTAAACTATTACATTTACACAAGTTGTAATAGATATTTGCGTTATATAATAAATTTAAACTTTGACGTAACGTAAAAACTGTATTTCACGAGTACTTGCTGCAAATGTATAATCGTAATTGGAGCCTATTTTAGAAAACGACTCGTTTTCCATTATACATTTTAGAATATAAGTTTTCTACTATTTAGAACAATGTATACAGAGATGTCATAAATATATTCTTTTTATTTCATTTAGTTAATTTTTAAGAAATTTATAAATAGTTCTATAAAATAAAAACAATAATTGATAATTAAATATAAAATTTAACGTTAAAAATTGAAGTAAAATATAATGATTAAATGACAGCCCATCGCTATTAGGCGACACCGACAGGTATAATTCCATTACAGACTTATCTTTACAAGATATAAAAAGGCTTCTTTCCTGTTCATATATGTAAAGATTATTCGTTGTTTGTTGAAATTAATTTTGATAACGCAAAAAAATCTGAATGCATATTCTTAGTTTTTCGGTTTTATCTAATTCGAAAAAGACAAAAAATATATTACAGTCATATAATGTAAATTAGTAAGAACACTTAATTATAATATAGGCTATTCTCTCGTGGTTGTTACGTTTTACGTGTATAAAAAATTTATATATTATTGAAGATTTAAACAAACCTCAGTAAATTTATTCGAACTACATCTGATGAAAAAATATGGCGGACCCAATTAGATAAGCTCGAGTTTTTACACCAGTAAATTGTACGTTGCATCTATCTAACAAATACTCTCTATCGTCTCTATATACCTCGGTACTAGACCTTGCTATACATTTACGCTTCGTTAAACATTGACTGTCTGGGCAGCAGGCCGCACTTCCTTGTAATAGGTGAACAGACTCGCGTTTTATATTTTTATTATAACGTGCAGTTTTCTATCGAAATTTTGCAACATTGATAATAGAATTACTTTTGTCAAATAATACAGGATCTCGTTAAAATCAATATGAGCGTTAAAAATGTTTCCCTTTAATTTTCATACCAATGAAGAATCTTTTCCAATGTTTACAACGGTGTATTTTTTAATAGAGCTGCGATCAGCTAGCAATTATGAAAAAATCCATACTTATATTTTTATACGGCTATTTCTGAATGTTATTGTAAAACTTAAATCCAAGGTTATTATATATAAATATAAAAATTCATAAATATCACGATATCTAAAAATTTTGGGAGTTCCAAAAGGTATTGTAAATAAAATTGTAATTATCGTTATAAAATACATATATACTTTTTTGAGACGTGTAGATAATAAAATAAGTACGATAAGGCAAAATCCTACAGCACAAATGCATATAATATGAAAGATTTATTGATTGATTAATTAAGCAAATTCATTTATTTCAAAATAATATAAAAACTTTATTTTTTATGATTAACATTTCTAATGTATAATTAAAATATTAAAATAAATTTCTTTTATTCTTTATATTTTTAAGTTAATTGTATTTTTTGAAAGTTTCTTTTATTCTTTTACATTATGAAAGTTAGTATCTCATTTCATACGCTGAATTAAACATTAGTATTTATAAGATTCGTTAAAACAAGTGAATAGCGTTTCAATAGAACGAAGACTATACGTGTTTCTTTTGGATTGAATGCATTTAATATACCTACAGCCGCTCGGAAAGTGAAAATAAAACGATCGATTATATGCCGTTCTATTTCGAGAGACGCGAGGTAACTAACTTACGCGCGTCTATCTTTCACAAAGGTTACCAAAATTCTTACGGCGTCAATGAATGTGCGTGTGCGTGCGTGCGTGCGTGCGTGCGTGCGTGCGTGCGTGCGTGTGTAAATTTTTTATAATAATGACGTTTAATAATAATATTACAGTATGCAAAGGCCGTGATATTGAAATATTTTCAAGCTATAAATAAATAGCAAAATTCTATCTTTGATTGCAATTTTACCGTTTATTTTTTATTTTGTAATTCGAATATCAAAGAAGCTTATTAATAAATATTTAAACTAAATTACTAATTCTTATGAAAAGGCTAATGATCGTATCTTAATAGGTCATTTAACTACGCTACCCACTACCGGCGTTTAAAACAGTTTAAAGTATGCAACTATTAAATGTCAAGGTTGCAGACATCGTTGTAAAGTAGTAAAATCGAAAGTAAAACTATACCGCGCAAGAAAAATAAGTAGCTCTTACACTATACTTTATGTTCCTTTCCTATTCGACTTTATCAGTTAATATTAAAGGAAAAATTAAACTGCAATTGTTTAAGATCAATTAAAATAAAAAAATCTGTTATAATAAAATTAGATTTGATCAATGGGTAACTGTCGATCTTTTGTGAATAGATATAAGTGAAACCTGATAAAACAATGATTACAGTTACGGTTTCTGACGATATTTAATTTACCGTCTTATTATAATAGTAAGCTAGTATTTTTGTAATTTAACAACTCGCTACCTTATGCACAGTGGAAGAAGGCAGAATAGTCTCACAAGCATATTGTATAAAAAAATTTGAGCTTAAATTTCCTTATTATATGTTTAAATCAAATGAGAAATGCGTTCAACAGTTTGAACTGCTGTTAATATACAGTATTGAATCTGATTGAATTAATGGCTCGGTTGACAGACGCTGTCTTCTGCCACACGCGACTCGTATATGAGACGATTTAACAAATATCAGAAGAGAATGACAAAGCCAATAAAAAATTCTAATCATATTGGCGAGCCGTTGGAATGGAAGAGGCACAAATTAAGTTCAATATAATAAAGGTAAAGGCTTACAATTTCTTGAGACTTGCTTCCAAATCTTAGCAGATTTATAATGCTGACGATCAATTGTTTGGTAAAATTTCTTCTTGTCTTAATTGACAAAAATACAGTCTTGTCAGAAGGAACACTAAACACAACTTTGAACTTCAGAAAACTTGTATCTCTGCCAGCTGGAAATATAGCGAAAACTCTTAGGTACTAATTATTCCTATTAAATGAACCGCAGCTGGCGTCGAGTCACGAGTACACGGCAGCGATTTCGTAACCTCACTTTTTAGTTACAAGTTCTTTATATATGATGGGAAATCGACACAAAATACAATTTCTCTTCTCTTGGAATGGTGGCCATCTAGCGGGAAAGCTTACTTCTACGTATACTTCTACGCTCCTGTCAGCTCCCGTAATGTGGAGAGCTCTGGCGGCGAATAAAAACATTACAATGATACATGTATAATGCAACGCGCGAAAAGCGCGAATTCAAATATCTGATAAGATGAGAAAATATAGATAAAGAACAATACAATTTTACAGTAAATTATTTTATATTTCTTTTATAGAGTTTTTTACATGGTTTTAAGTAATATCTATAATGTAATAAAACTCCATTCATACCTTAAAAATAATTATATTTCATTTATTCGCTTTACTTTAAAATTTTCTTAATTCTATAGCATATATTAATTGATTAAATAAAATCGCAACATCTCGCATTCAGATTATGTATAGATCTAACAATTGCTTTGTAACAAACAATTTTCATATCACAGAGTTATTTATAATAACTAAGCAGCTGGTATAACAAACTATTCTTAAAATTTCTTCTATTTCAAATAAATTTTTATAAGTTTCAAAAATATTTGTCTTATCTTAAAATAAATCTAAAATCTTTTCCTATAACTTGCACGATAAAAGCATATACACTTCAGTATTCAATGAAAAGTGTTTATTATTCATTTACACTATAAAATCAAATTAAGAGCAATTAAATTAATTATACCTAAGATATCAATATTGATAAATTCAAATTTTTCGAAAGTTCAGAAAAATATTGACGTTTTTATCAAAATCGAAATATTTATAATTATCTTTAAGAAATCGTTTCTATCCTCTGAAGTTGCTCGCTCTTTTTTAACATACGTTTTTGAATAGGTTGTATAATAAATAGCATCAATCCACTAACGCTAATCATTGTCCCAGCAACGTAAAAACCTGGATCATATGACTTCATTGTGTCCGACAAGTATCCTGCAAAATAATCCTAAAATTAGTGTCCGAAAATAACGATTTAATTTTAAATCAACCCAGTAAAGATAGAGAAGATGGCCCTACCTGCAATAGGTGGCCCAAGGAACGAAGCTATTCCTTGAAACAAGAGCACGAGGCCAAAAGCATTCGTTAGCCGGTCCAGCCCAACTAAATCAACGAGGCACACGGAAGTGAGACCGACAAAAGCGCCAGCCGTAAATCCATATACTGATGCATATATGGCAAAAGATGCAAAAGAATTGCAAAACGGGCTAAATGCAGTAGCTGAAAAATTAAAAAGTTTTTTTTTAACAAATCGTTTAAAATTCTTGTTCTGTTATCAATGAATTAGATATAAGAATATTTCTAAGTCTATTCGTTAGCTTGCAACAAAGTTGATCCAAAAATATTAGAATAACAAATAAAATTCAATGTGCAATAGTTATAACGAAAGATAGCGTTACCTAAGCCGCAAATAGTTAAACAGAAATTATAAACGAGTAATCGATTGACCCAGGATTTATCGGATATGTAGCCGAGTAAAATTCTCCCCACTGTATTGGCAATTCCTATTACAGAAAGGAGTATACTTGCGGCGTCCTTATCTATACCCCGGTCAATGGCTTGTGGCTGTCAAAGCATAAATAATTTTCTTAATTTATTTCTTCTATACATTACTCGATGGATAATTATATTATGAGTAACGTTGGCTTACCAGTAAGTAAACGTACGGTACATTGAAACCGATGCTTGTACAAAAATTTGATATTGTGAAAATGATGAAGAATGGATTTCTGAGCAAAGAGAACCGTAACATTCGTTTCATGATATTGGCGCTGTCGGCCTCAACTTCAGATTCCCTTCTATCGATGCCCTTGTGCCCTGTTCCATTCGGAAGACTTCTCAAGGATAATCGAAATTGCATATTTTCCTCATTATAATTTGCTAACGAGTCGCTGAAAAATCCAACAATTCCTATTGTTACTGTTTAGTATATATCATAATATATAAATGAAATAACATATTTCATTATATATGTGTACGCTAGATTTTAGTTATTTCGAAATTTATGGAGACTTACGAGCGTTTACGGATATTGTGAATGCTGCTACGTAAGAAGACATCCGATCGATTCATTATTCCGCTTCCGGCAGAGATTCTCGGGAATGGCTCGCTTGCCGCATTTCCATCCTTTAAAACAAGAATGGGCTGGCTCAAAGCGAGGCGAATATTGTTAGAATCGTTTTCAGGGGATTTCGAATTCGTATATTTTTTTCCTCCAACTTGACTGGTGCTAAGACGCCGGTCGAGCTGTTTGCCTCCGTCAGGCAACGCCAAATGTACATCTCCATTAGTCTTTACGTCCTATTAAAGTATACGCATATATATTATATTATATCTTAATTTATTATAATATATCTTAATTAAGTTGATTTCGACTTTTTAATCAGATATGGCTGTGCAAATAATTTATATTATCATTATTTATGTTGAGTTTAAATATATTTTCAAGAAAATTATGCTGAATGGCATAAAACTACATACAGACACGCGCTTTATTTTAAGTAAAATACATGGAGAACCTTTAGTGCGATGGATTCGACAGACTTCTGCTGTTCCAGGGGTCTAAACATAATACCGAAGATGATGCAGTTTAGCACGATCGCTGATAGTATCATCATTGCGTATTTGTATCCTCCAAAATACCAAATTAGATAAGAGATGAACGGTGCAAAAACGACGGTGCCCAGACCGGATCCACATACTGCAATTCCAGTCGCCAGTGAACGATACTTCTCGAAGTAGACAGTGACACTTACAATGGCAGGCAGATAAATCAATCCAAATCCCAGACCTACAGATGTTTTTGATAAATGGCACAATTTCAGGTCTCATATTTCTATATAAATATTATTGAATCGAAAGTTATATTAAATTAAAGTTTCGAAATTCATAGAGACCGAGCGAATAAAAGTGTACATAAAAGTTTTAAGTAATATAGAACGAATGGAAAGTCGTTAAATTACTATTGATTCTAATGAATAGCACAAGACCATAAGTTTGAAAAATTATTATAGAGTAAAGTAAATCATTTGTATCAATTGTAATTTTATATACAGAAATGCTTCAGTCATAAAGAACTAAATACAATATATATAATAGACTTATTTCTTCGTACTGAAAAAAATTACTCTTGTTAATTATGCATAAATGGTAGCGGCTATATGTCTTGCAAGTAATCGAAAAAAAATTTCCTCTTGTGCAAGTTATATATTGATAAAAATAAGTTTAATAAATTAATGTAAGCATCAAATAATACAAGACTAATAATTCTTGTGAACTTAATTTATTGCAATAATTATTTGGCTTATCTGTGCTTCTATGTGTACAGATAATAATCTCGGTGAAACTTATATAATTTTTTCTTTATATTAAACAATGATCGTCAGGTACACAGTTTTCTACTAAAAGTCGTTGAATAAGAAAGCAAAATTTTGCAACTTAAAACATTGCTAGTAGTCCATGCAACTGTATTATTATTAACTATAAATAATATTAGCCAATATTGCGATATGTGGAACTTTATTACTTTATTGATTAATATCGCGAATAAAAATTATTTTAAATAAAACTAATAATATAATTCTACGACTAAATAAAAATGTTGAGCTAAATAAAATTAAAAAATAAATATTTATATAAACTGATATACTATCATTTTACTTATATTAAACTTACCATTTATCTTTATCACTAACCTTCGCAACTCGTTTTTCAAAAGTGAATCCTAATGTATGTTAGAAATTGAATATTAATAAGGCATACAATGATTATAATAATGACTATTATAATAAAGTCAAAAAGAAAGACAAGTTATTTTTAATTTAATATCGTATCCCCTTTTTGGGCATTAGCAAAAAATTATTTTTTATTGTTCAGATAAAATCTTTATCGTTCAAATGAAAAATTATTTCTATATAATAAAGTTATTGAAAATTTCGAAATGGTAAAACTGAAGCTTAGGTTTTTTAGTCGGCCATTATATGGGAAAAACAGAGACATATACTGTGAACATTATTTCAATTATGATAATTATTTACCTGTTCCAATACCAGCCGTAAATACAGCATAACAATACTTTGAGCCCATACGCTGGCTAAGAGGCAGCCACTTGCCAAAATTGAGCCGGCAATCGTTACTGCACGGCAACCGAACTTATTAACTAGAAAACTAGAAATGGGTCCTGAAAATACATAAATGCATTACATATTTATTGAGAAAATAAGAAAATCTAATTAGATTGTAAAATATGTTTTATTTAATTACCTGAACAGTACGTAACACCAACTAGAAGTGAAGTAATCCACGAAGCTGCCTGATTCGTAGATTCGAAATGTTTTACAAAATCTATATGAAAAACTCCGTAAGAATATGTCACTCCATCAGCTAAAAAGAATAAAAATTTTTATTTTCGAAAAATTAATAAAAAAAACAAATAATTGGATAAAGGATCTTATGTACTTTTAGATAACAAAATGTTATTAACTGTGCTAAAATGATACTTTAGCGGTTGTATCGGGAAATGAATGTAAAATAAATCTTAGTAAATTTTTATGTTACCTTAAATCATTATCGAGAATTCTTCTATTTTTATTTTTCAAAAATGTTGCTTTTTCAAATAAATGTTTTACTGATTATAATATACATGAATTGAAAAATTACTATTTCAAATTAAAATAATAATACAGTTTAATTATTAAAATTCATTTCATATATAATATATTGATACATAAATATTACAGAAAAATATTCTTTGACAGTGTAATTTTCTGTTAAGGTGATTAATATAATATATAATACTTAAGATTTTAGTTAAACTTTATGTTTAACATAAAGAAAATTTAATATGCAATGTATTGAAGAAACAAGAACTAAAGAATTAGATATATTTTCGAGTTTTCAATATTTTAAGGAAATCTTTTTTTTCTAATGTGATATCTTTTTAATATTTTATAGATTTAGATTCCATGCCCAGTATGAGTAAGGAATTATTATTATAATATATATATATATATATATATAGAAATAATCAACATTTGTAATATTGGAGAAATGTATGTTTAATAACATTAAGTGCGGATGTTGAAATGTGCTGATGCGTGCATCGGTGCTGTATATGTTGTAGTGTTGGGTTTCTTTTGTTTTTCTATTCTCATCCTATATGGTTTAAGAAAAGATTTAAATCATGGTTTAAACATTATCTCTTGCAATTTTCAAATACATTCAATTGTTGTTAATTGTTGTTAAATTTTCTTAAAGGTTTTTATATAACGCCTTTCGCATGAATTCGGTATCAGATTGGAACGCAACGAAAATCAATAACCGTTGATAACAACAACTTATGATGCTTATTATATGTATGAAAAAAAATTTTAATTCCTAATTATAAATTGCTTTATGTGCAGATTATTAATTTATTTGAAGAATATATTTAAATATTAATATTTTATGTATATGCAGATTTTTTTAACATTAAATTTATTGAAATCTATTTTAATTTAGAAGTTCTACATCAGAGAATTAATCAGAAGCAATCGATCATGAGCGTCTGTAAATCACGATTACATTCATCAACAGAAATAAGAAGAAGAGTACTAAATAAAAACAAGATACTTTCTAAATTAATGTATTTGCTCCTATTATATTTTTAAAGTACACGAATGAAAACAATATTTTTGATCTAATGAAAAGTTTTTCAATGATGGATTCTATAGATGATCTACTACTCTGTACTTCGACTGACTATATTACGATACAATGTTTTCATCAGTGTATACTTTTAGGCGGTCAAAAACTACAAATTACTTTCATCTATTTAATTTTTTTTTCATACTATTTTTTTTTACAATCTGATATTGCTGCAGAATTCTTACCAGTTATTCGAATCTACCGGCTAGTAATAAATTCACTATAAGGCATAAAGGGAAAAAAAATTGGATGTTAATGTAATTATAGAAATAAACCAGCATGGATACACCTAGATCAGTCGCGAGTAAGTAGAGTTATTTAACTTTAAGTTTTTTTCACATTTTTCCAAAAATGTATGCCAATTAAAATTTGACGCAATATCCCTGCTGTTAATGCAGCACTATTATAACAGCTCAACTTTCTCATTTTAAGTATATGGGTATCCTAGACTTTTATATAATTATGACAAAATACCTTTTATAGACTCCTTTTTGCCATGAATTTAAAATCATATAATTTTTGGTAATCTACTTTCAAATTCATATTCTTAACTATAAGGATACTTTTAAATATAGTTTGAATAAATCTATGTTTTAAAGTATAAAATACTAATCTTCTGAACAAAATAAAATAAATTTTTATTTTAAAAATTATCTGTATTTAATTTATATAATTAGTTACAAATTTCTTTTATTTTATTTGTAGGGAATCATATACCCATAGAAACAGACCATGCATCGATGATATTACAAGCATTTTAACGTGTTATATTCCAATTATCGGGGCATGCCCTGGAAGTCATAGATTAAACATTTCATGAAGCAAAAAGTTCTACTTTGAAAGTAGCAAAGCGCATTACTTAAATAAAATAATGGCAGTAGCCGAATGAATTAAAATTTAATAAGCACGTCTCGAGATTAATATAGCGATGAAGAGCAAAATCAATTTTATTAACAGTTTTGCAATGGATTTTTTAATTGGTCATTCAGAGAGCTGAACATTGAGCAAAAAGCTGCAGGATTAATATCTAGCTGTCATCAGAAATGCCTTGACCATTTGCTACTATGTACGTGCAAGCCATTCCTCGTTTGAAATATCAAGACACTTTCCATCCACATAGTTATACTGCGCATTTCTGTTCTGTATAACGACACGAGTACAAGGTATCTGTATACATGGTATTTATACTCGTACGTCAAGCAAAACCAATTATAAAATAGTAATAGCTCGTAACGGGTTCTGCTTTCCTTCTATCTCTGTTTAACCGGTAAAATCTATAAACGTACGCAATCGAAAAATTCTACGATTTAATCAATTAAATTCACCAATCTTTATGCAATTTATATAAAAGCTGCATTAACTGTCATTTTTTACGCTCAAATAATTTTTACACTTGTGGTATTACTATAATTTGTATATAAACAACTATTATTCTTCATTAATTACAACTAGAAATAGATCATTTATAAGAGACGTGCTCGATATTCTTTCAATTATACTACTATCTTTATAATTGGTGAATATTTATTCAGACAATTTTACGGAATAAAAGTTCAAGTTCTAAAATGCCGGATATTCAAGATCTAGTTAAGCTCGTATTATATACACGAGGTCCGAATGAAATCAACATTTTTAACGTTGAATTATTACTTTAACAACTCTTAAATTTGTAAATTTTTTTATACCCTTAAAAATAATTACCATTAAAAAAATAAAAATTTTTTCTCAACACGTGAACTCTGAGAAATCAGAATCTTATATACAATATGAATACGAGAGCATTTCATAGTCAGCTGGATTTAATATTTGACTATATAATAGTCAAATATTAAAATAGTGATGATGTTTTCCCATATTAGAGAAAATATAATTTATAATAAAAACACAAGGATAAATATTTACATAAAACAGTTTGTGGAATAGCATTTGCAACGTAAAATTACAAAGTTTTTTAACTGTTTGTTAATCTAATCTATATATAGGTAAATAATTACTGAAATTAATTATAACTGATGGAATGTACGTTTCGCCCTAGACCACCTGCTGGGCTCATCAGCAGAGCGACGGTTGATCTATTCCTAGACGTATACGAAGAAAACCCAAACATGAAACAAGTACTTACTAGACGCAAGTGACTATCTTATATGTGAAAAAATAGAAGGATAAATTGAGAAAGAAGATTCAAAGAAATTAATGTAATTTTGGGACAAGGATATGCGAATTTGATAAAAATTATATAAAAAATTATCTTGAAAACAGAAGTATAGATTGAGAAAAATAGTCGGTGAATTAAAATATGCCTATTTTAATTTTATTATGTTCTCTTTTATATAATATTTTCATAAAAATATATTATAGTCACGTGTAAAAGTAAAAAAAAAAAGATAACCGAGAGACAATGCAAACTCATTATACAAAAATGTTCATTGTATGGACACGTAAAATCTTTTTTACGCGTAAAATGTACGTCGCACATTGTGCAAGTGCAGAAAGTCTTAATTATCACACAAAAATCATTTTTATCATCTTCAATTGCCATATCGAAATGTTGAACGAAAACTTGGAGGAAAACTTAGAATGCAAGAACACGTTCGGAGGAATATCCCATGCTGAAAGTTTATGTAAATAGTGAGTTAGCGACGACAGGAAGCCAACGATTGAGCTTTTGCACAGTTTTTAGAAAAAGCTTCACCTTTCGATTTTAAAGATACATAGAGTATATATGAATTATTTCTCATAGTCAGCTAAATATGCGATAGCATTACGTAAGCTCGGACGGGGCCTCGGGCGAACTTGTTCAGATCTATTATATTGTACTCGGATAAGAGGCGATCGAGGAGCGAAGCTGGTCTAATTTAATGTCTTGAATAGCGGAGGGCGAGCGTACATAATGAATACTTGGAAGGAATTTGATTGTGTCGATTGGACAAATGTAGACGTTTCAGGGGGAGAATAAAGAAACGTTCATTGGGGCAAATGACGTAAATGCGCGGATAAAGCATGCGGCGCACTGGAACGTTTGGCTTTGGCTTGGAAATGCCGTGAGAGCGCCGAGTACCGCGCGGCCGAGTGATCTGAACTATATTTGGAGGCGCGCCTGGAATGAAACGCAAAGTCATTGTACAGCGGTGAACAGTCGCGCGGCGTTATAATTCGAACTCTGCGTGTATATATTTGGGTGGGCGGGGGGGGGGGGTGGGGGGCACAAAGGATGGATTTCTCACAATCAGCTGGCAGAAAAATGACGACAAAGTATGCAACAAGAGGGAGTGACGCGAATCGGGCGCCGTGGCCGCGCGGACAAAGGGGAGGGACTCGCGAGCGCGCGTTACATAGGTGTACGCGCGCCTGTGTATGCGATACAAGCGCGTGGATAAAAGCCTTTCTTTCGGCCGCGCTGCGGCGGGCCTCGCGCGCCTCCTTCTCGTCTTCTTGGCTCTGCCGCCACTATGCGCGATGCATTTCGGTTATATAGAGCGAGAGCGGCGACACTCGGGGCGAGCGCGAGCGCGCGCGCATTATAAATAGAGCCCCCCGCGACACGGCGGAGCGCCGCGCAATGCGCTCGGGGGCCGATCTCCCCCCTCGATCCCCGATGCGCTTCTAATGCGGGCATTGCCCATACGTATATACGCATATGCGCGCGTATAAGTACGCCAACTAGGAACTTCGTAACGTAAACCTGCGCGCGGACGCGCCGCGCCGTTTAAACGATAATTTAGTATATTTGAATTTCTCGCAACGAGCCGTCGGCCTGTCTTTTAGGATATTACAATACAGACGTGACGTCCCGACGCACGCGGTATAATCGAACGCGCGCCACTTCGGTCGCAGCATTGTTCCAAATCAGTAACTCGATTAGAAGTATTGCTTTTTTTTTTTTATTTTACATATCTGTTTTTATCATTGTATGCTCTAGGACGCGCGGAAAATCGCTAAACGATCGGCCGTTTATCGGACTGCGGTTTTTCCGAATGCCTATCGATGCGTCCATTCGCCAAAAGACACGCTACTATATATTTACCCCAGATTCAACTGAAATAAATATATGTATGAATGATAATAGCAATAACAATAACAATAACAATAGCCACAGTAATAATAATTAAACGAGCATCAAATGCATCGGAATTCTCGTATAAGAATTCATCTTTCGCAACGTCTAATGACTTTAAGCGTCTGTCGAAACTGTGTTATAGTTATTTATAATCCATGCAATGCTTTCTAAAGATCATTTCCCGGTTTTTGTTTCGTGCGCGTTTTCACCGAGCGTCTCATTTTGCGCGTTAAACTTAATTAAATCGCGCACATGGCCGTATATGTAAGCAGAGAAGCCAGATGAAACGATAAAGTGCGCGACTCGTCATCGGTTATCAGGCGCGTCTAAAGGCAAAGACAATGCGAAATTGCAGATCGAGAATAGAATCGAATTTATAAAGATATATGTATGTGCGTGTATATATAAATATATTTATCATTAAAGATCTAAAGAGCGACGCGCTCAAGCGCCATCCCTATAATATATATACATAAATTTTTCCACGTCAACCTTCGGCAGTATAACAATAGCGTTATTCGCTTCTTTGGCAGCGAAAATGGATAATTTTCTTCCGTCATTTCTGAGTCAGCCCGCCGTGTGTTTGTATAATATCCCCGACGCGATGCGAATTATCGGCGCGAGCTCGTGCAACTTTTGTCGACTTTTGTACAGTAGCGCGCGATCAACCACGTCATTGTATATATATATATATATAGTCTGAAATACTGAATACTTATAGGGTACCCCTTGCGCGCATGCAACGAGATCGGGAATGCTTAGCGCGCGCTGGCTCTTTATCAAGCCCGGCACTTTTATATACACACATCGGCGAGCCGAAGAAAGAGATGAAAAGACTCGATTGAGTTGAATTATATACACCTCAATAAAGCTCCGAGTCGCTTCTCTCTCCGATGGTGCGAGAGAGCTGCTGCTTTTGCTGCCGTTGCTGCTGCTGCCGCTGCTGCTACGCTAACTACTTGATAGATAATATATGTATCGCGAGTTTCATCGCAAGTTTATATATATATATATATATATATATATATATATATATATATATATATATTCTGGTACACGTCGCGGATGCAAGCGATTCCCGCTTGCGAGTCAAGCACGTATAACAGCAACGATCGTATTCAGAAGAGCGTGGCTCGTTTTTAAATGTAATTCTCTTGAAATTTACGTAAGTCGAATTTATCGCGTCTGGCGACGGATAAATCATGCCCTTTTACAATCTATCTGATGAAATCGCGCGAGCACATTACTTTTCAAGATTCGTCCCAGTGCGAATCGTTGAATGATCGTACATAAACCAATTCTCGTTCCAATACAAAGACGCCTATGTACAGTCGACGAAAGCAATTAAAGCCTAGGACTTTATACTTTAACTCGCTAATTATATTTTATAACTATATCGATCGTTGCCGATTATTGTTTATATAATAGCGCGACTCTCGCTAAGCTGGTGCCAAAAGTTATGTGCACCAGTTGCTACAAACTGAACATTGACACAGAAAGTCATATCGTCGGTTTATCATTAATTTAAGATCGGTATACGTGATTTTCGAATGATTTTCCCTCTCTCGCTCTTATTCTATTGTTGTTTGTTCTTTTATTATTATGTCGTTCGAAGGAATTTTCATTAAATAATCCGCGATAAGCCTGACTTGACAACAAATACAATGAATTTTCGTCTAATAGGGCTCGATCATTGCGAAAGCCAGATTCCCTCTTAAAAAATACTCGTATAATAGAAGATTTAAACATTGTAAATTTAATTGCTCTCTCTCTCTCTCAACAATGTACTCAAATATAAGTAGAGTAATTAGGAAATTTTATTTTAATAAATCCTGAGTGACAAATTTATTGTATATTATATCCGAGCTAATGATAGTATTGTTGAATATGTGTATAAGACTTTGTTGAATGATTCTGTACATCACATAACGACGAGTATAAAGCTACACATCGTTTGCTCACATTTTCACGTAGAAACCGAGACGTTTTTAAATTATTACACATCTATATTACATTATATGTGTATGTCTAATAGGATAAGGATTATACGGCCTTGCACGTGTACATACGAGCACGATATACCAGCAATACAAACTCAAACAAATGAAATTTCTACTTCTGAGCGTCCACGTGTAATTATCTATACGTTACTTTAAAATGAAATCAATAAACCATTTTAAGCCTCTCTCGCTTCCCCCGGCATTACGAAGGACAATCTTATAATTCAACGCGTTAAGCGCAAGTCAAATATACAGGTATAGAATTTTCGCCCCGCTGTATGCCGATCAGTTTTATACACGCCGATGTTGAAATAATATTCAGCGCCCGCACGTTTGGGCCCCCTTTGAGATTCGTTTTAATCGTCGCTTGATAAACCGAACAGATGCTTAATATAATCGTCACCTTGAAACGAGAGCACGCGATAAGAAACGGTAGTAAGCAAGCCAAAGTTGTAAGCCACGCGCGCGCGCGCGTATGTATGCATATATAATATACATATAGACGTATAATATATCCGTATGCGCGCGCGCGCGCGTATAGGAGTGTATAAATGCAGATATGCGTGTACTCACTGATAATGTGAACCATAAACGAGGCGAAAACGACGACCCAGCCCCATCCTCCGTCCGGCGGCGGGGGCTGCAGCTCCTCGCTGGCCTGCGCCGATCCTTTCCTTTGCTCGGGCGCGCTCTTCTTACCCCCGACCCTGCCGTTCTTCTCCGGGAGGTGGCCCATGATTCCGATTTGTATATACGATGCACGAACTTTCGCGGCTCGACTCCGATCTGTATACAATTATTCTATATACTTGGAGCTTTCGATTGTCCTTTTTTAAGCGCATATATATATGTATGTATGTACGTGCATGTACGTGCATGTACGTGCATGTACGTGTATGTACGTATGTATGTATGTACGCACGTAGGTATATCGCGTGCAAGGCACGAGCACGCGCGCACGTGTCGGCCACGCACCTGGCTGCGCTGCCGCTCGACTCGACGGTCCTCTCAAGAGAGCGGGCCGACGCTCGACTTCCTCGGAGGCGGAGCACGTGCGCGAGCTGCCGATCTCATCGCGCCCCCCTCGCCGATTCCCGCGCACTGGCCGACGGCGGTGCGGACGCCCGGGCGACGGGGCTCCTCAGCAAAGCTCATTGATAAACGCCGCCCGCATCGCGCTCCGGCGACGCGCGCCGAGAGGAGCCTTCTTCTTGCGCCTTATCGCGTTTACGACCTATACGCGAATATGATTTGTCTATCGCGCGAGCATCGATATGTACACATACATATATATATATATATATATATATATATATATATACAGACGCGCGTATAGGTCTCGTTGCGAAACTCGCCGGAGCCCCTGCACCGCGATCGGATTCGGCGCGACGAGAGCCGCGGGGATGAGCGCGGAGATGAGCGCGGAGAGGAGCGAGGAAGTGAAGCAATAGGAGAGTGTGACTGTCGCTCGATTCGGCGGCGATCGGCGCGGGCGCGGGCGCGGTAGCCGGCAACCGACTGCGGCGAACTGGTGCACGCGCCGAGCTTCGGCTCGCAATTAGCCGGCGCGCAATTAACCCGCCGAGCGCCGCGGAGCGCCGCGGAGCGCCGCGGAGCGCGAGCGTCGACGACGGGGGGTATATCTACTGGTATATCTGTGCGAGAAGCTACAGGGAGCCGGCGCAGGGCGCGGAGGAGAAGGGGCGAGCGCGCCGCGGGCGACTCGGGGGATTCTCTATACGTATGTAAAATGTACATATGTGTATGCGCGGGAGCACGTGCGCGCGAGTCTGTCCTGCGCGTGTGCGTATGTGATCGCGACGCGACGCGGCCTTTGCCAACCGATCCCGGCGACGACGACGACGACGACTAGCCGCTGCGACCGAGGCTACGACCGCGTCGCGATTACGCCGCCGGCGAGCCTCGTTATCGAGGCCGGCTGCGACTTAATTCTGCCCCCAAGCAGGACTCGCAGGTGACGATCGGCTCCTGTCGATCTTTCGCCGGGGGCCATTTTTCCGTCTTGCCGCTGCCTTCGTGTCCCGCGGTCCTTCCCTCTTGTCCCGCTCGCGCGGCCAGCACCCTCGATGTATCCGTATATTTATATATCTGTAAATTATACAAACCATGTAATATATAACGGTTCTTACTCTATTGTCGCGTCTTCGACTTCGTCCAACCTCGGATGACCTTCGGATTAAAATCAATTTCTCTAATTATTGATTAGCGACTCTATAATCGACTATATTATATATTAGACTACATTATGGGCCGGCTTCAGTTTGCGTTAAAGACCCAAGATAAGATCTTATTTAATCGCAAAACATTCTAATGCTCGACGGTATAGTAGATAAGTTTCTGATCGGATTTTGTTGCATACCATCCAATTTGATAAAATCTCTATTCTTTTTGCTTCATTGGATTATAACGGATTATAATCGGTGAAATAATCATATTACGCATTGGTCAATAACTTTTCGTACGTCCTATATGAATGTTGTAATAACAGATAATCCGTTTAAATTACTTGTAATCAATAAAATTTCATTTTGATAAAATCTTTAATCGTATAACTTTCAAACTATATTCATAATTTTAAGAATAATATATCGCTATTCAAGTAAAACACACAATTCCACATATTTACGTTAATTTCAAACAGATATAATAATATTTGATTAAATGTATCGTTCATTTTTATAACAAAAAGGTAAAAATTATTTACGATGTGATAAAAATATAAATTAACTTAATGTAAAGAAAAATGAACGATAAATGTTTCACGAAATTACAAAACCATAAATTCTCACGTTCGTGAATTATTTATGAAAATAACTATTGTGCATAAACTACGCTAAAAAATAACTAATATTCAGCTAAATGTGACTAAATTTTTTAAAGAATCTTTTTTTATTCTTGCACGTTAATAAGCGTTCGCTGCACAGAAAAATTTTACTATTTTAAATTTCTTTAGTATAGAAGAATCTATACATGCCTCGAAAAAATCAGGTACACGACTGTGCAACGATCATCAAGATTTTTCAAAACGTATTACATCTTGATAAGAAATTTTTGTTCCATATTCGCATTTGCTGAAAGCATTTACCTATATAAAATATGATGATCTTCGTTGCATTTTTTCCAACTTCGAAAGACAAGGAGATTATAAATTCTGCATCTGAAGTTTCTCACAGCGACCATTTGAAAAATACTTAATGGATTTCAACAAAAGCTTTTCAAATATAAGCAGATAGACTTATTCGGATTCCACTTCAAATTGATAGGGACTGATTCATTATCTGACCAGTTTGATTTTTTTTTTTTTTTTTTTATAATGCGTTCAAACTATATACTTATACGGCAAAAGTCTATTTGTATAACGATTATTCAAATTCATTTAGTATCTGATTTTGATAATGATCTAATTTTATATAAAAATCTGGAATTATTCATCGAGGCAATCGTCACTCACTCACTCACTCACTCATTTATGCACTGATTTTTATCCAGGAAAAAATCGCTGAGCCTATATACTCGAGATTTGAAAGTTAACGATATATATCTCTAATTATGCAAGGATGCGATTAGAAAAAAATCTACATAACTGCAGTCAATCTTAGGGGGGTGAAAAAGGGGCGAACGCTTTTTCACGTTTATTTTCCATGATATTTTTATCTTTGTTTCCAAAAGCTTACTCTGAAGAACGCTTAAATGTTTAGCTTACATTAAATCGTCTGCTATTTGCTAATAACGATTTTGAAACAAATCTTAAGTTTGGAGTTTAAATTATAAAAAATTAACAATGAACGAACAAAAAATCCTATTCCAAAAAACTATAGAAGTCGATACTGAATTCAAAATATATTAAACTGAATAAACTAAATGCAACGCAATTCAGCATTAGAGCAGTTCTAAATTCATTTGAATTATTTATTCATAACTATTTAAAATGATTACTCATATTCATTGAATTGGATAATAAGTTTATAATCTTTATACAGCTACTGTGGATTAATAATTTATTCATATAAGTAATCGTATCAATGTCTGGTTCACTGAGCCTGTTACTACTTATACACTATATGTTATTATTTATCGAGGCGAAATATTGTGTTTTATTTTTATACAATATATATATATATGTATGTATAATGAAGCAGCTTGAAATTTCCGTATAAATATAGTCATTTGTATTTTTTATTTAAAAATAATGGATTGGACAACGGGACAGCTTTTTACATTTTGTTATCTAGCTAGCCCAAATTAATGAATCAAAAATTAATATAAAAATAAGGGATAAATAGTCATGTATGAAGAAAGTATAAGTAACAATGAATAAATTATCTACTGTTCTTTCATTGATATTATTATTAAATTGATTTCCACATATTCTTTTACAACAGTTAATTATACAACTATTATTTTTGAATGAGTATAATTTCTTCAGTATTATCTTTTTTTACAATACAAAATGTAACTAAATATATTTTGATTTCTTACTTTTTTTACATATTAATGTTGATTACAGAGACATATTTATGTACATTCATTCAGTGGTGGAATGTTATTTCATATGAATTTTTTAAGTATTTTTTAAAAAGTTATACGAATTTAACGTTAAAAATTTTTTTTCAAGATATTATTCATAAAAAAAACTGAATTAAAAATTTGCATAAAATATAACGAGCTTTTAAGTTTTTCACTTAAAACTTAATGCTTTATGTAATTGGAAGGAACATTTAGTTATCTGTATTTCATTCGGAGAATATTGCTCGTAGATCATTAAACTCTTCTTATTTATTGGTTAATAGGCGTAGTTAGACATTAATACTATTTCTCATATTAGTTATGAATTAGCTTACTGTAATATATTGATAGAGCGTACTGTATTTTTTATAGAAATCATTATCATAGAAAAAAATGTTAAATATATATTTTAATAATATAAAAGTATTAAGTCTATCTGGGTATAATGCAAATATATTTATGAAAAGTATATCAACCAGATAATTGATCTTAATAGCATAGAGGCTGACATTCAGAACTTTAAAAGTAATTTAAGAACCACTTTAAAAATATCTTAATTTTTGAAAAACTGAATGGAATAATTTGTTATAAAATTTTAACAATTGAGGACTTACTAGTACAGAAGAAGATTATTAAGAAAATCGATTTTTATCGATAGAATAAATTTTTTAATTAATGTAACTTTAGAATGCTAAAGTTTAAAGTGATAAAGGAGAAGATAAAGCATTAAATGTACAAACATTAAACATGTGACTTTTCATCAACATGAAGAATTACATTTTGAAGAAAAAATAAATTATAAATAATACGATTTTGTACGTGAACCAAACGGAAATTTACGCATCTTCGTATCAATTTTAAAACATTGCAAACAGATTTTGCGAACAAATTTTTTTTAATTAACGAGGATGAATATTTCTATATAAAATTGTTCTAGGTTGAATTATACACACCATTTAAAAAAGCATGATATCATTAGCTTATTGTCTCAAATTTATTCGACTTTTAAAATGCTGTAACTATGTTATAAATTGTCTAAAAATAAATTTTTTTTTGTTTTTATTGAAACACGAAACCTTAGTTTTTTTTTTATCTAATCGCACAAAATTTTTATCTAATCACACAAAACGTAACCGTCAAGTAGAAGGACAACTTTTGCATTCAACAAATTATAAAGTTTGACGCTACCCACATAGAGTTGAAGTTTTTTTTTCTGTAACATAATAATCATTAGAGCTTAATTCTTTGTCTTTAATTTAAAAAATCGATTCTCTACCATTTTTCCTTGCAATTCTACAGTGTTTTGAAATTATAATGTCATTGAGATAGTGTGAACCATGTACACTAAACGTGTCTTATGGTTTCTACAATTTAGCGTTATCCGACAAACACCGCGAGGAGTTAGTATGTCGGATGTAGCTCATCGTGTATGTGTGCGTGTGATTAGAATGCACTATAAAACACGTCTCATGAGAAAATTACTATGCAAATAACTGCGAATGAATTAATAATTGAATCTTGTAATAGAGGTACATCATCCCTCATCATTATCTTCATCGTTTAATAGAGAATTGAGCTATTTATATTTTTAATAAGGCCACCTGAAATTTTTTTTCTATTTACACAATCTAAAAATCAATATTTATTATAATCACACAGTCGAGAATTTGGAAAGATTTTTTAAACGCTGAGACATGATATTTCGCGGGTTATAATGAAGAGTGCGGTACTCCACGACGTTAGGTAATTCTTTCGTATACTATAAAAATGTCATTTATATCTACCCATATGTGAATTTGAGTTATATTAAAAAAATGTAAAAAAATTTTAAAACTAAAATATTATAAACTTATTGGAAAAATAAATTCATATATTAATTTCTAACAATATGCCATTCTTGCTGAACAAAATACCGCCTGCGTTCGTCTAAAACTGTAGGCTTTAATAAAAAATTAGTTGTTTTTTCAAGATAAAAAGCCAAATTTTAAATATAATAAAAAAATCATAAAATTCTTTCGTCTTTCCTATAATAATTGAGGCTACATAAAAACGAAAAGCTTCCAATAATACTTCTTATTCTTAATTAAAGCAATTATATAAGCACCCCAAAAAGAGATTATTATTATTTACAGCTCGATAATATCCCACTTCAATTTCTAATGTTTCGCTAATCATTTTTGTGCTGCTCTCGAATCTCTTTAAATTTACGAACAATTTTATACTTAACAAATAATATTTATTATTAGTCTTTTATAGATCTTGAATATTATTACTATGGGGCACGTTCGCAGCATTTTATTTATATCAGATTCGCCAACGCGGAGGCTGCACTAAACGATACAGCAAGCGCAAACACAATGCAAACGTTGCACATTTTTGCATACAAAGAGGCCTGCGACAGAAGTTCGAGTTTTTTTTACCCCACGCTGACTGTTTGGCATGTGATTTTTATACGTACATACCTAATTGATAACGGGCTATTTCAGGACATTCGAACATATGCCGACGGAAAGTAGGCTGATGTCACTGTTCGCTTGACATTTATACTGTAAATATATACAGAATCAACTTGCGCTTTATTATTTTCTGCTTATTTTTCGTTACTTATTTCTCATCGGCCAACTCTATGATAAAATTACGTTATCACACTGTATAAATTCGCGAAGCCCGTCTTGTTACAATCATCTTCGAGGAAAATCTCGATATATCATCTGTATAATATAAATCTTTCAGTGCTTCCCCTTTACCTCGCTCTCGTTCTATTTTCATTACCTTAAATTATTAGATTGCACGATTCTCTCTCTTTTTTCTTTCTTTCATTCTTCTATAGTATTTTGAGAATAGTTATTTTCAATAGCATATGTTAAAATATTCTCTCCAGTTTTCTATTTCATAATTCAATGTTCCTCAAATTCTCATTTGCCTTAAATTGATGATTTGGGCACGCTTTTTTCTTTCTTTATTATCTGCAATCTTTTAATTCACGTTACTTTTCGATACTTTTCTCATTATTTTTTTCATTATTTTTCTCATTTTTTTATTTTAAATTCTTAGAATATTATACGCATGAACATTGTGTTTTCTACTATTACTTTGCATCAAGTATCAATTTTGATCTTCGATTAGTGCTACCAGCTTGCCTCAGATATTATATACGTAGTATACTTTATGCAAAATAATTATTATACACTCTAAACATTATTACGGTATCTTCATATTTCTATATGTTTTCGTTTAGCGATCAACGCGTAAAGTTATCAGTAAACATGCATATAAAAAGTTTAAATAAGTCGACATTCTTTAATTTAAAACTGTTAACTTTAAAACTGTTAATAAAATAGGCAGCATTGATGGAAATAAATTATTTCTACTAATTACCATTTTTTTATTAACCATATTAGCTCCTTAAAAAGAAGCTAAATTTAAGAAGTTTAAATTTAAGTAATACACCAGTTGATTTATGAATCATATCTTTATATGTTTTCACAAATATTAGACTTTATATACACACATCACACATATTGCATCACAAATTTATACTACTGCAACTCCGTGTATCAGTATTGACTCAATCATCGATTAAATGTCCTTAATTTATATCCATTGTTCATATAAAGACAAGTGACAGGAATCTCAAATTAATTGTGTGTATTCAGTACAGTGAATGCGGATAATGACGTTCAAAACAGTATGATTTATTTTCTTTTACCGACTTTTATTTTTTCGCTAGTATTTTCATAATTAAATCTTGAATAACATTATCTTCATAATAAGAAATTTAGTACGCGAATTAATAAAAAGAAAAGGCGATATTTCATTAATATTCGAAAATCTCATGTACTATTAATATATGATCAAATAAATGCTCGTTTGATATATAGTTTTGATTTTCATTATCTGCATCATGCGAGCAGCTACATTGTCTTTATATGCATTCTGGTCCCGTCGATAAAACTTATCTTTTATTTCATTTTTATATATATATATATCAGCTGCTGTAGTTATCATGAAATATTCAAACCATGTTTAATACAACACGATTGGCATAATTTCATAAAATTTAATTTACGCATAAAAATTTTATAACTGAAACTTGTTTCGCAGTACTTTATAAAAAATAATGAATTTTATTATCGAATATCTGATCGTAGAAAGTTTTTTCAAAATTTATAATTATTGTGTTTTGAGTCTAGTAATATCTTATTTTTAAATTACAGCTAATCGCTACTTTTTGCGTTGAAATAATTGCTATATCGAAACTGTTTTTAGTGTGAATTGATCTTTAACATTGTAAATAAATGTATATCTTAGAATACAAATTTACGGTGCTTCTCCAAATTGTATTTCAAAAATTTTTATACTTTTAAACATGTTCACAAGCACCAAAGTCTATTGAATTCTTTTTGATAGTTTATTACTTCATAAGAAATTTATTAGCTTATAAAAAACTAGATTTTAAATTAAATTAAATACGTCTAGAAAAATGTGTTTCTAATATACTTACTGAGATTCAGACACATTGGTTTTATTTCGTTTTATTATGTGGCCCGCGACGATTTTTATTATAATTATTCACACTTATTGCTTATCAACAAAAAACTTATAACTGATGCACTTAAAAATCATTATTTGATATTTTTATATTTGCGTAATAACTTTATCCAGTAGTCTTTAATTTTAACGACTGATACATCAAACAAAATATAACAATAATTATTTGTATATGAAGAAATCCGATTTCCGTTCACATACATATAGATAATAGAAATACATTATCAAGCTAGATACTAATATTCGTAAATAAAAGTGATTGATATTATATAAAATCTTGTCGAAGACGCAAAAAGAAAATATTTAAGAAATTATATAGTTGTTTCTTTGTTGTGAACTGAATTTTCAACGTCACCATCGCAGCACCGTTTTAAACTGCGCTTTGCTAATAAATCTTTGACACATTTACAAGTAAAATCTCCAATACGAAGCAGAAGCACGAGCGTCAGCGAAATCGCATATAATGTCGTAACTTATAAGTAATGTAGCTTTTTTGTTTAGCGCGCCATCCAAGTAACTAAATGGCAATACGAGGCAGTGATCCCATAGTAAGTACCTCCGACTGTTTACATGCATTACAAAATAACCGCTAAACCCTAAATTACAGTATAACAAAATAGATCGAGCATGTGCTTAAGTATTTCTACTACAATCTGCACGTCTCATTTTTATTTAAATAAAAATAATTTTAACGCGTTGCTTGTTAAATAATAGTGCAAAGGCAGTTAAAATGATTAATAAACGAATGAAAGGAATGAAAATGTATTCAACATCGCAATGGTACAGATTTACGTTCCTTTTGCATACATGTACATGCAAACACAGTCGTTGTCTAAATTTTTGGTGTTTATAACATATTTATACGCCCTGTACAAAAAGAAAATGATTAAATAATCAATCAAGCTATCAAGTTCCATAAAAAAAAAAAGCTCAATTAGTGCAATAAGAAAATATTGCATATCTTCTGACGAAATTAATAATTACTAGTCGGTATGATACCTGAATAAAGTGCATGTAATAAATTATTTAGAAATCATCTTTTTAAGTATTCAAATGTGTTTTTATATTCTTCAAAAGAATTTAATATTTTTACAAATTCTTTAGTTTATTATAAAGAATCTATGAGTATTAAAATATTGTATCTTCATTTTCAAAATGAGTTTTTCAACAGTAAGAAAATTATTAACAATATAAATACATTACGATATCTTAATCTTATATAATATCTAAATAGGTAAAGATAATTTAATTTTACAGTACTCTGAAAGTAATTTTTAACATGTATTTTCAAAAAACATCTTAAATATTTAAATCACATGAACTGAACTTGATGATAACTTCAATGTCAAACAGTTACAGTACAAAATAAAAGATGTTATAGTATTTTTCAGTCTTCAACAATGCTTTCAACATAAATGATAAAAATAAGAAATAATAATTATGAAATTTCTCTAGAAAAATCATTAAAACTGTTCTCTCCACTGATATGATCACTATGTTGTGGTACTGCTTCATATGTACAAATAGTTACTCCATGACGATGCCCTGGAGCCCATTCTCCTTTTAGACCAATATAGTCAATTCGCGTTCTATCAGCACCTCGATTACCATTAAAGTATAAGGTGAGGTAGTGTGTGGAAGAAAATTTTGCTACTCTGCAAATAAATATTATTTATTTTGTTAGAAAAATATAAAATTTTTTTCCTGCTTTAATTAAAAAATCTAATAATATTTTAACATACTTTATTGGATATTCATGAACACCATACTGATCAATACACAATTCAAATTTTTGATCTGGTTCACCTGCAGCATCCTCACATGTCATTCCCTCTCTATTTTTAAATCTAAAAAATAAAACAAATATTTTATACATTTTATTTGAAAATTAATAAAAATAAATCTTACAATTTAACCTCTGATGGATGTGAATCTTCTGGACCACCAACAACAATAAGACCTTTTAACTTGACATCACCAGTAAACCTATATCATTTAAAGTCATCTCATGATACATTTATAATAAATAATTGCAATAATAGTAATTAATATTAAATTATAAAAGGTTAGTAAGCACTCACGGGATATTAAATAGAAGTTCTTCATCTACATCACTTTCTACAAACTGTAATGAATATATGTAAGATATTTATATTTTATATCTTTAATGAAAATTTTCAAATTTATATAAGAATGAATAAAATAAGACAAAAATATATAATAAGATACTGAATATGATTTTTCATACTTTAGTGTGATCCAAACGATCTTCCCAGGATTTAAAAACTTTTACTCCAGATCCTTCTACTAATTCGTTAAGGCATTCAACATTTTGTAAATCAATCTTTTGATAAAGATTATACTGGATTCCTAGTTCTTTTTCATCGTGAACACATCCACAATGACATTTGCGTTCCATCTTCTAATAATGAAAAATTTATAAAATGTTGTTATGAAAAAATTCCAATATTTTTTTTAAAGAAAAGTTCTTGAAATATTTCTTGTTCAATCAAAAAATGCTTAAAAAGTCACGTTTTGAAAATAATTTCTTAGTGTATCTCTTCAAGATCCCTTTCAATACTTTTTCATGTCAACAAGTGATCTTTGTTTATCAAAGATTTACATGTACACTATCAATTGCTGTTTAAGGTTTACTTTTGGAATTCACATTTCACATTCAGTTACTTAATGAAATATTATTATTCTGTGAGTCTTGAAGTTATTCAAAAATTATTGAGATACGATCGTACGATGATCATTAATTATATCAGTTTAGTATATACCACGGTATAACATTACATAGGCTATATAGTATACATAGTGCTTACCAACCAATCAAATCGTACTAAACATAGCATATATATATATTATAATTTATCGCATGCGTACAACAATTTATTACTGATTGGTTGAATTTAAAACAAGAAGTATAGAAAATACGGGAGAAAACGGATAAAGTTCGGCTAAAAAGCATAATTTTTTATATAGTATTTTATTTTACTGTCATTTATATAATTTATTAGAACAGAAATACTTTTAATTTACTTTTAATTTTATATTTTTGTTTATCTCATTGTAAAGTCAGATCCTTGATCGCATTTAACAAATAAGATGTTTTTTACTGCTGCACTATGTAAATATTCTATTTGTATTTAAAAATATATGTAACGTTCAAATTGAAATTAAAATTAAAAAAAAAGGAAATTTTCGGATCCGTTAAAATATTAAACAAATAAAGAAATATATAATTCACTATAAGGACTCAAGTGTGCGCATTTGAAAAAAATGTTAATTAAAAAACTAATCTAGATATAATAAAATTGTTTACAGACAAATTACATTTATTTATGAAAGTACGGAACTTTTACAATATTATGAAAAACATCTTTTACTATTCAACATTTTTTGAAAAGATTTTAAAGTGCATATAAAAAAACAATGATGTACACATTCTAACTGTAGCTGATGAGATAGAATTATTTTTAATGAACTTATATTGTTTATAACAAAATTATTGGATGTATATGGAGTGGAATGAAAGCGAGGGCTATTAAATTTTAGTTTTTTAAAAAAATTAATTATTAATGTTTACTTTATGAAAAATAATATAGAACAATAAAACATATATCATAATACATTTTTTCAACTTTCATCTACTTTACAAGCAAATATTATAACTAGTGTTCAATTCTTATAAAAAATTCTCAACAAAAAGTACTCTGCTTACGTGTATTTCACGTCTAAAACTTTACAGTTTCCAAGAAAATGTGCCTCTATTTTTAAAAAGGACCAAATATTCACTTTAAACTTGTATTTTGACAATTTAGTTACTGAGCACATTATTTTACAATCTGTGGCTTTATCCTTCCCCCTAATTTAAAGTATACATTCCAAAAAAATGATTTTGCAAAATAATGAGCTTACATTAGTATAAAGTTTCCATATAAAGTATCAGTAACTCATGATAGAAATCCAAAATAATTAAATTGAACTAATGATATTTATTTTTACTAAAATTTAATTAATATAATACAAAATATTTACTAAAGGATATATAATTAAATTAAAATAAAATGTTTTGTAGAATAATATAAAAAAATCAGAGTATATATTATACTTTCAATTTTGTATTCCATTAATCCAGGAAAGAGAATTAAAATACTCTTATTAATAGACATCTAGAAATTCAACATACAATTTTATAAAATTTATTAATAGTAACAATATGTAGAAAAGTTCGAAAATTCTAATCTATCTAAGCATTGAAGAAATTACAGAACACACACACACACACACACACACACACACACACACATTACCTAGAAATGATCATTTCTGATATGAGTTATGCAAACTGAGTATATAGCATAATGTGGCGATAGGATAAATAGTAAAAACGCAAAAACTTAAAATTAGGATAGTTATAGAATATTTTATTTTTTTTTTAATTACTTAAATCCATAAACTAGTGTGAAACATCACAAAAGTAATTATAACTGACGAATATTGTAATTAGTGTTTTTCTATTTGTTAATGAAAGAAGCAAATATGAATTTCACCAAAGTTAATTCTAGTTATATTATTGATATGTTCTTTGTAATTTATGTAAAATCTATAAATATTACAATTTATTTAAATTACACTTGGAAAATGGAAACTATATTTAGAATTTTTTTAATGTTAAAATAAATTTTGAACTGATTTATTCTCCTGATTCGTTATGTTTTCGAATCTGTAAAATTAAGTTTTTCTTTTAATAAATTGACATATTTATTGAGTAGAGAATATAGTTTTGTCTATAATGAATTAAAACTGATTTAAAATTTATCAATATTTATGCATAATATCAAAATAATTGTATTGATTTTGGAATATCAGATAAAAAATATATTTTTTCATACCTTGAAATGTTTTTTGAAACATCAAATTTTTGTTTAAAATAATAAAAATACGATTTAGAAAAAGTACATATACACACGTATATATTTTATTCAAATTCAAAATAATTGAGAAGTTTTTAATTCATTTTAATATTTATAAGATGCATTATTATGGTTTTTTTGATCAGCTGAATAATAAATTTAAACTATTAATCTGGTTTTAAAAATTTATTTTTCTAATATTAAGTTACAGCAATAGTTGAAAATTAGAGTATATATAATATGTTAATTATTTAATTTTTAAACAACAAAGTAACTCTGAAAATTATGTATTTTTTACGTATATTTTGATGTATTATACGTTATTTACACAGACATAGCACTTCATTCTTTAATATACATATTCTACAATTCTAGGATATAAAAACATTAAATATTAAGATTTTTTTACATTTTTTGAATGATCAGGAAGATCAATGTAAGTGGTACTTTCATAAATAGTTTACATAATGGGCAGTTTATTTGTATTAGTCTAGATTTTAAATATGTTGCAACCAATGATGTAATGTGAATTTAACATGGTCATTTAAAAATTCACTTATGTTTAATTACTCTGCAGATGTCAATATTAATTGAATAAAATAAAACTTCGATCATTTAAAAACAATTAGGTTGGTCTATTAATTAGGACCTATTTTTCCAACAACCATCTCTGGAAATAACATCCGCATATGATTATCAATAATTTGAAATAGTTCTAGAGGTTGAGGTATTCTTCCAGTTTCAATTTTAGACCATATTGGCACATCTACAAAATATATAGTTATAGTGGAATAAAATATAATACTATAAATTCTATAATTATATTAAGTTAATTTAGTTTACTATTACATTATAAAAATAAAAGTATATTTTGGATAATTACCGTTAAAGTGAATTTCAAATGCTCCAGAAGATCTTAAATAACCTTCTGCTGCATTGCATGTAAAAAATAACATAACACAAGAATACCAGCGATTATTTGTACACCATTCCCACCAAAATGGTTGTGGTTGTCCAAGCCATTGAAATATGTTTATTTTACTGAATATTAAAACTATGACTAGAATTTTTGCTATAGCCTAAAGTAATATAAATTTCATGAATAATATCAAATCAAATTTATTTAATTCGTATTGATATCTTATTTACCAATGTTTTAGCAATCATCATATTTGCTCCAGGTGGATCATAGTTTTCACCATCAATTTGTAATTCTGGATATTTATGACGTAATATATTTACATAGTCTTCATAAACTTTTCGGTAACCGCAAGAATAACTGTAAAAGATATTTAATTCTTAAATCTAGAAAAGAATTTCTTTGCACAATATTTTTTTACATCATTAAAAACTCGAATCTGTACATGTAGACAACAGTGAATTGAATTCTATAACAATTTTAGACATTATCTGACTAGACTTACCAATAAAAAAACTTTAACGTTGGCCCTGTTTTGGAACCAAATTTGGTTATGGATACATCATCATTTAAGTTTGCTCTTGATTCAAATGAACAGAGTAGAAAAAAAATTACACAAAGGCTTAGCTTTAAACAATGCATTTCTTATACTTATATCATTAATTATCTCACTACAGCTACTTTTTAAATCTTACAATGAAAGAAGTTTATAATGCTTTACTTTTGTTTCGAGTTGTAGTTTAACAACATGCAAACTGTAACAGATGCAAACACCTGATTAATGATGCCGACACTAATTGACAAACAACGAGGCATAGACGCATATGCATATATATATATATATATATATGTGTGTGTGTGTGTGTGTATGTGTGTATGTAAGAGCGTTGTGCCGTCGTACACTGTGTTTGTGACTTGTGCTTGTCGCGCCTTGAGCTGTATTATTTTGTGACCGCGGTTTGATGCGCTATTCGCGCGGAATTGTTAAATAAATATAACTGGAGCGCTGACTTCTGCATAGGTATAAACTCGAGTGTAATCAATCCTTAATCAATCTGATATAACGTATAAGCTTTGCTTTATTCGTACTCCGCCGTTGCTGGCATCTGGTATGAATCCCATCAAATAATCCCTTAACACTTTATCACAAAACACTTGTCGCAAATTTTTATTGGTCGGTACTATATTATATATTTCGTTCTGATTTTGTATTAGAGAAGAGTTTATTTATTAAAAAATAAGATATCTGTAAAATTGATATATATAATTTTGTTTTAAATTTTCTTTCTCGATTTTTTTGAATCAATACACTTGCTTTCAGAGATTTTTGAAAATTAAAGATTTAAAAGATACTAAATACGCCATTTGTAATTTGCAACGTCAAAATCTTGTATTACCAAGAATTTATTAGAAATCTTAATAGAAATAGTTTAAATAAATGTAAAAATATACCTGCCTCCGGTATTATTTAAAATTGGAGTACTCGTTATTTGTGAGCTGTTGAGTATTAATATCGCAGTAGTTTTTGGTGAAAATTGTGTTTTCATCAAAATCGATAAAATGTTCAGTTTTTTAAATTTATTTAAAAGAATTCGATTTTTTTTTAAATGTTAAAACAAAATCAAAAAATACTGTTTTTGTTCTATGCAATTTTTCGGTACAGGCCAGGGTCGTATAGGCAATATTTCTGGAGAACAATTCCATTATTTCGTATCACGGTTGCCTGCGAATAAGTTATAGTCGTGCGGCTGTATTCAGTTAGTCCCCCCCACTTGATTTTATGTTGATTACAAATATATAAGTAGTCTTTCTATGAAAATTAAATTTTTATATCGATTAAGTCCACAAAAAACCTATAAAAATCATAATTTTTTTTTAATTTATCTCAGAAAATAAGAAAAAGTTTAAAAAATATTTTAAATAAAAGTACATCTCATCAAAATATATATTTGTTCAGTTTAAGCAATATTTCTGGAGAAAAATTGCATTATTCAGTTTTGGGTGCCCCCTGGGATATCGACGGTGGTGTGTCTAAATTCTCTTTATACTTTACTTATATAGAAATTATTCTAGAAAATCTGCTTATAGAGAAGAAAATGCATAGAATCAAAAAATGTATTTTAATCATATCTACAGTTTGGTTTGAAATATTTTTTGGAAATTATGAACTTTTTTCTATTTTTCGAGATAAATTCGGAAAAACATCGTTAGCATCAGAAACAATATAAATGCACAAATTTTTAGCAAAATCGAAAGTTGACACTTTTCGAAAATACAGCCACAAACTGACGATTTTTAGAGAAACACGAGGCGGTATGGGATTTTTGCTCAAAAATGTCGCTTGTACCCAAAAATATGTATTTCAATGAGATCTACCACTTTTATTTCAAATATTTTTTAAACTTTTTTGTATTTTCTAAGATGAATTCGAAAAATCATAATTTTATGGAGGTTTCAAGAAATTTATCTATCGCGCATATTTAAGAAATTAATTGTTATGCAACACTTCACATTTTTAAATGTATTATTTATATTTTTTATTTTTTTTTTTATCATTACCATGTATTATACTTTTCTATTTTCTACTGGCTTATTCAAGTTTTCAAAAAAAACTAAGTCTGTTATATATAAATAATGTGTGCGTGTGTACATATGAATAACGAGAAATTACGGCCTTGATTACCTTTTGTAACAAACTAGTAGTTTAAAATTTAAGTAAAAGTTAAATTGTAAAGTAAGTGTTTTCAATTTTTGTTTGTATTTTCTATTCTATTTAGAAAACTATTAATTGTAATTGTTACATTTTTGTCTTGAAAAAGGATCCAAATAAATAATACGGCTCGAAATTTTTTTACAAAATTACATTGAATTTGTTTTTATTTGAGAACAAATTATCCTAGCAGCAAAACTCGTAAAAGCTAAAAAGTATTATTTGAAATGCACATACATATTGTCTAAATGTTTGATTGGTTTAATGATGGGATATCATAATATGTGTGGACATTATATATATGTGCATACCATTCTCTTTTCGGGATGTCGCTTTCACTCTATTCTATTGTAATTATTAAAATAAAAGCAGCCTTTACAAGTACAAAATATTTTTAAAATATTTTGGAACATACAACACATTCTGCATTAACTGATTTTAATTGATAATAGTAATTAATAATTTTTACACGCACGCACACACAGATCATACACAAACATGCACACTTGAAACAAAGATCATAGTTTTATTTAAAAGTGAATAAATTATATTTTCATTTGTTTGTGTACTAGTTCTTACCCTAGTGTAGCTATAAGGCCATTCATAATTATGCTTACCTACAGATTAAGATTGAATATAAGCTGATATAAGCGCTTATTTTTAACGTTATTTGCTATTTCATAAGTTTATATGCAAAAGTAAATTAAAGGTCTCAATTTTTGCAATACTTAAATTGATAAAATAAGAATGTATAAATAAGAATTTTATATTCAATTACTATAATAGACTTTTTATTACTAATTTCATTATTTTTTGGATTTTGGATCATGTCTTGGAAGGGGAGAAGAGGTTTGAAAAAATTAATTTAAATTTATAGAAAATGTTAAATTGTAGCAAATTAAATAGTAATAAAAGTTAGTAATAAAGTTATATGTTATATATGTTTGATATTACTTCACATTTTAAAGGATATAAAATTGTTTTCATAATTCTGCTTATAGAACAGGGGGATTTCATAATTATACCTTTATAGAGGAGAGTCTTTAGAGAAGTCTTACTTTTCTTATAGCACCAGGTCTTAAAAATTATTTAACTTGACACTGACTAATATACATAAAAAATAAATACATAATAATTATTTTCATTAGAAATTTTAATATAATAAAACTATCACTTTAATTTATTTTACATCATAAAAACTAACTAGATGTAGTCAAAAATATTAAATTTTAAAACAATGTATCTGTCTAATAAATTACAAATTTGATAACAACGTTGGTATTTCAGTCCTTACTGTTACATTAAAATATCAATGCGTAATATATATAAATATAAATGCATAAATACTGATGTGTTTTGACATATTTAACTCTTTAAAAAATAAATGCATTTTCTACAACAACACATGGTCCAGCTCGACCAGCATTTAAGGGAGTAACTTGATGCCACTCATTAAGTAAAGGATCATATGCTTCAACTAAACTAAGATATTGTTGACCATCATAACCACCAACAGCTAATAACTTATCTCCTAAAACACAAACTCCAATGGCATCTCTTGCAAGACTCATTGGTGCCACAGTAGTCCATGTATCAGTCTTAGGATCATACCTTTCTACACAATCAAATCTACTAGCATGTGGATTACTTGAAGGTGCATCATGACCTCCAAGAGCATATAAACATCCATTCATTACTCCAACACCTACACCACCACGGCGTCTAGACATTGGAGTACAGGATGTCCATTTATTTGAATGAGGATCATAGCATTCTACTGTGTTTAAACATGAGCTATTATCTCTTCCACCTACAGCATATAATTTGTCATTCAAAACAGCCACACCCACAGTTGATCGTTGGGAAGACATTGGAGAAATGTTTGTCCAATAACCTGTAGTAGGATCCCATCTTTCTACTGCATTTAAAAAACTCCAGCCATCATGTCCTCCAACGGCGTATAATGGACCTTCCAACACTGCTACACCTAGTCCATGTCGGTGTACGGCCATGGCTGGTAGTGGGCTCCACATTTTTGTCTTAAAATTAAAGCATTCTACAGTATTAAGTGTTTTTAAACCATCACGTCCACCTGCAACTACTAAATTTTTATTCACAACTGCTGCTCCAAATTGCAATCGCCGACTACTCATATTTGCTAAGGTTTTCCAAGTATTTTCACGCAGAGAAAATACATCTATAGTAGTCACTCCTTTATTTAAATCCATACCTCCTATAGCTAAAAGTTGACCTACAGTTGCTTTTCTTGGCCTAGTACGATTAGATTGAAGCATTGGACGTCGTTCAGGTAATAGATGATATTTTAAAGCTTCCATAATTAACACCTAAAACAAATAAATTTATTGATTAAAAAACAGAATATATTTTATTAAATTTAGTTTATTTTTATGAATTATTTGTATTATACCTGGGCATTTCTTTGTTCTTGAAACATTTCATTATTTTCTACAGAATCAGTTAAAAAAGCTGGAGATAATAATGGTAATTTTACAAAAGCTAATAAACGACTAGCTTCCTGTTGTCTATTTTTGGGATCATGCTCTAACCATTTTACTAAAGCATCAAAAACAAATTCTTCTGAAGAAACATTAAGATCATCTGACTGCAGTAAAATTGCTACATCCTCAGCAGACAATGTAAGAAATTCCTGATTTTCTATCACTTCCATAAAATGATCATTAGTATAAACATTTACAGTTTGTAACAAAGTTGAACAACTATGGATATCTGCAAATCTTCTAATCCCTAAACAATTACTTGGATGTAATTGCTTAATTAAAAATTGGCAGCAAGCTTCAACTATACAATCAAATTGTAATAATGATGCAGTTGCTAAAAGTGTTTCAATATTATCTTCTAATAAATCAATGGTGCCAGTATAAAAATAACGCACAAGTGCCCATAAAGCATCTCCATCAACTTCTTTCAATTCAATTTCATTCTGAAATGTTTCACGTAAAGAATTTGTAAACATAGCAGCAAAGTATTTACAGTTAGCACTTAATACTAATTTATGTGCTGGTATTCTTTTTTGTCCTGCAATAAGTACTACATCAGTTAATTGTTGTTTATATAAGTATTCTTCCATAACTCGTAAACAGTGTTCAGAGTGTCGTTCCATTTTAAAACTTTCATCTTGAGGGCTGTTTGTACTAATACTAGTAATACTGTGTTTGCTAGAAGAAGTCTCACTTGAAGAATAAAAATTTTCTGCTTTCTTCATCATGCTATTTTTCTTTTTATATTCTTAAAATAAAAAATTTATTTATTAATTTAATGATAACTAAAAAAATTGTATAAATTATACAAACTTTATTTTTATTTACATCTTTAAAACAAAAATACAATTTATATATTTAAGTAAAATTTTAAGTAAGTATTATCTAAGTTTCATAAATTTAAACTTATGAAAGAAAATGTAAATGATATCAAGAGTATACTGACCTTTAACTTGAAATAGCTATACGAGAATGGCCTTACTGTTTTAACTTTAAAAAATATTAGGTACTTCTCAAAAATAAGATTCAAAATGAAATCATTCAGAAAGGGCTATTTGATACATTCTGCTAATACTTATTAGGTGTTTTTGTATTAAAAATCTTATATTTATATAAGATGAATGCTATGAGAATGTGAGGTATATCATATTCATATGATATTGCCAAATAACTATAAATGTCAATTATATAGTGATATTATACACATGGCTCACACTTCTATTATTTTATGTTTTGTTGAAATTTTCTGTGGATTGAAAGTAAAACTATCAGGACATCAGGCATAACCTACAATTTTGCCACGCTGCACCCTGCATCGTGCTGTGTCACTTTACACTGAAACTGCAAGCAGAGATGAACACAATGTTCATTTCTGCTACTAGCTACAACTACAACCTGCTACACCCAGAACAATTCTACAACTACACCCTCTGGAGTCTGCTATGACCTTTGAAGGACATCTATGACTCTGCCTCTATATTTGTATTCCTGTACCATTGTTAGCATAGTAGCACATGCAGATGCACCGATGCACGATGCAGCCAGTGTCCACCTAGATCGAAATGACCAAATGCATCATTGCAGTATAGTGCACCAGCACCAAAATAAACCCCCTTGAAACCTGCTTGAAACCCTTGTCTACAATTCATATCACAGTGCACCGAAGCGATTCGTTTTCGTTTGGTTTTCATTCAGTTTTATCAGGTTATTCTCGTTTTCCGCTCATTTTAAAGATATATATGCATAATTTGACGTAACGTTTACACTTCTTTTACGGGAACCAACACTTATACCAATACGCATAGCTAGGCACGGCACAGCTAGGCATCACCACTATCACTGTCAGCTACTGTCTCTATAGTGCCTATATTCAAAGCTGCAAAAATTACTGGGTAAAAGCAGAATAAAAGCTAGTAAAAGTAAATAAATAATGTCTCAATTTTTAAGAAAAGTTAAATTTTTATTTTCAAACACATCAGAAAAAATAGTTTTTGTTTAGGTTTATAATATATTTTTAAATTTATTTTATATATGCAGATTAAATTTATAGGTTAAGATAATAGTATATAAATTTAGTCAAATGTTATATTTAAAACACATTATTTTAATAGTTTATATTTAAATAAATTATTTTCTTCGATTTCAATGACAGCTTTTTTCATGTACATATATTATAATCTTGAATCTAACAGTCTCACTGTCAAATTATAGAAATAAGTGAATTAATATAGAAAAAAATTATTTCTATTTTTTAAACATTATATATCTACTTGCTTTGAAAAACGATTTGATTATAATAAGCCCGAAAAATTGATGAAAAAATAGAATTTGTATTTTTTTTCTATATTAATTCACCTGATTCTAAAATTTGACAGTGAGACTATTAGATTCAAGATTATTATTTATATTTTAGTAAATTTAAAATTTTACACAATACAGCTAGAAAAGGAAGAATCAATCGAATTTCTCAGTGCAATATATAAAAAATTCAAATTGATGATGTTATTTATGTGCATCAGTTTATGTAAATTGATAGATAGTCTGTACAGAAAATATTAAAGTTTAATATAAAAAATATTTTTTAAAATGATTAAAATATTTTATCCCAAATATACTGGATGTATATCAATTTTTACTCAATATAGAAACGTTGGTAAGTTTAATGAAATATGTACCATAAATACAGAACATAATCTCTTAAAATTTTCTATATATAAAATTCTATCACATGTAAATTTAACAAAAAGTATTGATTCTTAAATAAATAGTTATTTTATTTTGGTTTTAGCAACAGTTAAGAAATTTTATAGAAAAACTGGAATATTATGTAATGGACAAAACTATGAAATAACATTAGATCAAAGAAAATTAAAAACACCGCTTGGTAAAGCGTTTGAAGTTAAAAATAAACCCTTAGCTTTAGCAGTTGCTCATGAATGGGATAGTCAAAAAGAAATAATCAATCGAAACTCTATGCATTTAGTAAGTACAGGCTGAATCTATATATTTTTGCTGTTAATATTGTTATAATATATGTGAAAATGATTTATAAAGATTATAAAGATAAATATATTGTTTCAGACTGCTCTTTGTAGTACTGTAATCGATAATCCTAACAAATTAAATAAAAAAGATATAGCAGACTATATTGTAAATTTTTTGGAGACTGATACCTTACTCTTTCAATCAAATGATAATGAAAATGTAAGAAAAATTAAAATAAAAAGTATATGTTATTTGTTTGACATATTTATTTAAAATTATTTTTATGTAGGAAACAGATGAATTATATAAGTTACAAGAAAAAAAATGGGATCCTCTTATACAATGGTTTTGTGATCGATATCGTGTTAACATTGTTAAAACAAAAAGTATAGATGCACCTAATATACCAAAAATTACTAAAGATGAAATAACAAAGCATTTATTATCATACAGTGATGATGCGATCTTTGGTAAAGTATAATAAATGTATTTAAAATAGATATAACAATGAAAATTGCAATAGTTCTCATTAAAATTCCAAACTTTGTTCTTTTCTTTTAAAGATTCAGAAAGTTTACAATATTTTCTAGTCTTCTGAAAAAAATATTGAATATTTTTGTTTACTTAAAAACATTTTTTTGTTCCTATAAGGTTGCAAAATGTTTATTTTTATAATTATTTACAGGGTTTATGTATGGAGTAGATACTGTGAAATCTGTTATTCTAACATTAGCAGCATCAGAAAGGATAGTTACTGTAGAACAAGCGATTTCTCTATCCCGATTAGAGGAAGAATTTCAGGTACTGAAAATGATATACAAACATTTTTATTATAAATGATTACAAGAAATAAATTTTTTTAGATTTCTCATTGGGGTAATGTTGAATGGTCTCACGATCTTACAAAATACGATTTGCAATCTAGAATGGCAGCTGCAATTCTATTTATTCATTTAAATTCATCTTTTATCGTCAGTGAACCAAAAATGAAAACAACAAACTCTATGTGAAGGTAAATTTAACTACCTATTGGGAACTACTATTCTTTTTGTTTCTAATTCAAAAATTTTGTTTGTTATTGTTATGGCACAGTGGATTTAAATAAGTACAATTTACTTGATTGGAACAGTCAGGTCCTTCCCAATCTTTCATACAAATGCAGCTGTGAATTAGAATTAAACATTACATTTATATTTTATTCACCTTAAAGTTACAAAAATGTTTCTAAAAATTTACCTATATGTAGGTCCATGACTTAAACATACTGCACCATTTTTACATAAATGATGGGAACATTCGTTCCGATGGCATTCTCCAACTCCTCGACCAGTTGCTGGACTGGACATTGTTACAGGGAAGACATTATCATCTGTGCGTAATTCGATATCGTATATACAACCAGCAAATCCTGAGTGTAATGGCAGATCATGGGGTAGTCCTTCAAAATATTTTGATTTATGACCACCTGTAATAAAATTTATCAACTCATGATTTTCATTCAAAATTTCAGTTTTAATTTATTTAAAATTATATTTGATTTAGTTTAGCATGTATTTATTTAATTAATTGATAATAAGGTATACCAATATAAAGAATTGGTGAAACATCCATCCGTGTATTTGTACCAGCTGCTCGACCTGTTACATTACCTATACCTTCGACGTATAACCAAGAGTCTCTACCTCTTCTTCCAATATGTACTGTGTAGACTTTTCGAGTTCTTATATTTAATGGAGTATTTGTAAAAATTCTTCTAACACCTGAACCTAAATCCCATGTAAGCATAAGATATCCGCGCACATAAGTTACAGAAAAGTGATCAGATGATTCTCGTTTTAAACCAGCTTGACCCATGTATGCTATTAATGAAATTTGTTCTAATGTTTCAGGGATAATGCGAAGTTTTAATTCCATATTATCTTTAAGTGAACTAATTACACCATATGCCATATATGATGCAAATCCTGGTGAGAATACTGAAAATGATGGTTGTAATATAGTTGTATCTGAAAAATTATTTATTTAGAGAATTTATTTCATATATGAACTAAAGTCATTAATTATAAAATTAAACTAAATTGTAAATATTTACAAGTAATATTATGTTTTATAATTTCTTGAAACTTTTTAATGTTTAAATATTCTATTTTATTGAAGTTCTGTGTCATAAATGATTTATGTTTGTTACAAACACAAAACTATGAAAAATATGATCTGAATTTTAATTATATATGAGATAGGTATAAATATGCAGAATCCTATATATTTTTTATCATTGACTCAAATTTTTCGGATCTAAAGTTCCATTATAACTTTTGCCAGTATCTTAAAAAATGCAAAAAAACTAAATTTTTTATGGATTTTTCATAGTTTCCTAAAAAATTAAAAAACGCAAAATGATTCAGCCAATTTGATATAGCATTTGAATTCTGCGAACCAAAAGAATTTGATAAAAATATACTTTTAATTTTTTTTATGAAAGTCTAATTCTTGCAAAATGCAAGGAGAGATATTTCACAAGCACTTAAAAAAAATTTGTTGGTAGATTCATTTTGAATCTATACAGCTTTGATTTGATACGTTTTGGTCAATAGCATTTAAATTTTACTACAGATTTGTTATATTTATATATATTATAATGTACTTTTTTTATTACAGAAAACAATTCGATTTTGTTCATTTTTCTTTAAAAATGTTTCTTTAAAAATTATTTCATATCATTTTGGATTCAATGATGAAAAATAAATAGGAATATCTATACTATAGCCTTGTAAAAATCACTTGTGGGCCTGGGTAAATTGTTAAAAAATACAGTTGATTGCAAAATTATTAAAAACAAATTATTATTTACTTTAACAAACTTATTTTAATAAAATTTACTATTATATTTATATTATCACCTTTTTCACAAAATAATCCATGTGTACCAAGAGGACAGACACATATAAAATTTACTCCAGGAGAAGACAAACATGTAGCTCCTAAATGACATGGATTGTCATCACAAATAGATCTCTCACAAGTTTTTCCACTGTAGCTATAGAAATTTTGAATACAAATGTTTAATCTCACATAGTTTTTATTCTATTTACTTCAGATATAAAAAGTACTTGCCCAGCAAAACATTTGCAACTAATTTTTCCATCAACTTCTTGACAAGCTCCAAAATTTTTACATGGATTTGATAAACATAAAAACGAATTACATTCTTCTATTTGAACAGCCTCAAGAGAATCATGTATAAAGTCTCGTCTTTTATTATTTACCTTTAGTTAAAAAGTAACATTTTTAAATATTAAATTATAAAGTGTAAATTATTTAATATTATGGGAAAATTTTTTACTTCTAATAAATTCATGCAGCCAATAAAACCTAACACAATTTGGGGAAATTGATGAGACAGAGATACAGGAATTCCACCTAAATGTACTCTTGCGAATTGCGGTACACTTTCATGAGTTTGTAAAATTTGTTCACCACTCATCACCACAGTACCATTCACAATTAGGCGGGCTGAACATTTATCTGAATTTTGTTCAATGATGTATTGAAACCTGTAAAAAGTGTTTATTTTTTATAGTTTTAATTGAATGCATCACATTTTCGTGTCGATAAATACGTTGATTTATTTATATATAGCATAAACGCTGGGGTTTTTTCGAGAGCCTAAGTTCGATTCCCCACCATTTCGAAATTTTTGGAGTCAATATTTTATACAAATAATGTTTAGCGGAATTTTCGATGGTGAGAAACGTGCTCGGTCCCGCCGTCTAGCTTTACGTGATGTAAAAAGACATTCTAGACTGTAAAACATAATAAATATGTGTTTTCTTTTTCAACTAACAAATATTTTCATCAGTCTTACAGTTCTATAACATAATATATTTATAATTAAATAATTAAATAATGATAGTCAGACTGTCCATGTTTATAATTAATCCTGTAGAATCTAAAATATAAATAAGAATTAGTTTAAATACTACTGTTAGTAAAGGATAATCTGACTGCTCCCACCACCATTACTGTGTCGATGTATATGCTACCATTCAAGTTTTTTTTTTTAGTAAATTTATTTAATTGATTTACCTCATTTCAATATCAACGTCGTAACCATTATTAATTGGAGAATCTAATTCGCCGAATAGCATAGTTTGTAAACCACAGGAAAACTGAAATTTAACTTGACCTGTTTCCATATAAAGTAAAACATATCTTTCATCGTCAAATAAAGAGTGAATTATAATTCCACTTTTGGCTTTCGTTTTTAATCTTGATAAAATACTTAAACTTCCATTTTCAAATGAAAATTTTTGTCTAATATATGATTGTCCATTAAATGCAGCATTTTTTATATTAGGAAATTTTCTACAATTATTTTGATAGCTACAATCACACTGTAAATAATTAATAAATTATTGCTCCAAATTTGAAATATTTTGTAAAAAAAATTTAAAAAATTATTATATTAAAATTTAGTAAGATATCCTATTGAAACAAGAGAATTTATCACATATAATCACCTATTCATCAAAAGAAATGTAAAAGCAAATAGTAAAGTCTCTAGAACAGGTTAATTTTTCATTATTTTTGCTAAAATCTCATTCATTGAAAACATTGAAATATGAATAGTGGATAAAGTATGAAACATTGAATAGTATGCAGTAAAATTGTCAAAAAATCGATATTTCTTTGCTTAAATGATAATTATTAGTATAAAGTTAAAATAGCTAATTAAGCTCAGTAACTTTTAAAAAAAGCAGACGTAAAAATAGTTTTCTATTCTTATGTAAATGATTTATAAATGATAATTTAAAGTATCGATAGTTATTGAAAACATTTAGTTGTGTTTATATTTTGCCGGTAGCGTTGTATTCCCAATACTGAAATATGTTTTATGAACAAATAAAAGATGTAAGGAAAGAAAATTTATTTGTTAATAACTATTTAAAAAGACTTATTTTTTATTTAAGATAAGGTTGGTGAATTATTTCCTATTCATTAGCGCATGTTTTTGAAGTTACCCTTTTTAAAATTAAAAAAACTTTGGCATGTATTTAAAAATAGATGTTTTTTTAGAAAATTCGATATTTACTTCAGTAGAATTGTACAAACAGTGTGAAGTATTTGCACATTGATCTCTTGTACAACTATGTATCATTCGATATTCTGGAGTAGTAGAAATGTTTGTCGTTTCAGTCTTATCGATATCCATTCCAAAAGTTTGTTTATAAAACTCTGTTACTGTCGTAAAATCAGGTATATTAGTTGCTGAACTTATTGTTTCATCTTCTTTTGTGGTTGTCGAGCTTGGAATTGTATGGTCAAAGTAGTATGTGCTTGAATCTACTTTAGTACTTTTACTGGTCATGTCGCGTGAAAAAGGCGAGGAAGAAACAGTAGTATACATTTCAGTCATTGTAGTTATTTCACTAGGATGGGCTTTTTCTGGAATAGTAAACATAGTAGAATTACTTGTTATCGTTTCACCATAGTCTGCATCCACAGGAGCTTTCATAGATGACGTGATTGTCGATAAGGTAGCAGATGTTAGTATATTTTCAAATAAATTTGTAAAACTTGACATCTCAGAAGCAATGGTACTTATAGATATGTTTTCATTAACTACGTCATTGGTTGTTGATACTTTACTAAACTCAATTGAAGTTGTTGTCAATGTTGTAAGCATATCCGGTAGTTCGAGAGAATGGTCTAAGGCTGCATTATCAGATATAGTTGACTGTGTAGTTGTTAATCCTCGACTATCTGGAGTTTGAATAGGATGAACATCGCTTATTGATTCAGTAGTATATACTGCGAAAGTATTAACTTCGTCTATCGTTGTACTCGTTAAGTCTTGAACTCCAGGAATGTACGTTGTTTCGTCCTCTGGAGTAGTATACTCTGGCTTAATTGACATAAATTCATTTTCATCATTTTTCGGACGGCTATCAATGGGAATTGTGAAGACTTCTTTTGTTTCAGTAATGTCCGACGTATCCGCACTTCTGGTTATACCTTGCACAGTGCTTATTTCAATTGCTTCAGTAGTAAAAGTTGTTTCTAAAATGTCAGTCATAGCAGTATCTTTGGATACATGAGAACTAGTAGTAGCATCAAGTATGTTTGGCAATTTAGTTGTTTGAGTACTAGAGAAGATAGTTAAAACATCCTTTGCATTATCGATAAGAATAGAGCATTTGTCTCCTGTGAATTGAGACGGACAGGAACAAGTAAAGTTGTTTACTCCATCTACGCATGTGCCCCCATTTTCGCAATGAGCATACTTGGATTCACAATCATCATATCTTAATTCACAATAGATTCCATGGTAATCTGGTACGCAGTAGCAAACTGGTTGAGCATCTTCAAACAAACATACTGCATTATTTTGACAAGGATTATTTTGACATGGAATGATATTCTTATCGCAATCTTTGCCAGTAAAACCTAAAATATTTTTGGATTTCTTTATTATTTAGAAAAATCGATATTATTTAGAATAATAAAATAACATATGCGATAAATAAATGTATGAGATCTTCTAAAATTGTTGAACATCTTATTTATACGGAATAGAGTACTGAATGATATTTTAAAACGAACGGTATCATAAATATGTTACCCTTAAAAGGCAATATGTAAAACTTTAAATAATTTCAAATTATATGTAAAGCTCAGATAAACAACAGTTGCGTTCTGAAGCTATAAAAAAAGTAGGCACAGCCAAAAGAAGATAAATCGGTGTATAACATGTAAGTAAAATTAAGTCTTATCATCTCATCATCCATTTATTTTCTCAAGTTCCTATCTACATCAATTTTAGAATGGCGTCGATTAATTACTTAAACTTTCTATATAATGTTCGACTAATATAACTGCACAAAGAATAATTTATTTTATTCACTATTCATTTAGAATATATATATTAGCCAATGTAAGTATTTTAAATACTTGTCCGAACACCGTATGATTGATGTACACATCCAGAAATTTAGATGATCAAATATTGATTTTAACTGATGTATTATTAACTATTAATAAAGATTTCAATGTAAATATAAAAATATTTTTAAAAAATATTTGAATATATATTGTACTTCCGAAAGAGCTTGTAAACATTAGCTTATTGGGATCAAATAAGGAATAAATTGTATTTAAAAAATATAAATACATCGACGAAATTTGTACATATAACTATAAAAGGCAATGAGTAAAGTACAAAAAATGATTTTTAAAAAATATTTTGTTTTTTTTTTTTTTTGATAAGCGCTAAAAAATGTATTTATTGTTTTTCATTTGTAAACAAGAATTGATTATATTTGCTATTAATGGTCCTCAGCATTGTATATATAGTATATATATATATATATATATATATATATATATATATATATATATATATATATAAATTGTATATACATTTGGTTTATGTAGCTAGTTGCATATGCTATATATCATTATTAAAAACGCATACCAAATAAACAGGCACATGTATAAGTTCCAGGTGTGTTGATACATAGTCCCCCATTTTGGCAAGGTGAAGCAATACACTCATTAATATCCGTTTCACAAAATTTTCCTGTCCAGCCTTCTGGACACTGACACATGAACGATAGTCCTGGACCTTCGATGCATTCTCCAAAATTTTTACAAATGGTATTGTTGCAAACAGAGACATCAATTTCACAAAATTCACCTATAAATATTTAAGTGAACAAAAAATTTTAATCATAGAAAAAATATGTCTGTGTGAAATGATTACAATGCCTGTAGTAAATTGAATTAAAGATAAATGCAATTTACCTAAAAATCCTTCAAGGCATTGACAAGTAAATCCATTATAATCTAAGCAAGTACCATTGTTTAAACATGGATGATTCATGCATTCGCTGTACCTTTGTTCACAAGTCAATCCTAAAAGAATGAGAAATAATTTTGTATTTTTATTATCGGATATCTTGCGAATCGATAAAGATTGCAAACGGTTAGAAAGCATAAAGAGCTGTTCATACCTACGAAACCTTCCGTGCATGTGCAATTATAAGATGCTATAGCATCATTACATGTACCACCATTCAAACAAGGATTAGACCAGCAATCATCCCAATTAATTTCGCAATTGATACCGGTGTATCCATCTATACAGTAACATCGATAAGAACTGAAATCATATATATTTATTTGATTTTTTATTAAAACATTCTAAGTATACTATTCTTTCATAAATATGTTTTATGTATAGACTTTATCCCTCAATATTGTAATTTAGCAAAGCAATTTGGCTAATAACACAACTGCAGAATTTTAACAGAATTTTAACAAAATTTTAACAGAATTTTAAGGCTACTAAAGGAAAATTTAGTCATTTAAATAATATTATATACTTTTACTTGTGTCGAGTGATATAAATTATTAAGCTAATAAATACTTTTATCGGTCTTACAGTCTTTTTAATAAATTTATATAATATAATTACTGAATATAAAACCTAACATATTAAAATCAAAATTAATTGCTTAGTAAAAAATAATCTGACTGGCCCTTCACCAAAATTTCCCTATTTGCAACACCTAAAATTTTGAGCCTCTTCGACTTCTCTTCAAGGACTATACATTGTAAAAAAATTTCATATATCTTTTTTCTCAGTTTGATTGATAAAAAATTAACAAAAGTATATATTTTATCGTATTTAAAATAGAATATTATAACTCTCTACGATATTAACTTTAAAGGAGAATATATTATGTAATTGTTAAAATATTCAAAAAACTAAATAATAATTCCAATAGAAAGGTGATGAAAAGGATCAAACTGGACCAAAATCCTTGCAATTGTTTATCTATTTTAAAGAGTAGTATTAGACGCTAAATCTTCTTATTTTAAAAAATAATTACGCATTAGACTTTATACTGTGTTTCAAGTATGTCAAATAAATTAAAAATATAAATGAAATTAAGATTATAACAAAATTAATATATCGATGTGTATATATTATTAATTTAAAAAAAATTTATCGATGCTATTTTTAATAATTTTTATAAACAATTTGATACTGTGCATTCAATTTAATCAACTAATAAATACTATCGGAATATTTTTCAAGTAAGATAAAAATATAAATATGTGTATGCTGATAATGCATTATATGTACGTAAATAGTGATAGAACTATCTGTTTGTTTCATACATTCTTAGACAAGATGTGTTGTCTATACATACACAATGTCGTAAAAACGATTTCTAATACTTGCTTGACAACAAACAAAAATTAATATAAAATTTTTTTAATAAATAAACAAGAAATAAATTGATAAGAAATAGTTTAATACATTTGATTTTCAAAATTTACCTTTTAGGATCGTCTACACAAATTCCATACATACAAGGATTTTCACTGCAATCTTGACCCATCGATACAACTATTGTTAATGCTATGCAAATTGTAATAGATTTCTTGTGCCATGTTAAAGCAATTATTTTTAAAAATCTGTAAATAGTTAAATATTAGTTTTTAATTTTTGTAATTATTTTAAAATATATTTCATTTTTCTCTGTAAAAACTTCAAATAGATAAACAGTTTTAATATTTCTGAAACAAGAAATCAACCGGCACACAGGCGTTATCATATACTTGTTAATCAAAACAATAGAAAAACAGTACTAAATGAAGTTTACAGGAATAATGGAGGGTTTATCAAATTAAATGGGCAAATAATTTTTGCTAAATATTGTTGTTATCAGAATAATAATACCTAGTCATATCTTAAATACTGTATCAAAACACCAAAGCTTGAATAGACATAAACTTAATATACGGTACATTGAACAATCTACCTTCGGTGCGGTCAGTCGTCATGGTGACTTATAAAGAACACAAAGTAGAATGATATGCGTGTATTGAGAATTCAGCTCGATATGTACCTATGAAGTTTAATGCGAGGAATAAATGAATGATACTTTTATTCAGTTCTTACGTCAGATTATATTTCTGTAATACATAATATGTACATGTTTACATCCTACAGAATTTAATCGTTTAATATCCAACAGTCACTGTTACTTAAGTATTTAAAAATTTCAAGAAAATTTATTAATAACAAATCATATAGCAAAAAGATGAAAATAAATTATGTAAGCTTACCTCTAGTCACTTAGGAAGATAGCAGATAATTGATAATTGAGTTGATCTCTAATTTACTTGAGAAAAAAATTACAAAACTTTAACACTAAGTTGAAAAAATATTATATGTCAATGTTAAAATTAAATTAAAATAAGTAAAACGTAGTATAATTAATTCTATATATAATATATAATGTGATATATATTTATATATAATTGCTATAGAATTCTCTGTCTCGACGATCGCTATATGGTCCAGTTATTGAAAAGTTTAAGAATTTTTCATAGACTTATAATAAAATATCAACGTGATAAGATTTTAATTTGTTGCTTGTTTTTATAACAAGCAAAATTTGATTAAAATTCCCTATTAGATTATGTTCAAATATTATTACAATAAAGAAATTCACTCATATAGAAATTACTTATCTTACTATGCAATCATATTTCTTAAATGAGCTGGGAAACTAAATAAATTTATTTTGAATTATTATTAATATATTCCGTCACAACTTCGCCCACACATGAAATTAACAAGTTATAATAATCATGAATTTGTACTTTTCAATTTTTCTGTACAATTCATTTTTAAAATTAATATCTATATAGTTTCATATAGACCATATTTGAAAGCGATAATTGAATTCAGAATTTTCTAAATTTCTAAAAACCAAAGAGTACGAATTGTAATGGAATAGACTGCAGATAAGTTCATTCTCATCTTAGCTTTATATACTATAAGAAATATACATCGCAAAATTTTTTAGGTACTTTATCTGGGCGTGAATGAGTGAGCAGCGTTTATATCGGACACGTTCAGTTCCAAAGCTGTGGTAACGACAAAAGCTTTTATAATCTGTCTAGTTATTTAATTTTTAAATAAAATTTCTCCGTATGATAAAACAAAACAATATAGACCAATTATACAGTTCTGGAGACGGTGAATAAAATTCTTGCTATTTTAAGGGCCAATGTGATTTTAATAGACTATATATTTATAGTTCATAAAAAAATTGAACTCTTGTCATGGGCTTGTCTTCACTGGGGTATTTAACATGTACAAGAGATCTCAGTTGATTGATTTCATAACCCAGTATAACACACTATTACTCCTTATATTTGCTCGGCCAAATATGAATATTGGTTACCAAGGCTCTGTTTATCCGATCTAAAGTTGTTAAAACTATCTTTTTATTTACAGTGCATAATATTATTATTAGCGCTGGAAAAATCGTGAAACTAGTACATAGAGGCGGTATAACGACCAAAAGCATTTTTGATATAACTTTTCATTTTGGATTTGTCACTAAAGGCTGCTATGCCGAGCAGCGCGCGGTGCATTTGAGTTCGAGCACCCTTGCACGTCAGTCATTGTATCTTGCTCATTTGAAAGTTAACAAGATTAATTTTTTATTAAAAAAATACTATCAGTATATTTGTCAACAGCAGTTTTCTAATAGACACTTTATATATATATATATATATATATATATATATATATATATATATATATATATATATATATCAGAACAATATGGCCTCGCAAGTGCACAGCCGTATTCCTTTTATGATTGAATGAAACGATCACTGACAATACCGGTCTAATAAAAAAAGTCGATATCTCGAATGAATTTTTTTTTATTATAAAACTAAAAGTTTTTTTTATGTTGTAAATAGCATAATTTCTCAAACGAATGTTTTTTTCATATTTTTCATGGTCGTAAGATTCTGTGTTAGCAATATTATTGAATGTGTAAGTAACAAGTATACCGAGAGATCAATTTTACTATCATTTTATATATTGACTCTGAAGGTTTATATTCTGAGATTTTTATTTTAAGATATTTGTAGATAGAACGATTTTTTGCTGAAAATATCTTTTTTGGATCGATTTTGTATCTGTTTATAAACGAAATTTCTTAGATAATACATATATTTTTTGGGTATCGACTTAATGAAAATTATCTGTTTATTGTTATATACTATATACATAAATAACAATAAAATTCAAAGCTCTAATTACATAGTATGCATGCCAATATATCGTTGGATATGTATTTATATTTTATATTGACAGAAAAGATTAATAATATAATATACAATAATTTTTTTGAGAAACAGTAAAGTATTTACAATTAAAATAACCAATTAGAAGACTAGACTATGTTAAAATCGTAATTACTTTACGCGTAATTCTTTTTGTTAATTGAATAGATCTTTCTACTCTTTCAATCTCGAGCTCAATATAGCTACCTACAATGTAAGCCTATGTATGTGGAATTCGAAAGCTATTTTAAACTAAGTAAGTTACACTTGGTCACAAGAAATCGTTTGAACAACTCCTGCAGTAAACTGACGTTGGTCTACTAGAGAGGACAAGAACAAAAGAGTTTGATTTAAAACTAGATAAACTCTTCACTGTAATTTTATAACATTAATCGTGAAAGAAATATAAATTTAAATAGAGTAATTGTATTTTAATATTATCATGGATGCAAAAATGGTTGATGCCCAATTGCGATTACATTTGCAGCACAGTAAACTATCAAAATCGTTTCAATCGACAGCTTGGGAAATTCGCTATTCTAAACTAAGTATGTACAAAAAGTTTTTATTTAAAATAGCGATTATGGTAATTAATATTTTAAAAGTATTAGTTGTACAAAGTACATTTACTATTGTAGTTAAATCTCTATATATAAACTTTCAAGCTTACATTAATTTATTTTACATGCATTAATAATTTATTGAACCATCATTATTTTACTTTTATAGTTAATAGTTACACATATATTTATTGTTTTTGGCAGAATAAAGCAACATAATATTTCATGGAATATAGGTACTTTAGGAAAATAATTAACGACTCATTTTTTGTAACTTGTATTTAAGAGATTTTATCAACACAGGCAAAAAATAAAATCTTAACCTACGGACCATTGAATATTTAATATTCCTTAAAAAACAGTTATATAGAATTAAATATATGCTTTAAATAGTTAAAAATTTAGTACATATTTTATGTGTTATAATAATTTTATTTTTACTATTCAAAACTGTTTTTACATTAAAATTGTATAAACAAAAGCTGGCTATATTTTTGAATATATATATATATATATATATATATATATATATATATATATATATGCGTAATTAAAAATAAATATTCTGTATCATAAAATAATAATTTTACATAAAAATTTTTCATTAATTTTTTAAAATATTTTTAAATTCCGATGTTAAGAATAGGGATTTCCATTCTAAAACACAAGGTGATATGAATATGAACGGCGATAAAACACTTACAGATCATTTAAAATAACTTGAAAATTTTGTTTCAAATTTTCTCGAATCAGCCATAGAATTCTCTGATATTTTTATAGGAGATTTGTGATAATTTTTTATCAATGCAAGTGCTCAATGATTTTTATTAATGTCGTATATTAAGTCGTTTGCAAATCCGATTAAATTAAAATGTCTAAAAATTTATTTCACAATTTGATATGTTTACTTAATGAATGTTACAGGTGGTCGAGGAATGTTCGCCACTCGTGACATAGAATGTGATGAATTCGTATACGCAGATGTTGCTGTAGTATTAGGACCTCGTAGCTACAAAAAGTATCCACCAATGTGCGTATGCTGTTATAAAAGTAACTGTACACTTTTTTCTTGCGATCATGGCTGTGGTCTTCCAGTATGCTCCGATGAATGTCAAAACGACCCAAAACATACTCAAGTTGAATGCGCGTATTTGAGAACGTTGGAGCCAAATTGTGGTTCCAATTGGTCTATTGATCTACTTCACGCTGTCGTACCAATTCGAGCCTTGATGCTACCTGACGAATCTAAGAAGATTTTCTACTGTTTTCAGTGTCATGAAGGAGCTCAACACGGTCGAGAGGTATTTTTTCTTTTAAACTCAAAGATGAGAATATATTTATCTATCATTATTTTCTTTAAAAAAACAACCCTTTTGTGTATTAATAGAACAAAACTCTATTTTTCTTATTTTTTATAATCATAAGAAGTAAAAATTTAAAAATATTATTTTAAAAACCATGTAAAAATGCGATAACTGAAAGTTTTCCTTTTTTATACTTTAAGGCGAGCTAAATTGTCGACGGAAGGTATAACAGTATATAATAAATAACTCAATGTAAATAAGTGTTCGTATAAAAATAATATATTTTATAAGTCTGCTGTAGTTAAATGCATGAAAATAGATTTATACATTTTTTACATTTATTACATGAAAATAAGAAAATATCTGGTAACTTGTAGCGATATAAAGTAATACATCGAAATTAATTGAACAACCAGAAAATATAAGTCAGTAAGTGAAGCAATAATTTAACATTGATTTGTGGCTCGTTTTTCCTTTGATAGGGTAGCATTTCCAACTTTAGAGTTGTTTATTGTAGGTATTTGCTCGCAAATAAACTCTCCAACTTTAATAACTTTATCCAAATCTACTCCGGATGTCATTCCTTCTGCATTTAAAAGATACAATAAATCTTCTGTGGATACATTGCCCGAAGCACCCGGAGCATATGGGCAACCTCCTAGTCCAGCTACAGAAGAGTCGAAAACACGAACACCTTGTTCTAGAAATTCTAATATATTAACCAAGGCTTGCCCATAGGTATCGTGACAATGAGCAGCAAATCGCCATACATCACCCCCAGTCATTTTTTTCAATTCTTTGAACAACGATCTTATTTTCTTAGGAGTGCCAACGCCTATAGTATCACCGAGGGCGACTTCGAAACATCCCATATCCAGCAGTGCCTCGGCCAGTTTGGCAACTTCCGTAGGGTTTACATCTCCTTCGTAAGGACAACCAACAACGCATGATATAACACCTCTAGTTCGAATCTTTTTTTGTTTACACATGTCTCTTATTTCTTTGCAGTTTTTTATGCTTTCGGCGATCGAGCAGTTAATGTTTTTTCGTGTGAAAGTTTCAGAAGCAGCAGTAAACAGAACAACTTCTTTAGCACCCACGCATATTGCTTGCTCTAGGCCCTTTAGATTAGGTACAAGGGCAGAATACTCGACTTTAGGATTTTTCGTTATTCCATTAAATACTTCCGTACTGTCAGCCATCTGAGGTACCCATTTGGGCGATACAAAACTTGTTACTTCGATTGAACGAAGCCCCGTTTCTGACAACTGATTTATTAATTCGATTTTTGTACATGTTGGTAGTATATTCATAATATTTTGTAGTCCATCACGTGGACCAACTTCTACGATTCGAACTAAGTTGGTCAAACTTCGAAAGCCGGTTTGTAATGAACTGGCCAGCCGATAATGTGTTGAGAACATTTTTTAAACAATCTAAAAATCATAAAAATCATTTTGTAATAAGTTAATTACATTATAAAACACATTTTTATTTTACACAATAATCAGAGCAAAAACTATAGCTATATTTTAACAATTATGAACCTTCAGCGAAAAATAAATAAATAAATAAATAAATAAATAAATAAAAATATTTATCTAGTTCATTTCTAAAATGCGAAAATTAAAATTTTTATATCTAATGGATGTCATTCAACTCTATTTATTGCTACTGGCAACTCAAACTATTGTTATAATATTCTATCAAAAAATTTTAAACTAGGGAAAAACATCTTTTGAATTGTAAGATTTCCCAAAAACAACATTAGTCTATATAGCATATGTTTCTTGTCCATAAGTTCTATAATCTATATATAGATATCATTCATCTATTTCAAAGAAACATTTCATGTTGAGATAAAATATGTTCACTGAATTATTTGTCACAACTTTCATAAGCGATCTAAATCTTTAGGTACATTAACTAAATTTAAAAATTAACTAATTTATACAAATTAGTTTAAAACTCCCGCTCACCTTTTATAAATTTACGTTAAGCGTACAATTGTTATCAGTATAATCATATTATATATATATATATATATATATATATATATATATATATATATATATATGGCGAGTTTTTTTTCTTGTTAGTGAAGGAATACGGCACCTGTTTGAGTTCCCAATAGATAATATATAAATAAGAGAAATTCTTAAAAACGGTCTAGACAGGACACATTAAATTTAGATAAAACAGTAAAACTTTATTCCAAATTAATTTTAATATACTTATATATATATATATATATATATATATATATATATATATATATATATATATTTCATCGTTCCAGATGCTCAACTTGTAAATACCGATTATTCCAAAATTTTATTTACGATATTAAAATTGTCTTTTCATCATTTTGGTTATAGTACATAATATCTAAGTATATATATTATAGTACCATTCAACGAAATAGATAACAATTCAGCATACATATTAAGTAACCAAAAATAAGATTAACGTCTTTTTAACTAACTGAAAATAACTGTTTAAGAAACAAAAACTAAGGTTGAGCATGGTATTTTAATTTTAAAACGTTCGTACAGATTTGAATCTGAAATTCAAATCTTTATGAATGTCCGATTCAAATCATTGAATGTTACGTTCGACTTTTTGAAGTATCTCAATCAAACTATCGATATCAATATTTTATGCGAACATTCGTCCAAGATTTTAATGTAATTTTTATCTATGCTTTAAAGTTATTCATAAACCAGGTTTACGGAAGCTATGATTAAAATCTGCAATGGCCACAAATGACCCATGCTGACTTACATAGTATTATAATCGTATGTAAACTGAAATTCGCATTCATGTTAGAATGGTCCTTGTTTGCGTTCGTAAACAAGGGACATTTAAGCGTTACATGTACGATGTAATTTTGAGAAATATTGAATAAAAATTTATAATTGTATAAATTAATAGTTTCCGAATTAATAATAATAAAGTAATAATTAATAATAATAATAAAGTACTTCTAAATCACAAGTAAAATTTTAATAATAGCATTTGAAAAGCAACGATATTGACAGAATTTTTGTATATGTATTACTCCTCGATGATTGGAGATCATTTAATTAAAATTTTTAATTTAATAAACGCGACGTGAGTGCGTTCATGCTCAACGCGCTGTACATTAACCAGGATACGAGAACGTCATTATGCACGCTTAATATGCGCATATCTCTACTAAGATTTGTTAAAGTGCAGGTACCGATTCCTTTGGTTCTGGATTTATAGTTTTATTTTTTTCCCATTCTCGCAAATGTTTTAAATACATATGCTTGTTCTTCCTGTCGCTAAGTACTCGATTGATATTCAAATCAGTTTGAATCTCAGATATGCTCAAAATTGTCATGTTTCGATCCCTAGTGACATATATATTTTACGCTAATAACTATTCAATGACTGTTAAATTGAATTTTATAGAATATATCAATATACATATTAAATGCCTAAAAATATTAGGTGTTTTTTTGTTTACCCGATGTCCAAAAAACACATATATAATATTTTGGACCGTTTAATAGTCATTGACTAGTTACTTATATATAACATATGTGGAAGAATCAGATTTTCGGAGATTTGGAGTATTTTTGATCTTAAAAAGTTTTGTTTACGAATAAAGAAAAAGACACTTGTCTTTGATTGTTTTAATACTCGACTTAATATGTAATTTGAATCTTATAGCGGTTTTGTTCAATTCGGTGAATGATACCTGAGTTTAACATTCGAGTAATTACTCGCTCGACTTACATACTTCGCTTATTTAAAGCTTGTTTACCGCGTTACTTGTTAGTTCGATAATGATTTGACATTTACTTTTCTATACATACGAGATTCAATTATATCTTAAGTTGGTATTACTTTGTATTATAATCAAATCTCTTTCCGTCAAAATGCTCAAATTCACGCAGCGAGTAATTAGCCGGGAACGATCGTATTGTCTCTAGTTGGGAATATTTGCTATTCGATCAGTGCATCTGCATATCGCATGCTTATCCCTGGCAGTTCGAAATTCTTTCAATCGAGCTCTCGGGCAAAATAACATATATGATTTATACAAATAATTTACAAGAATAATAGAGTTATACCGATAATTGATAGAAATTGCGTTGAAAAAAAGCTCATAAATGCCGAGAGATATAAGTGTTCGATGTCAAACTTGGTAACTTCCTTTCAAATTTGGCTATTCCGAGTTTATCAGTGTATGTATATGTATGTATATGTATGTATGTATGTATGTGTATGTATATGTATATGTATCAGTGTATATATATGTATAGGATCTTAGAAAAATATTATGCCCGTATAGTAAGATTATAATAACTATATTTCAGTTTTCATAAAACTATAATAAATTTTTTTTCCAATCTATTCTACATTGAATTATTGGCAAATTTAAAGTATCTTATTTTTGCTACCATTATTTCCACAATTAAAAGCACAGTAAGAGCTAGCAGAATAGTCTTTTTTTTTTTAAATAGTTACAAAAGTGGCATATATAAATAGTCCAAGAGCTCAGAATATTTTGAGCACCATGCGTACTTCAATCGATTTTCATAACCCCCCTCCCCCCTCCGGACGTACAGGGCGAATTATGAAAAATAATTTATTTAATCGCAAATATTCGTAACTTCAAATTACATTATTTATTTGTATAACACACGAAGTTTTTAAAAAAATTATGGATCAAAATACAAAAATATTGAAAATTTGGAGCTTGTAATATAATTTTTTAAAATATTTTTGTACTTTTATGTAAAATCGGTGAATATTTGCAGTTTTAGAGCGAATATGTGTTCCTCCAGATTTTTATAAATTTATTTTAGATTTCTGATTATTCGCTATTCGCCAGCGAAGTATTCGCTGCGTGAAAACAAAGCTTTATACGCGATAAATGGCCAACTATGTATGAGAAATGAAATCAATCAATTTAAATAACAAATGTATCCAATAAAAATAAAAACTTCTAGATGAAAACTTTATATTTCTGATTGAAATATTTATAGTGATAAATATTTATAATGATACATTTACTTCATATAATAATATAATTAATTTCTAAGTATAGATATAATATAAATCAAGTAAATATAGTTTTTAATTAAAAATAGTTTTAATTAAAATTATTTACACAAATTCAAAAGATCGAGTCTTTTTACTTACTTTAAACATATATGATAAAAAATATGATGTGACGTTAAACTTCGGTCGGTGTTTTCAAATCTTAATTTATTGTATCTAATAGAAAATACGTCTGTTCTATGACACTGTAAAGTCATTGAATTGTAACGTTTGGCGAAGATTGATGATGTGTAGACAAATCTGTAAAAAATGTCAATGCATTGTTTAAAGATAAACCAAATATTAATAAACGATGAGGTTAGATTTTCAAAAAATATGAAGAAACACAAAATTCAATCTAATAAATATATTATTTGTATGCATTGTTGAATATAACATAATATTTACCATATATCTGAATTCCTTAATTCTTACAGTAATACTATGTTGCTAGATTGCTTACTATTTCCTTGATCACGAATATCAGTTTATCACGCGACAATCGTGACGCGGTATGGTACGTCCAAGAAATCATTATATAGATAGGCAATGGATATTAAACTGATTATATAGGCTTAGCGCAGGCAGCAACTCAGAGTCAGACATTAGTCGTACAGTATTTTTTGTGATTTACCACGCCTCACGCGTTCAAAGCGGCAAATTCAAATATAAATTTTGCACATTTTTTATGAATTCTAACAGTATTTGTTAAAAAGTTGAAAGATGTTAAAATTATTTTGAAAACATAAGCTGAAATATATATATAATAGAACTGAAAAAACGAACTAAGAATAATTTTAAAAAGTTTTTTAATAAATGGTATTCTTACCATCATTTTTATAAATCATCCGTTTAATTAAACATGTTTACACAAAAATCTTTAATTTAGAATTACAAGTGTTAATTAGATTGATGTACTAAAGAAATATATAAAAGGAAAAATTAAGCCGGGTGATGAAGAATTTATGAGAAAAGTATGCCAGGCTATGGACACCAATTCGTTTGAAACGGCGGTGGTGCGGGATGATTTATCAACTAGCCTTCGAGCTCTTTTTCCATTAGGTGCACTCACTAATCACGAGTGCATTCCGAATACAAGACACATAATTAATGAAAAAGAAGAACTGTTAGTTTATGCTACAATGCCAATTGTAAAAGGTGCTGAAATTACAATGAGTTATGTTGATTTGCTGTGGGATACAACAATGAGGAGACAATTCCTACTGGCTACCAAACATTTTATCTGCCAATGTGCGAGGTGTTCTGATGCTACAGCAAGTGAATTTTTTTTTTGCTGATTATTAATATAAGATTACGAACTAATAAAAATAAATAATTATAATTTTAATAACAATAGGAATGTGGTTCCCTCCTAGGAGCTTTACATTGTGCTAAGGACAAATGTCTTGGCAGTCTATTACCTGATAAACCATTAAATTTCAAAACTATATGGATTTGTAATGGCTGTGGATTGATAATTAAAAGTAAACAGGTACGAATACTACAAATTTGAAATTTTTTTGAGTATCTAATATGAATAACTATTTTAGAATAATTTGTTTATTAATTATATTTTTTATAGTAAACTTTAGAACACATTTTTCACTAAAAAATATTAAATTTAGTTGGAATTTATTCTATTTATAGATATTAGCTATTAGATCTGGTATAATAGCAGCCACAGAAGAAGTATTATATGAAAATCCAAGGAAAATTTTAAAATTCATCATAAGAGAATTAAGCATTCTTGTTCCAGAAACCAATTATGTAATGATGGAAATGATGTTCAAAATTATATCGCTATTTGGACGAGCTGATGGATATTCTTGGGCAGGTAAAAAAATGTTTAAAAAGATTTGTTGCAAAAGTTGATTTATTATAACTGATTCAGATTTAACCGATGAAGAATTGAATATTAAAATTAAATACTGTAACAAACTTATTCAATGCTTGGACAAATTAAACTGTGGCTATTGTATAAAGAAAGGTATAAAGAAACTTTTCTAGCTCAAATATTTTGATTATCCTCAACTAATCAATTTTCAGGATTAATCTTGTATGAGTTGTATTGCGCAACTGTTGAAAGCACGAAAAGAGTATCTTGTAAAGATCAAATAGTTTCTGATGTATCAAAAAATGAGGTATCTATATCTATAAATTTACTTTTACTTAACACGCTAAAATTCTTAAATACTTTTTACAGATCGACTCTTGTAAAAAAGAATTAGTGTTGTATGAAGCAATGGAAATCTTGAGAGACAATATTGTAGTTCCCGCTGATTATCGGGCAATTTACTATTCAAAGTCATTAAAACAAAAATAATCAACATATGAATTATGAAAATAATGTAATAATATTATCTTATCATGAAATTTTTCTTATTTAGAAATTTATCTGCATATAATACATTTTGTTACAGTCATTATAGTCTTTCTAAAGCATTTTTATAATCATTCACAATACTGTAAATGAACATAGTCTCTGAAATGAGGAATAAAAGTAAACAAACCATTGAAAAATAGTTTATGCCTCTTGTTGGAGAAGCATTTTGGCTTCTTCGTATAGACTTGTGCAAGGTGTAAGATTCTCAATGTTGTCAAAACTTATATCACTTTTAATTCTAAAAAAAATTTTTTATTACAATATAAAAATTTAAATAAAACACAAAATGAAATTATGATTATAATTTTTACCTGAATAGTATATCATCATTATTTACTAACTTATAGGTAGAATTAGTCAAGAGTTGTTTTCTAATCAGTGCTGTATGTACAAATGCTACATTGTTTAAAAGTAATTTACTGGATTCTGGATAATAGAAAAGAATCTTGTAATATAAATCAATGTTGAAACAAAAAAACTTTTTAAAGATATTATTACCGTTATCAGTATATTTTTTAAGAAGTTTTTCAACTATTTCATGACCAGCAGCTTTGACAGATATACCAATGCGTTGGAAAACTGCTTTGCATTGCCACCGATTATGTGCATTGTCATGACTAATGGCAACAGGACGTCTTGGTTGTGAATCTTTCACAAGGCTTTCCCAATCAACACCTAGAGCATCTCCTAGGCCTTTGCAACTTGTTTTTATGTCTTCTTCTAATTCACCATCAGAAATTTCCTCAAAGTCCATAGTTTCCATACTTTCCTCTTCGATGTTATTTTTGTTGCTGTAAATAAAAAATCAAATATAAATAAAAAATATTTGAAATGGAATTACATTTTAACTTCAATACCTAAATGTTTCCGTAGCTTCTTTTTCTTTTACAAAGACAGGTTCTTCCAAAGGAGGCTTGGGGGATGAGTGCGATGGCTCTTGACTTTTTACGGACAACGAGTCCCGATCGACGTCGACTGGTTTTTTGGGATTAGTTTTGCTTTCGGTTGCTTCTTCTTCTAGATTAGGAACATCGTCAGGATCATCGCTAATATCGCTCAAATCACTCTCAGTATGGAGTGTTGGTAAAGGTTTTTCCAAGCACGCGCGTTTTGGTTCAGGAGGTGGAGGTGGAGGTGGTGGTGGTTCCTTTACCTCTGGCTTTTCCTTGACCAACAATTTCTTTTGGAAATTATCATTAGATTTCTCTCTGCTCTTCCGTGGTCTGCCTTCTGCAAGTTCCATCAATTTTTTATTAATAGGCTCGTCCTTCATACTATTGTGCAGCGCTTGTTTCGTGGCAAGGCTGGGCAGTTCTTCTCTTCTTTCTGGAGTACTGAAGGGCCGACGTTTATTGCTAAATATTTAAAAAAAAAAAAAAAAAAAAAAAAAAAACGGAAAAAAGTATTACATACGTAGTCAAGTGTGCCTATGTGCAAGCTTAACAAGGATTCTCCTAGGACAAATATAAAACGGTATCTACCAGTGCGCTGGGTCGGTCAGCTCGAGCTCCTTCAAACGGTCGCCGCGGTAAGAGGGCCGCAAGTGCAGGGGGGGCTGGTTGTCCCACTTCCTCGGCTCGCCGACCTTCCACTCGGGCATTGGGTTCTCGTACCTGCCGGGCCAGTCGTCCTCGTGCGCCTCCGACGGCCGCGGCAGAGTCTCCCTGTCCCACATCGCGGCCCGGCCGCGCCACTCGCGCTCCTCCCACTCGCTCGGGGGGTACGGCCGGTCCCGCGCCGCGTGCTCCAGCTCGTGATGCACGTCCCAATTGTCCGCGGCCACCTCGTCTCTGCATCAAGAGTCAGTAAAGAACCACAGCTCCGAGGCCAGCTCCCGGTCTCGCCTGGAACACTTACCTAATAGCCGCGGGCCGCAGCTTCTCCGACGGGTAGAGCGGGTGATGGAGCTCCTCGAAGGGCCGCTCCGCCGGCACCGGGTACCGCGGCTGGCCGCGCTCCTCCGGGCGCGCGCGCCGCTCCGCGAACGGGCTGTTGTTGTAGCGCCGCGACTCGACCGGCTTGCGGCGCTCCTCCTCGTGCCCGTGATGCTCCCGGTAGTCCGGCTCCTCCTGCTCGTCCCAGTGCTCGGGCGGCGGGGGCGGGGGCGGGGCCAGGCGCCCGTACCCGCGCTCGAAGCCGCGCTCCACGTCGAGGCCGCGCCGCGGGCTCTCCCTGCGCTCCTGCAGCCGGTCGAGCTTGAGGACGCCGGGCAGGCCGTGCGGCTCCTTCGCGTCGAAGCGGCCGCCGTAGCGCCGGTGCCGCTCGCGCTCGCGCTCCCGCTCCCGGTCCCGCTCGCGCTCGTAGGCGGCGGGCTCGCGCTCGCGCTCCAGCAGGTGCTCGCGGCCGGCCGCCGCCCCGCCGCCGCCACCGCCGCCGCCGCCGCCGGGGGCCTTGTCGAGCGAGCGGTCGCGCGGGAAGCGCTCGCGCTCGCGCTCCGCCTTGTGGAGCGGGGGCAGCTCCTTGTCCAGCGGCCGCTCGTAGCGCGCGTCGAAGCGCTGCGAGGCGCGCTCGCGGCCCTCCGAGGGCTTCGAGTCCTTGTCGCGGTCGGAGCGGCGCTCGCGGCCCTTGTCGGAGCCCGGCTCCTTCGCGCGCTCCTTGTCGGAGGCGCGCCCGTAGCGCGAGCCCTTGTCGAGGGAGGAGCCGCCCGCGCCGGAGAGGAGGCCCGGGAGCTCGCGGTCGCGGGGCTTGTTGTCGCGGTCCCGCTCGGAGCGGCGGTCGCGGTCCTCGCGCTCCTTGTCGCGCGGCTCGCGACCGCCGACCCTCGGGTGGCTGCGGTCGTCGCGACCGCTGTGCTCCTTCTCGCGGCGCTCCTTGCTGCGCTGGCGGTTCCGATCGCCGGGGTAGCTCTTGTCGTCCAGGTCGCGGGTCGAGGGTTTGCGGTGGTCGTCCTGGCCGAGGGGTTTCAGCTTGCTTTGATCTGGCTTTCGGCTGTCGTCCCGGTCCTTGCTGCGATCGCGCTTGTGGGAGTCCCGTTCGCGCTTATCTAGATCTCTGGATCTGCTCGATAGCAGTTTGTCCTGATGTCGTGACGGTAAGGATTCGTGCTTGGATCGTGACTTGTCCGGAGAGCGGCTGCGTTTCGATTTAGCCGAGGATGAATTATCTTTTAAATATTGATGCTTGGACCTGTCAGTGGGAGGCGTCCGGGAACGCCTGTCTCTGTCCTTCGATCGTCTCTTCAGACGATCGTCGATTTTGCCTTTGTCATCCGAAGGGCGTGGTTTACTTTTATCCGAATCTTTTCTATCTAGTCTGTCCAATCTCTCCAATCTATCTATTCTGTCTAATCGATCTAATCTGTCTACTCTTTCGATCCTTTCCATTCTATCAACAGGCTTTTTCGGCATTAAATCCTTCGTTACTTCATCGGATTCCCGTAATTTCTTGTGATGTCTGTCTTTTTCGGATTCCCTGGGCTTTAACTTTGGCGATTCGCTTCTAATCCTTTCTTTTGATTTCATGGGTATGACGTGAGTTGTTGAGGCTAATGGAGATTTTGTTCTAGATGTAGAAATATGCTTATGAGGTACAATTGAATTGTTTGGCTTTTTAATGGGCTTAGGTGGGATATCTTTTTTCGGTGATATATCTATTTTCCGTTTCTTTTTTGGAAGCAATTTTTCATTTTTTGATCCTAAACGTTTCAATTTTAATCTGCAAATCAATAACAAAACTATGATTTTCAAATTTTTCTAAATTTTTTCCTTAATTAAGACTAACAACTGTATCTAGCAGATAAATTATTTAGCTAATTCTAAAAGAAATGACAATATAACAAACAATCAAATTAAAATCTGAACTTACTTTTTCTTCCTTTCCTTATCTTCATCAAATTCGGGTGAAGCACTATGTTTAGTTTTCTTGAATTTTTTAACTTTTTTTCTGGAATCTGAAGTTGAGCTTGAGGATGAATCGTCACTGCTAGAACTACTACTGGTACTAGAAGAACTTGAACTATGAGAACTAGAAGAACTGCTCATTGCCTTTTTCTTATATTTGATTTTATCCTTTCCATGTACTTCTTTATCTTTCTTCATCTGTAATTCTAACTCCCTTTGTAAAAGCTGCCTACGCCTTACCAACACTTTTTCGTCTTCGTATTCTAAATCTGTTTGATTCCACTCTTCTAAATTTAAATCTGGACTATGAGAAGTTGTCTTCACAATTTTAGACGTAAGCCGTTTAAATGGATCCTCAATAAGCTAAAATTAAAATGAAAACATATATTTAAAATTATTGAATTTCATGAAATACGTGTGAAATCAGTTTTTGATTTACCAATGGAGGATTTGCAGGTGCATTATCCTTCTTTACTCGCTTTGAAGGACTTATTAATGTATGTGTGTTGGCATATCTAAAACAAATATAAAAATATAAATTATAACAATATTCTATATATTCAATGACAATAGTATTTATTATTAAAAGAACTTACTTGCAGCCTTTGCCATAAGAACAATTGCCATTAAGTGCCCAGTTTCTACAGTAATCTGAAGTGTTTTGAGCAACTGCACTAGCTGCTGGTTTAGTGCCCAACCTTTCAAAAACACTTGGACGACGAGTATCAATATTACATTTCGTAGGGTCAACTGTTATTTTCCTTATGTTTGACTTTGACATATTATCACCATAAATGAATCGTACTTCGATAATGGTTGCACATACTTTTGCTTCCCTTTTTCTGACTCGTTTTATTTACATTGGAAAATTTAATTAGATTTGAGAAATATCACTATTTGCCGTGTTTATTCAATTCTTAATTAAGGTATTCAAAAACTTTAATAAACTGAAACTGTAACGCCGCAGTATTTGTGAAAGTAATGATATTGCTGATAATGCAATTTATGCATAGCCTAAAAACAACAATCATATGATCTAAGCTAAATTTGGCTAAATATTATACCATAATCATACTCATATAACAGCCATACATAATATAGAAATATAGAAGACCACAGGGCTTCCGACCAGAGTACCGTCTATATGGCTCCTAATCTTTCCTGAAAGGACATAACTTTATTCAATCGATCATAAGGTAGACGGCGCCACATTCTAGGCTTACACCAGATTCAAATACACAAAAATTTCAGCTCAAAATCGAGAGATAAGGATTTTTTACATTTCTATACTTATATTTATATTTTATTGATCAATAAATTTGTAAATAAATAATTATTGAAATTACTCGATAGAACTTAATAATAAAGCTTGTTTGGGTTTTACTTTATTTTAATTTTTTCACTATGCTTTCCACAACAAATACTTGTATTGTTTATTAATCTTTCAAAGTTTCTGTCTTTTCTCGGTGTAAGAAAACCTGACACCTCATGAATTCTTATCGAGTAGTATCAATGATATTTTATTAAATCTTTTTAATTAATAAAATAACAATATAACGTAGAATTAATTATACTGCTGAAATTGTCAGAGAATAGTTGGTTGTATTGACAATTTTTTTAATAAACTTATTTAGGTTTCAAAAAGTAATAAAAAATATATAATTATTTTTTACTGATTTTGTGGCTTTAAAAGTTAATGTGAAAAATTACTTTCTCAGTTGATTGTAGATAAACTAACGCTGAATCTGTATCTTCCCGAAATCGGAAGGAGCCCTTGGTGATATTTTATAATTGAAAATTAGAGAAAAATATTCTCTAGTTTTAGGTAACGATCTACGATTTAACAATTTATATTTCTAATGTGAAATTATGGTTGCTAATTAAGGAAATAACGTAATCTCCACATGATTTACATCACATACTCGAGTATGACTAATGAGTCAAGACTATTCTTTTTTATTGTAAAAATATCACAAAATGAAAAATATAAATTCTACTTAAACGTAAATAGTATTTTATATGCATTTTATGAGAGTATATCAAAAAAATTAAATTGTTTTAAGATATTTAAATTAAGTTCCCACTTGCTTCCACTTGTCATGTGACTTGAATATAACTTGATATAACCAGATATAACTTAATAAATATGCAACCAGATGGAACATGTAATAAATAGCAATCAAAGCGCAATCTAGCGTCTCGTTAAATTCTGACTGATTCTTAAACTCTTAATATGCTGTAAGTCTATAATATCTTCATTCGTGTTTAGAATTATCAACTTCGTTTAAGCGGGAAAAGTAATACAATTTAAAATTCATCAGCTGTTTTAAAGGTGATTGAAAGCATGTTGAATATACAGTTGAACATATACAAGTGAGAAGACAATTGTTTAAATAAAGATTATTTAAAAATAGACATAAAAGAAAAAATTAAAATAGAAAATTCATTTGTATATAATCAATATTGTTTAATTGATTAGAATGAAAAATTATAAACTGAATTTTAAATAAGAATAAATACTAGCAATACTAGCAAAATACAAATAGAGTTTATATTTTTTATTATTTACTTTATGATATCAATAAGCTATATACACTGTTTGCTGCAATAACTGCAATAATGATTGTTTTCATAAACTACAATTAATCAGATATTCAGACAAATAATGTATCTCTAAAATGGGAACAATTGAGGGAGAAAGACAGCGAACGGAAATATGGACAAAATAAAACGAAAATGGTGATGAAAATAATAGGAAAATAAGAAAATCAAAGACTATATAATATACTATATGGCTGCAACTGCGAAGGCCGCAACGCAATAACAGAGCCAGCGCCAACTGTTCACTGCAACAACTATATATAAGCAACCATCGTATAGCAAAGATGAGCGAAAAAGACGCACAGCGAACCTATACCTATATACCTGCCTATACTACATATACTATATATAGATGCCGTCAGCCGCAGGCGCCGCAGCTATCTGACTGCGAAGTGCGGAGTCTTCTATGATATATATATATATATATATATATATATATATATATATATATATATATATATTTATATACAGATTATATATATGTGTATACCTCTCACGTCTCCCTTCGCGAGTCTGGTTTTATGATACGCGAGTACAATGCGTTAAAATAAAATTAATATTGTGTATTTGATGCACCTATACTAGCCTATACTTCGATTATCATCCTTTGATATTTACACTGTTGTAAGAGTGGTTTATCCAAATAAACAAAATCTCTCACAAGTTCGAGAGAAATCTGCTAAAGATTTTTGACTCCTTTCTTTACACCAGACTGCTGATTATAGGTACTTATTCGTCATCCTTGACAACGGCCAACGGGATAGCTATCGCTGTCGCTGTTAGCGACTTGCGACTTACGGACTGCAGTTAAAGCCCTACTGTTCGGGCTCTGGTTATTTCTCTTGTTTCAATGAACTGTTAAAAGAACAATTAGGAAACCACAAGTGCCTAAAGAGCAACTACGTAAATTTGAACAGATTAGTTTGTAACTGCATGGTAAGAAATCCTGTTCAAACATTGCATAACGCAACTTTCTTCGTATCCTGACTTTTTCTGCTACATATAGGTTAGACTCTTTGTATTCATGTTTATATTATGGCAATCTTCTTCAACTTCAACTATATTTATTCAATCGGTTCTGTCAATTTTTACTGCACCATAGCCTTTCTATCACTGAATTATAGCTTTTATTTACAAACTTACTTAAACTGTGATATTTGTAAATAAAGTCTTAAGTTGTGCTATTTATAAAGTTATATTTTATATAGCTACATAATTTTCACTAACTTAATAGTAAGATCATTATTGAAGTCTTTCTATATTAATTGTATAAACATTGTATTATAATTGTAGATAAGATAGAATAACATTGCCTAATATTCTATTTACATATATTAAGTTCTTAACATATTATTCTTCATTGTCACTAATAACAAATTTGTTATTCAAATATTATAGAGCTGCCTAAAAAATGAATCTATTTAAAACAGTACATATCACACACACACACACGCGCACGCGCGTGCACACACACACACACACACACACACACATACAATTTATAATATAGTTTCATAAATTCAAATATATATTAGCAATCAACTATAAGACATTTGTAATTCATATAATTATGTTTGTTTTTAAAGAAATTATGCCTCTGTTTGGAAAATCTCAAAAGAGCCCAGCAGAGGTGGTTAAGGCTCTAAAAGAGGCAGTTAATGCATTAGAGCGAGGTGAGAAGAAAATTGAAAAGGTAAGTTAAAAATATTTTCTTTACCTTAGAAATGATTAAATAAAATTTTCTTTTAGGCTTTAGAAGATGTTAGCAAGAATTTGGTTCATATTAAAAATATGCTGTATGGAGCAGCTGAATCAGAGCCACAAGCAGATATTGTTGTAGCTCAATTAGCACAGGAATTATACAATAGTAATCTCTTACTTCTTCTGGTTCAGAACCTTTGTCGAATAGATTTTGAGGTCAGATTAATTAAATGTTATATTTGTAAATTGTTTGAGTTCTTTATAAGTTACAGAAATTATATTTAGTTAAATTACTTCAAACAGAAATATAATTTATACTTTATTAAATTTTATTGTTATTACTCCTTTAGGGTAAAAAAGATGTTGCTCAAGTATTTAATAATATATTAAGAAGGCAAATTGGTACAAGATCTCCAACAGTTGAATATATTTGTACCAAGCCAGAAATTTTATTTACTCTTATGTCTGGGTATGTATTTTGTAATTAAGAATTCACAAATCTTACGTTAAAAACAAATAAAAATATTATATTTTTAGTTATAAACACCAGGATATTGCATTAAATTGTGGTACAATGTTAAGGGAATGTGCTCGGTATGAAGCATTAGCAAAAATAATGATTTATTCAGATGATTTTTATAATTTCTTCAGATATGTTGAGGTTTCTACATTTGATATTGCATCAGATGCTTTTTCTACATTTAAGGTTATTTAGTTTAAAATTTGGTTAGAAAAATTAATTTATATGCTTTAATTAATTTATTTTATTTTTATATAGGAACTATTAACAAGGCATAAAATTTTAAGTGCTGAATTTTTAGAAGTCAATTATGATAAAGTGTTTTCACACTATCAAAGGTTATTAAATTCAGAAAATTATGTTACACGTAGACAAAGTTTAAAACTATTGGGAGAACTTTTACTTGATCGACATAATTTTACTGTAAGTTTAGTTTACAACTCTATTTTTTATAGTTATAATTTTAATAACTATATCTTTGTTATGCAGGTCATGACACGATATATTTCAAATCCAGATAATTTAAAGTTAATGATGAATATGCTCAAAGAAAAGTCTCGTAATATTCAATTTGAGGCCTTCCACGTTTTTAAGGTACAAAAAATTAATCTAAAATAAATGTATCTATTAAAGTAAACTACATAAAATTTGAATAATTATAGGTATTTGTTGCTAATCCAAATAAACCTAAACCAATTCTGGATATTTTACTACGTAATCAAGAAAAACTGATAGAGTTCCTTACACGCTTCCACACAGATCGTTCAGAGGATGAACAATTTAATGATGAAAAGGCTTACTTGATCAAGCAGATTAAGGAGCTTAAATCTGTACATGAAAATTAAGTTGGTACTTTTTTACACTGTTTTCCAGTAGTTGTGTAAATAAAATTTACATTCACCATTTATTATTGTAATATTCAGACTTTTTGGACGATATAGTATTCTGCTACCTTCTAATATTAAATTTATTTAAAGTTCATAAAATGGCAGCTATCAGAATACATGCCTACATTTTCTAATTCATTTTCATACTAAACCTTATGAAAATTAAAATATTAAAAATTAAATAAAATATAGGAGTATAAAATGTGCCTACGCAATTTTTATGAGCCTATTCTGCAATAATAAATATTGTGATGAAGGAAAAGCTTTTGATATTTTACATTCATTAAGATATGCATATAAGCTTTTAATTTATGCTTATTATTAATAACGAAAAGTCCAAAAGTCACTGAATGATTCTACTATACTAATGAGAAGCGAAATATTTCTAAAAATGTAAATTATAAAATTGATTGTAGTTGTTATACTTAGTTTTTATACATTAAATTTTTTTTCTAAATGCATTAAAATGTATTACTCATATTAATAGGCATCTTTTGCTTCTTTTTATGCCAAAATTATAATCACATGTATATGTATAGATTTGACTGTTAAAATGTAACGTCAAAACAATAATTATTGTTTATTATATTTATTGCAATAAACGTATCATTAAGAAAAAAATAAGCATAAAAGTTAATATTTTCGAAAATAAATAGAATTGTATTTATATTATTCTTTATTGTTTATTCATATCGGATAATACATAATATTTTACAAATATTTTATTGTTTTCAAGAAACATAACATATATAATTAAAAATATTTTAATATTATATGTTCAGATTTTATATATGATTCACAATTAAAAATTTAATGGTTACACATATTTGTTAGATAAGTGTATTTAAAATTTTTAAATGTTATGTAATGAGAGAAATTGTAGCTTAAGAAACATAAAAATTTATGGTCTTTTATGCTTTGATAATCAGTCCCTGGGCTAGATAAAACATCTCCTTTTAATTTTGTTATAATTGGTACAATTCTAGTCAACTGTTTAAAGGTAAATTAGGTACAGAAATTGTACAAATATTTTGTCAAGAATATTTTCTTACAGTTCAGAAACTCATACAATTTTAAAATGTTTTCTATTTTAAAAAATATATATTGTTGAAAAATACCAACACTTGTAATGATTTGTAATAAATTTCAAGTGACATAATTTGATTAAAAGAAAGGTTTTTAAATTCTATTGTGAATATGAATCAAATACATAAGTAATGTTACATTAATATAATTCTATTAGATATATAGGTTTAATGAGTTGATTATAACACCTTTAAATATTATAATATTAAACAATTAAGAACAAAAGTTATCTCCATTTATTTAATATTTTTTAATTTAAAGTGAATGATTTTCTATAAAAATATTAAACTTTAATAACGAATTTGATACAACTCTTATATTATTTATGTTTAAAGATATCTTTTAGTACTGAAATAATTGTTTAATAATGTAAATCACTTAAACTGATGCTAAGAAATGATAAAAATAGATCTAAAAACGTGTTGGTATTTAATAAATTTAAAGGATTACATTTTTTATATTTTCATTCATTGTTTAAGTATCCATGTGTTCCAGTTGACAAAATTTCATTATTTTCTAATTTAAAACCCTCAACAGCCTTGTCAAAAATTAAATTTTATATAACAAGGATTCATAAATAATTAAGAAAGTTAAGTTTACAAAAGGATATTTTTATTTAATTTATGGACATGGTGTGTAATTATATTGATTAGAATAAAAAAGTTCATTGTATCATTCAAGCAAATGAATTTAACTCAATCGTTTATCAGTTTTCTGCGAATATATTTATATTACTTGGGTACCATAAATTTAACTAAAATATACATTAACAGTATAAATGTCTTATGATATCTGTAATGAGAAAAATTTATAGCAATTCAATTATTAGTTATTTATATTAGCTTATAATATTAATATCAAAATGTATTAGCGTAAAAATAATATATTTTTAATTATAAATATTTTAAGTTTTAAAAACTGCGAAATTCAGTAGCCAATAAAACATTAGCATTTTAAAAATAAATGTTACAAGTAAATCGTAAAGGTTTTTGTAATTTTGAAACTAAATACTTTAATGTAATACAAAATTAATATATTATCATATTCTTTTATTTTTAAGTAAATTTATATTGTTAGTTAAAGAAATAAATTTATATTAGAAACCTGCAATTTAATATATTTTTAATATTTTTGTTCAATATCTTAATATACTATGAATAATTTATTTATTTCTTATTTTTATGATTATCTTTTATAATTTGTTCTAAAAATTTTTTTATAATATTTTTTATAATTTAAAGAAATTTAAAGATCATAAAAAATTTCCTTTTTTATATTCTGAATTATTTGCTCTTTGAACATATAAGATCGCTAATATTCTCATAATTCAATTTGGAATTTAACATTTTTATTCATATAATGTTTCATATTCAAGTATATTTTTGAAAATTTATTTATACATTTAGTTGTTTAACTTTTAAAAATCTTTGAGCATACATTGGTAATATTTTTTTTATTAATATTTTTTAATTGCTTAATCTATTTTATTAAATATATCTAATGCTTCGCTGATAGTATGAATCTTTTAGAAAAAATAGATAATACTTTACATTAAAATTTTGAAAACTTGTCATTATCTACTTGCTAACAAGCTTCTTGTGAGAATTCTTAAGAGCTTTGGAAAAATAATATCTTGTATCAGTTTTTATCAAAAACAAATTGGTCCAAACAAAAAGATAGATTATAAATTCTATTTGGAGAAATGCATACAAAGCAATTATTTTTTACTTGGCTTAAAAAATTGTATTTCTATAATTCTGAATTCAAAGTATGCAGTTCTTAAAATGATATACATTTTTAAAACTCAGGATTAAATTATTTATTAAAGTAAATTGATCTTACTTTGATATATGATTTTATAATTTTTTACTATTATTATTTAAATTAATATATTTAAAAATTTTTGCTCCATAATAGTGTAACATAATAGTACATGCCAATTGTTTATTTGAATCACTTAGTTCATATACTAAGAAAAAGGTTGAATATTATAAATGATTTCATAATCACTTGTAAATAAATTACAATAAAATAAAAATTGATACTATAGTTAACAATTTTTAAATGACCACATATATATACATATATAAATTAAATATTTATTATAAATTGTATAAGTTTTAATTTTAATTATATTTACAAATTTTAAGTATTAAAAATTAGAATTAAGTTTCATTATCCTCAGGATCTGGTTCATCAAAGTCCCTCATTCTTATATCTTCTTCTTCACCATACTGAATTATATTGTCAATTGTGAGTTTTATGTCTGCTACACTTTGTTCATCTTTAATATTTAGAGGTAAAAATTGCACTAAACTATAATCTTCAATTATTCTTCCTAATGCTTCAGTAAGATTTCCATATTCATTTTCATCATCTTCATTTAGTAAATTTCTTGGATCAGGAACTAAATATTTATCTAATTGTTTTCTTGCATTTTTTGATAATAAATCTATTTTACTTAACACATTTACATTGGGTAATTCTAAATTGATCATAGCAGTTAAAGCAGCCATAGAACCAGATAAAAATTTTGATGCATCAACTAAAAACTGACTATCTATTAGAAAGACAACACAAAGATGGAAATTAAGGTTTTGTAATGTTGTAATTAATTGCTTCATTACTGTCATATGAGTATATAATTCTAATTGTCCAGGGCAATCAAAAATTATATAATCACCATCTGTGTCACCTAATTCTTCTTGTAGCCAAGATAAATTTTCTATTAAAAATCTGAAAATGATATTTTAATAAATAATGTTATAAAAACACATTTGTTTCAAGATAATTAAATTATACTTACTCCATACAAAATACTAAAGCACCATTGGGACCAAATTTCAATTCATCATCTTCCATAGCATCTTCTACTGTAATTAAATCTCTAATATCCACTAAAGGTTGATAATCAAAATGCTCAGCTGCTGGATCTAGATTTACAATATCTAGTGCCCTTCTTTCATCAGCTGCTTGTTTTTGCATTACAGAACAGTAAGTAGACTAAGTGAACAAAAAATATTTTTATTTTAACTATTTTTTCTTCATAATTTATAATGATATATGTTAATTTATTTTTGAAGATGCAAATTACCTTGCCGCTACCTGCTGGACCAATTACTATTTGACCATATCTCATGATTAATTAGTTTGAAAATATTTTCAGCTCTAAATTATACTTTGTAACTAGAAATCCATTTATCAGCTTGTTTGTTTATGATAATTCAATTAACTTTATACAGCATGTCTATATAATTATATTTATATTGTACATGAGGATAAATTGACCAGATTGACCACGAGGTCTGGAATCTATTTGATGGTCACCATCATCTGTATTTTCGTTAATTAGAGAAGAATTCATTTCAAAGTAAAGATTTTAATTCGAATATTTGTTGTAGCAAGCGCTGTCGTCAAGTAGTTTTGGAGCATTGTCGGTGGCGTCATCTGCTGTTGAAAAATAAAATTATTTTAGGCTGCAGATATAAATATGATATATAAGAAAAAGAGATTTTTTTGTAAATTGTAGAGTTTTTAATTTAAATAATACTATTAATAAGTGCTGAAAAAAAATTAAAAGTAAGATCTTATCTAACTTGAGAAAAATAGTTAAAAAACAATGCATATTTAGAATTCAATTTAAAACATGTGTGAAAAACAGAGACGTCGAACTCTAAAAGTTGCAAGTACTCTTAATAAATAATACAGTTAATGCGTCCAAACTTTGGATTTTTGACGTGAAGTTTGCATATTAAGATGTTATTATTTCTATCACTTGCAGAAAAAGAAATTTTTATTTTTATGCAGTATAAAATTGTGCTACAATAACAATGGAAATTTGAAGCTGTATTATTAAAATATTCTTTTAACGAAGGAGAAAATAGTGTAAATCCATTTGATAAAATTAAGATGCTTTGCAATTAAGTATTTTAATTATATTTCAGATCACTCGTGCTATATGTGCATGCCGCATTTTTTTTACTTTTCAGTCCTATTTTGTGATTTATATAATTTGTGTGACTTACAAACACTTATGCATACTATTGGCAAAATACCATCAATGTTGATGGGCAGTTTTGAAATTTCGAAGCTTCACATGTGGATTATTTTAGATTGCATGTATCGTATAGATGAGATCTGTGAGATGAATTTAACTTAACATATATCAATTAATGAAAGAAAATGTAATTTTACTTGAATGCAAAATATTATGTAAACCATATGTATGGACAAAAGACTGTCGCTAAAAGTCCATCGCTAAAAGAAAATATGAAAACCTACGAAAACAAAACATAAAAAGACAAAGTGTCAAGAGTTCAAATCTGTCTTCGTAAAAAAATAAGAATTGCGAGACACAAATGAGATGAGTACTTAGTTTCGCGGTAACACAAACAACTATCCAATTAAGGTTGATTAAGTGTCAAAAATAATTGAGATAATTTCCGAGGACGAAAGGTACATTTTTGTCCATCAAGACACTTTTGCAGCGTTTAAACTGCCGATTGACCTCTTATAGATCGACACCGACATAGCGGAAGATTCCAAACGATTTTAAAAATGTTTCCAAGAAATTTAAAATTATAGAAAACAGAAAATAAGGTACAGATAGACGATCCTGTAGAACTAGATAAATTCGAAAGATAGTTGATTTTAAACAATCATTACGTGCAGAACTTTTGAAGGACAGTCAGTACTTTATAGAGGTGTATAGAAAATTCAAAATGATATATATACATTAACTAAGATATATTATTGGTAAATCATTCAATCTTATTGAAAATATGATCAAAAATAATATTTTTTTTTACATTTAGCTAACAAAATTTTAGTGGAATACTAAGAAAATAGAAATATTTTCATTTGAAACAAGTCGTATGTTCGTTTAAAACGTTGTCCAGCATACACGAAAATCAAGTTATAATAGAACTTTGATTCGGCAACTAAAATATCAAAATGATGATATTGTCCGAATGTTTTATTTATGTCCGTAATATTTAAAAGGAAAAACTTTCAATGACTTGCTACTTATCAAATGATTTTTTTTTCTTTGAATCCGGTGCTAAAAGTTCAGGTTTTCACTAACAAAGCCTCTGACTATTTTATTTTACTATACCGTATTCGTCATATATATTAGAGCTACATATACCATAAATACGAAAGAATAAAAGTAAAAAATACCGAAAAACGTACTACGTTTTCAAATTTAAGAAAATAACGATACAGTTACCGAAAATGATTTATTCACCGGTTTAGCTTTTGACGGAAGAACACACCAATACAGAGTGAAAGCGACCAGTATATCAATGCATTCATGTTATGCGATCAATTTGTCACGTATAGTGATCTTTCATTAGTAATATCTTATTTATTTAAATAATTCATAAAAAATTAATTTAAGATGAAATTTTATTATTTAAATTTTTTATCTTACAATAATTTTTGTTCTTAACCTTGTGTTTCATCGAAATGTATTCTTTTTGCAATAAAATACGCTAATAAATTTGTATAGTTGTGAAATATAACTTATACATTCATGTTAACTATATACCATGGGCATTGAAATTTGTTTTTTAAATAATAATTCATTCTATTCAAATAGCTTACTTATAATTTTTTATTTTTACTAAAATAATTACACTGCACATATATGACAATCTAAAAAAGTAATTATTTAATAATTACAAATACTACAGATAATTTTTACAATAGCGGGATGTTAAAAATATTTATATTTAATAACTTTATTTTAATGCATATATATATAATAATATAATTGTATCATAAAATTACATTGAGACGTATAATATTTATAATTAAGAATATATATATATATATATATATATATATATATATATATATACTTTTAATCAAATAACAAAACATAAAATAGTATCGGACTGCAGGATAGGCAGACCAGGTAATGCCAATGGATACTAAAGTGTTGTAACAATCGATCAAAGCACATTTATTTTTGTAATTGATAATATTACGGCATCGTTGACACAAATAATTACTATGAACGAAAATGCAGTAGATTATTTTTACTTTTTTGAGACAGTTTCCTAATTTATCGTTTTAAGAAATCGAAGATAAGTGATCGAGCTTTATATAGGATGATTCAAAAACAATTTGTAGTCGTAACTTATATGTATTTTAAAAATTTATAAAATATTTTATTATTGATAATAAATATACAAAAGTAATTAACAAGATATGTTTTCAAACTATTGCGTGCAAAATTTAAAATATTGCGATAAGAAGATTAATAACAAAAGAGCCTTTTAAAAGTTTTATTTGATTAGAAATAGATTATGAGTATCTCTGTTACAGGATCGACTAAACAGAGATATTTCTAATACTGAAGTTAATAACGAATTTGATGAGAGAAAATTGCATCAAATATTTTTAGAAATGCTTAGAATTAGATATATAAGAATAATTATTATAGACCTGTGGATACATCAATATTATTTTACATACATTATAACTTTATTTCCAATGTGAAAGGAAAACAAAATCCGCACATATGATCCGAAGAAAATATGCTTAGATCCTCACTATAGCTAACTCCGGTATTGATTAGTTTATTTTAAAAGGAAAACGTTTTTGCTTTTATTTAGTATATATATATATATATATATATATATATATATATATATATATATAATCTTATATTAAACTAATATATTCTTATTGGTTTTACATTCATTAACAACTGATATAATATCATTATAATGAGAGTCACATTGTCGTTGTTTATAACCATCCCCGTAGACTCTGTAATTTAAATCCCAAAATATTCAAATCAAAATGACTTAATGCTGTTAGTAAAGGACAATCTGAATATCCGCTTCACCAACAATAGTCTTCCCTATCTATAACGTTCAAAGTTTTGAGCTGCTTCGGCTCCTCTTTCGAGACTGTTTTCGACAGTTATTCTTTGATCTGTAGTACAATATGATAATAATTTGTAAATATGAAAGATGATTTTATATAATTAATAAATATGCAGAATCTTATATTACTAACGTAGAAAACTTAATGATACAGGGTTGCTAGTTGCAACCTTTCCCTACTTTCCCTCGAGATAGTTATCGCGGTAACGCCAGGATCAGTTTGAGAGGTTAGGGAGTTTTACGAGAAAATTGGGTAAATAACCGTACTCAATTTTTCATTACAAAAATAAAACAAAGTATATTCTTAAATGAATGTCTATAGCGAGGCATCTGATCATTGCTCGGGGCTTGCTACTTCGTGGCTCCGGCTCAACGCGCCTCGGCCCTTGGTCATTTAACTGGCCACCAGGTTGGTTTGGCGAGCACCAAAACACGCCAGAGTCCGTGCACCCAGGATCACGACTTTGTTTACGTTGAGGAGCGAGACTGCTGGGCTTGAACGTGGCGCCGCGCAACCAGGATCAAGCCTCGCTTGGATTCGCTCGGGATAGTAGAGACTGCTGGTATTTAACAAAGCGTCACGCAACCGGGATCACGACTCTACTGTGTAGGAGTTTCGGGCAGCGTATTCCAAGCTCTGGAATCGGGACAGCTCTAGGGAGCCTTTTTCGGTCGTAAGGCCGATAGAAAACTGTTTTTGTGGCGGAAAATACGCCCTTTTATATACAAAAATTATCCGATCGGGCATTTTCGCCGCCGCTCGACTAATTTAGTTTTGAGCGACCGAAAGATAATAATAATAAGAAATCATAAAAAGATTAATCGCATTAAATTATTATAATTATAATGCTTATTCGAGGTTTTCACCTTGTGGACACTCGTATTCGCACGTTTGATAAATAATATTCGCTTATTAAAATATTAATAATAATTATTATTTGTTGTAATTATTATTATTTTTTATAATTATTATTAATATAGTATTTTGCCCTTGAAGACGCTCGCATACACGTGATTATTTACTTTATTCGAGCAATAATTATTTGATTTTACGTTTCGATACAAGTACAACAGGATTTATATAAATAAAAGGTTAAATCCCATAAATTTTTATGATTTAATTAAAACAGGACATCCGAAGTGCAGCGACTAGGCCGCGGCTCTCTGTCGCGACGCGCGCGAGTCCTCCTCTCCTCTCCCCTCCCTTGGCCCTGAATTCCGCGATAGGCAAATCTAATTGTTTTCGCGCGCGCGTATTTTAATTTATCGACCGGGGTTGCGCACTCGACTGTTTGCTTCCGATCAATGATCCATGATTTTCATTTCGAGAAATTATTCGAAATTCAAATATTGCGCATCTAAGCTCTGTGTTAGCTACATAGCTAGATCGTCGCATAGTGTACAAGATCACAATATGTGGGGTTATATTAGAAAAGAGAAAGCTTTTTCTAATACGATTGAAATTTGAATTTGAGTAGATTGACCGTTGTAAATTAAATCCGATTAAATGTACAAAGACGAACCTTTATTATATTTATCGTGAGGTGGAAGGGATATTTCAGCTGACGAGGAAGCCATTTATGTTTTATATTATCAATTTACTAAAATAATATAATAATATAGTGACTGTATTCATTATAGAATAATTTGTTCAATAACAAAAAAAGTATTGGAATAGTTATTTTAGGATAAAAGAAATATGTCACGTATTGAATAACTTTTATTCCTCCATTTTCATTTGTGAAATTGACGAATACTTTGTTAATCACGAACAAATTTACGTATATAATTACTCAAAAATAAATAATATATAGTAAAAAAAGAAATTTGAAACAAATCGCTTTTTTGATAAAATTAATTTCTTTTTTTGGTTAGTTACATAGTTTATTTATAAAAATTGCCTAGTATGATTAAAATATATTTTAAACGATACCGAAGCTTTTCAAAAAAATATTTTTGAAATCCGCCGCGAAGGAACAAGTTTTGCTCATAGCTGCGACAGATCTCGGAAAGATTCGAGCTTTTCTAGAAAGTTTGAAAGATAAAGTTTCTCGCAACTTATATCGAAGATATATGGCTAATCGGAGAAGCCAGCGCGAAAAATGCCTCCTCTCGGAGGACGAATGCAGCAGCAGCAGCAGCAGCAGCAGCAGCAGCAGCAGCTCGATAAGCAGCCCGCGGCACCGCGGGACGCATCGGAGCGCGCGCAGGGGAGAGCGCGCGCGGGGCCGAGGCGAGCGCTGCACGCGCGCGGGCCGGCCGCGCGGTCCGCTCGCAGCCGCTCGAGCGCTCCGGCGGCAGTCGGCTCGCCGACGAGCTCGGCACAGCAGCCTCCGACCTCCGACAGCCGCATCGGACGGCCCTGGCCGCCGGCTCGCTCGATCGCACGTGCTTCGCCTCCCGCGCGGGCCTGTCGTCCTCGAGCCGCGAGCGTCCCGCGAGCTGCTCCGCGAGTCCCCGTGCGCGCGTCGAGGAGAGAGAGAGAGAGAGAGAGAGAGAGAGAGAGCGAGCGAGCGAGAGAGATGTCACCGGCGCTGGCGGGCTTCCACGCACCCCGATAAACCGAGGATGGAAGTGATAAGGGTGTCGGGGCGGGCGCCCGACGTCGGCGCCTTCCTGCGGGACGCGATGCTGTCGCAGAGATTCGCCGACGTCGCCCTCTGCTGCCCCGGCGGTCACAAGTTCCTCGCCCACCGACTGGTTCTCTCCGCCGCTAGTCCCTACCTCGAGGTAAGTTCCGCCCGGCTACTACAGAGCCGTCACTTTCGTCAGAGAGTCGCCGCGTGATCCCTCGAGCTCAACCGATCGCCTCGATTCTTATTACTACCATTGTTCGTATTTTACATTATTCGAGCAGCTTTATAGTGCATCGCAATCTGCGATTATTTTTAAATAAATACGTATGTATATGTAAGGTTCATTTTTAATCAATGTAAATGCAGAAATGTTGGATGATTTCGAGTTTTTAGAGTAAATCGGTTTCGGGCAAATCAGAATTGGCAGTGTATTTACATTCTTCTCAATCCTTATATTTATATAAGCAAACTTTGACAAGAAAAAATTTCTTTTCATTGGAAATCGCTAGTTCCTTGGAACAAATTCTGCTAATGTAGAAAAAATACGTCGAATGTCGTGTTCACGCTTGTTCGAGATAGGCTTGCTTAAAGCTAGAAACTCATAACATCTTCCGTCTGTTGCACGAACTATCTATTATGCAAACGATATCTCTCCTTTACTCAATTTTCTGAGCAATCGCGTCATATAATCGAAGCTAATGCGAGCGATGTTTAAAAGTAATCAAATTTATAAACGGAACAATGAAGCCTCTAATTTTCTGGAATTATTAGCGTGCTCCTCCTATTCATCTAATAGAAATCATTGAAATATAATATTGATTCATTCGAAGACTGATTTTCTGATAAAAATCGTTATAATTTCCAATTTCGTCTCTACATTTTAGATATGATTCACACTAACCGTATATTTTAAATATAGTTCAAATTCAAAATGATATAATTTACTTTAAGTAATATATCTTTACACTTTCCATCCCAAGAATATAAAAAAGCCGTTAAAATATATATTTATAAATTTATTTTTAATTGTACACTTGGTGTACATATGTGTGCGCACGGGCACACAAGATCTCTTACCCATTCTACATCATTCATCAGAAATGATTTAATTTTTGTATTGGTAATTTTATACTTTATAATCGATAGTATGTACTTTTTTTTTAATTATCAACCGTTTTGCATTTCAAAACGCCTTGCAGGTTGTTCCTCTTAGGTAAATTGCTATTGACCAATCAATTTCTAAGTAGATCAATCAATGCTTGAATACAGTAAGTTTATATCAATTTACATGGTGAAATAATACGACGCCAACTCCAGATTTTCACGGAGATTATTCAAATTCAGAGTTTTCATGGAGGTGATTTCGATATACTGTGAATTCCAAGTATCATAATGTTGATTTCAAATTTTCAAAGGAGACATATTCTATTCACAATGTCAGTTCGAATCTTATTCATGAAAAATTGTTGAGTTTTAAACGTCTCCGTTCAGAATATGTGAGTTGGGCATAGCATCATTGTCAGATATCGATTTATGTGATAGGTTGGATTACTAACTGATTTAAAGTTTTCATTAAATGTTCTGTTGTCATTTATTTTAATACTATCTTTTTGATTGCTTCACCTATACAAGTAATTTTACAAAGAAACCATAAATATAATAATGATGTAGGAAAAAGATATAAAAAAAATGTATACAGAAATAAATAAGTGAAACGTCCATAATCAAAAATTAAAAATGGTACTTATGTCGACTATTTTGAATAAAATTAATAAATATTTTTATCGGTTTTACAGTCTTTATACTGTAATATATTATACTAAAATAATGGCAGTCAGACTGTCCTTCTTTATTATCACCCCCGAAGAATCTGAAATAGAACTTATTACTAAAAATAAATTAGATTAAAAGTTAAAAATTAAAAATAATAAAAATAATAAAAGAAATAAAAATAAGCTATATTTTATGTCGGCAAAGGACAACCTGACTGACTCCATCACCTTAAATTTGAATTTGCATACGGTTCATCTTCAAGGACTACATTGACTGTTATTATTTTAGTATAATATATTATATTATAAAGACTGTAAGACCGGTAATAATATTTATTAATTTAAAACATCTGTAAGAAAGAAAAAAATCAAATAAAAACAATAATATAAAAAAAATCTATAAAAAGTCAACAAAATTATTTATCTAAAACTGATTAAAAGAATAATCTAGAAAACATCTGTTCACTAAGTGGTGTGTACAGATCATTTTATTTGTCTTAAGTACTTTGCTAACATGTCTCCCATACTATTCGATACACGATGTAAGTTTAGAGTTGAAAATTAATTACTGATTGCCTTTTCGCATTAGATTTAGTGACATATAAAGCCATAAAAAGCGCCTTGCCGCACCGCGCCTGCTCTCGATGTCAGTGGGAGTAGGCTCGACGTAGAAGATTGAACTCATATATTTTAAATTGCACGATTGACTCATTAAAAAAATCAATTTATATATAGTATTTTTTTGTTTATAATCAATTGTATTTATACTATTACAATTGAATTTAAATAAATCTGTTATGGAAATAAATAGATTAGTCAAACGAATTTGATTTAAATTAATTATAATAAGTTAGTTCTACATCGTTTTTAACGGTTTATTGTTATAAAAATTGTTCTGTTTTTGTCTTGCGATAATATACATTTTTATTGTCTGGTATAAATCGTTTAATACTTATTTTTGCTCAGACTTAACGTGATTTTAACTTATCTTGCGGGCAGTAAGTAAATACCGCACGGAAAAGAGGATAGGTTGGGCTTGAATTTTTTATAATAAATTAATTTGTTACGGTTCTGAATAAAATTGGAAACCTTTATACGAACTCAAGTTGATTAGGAAAATAGAGATTTTGTTGTTATTTTGATAGTTCGTAATGTTTATATGCTGATAATTATAGATTTAATCTCTTTATTAAAAATAATTACAATAATCAATGAAAAGCATTAAATTTATAATATAATACATAATAAAAAAAAAAAATGCTAATATTAATGAATATGCATTGGACAACTTTCCCAAAGTAAATGGCAATTAATGCGAACGATATTATTAAAGATTCTAATAAACCAAGTAATTTTTTAGTTTGTTTTTTTATTATTTTAAGAATTTTTTTGTTCCTTGTTGCGATTTTTTCCGACAAGAGAAAAACATTGAAAGCAGTAACAGTATCAGATTCGTTAGAAAGAAAAAACTGACGTCTCCCGATACTAATCTGAGAAGAACTCGAAAGTCGGTAGCGTAACTGAAGTGTATGCTCATACTTATGCCTAAAAGATTGCTATAGTCTCCTTGTAAGCGATACGAAAGTCGAGGCGTTACCTATGATTATTAATGGTACACTTTGAACGACAAAATCGCTACTTCATGAGCTTTATTAGTTAGGCAAGATTATTGATATTGCTATTGATAAAATTTTGAAAAGTATAACTATCTAGATTTATACGAATATCTAGATACCAGTATCGTTACATTAAACAGTTTATCACAGTAGAAAATTCTTTGCCATCTTGAGTAGTAGGATTTATTAAGTGTTACTTCTTAATGTAATCAAATCATTTCATTGGAACTGCCTTATTTTATTTAACCACTAGAACATTGGTACAAATTACCAATTATTTTTTTCCTGAAATCCACGAATCCATCTATTTTTTTTTTTTACAATCACCATAAGCAGTGATCTTCTTATCACACAAGCTAATTAGCCGTTGTTAAAGACAATTGATAGTATAGTTAGTAACAATATCTAGAGAATACGGCGGGAATACGAGGAGAATACGAGCGGTTGCACGAGAGCACCTCTCGTTTAAGTGTTTCCCGGTATATTTTTTTTTTGCCGAATTCGCAATGTGTGGACAAGCACTGATTCTCGTGCGGCAGAATGACTTTATCCCGTCCTTCGGAATATTCCCACTTTTTTACGCCGACTGCACAGCTTAGGTGCATCGCTGTAAAGTGATTTATATATATATATATATATATATATATATATATATATATATATATATATAAATTTGATAAAAATAGTTTAGTTATTTTCTGATTTCGTTAGAAGAGTTATTTCATTAATCGTACGCGTATAATTTTTCAGCGCCATTTTGAAAAGTAATACATACATTATACCGAGACTTTTAAAGAAGAACAGCAGATTTCGCGACCATAAGTACCATTATTCGGGAATAAGGGTGAATAGTGTAACAACTAAGGTTTGTGACGATAGGTAGAAGAATAATTTAATGTCCACTGGTAAAAAGTATCAATTTTTGATAAGACTCCCACTAAAAGTATAGTAGATGGTATATAAAGTCTAGTAATAGTACAGCACAATGTCTATAGTTTTCGACGCATATTTACGTATTGTGCTATACTTTTGCGTAAATTCAACGAATACGGTAGTTTTTGCTATAAAATTGTATATTATACTAATCGTCTGCGGAAAAATATGAAACGTTGTAGCGTAGTCTTTCACTGGAGCTGCTTGAGAGGTACTAGTTTCTGTCGGGGACAGAGATGTGAAATGTATACGAATTTGTAAAAATGTGCAATACGTGTGAAGCACGAGCGATGGCATGGAAATTGATTCTCCGTCGGCATATCGATATTCAATAAAGATGCGTTGTTTCGACTATTCGAGAGAGCTTTTAATCCAACTAATACAATAGAACTTACCATTACTGCATTTAATTGACGAGGCTTATAAAGTATCGACAACTAGCGCCTTCGCATCGCGATAAATGCGCGTACAACTTTGTTAGAAAGTTTTAATACCGTCTGACACAAGTTGCTGGCAGGGCTTAAAAGATTCGTATTTCGATCGATCGACGTGTATTAGTTTTCCATTTGGCTCCCGGAAATGCGCGGAGATTCATCCGGAGATTTGTCATACTTTTCGTTGTAAAGCTCATTCATTTCGTGAAATTTCACGCCAATAGTACTCTTCGGAGACGTCGATGTAAAATAATAATAAATAAAAAATCTCGTATTGAAAAGTAGGTCTAGCCGAATATACAATCGATAGAAAATACATATATGCGGGGCGGGGGGTTAAAACAAATGTAAGTCCTTAATAGGTAGTCGAGAATTGCTTAATTAACGCAGATATTGGATAAAAATGTAAAAAAAAAAAAAAAAAAAACGTTGCGTTATATAGACCGCCCCGCAAAAGCGTTTCGTTGGCATAGCTTATTGCGAACGAGTTCGAAGTAGGATTTTATTATTGTTAGTGCGGCGAGCGGGTGAGCGGGCGAGCAAGATTCGAGACGAATAGTAAAGATTGGGGCGGAAAAAAAGCAGCCGAAAGCTGTAGAAAAAGCCGGCCGGTGGCCATCGGAGCGCGCACACGAGCGCGCCGATTTAGCAGAAGGTTACTACCTGATTACACGAACTCGATTACGAATGTCCATCGGGAGAGTCTGTATGTATAGGAGCAGCGGATAGCGCAGAAAAAGTCCTCGCGCACGAGTCAAGTATAGTCTTCCCGCGCACGTTGATGTATATATATATATATATATATATATATATATATATATATATATATATATATATATATATATAACGACCGCGCGTGCAAGTATTTTAATGCGCGCTGCGACTCTTATATGTATATATATATATATATATATATATACATATGTCGCATAAGCCAATCGGCCGGGGGCAGCAGCTGTGCGCGAAACAGCGGCCGAATACGCGCATACGGGCGAGCCGTGCTGGCGCGCGCGATTGCGGCTGCGGCTGCCGCGGGTTTCTGTATAAGACATATACGCGCGAGTAGTACGAGTGCGGGTACGCGAGCCGGTGCGCGCGCAAAGGCCACTTTTTGCCCGAGCGTTATACAGGCGCATTAGGTGAAACTACCAATTTAACCGTCTTTTCTCGCGCCCCTTAATGCGCCCCCTCCTCCCGGCCCTCCCCCTCCGTACATTTACGTAACGTCCCGTACTTTATTGACAGTTAAAACTTTTAAAGTTTTAGCGCCTGACGTCTATTTGGCTTATTGTGGAGGAATTTTGCGCGCGGAAAAACCCAAGTCGGAGCGCACGAGATAATTAAGTTCGAATGTTTTCATCCGCCACCAGCGCCGCCACCAGCGCCGCCATCGCCGCCGCTCATTAATTAAAGCTCGGTGCCAATAAATATAGAGGCAAAAGCGCAGTAAACCTTTTCGAGCCGAGCTAAAGATTTGTTTATGGCGCAGCAGCTGTCGGAAATTATCGGAAATTGCTCGGTCGACTTGACAGAGCGCTCCGGCCGCGCGCGGGGTAGTAGGCTCTGCCTCCAGTCCGGGGGCTTTTAGGCGTTATAATGCGCTACTCGGCAAAAACGAGAGCTCGCACAAGTATATATTAATTGAACGAGCGACTGCGGAGAAAAGTTGCGAGATTTCGAATTTTTATCGAGCAGCGCGATGGGTTAACGATGGGAAATAACGAATAGATACCTCCTAAAACGTGTAAATACGCGTACACGCGCGCGCGCGCGCGCATATAAATAGAGGGCATACGATAATTGGATTTTCCAACTCCCAATAAAAACGGCGCAATAATAGATGCGCTTCCGACCCGCGAGCGAAACATAGATATATCTTCGATTTTTTCTCACCTTTTCCACTTTTTATTTTTATTTACTTTTTCTTTATTTTTAATTACGAGATATTTTTACTATTTTACGCGGTCAGTCGCGTACGGAAATTTAGTCGCCGTACAGCTCTGCGCGCGCGTGTGCGTGAGTAGCAATGTGTAAACCTCGGTAAAACCTATTTGAGCTCGTATTTCATACGGGATATAATCAAATATAAGCAGGTTATAGGCGCATAAAGTGCCGAGTGGCTTGGAAATTTAACGTCCGAAAAAGTATATAACTGCCGACGTATAAATGTTCCTGCAAATTACGATCATTATATGGATTCGTGCGATTTTTTATTCTTAACCGCAGTCTTATTGTTAATCATATCACTCGTTAAATCATATAAATTATTATAATATCGAGTTAGTTACTATATATCATTGTTTATTATCAGAACGGAATGAAACTGATCGTTCAAAGATTTGTTTTGTTCTAAATTGATTTGTTAAAATATAAATGATGATTTCTTATTTTTCAATAGCTAGAAATCAGTAGGCTAAACGAATTAGATTATAGTATGAAGATAATGAAAAATACCGACTGGATCTGTAGTTTCCGTGTTTAAATTATTTTCAGAAAGAATACAGATTCTAACAAAGTCACCGCAGTAGAATTTATTCTATTATCAAATATGTTTGAATGACTCTGTTATCAAAATAAGTTTACAAAGTAGCTGTCAAACTATTCAAACTTACAAAATAGTTGTCAAACTGTCTGTTATCAAAATAAGTTTACAAGCCACATTGAAAATGTCGTTTCATATCACAAAGTATGCAAATTTTAATAATTGATATGAATTTTTCTAGAATTTATTTAGAATTAGATGGAAATTTGATCGAATCCTAAATCCATTATGATAATTTGCTATCGCGATATACTCGTACTTTCATTTAGTTGCGAGTGATTTTTTGTTTCAATCGATACATTTTCTATATATTCAAACTGCTTCGTAAACTTATTATGCGGACCAAGATATATATATATATATATATATATATATATATATATATATATATAAGGAATTTAGTTAGCGATATACAAAAAGTAATATGCAATAAAATTTTTTTAAATACGATCAAATATACAACACTAAAACATTAAGTTTTTCGTCTTAACGTAGTTCGTATTCTAGGATTGCATTAAAATTTAGTTTATGTGATAAATTTTTTATTAATTTCACATTATAATCAAGTCTCTTCATTATAGAAAGATTTAGTTATATTTAACGATATCGCCCACATTATTAAAAAAAACTGATTTTGCAAACTAGTTTCCATAGTAAAAGTGGTTTCGAGCAAACACGAAGATATTTTTAAAAATATTTTATCCCTGATTAAATTGGTCAGGAATAAGAACGATTAATTAAAGATAACGGATAAAGCATTTCTTCGATTTGAATTGGAACGTTCGGATTTACTAATATAGCGAAATGCGACGAATGCAAAAAATAGATTATCGAAGAATAGAACGAGGGTGCACATTGTCACACACGTATTTCTCCAGATTTTTCGAATCGAGAAGCTCTCCGATCTTTGATCCAATCTAGTTATTCGTAGGCGTGCAGTGCAGGACTCGTTTCACTATAACGAAATCGACGAAACTATATATATATGTGTGTGTGTGTGTGTTTGCGCGCACGCACGCGTGTGTATGTATGAAGGATGTGATTAGCTTGAGGTGTAATTGGTAGCTGTCGCCAGAGGAGAGCGCCTAGGGATCGGGTTCTAAAATTACTCTCTCTATATATATACCTTAATGAATGCGTTAAATAATTTTTATACCTCGCCTGGACGCTATAATTGCGCGGATCTTTGGGAAAATTTCAGCGATCAGGATTCGGTATAATTCTTGAACTTTTTTTTTTCACGAACGCAGCATTAGTAAGCGCGGAGGGGAGGGGGGAGGGAGAAAGAACCAGAACAGAAGTAGAACGTTGTAATTTGGGCCAAATACTCTGATTCCATAATAAGGATAGAATTGCACGGTGATAATAAAGTGATTTATATACAGATCGAAAAATAATTTAAAATTTAGCTAAGCTTGCGCCGCAATAACTTATACGTCCGTGCACACATTTTAAAGATAATTTATTTTTAGTCCCGCGAAAATACTCTCGATTATATTATTAGAATTAAATCCCGTGTCTATGCGGTAAGGGAATGGCGTTTCGCAAGTTGTGTATGTCACGCATGTACGCGCGCGTGTATAATTATTGGATTATTCGTGCGAGCTTTTTCTTTTGGGAGATTGGAAGAAAACAATGTCAAGCATATGTGCCGGGAAACCGAGCCGCGCTTGTCAAACGGATAAGCTATTAATCTTGATCCGAGTAAAGGCCAAATAAGTGCGCCTCGGCCCTTAGGCCCGTAAATCAATCTATCCGTTATTTTTCCTCCTCGTTTCTCTCCCTCTCTCCGTCTATATCCGTCTCCCTCGCCGTTTCACTATACTAAATAAAACGGAACGGCCGCGCGGCATCCACCGCGATCGCGGAGTTGGGCGGCGTGGCGTGCGGTGCCGCATCGGGAATAATCCCTCGGGCTTTCCGCGTTTCGCGGGCAGTTTTCCAAACGAGCGAGCTCGTTTATACATACAAATATATATATATATATATATATATATATATATATGTATATATGGAGAGAGAGAGAGAGAGAGAGAGAGAGAGAGAGAGAGAGTTTGAGGGCAGGTGCAGGAAGAGAGACAGAGAGACGAATCCCGCGAGAGATTCAGGTATGTATATATATACGTATATCGTTAATTTCGTACTCGAGCTGCATCCGCCGATTCCTTGTAAAAAATCGATTAGTCAGGGACTGTCTATGTATGCGGACAATTAAGGATTGTGATTTAAATTAAAAGAAAAATTTCGAAACCTTTTTCTTAGTACTTTCATCAATTCATCAATCTATGAATTTGGCACCCACCAACGCACATACATATACGTGCATATGTTAATAATGACAGGAATGAATTGTAAACATTAGTGCTCTATTTATACAGGTAAGACTACCGTACATTGCACTGTACTGTGCTGCTTTCGTCACCTCGAATTAAACACGATGTATATCTTTAAAATGTTAACGATTTTCTCAGTTCACAGATAATAATGTAACCGTAAAAATAGTTATACGTAGTATATTATCTCGAGCAATCTTCGTAATAAGGCAGTAGATTTCACTTATTCGTGCATTTTTGATTTGGAATTACACGTTTGGATCGGATACATATGCGGAGGAAACTCGTTTTTTGCGCAATCTTTGTAATTCTTATCGAGTGCGGGGATCACATTGCATCCTACAAAATTGACGAAGTGATAACGTGAATTTGCAATCGTGTATAATTTTACGAAATTGGTGTATGATTATTCTACCGTGCAATTTTAACCGGTAAGGATTTTGAGAAAGAAGCATTGAACACTCGGTGTATAGTTATACATTCTTTGCCGGTAGTTTTGTTCTGTGATCTTTAGAGTAGTTAGCCATTGTAAACACACTATTCTTGATTTATGATTAGGCTTTATATCATCCTTTCTCCACATGAATTATATATGCAGATATTTTAATTTACCTTCGATATAATTAATTAATCATATATATATATGATCAATTTATTTCTATTTTCAATCAGCACAAGTTTTAAACCAATCGATATTTTATGTAATGTAGCATATAATCTGAAACATATATGCGTAAAGCATCATAATATTAGGTTTTATAATTGGTAATCATAAGTATAGAACTCATCTTATAATAATGCGCAACATGTCCACTAGAATTCCTCGACCAAAAATCGAAAGTACAAATGCATTATTTTAAAAAAACATAAATTTTCTATTATCTCATGTGAAGTTATCGCGAGCATTAACAATGCTATCAACGCGCTATCAATGGATAAATCATACGCTAAGAGCGAATGCATTATACCCATTCGTCTTTTCCACGCTCGCAAAATGTTGTTTTTTGTTCTTGTAAAACTCGTATCGAACCGCATCCTTATCCACTTCATCTTGTAATGTTGTAATCTGTATGAAACTGTAGTTGCCCGTAGCTTAGACCGGTAATTTAATTGAGTCAATCGTGGCTAATCAGTTGAAAAAGTAAAAATAATTCAGCTAAATTTGTTCCCGTGGGTCCAATACACGCAAACACACACACACACACACACACCTACACCTACACCTACACATATATGTATATATGCATGCACGCACACACACGCGCGCACAGACACACACACACACACACACACACACACACACACGAACACATTTATTACGAAAGCAGGAGTACAGGAACTTCTCTTTGATCGAATAATTATATATAATATATAAGCATAGGTCTCTCGGGGTCGAGAAAGAAGTCGAGAAGACCCGGGAAAAGGAGTTTCGCCGAGGCTAAATCCATTTTAATTAATGCTCCTCGAGGAGCGTTTATGAAGCGCCTGAGGACAAGATAGCGCGAGCGCGCGCGGCGAAGGCAGTTTAACCCGCATCAGCAGTGCGGCACGGCGAGCGCGCAATCCTCGGTTATGGGGAAACACGCGTATATACATAGCATACACTCGAGTCCACGTATGTTATGCGTGTGATCCCCCCTCCCCTCCCGTGCCGTGCCCCCTATGGACCCCTGCGCGGAGCGCTTGCAACAGTGCGCAGCGGCTTCCTAAACAGCTGGACCAGCTGAATTACCGGGCTTTTAAAGCGAGGTAGTTTTAATGGGTATGCGCGCACGTTCGATCGGTCCACTTTCGCGATTAGAGAAAAAAGGAAAGGGGAAAAAAGTTGAAAATGTCCAATTTCCAGAAAATTTGGTACGAGAAAAATTTCTGACATTCATCGGAATCGTTTAGGGAATTATGTAATCGTTGTCTATAATCGAAGTCGACGCCCCGATATTCTGCAATCTGCTGCACTTTTAACTTCGTTAAAGTATCAAATTTACCTTTGTGTTAATCCGAGTAGATTAACTTATTCGCCACAATTTCAACCAAAATTATATATGGAAGTTATTTTAATTTTATACAGTCACGACTGTTGGTATATAGTTATAAATTATTACTGCGAAACGAAGTGCCAGTGCTCCGCATAGCTCTTTTTATACATTTATTTCGCAGTTTAACATCTGTATATAAACATACCTTGTAGAATTTATTGATTCAATTTAAGAACGAACAGATAGATTGAACGACAGAGATTTTCAGGGGGAAAAAATCTAAAGTGCAGCGGCAATCAAAGGCGCCAATGACCAAGAAAAAGAATCCTTTCAAATTCTTCTGCGCCGCGGTTCTCACAGAGCTCGGCATTATAGGTTATATAGAAATAATTACGGTGCGCGTATCCCCGCGTATCTTACAAAATATTGAGCTGAAATCGAAGCGAGAGCGGTAGCCGTGCTCGGACAAGTTATGCCCGCCGGATAGATACGCGCACTACTCGTTTCTATATATATATATACATACTTATATACACACGTTGACGAGTTAATCGACCGTAAGAAGGAGGAAAGAATAACAACACGGGTGGCAATTTTCTAATTTCCGGACGCAGATCCTACAGTTGCGAATGTAAAAAATTTTATACATAGATGTGGGTTACGCGGGCGAAGGGGTTCGCGAATTTGTAAAACAAAACAAGGAAACAACTCGAGCACCTTGCTACAGACGTTCGAACCTTTTCCCTGCCCCAATCGATCGAAACGTTTAAATAGTTTGAATCGTTCGAGCGTTTCAGCTACTCGAGCCGATCGAGCCGTTTGCATAATTAGAGTCCAGTCAGAAGGTATCGGATGTTCGAACCCGAAGGTGTTCGAGCGAAGCGTGCGAATAGCTTGGACCGACCGAGATGTCTGAGCATTTCAGTCCGTAGCTGCGAACATTGGCAAACGTCCGGTCCTAATGCTTTTTGTGGCTGTTGGACGCCGGTACACGCCGTTCAAGCAATTCTGTACCAAATCGAACGGCTCGAGCTTTTCGCCCAATTGAACGGGAGGAACGATTGCGATGTTCGATCCCCACGAGACAATCAAATGGATCGCAATATACGAGCGTCTCGCGCATTCGAGCAGCTCGAGCGGTTTAAAGTTCGAACACGAGTCCCGATCATGGACGTCGGTACACGTCCAGACGCACACACGGGCGCGTGCACGCGCCCGCGCCCGCGATAAGGGAGGGGGAACACGTGCCTGCCGCGCTATTCCAATACGCGGAGCGAGCACGTGCTACACCCAGACGTATTTACATGTCCCGACGTAATAATTATTATCGCCGGGCGCAGCGGCGAGCCGACTCGGCGGAGGTCTGCATTGCGGAGCGCGCGCGATCGGCGCCGGGCGCGGCGCGTCGGGCCCTCGTTGCGAAACGAGACTGGTTCCAGCGTGGCAGCCGCGGCGCGCGCGCGCGCACGCACACGCGGAGAGGGACGGCTGCACGCCCGTTCGCGGCAGATAGCCCGAGATAATGCGCCCCCCGCGCCGACTCCCAATGTATAATCTGCGCGTAAATGCGCGCGCGCGCGCGCGCGGGGAGTCGCTCGCTCCGATCCCGGAATCAAATAATTGCCCGGCGATCGACGAGGCGGGAGCGCCGGCCCGAGATCGGTCGCGATCGGCCGAGCGTCTTGCCGTTTCTCCGTTCTGCTCGATCGCCCTGCCCCCCTGCCCCCCTGCCCCCCCTCCCCCCACCACGCCGCCACGTCCTCGCGGCGCGACCAGCGGCTTTCCGGTTACCAGGTCCTGGAAAAACGCTCCGCGCCCGGCGAAGGCGCGCGATTCGCTTTCGAGAGCGCGGGCGGACAATCGAGTGCGAACGCGCCTCTCGATCTTCGGGACGTATAGATATGGATATACCTGCACGCCTAGTCGTTGACCCCTCCTTGAGAAAGTGTACGCGGGGCTGTGCGGTTATTGGAGCAGATCTCTGTTATTGCCGAGGTTGTTGCCCGGGCCTTTCAGGTGCCGCCGACACCGGCGCTGATCCTTTTTTTCATCAGCTTCTTCTCGACAAAATTAGTAAGCGTAAATGAATTATTGACTCTGCTGCATTGCCATAATTCGTTTCAGTGAATACGAATCGGGCAAAAACTCACACCTACATATATATGTATACACACACACTTAACACACACACACACACACACACACACACACACACACACACACACACACACACACACACATAGGTATAGGTAACTTAAAATTAAAAATAAAGAAAACGCATATAATTATGTTCGAAATGCTTCTTTCGTCCGGCACAAAAAATCCATCGATCAATCAACCGTATATGTTCATCGGGAATGTCCGAATAATCAGGATAACAAATAGCCCGACTATGCTCGAAATAAAATGTAAATGGCTTCGTGCGCGCTGATCTATACCTGCATCTGCCCGCCCATCGGAATGGGAGCGAAAGAGAGGCTGCGCGGGTTGGCGCGCAAATTTTCGAATCCACTGCGGCAAGAGTCCCGTCTGGTGGCATATGTAATGTATAGTAGGAGAGCCGGCGAATCCAGGAATCAGTGGAGGAGAGCGGGTCGATTTCGCGGATTCGCTGCAGAAATCGAGCGAGATCGCATCTTGGGCTTTCGAAGAGCCAGTGAGCTGCAACACCTCGTCTTGCCTATATGTTTGTTTGTGTGTGTGTGTGTGTGTGTGTGTGTGTGTGTGTGTGTGTGTCTGTATTTATATAAATAATGATAATGATAATAATAATAAGCCTGATGGAGTGGACGTATTGGAGGCGCGCTGCAGCTCTCACCGCGCGACGTGCAGCGTCGGACGCGCGCGGTCGAGCGGGCGGGCGCGGCGCGTCACCGCCGGAGGGTAGAAACGAGCGCGGCATCGCCGTCGACCCGGAGTTTCGTCACGAGCAGGGGCGCTCGTGGGTGAGCCGCGCTTCCCCGTCCCGCCAGCTTCTAGCGTAACGATCCCATTATATTATATATATTACGATTTCGCGCGCATGACGGACAGCTTTTATGGATCGGGCACGCGCGAATTCTATATATAAACATATATAAATATCTGTCTGTGTGTGCGTGTGTGTGTGTGTGAGTGTGTGTGTGTATGTGCATATGAACGTACAGCTTTATGCCCCCTCACCCGCGCGATCTCTTCTTTCGGAATATGCGCTCGCGGCGCGGGACTGCAATTATATAGCGCTCGGAGGTTGCGCCATTACTCCCTTCTGTTTGCGATCGCGCGCAATTTGGCAACGGCGCCTCTTCGATGCCACAACGGCCGTGCAATCCAATCCGGCTTTTCATACGTCGCGAGCGCCTTTCATTTTATTGGCCCGCCAACGCTTCGAGTGCATTCTGCGTACATCCGCGTGTTCGCATTGGCGTTGGACGCGTCGTGTCGAAGCGACGGCCCGGGCGTGACCGAGCGAGGATAAGAATTTTCGACCAGTCTTTCGAGCAGCCCAGCGCTTTTTTCTCGGGCTTCTCTCGGATTTCTGTCTCCTACTACGATTACGATCCGGTCGGAGGTAACGACCTCCCAATAGACATATCGCCATATCTCAAATAGGACGGTTTAAACGCGGACGTTAACTGCGGCAAAACAGATGGAATTTCGTACGTTATGTTTTTCATCCTACGTCGGAGGAAATAGCTTGTTTTCGTTGAAATTGTCATAATTTAGGAGAGTGGAGTGAACTCGCTTCGCTCGAGAAGAATGCAAGCGGTGCACAGTCGACCGTAGGTGCGTCGTATGGCTTTCCTATCGACGGCCAAGAGAAAAGACGGGTCGCACGGGCTTAGAGCTATAAAGTGCATCCTCGTATACGTATATATGTAGACACGTGCATACACACGCGCATATGGGCATATTACTGGAATGGCAAAACAATCAAACGAGCGCTAAGTATGCCGATTGCGCAAACGCGCGCACTCACTTTTTACGAGGGAGTTGTGCGCGCACCCGCGCGCCGCTTTACGGCGGATAAGAGCCGCGCGCGGAGCTCGCGTCGTCTACGCGTACGCGCGGCGCTCTCCCGGCAAATAAACCGCGAGCGATTCCGGGCTCGGGAAGTTTGTGCGCTTCGACACTTGGTAAATATATGCTAATTGCGAGAATGGGAAGGAGGAAGGGACGAGAAAAGGAAACCGTTAGAGCCCGCGCGCCAGCGCCTTGACATTATCGTGGCGGCGCATCGCGGCGCTCGCTGATGTTTATAGGCGCAAAACTCGCGCGCCCGAGCGCGGTTAACTACACGGGGCATTAGAGCGCCGCGGCGACCGCTAAACACACAAGCGCGCCTGCGTGCGTCGACTTTAATGTATTGCGCGCTAATTGCCGGCCACAAGGCCTCGCCGCGCACATCCTTAAAGGGAATTCGAGCGGACGAGCAGATCTGGAGGAGCCGCGAGCGGCGGCGGCGGCGGCGGCTGCGAGCCATCCCCCGCCGGGCTCTCGCTCCGTCCGGGCGTCGCACCGCGTCCCGCAAATGCCGCGCCGAATCGTCACAAGTATATAATAAACGTCCAAAATTACATTTCGGCTTGCCTTTGGTCGAACCGATCTTAAAATTTCAACAATCCGAACAATCGATAATGCAATTTACATGAATAGCAGAAGGCTGATTTGCAAAAAATATGATAAAAAATCTTTGTTTATTTATATATAATTCCTTGGGCAATTATATATAAATCCAGCTATCATATTAGTAAAACTTTTCCAAATTTTCAAATCGCTTTAGTTAATTACCGATGAAACGAGGTTTTTCATTTCTGCAAGGCTTGAATCAATACGGCTGCCAAATGTACAGCCAGAGCTTTAATAAAGAATTTACGATGGAATTTGAACCGATTTTAAAATTACAAAATGCTATCTAATCGGCGAACGAATCCAATGTGAAATGAAAAATTTACTAATTTATAATTGTTATAAGTTTATCAATTGATCTGAGAAAAATAACAATTTTGAAACGTGAATTACACTCTGAGAATGTTTTTATACGAGGGCTATATCTATATGGAAAAATATATAGGTATTTAATTTATACCTATACTATTTGATTTATTTCACAATAATAATTATATTAATAATAATAATAATAATAATAGTAATAATAATAATAATAATAATGTATAACAAATTTCATTTAAGATTTGCGCAACGCCTGATTAATGAAATCGTCTTAAAAATTTATGTTCTATTTGTAACCGAGAGAAATGATAAAAATATATTAAACAATAGTTGATTTGATTGGAAATAGCGAATGATCAAGTAAAGTACGGAGAGAAATACTAGAGCTAATTTTGAACATTTAGATCTCCACATCTTGGTGTTCTTGTATTATCAATAATAATGAGCCGTAGTTCGAATCGCTCCAAATCAAAGGTAACGAGAAGGATGAGAAAGTAGGGGGTGGAAGCGTTGTACTTGTGCGCGCGTTCGGCGTGCCAGATAGCTCGCTTTCCCCCGTCGCCTCGCGTCGACGCCGCGCGACGATTCCGCGCTCGCTCGTCCCAACGGACGCGCAGAGGCGACACCGAAGTAGCTTCATTTGCGCGCGACGAGCCGACGCGCTCGCGGCGCTCGCCCGCGACTCGGAACGGTCGCTGAAAAAATTGAAACTCGAAATCGGCCAGGCTCGGCAATTTTATGCTCGATAGGTCCACGCGTAGGCGCGATTCCTCGCGGTATTCGCGCTGAGCAGCCACCGCGGACATTTTCACTGATATCGTACCAGCCGAGAAACATAAACCTAGATTGTTGGCTAATATCCTGGATCATTGGTCAGTTTTCTATTTGTATTTCAAGATAAGCTTAATGCTAGGCATGTATATTTCTGCTTATTCGACACTCGATAAATTACCTGCTATTTTGCCTATTTTTTAAAATCATTCCAATATATTATCGCATATTGAAATTGCACGCATAAATTATTTATACGTATATTTACTAGCAATACATTTGATTGAAAAGTCGAATTTGAAAATCTTCGTTTAAAATCTTCTTAGTAATTAAAATCTTCTTTTAAAATCCGGCTGTATTGAGTTGAATATAAACTTCTACAAAAAAAATTAAGACATCCCTTTGTTTTGATATAAAAGTTATGCGTATTTAAATAGTTGTTTATAGCTAGCTTGTGGCATATCATCGAACAAGTTAATATCTCAATTGGAAGTAAATCCTCCTTGGACGATTTAGAATGAAATTTTAGTTCGATTAATTGTTTCAGTGAAAATGAAAAGACACGTTAATGTTCGTCATAAGTATATATTATATTTTTATTTATTACGAATTCTTACCAGAATCAAATAGTAATCGTATTTAAAAGTATAAACTTCTGGTAGAAAAATTTAATGTACTATACTTTTTTTACTTAGAAGGGGCTGTATGCTTTCTTTCATTCGGTACATTTCGAGGTTTGTCTTCTGTGCCTTTGTTCTTTATCTCGCGTCAGATCTTCATAAGTTAATTTGATCGGTAAATTTATATTTAGAAGAAATAAAATCGAATAATATAGAAGTGATTGTAAAAAGAATGGTAATGTTACATATGATTAAGAAAGAAGTTGCGAGTACCACATAGCACGATATATATATATATATATAAGAATAGGAGGTTACAAGGTACATAAGAAAGCAAATTTATTGCGAATAAAAATTAATTTAAGCCTTCTCGTAATAAAGGGAAGGTTGGCTCGTATTATATATGCAATAGATAATCCTATAAAGTTGAATTTATATATCTATTGCTGTTGCTCGGAGCTTTATACATATATATATACATATATATATATATATATATATATATATATATATATATATATATACATATATATTGATTCACCGTAATGCAATCGGAGCAACCTCTAACGTAGGCGTCTTTTTCTTACATATCAGAACTAAAGTAAAACAAACGTTACAATATATATATATAGTTGCAGAGGCATGCTTGAAAGTGCTCGGTATAATAATAGAGATACGCAGCGATGACGTAAAGATTCAGTAATTAGGGTTAGCCATCCTTTTTTTCCATTCCCAACACGGGGGGGGGGGAGAGGTGGTGTCGGCGGGCAACGAATAAAAAATGGCGAACAATGTCTATAATCTCGCACGGAGCAATTTGTAAAAAGGCGCGCGCTCGCGTACATATGTACATTCTAATTCGAACCCGCGGTCTCGCGCTGCCACCCGCGCAAACCCGAGGTGGATATAAATCGCGGCTTTCCACGCGTGATTTATTCGGACGGATCGATGAACTCTGCGCCCTCGCGGCTCCTCGGCCGCTGAAAACAATGAGCGATGCGTCAGAGAGCGACGCGCGCTTGCGCTGGCACGGCGCGAAAATTGCACGTGGATAGGCCGCGGCGGCGCTTGCGCTCCTTCGCACAGACGTCGCGCAGAGGGCGAGGGGCGCGCGCGCGTTCACCGACCCGTGCGCGGACCCGGCTCGAGCGGCTCCTGCCCTTTCTTTCCTGCGCTACGTACCTGCGCCTGGTGCGCGGGTATGAGCGCCGTTCCGTTTGGGGAGGCAGCGCTGCTTCGTCGGACGGCCCTTGGATAATCGGCGAGCTTCCATTTCTTTTTGTCGGCCATCGCGGAGTAAACTGCGGCCGAACGTACGGGTAATTGCATCGTCTCGAATTAACGAATACAGCGCCGTTGATTAAGATCAGTTGCGGCCAATACCTCCGTATTAATGAGTAATTGAAAAGTTCGATCGCACCGAGGATCTTATTCAGCTATTCAATTATTCCATTGTTTAATGAACCGTTCAATGGAAATCTTTACAGATCAGATCGATAGCGGCAGCGTTAAACCTAAATTTTCGCCATAACATACATGTAATTACTTTATTAATCGTACATAATTCAATACCTTGAAATTCGATGCGCGAAAAGACTTTAATGTACGAAAAAATTAATCGGCGCGAAGGGAAAATAGCGATAGGTCGCTCCCCAACCATCGAAGGCCTGAGTTTCTCAGCTCAACCCAGATTAGCGGATGGCGGCGATGCTCGCGGGGCAGGGAAATTTACATCTCGGGACATCATGAGCTGCGCGCCGAACGTCGGACGAGGAGCGGAGAAAGAGAGCGCGTGAATCTCGATTGTGCGGACACGGAGAATGTATATGCAGAGATACACACACACACACACACACACACACACACACACACACACACACACATATATACATATATACATATAAAAGAATAAAAAAGCCAAGTTGCATTGTCGTTATATAATACATAAAGGAGAGGAAGATAAATGCGGAGTCACGTCAATCCGACAAATAGGCCGTCTCTCGCGATCCTCGGAATTCCCAGGTGCGCCCCGGCGCTCATATAGGAGCGACAGTTCTATCCATGTTCTCCTATCCGTCTCGTGCTCTGGCACCGCCGGCTGCTCGTGGCGCGGCCGTCAGCGGGCTCTCCGCGCAGCGCCCGCGCCATATAGCCGAGGGGGCAAGAAAACCCGTGTTTGTACTTCCAACTTTTATATATATATATATATATATATATATATATATATATATATATACAGAAATACATACACACTTACACACGAGTCGCCTTTCACACTCCTCTTAGTCCTTTCTAGAGTGGAGAAATCACTGCGCGCAAGCAGATCATCGGCTTTGACTTAGCGACATTTTCAAGACGAGCGTTTTTCTCCATCCCGATATGCCTTTGGACATTTTTCTTCCTTCAGCGACGTTGCGACCTCAACTTTTACCGCTACAAATACATACAAATAAATGGCTAATAAGAAATTCCGCTTCGCTAAGTAGGACTTCCATACCCCCCCCCCCTCCCCAGCGCGCTCCCTCTTTGAACTAATACCCCTTTTACATTTAGGCCAGCAATTTGTGGTACTGAGACAAATAAGCTTGACGATTCGATCATTTGATAAAGTGGACACCATGCTGTCAAGAAGGAACTAGTATTTTTTAATGTTCATGAATCATAACTTGTTGGGAAAAAAGTAACATGCACTTAGCCTGTTTTTTATTATGTATATTTATGATTTAACTCTTTCACTGCTAGTATAACACATGTAAGTTACATTTAAGTTATTACATTCTTTCCTTAATAAATTTCGTAGAATGATTTCATAATATTAAATATTTAATTTATTGTTTTATATATATTAATACATTTATTACCTACAACATTGTTCTAATGATATATATTTATGTGTTATATATATTTTTATTATTATTATTATTATCAACTATAAAAATGTGTTTTCTTGCATCATTCTTAATAATATTTTTTTGCTAACATTTGTTTTTAAGTCGCTGTTTAGATATTCCTATGTTAATTATCTCAAATTTTTTTATATTTCACTAGTTTTAAACAACTTATTAACAAAAACATCTACACTGTTTTAAAAGTGTTTATGTATTAGAATATTTTTTAATGCGCATATCAGTCATTTAGAACAGAAACATTTTTGCTATTCTTGAATGTAGAACTCAATAGATAAAAAAATCTGTAAAGATTGAATAGTTTAGCTAAAATTTAAGTTTATTGTTCAGCATGACTTATAATTGAATTAAAAATTTGGTTATACTTACTTTTCTTTTCATTTTCGATCTTTTTTTTGCCAGCAATTTCATTCCTGTTACACGTTATTTTTTTATTTTCATTTTATTCAACTCTGTCAATTATTATGATCCGTCATTTTGTATTACCTATTTGAGATTGCGTATATTTTTGAAGTATAATTCCAAAGTCACGACTTCTACAACTTCAAAATCTTTAAAACTGAAGCCTGTCAAACAATCTATTGTTCATTACGAGTGGGTGACTCAAAGAGTTTACTGCAGATATGACGAAAGGCCGATTTAATTCAATGAACTTGAAAATAGGCTTGGAAACTTTTAACGTTCCAGTCATTCGAATATTTTAATCGTTCGAGTTGATGTAACTGTTCGAGCGCACTGCGATCGGCTCAAACTAATCTTTCGCTTCGCAACATGTCGGAGTACTTTAAAGCTCGAACAAAAGACTTCGTTCTTCTTACAAAGTGTATCTGCAATTTGAGACTTAATTAACCCCCACATCCCGTGTTTATCCCCGTTGCAGGAAGTGCTACTGGCCCACAGCAAGTGCGGCAGCTACTGCGAGCCCGTTACGGTGATCCTGGCCGAGATCGAGGGCCCGGAACTCGCCGCCTTGCTCGGCTTCGTCTACACCGGCAGCGCGACGGTGCCCCGGGCGCGCCTCCGGCCCTTCCTGCGCGCTGCCGAGACGCTGCGGATCCACCTGCCGGATCTGCCCGCCCCCGAGGACGTCGAGGACGCGGAGCCACAGCAGCAGCAGCAGCAGTTGCTGCCGCCCGCCTGGCCGTGGCGGGGCGCCGAGGGCCCCGCGGAGGAGGCCGCGGTCGCGCCCCCTCCGACCCCCGACTGGCGAGCCGTCGGTCCCGCGGCTTACGGAACGCCGCCGCCGCCGCCCCGCCCCCGAGCCGCTGCGCGGATCGGCCCCTGGACGCGCTGGAGCTGCGGATGTGGACCGAGGCCGCGGACTACCGGGCGGAGGGGCAGCAGCAACGTCCCGCGACGGTCTCGCCGACGCCGACGCTGCCCAGGAGCGGCCTGGACGAGCGGCTGCCGTCGGAGCTGCCGCCGGGGGAGGACCTGACGTGCCGGGAGAGCTGCTGCAAGTGGAGGATGGCGAGGAGGCAGGTGGCGAACCAGGTGACGGCGTCCCCCTGGAGGCAGATCGCGCGGCCCCACCACTTGCCCAAGGTCCCGCCGATCGTGCTGCAAAGGCATCCCGAGTCCCTCGTAAGTTTCCCCGCTTTCTATATTTTAACAAAACGGACCGAGCAGAGGAAATTTCGCACGTTTCTCGCACTCTTCGATTACTAAATTATATATAAACTATATATTTAATGCGAGCAATTACTGCCTTCCTTTGGCAAAAATACCGTATTTTATAATATCGCGCGCACTTATTACGTGTAAAAATGTATAAGAGAAAATCTCATTGCGGACAAGCGAGTTTTCGTTTGTAAAAACTGACAAGCAGTCAGTGCTCAAAGAACGAAGAGACACAAATTTTCGAATGATTGATCGTTTCAGTCATTTATTTTGAAATCTTACCCATAGTTGAATTTTCTACTTTTAACGGCAGTCTAAAGAAGTATATATGCACCTCTTATAATAATTAAAAAGTGAGCCACTCCTTTGATTTTAGAGAGTACTGTATATAAAAAAATTTATTGAGAAACGAAGCATATCGAAGACATTGATCAAAGCTACTATAATTGATATAAATTGATATCGTAGGGGCGATTTAAAAATGTTTTAATTTTCATGCTCGTGTTTTTATGAAGTTTTGATCGGCATAGTTTCGCAAGTATACAGTATATAGCTGTATATTTTAACATAAATAATGTCTTTCGTTATAACCTACAATTTGTCGATATATTCATAGTTTTGGCTGAAAAAAATTGTTTCAATTTAAAACACTTATTTTTGAATTATTGGAGACATATATAATCGGTAAAGCTTGCAAATGTGGGGCAATTTCTGTCGGCATAAATATTACGTAAAAATATAAAGTTAGGAAATTTATGTCTTGGAAAATATTCCTTTCAATTTATAATCAAATAATGCGCTATGAAGTAAAACTGTCTAATAAATTGTCCCGACTCCTAAGAGTCGTAATAAAGGCTAAAAATCTCGAAATTTATCTCGAATAGATAGGGCGCAGTAAAAGTTAAACTTTCATACTTATCATAATTGTTGGCAAAGCTGTCGTTTCTATAAAATAAAGCTTGTAATGCGTAGACTTTCGTTTTTGGCACGTAAATTTTATATTAGTGCTCCATAAACTCGAAAAAATGTTCTTTCCGCGCGGACTGAAACGCGGGCAATTCTATAATATTTCCAAGCGTGAAAATGGTTTAACGAGTGTTTCGACATTTTTGCGCGGCTCCCCGAAAATCCATAGTATTCCGAAGTAATGGAACATTGACATGCTAATGAACGCTTGGAGGATGTAAAAGATCTTTCGTAATGTGATCTCGGGGCGTATTATCATATCTCGTGGAAATCTTTGAAAACGGGCATAAAAGCGTTACGGGCTACCCTGGAACGGTTGAACTTCCGTGCGCCGTGGGTATCTTCCCATTGAGAAGACGAATGAATGCTCGTGCGTGCGCAGTCGCGACTTGCCCCGCGCGCATAAAATTCGAGCCGCGGGACGCGGCGCCGCCACGAGAGTTTTCCGATCGTTCGACATCATTCCTAAATGGCGAGGAGTCGGCCGAGTTGTTATGAAAAGAATAAAATACAAGGTAAACAGAGAAATATTTCCGACTCGCTCGGCGAAGTTAAATTCGGAGTAGTTTACTGCTTTCCTTTCTACTTTTCTACCTTTCTAATACCTTTCTAACTTTAACTTTTTCAATTAAAGAATAAGCTAATTTATTTTAACTGTACGCGCTAAGATTAGCCGTGGTTTTTTTATTTACCGCGGCAATACATTTTTTACGCTCATCTATTGATAAAAGCCTCCTTCTACTTGGCAATCTCCGGGCTATTCCGAATTTTCCGAATTAACGAGATTCCTGAACGCAGTCTGTAGAAGTGAATATTCATTCCCGCGGCATCCAGTGGAAGCAGAAGTTCCCTTCCTATATATACATTGAAAGCAATAAATAAAATATATTAGTTCTGGTTGTGTTTTATACGTATAGCACTACATTAAATTCTTCTTGGCTCGTTCTAAGATATGGATAAAAAGGAATAATAGATTATCATTGCAGCACGAACGCGTCGTAAAATTTACAGTCTCCATCGCAGGCTGAGAAGCGAGCTGTACACGGCTCTGGACAAATGCGAAATGCAGTTTTGCAACGCTCGTCTCTCTCTCTCTCTCTCTCTCTCTCTCTCTCTCTCTCTCTCTCTCTCTATATATATATATATATATATATATATATATATATATATATATATATATTATAAGAAAAATACCATTTCTCGAGCCGATACTTCTCGTTGTTTCTCATTTCTCGTTCCGCACATTTAAGATCTATAAAATTAAGCAACTCCAAGGGGAGCAATTTTCATAAATCGCCGAAATTACGCGGAGCACAGCGACGCGCCGCCCGCGTCCCGTCCGCGCAGACTCCTGCAGGGCCGAACGGAATATAATGCGGGTCCAGGGAGAGAGAGAGAGAGAGAGAGAGAGAGAGCGAGTGAGCGGCTGGGGGAGGGGGGGGCGAGTGAAAGGAGCAGCGCCGTGAGCGCGATTCCTGGAACACCTCACTCATCGCACTTTTCGCGTTCGAAAAGCGGCAAGGTATAAATACATCGGCATATTCCATATAGTCTACATAGCCCTCATCGCGTATATTAAGAGGCGCGCGCTGCAAGCACGCGCCGATCGAGCGCCATTCAAATGCTTATCGGTAAAGACATTACGCGCACAATGAGCGCTGGCGCGCGGAGAGATTTACGCGTGCGCGCGCGCGCGCGCTTTTGCAACGCGCACATCTGCATCCCGCTGCATTCTGTATGTATATAAGCCGATGATGCGGCGCGGCAGCGGCGCGTCTGAGCGGACCCGGGACGCAACTACTTGCCGCGGCGGGCGACGCGTTGGCGCGTGGCTGTTTGCCGACGCAACGCGAGGTGACGTCCGCCGATATATATATATATATATATATATATATATATATATATATATACCTTACTCGCCGTCGCGGTGCACGGTCAAAGGCACTGGCCAGCAACGGGTCTTAAGCAGAGATTTTATTTGCTTTTCAGGCTTTTCCCGAGAAATGTTTTGGCTTTATTTTGTTTGTTTTTTTTTTTTATTTTTTTTTAATTATATTCGCTCGTTCTTGCGCCCAACGGGAAAATGTTCGGTCGGACTTTGTAATTTTCGTCAGTGTTTGCTCCCAGATGAGACGAGTTTTAAGAAAATATTATTCTGCTATCGGAAGTGTTGTCGATTAAAATATTATTTGGTCTTGTACGAGCTATGGAATTGTTTATTATATATTTTTGTCTTAATTTTAAAAATCGGATTCATAATTCTTAAAACAGTTTACCAACAGTTCCACGACAAAACAATATGTAAATGAATAATAGATTATCATGTCAAAATTTTGCCATGACATGACGAAATTTTAAATAATTATCGAAAATCAAACAAAGGCTTATAATCGATTCGTCTTAATGAGCATCTACGCTTTGACATTATAATGATTATGCCTGAAAAAGTTTCTGGAGGGGATAAAGCGGCAAAAAATCATCTTTCTTTTTGTCAATTACAGTTCATAATATTAACTTTACCATAATCCAATAATATTCACCATTTTATCAAGTACTTTTAATTTGTTTATTAAATAAGTACAGTGCTTTCGAGATATTTTTATTTTACTTTCGAATAATATATTAACTTTGAGATAATAAAAAAAAATAAAATTATTAGAGTCAATGAACTGTAGGTTGCTAGTGATCGTACATTTTGAATAAGATTTTTTAAAGAATAACGAGAGAATATATAAAAGTATATATCTTATATATGATTTGTTATAATCTGAATAATTAAAAAAAAAAAGTTTTAATGCATTACAGAATTCAAATAATATAGTATTGCCTATACATTTTAACGAATATAATATCGTGCTTGTATTCGTATTCCGATACGCGATCGAACAATACCATGACTATTCTTGGCTGTTCTAGTGGCTAGTGAAGGACTAGAGTCTCCCGCATAGAATGGCTAACGTAATTTTTACACTTTTCTACGTCATCCACAAGTTTCTCGTGCATTATCCTGCTCACGTTTTAAAGAATCTCCATTTAATTACGTAATCGATAATGCTCTGAATAAATTTCCGACGTGTAAAAATATCAATAAGCCGCAGCGTGTTATTCAAATAATAGTTCTGTATATTATATGCTTAATTTTTTTTGCACAAAAATGAGATTCAACGTAACGATACTTTGTATATCTTTCTCGTTATTGTAAAAAAAATGAAGTCGAGTTAAACGAAACCATAACTTCAACAATAATTACGCTTCTTAGCAATGCTTAGTGCATATATTACTGAAATCTATTTGAATATCTGCTCCAAGATGTGTTAAAAAAAAGTCATATTAAATTTTAGCATAAAAAATTAATTACTTCACTTTGCTTTACTTTAATATGTCAAAGAATACTTTCAATATTCATTATTAACTTGCATACTTGAAGCTTTTCTTATTCAATCCCGTTGAATTTTTTATCGGCATCGATCTGTTGAAACTGAGCTCAAAGTTTCATAAGGTTTTCAAGAATAAACGAGTAAAGCCTTGATCTTGCATATGCGCATAGTATAGAATTATGGATAGCTAGCGTGATTTGTACTTTTTAAATAATAAATTGTAAACCTTAATAGATAATTCACGAAGAAGGTAATTAATATTCGCAACAATTGAAAAGCAAAATGTATCGAGAAATTTTTTATTTAACGTAGTTACTTTTTAAATATATTTGAATTATCGATTAACGAAAGATTCATTTTGTTAACGAGACAAAATTTCAGTTATAAAAAATCCTACGCAGAATTTCACTTTGATTTTCACGACATAAAATTTATAGCGTTAATGATATTAATTAAGATTTTTGCTCATTATATTATTCTATTATATCCATTGTTTGATTTTTAATTTATTGGATAATACTTATCGTAATTATATATATTATTCGATAATTAAATTTAAACCGACGATAGCTAAGTCAAAGCACTATTATAGACAAGCATTATTAACAAATTTGGATTTTTAATTAATTTTAAGAACATAACAATATAAAATAATAATGTAATATAGGCATTTAACTGAACCAATTATGTGTATCGGTATAGAGCGATGATAAATTTCCTCGGTCAAACACAAGTATATAGAGAGGAGGAATCGGCAGGATTAATGAAAACGAGTTCGGCGCTCATTATTCGAGCTACATAAAAGGTACATTAATATCGAGCTTGGAGATAAAAAAATGGTCCAACTGCGACAATCGAGCGAATATTCGCGACGCGAGACACGGCGCTTAGTCAAGACCCAACGCCATAAAAGCTCGTAAATCATAAAAGCTCGGGAGCGCGCGCCAACGCGGCTGAAAAACGGAATGCTAATCAATTTATGAATAGCACCGGCCGATCGGGCCGAGCGTCAGTTTTTTCGCAACGACGCACGCCGCGGATCGAGAAGAGGCTCGGCAGCGCGGCCTCCCGCGGCAGCCGCGCAATTGCATGTCATATTTTCTCCCGCGTGAAAATATAAATATATCGATCGCGAGGCTCCACTGATGCAATTCGACGCGTCGCTTGCTCGTTTTTCCCGTCGGCGCTCCCTTCCCCTCCCCCCCCCAACCCGCTCGCCCCTGTCGCGCTCTCGATCCTCGAGAGCCATAACTCGCGCGCGCTATATATACGCGCGGCGTCCGCCGCATTTTTATCGGCGGCGGAAATGGCACGCGATTCGTCACTGCGTCGGCCTACGCGCGGCTTTCCCGCGGTTCATTTGTTAAGCGGGGTGCAGCGTCGCACGGATACTTTTCGCGTTTTTGCGTCGCAGCCGGAATTCGAGGCTGCGGCGGAATGGGCGGCCGCGAGGAGCGACAGGGAGACGGAGGGGAGGAGAACGAGATGGAGACAGATCTTTGCGCGGCGCACGGAACGCGGAACGACTCGGCTCCGCCCCGTGCCATCGAGCGGCATCGGGCCTGAATGCACGAGCGCGCGATCGACGCCGGCCGGACCTCGGATGTCGGGACATCGTGCGGTCTTCCCGCTGCGTCGGGGAAAATTCAAATTTCGCGGCGAGGCGCCGAGAAGCCGCAGAAGCGCACGGTTTACATAGCATTGGCGATTAGAAATTCCTCTCCGGCCGAGGGACGCGATTTGGCTCCCGAAGCCGAGCCGCCCCGCGTTATCGGGACTCGAGGGCTCCCCCGCCCTCCTCGCCCGTCGCCAGACCGCGAGCGCAAGACGGGGCTTGGAGTAAGCTCCGCCGGCGGGGCCTCGTCGCGCTGATGACCGGTTCCCGCCCCGCTCAAGTACCGCGGCTCGGCCGCCGCGCCGCGCGCCGCGCGCCAGCGTAAACAAGGAGAAACGAGCGGTGCCGTCCTGCATAAACGCGCGCGGCCCGTTCGTTCTCCAGGGGCTCGCTATCTTACGACACGTCGCGTCGGCGTTCTGCTACCTTTGCGCGCTCCCGCTGTTACTGCGTCCGCCCTTTCGTCGGCGCTTCGATCCCCCCGCGGCCGCGGCGGCGCTCGGCGGTCTTGGCCGCTACTGAGGCGAATCGGCGGGCCGAACTACGACGCGCCGCGCGGCTCGTTCGCCGCAACGGCTGAGCTCTGCGCGCATTTCCACGTACTACAAATGCAGACGTCTGCAGGTCCCGCGCGCGCGGCAGCTTATAAATTATTCTCTCTCTCTCTCTCTCTCTCTCTATATATATATATATATATATACAGGTATGTATTGGCAAGCGCTCTTGTTGGACGACGCGGAATGGACACGGCAGGGAGATGCCGCTGCATACCGCGCGTTTCCCCTCAATGCCCATTGAACTCTTTCTTATTTCGCGTGACGCGTCGCGCGTCTCGCCTACGGACTCGTGCCTGCTATGTGTGTTCTGCGGTTCTCGCCTGGTTCGCTCGCCGTGGCTCGTTCCAGGCCAGTCGCTGCGTCCTGCTGAAACTACCTACTTATAATACAATGTCTGCGGGCAGTAAAGGAAAATAAACCTCTGCTCTCGGTAAATATCGGTAAATCTTGAGAGGGCGAAAGAATATATTTTCCCATTCAATTCGATTTATCGATTTATTCTCATTGGCCCCTTCCACGGACAATTCGTTTTTATATTTTCAATTTAATTGTAATAATATTATCTACCGTTAAAATAAGAAAACTCAATTTGGCTATACTTTTGCATAATCTAGTATACGAACGTCAATGAGAAACTGGCATTATTTAGCAATTTTTACGATTTTATTATTCTAATAAGTATTAAATATTTCTATTTAAATAAACTATCAAATATTTCAATGCCATGAATATCTAACCTTAAATTTAACTAATATTATTTAATAACACACGTATGCCACGATAAATATAGATACATGCACGTAAAAATTTATATATATAGGTATATAACTAGCATTGTGGTTATGGAATACCGTTATCTAGAAAAGCAACTGCTGCAAATTTATTTAGTCTTCGATAGATATAGTTGCACGCATTTGCGGTTCTGTGCTCTTTAAGTTAAATCAAGGTAGATTCACTTGCGACAGGTCTTTTGTCACAAAATAGTCATTTATCGCGATAACGCTCATTATGTACTTGTATTGAAATAGACCAAACTGTCTTTGATGCACTAATCGCGGCATCGGGGTATACGTAAAAGAGATTTAAATTTAAAATTTTTTGCAAATATGCAACAGAAATGCGTATAATAAAAAACTGTTAAGCGAATTTTATTATTTTCAAGTAAACTGTAATTTAAATATCAAAGGAAAAAGTATTCATAGATTCCCATTCGCAATTCTCTGGTAGTATGTCGGAAAAGTAAACACGGCATGCTTATATATATATATATATATATATATATATATATATATATATATATATATATATCTGCAAATGTGAGCGTAGGTGATTTCTTGTATAAAATTTTAACGAGTGGACGAAATATCGCCCACCAGTTCGTTCGATAAGGAGTTTGTTTTTTGCGAAACTCGGGTAGGTCAAAACTTTTTTCATTGATTAAAAAGTATAATAAATTCTAGTTAATTTCTACAATTTCGATCGAAAGATCCATTACATTCTCTCAGTATTAAATTAAATGCCTTGGTAACGCGTAGTTTATAGCAATGTTTTATTAGTATATGCGCCATGATATTTTAAAAGTAATTTGACACTATATAAAAATATATGTAATTACTAAAACTTTATAACTCAAAGCGTCAACATACGTCGGCGATACGAGCATACATATACAAATATAATCAAGTTTTTCTCGATGCACGCATACACGCAGTGCATACGCGCAAGCACATGCACACACACACACACACACACACACACACACACACACACACACACACACACACACACACACACATATATATATATATATATACCAGACACAAGACGAGATTAGACTACTGAAAAAACAATGGGGTTCTATCGTAAAATGCTAAACAGATGTTTGATAAAATAGAAAAAAGTAGATTTGGTATAGAAAGTGGAAAACAGGTTGAACAACCGTTACATACACACATGTATATATAAATAACGAAACAACGAAAAAGTCGTTTACTAGCGTAAAAAAGTAAGAATAGGGAATATTTTATTGTATCTATCGCAGCGTACACCTCGGTATACATTGCACGCTGTAGCGTGAGATGACCGCATGCAGGACAGGTCTCGCGCCGATTCTATAGAGACATTCTTTCCTCGTGAACGATTTTTTTTCAATAAAGAGTATCTCGACATGTCCCACTATGTCTGCCTGTCTCTCTCTCTCTCTCTCTTTCTGTCTCTCTCCCTTTCCCCTCCCTCCCTCTTTCTCTCCTCCTCTTTTTCTCTGCCGTTGAAGACTTGGGAGAATTGTCGCGCACGCGTGTTTACTCTAGTGTCCAATGCCCGATGCTTGAATACATTTAACTTTTTATGCTCATTTTACGGTATCCATTATTCCGCGCGCTCGAGCCTCCGCATCAGCAGCCGCGTTGAATCGGCGAAACTGATTCTCTCTCTCACTCTCTCTCTCTCTCTCTCTCTCTCTCTCCACACATATATATAATATATACGGTCGAACGTTTCGTCTTATTTATACCGTTTGCAAGTCGATGATCAGGTGATGAATATTGATTTGGCAATTCTCTATGCCTTTTTTGACTTGAATTGCTTAATAATTCCCGATCGTAAATTTTGTGGCTGTTTTAAATTGAAATATTTATTGCCAGTTTTATTGATTTCGATCCCGGGCTATTATTTCCATTCGCTCACGCAACATGGAAAGTCAATTTCTCTCGGATTTTTTCTCTCCCCTCTCAGCCTCCCCCTCCCCCTCCCAATGAATCGACTCTTTCATTCATATATAATATTGTTGAAAAAAAGCGAGTGTGCATACCTGCTGTTTACGACTTTTGCTGCCAAATCGCAAGCGGTTAATGCACCTCGATCAAATGTAAATAGTTCCCTCAGTTTTTATGCCTTATATCATTTTTTCCTTGGCTCGAAAATATTTCACTGTTATATAGGTGGGCTTTAATATCACAGGTGACGCGTCGGTACTCGTGGACATACGTGTGAAAATGAAAACTCTTTAATGATATTTATTTTAATATCAAGATAAGCCATTAAATCTTTATTGATTTATTATTTATCCATGTGTATCGTTTATTATATAACGTACAATAAATAATGCATGAAATAATTCACTGACTAAATTGCTGATGAAACCGCATCGTTTACATAAATCGACCTATAGATATAGCGTATTTTAAATTTGTTTGTTAAATCATTAGTATAAGGCAAGATAGGTGAAATAGTATAAATGTGAATACAAGAATTTGAAACGGCATAGTTTTTTTTTAAAAATGTAATAGAGCGAGAGGCATCAGAATTTCGTTCTATAAGATCCATACACAATACCGTGGGTTCCGAATAATTAATGACGTAAAAGTTATTAAGTAGAGTATTAACAATTTGTAAAGGAATAAACTTGAGTTAAAGTGTAAAATTTAAATACAGTCCTCTTGATCAAAGGAATTATTACATTGGTGTGTTTCAATTTCGAAAAACTAAAATACTGTAAACAATAATATTTTATAATTACGTCTAAGTAAATTACTTTAATAATTTAAAATACGAATTTTTTATCTATCTGTCTAAAAAGTTAAACTACGAATACATTAATTATGAAACGTGATTTCTCCTGTTATTTATTGTTATATTTTAGATTAAATTGACATAATTATGTATGCAGATACTAATATTTGTTGTCCACACACACACACAAAAGCGCGCCCGCGCGCGCGCACACACACACACACGCACAACAGTAAGGAAACGGTATTCTAAGGCATCGTAAATTATTACAGTATATTCAAGCGCGATCTACTAGTGTGAATTTAATTCTCATAGGCTGTCTAACGCGCAACGGCACGGCGCAGCTTCCAAATTCTCGGGCCTTTTTTTTTTATTTGTCCATTTGCATCGGCTATATAGTGTTAATGCGTGAACGTGTATGCGGCCACACACCGCGGCGAGGCGTCAGCTGGATGCTCGAAGATCGACGGACCCCGCATAGCTTCGCACCTACGCCCGCGCCTTCAGCCACCGTCTAAAATGCCCGTTTTTAGACCTCTCTCTCTCTCTCAATATATATATATAGATACCTATATAGACATATATGAGATTCGAGAGAGAATTTCTGAAAGGTCGTTTCTTCCCGCCGAAGCTTGCGTGTGCCTGAGAGAGAGAGAGAGAGAGAGAGAGAGAGAGAGAGAGAGAGAGAGAGAGAGAGAGGGTCGCGCCGGTCGATTGGTCCGTAAAGTCTTAGCCGGTATTAGCGCGTTGTTAAAATCGTAAATAGTTCGGCGATCCATCGGTCGAAACAGTTATATACGTTTCTTCAAATTTAGAAATCATGACACAATCGGATTCTTATACCGGATAAATTTAAATTCAGTAACTATATGTATGCGATATGGCGAGGACTTCCTGCCTTTCAGGGAACGATTATAATGCCTATAACAAAGTAAGTCGGGTCTTTTCTTACAAATTTTTAAAATTTTATTGCTGAAGCATAAAAATCCTATCATCCTATAATAATGTACGACTCGATTGGAGGTAGAAAACTGGAGGAAAAGATCGCGCTACCGTACGATAAATTTTAAAACCAATTAGCTTCGTGGCGTTATTTAATTATACCGATGTAAATTACACACACACACACACACACACACACACACACACACACACACACACACACACACACACACACACAGACATTTGCAGTACATTTAATTATTTCATGAGTATAGCAACTGATTATTCTTGAACTTATGTGAATGCAACTATAATCGTTTATTCAGATTTTGGTATGAATGGTCCAGTCGATCATATTTACTGATATGCGAAACAAGGAAATCAATTATTTTTCTGAAAACCTGCTATGGAAACTGTCAAAAAGCTTAAACTTTTTAGAAAGTTGTCGCGCGAGTGTCAGACTCGAGGCCAGCCATGGTTTTGTATGGTCTTTTACACACGCGCTTGTTTTCGCCAATCATTTGCTTTTTCTATTTTTCAACGCGCCAACTGCAGAATTCATTCGTTGCAATATTGAAAATCGACATTTGCGCCGAGAAATTTTCCAATCGAGAACGACAGGCCTAAGCCGCTTAGCGCCGCTTTCGACGAAGATTTATTGATATTTGGCCGAACGTTCGCTCAAATTTTCAGCGATCGGACTTCGGTCCGTTGTTTTCGTCGCTTACGGCTGTGTCTAATGGAGCAAACTTGTTCGCGCAAAAGGACGGTCTTCCGCGCGTTTAAATTTAATTTACCTATGCTTGAAAAGGTAATTGAGCATACTGTGACGTAACGTAAATAGTTTCGAAAGCACTGATAAAAATAGTTTTGAGTAAGATCGAGATATTATTTTATCAAGCTTTGTTGATTTCTGTACAATAATCTACATATACATAATATTATCTATATACGCATAATACAGAATATTCCATAATATCCAGTGATATAAGATTATATATATTCATTTGGTTAAGGCATTACGAATTGAACAGTGGGAAAATCTAGATTACGTATAAAACTCAAACATTCTTAATTACCTAAATTCTTCGGTAAAAACCTAAGTCGTTTATTTAAAAACTTTTTTGACATAATTGTGCCTATTTTATAGATAATTAAAATTACTAAAATTGTATTACTTGTTAGACTTTCAATGCTTCATGTTTGCCAAAGTCGTGTTCTTTTATATTCGCTTTCTTTGTAATATGTCAAATTCTTAATTATAAATATGTTCCTAAATTATTAGAAATCTACCAATTTAGATTTTATAATTTGCATATATAGTCTAATTATGTTATAAATTCAATTCTTCATTTGGAAGGTGAAAACATTCCCACCCCTGAAAGGGTACTTGATGAATCCCTGGTAGAAATACATTCTATTTTTAAGTTATAAACAAGGAATTTTCAAATAAAGATACCTAGTAACAAGGTTTCGTATCCACGTATTTTTGGTTATGACTAAAATTTATCTTAAAACAAGGATAAGCGAGGTATCACATCTAATTTAGCTAAAAAATTGATATTGTTATTATGCTTTTTTATATAAATTCATTGACTTTAATTATTATTTTAATTAATTAATTATAAATGTTTATCCAATTCATTTCGAAAATTTTGAAATAACTTATAAATACGCTGGTTCTATATAAATACATATACAATGCGTTAACAATTGCTTACACATTCGTATAAAATATATGTAACACTTATGTGAAGTCATAATCGGGTTTATATACTAACCAAGATAATGTTTTACCACTTGCGGGAATGACAAATCATCAGATATACCATATGAAGACTCCATAAATTCAAGTTACGAATTATAATTATGAACTCAGCATGATTTTTAATTTAAAAAATTAATTTTATTTTATAAACTTTCAAAAATTTAAAATGATATTATTGATTTTATAAATAAATAGGATAGAATTATTAATTAACAACCAATATTTGCAGCCGGTATAAGACATCAAAGAATAGAATTTTTTAATTAATTGCTTCGTGCGAAATTTTAGATATTAAAAAATAAAAGGAAAATATTTCCAAAACTAATTAATTACGTATAATTTTTAAGATGACAAAATCGAACGAAAAGCAAACTTTATCATTACTTTGTAATTTTTTAACATTATTAGTTTCCGTATCTTATGATTTTTATTTTATTAAATCAACAACATAATGGTATAATATTATATAAATATTAATAGTTAACTAAATTGTTAATTTACTAACCAGAAACAAGGTTCAAAGCAACCTAGTTTCTACCTAGTTTTTCACTAGTTTTTAAACCTAGTTTCTACCTTTTTCTTAATTTTATTGACAACGTTCACATTTTGCATTCTAAGTATTACCTTGTTTCTAGCCACGATGATTGATTCTATTTTTACTACCTAGTAACTAATTTGCAACCTATTAAAAATTGTTAGATTTCTACCAGGGATGCTAACGTACTTTTTATTCTCTTAAAAATGTATTGGATTTTTTTAGAACCTTTCCTGAACAGTGCATTAATTATTTTCCATCCATTACATACTACATACTATGTTTCAAAGCATAAAAAAAAATATTTTTTTACCAAAATATTAATTCTTAGATTCTGTTCTACATTGTCCATGAAATTGAACTTGTAACGCAATCTGAAACTTGAGTTTACATATATTTTTACTTTATTCGTAAGATTATATTACATTGCTACGAGAATCGTAAAACTTGATTTTAAAAATTTATCAACTTATATGAACTAGGTTGGTTGAAATTATCGATAACTCATCTGGCGAGCATTGTCAGACGGTTCTAGAAATTCGAACAAATATCTTTTCAGGAGCAGCCGAGACTCGGTGCCGAGCCGCTGCCGAGCGAGTTTTACCCGAGCTGTTCACCGCCCCAGGCTGCGACGACGACGACGACGACGACGACGCCGCCCCCGGAGGCAGCGGCCCTCCGCGACGCGCTCGCGCGACCCTTGCCGATTCCCGGCCCCGCGGTGGCCGCGCTCCCGTCCAAGCCCGAGCTGTCGCTGCCCGTGAGCAGGCTCTGCGACTCGCTCGAGCCCGAGCGGCGGCCGGAGCTCGCGCCGTCCGTCGCCGGGTGCGTCGAGGCCGCGTCGGAGCCGGACGCGCCGCCGGCGACGACGACGGCGCTCCCGGTCGCGGCGGCCCGGGAGAAGAGCGCGCCGGCCGAGCTCCCGCCGCTGAGCGACGACAACAACAACGACGCGTCCGTGGGCCCGGGGGGCACGAGGCTGGTGCAGCCCCAGCCGTCCGTCGTCGTCGCCGCCGCCGCCGCCGCCGCCGCCCAGGACGAGCACAAGTGCGAGCAGTGCGCCAAGAGTTTCGTCACGAGAGCCTCGCTCAAGGTACGTCGCCTCCTCCTCCGCCCTCACTTTCTCTTTTATTTCTCGGGAGCGCGCGACACCTTCCTCTGCCTCTCCGTATTCCGCCGGGCGGCCGGTGAGCGCCAGCGATCGCTCGACTCGATATACGGCCGAGCCGTGCCTCGCGAACGTAAGAACAGTTTTTTTGCGAATTAAGGCTAATGCAATTGTCGAAAGTGAGGCTCGTTATCCAAAAATTCGAGTTTTCTTTTAACGACCCATCTTTTACGACAGAACGAATCAACCGTAATTTCGTTCGAATATTTAAAATGTTTCGTAAAGACGAGCTATTAAATTCATGCATACTTGTTTGCTTTCGAGTCGGATAAATATAAACAAGACGGACAGCAATTTTTTATTATTTTTTTATTGCTGAATATATATCGGCTATTATTCTTATTTTTCCTTTTATTCTTTTCTCTTCGAATTGACGGTATTTCTTCAGGTTAATCCTCTATACTTTCAATAAAACTATTCGGATAACGTGCCCAGTGTCGCCTTTAAAGTCCTTTAGCATCCGAGTATCAAGACAATAAAAATTTTTAATTCATTTTTTACGATGCCGAGCTAAATCGATTCTTATTGCAAATACTGAAATGTGATTATATAGCAGGTGTTGGCATTAATTCGTACCGTTTTATCGTGAAAATATATTATTTATTTCACTTCATTTTGGCATTGCCTAGTTTCACGTTAATTGCGATAATATTGTCCGGTACGTTTTACTACTTTTTAACATCTTACAAATTCCATATTGTCAATATTCGAGCAAGTGCAACGGTAATCGTACAGTCTTTGAAAATCCGTAGTTCTTCGTGTTCAAGTTATGAGCTATTGATCCAAGCCTAATAATAAAAAGATCGCGTGTATACAGTTTTAGCAATTCATAAATGACACCCCTCTGATTCTATGAAAATCCTCTAACTTTTTCGACTGACCATGTTAGTCATATTAAAATAACCTCGCAAAAAATGTTGACATATTCAGTACATTATAACGTATTTTTAATTATCATTTAAATGAAAACTTATGTATGGTAATTGATATGATATAATAGGTTTTAATAATATAGAAATTACAGTAGTTAACAACGAAATTGTGTACTGCTGGTAACATTTCTTGTAAAATGCTACGAATTAATTGCAATACCTTATATTTTCTTACTGTAATCTGGAATTAGATTTTAACAGATATAAATGATACAAATGAGCAATTCAAAAATGTATTTATATGCTTTTCTTGGTGTTTGAATATCTTTGGAAATGTAGTGGTAGATGTTAGAGAAAAATTTGATGATTACCGAAATAAATCGGTAAAGGTTACCGATCTAATTACGAAATAACTAAAATGAAAAAGAACCAGTTAGGAAAAAATTAAGTATTTTTATAAAGAATGTTCATAGAAGCACAGTGTTACGATCTAAATTAAAAGGTCCTTTTAATTTCAGCATTGATTCAGATTTACTTGGGTGATGATAATTGGAAGATATAATAACTGAATATTTTGTGCAAAACGCTCGATAAAGCAAAAAATTTTATCTTTTATTTTTTAACTGCATAATATTATTTTCTATCAATTATATAGTTTATTAATGTTTCTTTAACTTGTTATTGAATTAAAAAAGTTTAAAATATATAAAATTTTAACCGGTGAATCAGTAATATCGGAGACCTCCGATTTAATCACGATATTTGGACTAAAGGCGATACTGATCGTGTCTTACGAGGACAAGTTTATTAGCTTTATAAACGCGAACATATGGAGAGGCAAAGACGCTGCCAGTAATAAAAAATATAAATGGGGCGAACATTCGGAGCGGGGTCATCGGAATGAAACGCGTTACCAGTAAATCGGTGGCGCCCTGCAATGCAGTCCCACCGCTCTTTTGCATTTAATTCGCCGGTTCGCCGGCTAACCCGCTCGCCCGTTACGCTCGCGCCGCGGCCACATTTAACGGGCATCCGCGATCGTTCCCGATGCCCGATGCGCGCGCACCGCGGAATCGAATAATCGCCGCGGCTGACCCGCTTTCCACGCTCGCTCCTCGGCGTCCCCGCGCCCCGCGGCCTTTCCGAAAAATCCGAAAGCCGAGGTGTCGCTCGCGTCGAGCGTCCGCGCTCCCGCAGCAGGGCCGTATAACGAGCCGGTGGCGCGCCGCGGGGGTCGGGGAGTCCCCCGGTATCGCGACCGCGGAATAGCAGCCTCGCCAAGAAACAATAACGCGGTGGGCGCTTCCCGCCCCCACCCCACCCCTCACTCCCTCGCCCGCGTCAGCTCCTTCTTGCTCCCGACGCTTTTGCTCGACTCCAGGCGCAGCCTCGCCTTTCGCCGCAGAGCGCTCCGCTATTATTACGGCGTCTGCGCCCGCCCGCAGTCATTTCCTCTCCCTGCTTTTACGGTTTTTCCCCCAGCTTTTTTCAGCTTTTTTCAGCTTTTTTAGCATTTTCTCTCGTCTCCCCGCGCCTCCGCGCTCCGTCCCATCGGATCCGTATAACGAAGTTTCTCGACGATCCTCAAAATGCCGGGTGGCTTTACCGTATATTAGGCATCGGTTGAGGAGCATCGGTGATGCAATTAATGTTCTTAGTTCATAGTTTATATTAATAGGCGGGTTGCCGGCGCGGCGCGACGCGGCGCGATGATTGCCATAACCGCTAATAATCGCGGTAATAATGGCCCATTGAACTCGGTGTAATTCTATTCATCCGGGTGGCGGGTTAACCTGTAATATCGAAGGAGGTCGGCGACTCGATGGGAATTGAACCGTCCGTGCTCGCTCCGTTCCAGGTCCACCTCCGCACGCACTCGGGCGAGAAGCCGTTCCGCTGCTCGGACTGCGGCAAGCAGTTCTCCCAGCTGCGCAACTACAAGTACCACCGGTCCGTCCACGAGGGCACCCGCGAGTTCGCGGCCACCTGCCCGGAGTGCGGCAAGTACTTCAACGACCGGGGCTACCTCAGCTCCCACATGAAGATCCACCGGAACCGGAAGGAGTACGCCTGCGCCGAGTGCGGCAAGAGCTTCAACCAGCGCGTCGCGTACAACATGCACGCGCGGATCCACACGGGCCTGAAGCCGCACCAGTGCGAGCAGTGCGGCAAGGCCTTCTCCCGGAAGATGCTGCTCAAGCAGCACCTGCGCACCCACTCGGGCGAGCGGCCCTACCAGTGCCAGGTCTGCCACAAGGCCTTCGCCGACCGCTCGAACATGACCCTGCACACGCGGCTGCACTCGGGCCTCAAGCCCTACCAGTGCACCCTCTGCTCCAAGGCCTTCACCAAGAAGCACCACCTCAAGACCCACCTCAACTACCACACGGGCACGAAGCCCTACTCCTGCCCGAGCTGCGGGCTGCGCTTCTCCCAGAGCAGCAACATGCGCACCCACTACAAGAAGTGCGCGGACAAGGCGCCCAAGCAGCAGCAGCAGCAGCAGCAGCAGCAGCACCACCACCAGCACCAGCACCAGCAGCAGACCCAGAACCAGCAGCCCCAGAACCAGCAGCTGCAGCAGGCCGCGGCGACGTCGCTCCTCACGCCCCCGAACTCGGATCCCGAGTCCAGCGGGGGCGCGCCGCCGAGCCTTGGCTCCTGATCGGCTCGCGTTACCGATCCTCCTCTAACTTATACGTACTCTCAATACTTAATAAATCTCTTCTTTTTACTTTTATATACACCAGTCTCGTTTCTGCGTCGTTCCTCCCCTGCCCGAGACTCCGTCCCGAACCCTCGAGCCTCTAGGTAGGTCTCTCACCGAAAACGCCACGTACGAGAGGTTCTATGCCTGTATGTCTAGCCGTCTACCGAAAGCTTCGACCTTCCCTCGCATCTGCGGCAGCGGCAGTGGCAGCAGAGAGCGAGGCTAGAGAAGAAGGGCTCGCCTGCACTTCGGCTGCCGACCACGGTAGCAAGTTCAAAAGCACGCTTCCGATCCGCTCTGCTGCAAGCTCCTGTGGAATCGTACTGCCCTTTCATCCCTCGTTTCGCGATCTTGCGACAACAAGATATTTCACATTCCTTTTCGCGTTAGACACTCGCTTTGCATCTTTACAGACTTTCCTTTGAGTAAGTTACACACATTTGTATATTTCCACTGATTCTCAAGCACGCTTAATCAGTATAAGGAAGAATCTCTGACATTTTCAGAATAATCTTAACTCGAAGCAGTCGGAATTAGAATAGTTTTATTATTAAATTCAGTTTTACTCTAGTTTTACAGACTAATTATTTATCAAGTATTATAAATAATATCATTGTACGAATGAACACTGCAAGATGTAAAATTATATTTTTACTTTTTCGTTATTTAAGCAAATTATATCTATTTCTTACAGTCAAACAAAGAACTAGATGACAAAATATAATTCAAAGGAATTTCTATTATATACACTTTATCCGGATTGGCCGAGTTTACTATCTATTCACTTTTAAAAATTGAAAATTACCTCAAAAAGTAAACATTCCCCAACATTTAAAGTTCAAAAACTAGCCTTTCTGAAGGGGTGAAAAGTACTTGATAAATAAGTCTTTCAAAGAAAATTTTTCTGTGTTTTTTTTCTTCCGTTATATAATCGTAGTAAGTATTATTGTATAGAAAATATATTAATATTCTTATTTTCCATTATAGTTGCCCTCAAAAATTGGAAACATGCCCTTCTCAGGAAATGTCAAATCATTGATCACCAAGTAATTAGATAAAATATTGCAGACTTGATCCTATATTAATATCACCTATCATTAATCTTGTAAGTTCATTAAACTCAAATCAGTACATTACTATTTCAATTTTCAATTTACAAATACAATTTACTATTTCAATATTTCTTAATATAAAACATCCTTTATTACTTCAACCATACATTCTGACATCTCTGAATCCTTAAAATTATAATATTATTTTAAATTTGTACTCCTCATCATTGAAAATAATGTAAAATTGATCCTTGAAGTTCTATCTCTCTTTGAATGAACAATTACGTTATAACGACTATGCTATGATTAACCAAAAAACAGTATTTTAGTTTTTTACGGTGAGAATTTTACGATAAATTTCTATAAGATATGTTGGATGAATAGTAAATTTTCAAAAAGACAATCACCACGCGATAAGCAACAAGATAAAACAAGGCAAAATTCAACTTCTTGCGGTAATAAATACCAGAACATGTCTCGTCGTTGCAATATAGGCTAAATATTAATTAAGCTCTAGAATACATATTATATAGATAATAAAACGACAGTCATAAAATAAATGGAAGCTATCGGTTATATCAGATTACGGAAGCGGCGACACGCCGCGCATCTCGAATCGCCTCGAGCTACGCGGCAGGCAGACGACTCGGCTTGGCTCGCTTCTCAGTTTGACGAGCAAAGCGTGGGAGTACAGAGTTTATACGCGGCCGTTCCGGAAGAACAATTAGCCGCGCAGTCGCAGCACTCGTAGTCCAAGATTAAAGCGCAGCATCGCAATCGCGGGACTTCGGGTTAAAGATACACGCCTATCTCGCCTTATTCCTCGTTCCGCGAGCGCGCCGCCCGCCACTGCCGTTGCCGCTGTCGCGGTAGCTCTCTTTTCTCGCCCAAAGCGCGCCAGGAGACCCGGAAAAGAGCGCCGTAAGCACGAACGCGCGCCGAGAGCTGCGGCGATATGTGTGTGTGTGTGTTTGTACACTATATATAAAAGAAAGGAGGAACACGCGCGAGTGCCGTCGCGAAGAGGCCCCAAGGCTCAAATCTACGATCTTTTGCCGCGTCCACGTCGCGTCTGCGCGTGTATATATATATATATATATATATATATATATATATATATATATATACATACACGTATATAATATAAGTTCTATTCGGTAAAACGGAAAAGAAAAAGAGAAAGAGCCATTCGGGGCTGCTGCAGATTTATGCGCGATGCCTATACAATGCGCAGCGTATACAGTTCTGTTATACCTGATGTATCGAGCCGTGTACAATGGGCTTTCCCGTTTCTCAACCAACTTTTTTCCTATGCGCGCCGACAAGAAGAAATGGGAAGAACCTCGTCGCGACAATGCACCCGAGATTACCTGTCAAATGTTCCCTGTTGAAAAGCCGGGCAGTAACTTGAATATTATCGTGTCAATAAATATTTATATGAATACCGCGTTATAAATAAGAATAACTCTGCTGTGAAAAGGTTATTATTTTCATACAATATTTAAATAACATAACCATATTACAAAATACTCCGGGATCATTGAAAATTTATCAAAACATCTAAGAGAATATAAAAAAATTGAGCGACTTATACGGAAGTTTTTCCTCCGTTTTCTGGACTGAATACTATTTTTGAGAAACAAAATATAAAACAATTTTTACCGCTACCTCACATTTAGTTTTTCTTTTAAAAAAAAATTATAAAACAGTCATCATTAAAGTAACCATTCTTATTGCTCTATATATATATATAGGGCAACTCTAATAATGAATTCATCTCCCCGAATCATAAGTTATATTCGTAAGAAACCTTCATCTAATCTATGGTTTTTTTCTGTAAAATACTTCAACTCCTTCTGAAAGTGTATGATTGGACGATCAACCCTTATGGACAGAAAACGAACATTTTCTATTATAAACATTGCTTTCCTAAGAATAATCCAATAATAATTAACTTTCTATTTATTAACACTTTTTATTTTACTACACTATTTCGAACAATTCCAATCCTTAGTTATAGGGGAAATTTAGAAAATTTTGAATAACTGTAAGTATTACTCTTTTCTTTTTTCAAAATGATCAATCCTATACATTTGTTTCGTTTTGTATTCTTTTCAAAAGTAGAAAAAGAAACGTACAAAAATAAGCAGACTATAAATTAACGGTGGTATTTTATTTCTTGATTCGTTGTTATTTGAATTTCAAAGAGGCAAATTTGATCGTTTTTAAGTATACGTTTTTAAGAAAGTAAAATAAAGATTTTTGATTTTACATAAAAGAAGATTAATAAACAAACAACCGTAGTTTTTTTGGTTCTACATACATAAAGTGTGAATAGTAGTATAATTTTGATTTTTGATATAAATAAGATAATAATAAAAAATAGTATGTCTATTATGCTACATAACTTCCTTGAGACATGAAAAATAGAAAACTGAAAAAGCAAAAACTTCGAGTGAACCTCCATTAAAGGAAGTATACTAATTCTATAGTAGAAAGATGGGCGCAATTCCACGGTGGCTTTTTAATCGCAGTACAGCGCACTTTATGTTATTTGAAACTACCACCCTCCATAACTGCAATCATGGGTTCATGGTTGTACAAATAGCACATTCTTCCGTCTCTCTCTAATAGATTGTTTATAGAAATTGAATCAAATGAAGTGTAACTACCGAGATTCTGTACCTAAAGCCAAAGTTAAATTAATTTTCTTCTATTAAAAGTTAATTACAATTTTACAATTGTACTTCGTTGCTTTCATAAAGTTTTCCGTTAAAAAACAACAGTTGCTGGCTTCAATGCTATTAAGCCGACTATAACATTAGAGCATTCTCACATAGAAATTGTTAGTTAATTTAGAAAAGGCCTTAAATCAATGTGATATATTAATGCATAGTTATTATATAATATATTATTCTTATATTAGGTGAATATAAATTCTAGATCTTTCAATTATTTATTTATTATAAGATATTAAGGCTTAATTAAGGCTTTTTTCATAAAGTATGAAGTAATACATAGAATTTCATTTTATACATTTAAATTTATAAATAAATTAATTTTTATTAAAATTTGTTTAGTTCATAGATTATTATTTTCGTAACATACAATGATATATATGATATCCCGAATATTAATCTTTAATTTCTTATTATTTTCAGTAACAAAAAGTAGAAAATAAATTCATTCGAACCGTGCGTAAATACAAATATCTAATAAGAGAGTCGTTGCGCGCGTACAACTTGCAAAAATTTGCTTTCGCGTTTCATGAGTGGTTACAAGAATTCTTATGTGTGTACAATCGTATATGTAGGTTAGTCCGTTTCTTTTCAATTTAGAAACGTATAGTATGCAAAAAATAATATTGAGAAAGTATGATTTTTAATTTTGATATTTTGATATATATCAATGCCTGTCCAAAGTTTGAAAGCATTTGTCTGGGTATAGAAATCACTCGATATCTTACTACATAATTACATATATATGTGTATCTATACGCGCGCATAACAGTTAATGATGAAATATATGTAGAACGAACAACGGAATATATCAAGGCGAGCGATTTATATTTAAAAATCACATTGATAAATAAGTGAATAACGTATATAGATGCGAAACGTCTATAAAAATTCTGAAATTGCGTTTTTAAAAGTGTTTAGAGAAAATAGGCTTTCGAGGTTGGTTGTAAGAACCAGAAGATTCTGGATAAGCCGATAAAGATTTTCAGAAAGCAGGCGGCGGAAATAATCGGAAATATTATCAGCCGGGGCTAAAGGGAACTGAACGGTAGTTGGTGCGCGCACAAGACGCGCGCCGACGAGGTCCAGGAATCTACATTTCTTTTCGACGCACTTTTCCCACGCAGTGTATAATACAGGGACTGCACGTATATAAGCTCGCATCAGTGGCGCGCTGCACCGATGCGCTCGCGGGAAGAAAGATATATATATGCGTGCGTGCGTGTGTCTATATATATGTATACGGAGGAAGGCCGCAGAACCGGGCGCGCGATCGGTCCCGATTAGGCGCGTATTTCTCTCCCTCCCCCTCACTCTGGACCTTATATATTTCCTTATAAAACCTCGCAATCGTTGACCGGCATCTCCGCTGCACCGAGCGCGCGGGCGATGAAGCCGTATCTCCGCGCCCGCCGCCCGCCCGCGGCAGTCAAGGTGACGCTCGTGCCGACCTTCTTACACGAGCGCCCGCCGCCCCGATCGCCGTCCCGATCGCCGCCCCGATCGCCGCGCGGCTCCCCTCCGTAGAGGCGCATCCGCGAGCCCGGCGGTGAAAGCACCCGACGTCTGCTAAATGTATGCGCGGGAGAAATTCGCTCTCCCGGCGCAACGGTCCGCCGAATCTCCTCCCCGGGTGGCGCCCCGGCCGTTGCTGCGCCCATCGGCTCCTTCTCCGTCCATTAATCCCCGTAGCCGGCGGCGGCGCGGCGATAAAGCGCGCCTGTACACTTAGCCAGTTTATTGTCCCCAATTGAAAAATCTCGTATATCGATCATCGCAGCGATATTACATCGAGCTGTATGCCGAGCAGTCCGAGGAATGATCGATAACCCCCGTCGCAAATTATCGCCCAGGAGATTCTACGTCGTACGGTATATATAGAATACACATTATAACCGAGAGAGTTGGCATGGTTTTGTTCTTTTTTCTTCTTCTATCTTTTTTTTCTTCCTTTTTTCTCTTGTTTTTTTTCTGTTGTTTTTTGATAATTAAATGCTGCAACAAGAACACGGCCCGTTATTCCGATTAGCAATTCGTGAAAAAAAAGTATATATAACTTTTACAGAATTAGCTTTATAAACGCACTGGAAGTCGGGGAACCAAATATTTCTCGGCACCAAAAATTATACGCTGTCAATTTACATATCTATATGTGTTCGAGTATTTAAAGATGATCTGTTACAAAAGCAGACAAAAGCTTAAATATAACTATGGTTGCTTTAAAAAAAAAAAAAATAATAAAAGAATAATTTTCGGGCGATATACATACTTTTCAACTGATTAATGTATGTTTAGCGTGTATATGCATTTTAAGCTTTATAAAGTGGACGTAACGTGTTTATTGATGTATACAATCCTTCTATTCTAATACAACGATTAAAAAATAATGTTAATATATTTTTATTTAAATTTCAACTATATATATATATATATATATATATATATATATATATATATATATATATAAGTAAAAAGGAAGTAGGAAATATGACGAGAAATATGCTCCTCGGTTACTCTTACTCTCTATATTCATATACGCTTCAAAGTACTCACTTATATTACTTTATGTATTAAATTTCTCTTTTAAATCCTTAACGTCTGATGCAACTTGAACCAGTTTTTTCGTTATAAAAATTATGAAGCGTATCGTATATAGATATAGAATGAAATTGTATTGTAATATATGTAACTTGTAATTCTAACCAGTTTTTTTCGTTATATAAAAATAGAATGCAAAGAACGCCGAAGGTTTATTCTATTCATCTCTATTTATAGATTACGTCCCAATAACAAAGCGTAACTCTTGCATCAGTGCATTTAGGAAGTCAAAACTCGAAAAAAAATTTTATCGAATGCATTCTACAGTTCAGTGACAATCTTATTTCTTAATTTTCTATTCAGATAATGAACGAAGAACGGTATAACAGCAGGTATAGTACATTATCGGAATGACTTGCCCTGAATAAATTTATCATCGACACAGCCCTACGACTATTTAGAACAGCACTTGTTTATGCTACTTGAACAACAAACGGGAAAAAATTAAGTTATGATTGTTCAAATAAAGGATATTAAACTGGAATCAAAATTCGTAGCTTAAATCACGAGCGTATGAAATATAATTTGGTTTTTATCTGGTAAAAGTAAATTTTACAATTCCGAAAAAGACTTATAATTCCTTCTTCGTTTAAATAATGGTTTCTAAGTTTCCGAGCAATATTCCAGAGAACGTGAAGCTACACAAAAATTTAAACATTTAAATTTTACAGGAGAATTCAACTTTAAGAAGTGAACAAATCGATTTTCAGCTTAATTATGTATTGCATTCTAAATTAAATAAATTAACAGAGATTTAATATAAAATATTGTGTTTAAACTATAAAAACTATATATACAAATTCTTATACGACTTTCAAATCTACTGCTCGTTCGAATGTACAAAACTATCAATTATTACTAAAATATTGGCACTAACGGCATTACTATAATAAAGAGAAGCCGCGAATTTTGAGTATCGAATTTCGTTTAAGATTTAGAAAGAACATTTTTTAATTATACCTCGAGAATGATTGCTGCAAAGTTTTCGGACCTACCGCTCTCTCATCACAAAAATATGGTATTTTATTACTTACGGTAGCTGGAACGGAAATTCCAAGTTTCGGAATGTGGATTGGAAGAAAGGACAAAGTTTTCAAAGAACGAGTTCTAAATAAATCTATTTCCACAAATGCATAATTTTTTCGTTATATTAATTGAACCTGAGTCGATTTTACACTGTTCGCGGGCCTATAAAATTGATCGACCCTCAATTGGTGTACAGAACTAAAAATTGTACATTTTCTAGTACATATTCAGTATATAAAACTGTTTTGATGAAAATATTATTCTTCCTTTCAACCCATCAGCGTCCAATTTAGGGACGTGAATTGAAATTGTCTGGATACACGGTATCTTGAAAGGAAAGTACTATATAATTTATAAGCAAAACAGTGTCATATCTTGGGTGGGGAAGAGCGCGAGGTTCTACAATCGCACAGGACTCGTTGGGGAGATGGTCTGAGTAACTCTTCGCTTGCTTTCACATAAATTCTTTACCCAAAACTTGGTCGGGCTCTTCTCGTAAATTTTCGTGCACGCATACGCAGTAAGAGGCTGCTCGGGAATAGCATAAGAGGAAAATAGAGGAGAAAAAAAACTTGGAAATCGGCTAAGAATAGTTACTTTTATCCGTAAACACCGTGCACCGCAGCCAGGGATAACAAAGGTGCTCGAGGAGGCGCGCGTGCGAGATGACTTTTGCCGCAGGCCTTACACCGACACCTGAGACATTAACGCCGCGACCGCGCGACGGGAGGCACTTCCCTCCCGCCCCGCGCGCGCTATATATGGACGGCTAGTGGGGTGGGGTGGGAGGAGGGGGGAGGTGGAAGCTTACGCAATACTAATGGTCCATTAGGAAGCCGGATTTGCGCACGCGCGTGCAGCACGTATCGCTGCCGCGCCGTATTTATGCGAGCGCGCGGTCTCTGCGTCCCCCCTCCCGCATTAAACTCTCCCGCCGCGGCTTTAATTTCAATGCGTATTACGATCCCGATGCCGTTTCGTAGTCGGACGTCGATCATGTCACAAGCTCGATAACCTCTATATTTATACTTTTACATCTATCCATCTATCGATGTATATATATATATATATATATATATATATATATATATATATATATATATACTCTATAAAAAGTGTAGAAATACGCCGGCGTAAGGGCTTTATCTTCTCGTTCTGATTTTTGTGTCCTCGCAGCTCAGCTGAATTTCATTATTTATTAAAACTCAATAGCTAGATATATATTGCCGGTGTGGATATATATTTCAGGACAATTTACATTCCCATATATTATATCGATACCCCTAATGAAGACCAGCAAGTTTTGTTCTGTCGAGATAAGTAAAACAGTTCACAACAACTCAATGATTTGAATGACCAACGGCTCAGTTAACAGCACAACAACTCAACAGTTCAACTCAATGATAGCGACAAAAGATAGCATAGTTGACTTCCAAGCCGAAAAGTAGCAGAGCTCAATATCTATTATTCTTTCTGCTCAAACAACCAGAATTTCTTAGTATTCGTTGCCGAATTTGGAAGATGCTAGTCTTTATTTTTTTAAGACTGCTTGAAGTGTGTTATGTACCGATTTCCCTAGGGGGTGTCCATTTGATGGATTGCAATTTTAAATTCATAGCAACTTTAATATTTGATATCGCATTTAAACCTTAAGTGAAATAAAAAATGTAAATAGATTTTCTTATTTTAAAAACATCATTTTTTTAATACCTATATATATATATATATATATATATATATATATATATATATATATATATATATAATCAGAAATAATATAAGTTAAAAGAAGAATTGATTTACAGCAACATTATAAATTACAGTAGATCGACAGAAAAGAAGATATCCTATTTTTCAATGAAAACAAGATTGCTTTTAAAATGACTCTATTTATTATTTAACTAGAAAAGATGAAAGACTCTAGTAATCATATAAATATACATATAATGTTATATATAAACGAAGTACCTTTTATATTCTTATATTAATCGAAGCTATGTTTATTACATAAACTTACATTTCCATCATATTCTCCTATGCTACGGCCAATTAACTTTCCTCTGAGTAAGAAAAATATATACGAGCAGCACTTAATTAACCAAAGTCGTGGAATTTGTAAACGAAAAGATTTTCCGTTGTTATGAGCATTAAGATCGTCGTGCAGAATTATTTGATTTTATCGATTCTCTTCGACTCGAGTATAAAGAGATAAGTATACCGATTATCCGGCTGGAAGAGTTGGTCGCAGTTATCCTTGGCATCTCTCATTTTGATTCTGCTCACTTGACCCTGCGCTACAAAGAAAGTTTTGATCGGCGATACATGTAAGTTTATATATATATATATATATATATATATATATATATATATATATATATCTGTATGTAGGTGCTTCGTGCCACGCTTCGCACGCGCACGCGCGCGCGCGCCTTACGTGGATCTTGTGCTCAAAATGTTATCGGAACCAGTTTTTCAACTATATACGCCAAACAATTTCTTATACTCCTCGGCCTTCGCTCGTATTATAGAAAGTGAAAAAAGCCTTCGCCCCTATATATATATATATATATATATATAGACACGCGCATGTACGTTTACTTATATATATATATATATATATATATATATATATATATATATATATATACATATATTTCGAGCGATAAATCACTGACGGCCGATTAATCCCTGCCCGTCCTTTTCGCACCCTTCATACAACTTCTTTGAAGAACTAATTGCACGACAGAGTATATATATATATATATATATATATATATATATATATATATATATAATAGTATACTCTGACGATTTTTTGTTGGGTACAACAATAGCGATTTAAGTTTGATCGAGTTCGATCGAAAAATTATTACGCCAAATCTACAAATAGCAAGAGATGGATTTTTCTACGATAGATTTTAGCGATATGGAAATTTTACTAAGCTTAATATAGGAGTCTGCAAAATTAATTCGCGTTGACTCGTCTATGTATTTAGATTTATGGAAACGCACATGAATTTGTCACTGGCCTACGATGTCGAAAAATTACATTAACGATGCGACATATTGAGAGGAAACTAGCCAAAATCGTCAAAAACCCATACGAGATGTTCAAAGATTAACGGGGCTGGAATCTATGAACAATGATTTATGTTCTTGCCGCTATGTTTTTGTACAAATCTCGTTCTGTATTTGTTTCTTGTGCTGCATTGGTAGCATGCCTTATTCGTGACTCGATTACCGAGTGCGGCAGTCGCGAGACAGGTACCTATTACCTACATACATTTATAAATATGGATCAGGGTTAATAACATCTTTATTACGCTATCGCTATCGTAGCTCCGCACGCGGCCCTCTTTATTACACATAGTCTCTGTTTCGAATGATTGAATCAACAATCATCGACAAAAAACATTCTATTACTTACAGCGAACGAAAAAAACTCCAAATATATTTAGATTTAGTGGTCAACTAAAAGCTTCTACGTTGTAGAGGCAAGTAATTCTGAAGCTCGTAACAAAATTCATATGTTAGAGGGGCAAAACGAAAAATTTATAATAACATCTATTATTTTTATCCTTTAAGTGTCGAAAATCTTCATTCAAAAGCATGATTTCAAAAATCATAAAACATTCCCGAGGACTTCTCTTTATATGCATTCGCTATATTTATGGTTTAAGAATCGCAACGGAGTAATTGGGGGACTCGGTAGTCAAAGATAACCGCAACGCACGGATAAGTCAAAGCACAACTGCCCAGAGGTGCATGCTCAGCTATAGAGCGCGCGAAGATCAAATCTGCAAGATTGGAGAATTTTTCCCGGTGTGTATAGTCTACCTTATCCTGTAAGAAAAAAAATCAGCGAGATATCGAACGGATCTCGTACAACTTGAAAGTTTTTACCGAGCGCTTGACATTCCATGGGGACCTGCTAGATATTCCTATAGATATATCCATTCGTAAACCGCTAGTTTCAAAGAGAAGAAAAAGAGAACGGACAGCTTCCGCACTCTTTATAATAAGATGCCGATTACGAATTGCCCAACCACAGCACTTTATAATTTCGGCAATTTTTCAATTTCATTAGATGTTTTTTTTATATTCGTTGTATCATTTTTTACTTTAATATTATCTTTTTTAAATCTCGAGACTTATATACTGGACATATTTTGTAAAGACAATTTCTAAAATAATTGAAAATTCTTTTATTTTTATTTTAAATTTAAGGATCTTTTAAAAACAACCCTTTTTATACATAGTCTTGTTTAAACTAGATACAGGGTATGCCAATTTTAATAAAAACATGCAAGGTAGAAAGAAGATGAATTAATGTTTTAATGTGTATAGTGATCTGAAGAGAAAACGGGAAGATTACAACCAGAAGATATTGATTTTTATACATAAATCCCTACTTGCTCTTCGAATCAAGACTAATGTTTAATTATAAAATAATAGGAACTCGCACAGGTAAGATCTCTTAAAGATTCAGTCTGCTAAAATGACAAGACTTAAAGACTTTTCGACGCTTAACAAACTTGCAATACGTTTTAAATGTTATTTGTAAATGATTCTTATTTAAAAACTTCATGCATCGTTAAAATAACACTGCCGTTGATATTAATGTAAAGCTCAATGTTGTTCCTTACAACTTCTGCACATTTTTTCTAGATAATGCACAGCCGTAGAAATAATCCTGTACATTAAAAATACTCGACATCTGTAAAAGTACCGAAGCCTTCAGCTCGCTATATCTCGATTATCTCTCGTGCTCTAACTTTCTTTGAGAATGCCTATCGAAATTATTGGCTACTACTTCAGACAAGACAACATCATTTGATGTGGGCACCGACTAAATGATTGCTCGAAGAACTTTTCACTTTATTATCTTATAGTCTATCAAATTTGTACTTATAATTTTATTATTATACTACTAATAGCTGAAAAAGTTGTTTTTTATAATGAAAAAAGGAATTATGTTAATTGTAATGGACTGTTTTCTAATATTATATAGATTATATAGAAATAAAAGTAAAAGAAATGTTATAATAAGACATTGCGACACGGGTGTTACGCTTCCTTTTTTATCTTATAAGACAATTTTCTCGGTTCTGGCGAAAGAAGTCAGGGATAAAAATCTTACGGGATAATAATCAACTTTCACATCCGTACCTTCAGTCCGTATTTTATACTACTTAAGTGCCAAAAATCATATTAAATCTTTGATTTTAAAATTAAAATGGTCAAAATATTTATTGTATTATATTAAAAATGATATAAGCCGATAAAATATTCAAATATATTAGTGTTACTTCATTATTTGGCTGAGAGCTAAATATCATCTTTTTAACACTCATAAAACCTTAAAATCTGCCAGCACTTCGATGAGTATCGGTTCTCTAATATCTGCATGTATTGTACTGGGCAATATGAGGCATTATGTTTTCACTCGTATACGATTAATCTACAGATTTCATCTTTTTATTTCTGTCATCAGAGTCAATTGTTCTACACGTATAAGTGATCCAAAAAGATATATGAAATTTATTCTGCGATATATGTCGGGCTCATTTTCATGCGACGAATATATACGGTCAATTAGATATTATTTGAAATTCAAAATTACGATATTTCATTCGATTTTGTGTTATATACGGTGCCGATACCTCCGAACTGTGCATGCGGTATAAAATTGTATTTAAGAATTCATATGTTTTTAATAGTTACGCTTAAGTTTTTTATATACGAACTCCTTTATTATTTTATGAATATTGTATTTAATTTATGGCGGGAGAAATGAAGCACCGCAGTCCATAAATAATAATTAAGCTTTTCGGCGACATTTTAATTTTATTCGAAACAATTTTAAATGTCCCGATGTGAGTTATAAAAAATTGTGTAAAAATATACTAACAAGGATAAGAAAGGAAATAGGAGTTATTCTTGTTAAACCGAGCAGGGCAAAAACCTCAATTGCGAACCCTCGCTACGGTCTAAAAAATTTATGCACGTTAACGAAACGGCAAATTTTTTAATTTAACGGGATATCGCACTGGTGTTATCGTCGGCAGAAAATCTGCCGTGCGTGGCTATTTTTCTCTAAGCAGCGCGCTCGCGCGCTCGCGACGTCCCAGCATCAGACTCTCGGCTCCTCTGCGCTTAACAAGTATATACGTAAGAGAACGCGAATGGAGCGCGAGTATACTTACCCGTACCGCGATAATCTTTTCTTAATTAAAAGAATGATTTACGGTCGAAATTACGAGAGTAGTATAGTCGGATACAAGGCTGCACGATGTCAAGTTACACTTTTCATGATTTTAATTGTAATATTAAAGGTATACTGCGTGATTCGGCTAAAAACTGCGAGCAGGATAGTATTTCAACATTAATTTTAAATTTAATTTTCCATGTTAATATCGGATGATAAATATAAACTCCTCTTGTTTATGCTGAACGATTATAACTTTTACTAATTTTAAATGCGCTTTGGCGCACGCGTCTATGGTTACTAGTTACTCTATCATTTATTTAATTGACGATGCTTTTTGCGCAACACTTTAACACGATCACCATGGCAACATGGAAAATCTGAACTAGAAGCACTATATTACAATTCTAAGCTCGGGATTACAGATTTTAATAGAATTTATTCACATGTATTCTTGAAGCCTCAATAGATGATTTCTGGAATATGGCTAATTCTCATGCTCGAAATTTCATTCGTTATACACGTACACGTAATTCTTCTATAGAACAGCACATACTTTTCCAATAGCACTGCACGTAACTGCATTAATCCATTTTTATGTTTTCGCGCGGCTTTTACTTACATTAGGTTACTGCCGATATATTCAGTAAATGAAACGGTCTGCAATAAGAAAGATAGCGATTCGGTACGGTCTGACATTCTCTACAAAGTAAATTTTTCCGAGAAGCGTGCATGTAATCATCGGTTCGAGTCAAAGATTAACGTTAATTAGTTAACTTATTAAGACTTAAATATTTTATTAAATAATGCTTGTTATTTGTAGGTTGCTTTGTTTATTGAACGGATCTATAGAAACTGATCTGTATAAGCCACGCAGAAGCGTATAAATAAATTGATCCATCAGTTACGTATGCCGTTGGAATAGCAACCGCATACGTGTATAATATGAAATTCAAAAAATATAATCAAGGCCATTTCGAGGGTTATAGGACGAAATATACTCTACAAATTATCTATTCGGACATCAAGTATACAGATAAATAAATTCCATTAAAACCAGCGAGGCGAGGTCGGGGCGTTCGTCCTGCAAGTGCCTCAAGAAGCTCGATATAGGAGAGATAAAAAGTTTTTTTTATCCCCGCGCGTTTAATTACTCGCGCGAGCTGATTCTCGTCCCGGCCGAGCACCACACATCATCGGGCGAAAACACCTGAAATTCTTTCCCATGAGCCGCTAGTCGAAGTAAATCCGCGCTCGTGCGAGCGTTTGTATGCATGTATGTATGTATGTATGTATGTATGTATATATATAGTGTCCATCCAGCGGATGACGAGTTCAATAAAACAAGAGCTGCTCCGTGGAGCCTAATTACCGCTATATATCCGCGGCGAGAGACAATTAAAGCCGAGCCGAGAGGCGAGCGCCCATCAGCCGTATACTGTATATATAAGACGAGCGAAAATGGTCCAAGCATTATATGTATAACATTATATATACGCATACACACGCACACATACATACATACACAATCTCGAATATCTTTTCTCCGCGTCTGCTTTTATATTTAGCTTTATATTAATGTGCTATTTTAGTATATCGCCGGTGCAATTTTCTGTGTACAAACCGCGCGAACTTGCTATAACAACGTGACATTCGTCGGGTGGGGACATCCCTATATTTTCTAGGTGTTTTAGGAGCTCTCTCTCTCTCTTTCTGTCTCTTTCTCTCTCTCTCTCTCTCACTCCGGTCTCTCTCATTTACTCGCTCGCTCGTACGGCGTTCTCCAGCTCTCGCTCCAGTCGCTCGGCGTCTTCCTCATCACCGCGCCGTTTATGAGAACACCCTTCGGTTAAGTTCACACGCGTCGCGAGATAAACACGAATGTTTCCGTTCTATATGCTCCTTTCTACTGCCGTTTAAATTTTCAACAATTTTTTTTTATTTACATAATGCCAAATAAGCTAGAATATATATGTATTTATTTATTTGACATATCTTTTAGCTTTTAGATAATGTTATGTATATATGCAAGTATACTCAATACAAGACAAAATTTCACCTAGAGTATATGCTGTTAAAAAATTTTGTAAAAGAGATGCATTAACACAGTTATAAATATTAATAATAACTAGAATAACAATTATGTTTATTAATATAATTATGAAGAGGAATTCATTACATTTGAAACTTTAGTATTGTAATACAAAAATTATACTGACATTAAGTCAAGTAATATTATCTAATAATTATTATTTTAATTTTGCATTAAGCTTGATATAAATCAGCTTATCTTAAAAGTATAGGTCAAGAGACCATATTGAATACCTTAAAATGATCGAATTCAAACATGAATATTAAGAATATCATCTCAGATCTATTACGAACAAAGTACATTAACAATTATTGTACTAATATTTTTGACAAAAAATGAAATTAGAAATAGTTCTACATAGTGTCCCAAATTGTGCAACAGAAGATTTAGCTCATAGGTTATAGGTTGATGTAAATATCGCGATAGAGCTTACAAAGAGGATATTATTGAATTAACTTCCAACCTTGTCTCAATGGACTACATTATTTTAGCATGAAAGTTAGATGAGTTACATTATACTAGATACAATGCCCTAGACAGCAGTTCTTATTTATTGTTTATTTATGCAATTTATAAGTTCCAATCTAGATAAACATTGATATAATTTCAGACTTCGGAAGATCTGTTTTAAAAATTTTATATATTCAGTCGCTAAATATACGACATTAGCTAATGAAGTGTAAGAAACTAACATAGAATTCTGACAATGTAGCCAATGAGTATTATACTGTTATGAGTAACTCTCCTGTTATTGGTAAATCATATTTAATTTTTAGTTTCAACGTGTAACTTACGGATGCCCAAGAAGTTATTACAAGACTTACAAAGAGCTGCTACGATTCTTGAGTGACAAATTTGATACAGATTGATCGACGTAACTTTGATGACCTGTAAAATCGTACTTTATTATAAATGGTAACACACTTTAGTATTTCAGTAAATATTTTTACAGGGAATTTTTTAAATCAAAACTCCTAGTTTACAAAGAGATAAAAAGAGTTTTTTGAAAAACGAATTTTGAATTTTGGTTATTCGATTTATGCGGTATAGAAACAAAATTGAATAAAATTTTATATTCTTAAATCTTTAAACCTCGTGTCTTTAAAAAAGTGATCTATTTGTCCTTTTTTCCTTTATATTGGATTCTTTTATGTTGAATGACCTGTATAATAGATTTTTGAAGTCATAATACTCAACTGACGTATTGATATTCCACGTACCTTGCTATCTCCTCTTCTTAATCTAACTTTATAAGCAAAGACTCTTCTTAATCGAAGAGTCTTTGCTTGATTAATGTAGAACAAATTTATAGAAAAATTCAGCATTTCACCATCGTTAAGGCGTTTTAAGCGAAAAGTAATGACACAAATATGGTTGCGAATTCGTATTCAGCGCGTCAAAATATAACTAAGACATGTATGTTAAGTTTCTGTAACAGATCACTCTTGTGTGTGCTAGTGCAATACTTATATATGCAGATATTTAGATGATAAAGCATATTACAAAACTATGAAAAGGAGAGTAACTCAGAAAATATTTTCTCTAATTAAAATTATATACACATGGGCTCTTTTAGTTTTTCAAGGAGTGAAATCTTCCCTGAAATTCCATAGAATGGCTACAGAAAATCTCGTAGATTTCAGAATTTATGCGTACCTTGCATACTTATTAATTCTTACACAAAATTTCTGAGATGTCACGCCCAGGGTGCGTGCCGTATTCTTAACATATATTACTCGGTAATCAGGGCGTTTCCATGACTTCTTTTTCCACGTATTTCCTCTGTCTTGGCTTCTTAATTATTAAGTTGCTGGTGTGTACAAAAGTAGTATGGAATCCTACAGAAAGTTCTTATGGACTAGCGAGTGAATGTCATATCTTGCATAAAGCTAATGCATTATATCGTTGATTTAAATAGTACTGCTCTTCTTGCAAGAACCTGTTGAGTCTGCTCTATACATGAGCAAAGAAAAAATCTCATATATATATATATATATATATATATATATATATATATATACATATATATACCAAATATTTTTAATTTTTTCCGTATAAATAAATGTTCTATTTTTCGTTTTATTTAAATTATAGGTATGTATTAATATAAAAGTTAAGATAAGAAAGAGACGCAAGCAGTGGGAGGATATGCTTTAGCTCAAAGACACGTTGACTCGACAGACTGTCGACGCAGGCTCGAGCAGAATTATAATGGCATTGTTTAGTGCGAAGTTACACGAAAATATAATTGAATATTGCCTGTCATAGGAGGTAGGTAAAGCAGGAGGTGTGGCACTAACAGCTTTCAAGGAGCTCCTTAACATCTGTAACGGGCTCCTGCGTCATGATATTATCGGCACGCGATTTTAAACACGCATATACATAAAAGAATTTCGAGTCAGACAAGAGAATTCTTTGCTTCTTTCTATGCTAATATACCGAGTAACTGATGCATCTAAATTTCTACGAGCCCCTTTTTTGATCAAACATTTCGGGATTCTTTTTTATCTCTATTACAGGCCCATTTTTGGCTCCGTTAATCTGTACTTTCAATAACATCTAAATATATTGGAAAATTTCGTGGGCAGTTTTACTCTTCATTTGTATGCCAATCCGCGTCGCGGATTACGCGTCGGAACGCTTATAATTGAACAATGACTATCCTTTATTTTTGAAATAGCGATCTAATAAAGACAGTAGACAAAAATACCAGGTACGGCGCGATGGACTTAAGGCGAAATAAAATTGTTCCCGTGCTCGTCGTCGAAACGAGGTCGCAGACCAGGCTGCAGGTGCATATTGCCCCCGCTGAGCCATTAAATTTCCATAAGATCTATTTAGGCGCTTTTTACAAGGATGGCGTTACATGGGCCGCGAGCGCGAAGTGCGTGCGCGCGCTACCGCTTTGAGGCGAAAATTCGTGAAGTAGCGCTCCCCCCGAAGTGGCTCACTTTCGAAAACTAATTTATAACTCGGCTCTCGCGCGTTGGAAATCGAGCCGCGGGCCGACGCGACGCCGCGCCGTGGCTGAAACGAGATGCAGCGGATAAACGCGCGCTTTAATCCTGGATATGTGGCGCACTGCCTCGCGCTGCACGCAACGCATTCCTCGCGCACCCTTGTACATCGTCGATCGATCTCTAACGGCACTCTTTCAATTTTCCAATCGAAGCTTTTGCGTTATAAACTTTTAACAATTTCGTTTTTTCTCTCTCTTCCTTTTTCTTCCGGTCAAGATCGTACTTCTCGCACGAGCTTTCGAGCCCGGTATTTCTTATCGCTTTTTTTAAATTATGATTTTATCACTAATTGTATGTAGCTGCGGCAGATCTACGTGTGAAATTTTATTCGAACGAATAAATGTGTTAAGATAGTATTCGCATAAATTAAACGAATTCGTAATTTTCAATTAGGAATAAATGTCGAGTCCGACATTTCGTTATAATCTTATAAAACATTTATTCATTAGAATGCTGTTTTCATTCGTAAATCAAATCTTAAGTATGATACAATTTATTGAAAAATTGGACGAATACTGTAGTTATTATATATTATATATTTATTAATAGAAGATATGAACGGTGAACGTTATGAAAGAGTATGCTTCGAATTTTTATAGTACATTATTTACATTAAAATATTATCAGATATATAAGATATAGGAGCGGTCTATTTATGTTGGTATTTTACATTAAAAATTGAGCATTTTAATTAGTAGAACAGGGCTTGAGTACATTATCAAATGAATCAGAAGTAACTATTATGTTAACCATGTTTTCAAATTGTGAAAAGCTTACAAATACACTAAACTTCAAAGATGTTGACTGCTGACATTGTCTAATAATCATATACTTTACTTCATATACAGCTAATGAAATTCCAATTTTGTTCCGCGATGCATATTATCGCTCGACTTCGCCAAATAAAGACTTTATTCTCCTTCGTGTTCTACACTGTTACACAACGTTTTGTACGTTATAGAAACGAGTCTGTATATTGATACATTCTTGATCCTATTATTTATATCGATACTCATCAAGATGATAAAATAATAATAACAATAAGCATCGATATATTCCATTTTGAAAAAAATTATTACAACTATTAGTAGTTTCGTTACATAACAAAATTTTCATCCGAAAACACATGTTTGAATCCAATAATAAAAAATGTAAGATCAAATTGTCGCTGTGTAGTATTCGAAGGGAGGATACAAGATTAATTAATAGTAACTAATAAAAGGATATTGCAAATATCGGATTGCTAAACTTCGTTTAAGGAAACATTTACATACTGCACTAAGAGTGGTCGTGAATCATAGAGTTTCAAACGATTTATAAACGCTGGATTAAATTTCAAGACGTAAAGCCTCTATATAGTCTGTACGCCGATAAAATATATACAGCGCCGCAAAGCTCCCCGAAAGACCGCATCGCGTTTTATTTTTGGCTTTGCGCGCGCGGCCGATTGAAATGGCAAGTAAAGCATCGCTCCTCGCACCTCTCTCTCTCTCTCTCTCTCTCTCTCACTCTCTATCTATCTACCTCTACCAGTCTCCCACTCCGGATAATTGGCTCGGCCTGGACGAATACATAATCGCGACTCCCGAGGGTCGATATGCTGCCCGCGCGGTGAAAGTAAAAAGAGCGGAGAGTGCGCTTCGCGCGCACGCATCTTATGCAGCTGATGAACCGCGCGTGCGCCAAAGAAAACGCGTTGCATATTATATAGAGATGACGACGGGAATGAGCGACGATAGGGTTATGCGCTCTTCCGTCTCTTACATCATACGTTGCACTTTCCACTCTATAAGATGCGGCCCCGAAGCCGTGCCATACATAAGAGCCTCGCTGCAACGATTTTTCATTTTATTTGGAAACTGTTTGTCCAGAAAAGAACGATTTAGACCCAAGTGCGTTTTATAGAGTGATAGATGCTGCCAACCGTTTCAATATCGCGTATACTTTTACTTGCTTGTACCAAACTTTTGTTGCGTATTGCAGTAGTCGAGAACATATTGATATTTCTAACAGCTCTAATTTTTCTATTGTAAAACCAGTTGATGACTTTTCATAATGGGATATTTTCCAAATAAAATTATGTTATTATTGCGACCTGATTTCGATTGGAGAGGGGGGGGGGTAATATGCATATTAGCTGCTAATATATTGGGGGCTCGCGTAAGGACGGTGAATTTTGATTTGTGGTTCATTTTCTTTTATGGAATATTAAAATTATAGACAAGATTTTAAAAGGTATCGTATAGTGTAACACTTATATAAGTAACACGGCCGAAAGATCCGCTTGTCGAGAAAGAAACTCGCTTTTTTACGCGTGAATATTAAAGTTCAGAGCCTACTGGGAAAAAATCTTGTGGATATATTTTTTCTGAAGTTACTAGATTTGGCTAAAAGTATAACATTTGGACTTATAGTAAAATTTTAGCAGCGTTCGCAAGAATTTTCTATCTATGAAACTTTGATTCCTATGAGTCCAACTTTTATTCTTTAATTGGTAAAAAATTTTTGTAGTTGCCTACAATAAGCAATATTGAAATTTTAAATATTCAATTTTTTTAAAGCAATTAACGCGAAATTATTAATAGTATAACTGGAATATATGGGATCTTCAAATTTGTACACACTCGTGCAATAAAATTTCAAAAGCCCTTATGTAGATTCTTCTGTCGGTCCACTTGATTAGTGTCATATGTTAATACATTTTATTAATAAAAAATATCAATATTTTCAATTATAATTATATTAAAAATATAGAATGTTTAGTTTTAAATAAATGTATAGCTTGCTTCAGTAATCTTACGCAGCTGTTTTTACTTCCATGTTGTTAACTAAATATAAAACTTTTACTTATACACATACTTATAACAATGCAAATAATATTGAATCAATAGTATCATAATCAATTCGTCGGCTCGATCGGATTTGTTCTTATAATGTAATTCAATCAGAAAAAGTTTTAGGGAAATATAATACTTAAAAATTCACATTCTAGTATAGTAGAGTTATGTAAAGAGATATATTTTCCATTTATAAATTTGTTTGTATATTTAGAAATAATAACTATTCGGTCACGATTAACGACATACCAGAGGGCTTAATTCAATATTACGGCGGCTCTATGGAAATTTTAGAACGTACGATTGTAGACGCAGCCTCCGGCTTTTCGTACGTGCGCACACTCGCTCGCGCACACATTGACATTAGTTTCTTATAAAAGAAGACTCGTTGCATGGTCTATTGCTTGTCATAACGCATTTTCAATATTGAAATTCAATCCATACCTTATGTCGTTTTTCTATACAATGCTAAAATCTTTCTAATTGCGGTAAACGTATTAGCAAAAATTATACAAACGCGGATTAACAAAAGATGATTTGTGTAGAGATTGAACATTTTCCATGCGAGTTTAAAGTTTTTTAAATTATCTTTTCAATTAGATTCACAGAAGGATTTCTCATTCTTAAAAAACCAATATGTCATCAGTCCAATGCAGACAATTTTTGTTATTTGTTTTTACTTATAGATATAACATTGTTTCTTGTAGAAAGTTCAAGTGTATATTACATACAACTCTGTGGAAAGTATAGAATTTTTGAGAAACAGTATTTGTATTTTTCTTAGGTAGAAGTTATATTATCAAAGAGCTTGATTTAGATAAATCAAATTTCTGTGTAAATGCATTGAAATTATGCGTGCTATATGTGGTGTATTGTAACAATACTTATGATTTCGGATCTCAAAGTGATAAAGTGCTTCGCTTCAACGCGAATTGCCCTTTCTTTGCTAAAACGAATCTTCAATCGCTTTATTTATATATTGCAATAACCATAAAGAAAATACAGCATCGTTTAAACGTTCTTTTGAACAATGGGATTCCAGAATTTTAAGGGGTGCTGATTACTTCGCATAATTAACAGGTGAACTGACAAAAAAAAACTCGCGAAGGAAAAAAAACGCGCTTGTTAATATTTTTAGAAAACATATGTAGTAAATAGTAGTTGATAGTAGTGCATGAAAAGTCGCTGGATTTTTCATTAGAGCTTCGTACAGATTTACATAACGATAGATTATATAGTGGCACGCGTCTGTGTGACTTACACGTGTAATTGCAGCTATATCGCGCAAGCCAGGATTGGCTTTAAGACTCAGCTAAAGCCTATATGTAATATAAGCGCCTCAAGCATCGACAGATATTATATTTTTTGCGTTCTGCATATATCGTACATATGAATACTTAAATCCACAGCTACCACCTTAGCTTCCTGCGTTCATTTTTTTATTTTATTAAAACTTTATCGTCAAATCCACCTGTTTAAGGTATTATTGACTAGTATATAAATGACTTTTTACAATTGTTTACAGTTTTATAAAGTTGTGGGTTTAGGTTGTATATTTATATGTGATACATGTGACATTTTATTTTGATGTCTGTGGTAACAATATTTCTTAATTCAAATTATATTTTTCAAGTTGATTTCTTCTCAATATTCTAGAATTTGTTTAAATTTTTGCATAAATTCAATATATTTTTCATGTCCGAGTTTATTTTTAGCTTTTCTCTTGTTTTATGGTATTTCAGACATGCTATGAGATTATATGTTTAATACATAATTTTGCATTGCATTTCTGACATTTACTCAACGCTTCTATATCTGATATTGCTATAGCTGTTACTACTGTAATATGCCCGAGACGTGATCTAATAGTATAATTACTTGATTTTTCCTATTTAGTTCCATGGCTGGACTTTTTTTGAAATGGTGTAATCGGTGCAATAGGGCTCAAGAATTGAGAAACGCAACGCCGCGAACCGACAAGTCCGGGGGAGCGACCCGCTCGCTCGCAACAGACCAGCCGTGCTTAGGGCCGCTCTTATCTGATCCAACGTCTTTCCCTTTGAGGCCGGAGAATTCAGGACGAATAAAGTGACTGCCATCTTTTGGAATTATTTAAAGCGAAAAACGTGGTGGTGCGGAGTCGTTCGCTCGCCTTGTGAATGCGGCGCTTTAACGCGAGCACTTGGAAGGAAAACCGCAAGCGGCACGGGACGACCGGGATTGATTCGTGCCTAGTGCGGGAAACCATTCGAGAGAATTTGTGGGAAATCGAGATCGCGGGATCAGCGCCAGTATGCAGACTTCGGTACTCACTATATTTCGTTTCGATTGCCTTAGCTTATCCTTGCGACATTGGAACTAAATTTGTGCATGTGCTTAGTCACACGTTTTTTTGTCTTCCTCGCAAGCAAGCGGCCAATCGTGTTTAACAGAGTCGTTGTTTCCTTTAGCTTACCTCTGATTACGGAAAAATTGGTTTCCTTCCGATAGGGTTGAACATGTAAAGGGGATGTAGCGAGTGAGTGTCAACGGATCATGGAACCAATACCGATGAGCACTTGTTTACTTTCCTCGAATTTTAAGCGTAGATAAAGAGGGGCCAAGTCTGTTCGATTCAAGTGACTTGTAAAAAAATCCGAAATAACAAATTAAGTCGATAACTAAAATTATTAGAATGACTGGATGAAATCAGGTAAGAATTATCTGCTCAATCTGATGCAGCCAGTGTGTGAGGCTGTGGAAACGTGCGAAATCAGCATCGTAATTTGTAGTATTCGTAAGCATTAAATAACATTATACTTAAGCTTATAAGCTTTGTAAACCTAAAGTCGCTCTTACGTACGATATAACATCGTATTCGTAAGAGCGACTTTAGGTTTACGAAGCTTATGAGCTTAAGTATAATGTTATTTAAGTATAACTAAGCAATTTAGATTAAATGCGCGTCAGAGAACTATAAGATCTAGTTTTTTTTATTCAGAGAACGGTGAACGCGAGACGTATAGCACGGTGCCTTGTTCCGGTCGTGCCGTTCACAATCCGGATTTGCCTTATCTTATATCTTATTTTTTTTAGTGGAATCATCCGAGAAATCATATAATGACTTATCTTCCTATTGTTTTATAATTATAAAAATAAGAATAAATCCGATTTTCTTTTTATACCGTAAATCTTTTTACTATTTCTACGTCCTAGGCCATGCTCTCTGCCAATCTGAACTGGTCAAGCTAAGCGTCGAAGGATCATCAGTGGACTTTAGCAGGTGCAAGGGATTTCGACCCCGATGAACTTTCATTTGGCGCTTAGCAAATAAAGTAAGAGACATTCTGCTGACAACAATGGTACTTGTGGCCAATAAAACCCCCGTATATGGCCAGTCTCCGGAAATAACCGTACCAAATTGTCAATTGTACCATTCGTTGGAAGTTAATGTTAATATACAGAATTTTAATGTGGTTGTATATATCTTTAATGGCTGAGAAATGAAACCGTAAATATACAGTCAATTTAGTAATAGCTGAGCTTATTTACATTTTATTGAAATATCCAAAAAATATTACAACATTTTTTAAAATATTCAAGATTATAATAAGCAAAAGACCAATATATGAGTATTTAAATATGAAATGAGTAAAGGCTTAATTTATAAAAATATATTTTATGAATACATCTTAAATACATCATCACATAAAGTATAAAATGATCGTGAATGATCATTGTATTTACGTGAATGTTCTTTTTAAGTTTTTACTATGTAAATATAATTAAGTAGATCGATATAAAAACCGTTATTTTGAAAATGTTATTGCTGTATTTTCGTTAGTCCTCAAAGCATTTGTATGCGAATTGACAGTGGGTTGACAAATTTAAGTTGGTGGAAAAGGTCAGTGGGTAACGTTATAAAAACGATTAACCAAAAATAATATAAGTTTGCAATTTACATTATGGTACAAGGTTGTTACACTTATAAATGTAGTTCTTCTAAGCTCTAGTTCTCTCGCTAGCCTTACTCTAAAATTTCAAAGCAGATAAACTATGGCATTCGAATCAAAATAAGATTAGAAATTTATTGCGTTGTAAGGCTCTATGAACAGGTCGAAATCACACTGTAAACTCGACAAATCAGACGTTTGCTAGATTGAGAGAAGATTCCAAAGCATAAGCAAAGCGTTACATATGCATTCACTAATAAAAGCTCTTTGTTTGATTGTTGCACTTTCTGAGCTTTCTTTAACGATTGTATTCCATTGAAAAATACTCACACTTTCATTTCATTGCATTATCTTACTTTCTATACTACAGTATCTAACCATTTCTTCCAAATTCTCAATATAATGAAATTGTTATAATAAATGCCATATACTAGTGTCAATAATAATAATTATTGATAATCAATATTATATTAGTCTAATTGCCAAAATTATTTATTTCATATAATAAAAAGTCGTTAATCAACAACGAATATTAGTTTAAAATATGTTTTTTTAATTTTCGCTATTTGCCGGAATAAGTTCGAAAAAAACATTAGCTTTATGGTTTGCGGTATAAAAATTTCATTTTGGTCACAAACCATTACGATATTTGTAATCAACATTCCAAAGCAAACATAAGCATACAATTTTTTAACCAATTTGGAGATAGGTGAGCAGAGGCGATTTTTGAAAGTCTATCCGAGAGGACTAATATATTGCTATAATTATGAAAGTTTATATCTATTTTATTTTTTATCAGTATTTTTAGCTTCACCATATTGCCCATATATTGCCGCAGGAGTTCTTTTCGATTCGAATCAAAATTTGAGTCCAAATATTAACCTTGCTTGATCAAACTGGGTAAAATCGACCCTAACAAGAGGACAATTTTGATTTAAAAAATCACTTTTTTATTTTTTATTTTTTATACTTTTTAACGATAATGAAGTGATAGAAAGCCAACAAGAGTTGGTTGCAAATTTTTAATGTTCTAAACTATATATAATCCACTTTTTCACTAATTAAAATAATAATCGACAGATGACGATGTTCAAATTGTTTAAAACAAAATTAATTTATTATTCTTTATCTGGTCATAGATTTCAATGTATTTTAATTCATATAGATATTATAAAAAATGCAATCAAACAAGGATTGTTCCAAACATTACATGAAATCAAAAGTTAATATAAAAACCAAAAGTGTAAGTAATTATAATTATAATTTATAATTTTTTACATTAACCTTAAATGGAGAATAATCTTTATTTTTATAGGTAAAAGAATGTTTGCAACCAGAAGTCAAAACGCGGTTTCAAATGCTAATGACAAATATAAAAAATGATATAATTATTAAACGCAATCAAAAAGAAATAGGAAAAGCTAATACACGACTGTCGACTCTACCTCCAACACTAGATCCCATATATACATCTTTTGGATTTATTCGGAGATATCGTATTTTCTTTTAATTTTTATTCAAATAACTTTCTCATGCATATCTTATTAACTGATCTTATTATACAGCATTAAGTTCTGCTGACATTATTCATGGTGAATATTTAAATTATTTGGATAGTGACTCAAACCATTTCTCAAAACCAGGAACACAAATTGATCGAAAGTATAAAAATGTACGAGTATAAAAAATTATTTATAAATATGTAAACTATTTTTAGATATTTGAAGCCATTCAATAAAAATAAATCATTTGGAAAAGAATCAAAAGCTAATTCACAGGGAAGTAGAGCAAGAACATTAATTTATAATTCTGAAAAAGTTGATTATAATCAGTTTGAAGACCGAGAAAGCAATCGTACTTTACAACAAATTTTTGATCTTCGTAGATCCCAAAATTCTACATTACCAAATATGTATGAAACTCTACGTGAAGCCCCCATAAATAGAAAAATAATAGAGATGAAAAAATGTTTAGCTTATATAAATAAAATGCGTTCCCTATTAAAGAAGCGTGACTCTAATTTTATCTTCTCTGATTTGAAAGATCAATTTGAATGCATAGATAAAGTAAGTTCAAATCAATTTTTAACACTTTATGAGCTAATATTATACTTACTATTGGTATTTATGATTTCTAAAGGGTAATACAACAACTATACAATTGAATAAATTTTATGATGTTCTTAGCAAAGCACAAATAAAATTAAACATGGAAATGTTTGGTTTTTTCTTAAACGAATTTAATTTAATTGTTAAAAATTTAATTTATTATGAAAAAGCTTTGAACTTATTAAATTGGAAATATGAATTTCCATCTATATCTAAAATTCATGGTAAGTACTTTATTCGAAATTGTATAGTATTGTAGTATACTACATCGAATTTTAATTAAATGCTTTCGATAGATATCCCAGAAAAGTTTCAGTATTATACAACAACATACCAAGATACAATGAAAACAAGAATATCAAAATTTGCAGATGTATAAATTTATGGACATTAAATTTATAGATGCATTGTACAAAATTATTAAACTGAAGTTCAAATACAAAACAGTAGTAATTACTAGAAAAATTATTAATATAATAATTTTATAATCTTTAATGATTATATTGTATCAATCATAAAGAAAGATGCATAATAATTGATCATAAATTAAGCCATGGATGATTTCGAACAGATTCTTGGCTTCTATCTCCATAGTCATATAGTAATTCAGTGCCGACTAATATATCTGTCTTAGCAAATAAAATAAGGTGTGGTATTTGATCAATATCAATAATACGGGATATTAAATTGCCTTTCCTGGAATGATTAATAAGTCTTCCTAATTTTCCGGTTTCTTTAGTAGCATCAATACTAAAATCATGTAAGATCATTTAAGTCTTTAAAAAATATTTTCATACATTTTGTTTACATACCAGTATTTTTTATCCTTATGTTTAAAATAATACATATAACATCCAATATTTTTATTTTTAGAATATTCTTTTTCTCTTTCTTTAGCAATATTTAGATCTATTAAATCTCCTATATATTCAATCACAAAATCTCCTCTACTAAACACTTTTGTAGTTATAATACCACGGCCTTTACCCTTTATTTCTTCTACCTAAAAAATATAACATTAGCAATAATAAATTTCAATATTACTCTTTAACAAAATTAAATACCTTTAGACCATCCTCTACTTGATCAATAATTTTATTTTCTAAATTCTTCCGTTCTTCAAATAACATGCTTTTTTTATATTTTCGTTCACTTCTGCGTACATGAAAATATTCAGTGACTTTATGATTTACTGATTCAATATTAGGTTTCACCCTACTTTTTCTTAAAGTTGTCTGAACAGTGTCTGATGATCTATTTGATAACAGTTGCTTTGAATTTTCAGTAATGTTAGAAAATGAACTACTATCCTCAATCTGCTCATATATAAATTCATATGATGTACATGTGAATATAATAAATATATCATTAAAACATATTATTGTAAAATATACCTTTTTATCACTCTTGCTTTTAACGGGTTCACCAACTTTAAGTTCTGAAAAATATTCTGTTAATTTATGATTCGGTGAACTTATTTCTCCCTTTTTTTTAATATGATGATTTTTATTATTTCTAGTTACTATTTTTGTTGAAATAACATTATTTTTCTGAAGAGAAATTTCAGAATTTGTTGTTAGGTTTTGAGGATTTTCACAATTTTCTAATAATTGGTCTGCACTTATAATTGTCTAAAACATTTAAAATAATTTAATAACAACTACATAAAAAACTAATAATAACCTACTTTATTTTCACTTGTCTGCATTTCTTGTTTTTTCTTTTCTAAATTATTTTTTCGATGCCGTCTTGTAATCCGCTTTTTAGAAACCGTTTTTTTCGAAATTTCTTCATTATTAAGAGTTGTTTGAAAATCAGACATTTTCTTTTGATAAGCCAAAACTAGATCTATTGATTAAAATATTTTGAATTGATAATAATGTTTTTTAAAAATTTCATCAGCTAATAAACAATGATTCACTTTTATCATTAAATATACATTGTTACATTGTTGTTAATAATTCATTTATATAAGTAAAACTATATAAGTAAATTTAAAATATGTAAGAAGATTAAATTCAAATTTATACGTACGTTACAATCTCTTGAAAAATGTAAACAACTTATTTGCCTTATATACATATTGTATCTGTATGAAATAGCATATGCACACAGTACATAACAAACACATACATATATATATATATATATATATATATATATATATATATATATATATAGATATATAGATTATAATAAACGTTTCATGACCAGGTCACACCATCTCTGCAATCTGCCCTTATTCTGCCTTTTTTTCACAGTTTCTGAATGTGCCACCAGATGTGACACTTTTGTATGAAATAGCCAGAGTAACCTGGAGTAACAGTTAGGGCGCTTCTTTAGCGGACCATGAACGGACCTATGATGGACCTACTATCTGCTATTATACCCCGTGCTATACCCCCACTATCCCGGATAGTTTCCGCGGGCTCGTGGAATACAGAATATACAGTAGGATACAGTCATACCAAGTTTACAGATGATCGAGGTACAGCCAGGTACAGCCAGGTACAGCTTGGTACAGTACTTATACTTTAGCCTGCTTTAGCCACCTTTAACGTCAGCAGCCCGCGTGACCCGTGGTTCAGCCACCAGCTGTGAGCTGTGCCTGTGGCCTGTAGCCATGGTTCAGTTCAGGTAGCGAAGCAGCGGAAGCGGGAGCACGCGGGACAAGGACTATAGGTTGAGTTATGATAATAAGTTCTGAATATAAATGCCTGCAATTTCTACTTAATGGATGGATATTCAAACGGGTATTTATTAAGTTCTTAAAAACATAATGAATGAAGTAATAAACATACATAAAAACAGTGAACTTAATTTTTTTTATTTTATTATTAACTATTATTTAAAAATAAGTATCGATATTTTTTTATCCTGAAAATCTTTTTCTAATAATAAAAAAAATTGAATATATATAATTAGTTAATCTGTAATTATAAACTTAGATTAACTAATTTGATTGCATCTACTTGTATAGTTACTTTAAAGTGTAAGAAGTTAGTGACAGTTGAAATATAGTATTAAGTAATGTAAATGAAATAATATACAGAACAGAATGTGTTTTTATATTACTTTATAATACAATTTCAATACATATTAGTATAATCAAAATTTTACAATGAGTAGTATACAATTTACTTATGTATTAATAAAATTATAAGCATATTTAATTTTAAAATAAATTCTTTTTATAAATAATTACTATCTTTGCAAAATATCAGCATAGCTAATGAGCTACATCATTCATTTTTCACAGCACTTTTTACAGTCAGGATTATCACTTTTAAAAATCTTATTCAATACAGCTGAGTAGATATATTTATTTTAATATAAATTTATGAATTAATTATTTCATTCTTTTTATTTAATTTCTATTTTCATAATTTTCAAAATACCTTCTTTGTTACATTAGTTAACACGTCATTCTCTTTATACTTTTGTTTTTGCGCTATTGGTATCAGAGGTCTATGTTGTATTTGTAAAGAAATATAAAATTTTTATAATGGTAGTTTTGACAATAAACAGATATTGTGAATCTACCTAATCAACTAAGAATTATTATATTAATGAAACCATAAGACCTCTAATTTTAATTATTTAAAAACGCATTCAAAAAGAACTCATAAACTCGTATTTTATTTTATATACAATAAGTTTTGGTTAAGTAATAGATAAATTTTAAATACTTTTATGTAAATTAATTATCTATTTATATAAGTATATTATAGTTAAAATCCAAAGAAATTATGAATTAAAGAAGTTGTACCATTAAAAATATTAATTTTGAATCTTTTACTTATGATCTTGCGTGACATTATAAATGTGAAATACAAGTTCTAAATATAATAAAATAATTATTGCAAAAAATGTTTTAGATTATATTTGATACTTATTCTGATCCAGTAATAGTCATACAGCAATTTGAACGATGCGCTGATTGTTGTTTTGATAAATCTACTGTATCTTCAATTAATGGCCGTTCCATACGAGCTTCAAACCTTGCCCATGCAGCTACAGCTGTACCAAATGCAGTTTCCACATTAATTGCATCTTTAGCTGATGTTTCTATTAATGTTGGATCGCCATTTTCTAAACACCAAGCTTTTGCTTCTTCTGTTGAAACCTGCTTCATTGATTCTGGTACATCTACCTATTCAAGAATATTACATCAAAAAGAAAGTTTATCAATAGAACACTAATAAAAAACATTACTTCGATCAAAAAATTAAATTAGAGAACAAAAGGAAAATAGAATTTTTAAAAATCGTACATAAAAATGTATTCTTAACAGAATTAAAGCAATTATTGAGTAAAATTATTAATTTTGCTAAATAATTTATTTAAAACTAATTTATACATATACATTTATATTATTTATAACAAAGTATACACTTACTTTATTGCCAACTATTATAAATGGAAAGGTTGATTGTTGCTGGACATCTGCATAATATAGAAATTCTGATTTCCAAAGAGTTAAATTTCGAAAACTGGTTCGATCATCAACTGCATATGTTAATAAACAAATGTCAGATCCTCTATAAAATGGAGTTCTTAATGTTTTAAATCTTTCCTGTCCTGCAGTATCCCAAATTTGCAGTGTGAACAGCTCTCCATTTATTTCAATATCTTTATTTAAAAATTCTACACCAATAGTATGGAAACTTTGTTCATCAAAGTGGTTTGAGACAAATCTATTCATTAAACAAGATTTCCCTACACCACCATCACCCAAAATAACTACTTTTAATAAAGTAGACTTCTGAGAATTACGATTTGAATTATTCATCCTTTGTGTTGTCATCATCAAGAAATAATATTTATATTATGTAGAATATTCTTAAATTGTAATCAATTCATAAGAATATAGATAAGTAAATTGTTGTAAAACTCAAAAGATATTCTAATCTATTCTCTTATTAGAGAAAAATCAATAAAACATTTTAATTTGTATTTCCATTTATAAGTGCATTTATAAATTTTATAAGTCCATTTATTGATCTAAAATAAACTATTTTTGAATCTTCGTCAAAGATACAGTTTTATGCTTACGAAATATCCCAATTTTATTTCAAAATAAAAGGAATATTTGAAAAATCTTAGTGGATTCAAAGTAAAAAAATTCATTAAGTCTAAGTTTTGCTTTTTATAAAACTTGGCGTTTGATCAAAGAATGCAAAACGAATTTCTAACCTTAAAGCATAGTTTCTTTTATTATCTTGTTTTAATTGAAAAAGAATAATGATGCAATATTATACACATCATATTTGATAATAATAATATAATTTGCTCGTGTCGTAATTATGTGTAATGTACATACAATTTTAATTTTCTTTGTAAACACCACAGTATTCTTATACGATTATGTCCGTGTGTGAGTGTGTATGTGTATGACGTTGCGTACTGCACACTGCACGTCTGTACTCACGCGCGCGAGAATGTGTTTTTCAAGTAATGACATCATGTTATGCATCATGTTCATGGTAGCGAGGTTTACCCAGGTAGTACACACTTGTCTTATTGGGATATCTGATTTCTGACGGTTTTGAGATATCTGTTTGGCATGCCCACATCTATTATGTTATCAACAAGATATTCTTTTGTATTGAGTGAAACAGCTAAAAATTTTTGAGTAGTGTTGAAATTGAGTAATACATATCATCATTTATCATACAAATTCATCGAAGTTAGAGAGTAATTCTTCAAGCTAATCTAAAAGTCGTTCAAGATACGGAGGATTGTGTACAATATGTATAGTTTCGCCGAAAATACATCAGTTTCACGGTCATCAGTTGCAACGCCAGCAGTTTTTTTTGCGTATCAACATGAAAACTAATAATATTGAAAATAAAGTATCATACAGTGAATAAAGTGCTTAGTAATATTACATAGATATCGGCACAAAATTTTTATTGTCTAGAAATAAATATAATAAATATTTTCGACCTTTTTTTAGTTAAATTTAATGCAAATAAATATTTAGTTCAGAGAAATAAATACAAAACATATTTTTGAGTTTTTTATACAATACATTGTTATTTTCTATTATTTTATATTGCATATAACTCAATTGATGACCTTACTATTGCAGCATAAAGTAGTTATGCTGTTGAGAATTGGGCAATATAATTCTATATACATTACATTTTTTTTTCTTCAATTTTACAATTTAAATATTAATAATAACACATGACATAATAACATTATATTCCATTATTCTTATTAAATTATAACAAGACTTGAGATTCTATTTTGTAAAAATGTTTTTACAATATTACAAATAAGTTATACATGTCCAATGAGCTGTTGTATTATTATGAGGCGAACTTAGTTTCCGACCTTTTTTAACGGAAAAAGTACATTTATAATAAAACATGGATACACGTTAGCTTAATCCAAATATTTTCCGTCATTTTCTACTACTTTTTATCATCTTTCTGGCAATATGGCGATATCGTGGCGAAAGAGCGATGGCGGCTTCGAGGATCCAATCATCCACCAATTGTCGCATTTCTTGAACATGTCGAAAATCCGTATCAATGAGGTCGTGCTGCATTGATCTGAATAGGTGGTAATCAAAAGGCGCTATGTCTGGCGACTACACTGGCAACACTTCCCATTCTAGCTCCAACAGGACGTTTTTGACGGCTTTCGCAACATGTGGTCGAGCGTTGTCAGTTGTCATGCAAGAGAACGACTGTGTACCTATTGCTCGCGATTGCTGGTCTATGTTCGATCAATTTCTGTTGCGAATTATTCACTTGGTGTTTGTATACCTCGGCAATAACAGTTTCATTCTGTTTTAACAGCTCGTAGTACAGCACACCCTGTTTGTCCCATCAAATGCACAGCGATACCTTTTGGCCGTGGATGTTCCGATTTGGTGTCGATGTGGACGATTGGCCTGGGTCCACCCATGACTTTTTGCGCTTAGGATTGTCATAGTAGATCCACTTTTCAACATCAGTCATAATACGCCACAGAAAACTCTTCTTTTTTGTCTAGCAAGCAAATACAGTGCGATGTTGTATCGAGTCATAATGGCACTTTCAGTCAAATCGTGTGACATCCATTTTCCTTCTTTATGAATCTTTCGCATCGCATGTAAACGTTTGCCAACTGTTCTATCACTGACTCTTAACTTATTAGCGAGTTCTTTCTGCGTTCATTCAAAATTCACTATCTTCAAACTTTTTCGGTTGTCCAGAACGTTCTTTGTGATTAACATCGGTATCTCCACTTATATACCACTGAAATCACTATTTACATGTTGTAAGCGATGGAGCTTGTTTGCGATAACATTCTTGATGCAATCGATAAGTTTCTGCTACACATTTTTTCAAATCAAAACAGTGCAAAAGGACATGTCAAAAATCTGATTTATTACGATTCATTTTTAACTGATCAAAAAATTATAATGTTTACACAAATGATCGCACCTGTTAACTGAATTTTATTGATAAATGCCAAAACTAAAAAATAAGTATTAAATCCGATACATCTGACTTTTCGTACTACTTATATCGCCATCTAAACGTGAAGGTCGGAAACTAAGTTTGCCTCTTAATAATTTCACAAATATTTTTTGTACAAAACAGAAAGCTTTGTACTGTTGAGTAGTCGTGATGAATTGACGTTATGGGGAAATATAACGGGCACGTCAATTTTTAATATCAAAATGTTTGGTGAGATCCCTGGAAGATCGAGTGAATTCAAGAATTTTGTTGAGTAATTCCTATCGGTATCTTGATTCATGTCAGTATTGATGGATTTACACATGCTTGTCTCGCATTGTGTTCTATTTTGAATGCTGAAATTTATCATATTATCAAATTTATTAAATTTATCATCATTGTTCATACCTGCTAATACAGCACGAGCACTGAACCATTGATGATTTTTGTAATTCATCGCGATATTTGAGAAAGCCTTTTCAATTAGTTCGTCTGTTGTTGATACAATATTATAAACATTTACTGCGAATTTAATACCTGGGTCTGATACTCGTAAATGAAGCAAGATGTTTTCACTTGATATCATTTTTAAACTTTCCATAAATGTTTGAGATTCGGTGGAAAGGATGTGATCAGTATGATTGCAAATAATGTACGTATTTGTTATCGCAGATGACTATGCGATACATCAGTGAGTGCGATTCCTTAATGTTTATCGTTTTAAAAAAATTCCTAATAGGGTACACATACTTTACCAGTTGTTATTCTTATTCTTTGGAAAGGTTTCGGTTCATCAAAGAAAATGATGGTAATAATATTCTCGATTTTTTGGATGAGTTGTATACACATGGCATAATACGTCTGACTTTTAGCTGATTTATTCCATGCATAGAATCTTCTCACTTCATAATAAATCATCAATGTCACTTCGCAAACAAATCATCTGTATATAATGAGAATACTATAGTCAATGTTATTTCTGGTAGTGACATAACTCTTATATATACATTTCTGTTATAATATATACTAGCTGGCCTGAGAGCTGGCCAATTTCAACATGCACTAACAATTGAATGATTGTTGAATAACGTTCGAAAATTGAAAAGGAAAGAATAGGGCAAACAGGTTCTATTAATATAGCGTAATTTATATGGTTGGATGTCATCAATTAATGTAGATGCATTGCCTATTCCAAAAATTGCCATATCGTTTCATTTTTGACATATTTGCATATATATCGTGTATCACCTCTTTTACTATTCTGTATTCCTAATACTCCAAAACCTTTATGCCTTTCGAGGCGGATCGACGACACTGATATATATTTATATAATACCAATTTATGCTACTTCTTTTACTATTCTCTGCTCGTCCTGGAATTGTTGTTCAAAAGTTTATTACTTTTCTTTATTCTTTTTATTGAATTTTCAAAAAAAAAAAAAAAAATAAATGTATCATCTAATCGTGCCTGCACAGGATTGTATAAGGGTAGTACGATTACGCAATTCAAGAAAGTAGTCTCCAGTAATTTAATGCATATAACTTTAGAATCAAATAGTGTAAAACATTACTCTGAAATAGATGCCTACGACGGCTTTTAAACTATGTGTCTATCTCAATTATATATCTTTTATTAAATGTTATATTAATAGCATAAAAATGTATAAACTTTTTGAAAATTTGGAAATTGAAAACTCATCGAATTTATATTGTGAATAAACATAAATATAATAATAATTTTAAAAGAGTCTTTAAATCTTTAGAAAATTATTATGTAATTCCATTTTAGTATAATGATTATATTAAAGTTAGAATTGGAATGGTTAACGTCGAAAACTATTTTTAAAATATATTTTACTTTGTTCTTCGTTCTCATTGCCTTTCTAATTTGGACATTTTCGAAATTTGAAAAACTGGAAGGGACGTCGTCCGACAATATAAAAGCGATTCTAAATAGAACCGCGAAGAACCAAATAAATGTACTTTCTGAGCAGTAGTCTAGCTATCAATAGCATATCAACTTACATGTTAAAGGTACATCGAATATTCAATGTCATATATACCCATTGTAAAATGGACACCGAACGATCAACAGTATATCAACTTATCTGTAAAAGGGATGCTGAGCAATCCACATCTACATTAAATAATATATAACTAAGAATTAAATATTCATAAATAAACAAATTACTTGGAATCAAATATTTTTCTTTGAGTTTAAGTTTATTGCCATTCCATCTTTAACATTCAGATAAATATATACATGGATTGGCGGCTTGTATGCAAACTTAATATAATTTAACCCTTAGAGTACCGAGATTTTAGATATTTTCAATGCGTATTGTTTGTATGAAAAAGTGATCATAAATCTCCAATTTTAACCCAAACTGAGACTAAATGTTTGCGAGTTGGAGCATGACGCTTAGTGCGTCATGCCGGTTCGGGACGGTAATGTCCATGTTAAATTTTTCATAATTGAAAAAAATTATTCTATACGCATGCAAAAGTATATATATAGGTTTTTTTTTGGATCGCTGATTACGATTCTGAAGTCAAAATTGAAAAATTCGAATTTTTTGATAAACAAAATATGATAAAACCTTATTTCAAAGACTGCGAGTACTAGCTTCCAGTACTATGTACATAATTTACATATTATTTATGTATAATAATAATAAAAAATTATTTATAATAATTATTATTATTTATTGCTAATTCTTATTAACATCTATGCATCATTCTTATTCATTATTCGGTACAAAATAGGTGTTTTACAATGGTTTATTTTCTGACGCATATATGCGTCATACCGGTACTCTAAAATTTCAAGAACAATTAAATGTTTACATTATGTGATTTCAAAATAGATTTTTCACAAAAAAAATAACAGGGGAAAAGTAAAACTCAACATTTTTTCATAGACCTAATATACTTCCACTAGGTTTTGAATACATTGATTTTATTAGTTTTTCAGATGACATAATTTTATTAAATTATTCAACAAAGAATTTGTAATGTTTTATTAATAATAATAAAATATTCGCTAACAAATCAAATATTTTTTATTTTACATAGTGGATAGCTTAATTTACACTATATACTTATTTCACTTACATTTTATCATTATATAATACTGTATAAAAGTATTTTTTTAATTTCTTATATACATAAAACTAAAACTTAAGCAATAGAAAACATAGATAGAGTGTACATTTTTCTTTACACGTACGGCGTAATCGTCAATGTTAACAATATTTACAATTGTATTTTTAGATACTTAACTTGTATTTTGCCTATTTTTACAGTACCTGTATGTAAGAACGCTTTTTTTGCAAACAAGAACAAATTTTTTACAGATACTCAAAAACAGAATTTTCTTCTGTTTTCTTTTTTAAATTTGCGTGTATAAAAATATACAATTTGATTGAAAAATTAAAAATTAAAAATACATAGTTGCTAGTTATTAAGCTTTTATATAAAAAACGATTTTCTCAGTTAACATGTTCATTAAAAAAACTATTCGATAGTTTAGTTTTTCCACCTGCACAGTTACTAATCATGAATTTTATAAAATTAAAATCTTCATGTTTTGTTTGGCACTTATTACTTTTTAATATAAATTTTTACATTAACGTTAAATTGAAATATTTCACGAAACATAGATTATATTCAATTTTTCCAGTCTTCATAATTAGGTATTCGATTTTACCAAAATAATTTTTCACTGCACAGATAAATAATTTTAAATGTTTTGAATAGCTAACATATTCTTATATGTCTTATTGCTTGCTGGTAGCCACCGATAGCGTAAATCTTAATGACAATGCTCAGTTACGTCCACAATAACGGACTTTTTCCAGCCGAAGAGGAAGTAACCTATCGCAGCGCCTAGAACTACTCCAGCACCCAGCCATGAATTGTACGTCATGAAAATTAGCATAAGGAAGTAGGACAGGATGATTTGCACTATATGCAATAAAGTCTGGAAAACGTGCATCCAACACAGCATCGTTGGCCTAGTACAAAAATATTTCGTTTTCAAGTTAGTTTTGTAATTTTCTTTTTACAATTTTCTACATGTATTTACAAGCATTTTCCTATTAAATGTAAAATATATTATTTAAAAGAGTATTAGAGTTATTATAAAAGTATAACTATGGTATAAGATTTTTTAAAATAATGAATATATTCAGTTTTCTTACTTATTTAAAAATGTAAACCTATAGAGAACTTATATCAAGAACTCATGCAGGGGCGTGTCTCGTATATACAATATTTAATAGGACTGCACCAACATGTGCTTTACATATTGTTTATATTGGTCGGTTTTTCTATAAAAACTGAGATTATTGAAGAAAATACTCACTAATAGGTAGTAACTCTAACTAATGAGAATTTCGAAAAGATGAACCCGATTTTACAAATATTTATAATAACAAATGATCGACTATACCTATTACAATTCCTTTTATTAAAAATTATGTACAAACAAAAAAAACTTTCATAAAACGGAACAGTCATAACATATAAATTTACATATAAATTGGTTTAGAAATGATTAGGAATAAAAAAATTTTTTTGTAAACAACGATTTATGGTTGTCAAAAATATCACGATACTAATGAATATGGTTATTATGATATTAAACAATGTATTTATAAAAAAGAATAAATAGAATATTATATTAATTCTGACATTAAAATAAAAATATTTGCATGTTTTAGCGAGAAGAATTTGTCGAATTTTGTAAGCAATTGGTCGTATATATATATATATATATATAGTTGCAAACACTATGTAAAATTCTTAGTAAAGATTTATTGTTATTGATATGCGAAAGGAATTGAGACACCCCTAAAGACAATCGCGTGAACATTCTAAATGGAGATTGTGGGTGAAAGTACTGCGGTCCGCGTATGCAAGGTCGTTCAAAGCATAATGATCTGTTAGTCAGCGAAATGAGCGATTTAGTGTCATTTTCAAGGCCAATTCGAATCAGCTCCGGAAATATTTTTCATTCGTGGATATTCGAGCTAGTGGCAACGAACTTTCTTCTCAGTAGGAGAAAAGGTTTGGGAATATAAATACAGTCTGAACGATTTGAGAAATTTTTTGGTTACAATTAAAATAATTTCTTATTCCATAGTTATGCTTGTCCCTGCTTTATAGAAACCAGGGATAATCGTTCAATAAATTTCAAAACATTAATTTTAATTATTTATCTACTTACGGTTGCTTGTGGATAACCTCGCCAACCATACTAAAATATTAAAACGAAAATGCTTATATTTATTTTTAGTTATATTTTCAATATCATATTTATATAACCTTCAATATATTCAATATTACACCCCACCCCCACACACACTGAAAGTACTGATTTATAAACATTATTAATATATTATACCGTGCAATAATTTAACAAAATAGGTGATCGCTAAATGAGTAGATACGGAATATTGTCGCCGGGGCGAAGCTAGGTGAGATGATTGATTGGTGTATAATGATACCTATTTTGTTCATAAGTTTTGTACGATATTTTTCCTATAAAGAGCACATAAATACAATTTTCTACAACTATCTTAAATGAAAACATGTAATCTTACGTTATAATCGAATACATTATGTATAGCAAGATTACACTACAAAAGATTGTATTTGTCTTTACAGTTTCTCATTCTTAATGATCACATGTGTATAAATCTCATTTATTTATACTTTCCCTCATTAGTGCAGGATAGCTGTATTTAGCTCACTTAAAACAGACGAAGAAAATTGTATTTTATTATATTGCTCGTTTCATGTCAAAAAAGTAATAATTATTAAAGAATTTTATGATTATATTATTCAAGTGTGTTTTTGTAATATATTTTTAATAATTATTTCATTAATTGTTTTCAAGTGCATAGCAATTCTTATTCGCTGTACATTAATAAAAAAATAGATTATTAAAGGATAAACTTACTGTACAATACGATTTTCATCATTTACAACATTTTTCTCTTGGGGCATAGATACACTTCTATATTGTAGAGCATTGTATGTTTTCCAAAATAAATATTCTCTATAATATTTAAGGCCTTCATAAAGTGCAGGACATAATGACTATTCCTATTATAGATCCAATTAAACCTCCAAGCGATGTAATTTTCCATGCATCAAAGAGAATGGTTTCACAATATCCACCGTGAAAAGCCATCTAAAAAGTAATATTTTATTTAATTTCTGTAAAAAAATTATTTATATATAAATTCGAGTGTGCATATGCGGACGATTCTGTAAGAACTGGATAGAGTCTAAATTTTTTTGTTAGAAACAAGTTCACATATGACCATGAGTGTTCAATAACTGCTAAACTTTTTTCAATTTTTTAAATTATAAAATAAGCGTGCTAATGACGTTTCTTATTTACATAATATACATTTTTATATAATTTATATACAAAGTTGTTTAAGTAAATGTAACGAATATGATATTTATTTGCTGAAAATACATGAAGATAATGAAAATAACCTCTATATGGATATAATAAAGGAATAAAACTTTTCCGTTAATACTATAATTGTAAAAGTGATGTATTTTCTAATAAAATTTTTCTATACAAACGCCTTACTACTATTAACTACATGATTTTTAAGCAACTTTTCCCGGGAAAATGTTACTAGTGGGTAATATTATATATCCACTGACCCTATGGTCAATAATACAATCAAACGGATTGGTCCATTCCTTAAGTCGGTTCAGCCTTGTCATCACAACTTATTGATTTCTGTTTCAATTATTTACTCTTAAGAAGCAAGTTTCGATTTTTCCTTAAATTTTAAATGCAAATTTGCAATATAATTTTCTTAACCGTGTTCGGTACTTGGGTTTTCTCAGCCAGTTTTTTGCAAATTCTTGACTTATCTTCTCCTTAAATTACTCCAGATAAAAGTAATTTATAGAGAAGGTACTTATCAGTCTCTTCCGGAAAAAAGGTAATTCAAATAAGTTACAATTTTTTTGATAGGGAATATCTTTGTTTTTGTTAAAATATGATCAAAATATGACATAGGTTTATAAAACTTATATGAAACAATCTTAAGAAATGATCTTGAACCCGTTTTAACAGAGAAAAGGAAATGTCCGTATACGAGTATAAGATGTCGCAACCATGATATTAAAAATGTGTAATAAGTAAAAATTGGGGTCAAATCGGGGTCAAAGTCGTTTACGAAAATAAAAATTTGAATAGGGGTTTTCAAAATCTATGCTGGACCTTTTGATGACCCCTAATTTCATTTTACTTTATTAGTAATATAATGAAAATGCTCGTCAAAGTTAAATTTGAAATTAAAAGTAATATCAAGATCTGAAATTAAATTTATGTAGTATAATGAATGTTTTCGAACGAAGTAGGTCAAATTGAAAAGGTATTGCATCTAGAACATTTCAAAATTAGATTTTTCTTATATTTAAGTACCCTTGTAAAAGTATCCTCGACATATCCCCAGTAGAAGTTAGACTCTAGTCAGTAATACCGCTGATGTCCTCACACACGTAATCATTCGATATATCCGACTAGTATTTCCCTGTAATTATTTCATTTTCATAATATTCTGTATATTACAGGTGTGGTACAGGGCAGGAAAAAAAAGATAGGAATTTATATTTTAAATCTACTTAAATGTCCTTTCTTTTTTATTACATAGAGATAAGTTAGTATTTGCTAGCTAGGATCGAAAAAAATGTTCTATAATGTCTGTGCTTTGTGTACAATCGAGTGATTACGTATATATATTTATGAATTACCACCATATGTAATCTGTGACATAGTAGATAATGCGTTAGCTTGCAAACCAGAGGGTCGTCGATTTGAGTCCGGACCAGGTCGAATGCTTTTTTAATTGTAATAAAATTATTATTTGTAATATACGTGGATAGTTAATAATAACATATGTAAAAATATAATGTGATATGTATGTATGTATGTATATATCTATATCTATCTATCAAAATAATCTTAAGAAATGAATAGTAAAATATAATAGATAAAATAATGTAAATTATTAAAAGTTTTATTACAAATATATATTTAAAAAAATAGAATACAATTATTTATTGAACACGAGGAAATGTGTACGTAGTTAATTTAAATTAGTTTTTGTTTTGTATTAAATTTTACTTCATATTTCGGTTATTTGTGAGATAGAATGGAATAAAATTTCGAGTTCAAATAAAAAGGTTTTCAATAGATTTTATATAAAATTCTCTTAGATATTAACTATTCTTACATGTTCGAATTTAGTTAGATATCTCTACTAAAAACCTAAATAGTATGAGCTATATGTACAATAGAATCTATTAACGTTTCCTTGATAGATCTCAATTCTAAATAGGGGTAGCTAACTAGATCCATCAAGGATACTAACTTTAATTGTATAGACCAAACCATTGCAATATTTAAATCTGTTTGTAACTTAACTATATGAACTAGGCTTCCATTGACAAGAATATTTTTATTTAGATTGTCGGTATACATAAATTATTGCGATCGACTTACGAAACTTAAATAAATATAGTTTTACCATAATTAATTTTGGTTTAACAAATATAGGACATAAACTAACGAATTAGAAACTCTTTCGAACTATATACGAAATCGCTATTTAGCGATTCTTAATATAATATGATTTTATCAATTTTATCAAAAATATAATAGCTATATCCTTTTATAAATTATTATACTCAATTAAACGGACGAGCGAACTTCTTCTACTATTTATAAAACCTTGAAATTTATTATCCTTTTGGCTATCGTGATATAAGATCAATGTTCATAGTAGACTAAATCAAGTTTGATAATATATATATGTTTATGCTCGTGTGCTAGTTTACTTGTGTGCGCGCGCGCGCGTGTTAACATGCTATGTAAAACTTTATAATATATATTGTAATTAAAAGGTATTCAATTTTGGAGAATAGTTTCATCATATTTATAGAAAAAATTTTACGAATGTGACTTACTGACATTCCATGACCGACATGAGCTCCAGCTGGGCAAACGCCTGCTGCGTCCAAGTGGCCTTGGGCAGCGTGATCGTGATGCATGCTGCCATGGTCCATATGATGATTTGTATTAGCATGGTGCCCCATGCTTAAATCGTGCATACCCAACGTATCATGACCTTCCGTAGAATCCATCATTATATTTCCGTTACAGTGGCAATGAGGCGTCTCGATACTTCAGATTATACCACCTATATAAAAATGTAATCAAATGATACAAACGTTGATTTAGTTAAGGATCTATATTTATATTTAGGCTTGTTCCAAGTATTTATATTTGTGGAGTAAAACTAGAGTATATATAAAGAAAACTATTTTTAATTTTGATATTTCTTCTAATTTAATAAGCAATTGCAGCAACATTATGGTACTATTTCTAATTAGCAAATATTGACTTTTTATTAAATATAGTAGGTGGAATATTAAAAGAAACACACACGAAATAATCTTTTAACATGAACTTTATTTTAAATGAGGAAAAAAAAGACGTCTGGTCAAAGGAAAGGACGACACAAGACTAACTACAGCACTCGAAATTGAAAATTCTGCAAGCCTTTGTGAGAAGCTACCTATAAAAACTTCAGGCATCTAAACAATAAATTCATAAATCATTTGCCGCGTACGGCAGCAAAGACGCAGATCGTAATAAGACCCAGTGGATAACATATGTTTACATACCTTTTACGATACTGTTTAATATTTAGTTTTAAGTATTTTTTGCTTTATTATTTATAGAAGGCTAAAATAATCTAACAAAAAATTATCGAAAAAGTGTAAAAAACATACATCAATGTTTCCACAGCGTCCATGATTAACAAGCAACTTAAATCATACCATAAATCTAGATTCTACCGATGTTTATACCAGCGAAAAATAAAGCCAAAACATTCCATTGATCATGCTGCTTAAACTTTGCTGGGCACTTAAGGTGTAAGGAAATATCAATTAAATTTTTTTATATTGAAAAATTCATAAAATATATTCCATTTGAGACTTTGGTAAGTACAATAACTAAATTTCATCCACAGACACCAACAAAAACCTTCGACACTATTTATAAATTATATGATATAAATTATATGATATATGTACATTAAACAGGCAGTAATAGATGTAGTTTAATATTAAAACTTTTTACACAACTATCTAGAATTAACTATGCATTTAATATGCGCTTGGATTAGCCGATTAGACATAGGAAAATGTACAATAGCTAGTGATAACGACACTGAGAGCATGTTGTCATTCTTGCGTATAGTGGTGGGGATGGAAATAAAAGTTCGTTTATGCATGCAATTCTTACGCAGAAATAAAGCATTTTATTAGCACTGGAGAGATCGATTTTGTTTGTTTTTTTTTTTTTTGCTTTTTAAATCGATATCGTAAATTGATAGGGAAACGAAATATCTGGTTATAAATAAAATATATTTTAAAACATTTACATTCGATGCTTTTCTTTAATGTGATTTAGTGTTTTCAGTATTTGAAATTATATAGAATCGTTTCTAATAATAAAAATTGAAATATCCAATTACACAAACTTTCAGTTCAATAAATTAAAATGACATTTTTTCTTTGTAGAATTAGCTCATACGTATATGCATTAATTAATTAGATTTTGGAATTTCTAGATTTGTTCTGAAATTAATGTTTTATGGTTCTTGTTATATCTTAATAATCTACATCATAAATGAGGCAAGTATATGAATGTATAGTGTATATTCAATATAAATTACTTATTAAAGTTCTATAGATCTGTTTCTTTTTTTGAAAATTAGATTATAAGACTTATTTACTATGTTTTATTGTATCTTTACAGCTAATAAAGAATTTTAACTTAATTATAAAACAAGTAATTAATTATCAAAATTAATTAATATTTTGAACATCGCACATACTAAAAACTTTTTTAAGGAGAGAAATTTTAACTCAACATACCTCAAACATAACACTAGCTATACGAACGAAATAGCTTGGGTATGACCACTATGAAAGCACCTCTAATATATTAGATACAATATCAATTTTCTTATAATAAATAGAGTTAAAGTATGGAAATATTGAGATCTAATTTTCTATTACAGCATGGAATAAATAGTTTATTTTATTAGCCAACAGAATTCATTATCGAATATGCACCATCTTTAAATTAATAAAAATGGTGTGCTCTGTTCGACAGCGTAGTTATGTATGTGGAATAATTGCATGGGGCGGTTCTTACAAAAATAGTAAAATAATATAGAGAAAGATGATTTATACCCCGAAAATATTTGAAATTCAAAATAAAATAATAATGACAAACTAACCTTGTATAAGCTCAATTCAACAACGTCGTTCAACTTATTTCATTCTGCAATTGACGACGACGTATAATGTTATTTTTCTTTTTCCATAAACTTTCATTTTTTGCGACTTATTTTAAAATTGACAATATTACATAATAATATAATAAAATTATTTATTGGTATTCACAAAGAGCGTAAAAAAGTTTATATGTATCGATCAAGCTTCATCATCGACGGCGCTTTATTTAAATATATACGATTAAATGTATTATGAATTTATAGCAGTTAAATACAGTCAACGAATGCTATTCTTCAAAGATTTCGTTTGAAAAGTATGATTTTAAAACAATTGATATCTCGCGTAGCAGTCAATAAATTTTATTGAAATATTAACCGAAGGATTTTTATATTTATTTCTAACGATGTGCCAAGTTTCATAAAATTTTTTGAAGAAAAGTCGTTTATTCCAAAAATGGATAGAACCTCATCAAACAAAAATTTTAGAATGACTTGATGGTAACTATAACTTCGAGGTGAAGGATAGAGGTCATTTGACGGTCAATTCGATTTTGTCAATTAAAACCCCCACTTTTTACATCGTCAATGGAAAGAATGGAATATTTTATGATTAGATATGTTCTTCGGTCAAGTTTATGTACAAGGTCAAAATGAAGATCTAAATAATAACGTACCTTTTGAATCAGAACATTTTTTTAAATAATATTATTTATGCAGGTTTAATAACATTATCTAAAATTTAATCGTTAAGTTTATTAATTTTCGTTTGTACAGTATATAGTAAGCGGCTTTCTCTTACGAGAAATGTTCTCATCTCAACAATTATAATTAAACTAATATTGTTTATACATTAAAGGATATTTAAAAATGCGTTTTGATATCCCCTTGATTATGACTTAATTGGTAAGCTAGCAGAATTGAATATTAAACAATCGGCCATTATCGCTTGCAAACAAATCCAACAAAACGCGCTAATACAACGATTAAGCAAATAATATCGTTCATCTTCAGAAGCTAAGATTAGCGATGAGCAATGACACAAGCGTGGATGGAAATGTCACGAATTCAAGTTTTGGTACATTAAAAACAAAATTGGCTCGTTTAGACGATAGATAGAACTAATATATGACTAAGTTGAAACTAATAGGGGTCTAACTGGCATTAATTTTGTACCGATTTAGCTGGTATTGGCAATTTAAATATAATATGCAATAGTAGCAGCTGAGAGGAGAAATAAAAAATGGCAGCTATGGAGGCTCTAGAGTTACGCGAAAGAATTGATACGATTAGAAATGTTAAAATTAATTTAAGTTTTCATTGTATGCCTGAGGCTGAAACGGCTGAAATTTATTTTATGATACTGAAATTTGGAAGAATCATAAAGAGTGGACCAAAAGAATAAAAATAAAATGCAAGAAGAAAACGATCATTTACGCCTGCAATACTAGTTATCTTTTTAAACAAATAAATTTTTATAACAATAAATAAATAAATAAATTAAATATAACATTTATTAAGAGTAATAAATCTATTTAAAAACTTATTCTTATTTAAGTTATTTTTTTATTACATTATATGACTAATTACAATGTAAAGAAAAGAATTAACGAATCTTATATTTAATCTATTTTTTTTAAAATCACATTTAAATAAATATTTAAATAAGTATATAAACATCTATTTTTTAATAAAATATCAGTTCTTTTCATTTGAGTACTGTATTATCTGTATGATTGCCAGTGTTTTTTTTTTTTTTTTTTGATGCACTGGTACGCTTGGATATCCTCGTAAATGCGGTGAACATTTTCTCTATCAACAGAGTATTTTCGGTTCAAATAAATCGATTAAACCGCGCTCCGCAAGTGGAACTGTGGATTATCACCTAAGAACCCTTAGGATCGTTGACCTTTAATAAGCATTGCACTTGTAGATTCAGTAGTTTACTCTTCTGCATGAAAACAGAAGATTTCTGTTGATGTGAAAAATTAAAAAATAGTACATTGTGACACAAGGGAGCAAAATAGACGTTTTCCGACGAGGGTATGTTTGCCGCCCGAGCGAAGCGAGGGCGTTAAATTACCCGAGGGCGCTTTTTTTTCTTTCTCAAAGAAATGCACAAAAAATTGAACAGCAAACTCACAGAATTAAAGAATGTTAAACCCCTCCCCCTCCATGTGTTAGCCATGCTTAGATAGAGCAAGCAGGTATAAAATCTAAAGGTCCAAATGATACTCGCTCTGAAATAAGTTGCCCTAACATAAAATGTAATTCGTTGGGTTTAAAAAAAATATAATATTATCGGGTTTTTCTTAAGGTTATACGTGCAATTTATTTGAATTGAATAAAATTAAATTAAATAATTTCTTCTTATTTGGAAATTAATATAGTATGTTAAGAAGAGATGTAGGATTGGGTGATGGGGGTGCAGGGGGTGAAACCCCCGCCGGGGGTTGGGGGGGCGGAGCCCCCCTTTTCTATAAATAAATAAGACTAATCAATTGAAGATTATAAGTTTGTTAATAATCTACGCTCAAATTAAAATTTTTAAATATTTAATAGAATAATAAATAGAATTTTAAATGAAAACTAATTTAAAAAAAGATATAGATAATTTTTAATACTTAAAAAACATAAAAATTTTTATAATAAATTTTAGATAGAATAAAAATCTTATTTCATTTTAAAATCTTGAATACCTAACTCAAAGTGCAAAAAAAGGTCGAACGGTTGACTGGTGCATATACTCGTAAGCCTAAACATCGTAAATGCCAGATGTTGCACAGGCACGGAAAACTGAGAATCCTACCGGACTCCACGGTTCCGTTCATTCTCTTTTCCTCCCAAGGGAGGAAAAGTAAAATTCTGCTTTCTGATTGGTCGGGAATCGGCCATAAACACTTTTCCTCTCTAGGGAGGAAAAGTAGTATTTTGCTCCTTCTAGACAGCTGCAGAAAATCGTATTTTGCGCCCCGAGTGCGGGAAAAAAAATATCAAACTTGCAAGAAAGACTGGTGAGAACTCATGTATCGGGAAAGTAATGGGAAGAAAAACGAAAATGTGAAACTGGAAGAGAATACATTGTTTTAAGCTAGAAACAGAGACAATAAAAATTGTTGAAAATTTTTATTATAGACGAAAGCAACTTATTGATTTAAGTACATTTTTCTAATCTATATTCCCCATTTTTTTCCCTCTTAAGCCAAGAAATATTACGATGAAGCAGATTTCAAACAGAAAAGACAAATTTAATTTTGTGTTTTTTTCTATAGTACTCAAATTATACTTATTTTTTATCTGTAAATTAATAATATTATTTGTTTACTGATAACAACGATATGTCTTATTAGCTAATAAGTCCTGAGGACAAGCTTGGCCCTAGTATAATATTTCAATATTTGCTACGGCGTAGTGACAATGGAGCTCTTTCAAGATCCTCTACGACGAATAAGAAAAGGAAAGAGAAGAGAGAGAGAGAGAGAGAGAGAGAGAGAGAGAGAGAGAGAGAGAGAGAGAGAGAGGGAGAGAGAGAGAGAAAGAGAGAGAGGGAGAGATAGAGGGTGGGAGTGAGAGTGGGTGAGAGAGAAAGAGAGCATCCCTGTAGAAGCGATTGGCCATAGGAAGAGCAAAACGAATCTCTCTACTACAGTAAAAATGAATAAGATAATTATTGGCTACTTTTTGGGAAGGCGAAAAGAATAATGGTTACACCTGTTATTTATAAAATAATATATTAAATCATTGTTTTTAATTCTGTTAAATTGTCATAATATACATTGTTTTTTAATGTATTGAGGCTAAAACATGAAAAGTTTGTATTTTCGGTAAAAATTTAGTCTTTATATCGATAAAAAAATGAAAAAGTAATTTTCTAAAAAGTAGAAGCTATGATGTACAAAATATGTTCTGGATGCAATTATTTATTTTACATCAATCATGTCATTACTTTTAGAAAATATTTTTAAGATCATTTTCTTTGTTTCAAACAATAATTAACTGATATTTAATTTTTTTTTCAAAATTAAAAATTTTTTATTTTAATTTATATATTTTTTAACAATTTTGATTACATTGAAAGGATTTTGAAAAGAGACGAAAATCCTTTTGAAAAGGAAACTTGAAAAAAGAAAAGTCGCTGGATTCTTGCAAAAATTCTTTCAAATTTTCTTTTTAAAAGGATTCTCGTGTTGTTTTAGAATGCCTTCAGTGTCAGAATTCTGTTAGGATACGAATATCCTTTGTGCCAACCAATAAGCCGAACATATGAACCTTTTCAATATCCTTTCATCCTGCATAATATACCCCTTCTTACTCGCAATACAGTTCCAATAAATGTAAGAAATGCATCGCGTACTTTACCTTATATAGTTATATTAAATGAGCTGCTTTTTGGCACTTGCGAAAGCAGACATTATTTTTTAAAATAACAATGAAGAATTTTGTAACGATTTTGAAAAGATTTTTTATGGATACACTTGATCACTGACCAGTACTTGAACAAAATTTTTTAAAAATCTTTTTGAAAAGGAAACTTATAAGAACTAATCCTTAACAAAATTCTTTGAAGTTACCGTTTTAAAGAAATTCTCGTATCCTTTCAGAATCCTATCCTAAAAGTATTCTGAAAAAATTCTTGTAAGGACTTGAATTATCCTTACCGAAATCCTTTAGAACCCATTAAAAATTCTTGTGGTTTGATTTCGGAATTCTTTCGTCTATTTTTTTAAAAACCTTTAACAAAATGCTTATAGAATCATTATTTACTTCTTTTCGGTGATTCCTTTCAAAAAAGATTATAAAAGAATCTTTGAAAGGACTTTAATTGTCCTTACAAAAATCCATTTAGAATTCTTTGGTGAAATTATTTTGTTATATTATTTCAGGATCCTTCCAACAGTTCTCTTGTACCATGAATCTAGTACGGATGGAATGTAGCAACATATTTATGTATTGCTAGGGAAGCGTCACACACTTCGAATATAAATAATCTCAGTAATCATAAACATGAAAATCATAATCTTGAAGCGCATCGTCAGTTACAAAGGGTGCAGTACGGTTGCAGTAGGATAATATTGTCAAAGAATTTCGTATATCTATTCACTAAAACATATAAAGTTTAAAAAAAGAGGTGCGCCATTTGCAGCGTTTATATTTAGTCGCCTGTCAAGCGTTGAACGAGCATCGAGCGCATGATTATGAGCTTGACAGACAATTAAATATAAACGCTACAAATGGCACAGATATTTTTTACTTATACTTATATACTCGAAAAACAAAGTGCTCCCCTATGAGCACGTAAGTATGTCGCTATCTTCCGGACTGTTAGTTTAGATATTGACATTGTCCCATGATCAATCAGTTATATTTCGATTAATTTTTCTTTACGAATATGATCCCATGAAAAAAGGTGTATTTTAGTTTCTTCTTAAAATTTTGTTTGAAACATTATTTAAAATTTTTTAATTTTTAATATTTTTTAAAACTAATTGCAAAATCTACCATTTTTGTTTTTTATTTAACGATATTAATGATCAGTATGTTATACATGAAATTACAAATTTTTTATAAAAAATAATCATGGTAACCTTTTTCGTAACATTATCCAATTTCACTAATTTACTTTAAACTGTTTAAAATATATTTAGCGAATTTAACTAATAAACATCTCATCTTTTAGGTAGCTCGAACGTAACATGACATATCAAAATAGGGTCTCGATGTTGCCTTTATCTATAGATATTAAGCATAGAAGTAATCCATTTTACATTTTTTTTTAGAAAAGTGTACTGTAATATATGCAAATTAAACAATTATTTATTTTTTATTACCTCTTCTAATTATTTTACTTGATTTAAAAATTTAACCGATAATTTCTTACTAATCGAGATTTACTATAATTTTATATTGTATAATCAATGAAATACTAAATTATCTTTCAATTTAATGAAAATCAAGTGCATGCTATCAATATTAACAATTAATATTCAATATTAGACTATTTAAATATGTATAATACTATTTTATTTTTAATATCATTTTACAACTAACGAAATTAGTTGCATCCAGATAAAATTTAGAAAGTATTTAACTCACAAATAAATAACTAGTTTTAAAGTATTGAACTCACTTATAAATAACCTAGTTGTCATTTTATTTCTATTTACTGAACAGGGTTTATCCGATACCATTCACCTCAAACATCAAATAATTAAACATATTTTGCACTGTGACTTGAAAACATGAATTTTAAAAATTAGTGTACATAAACCAGCAAGATTCATTTGGTTATGTATATACTTTTTTATAAATCACAGATTTAATAAGTCTATATATATATATAGTATTCTTTCACGAATATTATCGAAACAAATTTCAGGTTGAAAATACTCGTATATACCTATTACAGGAACTGGTAATAATATTAAAAAATTATACATCATAGCGTTTTTCACTAAAACATATTATTATGTTAAGATCATTACATGTTAGTATATATATATATATATATATATATATATATATATATAAAATTGTATCATAGAACTATATAATGATTAATGATGAATTTATATAAAATTATATAAAGGATGAAATAAAAATAAATAAATATATGATTTGGTATATTAATTTTTCACAACATATAGTAGTCTACAAATTAAAATCTTGTATTGCTATTTTTATAATTTCTATTCCATTCATTAGATCTTTGATGATTTTAGATGAGCTTAGATTTAATTGTAAAATATTCTTTCAAAACATGATGTATATAAGAAAAATTAATATTGTTTTCAACAATTTCTACTTTCAAAGTTTTTTTTGTAGTAAATTCAGTTTAATAATTATTGGAATCGTTTAGATTGTATTTTATGAGCATGTTAAAATAGAGGTTCAGTGAAAGTTTACTGTTCACTTATCTGACATTCACATTTATGTAGACTATCTTGATTTCGCAACTTATTTGAACATTATGTTCTGTATAAAAAATTATGCTTTCTTAAAACTGATACCTATTATATATTTATCTAATAAATCATAAGAGCAATTAATATTTATATTTTTCATTTAAGGAATAATTTTATGTGCATTTCATTTATCTCAATATTTTATTAGTTATAAAATAATAATTAGTAAATTTTAAATTATACAGCACTGATAATTTCATTGATCAATAAATTATTACATTTGAATACTTTTACATAAAATAAATTATAAGCCAAAATAAAAATCATGACGTAATAGTTAATTGATTGTACAATCGATTTTCTACGTCGAACTATTGTAATAGTGTCTATACTATAAATGTTGCAACTAATGACTAAAATAATCCTTAAATAGATTCGTTTAAACAGTCAATAATTACAACCATGCTTTAATAATTCATGTCCCTATTAATTATTTTGGAACGATCAACAAATCAAAGTATATCTATAAGGAATCGCGTGCATAAGTCAATCTAACCCTATTGACATTTAACGAAATTGTCCAATCATATACTTTTACTGCTATTTTACAGCAGCTGTTATGTAGAAATGCCAAAGACAGAATTACAAGAACAGCTAAAAGTACTAAACTGTAACTAACCTTCACTCCGATGCAGAGTAATGGATGAAAATAATTAAATAATCAGGTTTGTAATTATATTTTAATTAATTTTCTAATTGGTTATCCGTCACTTATGACTTTCAAAGCTTAAATAACTCATATGCTTCTTCTAAACGAAATACTACATAAGAAATCCTAAGCACAGAGCCTGCTCTATATAGAAGGGGGCATGGTATTTGAATGTTAGATTGTACCCCATGAGCCAGATAGCGCGTCGAACTTATCGGAGTTCCATAGGTCCAGAGCACAGTTCAGGGACAGTGTGTCCATATAGTCAAGCCTCTGATTGGCTCCGCCATTTTGAAACTTAAGTAATAGTATTGTCCCACTCTTATGCGTTTTTTCGATTATATATTTGAAAGAATAATATATGTGTTTTGGTAATTGAGTTTATAGTATAAACAGATATACATAATTATATATATATATATATATATATATATATATATATATTTTTTTTAATTTTTAATTTTTATTTCATATTATTAAATCATATTATATATATATATATATATATATATATATATATATATATATATATATATATATATATATATAATATGATTTAATAATATGAAATTAAAATTAAAAATTAAAATTATATTCTTTATGTTATTTATACTTTCATCATTTATTCTATTATGTATGTGTAATGCTACATTATTTTTAGTAATTTTTCTTATTGATTTATAACACTAAATTATATTAAATTATAATTTTAAAAAGCGTAGGCTTCAAGACAAAATTAAATATTTTGTGCATTAATAGATTATTAATGTAAATACATAATTATTTATTTTTATTTGTTTATATTTAATAAATATAAATAATAAAGTATATAATGATTGATAAGGAGTAATTATGCAATAGCTTACAATAATTTTTGAAGAAATATTAAAGTTTTAATTGATTAGACTTAATATATCTTCACTTCAACATTTATTCTTACCACTTACTTTTTATTTTACTATCAGATATTATCCTATAATTAACAATAAGTTTTTATTAAAAATTTATTAACAAAATATACATTATTAAAATGATTTGATTATTCATTAAAACAATTTTGTGAAACTTCGCAAAAAATTGTTTATTTTAATTCTTTTAGGATTATAATTACGTTAAAACAAGTTTGTTCCTTTTTTTATAAGTAAAGACATATTTTTAAACTATATATCTCTTTATTTATTAATTTTTTAACGGACTGAACAGTCCGGTCCGTTAACGAAATTTGTTCGTAAAGAAGGAGCTCTATTTTCACTAAAACGAAGATAAATATGCATAGAAGCGTAAAAGTGTCACAACCCCGAGACTAAGTTACTACCCCGACCTGCCCAGACCTATACAAGCGGCACAACCGCGGATTGAACGACGATGGTAAATAGTTTTTGCATACTACCAGTCTCTGTTTTACCATTTCACATACCGATGGGAATTACAGTTTTTTACTAACTGCACTTCAGTATGTAATATATTTACTTGCTGAAGTGCAGTAAGTAAAAAATGTAATTCTTCAGTAAAAATACTTCAGCATTTCTTGCTGAAGTGCAGTTAGTTAAAAACTGTAATTCCGATTGGTATGTGAAGTGGTAAAACAGGGATTGCCAGTATGCAAACAATTATTATTGTGCCATCTGTATGTCGGGGTAGTAACTTACCTCGGGGTTGTGACATTTTTTATATGGGCTTTACGTTTCTATCCATTTCTATCTTCGTTGGCTATAGCAGTAATTGGCAAAAAAATTTCCACCGCATTTACAAGGGCGCCACTGCATCGCAACAAAAATGTCCATCGTGGATGCTCCGATAGTATAGAGAGTATATGGAGTAAACTTGTTTTAATGAAAAAATAGGTCTTTATAGTTAAAATATTTATTAAAATTTTGTAGTATAGTTTATAATCCCATAGTATATTAAAAAATAGAAGAAATATGATATACTTATTTTCTTTACATTTTAATCAAACACATAATGTAACAGAATTGAAATTAAATAAAAATAATTTATTAAATAGATTTATTTACCTTAACACCCACGACTGTCATTTCTGCTTTAATGGAGTGATGCCTTCATAATTGCGGTGAACGCTTTTTTTGCCAATATTATTGAATGGAAACGAAAACTTACATCGTTTGACACCGTAAGCGCTAGTATCACTTCGCTTCGTGTTTATACCACCTCTGTGCTCTATATTGATGCAAAATATAAAACAAAATAAAAAAAATAGACTTCGTTTTGAATGTTGATAAGTATGTGATAAGGATGCTGGCATCGGTGGTTCCAAAATTGTGAAGTGCCAAGGTTGTTTCTATCTAATACATTCTAAGGGATTAGCCTAACGTACCGAGATATTTAATAAACCGTCGGCTTAATTGATATATTTTTTTAATAAATTATGTTACGTTATGTATAATATATAAATTAAATATAAATTAAATTATATATAAATTAAATTATGTCATTTATGCCACTGTGGCCAAATTTACAACCAAGAGCCACTGATCCACTATGGTTTAATGCCGATAAACCCGTGGATGATGAAAACGAAGTAGCTGCTTTGGAACTTGAACATCAGGCATGGGTAAATATGATTTTCCAAAAAATAGGAAAAAAAAATTCAAAATAATTATTTCCATTTAGCGGGAACAAATTCGAGTGGAAGGTTATGGTCATATTCCCATTGGTAAATCAGCTAGTGATGTGAGTAACCTAATTTTCTTTTTTAGAGATCAATAATAAGTATCTATTTTGCTCAAATTGTTTTTATTTTAAAGTTTAGAGGTTCTGAAGAAGAAGAAGAGGAAGAAGAAGAAGAAGAAGGTGATGGAGAAGAAGAAGAAGATTCTGATACACATGAAGATGAAGAGGAGGAAGTAGATGATATTGATATGGAAGTAAGTTATACTCAACAACAACAAAGATCAAGCCCATCAGATACAGCTACTGATCCAACTTCCATTAGAATGGTTTGTTGAAAATGTTACTTTTATTGTTTTTTAATGTTTTTATTCTTAAATTAATTAAATTAATATAATTATGTATTAAACAAGCATCAATTATTGTCGGTTTGACTGTTATTTGACTGTCGGTTTGACTGTTAGTACTTTAGTTTAGGTGCATACAAAGATACATTGCTTATGAATTCTGGCAATGATCAGTTAGATCCATTTTAATATAAACTATTCAGGTTTCCCAAGCAGATACTACTTTATTTTTATCTCAATGTGTGAAGTATTGTATAGATTGAACTATATAAAAAATGTTTTCTTTTTATCATATATTTTATCATTTAGTATGCATTTCATAATAGTAATTCAATATATTATTAATCAATATTATTTATATTCTTAAACCTGTCAATATTTAAATTTAAAATGCTGAAATAAAAATACATATTTTAAAATTCAGATCTTTACTTTTAACGTAATTAAAAAATTTAGATTTTGATATAAAATTTTATAATTTTTAATTTTCAATGAATGTTTCATTCAATGAAACAAGTAAAACTAATTATTATTATAAAAAATGGGAAAAATCAATATTATAGTCTACATAGCTGCGATTCTATATTTTATACCTTACATAAAATATAGAAGTACAGCTAACAGAACAGTCACACTTTGCAATCTTGTTCTTAATACATAATTCAAGTACTTATTAAAAAAATTTATTTTTAGGATCCTGGTGGAACGCAGTAACAATTCTTCTGTATTAAACTTGGAAAACAGATATTTTTTTATTCATATGTTTGCTTTAATAAACTGTAACTATATAATTTACTTTCAGATTAATAAAAACTTTTTTATTGAAACATATTATTTCTAAAAGTATTTTATATTACAATTATATCCAATTCCATTCTAGGTTAATAAGAAAACTGCAAATCAATTTTTTTATCATACTATATTCTTTATGTATTTAATTTATTAAAAATTTTGATTTATATAATGTAATAGTTTAAACGTTCTAGACAACTGTAAATATTCCTTATATGAATTTTCTATAAAAAAGTTTAAATTATTCTTTTTTTTTAAATTTTACTAATTGTTAAATTTTAATATAATATATTGTATTTAAACTATTTAACTTGCAGTTACTTTAAGAAAAAGTTATTGATGAAATTTGCGTTTTTAATTTACATTACTTTCTTAATTAGAACATGTCATAGAAAGATAATCTATTTGTAAGTAAATATGAAGACTTGGCTTTATATAATAATTTATAGAATTTTTGCCATTCACATTTATTGAGCTTTTAAACCCTGGAAACTATATTAAAACAACTGTGCGAACAAAGGTAAACAACGAATAGTAATAAATAAACATAAAAAGGTATTATACGATAGAGTAATTAAAGAATTTGCGTCAGTGTTTATTACAAAAATATAATAATGTAAAGTAATGATCATACAATGTAAAAAATTGCTTTTGGTGAGTTGGTTATGAGCCAAACAAAAATTTTCGTATGATACAGCAGTTATGAACCATTGAAGATGTTGAGCATTCTTTATGTCCTAGTCCATGGGTAATAGATGATACCGTCAAGAAAGTGGAAAAAATGATTATAAGCGATCGTCAAATTACTACTAGAAAGGTTGCTGAAGATGTATGTATATGATACAGCTTCTGCGAAATAATTCACAGATGGTTTTACACATGAGAGTAATATTTGTTCCGAAATTGTTAATTTTCGCCCAAAAGCAACGTTGGCGTTACATTTCTTAAGTTTATTAAATCAAAGAAATATCGACCATCCTATATTAGTCAAATGAATTAAAACAGGTAATTAGTCATGAGTTTAAGAATATGATACAAAAATAAAAGCTCAATCGTCCAACTAGAAACATTTACTATCACTAAACGTTCAAAAAGCGCGACAAGCTCCATCAAAAGTGAAGGTTTTTCTCGCTATCTTTTTTTATTTCAACGAAACGTACATTTTGAGTTGTTACTAAACGTAATGCAAAAAAGATTATCACGTATATTTACAGTTTTACCTGGTTTTACGACGTTTGCATAAAATAGTCTAATAAAGCGACTAGTTTTGCCGCAAAATCAATCATGTTAACCAAACCAGCAGAATACCTGCCATACCCTAATGCTTGTTTATTAGATTTTGGCTAAACACAGGTCCATTTTAATGAGACAACCATAGACGTGGCCTCTTGCAACCTCTTTTTACTTCGATACATAAAGGAACCCACGAAAGACAGACCTTTTAAGATATAAACATAATCACCGAGACAACTGAATGTTATTTGAGATTAGAAAAAGTACTGTTATAAGTGAATTATAATCGAGAGGGATTGCTTTGATAGAGCAAAATTTAAATCCTCGATTAAATTTACTTGTTTATTTGTTTTATTAAATAAACGGTTCTAATTAGGTCTTTTTACAAAAACATTAATGGCACTAGTAGATGTTATAATAAAATTAGATTCATTTCCACGATTGTCTTTTAGCTCGGATACAAAATTTGTAATGTTATACATTTTCATTGGCGATTTAAAAGAACGATCTTAATTCAGTTGGAAGTATGAATAACAATTTACATAATTGGTACAAATAATGTAAAAGATAAATAATGTATGTAATTTTTTGAAGAATGATATTCTTAAACTTTTCGTACATATCTAAGAGAAGAATAATATGTACTCATGATTGGAAACATCATTACAAATTTTAAAATTATAATGAATATGTAATGAATTGTAATAAAATAAAAACATAATTACAACTTTTGAAAGTGTTAAAATTATTAAATATAAATAAGGCATCAAAGTAAGAGTTGATGTAGAAAATTTGGAGTAAGTTAATGGTTTTTCTTATAGAAGTGAAATCATTATCGTAGAGATTTATAGGAAAGGAGGTTATCAACGACATATAGTGTAAAATGTTGCATCGTATTCAAGCATTCAACCTTGACATACAAGGACCATATAATGGAGCCATAGGAGATTATTAGAGACCGACAAATTAAATAAGTTTAGTGCAGAATTGGTCGATTTAAAGTTATATGTTGTTTTCTTGAGAAAGCCGACAAATTTATTTGCTTCAGAAAATTCCATGTCAATATGGTTTAAAAATTTGTAAGATGAGTTAAAAATCACTCCAAGGTCGTTACAGACTCATTACGCGTATGGGAAAAGATCTATGATAAAATGAGAATATTTTAAATTCAGACAACAATATCATGCTTCCAATTGGATGGTATATTTAACGTGATTTTAGAGCTTTTTTGAATTGTAACATAATAAGCCGAGAAATGAATATGCTAGAATTCTTCTTAAATAAACAAATTAGAAAACTAATCCTGCTTACAGAATAAGTTTTGATCTACGGGCATCAGAGACTGAGTAGTATCTGATGTCGATATAGTAATGGTTAGGGTAATGTTGCATATAATGAAATTATACAACAATTTAAGAATGATAAAATTATAACTGGTAAAATCAACGTATATGTCTCGATATACACGCTTCGAATTAGCCGGATTAATTTTAATTCCAAAAATTGTATTTTATACTGCAGAAATAAAATAAAAGAATGCTTTCAACCTGTAAGCGGATAGAAAAGATTCAACGAATTTGTTATTTCTATCAAAATTTTCATTATTTCTATGATTACTTAAGTAATGATATTTTGGATTACATGGGCTTGCTAAAAGTGAAGTATAGTATGTTTTTGAGTAGATTTACACGCCTTGAAAAATAAAACATTTGCTACTCTACTTCCCGAGAAACTTGTCAAATTGTAAGGATATAACGCTTATATACTGTCTTAAATTTTTTTTTTTGAAAGTGAATCTGATTTTGTGAAACTATATGTTGGAACAAGATCATTTTACGTAACATAATTCATATCAATCTGTATTTAAAATTTTATATGTTTAGCACAGTCAATCGCAGAAGTAGACCATAATTTGAATAAAAATTGCATTAATAATCATCGTAATTCCGAAGGTATTGTTAGAAAATAAAAATCCGACCTGTCATACTTTTAACGCGTCTAAAGCTTGTGAGCCAAAAGCACGCTTTAGTTATAAAAAAATATTAATTTATATCAAGAAAATGTATAGATAAATAAGATAAAAATATAATACTTTGGTATTTTAATTAATAAATAATTGAATTATTGAAATAATGTTAAATGAATTCAATATGAATTAAAGTTATAATATTAATCTAATGAATAAACCATTGTATTTATAATATACAAAAATTAGTTTTTTATACAACAATATATATATGTTTTTAATGGAACATAAAAAGAATAATGAAATGTTTCTATTTAATTTAATACTTATTTAATATGAAAAATTTCATTTATGTCATTATGCACAGCTTGTTTTACGTAAATTTGTTAAATATTAAAGCTAATTATAGTAAAAAGACTAATATTAGTAAAAAGAATAATATTGATCAAATAAGAGAGTTATTATTGAATAGAACTTTATGATTTTTTTATTTATTATTTTTGATTTTCCAATATAATTAAAAGTAAGGACTTAAGGATAACTTGGTGAACCTAAATGGCTTCTCACATTGTGAATAATTAAAATATAAAATTTCACTAATATTTTTCAGAAAAATTTTGGCAACTTGGATGTTGAATAGTTTTACCAGTAACTACACTTAGACGAATACGCACTAGGGTGCTCATAGGCCTAGAGTCAACAAAGGCAAAGGCAACAATTTCAAGTGTATATACATGCTCTCACTCTCTGTTGCAGAGAGAGAGAGAGAGAGAGATTGAGGGAGAGGAGAAGAGGGTGAGAGGAGGGAGCGAGAGAGAGAGAGAGAGAGAGAGAGAGAGAGAGAGAGAGAGAGAGAGAGAGAGAGAAGAACTGAACTAAAGTCAGGTTGGTGCCCCCGTCAGGGTGAATGAACGGGTATACGCTTAGGCTCGAGCAAAAGCGAGCCCGCCTGCACCTCTACCTCCTCCCAGCGCTTCCTCTCCTCTTGATCTCTGTGAACGTTCTCTTAGCAGCAGCTTCCTTTCTGCGAAACCTTTCCATGACTGTAGCTAATATCACGCAAAATTTCAAAACTTTTTAACATATATGTCATTGGTATGCCACTGCATGCAAATAGAGTTTGTAAAAAATATATAAAAATCCAACTGAAATGAGTAACTAGCAAAATACTCACTCAAACTAAAGTTCTGACGAATGTGTTAACTTCGCAAATCTAAATAACAATAAAAAATTATGTTCCCTTAATTTTAATTAATTTTTAATAGACCATGTATACTGAAAAATAGACTAAATAGAATAAAAGTGAAATGAAAACTTTTTTATTTCTTGTAAAATTCATTTTTAACCTGCGACGTGTTGAATTGTATTAAGTTGCACTACATTCTGTATTAAGCTGCAATATAAACATATTAATATTATTTTTTCCACTGTAATTTCTTCATTATCAACTTTATTTAAAGGACTTACAAAATTCATACAATAATATCGAGCAAACAGCAGCACTACTAATGTAAAAAATGTTTTCATTTTGAAAAACAATTAGAAATTGAATTATTCCGGAAAGTTATACATTCATAAGCTTTGACGTAGTTAGTCTTTTCACAAATTTCAATAACTTAATTATCCATAATCTATAGGCAAAATATGGGGACAAATACGTAACAAATATCAATAACAATGTTTATAAGAATGTAATAATTTCTGCTACTCGTTATATTCTTTCTGATCTAATATGGTTGCAGATGCTTTAAAAATAATCTGAGTTAATGAGTTGTGTTAATGATATTCTTGATTATCAGTATTTAGTCGATATATTGAGTTATTCAGAAATTTCATAGAATGTACTAAAAATATTTGCTATAGCTATAATAAAAACATTCAATTGCTATAGAAAAGCCTTAAAATTTATTAATTATACAAATATTATTAATAAATAATAATTACATGGATAATTTCATATTCGTTTATGATAATTCATAATAGCCACTCTATCCGCCACTTTTTTTATTTAGTTTCAATTTGAAATTAACGAATTCTTTCTTGTTAAATAATAGTATTAGTAATAATAATCACAATAATACAAATAACAATAACAACAATAGCAAAGGCAACAACAGAAATAATAATAAAAAGTACAACAACAACAGCAGCAATAACAACAGTAATAACAACAACACTAACAACCATAGCGGCAGTAACAACATCAACACCAACAACAATATCAACACCAATAACCAAATTTCTAATTCTACCCAAGACTGGATTAGCCCTAGTTGGGTCTCTAGACATTTTGTTCTACAGGGCTCCTTTTCCGCTTTTCATAATAAATAAATTACAGTATAAAATAATAAACAGAAGTGAATTTAATTGAGTAACTATTTTTTACAGATATGTGTGAAAGAAATAATTAATAACGATTCATTTTTAAGTATAATGTTTCAGTAAATTTGTTATTAGATTTAAGGAAAATAACAATATATTATAATTTTTACAGAAGGTGCTTGTTTCAATTGATCGAGATTGGGACTTTATCTCGGGCCACCGAATTCATAGGTTTTTGATTCGCGATCGAGCGATTTTAGATCTTTTTTCTGACTTGACTTCATAATTAGTATTTATAATAATTTATTTTCGAAGTTTTTAATAATATTTAGAGAATTTCTTTCACATCATTTTTAATACCAATTATATTGTCTACCTAGAGCTCCCATATCTAATATAGGATCAGATATTACAGCATTTATTAAATTTTTGACCCAATTATGTCTTACCTAATCAAGTTTTTAAAAAAGTTGTTGACAGAGATGCCAACATTGGTGACAAAGCAGTTGTAATTTGTAATTGCCATGACAAGTGTTATGAATATAAAATCTAAATTGGAAAAGGGCTTAAAATTTCTCTTAATAAAGTGATTAAAGCGACTAAGGTGTGTGCTAAAGTAGGGATTTCTTATGTTCTATAGAAAGCTCAATATCGTTTTAAGAAAGTTGGTGGCAAAAATAATGTTAGTTTTTCAAGAATTTTACCGTTTATTTTTACAATACTTTGGGAGAAAAAGTAGAGTTTTATCGCTTAGAAACACGCTATTCTTTGAAAGCTTGGATTTTTCTTTATGATATGATGCCTACAATTATCGCTTACTCTTAGCCCAAGTGAAAAACATAAGTATTATAAATACAAAACTCTAGATGTAGGTTGTGATTATAGCAGTTGTCGTATCCAAGTTATTATAACCGCTGTAGCAAGCGTTTATATTACGAGTGTCTTTTTCGGTCTAAGAAGTCATGTGATCGTTAGTTTGTCCATCTGTTCGTTTTATATTATGTAAACTGTGCCTTTTTAATCATATGTTAATCATAACTAGCCGACCGTGAAAAAGCGAGAAATGCTGGAATTGAGGCTTGGGACTCCCCAGCCTATATAAACTTTAAATTTAAAAATTTTGCGCTTGCTACATTATGTTTATGAATTACGCTAAACAAAAATAATACATATTTGAGACAAAAGTTAATATAGCTTGAATTACCTTCTAAAATATTTTCAGTAGAAGTCAAAGTATTTTCTGCTAAAAAAAGTCAAGCAAAAGTACTTTATTTCTTCTTTCAGTGCAAACATGACCTTAACTTTCTGGATTCCGTTATTCACTGTTTAAAATTCAAATAGTGCATTTGTCAGCGAAGCCACTAGCCTTGCTCATAAGAGATTTGAAAGAAAGGGAAGACATAATACTACAATAAATGTTATTGATTTAAATGAACATTTTTACGTACAGCATTATCAACAAGGATATGATTTTCATTTGCAGCATTATATCGAAATTGCATTAAAAAACTTTGATATTAACCTAGAGATATTGATATATTAAATGCACTAAAGTGTTTCAAGTTTCTTATTTTGATGATATTTTCAACCGAAATTCCTTGTGGATGAGGGAGTCGCGAAATTACGAATCACTTGTATAATAAATCTCGAGATATATCTTAAGAAAAACAAATCCTACCATCATTATTTAAAAGCAGCGCACTTATATATTATGTACTCATTTTATCTTGAGTGGGAAATTTTAAAAAAATGTTGATTTGAACGATATCGATATAAAATTGATTATTTGTATTTAAACATTTTGCTATTTAAAAAATTGAACATTTGTAGCGAAACTTTAACTATAATTTTAATAACGATGTAAAGACTTTTTTGGCGTGCATCGCACTATAGTTTCAATATAGACATCACAAAGACTTTGGAAATAAAAAAACTGCTTTGTTACCAAAATTAATAAAAAAAATCCATAACTTGCGACTAGTCGAGCTTTTAGTCACTGCGTAATCTGTAGGCTATAAATAATTGTTTCTTATATGTTTATAACTGTATAATGATTTTTAAGGAGGCTGCGATCTTAATTTAGATATATTTGTATCTATTCATTTATATTTGACGTATGCTGAATGCTACAATGTCCTTAATTTATTCCTTTCTATAGAAATATTTGTGAAACTTTAGATTATAATTTTGATATTTTACATGAATTACTTCTGGAATAAGGAAAAATTGAGAAGAATACAGTAATAAATTTAGTCTATTAATAGTAAAGAGCAAAAAAAGAAATCGATATAATTCGTAATGTACGTACAGGAGAATGCGCATTTCGTAACATCATAGTTAGAGCGGTAAGATGGTTCATTGATCCAGCAAAATTTCATAAACTCACCTTACGCACTCAATCAATTTAAATTACTTCTATTAATAATAGCCAATTTTGCTTGTGTGTTAAATTTTGAGAAAAAAAAGAATTTTGGTAATAGTATATATATATATACATATGATATTTCATGTTGTTGTTTCAAATGTTATTTTGTTATTATATATATTTTCTATACACAACACCGTAACAAAAAATTCGGTTCTAAAAGTACAAGTTCTAAGCTTTCTAATAATATTTTGAAAATTATAGGTTATTTATTATTTTAAAATGATTTTTCAGGACTCTTATTACAAATTGAAATATATCCAGGTTTTAAAGTTAAAATTAAGGATTGCGAAAAGAAAAATAATATTTATACGACTTCTAAGAAATTAAATGTAATACGTGTAAATGTATGCTTTCAAAAAGTATTTATTTCTGTGATCAAGAGTAATGAAATATTATCGATTATAGTAAGAAAAATGGAAACTATTGGACACTGCTGTAATAAATTTTTTATATTGAAAATTGAAGGTAAGTTAATTACACGTATTTTGAGATATTGATTAAAAATATCATGATACCATTGTTCGATTAGAAAATTTTTACGATGAAAATTATGAAGAACCTATAAAAATTGTAATTTTCAAATATCAACTACTAAATATTCTTACTTGTCTTCAAGGACAATTGACTTATCCATTCATAAAAATTTTCCGCATCTGCAAAGTGCGGCGTTTCAAGCCGCTTCGGTTTTTCTTCAGAGATTTAATAGAATAGAGACTCAAAAAACTCTAATAATAGTTTTTATGAACATAATTTAACTTTTCTTAAAAATCTTAAAAATTGATAAATTTAATATAATTAGTCTGTTGGGTAATGTAAAATCTACTAATCTAGAGAATGTAATGTAGTCTATAAAGACCAATTGTTTAAATCCACTTCATTCATTTGTTAGTCAGACTTGTAGATTATGAACGCTTATTGAAAAAGAAGATTATTTTCAGAAATGGCTGATATACATTGCCCAAATAATAGTCTTATTCATCGGTTTGATGCATGTAATCTGAAATTTTCATATAAAAATGTTAAAACATACGTCTTGTCACGCATGGCTGTCACTACTGAACTATGCAGGAGTACACGTTTCTAGCACATATAATTTATCTATATATTATATTGTTAATTAATTATTATTATCATTATGCCATTATAAACGTTCTCCGTTACTTTGTCCACACATTTGACGAGTAGATGCATGGTTTAACAATAATCCAATTCGAAACGTTGATAAATATAATATTTTATTATTTCGTAACATATATGATGTGTTTAATGAAATATAGAAATTTTAACGTTCGTTGATTATAAATATTATTTATATAATAAATATTTATATAAAAATAATTTGAAAAGTGAATAATAAACTGTAATAAATCAATAAAGCTTATTAATACATTTTCAACATCAATAGTCGTACTCCTACCCTTTTCCTTTTTATCGCTGTTCAGACAGGCTATCGATTCATTACATCAAACGTTCATAATATACCTGTATTGGTAAGATAGCTGTTATTTTTTTAAAACATTTTAGCTGATTTGACCTTATTTACTTTGTCTATGATTAATCAATAACAGCTAATGCGACGATAAAACATGTAATTGTAACATATACAGGATGAACTGGTCAACGTACTTTCAGTAAGGAGAATGAGAAAAATATTTATTAAATTTTAAAAATTGAGTCGATATTTGTAAATTATTTCTCATTTTGTGAAATTATATTTTTTAACAAAGTTATAGAAAAGCGCGTTTTCAAACATATTTTTCTATACATTCAATATATTTTTCAAACCGATTTTTCAACATTATTTTCTAGAACTTGTATTATATTTAATGAAATAAAGTTAAAATAAGCGAAAATATGAACTTGGAAAAATTGATTTAATTTTTTACCTATTATTCTGATAAGTTTCAATTCGGAGTAGTGCAATTCGTAAAATGAATAAATGACGCCTTAAATTATTTCTTTAGTCATGAAATTTTGGAATATTATAGATATGTAGTAAAAATGAAATACTTACAATGGAAGTGTATTATAATCCGTTAACCAATTACTGCTATTTGGAGCCAATGCATTAAATATAATGTCTTATCTGTTTAAATTTCAAGTAGACCGTAAATTCTTTTGTTTTTAATTAAGTTCGGCATTCAATGAAATCGATATAAATTTTATATGAAATTTATAATATACGATTAAATAAAATTTATCATATCGTAAGCCTAAATATAATTGAATTAAAGAAAATATATTACATACTATGTTGAATAAAATGAGATTAGATGTATCGAAAGTGTGGAAAAGAAAAAATTTAATAACTAATATATAAATAGCGATAAAAATAAATGATGCCATTGCATAGGGTATTTCATTAAAAGTATTAAAAATAAAAATCAGAGAATGAAGGTTCATTTGAATGAAAAAAAGTTAAGATGATGTTCATTTATTTCTTATATTGAATACATACGTGTATATTCCAAGTGGGAGTGATTGGTTAACTAGTCACTGTAGTTTTTGGAAATGTGTGAACTATTATTGAGTTTGAAAATGTTATTCGGCAACATAATTTTCGAATAGAGTTACAGCAGCGCATCAAACATAGTCTGAAATCTCAGGTGGAAAAGTAAATCGTCGAAGATGAAATGTAAGGGTTCTTTGAGAAAGGTCGATCGGAAGCAAGCCGCACTGATTCAAGAACGCCATCGAGACAATTCGATACCCATTACGGCGCAGCCCGCTCGATTCGCGCGGACTTTGAGAAACCTATGGGACGGAGCGCGAAAAGCGAGCCGCGAAAAAGGAAGCGCAAAAGGGCGCCAAAAGAAGGGACGGGCCGAAGGCGGCCAAGGCGAGAAAGAGAGGGAAGACCGACTCGGGCCGTCTGCTGCAACGCCGTGGCCGCACGCCGGGCCGCTGCCCGCGCCGCTGCCCGCGCCGCTTCAGTCGAACGCGCGTCCGCCAGTCCGCGAGACGCAAACGCGCCTACTGCCGTTGCTCCGCGCGCACCCGCGGTCGCTCGCGCGTCCGAGCCGCACGTCCGCCAGAACCGGCCCGCGCCACCACGTGCAGTCGCCGGGACGTCGCCAGGGCTCCGGCCTCGCTCGGCGCGCAGTGCTAAATCCTAGATTGCGTAAGCTTGCGGCCGCGCGGCCCGCCGTGCAAGTTCGCCGCCTCGCCCCCGACGCTCGTCTTGTGTCGGATGTCCGCCAACCGAGCTGTGCCGATCGGTGAGTTTTCTAAAGCGTCCGGGCCCCGTCGGCCCCTCCCGCGAGCGAGCGGCGCGTCGTCACCCCGGGCTCGGGCGGGGCCTCGGCCCTGCGCGCACTGGCTGGCTCGCGGGGCGTCCCTTCCGTCCATTGCCGAGCATCGGCTCGAGATAAGAGCCCGGCCGGGCCCGCAGTGAGTGGGAAATGCTGTTATTGTTTGTGCGTATAGCCCTGCGGGGTCTCTGACCGCGGCGCGCATCCGCGCCTCGCGCCTCGCGCCTCGCGCCTCGTGCCGAGTTCAAAGAAAGAGAAGGAGAAGGAGAGCAAGAGCGACATTGTCCACAGCCTACCCCCGAGACCTACCTGCGGACCTCGCCGCACCGATTCCCACTCCTTCACCCCGTCCGATCCCTAGATTTTTCCTATATTTTTTCTTTAGCATCGCGCACTTATCCTCGCACCATCGGGTCTTATATCCTTCGTTTTACTCTTTTTTCATTCTGGCACTTTAGCGACGCTCGTCTTTTCTCCCATCTCCATATTACCATTTTTACTTATCCAGAGCAAAAATATTTTAATATGAAGGCGTATGTATATATGTATGTATATATGCATGTATGCATGTATAGATATATTCTGATTTTAACTCCTTTTTCGTTTCCAACCCTCGTTTCTAGATTACAATGCAAACAAATCCAAAATATTTCAAAATAAAATTAAATTTGCATACTTCGTGAAATTATTTTAAACACTCTTTTAGTACGATGACAAATAATGTAACGAGAAATAAGCTACTACTTTTGTGTCTCATTCTTTTACTTGAAAAATGAAATCTAGCTTTAATTTATTCATTAAATATTTGCAGTATGCTAAAGTAATTAAAATTTACACAATAAAATATGTAAATAATAGTTTAGGTATTTCAATATGTCTCTGGTCTTAAAGAGAAACTCGCAAAAAAAATTATTCGAAGCTCTACTGATCACTACTGATCATTTTTATAACCTAGCACTATTAATTAAAAAAATAAAATTTAAATATGTGGTCGGCCAATACTTCAATTCTAAAATAGTTTACCTCACGATAACTTAAGTCAAACTGCTTTTTTTTACAAGTTTTTGGATTTATTAATTAATTAAAGCTTTATATATATATATATATATATATATATATATATATATATATATATATATATGAATTGTATGAAGCTTGGGTAAATTTTCAGTCTTAAAATGTTAATGAATAATGTGTATAATTTGAATCCTTTACATAATTATCGGATATTGTGTAAAATGCGTATTCGGGGAGTTTGAATATGGTTCACAAAGTTGAAGGTTTTAAAATTAATTATAACACGTACATTTGATACGCATTAAATTTGCGCTGTATAGGAAAGTGAAAATGAAGCTGAAAGTCGATTTAATGGATGGAATAAAGTGTAAGGTTGTCATATTTCTTTTGAACAGAAGCTATTTTATTTTGTTTGAAACTGAAAAGAATTAGTAAGTAAGTAAAACAAAAAGAATTATATGTTTATTTATATACTTTAGTTAAAATGAGAAAATTTCAGATCAATAGCCAAACATAAAAAAATGTTAAAAAATATATTTATAATGCGTATGTGGACGTGTATATGTGTATATGTATTAAAAAAGTATATAAAAGAGCGACCTTTTATATTTAGTTAATAGAAAAAGAAAACAAGTTAATCATGGATAATGGCTTTATTGGTGTTTAAAATATTCTGCACGAAAATAAAAAAATATAGTTGCATACACTCCAATGAATTTTCAAGTTACTTTAAAAACGCTTATTAATCGCATTATAAGCACTATTTTGGACGTAGATAAATGTTGACCTCGTAATTGAGTTTTAATGTGCTTAAATAAAAAGCATTCATTGGATGCTAAATCAGTGATTTATAGCAGAAGATACATGAATTCATTGTTTTTGACTTTTTGAAAAGACTCTCGTGTGAACCGATCTCTGAAATCTCGCTTATGACTTGGTAAAGAATAATCGGTCTTCCTTGGTGGCTATCCCTTATTTTTCCGAAGGTTTCTGATAAATAGCCTACTTATACACCATTGAGAATGGATCATTTGATTTTACACATTTACTTAGAAGTGCTTTCTGCGCAAACAATATTTTTTTGGATTTAACTTTAACCTATTTAAAAAGACCTGTGTGTATATGTATGTATGTGTGTTCTCTATTTATTTTGAGGCCCATATGCCTAGATACATCATTTGCATTTTTTATCTCATATAGATGTGCTTGAATTTTTTGTAAGCGATCGTCATATTCTGTGACATCTATAACGTTTTGAGTATACGTATACCAGAAAAGAATTAAACCTTACGATAAGCATTATGATTTTTCGATTGCAGCATTTAGCTGGCCCATTTCCAAAACTCAATTCTTACATAATGGTATACGGCAATTGTTAATCGTTACGATAATATCAAAATTTGAGAGCCCATGGAAGCAAGCATTATTCGGCTAGGTAGGCGAAAACAGGGGGTTGTTGAAATCCTATATCTTTATTTCATAACATTTGGCATTCTGTATTTTTACTTTCAACACGGTCGGTTCAATACAATTTTGATAGTTCCGTAGTGTGAACGGCAAGGATAGCAAATAAAATTAACGCGTTACTTACTACTATAGAGCATGCGTATTTTAATTTTAAAATACCATATAAACTAATATGAATAATTAAATACTCGATTGTTACTCAAGCATTTCTTAATTTCTGATAATTTTTTTATTTCCAAAATAATGTTGCCATAATATCAAAGAATTGACACGAACTGAACTTTCGAAATTCTCCTGACATTGTGACAGAAAACTGGGGCCCCATTTCTTAGATTATAAATAGATAAGCTCCTAAGATCTTTACTTCGGGCGCTTATTCAGCTAATAACTCTCGATGGAAGCTGAATTATCTTTTTTCAAAGTACTAATACTACTTACTATTTAAATTTTATGCAGATTAGGTACAGTAATTTTTTATTAAACGATGAATTAATTAATTAATCACTTCTTACAATATTCAGCACAATTGTGCGTTTTACATACAGAGATGATTTTGAAATTTTATTAAAATGTATCTTGTAAGATCTTATTCTATCAGTCTCTACCATTTTTGACTGGTTTCTATGAAATTTCATTTTGAAACGTCCGATCAAATTTTTTTCTTTCTCTAAACGACAAATAATCATTATGTCTCTTATACAAAAGATCGTAAAAAAGAAATGTTTTATCAGCACTATTTACGGATTTACGGGGACAGCGTTGTTTTGGATTAAAGCGAATCATAGCGATGACCGATGCATATTTGGTGCCTAGGTAGGCTAGTTAAGGAAGTAAAGGAGAAAAATTAGTTCTAATTGTCGTTTTAACGAGAGGCATTGAGGTAAAACGACCGATTTGTAAGGAGTGCAGTGATTTTTAATCGTGAAAAAGGCCTTCGAGTCGTCTAGTAAGAATTTTTTTTAATATTAATAGGTAGCCGAAGAGACGAGAAACGATAATATCTAATGCACAGGAGCTCAAATAAGAATGGGTTTTCGAAAGCGATGGCCCTTCAAACGTAAATATTAAATTGACAGTCAATTTCCATGTATTCGAATATGTTAATGCGATAATTAAAATAAGCGCAGATTTAATTATAATGGCAAAAACTATGAAAGAACTATGATTTATCGTAAATATCTTGGAAAAGAGAAAATAAGAACAAAAAATTACTTCAAACAGAAATCATTTACAGAAATTAGATTACATCGAAATACATTTTCTGAGCCGTATGTTTTTTATTTTCGAAAATAATATTTTTTAAGGCACATCAATTGAAACACGCTTCATCAGTAGGACATGTAACATACTTTAACGAAACTAGCGAAACAAATGCAACAATATTTCAATATATTTTGACGCCATAAATATGTAGTAGTACCAAATTTACATTCAGCTCATCAAACCACATAGAAAGTTTTTTTTTTGCCAAATTCAAGCAAGGATATTTGACAAATTGTACCGAAGAAGTGATTGTCTTTCAATTGTTTTTTTAATCGTTCACTCAACGAGTTGTTTGCAGTTCTTTCCACAAATCACATTATATAATTAATGCACCTGTTCTCTAATCCTCATTACTTCAACCATATGTTTCAATTATTTACTAATTTTTTTCCTCGAAAATCAAGTTGCAGCCGGATTTCTAAGCCCTTTTTGCACGATCCGAGACCAATGTGCCGTAACGCTCCGTAGGCGGTCGCGAGCGCGGCCACGCGGACGACGCCGCTGAGAATAGAACACGACGCGATGGCCCGCTCGCGCCCGCTGCGTCGCCCTCGGGAATCCCGGCGCCTCTTCGCGCTGTTCCCCTCTGCCTCGCTCGTGGTGCCGAGGGGCCGCCCCGACGGCACGGCGAGGCCTGGCTCCGACGGGCGCCCGGCGCCTCCCGACGCCCCGCGACCGCGCCGAGGGCCAAAGCGTCGGGCGGGGCCGACGACCGGCCGTTGGAAAACTGCCTCGGGAGCCGCCTCGAAAGCCGCTGGGCCCGCGGACGCGCGGAGGAGCCGCTGGCGAGGCGGGCGGCTCCGGCGGCTGTGGCGGCGTTTAAAATACACGCACCCGCGAGCGCCCGCGGGACGAGGGGCGGCCGGGGCGCAAGAGCGGCCGGGGGGGGGGAGAGAAGGGCTGCCTCCGCACCGCGGCCCCCCACCGCCGAGGCTCGGGCGCGCGCGCGCGCGCGCACCCGCGGTGCATTGACCGCGGTTGACCACGCGTCATCGGGCGAGTGACGTCACGGCCGCGCCGGCCGCGCCGCGCTCCACCACGTCACGACGGCCGGGCTCCGGGAGCCCGCGGGAGCTGCACCCGCGACTTTCGCCGCCGCGCGGCTCCGCGGAATTTTCCCCGCGCGATCGCGGCCGCTGCGCTCTGCTCGGGTGATTGCATCGCGCGCGCGCGCGCGGAATCGCTAGAAAGTAAGTCTCCCGCTGCAACTTTCTCCAGCGAGCGCGCGGGTCAGCGGGCATCGGCCTTTCCTTCTCGCCCGCCGCCGCCCGTCGCGACTCCTTTCTCCCCGCGCGCTCCGGAGCCCGCGAGCCCGCGTCCGTGCCCCTGCCCCTGCACGCGCTACTTTCTCGCCCGGCTCGCGCCCGGCTAGATCGCGGGCCTCGGCGCGCGCGAGTTGCCAGCGAGCGAGCGAGCGAGCGAGCGAGCGGCGCCGCTGCAGCCCTGCGAGCGCGATACGCGTCGCGATGAAAAAACCGAGCGCGTTAGGGGAGCCAAGAAGTAGGCTGTCCGAGCCGATAAACTCGGCAGATTCCCCAGCGGTGGTAGGGAGGAAAGCTCGGCGACTCGCCTTGCGCTCCGGTGGGCGTTCACGCCGACGCGAATCTTTCGCGGATAACGCTCGTTATTTCTGTCCTTCGTCATTTTTCCCCCGTTCCTCTATTTTGCGAGTCTGATCCTGCGTCAGTCCTAGCGCTCGGTGACCTAATGAAATCGTCTTTTTTTCGCTTAATCTAATGTACTTGTTGTCAACGTAATTGCCGGTCCGTTATCGCGCACTAATTATTTATATTGGACTATATTGGTAGTTGTGGCGGATGATTCGAGGTGGGCAACATCTCGTATTTCTAAAAGTTCAAAGACTATTTCTTTCAAATATTCGTAAAGAAAGCACGAACCTAGTCAATTCCAATATTATTCTTAGAATTACACTCTTATTTTAACCAATTCATCAATCTTATCTTACGCATTTTACTAATTTATATATTACTATTTAAAATTTTATTATAAATTATTAGATTAGAATTATAAATACTTCTGCTACTGTGTACCCATGTGTGTGTGTGTGTCGGTGTGTGTCGGTGTGTGTGTGTGTCGGTGTGTGTGTATAGAGATAGAAAATTATTTACTCTTGAACCTGCACTCTACTCGAAAAATTAGTTCATCATTCATCCAATGTATTTATGTAAATTTTATAGAAGGATGTTGCTGTTAATACTTCAATTGTTAAGGACATTTCGAGAAATCTCAATCTCGCGAGTTTCAGATGTTGTTATTTATTTGTAAAAGATATATATATATATATATATATATATATATATATATATATATACATTACATTATTTTTCTCTCTTTTTCTTTACCTTCCCGTGATCAATTTGGCTTGGCGAGCTTATTTTCGATAATCAAACCAGTTTTTGTTACGTTAACACGTGGCTCATCGGTCATCGTGCTCTGCCTCTATACGAATAACAACATTCCTTTTTTGCTTACTTTATATTTATTTTTATTATATATGCATACACACAGAGACCCACACGCGAGCGCGAGCGCGCGCATACATATATACACACATACACACACACACACACGCACGCACGCATATCGATGGCCATTGGCCGTTCGCTCAGTTTTCGTTTCTCTTCGAGTCCTTTTACAAGTTACAGCTTACTGCAATGCTTTTACATTGGGTAAGGATAAGGAAAATCTGAAAAGTCATTGAAGCCGCGCTATTGATTGGTAAAAAAAAAAAAGAAAAAAAAAAGAAAAAAAACGAGTGAAAGTGCGAGTGGCGCGTTCAAGTTCAGGTTGAGCGGAGAGTAAAGGTGTCCCAGTTATGTGTGTCAGGGTTTGCGTCGATGCCATACGCCGAGCGACCTTGACTGCTGAGTCGGTCGGCTCGTAGCGTCTCTGTATCACTGGGTGAAGGCGAGTCTTCAGGGTCGAAGAACCGATCGTTTCAGCGAAGCTAAGGTTCCTAAAACGAGCGCGTCCGTCGCAATTCCGCGGCAATTCCAAATGGAAAATTGCACGAGGAAAGGGACAACGGGATATGCAAGAGCACACAGGACCATTGCCGGATCGGCAGAATGGCAGTTCGGGAGAGCTCGAGCCAGCTGGCTCGAGACGTCGTTACGAAAATTTCTGGTTTGGAAAAGTAGCTGAACGAGCCACCGGCGGGTGTGTATTCGAGCGCAGGCTCAATTTTTCTGAAAATTCGATAAGTCCCCGCGGAAACGAGCCGAAACACGCGGCGCCATCGTAAAAATCGTGGAATTACCCTGGCGCGTCGAGACCCGTAAGCTTTGGGCGAAACCGACTCCGTCGGTCGCGACTCGCGAGCGAATGAATATTCGCGACGTATTTATTCGCCGCCGGACGGATCGGCTGCGACACAGCCTTGTACAGCTCCGAACACACCTTCTTTCCGCGTTATCTATAACACACGAGGCAAAAGACGAGATATTACATCAACGAGCCCGACCTTGGGCGTATGTAAAAATCGACAGTTATTCTTCGCGTGTAATAATTTGTCGCTCGTCGCGATAACTTGCGCAAAAATAATATCTATCTTCCTCTGGTTCGTGAAAAAAGTTGCTATTGTGGAAAAGCCGAGAAATATCTGTACTCGAACGCATTCGCTGGCGTTTTCATTCGGATTTATTAGCGTCTACTTGCTTATCGCATAATGCAACGTAACGTAATACAACGTTAACATTTCATTTTTATATGTAAATAGAATATACGCGTGTAGTAAATAGTTGTATTTTAACGTTATATTACGTATATTTACACATGTCTGCTTCGTTATTGCACTTTAAGTTAAACTCGCTCCTTCCGATGCGTATGATATTACAATAACCTCTATATTAAATTTATACGCGAGGAAAACTATTGCTATTACTATATTGTACATTGTTCTTGCTGTTAAACACCAATAGTTCTGCACGCTATTTAATATTAATATACATAACTGAATCTTAATCTTGAAAACATCGGTCTCATAGAAATTGCGTCTGCCTACGAATATTTTTTTCTGCACCTTGCGATCGCTGATCAATGCGTAATTTATCAAATAATTCCTGGCGGAGAGTACGTACGCTTTTGTAATTAGATCGAAGCTTAAGAACAAATTCTGTTGGCTATATTATCGTAATTCAGGAAGCCTGGAATAATTGTAAATGAATTTTTAGAAATCGTCGACTAAGTTATTTCGATGTTATCGGCGAGTGATTTCAATTGAGAAATGCATCTTTTGACCGAACATGTGAAATATTCCAACGACCGTGCTCGAACGTGGAATAGATATATTAATGTATATTTGTACTTTGTATACAAAAAATAAGTACAATAACAATTTTCATTAAATATGACAATAAATTATGTAATTAAAAAATATGAAACGAAAACGATAATAAATCAGCGGAAAAATAGTAAAATTACTTTTTTTTGTTCTAAAGAATAATATGATGTATCATCAGTTTGTAAAATAAGATAATGTCGACGTATACTAAAAATCTATACTCTCATTTTTAGTCAATCGAGTAAGCGGACTTTTAACTTATTGTGAAAATTAACTCGATTGAACTTATCAATAAATGAATCTAAATTATTTCTAAATATTTATTCAACATTAATATGAAAACAATGAAATACAAAACTCGGACTTTAAGCGAAGTTTTTACTTTATCATATTTCTATAAATTCAGCAGTCAGCAGGTAACTTATTATCTTAGAGTATAACCATCCTCGCTCATTTCTATTAGGCGATTATTTAAATCGTGATTTCCCACCTTCGGGTGAACATCCTCGAAAATGTGCTTTTCATAGATAGATGCTTGTTTACTTTCAAGGATGCGCTTTCGATCATATTATTTCTAAAACATATAAGACTTCTGCTTTAAAAATTCTATTTACTTCCCACATATGAAGTTATTGATTATACGAATTTTATTAGATTGTTTCAGTTAATACAAGTCACTTTTTACTTATTCATTAACTGAACTTCGTTAACTCGTGATATAAACAAAAATATACATCGAACTAACGTGATGTAAGCTGAAATTATCAAATGATCGAACATGAACTTTAATTTGGTACATATTCATTTACTGGATCTTAGAGAGCAGAGATCGGAATAGACGCTGGTGAATAGCTGCTGTCAGAGCGAAAGCGAATAGGAGCCGCGGGCGCGAAGACGAAGCGACGCGCACCCTCGTAGGAGAAAATGCGAAACTTTCACCGAGCGCTCGGGGTCGAGAGCCCAGGTGCCGTGCTACGAGTCCCCGAGAGCAGGGCGCTATCGCCCCGCTCGGACGCGGGTTAGCCGCGAACGCGTCGACTCGTCGGGCGTTTTCGCGAGGTCGGAGGTTGAGAAACGTATAAATATATTTATATATTTATATATTTATCTGCAGAGAATATATTCATACAGCATGTGCATGCATACGTGTATGTGTATATATATATATATATATATATATATATATATATATATATATATATACATATACATATATAGTTGGTGGAGACAGCAGGCAGGATCTCGGTTCGTCTCGCCGCCGGCTCGGGCGCCGCGTGTCGAAACGCCGAAACGCTCCCGATCGCGGAGCGCGAGCGCCGCGGCGATTGCGCAACGCGGCCCCGCGCGGCCCGAAAGACGGCGGCGTCGCGCGCTGTTTGCAAACAAGTCGCGGAGGAACTCGCCGCGGCCACCGCGGCCTCCAGCAGCCTCGCTCTTCGCGTGCGCGCGCGCGCGCGCTTCACCTTCGCTCGGCTCGGCGGCGGCGGCGAGTCGGCGCGCTCGCTCGCTCGCTCGCTCCGGCCGCGGGGCTGCGCGGCGGGCGGGTGGCGGGCGGCGCGTCGACGGCCGTGGCTATGGCCTTTGCGCGATCGCGCCCCCCGCCCGCCCGCGCGCCCGCCGCCACCGCCGCCAGTAGAGAGGGACTAGGATAGCGCGCGCGCGCGCGCGAGCGCGGCTAGACCAGGCGCCGATGCTCGGGCTAGGCGAGCCGCGCGCTCAGTCAGAGTGCCGCGCTGCTGCCCGGAGGACGTTCACACCCACGCGAGCGCTGCCTCCGCCGCCGCCGCCGCCGCCGCCACCACCTCCGCCGTCGCGACCCGCGACCCGCGAACCGCGAACCGCCGACCGCCGCCGCGAAACGCCCGCATCTCAGGGAGGCGAGCGAGGGTGACGCAACAACGCCGCCGCCGCCGCCGCCGCAACGCCGCCGCCAGCGCCGAGTGTCGCAACGCGCGAGCGCGGCTGCACGTGCGTGCACCCGGGAGTGTAAACAATCGGGCCCGATGTTTCCGCTGGTTTCGGCAATAATTGTTTAGCTCGGCGGTCGCGGCCGGACGGGAGCCCTGCGCCTCGGCGCGCGCGCTTGTTTGGGAAAGCGGCGCGAGCGCGCCAACGCCAGCGAGCGCGAGTGCCTCCTCGGTCCCCTGCTCCGCTCCGCGCGCGGCCGAGGCCCCCGAGGTTGCTCGGTCGCCAGTTGCCCGGTTGCTCAGTTGCTCGAGGCGCGGGTCAGCCAGCGGACGCGCGCAGCTGCTGCCTCGTGTACGAGGAAGCCAGGAGTCGTTCAGCGTCGGGCCGCCCAGCGGACGACGAGAGCAGCCCCTCGGCCCACCCGTAGGTAAGTGAGACCGCGCGCCGGCTTCCGGGGCCGCTGGCTCGGAGGGGGCGAGGGTGGTGAGGGCGGCTTGTGGCGCGGGGGGGGGGAGGAGGGGTGGTGCACGTGCGAGCGCTGGATTCGCGCCAGTGCTCGGTCTTCGCCGTTTTCCGGCGCAGCCCCGGCCTCGCGCGACCTTGTCCTCGAGCTCGAGCGCGCCGAGAGATTCGCGAATCGAGCTCTCGGTGAGCTTGTGCCTCTCGACCGACGCGCCAAAACGAGTTGCGGTCGGATAAACTTTCTAAAATCGAATAAGTGGAATTTCAACTTATGGAGCATATGTTCACTTTATTTAGCTCGTTCATAAATGGATATAAATTTATTTTTAAATTATGTTTATCATTTAGTATGATAGAAGAGTAAAAAATCACTGAAACTTAGGCAGTTTATTACTGTTATCTTTATTTGTTAATAATTTTAGCGCAGTCGGTCAGTTATAGCATCGGCCACTAGGTGTCCACTGCATTTTTTTGAATATTATCTCAAAATTGCGATCCTCAATTATTAATAGGAGGCACTTATTTGAGTTGACATTAGTACCACGCGCGGGCGCACATGCGCACGCACGCACGCACCCACCCACACACACACACACACACACACACACACACACACGCACAGCCCTCGGGTTAATATCCTCGAAGGTCTGTGTTTAGACGGTAGATAATTTTTTTATTCTACAAGCGATAACGACATTATCTTCAACACTTATAAAGTGTATTTTTTGAATATTTGTTTTCTCCATCATATCGATTTTTTGAATTATTGATTTTCCCTAGATTAATTTCAATTAGACTTCTTCATTTATTATAAGTATATTTTCACATATCGATTAAGGGAACATGATCACTTATAAGATAAGCACAAACATATGAAGATCCTACGTGGAGAAATTTGATCTCGTGAACTAAGTGCTCATGGAGTTTAAACAAGTGAATATTGACTTATTAGTTTTTCGAGAGATGAGATGCCGAGATCGCGGTAGGAAGGGGGTGCGAGGTAATCCATCTATCTTAAGCACGGAGGCATACGCGGCAGAAATAACATATAGAATATATATTATTTAGATATTTTTGGCCGCGACTAGCCTTCGCTTCTCAAAAGCCTTCTATAGTTTACTAGCCCGAGCACTCGATTTAACTGCAAAGATCGAGCAGTTTATTTTAAAAAACAATTTCCAATCTACGAGATACACGATAGTAGATTTAAATCAATGCCTCAGAAAGAGGCAACAGGTACGATCCTTGATTCCCAATCCCCGCTTTCTCTTCTCTATGTATTCTCTAGTCTCGTTTCCGCATTGTTACAAATTCGTACCTGTCCATTGCACTCCTCGCATTCTGCTCGACTCTACTACTCGACCTCTCCTTTACTTTTTTATATAGATTTGGTTACGCGTAAAAATTCAGCTCCCATCTCCGTTCGCTGCGTTACTCTACTGGTAGTTAGTCGATGGCCTTCGTATTCTCTCGAGGCCGAGGACCGTGGCAGTTCTATACCTAGCATTATTATTGCGGCAATCCGATTCTTTTTCCTCGATTCTTTCAAAATTGTCTTTTCGGTTCACTGAGAAATCGTAGCCGTCGAGGTGGACGCGATACGATCCATACGTGCAATAACGCTCTTTGATCCTCTCTTTTCGACCGTCGACTATTACGCGTTTAATTCCACTTTTCTCTCCCCGGTCTCAATATTGTAAATTCTTTAAATGACGGCATCCGACAAAACAGGCCAGCCAACAAAATCTTATTATGCACTAGAATACTCGGAGTCTTTTGTATAATAAAAATAGCGATGGATATTTATATAATTGATATATTTCATTAACTGTTGCATATTCCCATTCAAAGATTCATATACTAAGTAGCTATTTTGGTAACTAATTGACTTCAAACATTAATTAAAATTTTACTACAATCTGAACGTTGCGAAACTGAAAAAATATGACCAATTTATGGTAACATTAAAATTAAATATTTAAAAGTGAAACCTAGTTCATAATTTACTATCTTCGCATAATTGTAAATAATTCAATGTTGAAAAAACAACAATAATAAAGGTCACTGGTAGCAACCAATATACTTCTTTATTATTTTCATTTAAATATCTCGAATTCAAGTGGATAGGAATATTTTTTTTAATTTTCTAATCTATAAAAAAACGTCGGGAAATATAATCAAGTTCATATTTACATTAATTAAATCTTTTTTCCCGACAATTTTCAAATAGAATATTAAAATCTCAGAAAATAAAGTATAAATGGTGTCCATTATATTGCATCCGAAATTATTATTTTAACGATTTCAGTTTATGTGAAATAAAAATAATCTTTATATACAATATAATATAATATAACATAACATAACAAGCTATACAGAAGTTTCAATGGAAATTGATTAAAAAGAAAAGATTGCTCCACCGCGCGCAAAGTAGATGTTTAATATTAACGCGCATGTATAACAAAATAATCTCCAAATATAAAATGCACGAAATTTAAATATTTAATTTTAAAAATTAAATTACGCTACTTATTTTTTATTTATAATAATCTTTTGTTATTCGAGAATCATTTTGACATATTCATTAACTGGTATTTGCTTTTAATCGTACGTATTATTTCTTCGGGCGAAAATGTCAAAACTCTCCATGAAATATGTATAGACAGATAATGAAATTGACATTAACATAGATAAAATATGTAAATGTATGGCAACCTTTTTTTTTTTTTTTAAAGAATATAAAAAATTGCTGAAATCGCTGATTAATACAAGATCGTCGTTGTAAAAACTGTTGGCTAAATGGCCGAAGGAACTGATTAAAACGAGGCCTCTGTCATTGACTGCGAATTGTCAATACGATATCACAGAAAAATCTTTCTCCTTCCTTGTTTCTGAAATACGCTTGTCTGCTAAATCCTGAGCTTGTACGTATGAATATGATACGGAAGTTCATTTAGTAAACGTTAATCGAAGTATTAGGAACTGCCAAAGAATAATCACGATTCGTCGAAATAAAAGGAAAGCTTGCCCTAGTGGAAAAAGCCGGTCACGGACTCGCTCCTTTCTTCCTATCAAGGACCAAAGCCACGATCGCGGTAGGAGTTATCGAGCAGCGCAGACTCTCGCGCGTAGCATTGACTTTGACCGATCTTTCCCTCTCTCCCTTTTTCAGCTCGTCTATTCGATTTTCTACGAAAGCTCCGGCATAATAAGCAATACAAAGTTGCAGGGGCAAGGGGAAAAGAAACTTCAACGGGCTATTTTTTGGGTTTCCTTCTATTTCAATTCTCTCCTCTATATGTCTCCGACGCTTATAGCCTTTGCGACGAAAATTTAACATTCGACATTTAAAATTTAACATTAACATTTAAAATTTTCTTAGATATTAATGTCGCTCATTCTGCGTCACTGCATATAGATTTAGTTATAGTACGAATCATAATTATAGTCGTTATTGTGTATTTGCTGGCATTGGAAATTAATACGGTTCGCTGCATTTGGCTCTAGGCGACTTATAAACAATCGAGAGACCTTAACTTTGGTACATGAGAGTAATTCTCTATATAGGAACAGAAAACACGACAGAAACGGAAAGACAAGGTTGACAATGATTTTACGCAATACGATAGTAAAATAACATTTCTAAATAAAATTTGTTACTCTCGTTGAACGAATCAGCGCAACATATGCCATACTCGGTGAACATAACATATGTTGCACCGAAAATACTTCCTGACGACGCAATTATTCTTCTCCTTGAGACTAAGAAAAGAAGAGTAATGTAACGAAGAAATAAAGAAGCAACATACTACCTTCGAATTAGCACAAAATAGCAAATGTTCTTTCCACTACTATTAAAACGAAGTCGTGAAGAAAAAACCTTGAATATTCCAGAGAGAGAGAGAGAGAGAGAGAGAGAGGGAGGGAGTGAGAAAGAGAGTGACGGACAGAGAGAGAGAGAGAGAGAGAGAGAGAGAGAGAGAGAGAGAGACTGAGTAGAAGCGGGAGGGGAACGCGAGCAGGGTAATGGGGAGGAGGGAGGGGAGGAGAGATCGTAAAGTAAAAGACGAAGTGCGCTCTACTTGCATCATGCTGGCAATTTGGTGCGTCAACTTATCGGCACATTGGCGCATTGTTTTTCAATAACAGGAAGAAGTTACCTCACTTGTGCATGTAAACGGAATACCAGCATGGCATCGGCGAAGCTCATCACCCCGCGGCCGCGACGGGTGTCGCGCTCGAGCTTCCATGTATATATACATGTGCACATCGCGCTTACGCTCCTCGATAAACGATATTTTTTATTTTCTTTTTCGGAGCAAAACTTTAACGTCGGAAAAATGCTCTAGAACAAAGAACTGTATACATACACACGCTCGCGCATGTACACATGCACATGTATATGTAATGATAGAGCGTGCGCGACAGTAGCGCCTGGGTCGAGGACAAGCCATTCGCGATCTATCGTGTCTCTTATCTTATTTCAACACAAATATCCGATATATAGATTCGTGTTTTAACAATGCTTTGTAATTGCATTATTGTTCTTTCTCCTCGAATCTTAGACACTGTAGAAAAATCGCCGATCAGGGTTAAAAAAAGCCAAAATTCACAACTATATTTTAGCAGTGCTGTTTTTTTGCGATGGCCGGGCTCGGCCATTCTGCGGCTCAGGGCCCTATCTCCTTAGGTGTCCCGTAAGACGACGTTTCAGAATATATTTTGAATAGGATAAGCAATTAAAAATCTTTCTCTACGTGTTTATACTTAATTTTAAACAAATGTATTTATAGCCAGTTTTTATATCGAAATGACATTCTTCTTTTATTAAATTGATAAAAAAAGAAAAGAGTTAGAAATTATATGCTGATAATTGCTTACGCGCAAAACAAAACTATGATCGACCAGACAATTTTAATAAAAATATGTCTTATTTAAACATATATATCGAGATATACATGCTAACTTATCTATCTAAAAGTGTTTATTCTATATCTACAAGCAATTAACATATTTCGTTGGTTATTTTATCTTGTAACATATAAACGATTAAATATAGTATCTAATATGTTAGATTCTTTTATAAAAAATTGTTTTTTTAATAAGCATTTTTATAAACAAAAATTCATTATATATGTAGTAAGCTCATCAAAAGCTTGATAAGCTTGAGGCCAGTTTCATTTATATATATATATATATATATGAATATGCATACTACTAGTACTACTACTACTACTACTACTACTACTACTACTACTACTACTACTACTACTACTACTACTACTACTACTAATAATAATAATAACAACAACAACAACAACAACAACAACAACAACAACAACAACAACAACAACAATAATAACAGAAATAACAATAACAATCTATGTAGAAAACTAGTATTTGCAATGCTCGTTAAACTATATATTTATGCACCTGTAAGTTTTTGCCTATCTAGTCTGCGTATAAAACGTATGCAACGGAAAAAAGTATAAAAAACGAAAGTTACGCCGAACGTATATTTGAACTTGAAGAACCCATCGACCCTGCACGAGTTCGCGCGAATGAACTCGTTCTACGTATGCATATACGTAGAGTAATTAGCGGAGTTAATTATAATTACATCGACGATCGAGAGGGGTGGGGAGGATGCAAAAAAGAGCGGACGCGGAGACGCCACTGGCAGGCGTGATGAGATCGCGAGAGAGTGCAAAATTCAGGTGCCACACTAGCGTAGGGTACGTCTAACTGGCGAGTACGGCGGCCGACCAGCGACCAACTATAACACGAGCCTACGAGCCACGCGCGCGCTCCCGAGCGCTTGCTCTGTGACGTAAGGCTCGCATATACACTTGGCACGGAGGTCCGACTCTGGTTCGATGCTTCTCGCAGATATATAGTAGCGGAAGGCTGTGACGATGCCGAGCGCGCGCGCGCGCGCGCGAGCGAGCGGCCACGGAAGGCCGTTCGCTGCGGGGCTGCCCGAGCGATGCATTATATGCGTATAACGTAGCTCCGCGTCGAGGCCCCCGAACGCGCGCGCGCTCGCTCGCGTGCGCGAGCAGCGAAGAGCGAGCGGAGCGGCGTGCATATGTGCATGCAGCAACGCGCGGCCTGCGTCGGCCGGCGGCCCGCCCCGCTCGCCTCCCCCGAGCATCGCCGTCCACCCATCGGCGCAGCTTGTCAATCGCGCGAAAACGAAAAGCCCGACGCCCGACGCCCGAAGGTACAGTGACACAATACAGAGAGTCCCTCTGTAGTCCCCCCCTCCCCCCCTCCCCCCTCCCCCCTCCCCCGCCCTCTCCCTCTCTCGGCATGGAAGAGTCGGCACGAGAGGAGGCGATACGGCGCTCGTGCTTTTTTGGACGGAGGGGAAGGGAAAGAGGCGATTTTCGCCTTGCCCGGGGCACGAATCAAGGTCCCCGCGTCTGCAACGAAGGCCCCTGGCGCGCGTGAGTCAAGATTATAATTGTTGCTGTTTTATAGAAGCGCGCGCGCACGCTGCGGGCTCGGCGAGGTGAGCAAGCGCGAGCGCTGAGACAGCGGAGAGGTAAGGGGAGGGAGGGAGGGAGGGAGGGAGGGAGGGAAAGAGATAGATAGATAGAGACGGAGAGAAAGAGAGAGAGGGAGAGCGCAGAGCCAGATGAATGAAGACTAGGACAAACGTAGGAAGGAGACTTCAACCTCGCCTTCGTCTTTTTCTCGCCAGCGCGGGCGCGCGCAACTTTTTTGCCGCTCTTGATCTCGTCCTACTGCGGCTCCCAAGTCCGGGGACGCGTACTCGCGTGTCGCTACGAATATATATATATGTATATATATATATATATATATATATATACATATATATATACACACATATACATATATATATATATATATATATATATATATATAAACATATACATATATACATATATATATATATACACATAATGACAGTGTATGTGTAGCTGTTTCAATTTACGAATTTGCGATTGTCCGCGTCGTGCGGTACAGTCGAATCAAATTGAGAAACGAATTAGCGTTTTAAATTAGTATCTTTCGACGCCAATGGTAAATTAAAATAAATACTTAAAATGAAATCTTACGTTCTAATCGGTGCGGGTGAGCGACCGAGAGTGGCTGATGTCAGTTATATTTTACTCATAAGACGAAATTATCCACTGCAAGCTCGACTTCCTTAAATTTATGCATGTTTAACGCATGGCCCGTAACGTATTAGCGCACGTTCTCGTCTCTCGTGAATAAACCTGGGCCGTGCGCGCAGGTGCGAGACCTTGCGCATGTGTTATTTTTATTTATTTTTATATCGTTCTTACGCGCGAGTTGAGTTTTTATCGAGCTTTTACGACGCTCGTCTTTTCAATACTTCAAATTTACCCTCTTATTGAATTTTATTTTCTACACTTTCACATCTTATAGTAGTGGTGAGATTACGACTCTTCTCATATCCCGTCTTCATCAATCTAAGTATGAAATTATTTTTAGATTCATTTCCTCTCAAACGTCCTTGCTAGGAAAATACTTGTGCTCGAGACCGGCACTAAATTCTTGGAAACTTTGTTGATTTGCCAACGTATATCTTAACTTTTCTCTTCGATTATTTTTCTGTACCTTATAATAAATTGAATGGAAATTTGACGAAATCGATCGTTGTCTGAAACCCACTGTTTACGTCAAATGAAAAGTACCTTTGTAAATTTTACAGAAATGGAAAGTATCTCTAAAGAATTTCAACTCTAATCTTTAATAATAAAGAGTAATAAATTAAAGTTTCGATATTTTATTGTGCATATCTACAGAATCGTATTTTTTATTTCACTCTAATGTCAAAATCAACTGACTTGTGCAAATTTCAAGCAATACTACAAAACAATAACGCGAACAATATATTCTTTTATTTTGTCTTACCAAAAATGTTTGTATTTATCTTTGAATGCACGGTGATAAAATATATGAATAAAATAGTATACGAATATAATGATTTGTATATATAGATATAGCAATTCTACATAGCCAAGGTTTTTTAAGAATATGATTTTCTTCTGAAACCGAGATCGTCAACGTTTCAACCACGTACAATAATTAATTTATATACGTTCTCAAGAGTATAACAAAAAAATTATTTTTAAAAGAATTAACAATGCAAATTGAATATATAATTTATTTATCCCCGTTAAGCAAACAAAAAACCTCAAATTAAACTAAAATTATCGCTAAGAAAAGTATATGTTATGAACATTATATATAATTTAGGCATTCTGCATAATAACAGTCTAGCTAGCATATACAGAATTGTGTAAAATATTTATGATTCTATTGCGACTTGCATTTTTGAATCAGATTTCATATAGTCCTTTTTAAATATAATAATGATTGGTTTATTCAGTAATATTACATAAAAATAATAAGAATAAATAAATAAATTTAAAGAAAAAACTATTTTTGTTTTAGTTATCTATACTTGACAAAATATAACAAAATATTTGCCTAAGTGCTTAGCTTTATTTTCAGAACAGTAGAAACCTTTTTATTGTTGGAAAAATAAGTTGTAATAGTTCTAAAATAAAAGACAATACCAAATATTTATCCATTTCCATTATTAATAATAATACAATAATTACTAAACCAGTAAATGGTTATTTACAATGACAGAACCACATTCATTAATAGTTATAGATGTAATTCAAATTGAACTGGACTTTGGTAAATATTCGAATATTCTATTAAGTGTTAATTTTAGTTTAAAGTTTTTTTTGCTATAAGTTTTTTACCAAATATGTCAGATTTAATTTTTGCCAAATGAACAGAATAACAGAAAAAGTTATTCACTAGAATAGTACACTAATTAGTCACGGTTCGATTGAGCAACTCAAGTTTGATTATTATCAAATGCTCAATTGTCAAATAACTTCACTAAGTACAAATTTAGTAGTCGAATAATAATGTGCAATATTTAGTATCACTATAATTCATTTAACATAATAAAATAAGAAAAAAATCATGTTTTGTATAAATTTTATTATTTAAAAATTGAATAGTACGAACAGAGATCAGAATCGTTTTAGTTGATTATTTTACTTCGAATTTAATTTATTGATGAGATTCTTAATACAGATATTATGATGAACGCTCCTTACGAATTTTCAAGTATGATGCCATTTTATAGAATACTAGAAATCATTGGTATATCTAATAAATATATTGTAGATTTGATTTCTAAAGAGCAGACTATAAATTGAATTCAATTGCAGTAGAAATACTTTGGAAAATTATGTATAGGTAAATTGTAAATACAGCGTTGAATTATTTATTATAAATAATTTCTAACGTTCGAAAATCTATTATGCGTATATAGTAATTCTACGCGAAGTTCGTGCAATTATCGGCAGAGCATTGTTTTACGATTTACTTTGATCGTAAGAGCAAGTGAGAAAAAAATAAGAATTAAAGAAGGTTATGGTTGCACGAGTGCGTTAACCCTCGAGACTGTTGAGATATATAGGTATACTAAGTATAGAGCAAGAAAAGCGAAGAGCAAACTTTCTCCGGAGCTCGGGCGAAAGTGAGAGGGACCACGTATATAGCCGCTGCAACTGCAACTGCGCCTTCCCTCTCTTCATTACTGCTTTCACCCAACAATCCGATGCACTTTTGTTCTAAGAAAAAAGCCAAACAAAAAACTTTAATAAATTTTACACATCGCCCACGATGAAGCAGTCTTTCAGATTAGTTTACTTCTCTTGGCTTTTGAATTATATTCATAATTCCCTAATCGCCTTTCTCGATAGAATAGATTTGAGAAAATTTATTTTAAATATAGCTGACAAACTAAAACGATTGCGCCAAGCGAGGTATATCGTAGAGTTGCATCCAACAGCACAGCACGTATCTACATACAGTATAACGTAAAAGAATATTTTTGATTCCTTTTCTTTATATAAAAAAATTAAGTCTATATAGACTCTTTCGTACTCTTTGTTGCAAAATTATTTTTTTTTGTTTCTTTTTGCCTCGTTACATGTTACTTCCTGTTTATTTTACGTGCATTCTTACAAGGACAAACACGAAGTCGTCGTGGTTTTGTTTATGCAATATACATTAAATTATAAATATTACTCAATATATTGACATATTTTATGAATAAGAATAAAGTTCATTTTGTAAATTTTCTATTTTTGGTTATCATTTCTTAATCTCGGATAATATTACTTAAAAATGTGTCAATAATAAACTCGTTTGCGTAACTGAGATCATTTGAACAAGTTTCAAGATTTCCAATATCTTCTTCATGTAAAGGTAAGCTTCACAATCTAAAGTTCGAAGTTTATATAAATATAAAATAAAGGGACATACAAAGATAAAATAAACTTTATTCATCATTTGAATATACAAAGTTAAAAGTACAAAATTAAGAAAAGAAAACTGAAAAACATGGCATTAATAGATCAAAAAATCATTGTATTTATTTTTTTGATCAATTTATCATTTATCAAAAATTTAAATTTTACGATCGTTTTATATTAATACTAAATCTTTTATATTAATATTAAAATCATACATAATTATTTAATTGTATGTTTATTTTGATAAATATATTTCAAATGTAATAAAAGATATAAGTATATTTGTCTTTTGATTACTTTTTTCCAAATTGTACACTGATCATCTATACGTGAATTTAATCGAAACTTCTTTGTCTCTTTGTAATCTTTATTGCTATAAATAATCTATTCTGAAAATAAATTACTAAAAAAAGTCCTCAAGTACGATGAGTTTTCGTTTCAATATTCTTAATTTCTTACTGCAATCGATTTTATTAATAACAAATTTCTGATTTTTGCATTTAGAAGCTCTTTGTTGTTTTTTATAGGACACTTTAATGCAAAATATTATAAAAAATATTACATGGCATATGTTTTGGTACAAAAAAATCAAAAAGTATCAAAAAATTTGTTAAATAAATTTTAACTTTATAGAACTTATTTTTTTACATTATCTAATTTTATATAATACAAAAATTTATTAACACAGTTTCCAAATGGTTGTCTAATTACTCAAATTCATTTGATAAATGCATTTCATAACTCTCATAACTTGATAAGGCAGCAAACAAGCCAATCCCATAAGACTACTGTAACGTATAATAAATCTTTTTTATCGAACTGCTGTAATGTAAATAATATTTTCGCATGGACATAGTACTGCTTTATTTGTTATGATTCAGATGTTAGTTAGTTGCCCTTATGCTTTAATAGGATGCTTTAATATTTAATAATCCCTTATGCTTTAAATTCGGATTTTTCACTACCTGCATAACCATTCTTTATATACTATCTATAATGAACTGCATAATACGTACGTTTGTTAAGAAGTTAAAATGAAACGATTGTACAACTTTAAAACGATGATGTGTATCGGCTATAATGTTGTATAATTTTCGCCTTATGTTAAAGATGTTAATCGATTTTAACAATGAAAGCAATCTGTTCGCCTCTTATTAACAATTGCGGTACATGTCTTTCCAAGGTTTCTAAACTTTTATCTCTATGTTTCACGACTGGGCTCACATCTGAAACTATTTTTAGTTGTCTCATGGGACTACCTAGAATAATAAAAAGGATAATTATAAATTCAATTCCAATTACCATTGAAATCATTTATTAAAAATTGTTGAAACTTTTTAAATGCTACAAAATTCAATAATTACTAAGTAACTATCATTAAAAAGACTGTCATTAAATAAATATTAAACATTGGTAATTTAAAAAAAATAATTATTTCTTTTACTTATATTCTCTTTATATTTGTTTTTACATTTTTTAAATTATTGATTAATATACATTTTAAATTTTATAATAAGTAACTCAATAAGAAAATTAATATATTGATAGATTGACTATTGACAATTAATAATATCAAAAACATCAAAAACACCACTTTCATAAAGAATAATATATCTATATGTGTCGCAAGTGTATTTATTTCGGAAAAAACATTTGAATTTTTTATAATTTGAATCAATCTTTTTATGACTCTTATAATGAATAATGCATTATTATTATATTGTACTATTTAAGAAAGTTAACAGCCATACTTAAAGTATATAGATAAAGAATTCAAAAATTTACAAAACAAATATAAAATTGAAGAGGGTAAGATATTCCATTCAGACTCTGAGTTAATCGCAAATCTTATTAAAATATAAGTTTAGTAACTTATTATTAATAACATGTTACAATAGTAATAATTATTTATTTAAAACCAATAATCATCTTTTAATATATTTGATTTGAAAATTAAATTTAATCTATGTACTTGATATAGCTTCTTCATCACAATTTTGTGAAATATGCAGTTATATCCAAGTGCACAAAATAATCTTGAAGATTTTGAATGTTTCAATTTACATTAAAACAATAATTAAAAATATAATATCGGTCTAGAATGAAAAAAAGTAAAATTTCGTTTAATTGAAACAGGAATACCGAAGAAAAACTTATTTTTATATTATTTGTTGAGCGATAAAAAAGATTATTGTTTTGTCTTCAAAGATTCTCCTGATATTTAATGAGACGAGCATCGACCTTTAAAATTATCTTTAAGTTCATTTGTAAGAAAAAGAAACTATTCTAAAAAGATGTATGTTTTCCTATAAACCGCTTGCGCTGGGGATGGAAGGTGTATACATGCGCATATTTTAGAAGGGAGGAAAGAAATGAAAGGTCAATGCCCGCTCAAGAAATCTCAGCTAGTATTCCGTGAAGGGACAGGGAAAAATGGCGTATAAGAAAAGAAAAGCGAATAGATCTTGGAGTAGGGTCAAATCGTGCTTTGAAAAAATTGCAAGAGGGAGAAAAAGGCAGAAGGGAGAAGCTACACGTGTGGGCTCGTCAATCGATAAACTTTCTACTCTTCAAGGTCGGCAGTTGGCATCGCCTAGCTACTGCTAGTTAGTTACATTAGGCTCTTCGTATCAACGACCTTTCCAGCCCCCGCTTCCTCCTACGAGTATTACGTCACTGGCACAGATAACGCCTTATTCCAAACCGAAGGCAGAGCAGATAATAGTGTTGCAGATTTACTAATTTTTGTCACGTTTAATTTTTTTTTTTTTTACTATTTAATCCCTTGTATTTTATGTAGTTTTACATAGTTTTCTTTACTTTTCAAGAATTATGATAAAAAATGTAAAATATAAATACATTTGATTTAATTTATATCAAGGTTTATTATTGTTTACATTGAGAAAAAATTTTATGTAATTATCTTTATTCATTTAGTATTTAATATTTTCAATAAGTCAAAAGTTAAAATTATTTTTAGAATTTTATTAGCTCTATATATAAACAAGGATTTATATTATTTAATATCTGAAGGATGTTCTATAAACAAAATATTTAATCTTGATTATGATATCTATTGCAACTTTGTAAATTCAATAAGCGGGAGAAACAAGTGAAAATAATTTGATCCACAATTTTTTATACTATTATTTTGATAAGATTTTTTAAAGATATAAGAATTTATCGCATGGAGAAGATAGAAATATCTTTAAATATAATGTAAATTAAAAATTTCAAAGAAAATTAGAAAATAGAACTTGCAAGGAATATTGATATACTCAAAATCGGCAGTGACTAAAATACGTTACGAACGGTAATACATTTGTAAAGTAATATTTTTCTTTTTCATAAAAAGCATTGCAATAACTAAATTGTAACAAAAAACATCTTACAGAAAATGCAAATACTAATTCAAATTTAATATACTCTGTATTTAGAATGTTCTATTTACATTATATGTGTAGATAAGAATAGTATATCAAAGTTTATAGTGTATTTTTTGAAAATCACAAGAATTTGCTGAATTAAAATAGTAAATGTTTCAATAACGTGAAAACCAATTATAAACAAATTAGTACTTTATAGAGAATTATCAAATTATAAAAAATATATATTTTTGGAATGTACTAATAACGTTCGTAATTTGAAAAGAGTCTAATGGTGGAATAATTGTCTTCGTCATCGAAATTACAACTTTCATTAATACTATTTAATGTAAAGAACTTGTTTATTAGTTTTTTAAAATAATAATTAAGTGATATATCGAACGATACCTTTCATTAATATGTATGAGATACAGATTGGTTTAAGTGGTAAAACTTCCATCGTGTAGAAGCAAATAAAAAAAAGTCTTGAAAAATGGTCAGACGTAGGGGCACGTGTATCTTATATCGAATATAGGAGCACTAAGTAGTCAAGGTCGGTCTTTGCACCCGAGTCTCTAAGGGATCTTCCAAATACCTTCCGGATTGCTTTCGATTTCATTCTCGCGTTCGCTGACCCGCTCACGAGCTTTCTTTCTACATATTTGAACTCTTTCTACTTTATCTCTTCCTCTTTTCTGACTCACTTACTCTTAGTTATAGAATTACTATTCTTTATCACCGATATATGGAAGCATAAATAGAGCGACATTAAATAACATAATAAAAATTATGCTTTATCTGTTTATTTTGTTTATGAAAAAGTAAAAATTCAAGAATTTTCGAGTATCAAATCTTCATACTCTATTATTACAGATCGAAAAAAATGTATTGGCAAATACAAATTCCATAGAAATTAACATGTTATTAATACACAGACAATAATATGTAATGATTTCAATGATTTTATAAAGTAAATCATGAAATTAATTTTATGATTTAGATTGAATTTAAAGTCATTTTTTAAAAATAATAAACAGTAGAATACCAGTAAGTTGCAAACATAATATAGAGGTTGTATATCTGTTAATCAATTATATTAAAAATACTATTATATTTATTGATTAATAAATTCATTCTCTTGTACATTTTTATAATTTGTCCAATAGTCCTTATTCTCTCTAGTGCTCGAGTACAATTTGTCTCCATTGACACTACATTTCTCGCATGCGATGTTATTTGTATTAGAGAAAGAGTATGTTGTATCCTTACTAGCATCCGAGCATGTGTTGCCCGTGCATGCATGGGAATTACTACTTATGCGGTAACCGTTTTATTTATGTAGTAAATTGTTACAATTCTTTTCAGAATGGAATAAAATAATACAGTGCTTCAGAACGTAAAAAATGTAAAAAAATAAAATTGGCTTTTATTCATTCAAAACAAGTTGCTTTGGCAGCTAAACTAGCAAAAACTATATATATGTATATGAAAATGAAAATAAGTTTATTCCCATTCGAATGGTAACTCTCTTCTTGTAATTTTGATTCTAAAATTACATTGAAATATTAATTGTGCATTGCTCTATATAATTACTGCACATTTCATGTAATATTTTTTATTCAATATAATAACTTTTAAAATAATAAAATAGCATTATTTTCATAAACATTATTTCTAATTAATAATGAAATTTATAGATATTATGATCTGTATTTTATGACTTTTATCGATATATTTTTTTCCAATTTAATGGATAATTTTCCGAAAAATATTTAGGAAAATACTGTATGCTTATATATATATATATATGTGTGTGTGTGTGTGTGTGTGTGTGTATTAAAGTAAATTTCAAAATTTATTTTCATTGCGTAGTTATACAATGAAAGATAACATGCAAAAAATAAAAATTTTGAAATTTCAAGCTATGCTAAGAAACACAGACCTGAGGAAGGTAGTCTCATGCCTGATTTGATTTTTTTAGATTATAGTTTTTTTTCTGTATGCTCATTACTCGCGCTGGATCTTGTTTCCACTTTTTAACTAACATCCCAGACTATCTATTTTTTGCCACTTGAAAACTTATGATTTCACCTGTTCCTATCACCTTGAGTGATTGTTTAGTTTTTTCCTTATATCGTTGCATTAGTTTTAACGTTTTTTTTGTTTCATAAATATTATTACAGTCACCTATCTTATACCATGATTTTTTTTAGTAAATACTTTTCTCTGCTTTTTAGTATTCGCTTTTTGATATTCGCAAGCAACCTCTTCAATTTCCCATATGTAGCTTGATAGGCTAAGATTTCATTTCAATTCTATACTCACGTATCATTCTTGAACCCTTTCCATTATCTTTTTATTGTGTGGATATAATGGGTTCTAATAGTATATAATACATTTAAAAAATATTCATTTTTCTACATTAACGGATCAAAGTGAGAATTCCACTTTTATAGTAGAACCACAGTTTGAAGATATATATAAGAATTGAAAAATAAGGATTTGTAAGAAATATTGAAATCATATTATTTATAATAGCAAAAAAAAGAAGAATTTTTCTTATAAATTTTCTGAACCATATATTTAATTATTGCCTGTATTGTCAAAATCCATCGAATATTTAGAAAAATCATGGAATAACAGTTTAACTCTTATATATGCAAATAAAAAAAATTAGCAGTCACGAGATTATCTAAGGAGTATGTTTAGTCCATAGCAGGAAAAATGCTTTACTTACTATATTGTATAAGTAGTAAAAGACCGTCCGTGTAAGACCAAAATTAATATTGCCATCTTCATAAGATAAATACGTGAATGATTGGAAATTTCTCATAATAGAAATAAATGAAACAAGCTAAATATTTTCAAATATCAGCGCGACTCATTTAGATATTTAAATAAAAGTTGACGAACACCCAATCTTCATAGATACGTGAAGGATTGCATATAAAAAATGAATATGTGTGTAGAATACTAGTAAAAAAGTTTTTTTTATTTGGTTTGGACCAACAATATCAAACTTTGATGCTTTTTGAGTGCATAATATTTCATCGAACAGGTATAGTGAATATCTTCAGATATTTTTGGAAAAAATAAAATAAATTACATAATAGTTTGCAAATTTTTAAACTGTGACAAACAATAATGCGTTATAAGTCAATATAACTTATATATAATATTAATCGATTGTCAAATACAAATCAGCATATCGCATGAATATGACAATATAATATTAAATGTGACCATTAGTAAATGTTGCAGGATAGAAACAATAATTGTACCTTACTAAGTAATAATGTATCCTATTTTTTCTTAACAGTGTGATTTTGCTATATGAATTACATTTTAAAAGAGTATGTTTATTAGAATTTTTTTCAGATCCTCAAAAACTAACATTATCCCAAATAAATGTCTGTACATTGCATCTACGAGATTATTTTAATTTTATTGGCCCAAATCTGATTGACAAAATGAATTATTTTGTAATACAAAAGCAAAATCAATCTACTACTTATTACTACGAAAAATAGATTACTTACGTAAATGACAAAAGTTTAAAAAATCTTAACAATGACATAATAACCTTTAATTTCGGTCAAAGATAAAAAAAATCTTTAATTTACATACAACGTGAAATATTTCATTTGAATGAAATAAATGAATACTTTATTTTATATTCAATATTACCAAGAAATTCGTATTTCTAATGTACAAACTACAGATATTTCTGTAAAAGGGTAAAATTTTTAGTTGAGCTAAGATACACAAAACATCAAAGACTTCATATAATTAATTATGTGAATTTCAACGATTTAATTGAAGCTATATCTAATATATCAAATAAAGTACTTCATATCGAATACACAGTGTTCTTTCTTTTTGCTGCAACAATTGCTTATCACAACATTGTAATTAGAACAAGTACGGCAATGAAGTAGAAAAACGAACGAAATAAATGTCCCCGTTTCGAGTGCGACATCGTTTTTAAGTCGTGCGTTTAGACTGAACATTATAATTATATCAGTCAAGGTTGAATTTTTACGTTTTTTACACATTCATTGACATATTGCCTTTTTATGGGCGTGTATGACTATATCAGGTATCCAAAAAAAATCCATACATCTTATGACAATTGAATCATATATTAAATTTCGTATATATTATAAAGCAACAATTTCTAGATAATATTTGAAGATTAAGAAAATATGTATATTCTACATTGAAAATTGAAAACGACTTGCCGATAAAATAAATCTAATTGCGACCAAATTCAAAATAATCATTCATTATATGCTTTAACCTAAGATCTTGCATACTTTAGCAATAATAAGGCCAAAATCAATGAACCGCAAATATAATATAATATAAATACGACACAAGTAACCACAGCCTTAATAACGACCTATACTATTAAGTAAAATAGAATAAATCAAACTGATAAAAAAGGTGTAGATAATTACGCACAGTGTTGTACATATATATGGGTGGGTGGTAGAATGACTTTGTATTTTTTATGACTTTATTCTGCATTGTCCGCGGAAGCTTTTCTTATTTCACTTGTATTCTAAGAAGCATCGGACAGTTGCCAATACGCAGTATTTGAACATTTATCTCAATAAAACTTGAAATTTATGCATTATTTGTTGAATATTTTATTTTTTAATTCGAAAAACATTTTTCAGCTTGATGAGATTTATTACATCCAAAAATTGAGTAAAAGATGTTTTATAACTTAATTTTAGTTAAAAATTAGGCAAATTATGTCAAAATATTGTTAGTATACCCAATTTAGCGTGATGAAGTCTACATTATGAGTATCATATGTCATTCATGAATTATAAAATGAATAAGAAATGTTTATTATCATGTACTTTTTCTGTATATGTACGTATTAGTATCCTACAATTCAATTTCACCTATGCAATTTATACATCGAACATAACATTGAATGATATCTATGTTTTAAGTAAATGCTTATAAGTATGAGATATTGAAAATATGAATAACTTATAAGAAAATTAATGTCTTTTATTAAGAACATTTCTTTACAGATTATTTAACATCACTCTATTTATGCTTCCAATAATGATGATAATCAGCAACAGTGCGCTACGATATACTGGTATAAATTTCATGTTTTGTTTAAAGTTTTTAATTAAAGTTCATATAAATTTGTAAAGAGGTAGCTTGTGTCAATTGACCGAGACCAGGGCTTGCATTCCAACCACTGAATTACTAATCCTTTGCTCAACCCATCGAGCCATCGTAGTCCTCATTTATTAACAATATCTTATAGAAAATTCATATAACTTCCATTATGATTTACATTGCCAATTTATCTTATTTTATATGAAAAATATGTAATATATTATTTTAGTATTTATTTCAGTCTTATAAATCTTTAACGGTGTTTTAGTAAAATTAATTTCAATTGATTAATTTAATTAATTAATTAATTTTAATTTTTTAGTAAATATTTTAATGTTTATTAAAAAAGAATTTTTAAATAATTGTCTAGTATTTATTATTCAAATTATAAAAAATTGAATGTATATTGATCAGCTTTTCAATAAAGTATACATTATTTAATGCTTCATTTAAGTTTTATAACGTATTTCCGGTATTTATATATTAAAACCAAGTAAGTTTTATTTTTTCTTATACTGTTATTATAAGTATATTATAATATGTGTGTGTATTTATTATTATAAATACTTCATATATTTTCTGTTTTTTTTTTTTTAACTTTATACTTTATTTTATGTTTTATAATTAATTTATATATTCATAGCTCATTTATTTAACTTTTTACTATACTTGTAAAAATAACTTACTGGTACGTCTAAGGATAATCAATACATAAATAAATTAATAATCTTGTACAGAAAAAACGCAATCCACGAAATTATATAAAGCTTTTTTTGAAATGGATTAAAGTTTTATAACTATTACTATATAAAAATGTATGAAAAGTTACAGTTTATAAAGTTTTTATTGACTTCATAATCTGTTTGGAATTAAACATTACTTTAACTTGATGTAAATTACACGTATGAAAATACACTTTTTAAGTGATTGTATGTTAAGTCGGTCCGTTAAGTAAAAAAAATCAAGTATGAATTTCATTTCACATATTATAATTTTTTTGAGCATAAAGCAATCATTTTATCACACGGACTTTCTTACTGTACGCACAAGCTTTGAATAAAAGCTTTGAGTTACAAAATCAAAATTAAACATTGGCAATATTTAACTTATTATTATAATTACCTAAAGCTGGTGATTTTCTTTTGATTTTTCGACTCCAAAGTTCGACGCAATCTTCAAGTGCAAGATTCCAGTGTCTATCAAAAGCAGCTACATACGCTTCAATGTATCCTCTCACGCCGCTCGCATTTCTTGTGTACACCTACAAAAAAGCGATATTCGTACTGAATTAAATTAATAAATATTTTTATCGGTCTTACAGTCTTTATACAACAATATACTATACTAATAGAATATACTATACTAAATATGATATTCGTAATGTTTTTTGTATAATCTTAATAATATAATAAAAATGAAAATAAACTAGAGCATCGTATAGACCAGTGGTTGTTATTCGTATATTTAACAAGCTATCAGCGAATTAGCCCTTGTTTTACTTTACAACTCGCCTTTATTAATTTATTTAAAATAAATCAAGCCATAGATTATGGATCATTACTATCTATTTATGAAGTTAATGTTGCAAGAGGAAGAAAAGTCAATCTTTTTGTAGTGAAAAATAAGTCTGCAAGGTCGTTCTCTGGCTCATTACGCAAGAAAATCGTAGATTCTTCAATCTTTTGTAGTTTAATATCGATTTGCAACAAGTATCAATAAAAGAACAGTTGAATCAGTCACTTTGAGAATAGATGTTACGTATAGGCATGAGATAGTGCTGGCGTACTGATACGCGGAAGTAGAGTAGTTGCCGTCACAGCAAGGCCCGCTTCAATGCCTTTTGATGCTCGTGTATGCAACCTGCGTATGCGTATGTCCATGTATTTATGAGCGTTGCCTTCAGTACAATGGAATCTCACGTTAAAATTTTCTTTCTCATTTACTAGTATAGACAAATTTTCTCAATTAAATGGTTATCTTCCTTACTAGGCAATCATTATTTCAATGTTTCTCCCCTTGCAACCCCCCTCGCCTCACTTCATGATTTTAAATAATTGGATTTATTTATTTTTATCGGACAAAATGAAAGCTTCCTTGAAAGCTGAAAACGAAAACGTTGTCCTTGCAGAATTCTTTATTCTCTCCTTGAAAAATTCATTTGGAGGCTGAAAATGAAGAGTGCAACTTTAAGGGCAACATAATGATTTTAAATTATTAGATGAAGGCTGATGAGTCAGTTAACTAGCATTCTGATTCTACGATTAAACACCACTACAAGCTAGAACTAATGACATTTTTATTTTAAAAAATTCTTACCTTTGAACTCCTAGTTTAATATTATTTTTCTTTTATTCTTTTTACTATTTACAATTTATTTGATTTTCATTGTTCCTGTATTGATTGCGTTTATATCCTTCAATATATCTATAACTTTAGCACCTTGTTTAGTTTATCGTATAATTTATTATCAAGAAGTCACCGTTAAAAATGCATACGCGAAAATTATTACTTTATCTTTTTTGTTATTATGCAGGAAGTGCAATATTATCTGTGAAAAGGGTTTGGAGGAGAATAGAAAATTATGACGGAAAGAAACCTTTGAAATAATTATACGCATAACCTAATTCAAATGATGTTAAATGGTGATTAAAAGTATGTATTCGTTATTTTTTATTTTCATTAGGAAGATGACAAAAAATTCAAGCAGATAAATTTTTAAGGTATTCCAAAGCATATTTTTATTTCTTATTTTCAACGATATATGAAAAAAAGTTTTAACGATTTTATTACGATTTTAACATATTGACTCGTATTGATAGAGATCATGTTCAATTACAAGATCGAGGAATAGAGATAGTCACGCTATATAGAATACCTTGACAAAAAAGAAGACTTATTAATGCAAAAAATATGGAATATATTTTATATATTCTATGTAGAAAATGATATAAAAATAAAATTTCCTATCATTTAAGAGGAGACATGATCGTAACAGTTTCCCCTGTAATAGGGTTTTTCGCCTTTATTAACTAATCTAAAATAGAATTAATGTAGTATATTTTTGTTTAGATATGTGTACTGCTGAATAGGTATAGCTTAACAAATTTTTGATTGACCTTATCGAAATTCTAATTTCATAACGCAACGGATGCTTGAACCCCGCCAATGTGCAATTTTCATAGCGCTAAAATGATACTAAAAAATTCATGCATTATAATGCACACCGCTTACCATAAATAATCACCGCTAATCATAAATTATTTTAGTTACATAATTTTAAAATATATATAATCCATTACCTTAACTCTTGTTCTGTTTTCCATATACTGATAAAGTACAGCCAGAGGACCAAGCACTTTCTGCATTCTACTTATTATATTTTTTTCAGAGTATCTCTGTCTTCTTTCTGTGTCATTGCTTCTTACTAATTCTAAAAAACAATTTTTTAAATTAATCGAAATTTGTACATAAGAAACGAATTAATTGATATATTCTTGTGTATATACGTATATAATATTGTAAAATTAGGTATAACGATGTACTTTTTACCACAGTCTTATGGCCAAGTAACATACGTAGCCGCCAATACCTTCATTTGCATTGTCTTTGCATTCATTTTTAAACTGTTCAAATTTAATACTCATGTCGAATTTCGTATGTCCAGGCGTCAAATTGGTTAGTCTCACTACTCTGGTAGCATTGTTAAGTGGAAAAAAACGTAATCTTTCAACAAAGCCAATTCATCTGAGCAATGAACTATATACAAGTAGTGACTGATAGTTTAATAAGTGCAAATTATTTGCAGTATTTGTACTCAGGTACATGAATATGTACGAAATAGAAACTATTTCAGATTAATTTTCAATTGACTAATTCTTGAAATGTAAAAAATATGAAAGTAAAAAAATAAATACAAATTAATTGTTTAGAACGTAGGGCTGTAATATTCTTCTCAACCATTTTTGCTAATATAAAACGGGACTAACATAAAGAATCTAAGAAAAATCAAAGCTGGAACCGTGTTTAATATGAGATCTCACATTCTACTGGTGCAAAAGGTGTCACCAATGCTATCCACTACAATATTTTTTTCCCTCTTCTCTTACCCCCCCCCCTACGTGCAATAATAAGAAATTTCGTCAAAACAAAAATGTATGAAAAGTATTCAAAGTTCAAAATGACTATATACACCCAGTATATACAACATAATGTCGCAATTTGAAATGACGGAATTAGGATAAGATATTCGTTTTCGGTAACCCCGAAAAATTAAAATTTAAACTACTTTCTTCAAATTTTATTTACATTTGAATATTACAACGTTAGTTCATATGTTATCTTATTCATCTTAAATAAAAGTTTTGTAATTTATTTCGTCTTATTACACTGAAATCAGCAATTAAGTTTTCCAAATTAATATAATGTAGTCAAGTAGATTCTATACTTATAATAATGAATAATTCAATCTCAATTGATTTTTAAAATTTTTATGATAATTTTTTGTCAATTTTAATTTCAAATAGGATCGTCCATTTCTAGAACATGATCCATAAATGCAAGAATAAATTTATTTATTTTAGTAAATAACATTGAAAAAATATGCAAAATAATTTGCCTTAATAAATTATTTTTGTTACAATAAATAAAAATATATTTCATTTGATAAAAAAATTGCAGCTCTACTAAGGATTCTGATCAAAGGGAATAAATATCTAAAAATTCGTTACATATCTAAAAATAGTTGTAAGTTACCGGTTTTTGTCACTTTTCTATTAAAAATTTGCGAAAAATATGACAAAAAACAGTGTTTACTATTTCAAATTTCAAACTTCTGAGTCGTAGGTAATCAAAAATTCTAATTTATTACTTGAAAATAGTGTTATCGATTATTTAACATGCCTTATATAGAGCCTGATACATAGCCGTTGACAAGCGTACTGAGCCAACTGTATCTATAGATACTATAGTAGAAAAAATTTGAACGTTTTTCGTAAAGATGTTGTCTGGATTATTCCAAACTTTATATAGAGCAAATACAGCATTAAACAATGAATTGTTTTGAAACCGTTCTTGTACCGTACTCATATTGCACGGATATGCTAGACATACATTAGATCAATATGTTATACCAATATTGTGTAACCGAATTCGGAATTCAAACCCTTGCTGTGACCTTTCATAGCGAAAATTTAAACTAAAGCATTCCCCACCTGCTTCTACATACTGCATTGTGATAATATTGATTGAATACTTACTAAACACTTGGTTAAACATAATTAAAAACACTTAAAATTAATATCCTTACAATTCATTTTGAAATAATTTCATTACGCATAGACTTTTATCAATATTAACAGCCATCGTATTTATTACTCATTAGAATGACTTGACCGCAAAAACAGTTGTCATAATAAAATTTTTACTTTTTAATTAATTTTACACCGTGACTAATGGCTACATTTGTTTTTACACAATCCAGAAGGTAATTTAAAGTCATACTGAACATTTTCGTAGAATAGATATCATAAGGATGAGTAAAGATACAAAATTAAAGAAATGAGTATAGGGCATGGTTTAGGAATAAGGGAGATTAACGACAAGAAAATCAGGAGTAGAATCAGAAATTAGTTACCACCGGCAGTAATTAATATTGTTAGTAAAGGACAATCTGACTGTCTCATTCACGAAGCATCTTCCCCATCTACAAAACGCAATACGTATTTCAAGACGCTTCAGTTCTTCTTCGGTGACTGAAATAAAAATCCATTAATGAAATTATATATACGCATACTCTCTTCATACATATCCAAAAAAAATTTAGTGAAGAAGGCAGTCAGACTTTCGTTTACTAATAAAAGTAATTTTGATTTTAATATTTTAGATTTTATATTTCTGACTATCATCATAATTATGTTAAATTGTGAAAAAGCTGTAAGACCGATAAAAATACTTATTAGTTTAAAATGAAAATTAAGTAAATTCTGAAAGTTATAAATATATGCCACAATATAAGGATGGATATGACCAATTTTGACATTTCATCTTTTTTGCGAGTTGTAACTAAACTAGCTGACAATCCATTTCTGTTTTTCTTTATCTTTTGCATCTTTCATTTCTCCCTTCTCTTTTTTACCTCTACATTTATTCTTCTAATTTTTATCATCACGAATTATTGATATTTATTCTGCACAAATAACAGTATAAATTTAAATTATTTTGAGAATGTTGTGTGAATCGAAACAGCTTTAAATATTACTCAACCTGCTTGTGAAGCAAAATCAAATGTTTTTTCTTGTTCAGCTTTAGAATATTTATTTTAAGCATAAATTGGAGAGTTGGTATCCCGACAACAAATTTACCAAATTACTGTTCAATATAATGATTGTGTGAATAGAGCAGCCAACAAAATTAAGGACATTCTCCAGCAAATCTATTAATGTAACTTTCTCCGAAACTTCCAGACTGCATTCATTTAGTGCATTTTATGTGGTAAAACTTTTAGAATATATTACGGGGAATTTAATGAGAAAAAGAGATTTGCACTTTTTATGTATTAAGTTCTTATATCTAGTACGGATAAAATATGTATTTAAATTTTTTTTTAGAAAACTCAAATATATTAATATAATTCATTTCTGCGTGTTAAATAATATAAAGCTTTTATATAGGAATCGAGAGTCGTTTTTCAGCAATAGTTAGTTGAAAGTGTCGATTTGTATAAGTAATGCCCACGTATATATATATATATATATATATATATATATATATATATATATATATATATATATATATGAGAAATTCCGAACAAGTATTGAAAAGTAACATGAAAAAGAATTTTGAGCTTCTGCCCACTATAGACAAGATATATATATATATATATATATATATATATATATATATATATTCAGCTTTTTTTAAGTTTGAAACCACAAGTGTCAAAATATTGCAGGGATACGATCAATCTATGTTGAATATAAAACTTAAATTTTCACTATATAATAGTATTCCTAAAAATTATCTGATTTTTAATAATGATTTTTAGCTCTTTTTACCTGTCAAATTTGAATACTTATAATATTAAATAATTAAGTTGAAATATATTTTTTGAAAATGTTCTGCTATTTATATTCTATTATGCATTATCAGTATATATATATATATATATATATATATATATATATATATATATATATATTAATAGTTAGATTTAGTTTTACGGACCACTTGTGGATCGACCCCTGATCATCATATGTAGAATAGATTTCAAATTAAAAGCAAAAATTAACATGTTATAATTATTCCTTCGGAATGATTTTAGATCAATTTACTTTCACATTCGAACATATTAAATACTTCTCGAGGAATTATCTCATATGGAATGTATCTTCATTATGCAAAAAATAGGAAAACATTTTTATGGTTTTATGATATGCCGTCTTACTCATACAGAAAGAGACTGTACATCATAAAATTATTTTCGTCTCTCTCTCTCTCTCTCTCTCTCTCTCTCTCTATTTTTGCTCTGTACAACATGTTGAACATATAATAAAACCAAACTATCTATCTATCTATCTATCTCCCCTCTATATCTAATATATCAGAGGCATTATTATATGTGCATGAGATACTCCCCTCAGATTATTATCGATACTAAGTAGCTATTTTAACATACTGTAAATCGCCTACTCAATAATTTTAATTTATTTTTTAATTACCCGTTTTAAATACTAATACGTTTGCGATTCATTTGAAAGTAATTTGATTATTTTCATTATTTTATATGTAATATATAATTGTTATTGCATCTACTCTCAGTGCCAACTGTTTTAAATTAAAAAACTATTTAAACTGCTAAAAGAAGTTTGAAGGTTAATATGATATATTTGCATTAGTTTTATATTATCGTTTTCTCAGGCGAGTCCCATGGTAGATTTAAAAACTTTGTTATATTGGATTAAATAATAATTTGTTACATTATATCGAAGCATTATATATATAAAAATCGTTTTATACTTTTTTTAGACATAGAAATCCAATTATTTAATAATGATTTTAGATAATCTATATTCAATTCTTTATTTGTGTAACAAAATAATGAAACCAAATGTCAAAAGTCTATATTGACGCTAACTACGATTTATATATTTTAAATCAGTTTTTGTTCATTTATTAAAGCTAGTAGATAGTTGCACCCACTTAAAATATCTGTAGAACGATAACAGTTGGCAGTGCACTCACACCAGCTCTATGTATAAAAGCACCGTTAGGTTCACGCCGCGGTAAAAATCGCCGGGAAAAGGGTGCTTATACTATCTCTTTAAAAAAATTCCAAAAAAAATTTCGTATAATACGATTGAGGTATAATTATCGGACTTGGAAGAAAGTGAGAATAAATAAAATCAAAGAATACATTCATCGACATGCTTTAAGAAGCATCATACGAAACAAATTGTTAACATTATGCATTTACAATTGTCAATAACAATATTTTTAATAAAATAAACTGAATATTACTAAACTTTATAATAAAAATGAAATTTAATGCTATTAAATTTGCATTATTATAAAAATAAAAAGTAGATCAAGTGGAATGAGAACTGAGGAGATAATTTATCCATGGAAATAAAACTAGAAATAATTGAAAGTTTAGAGATATTCAGTTTGTAAAAGACAATTAAAATTGAATCGACTTTATCACGTAAAATAGATTAGAAATGATTGCCTGTAAAAAAAAAATAATAATAAGAAGCAAATTGAAAATTCCGAAAAATTTTGCGTTAATATATAACCATACAGTTTATATTATTAAATATAAAATGTTTGCGAGCACAACGATGAAACGGCTTAAATGAAACGAATCTTGCTTTAAACAGTGACAAGTAATTAATTCATCCCAAGAGCCGTATAAGTATTATATTTAAAAAATTACATCTGAAATACATAAAAATAATATTTAATTCTAATTTAGGTAAATATTTACTTCCCGCTGTTTGTGAAAATATTTAGATCTTTTTTCTGCATACTCTCGCAGATGATCCCCAGGTTGAGAGTCGCGCTGGGTTCAACGTCCTGGCGGGCAGCGCTCCCAAGCCGCAAGCCCGAGCGTGCACCTACCTCTCCTGCACATACATCGGCCGCCACCCCTCTCCCCGCGTTTCTCTGCCACGGCTTGCCATTTCCCTCACTACCTTTCTCCACGATGAGGCGCACAGCGAATACTCTCTTTTGCTCTATCTCTCTCTCTCTCTCTCTCTCGCTCTCTTCCCCCTCCCTCCCGCCCCCTCTCTCTCTTTCTCTCTCCCTCTCTCTCTTCTCTCGGCGCGTAGCAGCAGCGGCGGCGCAATCGTTTCTCTGCAACTAGTCGCAAAGTTACAGTTACTTTGTCGACGGGGACCCTTTGGCCCTTCCGCACACGAGCTCCTCCTACGTCTCCGAGCAAAACACAGCTTTTTGCGGGCTTACTGCCTACCTGTGTACAGGTATATTACTAGCACTTGCAGAGTAGTGCAGCTCGTGCTTGGAAAAAGACCTCCGCGCAGAAATTTAGTTAAAAACTTATTATACGATGCCGCCCGCGCGCCTTCTATAATAAATCTAACATCATATACAGGCTCATCGGCCGACTGTAAGCTTCCCCGTGTAATCGTCGAAAGAGTTTTAAAAAAAGGTACTGCTCAAATATTCGAGCGTGCGCAACTATTGCGAACGAGGAATCAATTGACTGGAACGATAATAAAAAAAAAAAAAAAAAAAAAAAAAAAAAGCTGTGAAAAAGGGAAATGTACCTATAGCATGAATTAGAAGGCTGGAAGCGAAGGCGAGGTCTCATTTGCTTCAACGGCAGTCAATTCGATGAGAAATAGAACATATAGACAAACACACTGCAAGCCGATTATTTATTCGTCAAACGCTACGGGCTTACACATATACCCCCGCTTATGTAATTTAAATTTGCTTGTTTGCTGCTCTGCTAATCGCTGTTCAAACTTCAGAGAGTAACCAAATGAAAAAAGGCAGAAAGTCTTTCGAAATGAAACATTATTTTTTAAACTAAAACGATAATTCTAACAATTGAAGAGCTTCTTTTATAATTGAAACGATCGAAATTTTGCTTAATTTAGAAGGGAATGGAGTATTTCTACCTGATCGGCGAGTATGTTAAAAGCTAATATAACATTTAATTACAATTCATTTGAAAAATCGGTACTCGTTTCTTAACAGCTGTTAAGTTATGATGATGAGTAAAGAGAGAAAGGGAGTGAAAGAATTTGATAAACAACTGTTTTTTTGTTCTTCTTCCTATAACTTTTGCTTATTGATAGTTCAATGCCTAATGCATAATATCTGTTTCCACATTATCATGCCTTATTGATGCTTAATAACTTTCTCCTAAGCGGCAAAAACAAATTATATCGGTTAATAGTCTATATAATCTAATAGAACTATATACGATCAAGCAGTGGTGATATATATATATATATATATATATATATATATATATATATACACACACACATATATGTACACATTAAATTCATTGCACATTTTCTCATAATGTGTATTTCATTTACCGAAGAATCTATAAGAACGTATTAAAAATATATGATTAAATGCACGCGTACTTTTACTGATATAATCAAAGCATTAATTTGTTACTTTGACTATAACTATGATAATTATTTATAAGCATAAGTTGACAAGTAATAAATAAGATATTGGAAATAAATTAAACATAGCTATGATGCAATCAAATCAGGTACAGATAGACGCTTGAGAAGATATCACGTAAATGTTTTTTTAATCTATATAATTATAGAAGATTATGAATTTGTTATGCAAAAGTTTCATTGCATTAAACAAAACATTAATAAACGTTTGCCAACAGATTTTTAAATTGTTTAATTAAACAGCTTAAAAATTATGAGTATACTAGAATAACTTAATACTATCAGAATTGATAATAAAAGAACTACTATACACATATATAAAACTATTTAAATTTAAAACAGAAATACAATATTCAATAAATTGTTTTACTTAGTGAAGTACTTAGACTAAAAAAAAACTTTACATTTGTAAATAATATTACAATTTTCTATAGAATATTTTTACATTAGTGGTTTGTTGAATTGAACATGTTAAAGTGTAGCACGACTGAGAGTATTTCGTGTGTTAAGAATAATATTATAATTTTCTTAATAAATCGAAAATTATTGCGGTGCTTTAATATAAATAATAAATTAAAACTAAATTAATTTCTGTATAAAGTAAGGTGAATAAAAAACAATGCAATAAAAAATGCGCCCTTTTGGCTTAGATCGTAAAGGTACAATACTTTTTTTACATTCTATTCACATGGGTCATTCATTTTTTTTTATTATGAACGACTTTTACAAGTATTTATAATTTTTAATTTTTGTACAATTATGGTTTTTCCTATGAACATGAATAAATAAGTTGCAATTTTTTATGTATCTTAATTTTACTAAGATACTTGATTGTTATTTAAAGACTATTTAATTAAATTTATAAATCGCAGCTTCTAATATTTATTTTTAAAGTTGTTCTCGATAAAAAATATTTTTAAATAGACAATGATTAAATTATTCGTGTATTATACAATTCCATATTTTTTATTGTATCAGTAAAAGTATTTCCTTAATATCGACTTTCTTTCATTACTTTCTCTCATTGGCTCTTTAAATTTCGTCATATTATAAATCGCCATTGTGTAAATTGCGGAACATTAGGATCAAACTAATTTATGTAATTTAAAGTGTTTAGCGCTTAATTCGACGATTTATTAATATTTATAAATTTGTAAGTAGGTTCATACATCTATCTATATTTTATATAATTTAGTCTCTCATATTTGAATATAATTTCTTATTTAATATATTGAGATATTCATAATAATTTGATAAAAGATTTGGTTAGTCAATAAATAGTTCTGAATTTCAAACAGAGATTAATTTTTTGATTAATTACTTCGATTTACCATCTTGGATTTTAATTTAATTTAATTTAATTTAATTTAATTTAATTTAATTTCTTTTAATCTTATACTTTTTATCTTGTTCCTTAAACAGGTTAACTTTTGGTTCTTGAGTTTTGTAACCATGTCTTATGTTAATATTAATAATTCATTTTTCTATACCATTCGAATTCTATTTTCAGAACCATTACTTTTGAATCATCTTACCTTTAAATAACCTTGAATATCGAGTTCAAGTGCAAGGTCGTTGTATCATTACGTGACCCACTTTTATCTCTAAAACTTTTGTTTTACTTATTTTTTCTGTAAGTAAATATTCTGTCAGTTTTTTGAGATGAATCAGTTACTAGCAGGTGTAAGTCTAATTGGTAATTGATAATTAAAAAACTTCGCATTTTCGGACGTATTTGCATTTGAATTTTATTTAACGTATTTTTTTACTCTTTCAGATCACGGGCTTAAAGATAACTATTTCTCCTTGAAAAAGCAAAATTGACCTTCAAATAAGCTTCATCCTCAACTTTGAAGCGATAGTTAAGATCACAACCAGTTGGCTTCCTTTGAACTCTACACTTTTCACGTATGAAGTTCCTTTCATCAACCTTATTTTTCAAGATACTTACGTGGATTGTTTAAAATTATACACGTAGTATATATTTTCCTTTTGATTTGCTATTCAGTCTATGCTTTAAACGCAAATATAAAAAGAAAAATGTACAAATACGTTTTGTTGCGCTAATTTGTTTTCAAAAGATACTCGCACTGAATTTTTTTAATATTTATAATCCTTTTATGAATTTATAAATGTTAATTTACTACTACTTAAGTCTTTTCATAATTAAATAGATCAATGAATTCTGTTGGTCCTATAATTGAAGGAATTTTAAATCTTTTTCTCTATTATACATCGAAATATCGAAATTCTTATTTTAGATTTTTTTATATCTATTATATCATAATTTTATTTTATTACGATTTTCGAGCAATTTTGCAACTAAGCAAATGTCTACTAGATAATTGTTCGATGAAGCTTCTATATTTCAAAATAGATAAAAATTTATGCATTTTGTTAAAAGTATACGTTTTTGTTTTAAGGAAATAACGAATGCTCTTTTATATCAGTTAAGTAACAATGGCCTGATTTATAATATTATTTATACACAACGACTTCTTGTAAGTTTCATTTATTTACATATACCTTATGTTTACGTCTCTTCAATATATTTGTAATACACAAAGCAAATTGGTTACTCAATATTGAGAGTTTAGAAATCTTTTTTTTTAATCTTGCATGTTATTTTGTATAATATAAATAAAAATTACTTAAGGTAATTTTTATTATAATATTCTTATAAATATTATCTAAACTGATATGAAGTAGTTTTTATAAATATAATTTTTATGCATTTTTATATTTTGAATTACATTTATAACAATACTAGATTAAAAATAATAAATTAACAATATCGGAGACAGAATTCCTAAACCTAATTACGACCGTGACTATGCCGTAACTAAAATTTAGCCGAGTATATGAAATTTTATCAATATTTTTTTCATATCTGAACCACCAGAGAGTGTGTCAGTAGATATACATGGAAGGAATACCAAGCAGATGAACACGAGTCCATGGGTTATGATGAATGTGACATAGACTACGATCTATCTAAGAATATCATGATGGTTGGACAGCGTTACCTTTGATTCCATATGCTTCTCAAAAATACTTCTAGGACAAAATGATGGTAGCTTAAATATAATATGCGAAATTAGCAGAGGAGAACTAAAAAAAAGGAGAACTAAAAAATGGCAGCCGTGAACAGTTCAGAAATATGCGAAAGCATTGTTTAGTTGGAGTTCTTTAAAAATTTAATTAATAAATATTTTTATTGGATTTACAGTCTTTATACAATAATATACTATACTAATATAATGACAGTTAGACTGTTATATTTTATAATCATCCCCGTAAAATCTGAAAAGGGAATTACTACTAAAAAATAAAATAAAAATGAAAGTAAATGAAAAATTAATAAATAAAAATAAAATAGTCTACATTCTATGTTAGTAAAAAATAACCCGATTTCCCCCACTACCTTAAATTTAAATTTACCTTAAATGTCCGACATTACGAACTACTCCAGTTCATCTTCAAGGACTAGACATATTTAAATGCTAAACGAAAAAGGTATTTTTTAGTAGTAATTTCCATTTCAGATTCTACGGGGGCGATTATAAACAAGGACAGTTGTTATTATAATCTAACTATCATTATATTAGTATAGTATATTATTCTATAAAGGCAGTAAGAACAATAAAAATATTTATTAATTTTATTCGTAACAGCCGATATAAATACAATTTATAATTCTTGAAAAATTTCTTCTAAAAAACTGAAAATTACCAAAATACTATCAAAATGAAACGTAAAAAATGTTATAGAAAAACTAAGACTGTACAAAAGCATCATGAAGTTCTCTCTATAATATCAAACGGGATTTTAAAGGGGAGATTGCTGTACAGAACTTCAATTTTCATAAAATTGTTAATAATATTTTAAGTTTTCACTGTATGGCTGAACCTGAAGCTACTAAAATTTATTTTATGATATTGAAATGGTGAACAATTGTAAAGAATGGACTAAAATAATAAAAATGAAATATAATAAGAAAACAGTCATTTACAACTGTAATGAGTTTTTTAATTAATTTATTTTTTGTTACATTGTGTATTTTATTAAAATGTAAAGTAAACAAGTAAATCACATTTATTCTGTTTTTTAAATTGCTATGGGTTTATAGAATACGGTATAACATTTAAATAAATATTTTAAGCACAAACACCTACTTTTTAATTAAAACAAATTCACTCCATATATATTCTGTACTATCGGAGCGCCTACGGCTGATATTTTTGTTATGATGCAGTAGCGCCCTTATAGGCGGGATGGACGTTTTTTTGCCAATATAAAAAAAGTCATACAATCTATAAATTTTAATTGAATTTTTTTGGATAATTTTTGTACTTTTCAATCTAAATGCAAGGAAGCGTGTTATTCATGATTTTCATAGGTCCTTGGTGATGATTTGAAGGTCATGATTTTCAAGGACAAGGGTCATAATTTATTTGATTTAAACATGTTATATCTTGAAAAATAACTTCAGATGGTATTAGAAGTGTTAACTCTAATTAATTTTTTAATTCTAGAAATTAACTAATATAATATGAATATTTTATTTGGCAATTTAATATTTTAAATTATAATTTAAAAAATGAAAGAATAAAATTCACAATTTTTTTTTAAATCTCCAAAATAGTTAAGGATATAATTTATACATTTTATTAGCCTTCAAGCTATAATAATGCATAATATAGAATTATTAAAAGTTGCGATGATCATGTTTGCATTCCTATTCTGAACTTTCTGAACTTAATCATAATAATAAATCATTTCTAAAATTATATAAACAATCAATATAGACAAATCAACTTTGAAAAAAGGAATCTATTTAGATATTTATTAAAATATCATTATTTATTCAACCTAGCATGAATTAGATGTGCATTGAAATGGGAACAATACTTATGCTGAAAAATTTAAAAATTCAATTCTTAGATGGAGCCTATTTTGATTTATACCTTTGAGCGAACACATGTTCTAAACCAACCCTAAATTTATAGAAAGCCCTTAATCTAATATTAAACATTACATTTTTACTATTTTTTATCCCGTTTTAAGAATGAGATCAATGTTTTTAAGAATATACTTTACAAATATTAAATGTAAGTATAAATATTTTTGATATCTTAAAAAATACAAAATTATTGTAATAGTTAACTACAATTATTATAAAAGTTAAAATTGAAGAATTATTAACTTGTAGCTATATACTGTATAAATTTGAATATTACTAAATAAAATATTTATACTTGAAATAAATAACCTTAAAAAATATTGGAAAAGTAAAATTCTTTAAAAACATTTGGAACTTACTTATACTTTCATCTAAATTTGCATTTCAGTAGCTTCTAAATATATCATAATTTTCATTCTATTAATAAACAGCGTTAAAGTATAATACACTTTATATATTTTTTCTAAAATTCATAAAAAAATATAATTATCTTATTTGAGCTTATACAATTATTAGAAATTATTTTTGTCAGGCTGTGCATGGAAATAAAATAAACTGCTGATATTTCAGTATATAAATTTGAAAGTTGAATATTAAGATTTATAACTGATGATTTTAATGTATCACAGATAAGTAAAGATTTAGCCTAATTAAATAATAGCAATTTCTAAGTACACTAAAACGTAGCTTTTAGTAGTATTCAATCATAACGAGATAGGAAAAACTGAACTTTTGTGAAATGCATAAATGCAAAATTAAATTATTTACTCAATAGAACTTAGTAAATAAAGAAAGCGGATAATATATTTGCAATACAATCTTAATTGAGTAAGTTATTTTTAATTTCTAATTTATTAGTACAAGTTATTTATTACTTTTTATAAACCATTCAAACAGTCTAATAATTAAACGATATTTTATAATTTAGTTCTAGAATGGTATAATAGTATTGTTTTACAGCTATAAAAATGAAAGCATGAGCATAACAATTTATTATTATACAACTTGAATAACTTAAAGTATATTCAGAGGTCTATGATTGCTCAATCGCTAGAGCAAAGGACTAGTAATTTGGTGCCTAAAGTTCAAATCACTTTCTCTGTCGATTAAACGACCATCAATGTAAAGATTTACATATGCTTTGTTTTGATACACATCATAGACTTCCATTACTGATTACCACAAATATTTGGTAGCCTGAATAGAGCAAAGTTAAATAATATAAAAAAAACCTAAAGTATGTCACGATAATTACCTTGATGGGGCAAAAATCTTCGAGCCAAGCTTTCTGTTTCTTTTTTCTGTTGTATTCCTTTATCATTTGACTGGAACAAAAATAGAGACAAGAAAGAGAACACATATATAATTGACTTATAATAAAAATAATAAAGTAAATACAGCATGTTTAATGATTACATATTCTGTTTTAGTGATAAAGAAAGTTTTAATTGAAAGCATAATAATTAGTTTTATTTGACTTTAACCAAATTTAATACAATATATCACAGTTTAAACATTTTGTTTGTATCACACCTTAATTGTATTGCCTTTTAACACGACGGATTCAAATTTGCTAACATTATCAAATACTGGAGCTTCGGGAACTGGAATGCAGACTTTATCCGAATACAGAGCCTTAAAAGAATCAAATTTCTCACTAAAGAGATCAGTGCTATCTCCGGATGAATTCTCACTATCTGTCATTTTGCCATATACTGATTTTCTTGACATAAAACGATAGCACCACGACATAACCTATACTACTCAGATTCAGCCATGATTCAGCAGCCGGTCACCACATTGATCATGATGTCAACAGAAATATAGTTCTGATTGGTTCTGCATCCTAATAAATAAAGCGCGTTTTCAGCTTAGTTTGTGCCCCGTAAGGTAGGTGGGGGGTCGATCGCACATACTAATGCTAAACAATCAGTCTAAAACGCAGCGTCCAGAGCACATCCAAAGCATATTTCTATTTGGTTACATATTGGCAAAGAAAACATTCGCCGCACAACTAATTATATCAGTCGTAAATGACTGTTTTCTTATCACATTTAATTTTTATCATTTTGATCCATTATTTATTATGTTTTTGCCATTTTAATATCATAAAATAAATTTTAGCAGCTGCAGATCCGGAAAGATAATGAAAATTTAAATTAGTATTAATAGTTCTATAAAAAGTTCTTTACAGCACTATCCCTTTTTACAATTCTTTCAATGGTGTAGAAAAAACAACATAATGCTTTTTTACAGTCTTAAATCTGCTATAACACTTCTTATGTTTCATTTGTATTCATTCTTATGCATACACTTTGATGTATTTTGGTAATTTTCAAAAGAAACACGGTAAAGTTTCAGGGCTGCCACTCTCCTATTCCTTATAAGATATAATATATTTCCTTATTTACAAAGTAGTAATTTCTTTTATTTCAATTGCTTCTTTACTTATTTATTTATTTATATATTTATTTATTTATTTAGTTATTACATATATTTATTTATACGGACAGATAGTCCTTTTACTAAGGCATATACATTAACGAGCTTCATTTTCACATCCGATAAAATCATAAAATACTGTTCTGTAAAGTGCTTTTGTAAAATTCGGTTGACAAGAATCACATTCGGACCATCAGTAGCGAGTAAGATCCGACGTTTAACGATAGTAAACAAACCGATGTCTTTCGTGCCTGAGCCTTCTAATTTTTCATAATAATTCTAATTTGTCCATTATATGCTAATATTTGCCGATTTGGCTGAACTTTGATCAGCAATAAGTATTTGGAACTTTACCTTTTCGGACATAGGTTCATTAGAACTTTATTATTTGAAGTGTTATTCTTTCTTCAAACCACTTTTAAAAATAAGGATTTCTGGCGAAAAAGTTTTCAGACTACATAAGTTTATCTAATTTTATTAAGAGTTAAATAAATGTAAGGCAAAAAGTATCATATCATCAGAATGCAATAGTATAGGTCTTTAAGACATTGCAGGGTCTATATTTTAGATGTAATTAGGATTAGTTCGTTTGAGATCTCAGCTGATTTTTTTAACCAGGGCCTAACATAAAAGTTATAAATTATACACGCAGTCCTAATAAGTTTTATTTCAGATTCATCGGGGGTGATAATAAACAAGGCCAGTCTGACTGTTATTATTTTAGTTAATATATTATATCAGAAAGACTGTAAGGCCGATAAATATATTTATTTAATATACATGAAGTCGTATATATAATTCTTTATCCAAAGGTACATTCATTTTATAGGTTCCTTGTGCACTGTACTTTTACGTAATTAAGCTCAGCGATATACTTATGGCAGTTACGACTGTTGAACCAAATGTCATAGACGCTAACTGTCGAGTGCGCAACACGATAAACCTAATCAACTATTACACTGCGCTAATTTTAAATTTAAAAATTTGAGGCAAAAAGTAGAGAAATGAAAAATGAAGGTTCGCAATATCACAATTATATCAAGTTATTGACCAAGACGTGCAAGATTGCATGAAGATTACGGCGTGAAGAGCATCGAAAAAAGTTTGTTTGCAATATTTAAATAGGCAAGGAAAGAGGAATGAGAGGATGTTAACCTCCTCCATCTTACTGCTATAAAACTTTCTTTTACGGGCCTTCTCCGAGTTAGATTACGTAAAACACTCACAGAGCTCGGCATAGGAATGTATTTTGCAGAAGAGAGGAATAGAGAGTGCAGGAGAGCGCAAGAGAGCGGGTTACGCGCGCAGGAAGTGAAACAAGCTACGGTAGAAAGAAAGTTTTCACTTGGACTCGCTTGGACTGCAACTCGAGTACGTTGCGCCGCCGCCGCCGCCGCCGCACCGCTTTTACTAGCTTTTCACTTTTACAGAAACGTATATAGAGAGCTTTCCCGCATATATTTTTATTAAATGAATGACTTAGGTTGCCTTTTAATTTTTTGTTAAACGAAGGACTCAGGTTGTTTTTCTATTTTTCCTTGCAGCTCTTTCAGTGGTGCCGTTAAGACGGAAGTTCAAGTCCAAAGTGGACATAGACAAGGCTGGCGAAGAGGTGGTTTTGGATGTTAGGAGGCGCGGAGGTGGCTACAAAGGCCCCGCCGCCGGCTACGAGTCCCGATGCCGGTCCCTATATCGCAGACGCTCACTCTGACTTCCACCCTCGTTCCCAAGGAGGAGTCGAACATGCCCTTTATAGACGACGAATTGCTCTGGTGCCCTGACAATGATGGAAAGATGGTTGACCTTACGCAATGTCTTCAGGTTTGTGCGTTCCAATAATAGGATTTCCCATTTCCTTTACGCGTACAATACGATCAATTACAGTTGTACAGTTTCCGTAGCCCAATATTTTTCTTAATTCATTATATATTTATCAAGTATTGTCAATATATCGAAGAACAAACTAACAATATTTTTTGTTTGAATATAGGTCTAAATTAATTAAAAGTAGAAATCAATGTATAATATATCGTCTTAAACTAGCAAAGAGTTCACTTTCCTTAAATCCATTTTTATATATAGAGATACAAACTTCATATAAAATAATATTATAATACAAACTATTGAAAAATACTTCAAGAGGACTTTTAAATTTATGCATAAAATAATTATGTAACAAATTCATTTAAAAATATTATGAATGATTATTTAATTATGAAAAACAGTAAATTTAAAGGCGATTGAATAAAATTGTATAAGTTATTCTGCATCGACGATCTATAACATTAGTAAAATTTTAAAGTACTAATTAAAATCATATGAATAAAATCACGTAACACTGTGGTTTATTTTCATACTTATTCTTTTAGTTTACCATAGATTTTTTTAATTAGAAATTATATTACAGAGCTTCTAAGGCCCTAAAGATTTTAAAAAGTGTCTTTCTTATAAGATATGATTTCTAAGATAGGTTTTTATTCGCTCAAAAGATCAATATTTTCATTTTTAAGCGTTTCGACGACTCTTTGTACGTATACAAGCTAGAAAACGTATTACAAGCTTATTAGATGTTAATTTTTATCTCATTTTAACTTGAATCTCTATATAGTTAAAAACATCCAAATAATTAAATGGATATAGTCATTCTGGATATTAATTCACTCCCTGCTAATAAATCATTATGAAATCTCGCGAAATTCTATAAAACTGTTAATATCAATTTGAAACGAAAATTATTTAAAATGGTATTTAGAATAAATTCAATTCAGCTGCATATATGCAAGTTGCATCAACTTTTGTTATTGTTGTTTTCTAAGAATAATTTAACTATACTACCTATATGGATCGAAAAACAAAATATTTCGTATATAGTCAATAATCAAGAACAACTGACGTAAGCGATCATGCTTTGATGTCTGAGCTACTTGATGTCTAAATCTATTCCACTTATAATTTTGCAACAACCATTTTGTCACAATATAGTTTAAAGGACTGTTTCGAGGATCACAAGAATGAGTGATTTTAAATGATTGCTAAATTACTTAAATGTGAACACTTGAAAAAGTTATTAAAAATATGTAAAGTGTTAAAATATTTTAAGGTCATTGAAATCGTATGAAATCGTATGAAATATGAAATCATTTTAACCCTTAAATTCTAAGTGAATATCCCTTTCGAATAATTACAAAACGATTAAATTTTTTTTTAATTTATTGAACTTTATGATTGAACAAATAAAAGACCATATGAACTTATAATAAGTGAACCTACTTTACTAGAAATTTAATGAAGCATTAAAGGAGAAACACCTTTATAGATTTTACCTTCAAATACAGGGTTATGGCTGTTTTTATTCATTTATAATAGAATTTTTTATGTTATATATATATATATATATATATATATATATATATATATATATTATGTTTATATATATATATATATATATATAATTATACATTCATAAAGACTAGCGAAATTTGTTATCCCTCTTACTTTGTGAAATAAATATTATATATAAAACAAAGTTTCTAAATTGTTAACTCGTTTCTTCATAAAATAAATAAATAAAATATTTTTACAATAATGCAAATATAAGATTCATATTGCAGTCGTAATAGACAATTCTTTAAGGAATATGTTGTAGAAAATAAAGCCATCTATCACATTTCCATTGCACAACGTGAGTTTTTCTAAAAGTTACAATTTCAATATAGACTTAGATTCTAAGCATCGAAAGAAATTCGTTAGGACGATTCGATCAAATTAATATAGATAAGTTTAAAAAATGCTTTAAATTTCATCTAGATTGACCTTTTGCAACTCTAATAGACTTGATAGAAAAATTAAAAAATGGAAATGTAATAAATAATTTTCTTTTCTAGAACATATACCTTAAAGATCTGTATTATTAAGACTATAATATGAATTTTACATTTGCATTAATGTACAAAGATTTTTTTTATTTTTTTTGATTTATGAATAAACAAGTTAAAAATTGAAAAAATTTGATTGATATATAATAACTATTTCACAAAAGAAGAGGGAGAGCAAATTTCGCTAGTTTTTACAAATTAGTAAGAACCTTAGCAAATCAATAGGTTTTACATTCCAAAGCGACCGTTGTCAAAAGTACGTAACAAAAAGACTTAATCACTATTACTTTTTCTTTTCAATTACGTTCAATTATGAATTGAAATTATTCCGAAAACTGATAAAACTTAATAATAAATAATTAATCTAGTATATGTGACACTCAAAAATGAATTGTTGACGACAAAAAGGAATTGACGAAAAACCAAGAGATAATTTTTTTTTCATATAATTGAAAACTTAAGTTACCTAAATTGCTGTACGATTATATGTTTACGCAGATTGTTAAAAATTTCTATCATTAAATTTATTTTTGGTTATGTAGATTAATAATATATATTGCATGGATTTTAATTTTTATATAAAAAATGAATCAATGAAGCTGGAAGGATGTATGTCCTTTTTCAAAAGTTTAAAAGACCTACCTCTATTTAATATTTGCTAAATCATCAAAATGTGTTTTCGGAAAAACACTATCCGATTTTCATAAAGAAGCAAAAAATAACGTTTCATTAATTACACGTATTTGAATTCCTTCTTTTGATAGTACAAATAAATAAAGCTGATATAATGGTACAAGCATAAAAGATGCTGCGTGTGTAATGTTGATATGACATGTTCCAGGAGAGCAGTACAGGGCAATCGGTTGAATTTTCAACGATGGAACTAAGCGCATTGGTGGGCACTCCACCGGCGCCAAACATTCCGACCGAGAATCCTGATTCTGTGACCACTGCTAATGGTGTAAATAATGTCAACAGTGCCAATACCACTAGTACAGCTAATGGTGCTGATGAATCATTCGATACCTTGGATACTTTTCTAAGGGAATTGCAAGCTGATCTAGCAGAATCCAATCATCCCACCTCTACGACCTCATCATCAGGCAGTTCGTGTCGACGTCAGAGGTACAATATTGCGGCAGCAAATCCACTACTAGCAGGTATGGTATTAGCACTCTAACGAATTATTTAAAATTTATTAGTTTTATTTAATTTTTTAATAGTTTTTTTATAAAGATCTTCTATATATTCACTCAGCCTCTGAATCAAATTAAAAAATACATATATATATTAATGTATATTTTTTTAAATTTTACATAAAAATATCATCATTTTTGCTTTTTTTCCAAATAATTTTATATTTTCTAAAATTTATATTTCTGGTTTTTTTAAAAACTATACAGATAAGGATTTTTTCACATCTTTAAAACGTCGCTTATAATATTTGAACAAATATAATAACCGCTTTAAAATATTTAAAGAAGAATGAACTATGTGAAATACTGATGTATAATGACAATACTATTTAGAAATAGCAAAAGAATACGTATGAATTTTTTTCAAAATGTATGGAAGATTCTAAATATTTAGTTATGGAGACTTGCGAAAATTCACAAAATATCTCAAAAAATAGCAATTACGAAGCCTCCGCATCATTAATTGAAAATATAATAACAAGAAGAATATTTACTCTGTTGTAATATGTTTTTTAGAGACGGCAAACCAATGTAAGCGCAAAAATATGATTTCTTCATATAAAAATGAAGAATAATTTTAAAAAATTTGATACACACAACACTTTTCGTATGTACTTTAGAAAATACAAGAAAGTTTTAAGAAAAACTTTCAGTTTTTATTTTTAAAATCTTTCAGAATGTCAAAACACAAAAATTTTTAAATCTCTAAAAGAATTTTATAATATTCGCAACTACTTATTGCCTGGTTATAATAATTTTTTTATTCTATATTATTTTGTCATCAACATGATTCTTCTTTGTAAATTAATTTAAAAATTCTACTTGATTGCAATTTATAACTTTTGAAAGCGCCCACTAATGCTTTTGAAAAATTCCAAGCAGAATTTCAAAGATATGTAACAAAAATCCGTTTTGCACAGATTTATTTAATGTAAATATATGTGTATTATATTGTTCGTTAATAGCATTTGTACAGGGTATTATGAAAAAAATACTGGGATGACTGAATAACTTATCAGAAACGTGTTTTAAAGAAAAATGTTAAATATGGCAGTATACGAATTCAATCAACGTGCTAGTTGACGATACTAACTTTGAACTTGACTTGACCTTAATTTTATAGTTCGATACACAAACAAATATAATTTCAATTAATATCGGTCTCTACCTAAAATTTTCTTTCCTTTAGAAGTCGAGGCTAAAGGAAGTGTTCGTTTAAAAAATTGACCTTAAATGATCTTGAAAATTCATGCTAATAATGAGATCGGTATAAAAATCAAGTGTATGGATTTAACTTCTAAACTTTTGTATTTCATATTATTCATTAAAACGCTTCCTAGTTAAATTGTTCAATTTTTCCAGTGTTTTTTAAACATCCTTTATACTTTAAAGGGTCGAATTTGATTAGGAGAATACCTTAGTCTTTATTCACGATTACGCAATGTAGAACATTCTAAAAATGTAATGATTTTAGATAATAGGGGAAAGGGCCAGTATTGAAGCATACCATGTAAAACTGATTATAGATGCATACTAGGAGTATAATATTCTCGAATTATTCACACCGATCGACTCTTTCTGGTGTCGTTCATTTTATGAGAAGATCGAGAGCAAAATGTCCCCGCCAAGGCTGTTGCCGTCAGAGCAACAGATCGACTCTTTCTGGTGTCGTGCATTTTATGAGAAGATCGAGAACAAAACGTCTCCGCCAAGGCTGTTGCCGTCAGGGCTACTTTAACAGATTTGCACAGGAAGAGTTGCCAGAGATGAAGAACAGGCCCGCGTATTAATCTTTATATATTCTATACCGATAAGATATCGTGTCATATATTTATTTTGCCCTTACAGTTTGTGTTATGTTTCTTGATATCGTTAGTATGCGCGCAGGCTAGCTAAACCGTGTATTTTAGTTATAAGCTAACGTTATATTCGTCATATTCTTAGCATTTATTCGTACATGGATGTGCATTGTACCTGTCTGTAAACATTGTCTTAAGGACGTACTGCCCCTACTTCCATTGCTAAAAAATATGATAGAATGCTATATCTTGATATATCAGACAATCTTTTCTTCTTTAGCAACATAAAAAAATATTGCAATTTTCGAAAGTAATCGGGACTGCGATTTTTTCATTATCAGTTGGTTCACGAATATTATGGGTTAAATTTTGAAGTGGGCTATTTGTGAGCTGTATTTTCTAAAAACTTGGCTAGAATGGATCAAGTAAACTGGCTTCGGCAATAAATTCCAGTATCTATTTATGCATAAATCAGACTTAAATAAGATTTTCAAAGTGTATTTTATAATGACTGTAAGATCGATAAAAATATTTATTCATTAAATTTACAGACATTAATGGGCGATTGTCTGTATCAAACTATCTTCTTTACATTGGCCTAACTTCAAATCACAGTATTTAAGAAACTAAGCAGTTCGAGATATAGATTGATTAAAACTTTTTTGCTTGAGAAGTCATTCTTCTTCGAATCTCGCATCGACAGTAGAAATTCTGATTCAAAAATATCATCTGACTTTACAATACATTCAGTTTTAATTATAAAAGAAAAACAAAATTGTATTTAAAAAAATTACTCACTGTTAAGAGAAAACCACCTTAATTTTAAATATATGTCTTAATCAGAAGCGAATGAATTAAAATTCATACAACGCAATATTCAAAATAAGAATGATATACGAATATTTATAACTTGCATTAATATTACATATAAATTCGAATTGATTTTTAGCTTTAATATAACATTTTTTACTATACACTGTATATTAATCTAGTTTCAAAATTTAGTTTTGATTGCTTTGCTCGGAAATAAACCTTCTCATTTGTTAAACAATCAACTCCTAAGCACGTGTTGAAATGTGCTGCTTCACTAATAGTCAAATATCAAAGGCATGCAATTCTTTTACATTAGTAATGTACAGCGAATTTTTGATAATCAAAATATGATAGTAAATTGATAATCTAGTCGTTATATCCATGCAATAATTCTAATAAAACATATTAAGAAATATTTGTCATTTTAAAATTTATTATTTAACTTAATATACTCGAGTGACCACATTTACTCTAAGAGTAGAGTCAAAATGGTTTCAAATATTTTTTTTATTTTATGATATGATTACAAATAAATGTAAAGATATTTAAAAAATTCAAAATTATTTTAAATATTTTTTCAACTTTTAGTTTATAATTTTTTTTCAAACTAATTGCAATAATTTCTTACAATTTAAACAGATTTTTTATAATGATATGTTACACAAAGGTCATAACCAGATGCTATTGATATTTTTTGTAGGGAAGTGGAGTTTATTAAAATTTTTGGAAAGTACTTCTGGCAAAAGAGGAAGAGTTTGATTATTTAATACTACACTGATTACGTTTTTTTATCTATTACTAAAATATTAATAAGTACTATAAATATAATGTTTTTTACTTAAAAACAGCTCATGTATTCCAACGTACTTTGTGTACGACTTCACATTTCTCGATATATGATTTATGAAAGAATTAGCCAGGCATTGCAATCCTCAAAAAAAAATTAATTTTGCGCTTACAAAATTTTTTTCTTTTATTTCTTCTACGAAATGCTTTCAATTAATGGTTTTCTCGTCGATCCAATAAAAACTTCATTGACTATGGTCGAAGTATATATATTAGATATTAGTTCGATCACTTATTTATTGAAATAAATATTTAGTGAAATTTTCAGTATTTTATGAATTTTGTGACAAATTTATACATTTATTCAAAATTATTTTAATTCTAATTCTTTAATTATAAAACTATAAGAAATATTTAATATTCTTTATAGCAACTAATTAATATAATTAAAAATTTATAAAAAAAATAGTGAAGACATAGAAGTAAATGAACTAAGTAAAATACATAAATAAACTGTCAACGACCTTTGGATATATCTATCAAGCGTCCGATTATTTCTGAGGATAATTAGACATTTGAATATCATAATTCGCGAAGTAATTTTAGTTAGTGTTTCTTTTTCATATAAAAGTCTAACTTTTAAATTTTTTTTAATGTAGAAAAATTGGCCACACCTTCAACGCAAACATCATCTACATCAATTCTTTACGCGTCCAGGGCAGGTATAAAAACAGAAAATCTTCAACCAGAACAGAGTAAAGGTACGTTATATTTTTTTTTAACAAGGTTCGTAAGTTTAATAACTTTCATTGGCGTCTATTTAACTACATAAAGAATATTGTAAAACTTTTAAAAATTAATATACAATATTCAAATTACATTAAATATAAAAATAATTTTCATTTAATATTAATTTAAGATGAATTAAAAATTCTCTATTCAATTGGCAAAGAATTTTAAGAAAATAATGCTTATTTTAAATAAACATAATATTTCTAAAGTTTTTAAAACTATCTAAGTATGACATTAATTAGTCGTAAGTATAATTATACTATGAAAAATAAATAATTATAATTATTTAAAAATGAATATAATGTCATTTATTTTGATAATACGGTTTGATTATGTACGTAATCTACAATTGTGTACAATCTACAAGTGCTTTATGTATGTAAATCTACAATTGAAATGGCTCATTATAGTCTAAGAGCTAAAGCGATATCGCTGCTTTTTTAACACTCATGGGACTCATCAAGTTTTCTAAATATATTTTGAACTCATGGACGCGATTTTTGAAAATAACATATTGAAAAAATGGAAAAGACAATATTATCGATGACTTAATGTTTTAAATTTTGAAGATGAAACTAATTGTAAAAAAAATTGTAAGCTTGATTAAAGGAAATTAATGGTATAATGACGAAAAATTCCATTACTGCTATTTTAAATTGCATTTAATGATGACTTCGGGATTAATTAAATACTTCTTTCAATAAATTGGACTTTATTTTCCGATTATATATTTTATGGATATATTTTAACGATATAATATACTTTCTAATTTTCTATACCTAAAAGAAGTTTGAATTTATTTCAATGAGATATTTTATCATTGGTGTGGAAGTTACTTATTTATTTGATGAGATTTTCCTGCCTGAGACAGTTTAAGTCCGTAAATCTCACAAGATAAATAGTAATGTACAGACAATTGTTGTACAATATTTTATATTACAGTCGAAAAATCGTAAGAAAATTGTGATTTTAAGGTTGGAATAATAATAAAAGTTTTAAATATTGTGATTCTGATTTATAATTCACTGGAGATCTGTTACTTAATAATACTATTAGTTTATTAAAGATCTTGTTAAAAATAGATGACAGATATAAGAGTAATTATAATATAATTTCGATTAGAAAACCTTCTTTTGTTGTAAACGCGTTATGTCTATTTGGAATACATCGATCATGATATATATATATATATATATTACAACGTCCGCATGCTTTACAAACTAGTAGATATATGACTGTACTGATCAGACATTGAATTATAATACAAGTAATTTAAAATAATTTAAGATGTTTTAAGCCACAAAGACTACTCGATCGATTTTATTAAAAAATACATATAAAGCGATAAATCACATAGAATATAATTTGACAAGAATAAATAACTGAAATAATTTACTTTCTATACAGAAATGTCTTGCATATCCTTTTAAAAAAAATATTACTAAAAATTATTAAGAACATTACAATTTCTTTCAAAATATTTAAAATTATTTGAATAAATAAAATTACGGACGAGTTTAATACATTTATAAAATTAGTTAAAGGTAAAATTAATGTTGAAGAAAAATCTAATGTTATTTATAAAATCAGTTGTAATAACTGTAAATATTGTCATATTGGTTAACGATTTAATGAATACTCCATAGACATTAAATACATTACGTTCTTTATTGTAGATATAAAGTTATTAAAAATACAATTCCACAATCAATTTTTTTCCCTTCTGAACGTCATTCTTCAGGACAAGTCATTGAAGTAGATGTAAACGATTATTTTTTAATAATAAGTAATATTTAGTTTTTTCAGCATTTCATATTTAAAATTAGTATTCCAAAAGGCATAATACGTTATAAAAGTATTAGTGCATGCGCATTGTTTGATTAAACGAAGAAACCTTAGCTAGCCGTTAGACTGCATACATGTGGAAGCAAACTAATCATATGCTTTTATAAGCTTCTGTTTGACATTTTATTTATTTATTTATTAATGTTTTTTGATGGTTTATTACAAAAATAAATAAAACTGTAAGTAGTTTGAAACAATATTTTATGTAAATAATAACATTTATTTAGATACAAATAATCGTAATCTTCAAAATGTTACAAGGGAAATAATAAGTGCAGAAGGTAATCTTACAAATTATCTTGATTAAATGGGAATTATTCAGAATCCTCAAGATTTAGCCATAATAGTTTTGAATCTTGTATATTATATCTATAATATTTTTAAATTTTGAAAAGTTAATTTGATTATTAGAGAAAATAGAAATAGATTAGCGCTTTATAATTTTTTTCTGATAAATAATCTCGATCGCACAACCTTGTAAACAATTGTTAATAATAACTGAATTAATCTCTTTCGGCATATCGCGTTCAAAATCTATGTATAAGAGTATAAAATACGTATTTAGAAAAACATGGTGGTTTATGATAATTTGTTTTATGACAAGACTCATGTGTTTCCTATATAAAAATATTGTAATATTGTAATCAAACCTTTCAAAAAATATTGTAATCCTCTTATAATAAGTAAAAATAATGCAATTTTTTTATGAATTTGAGATTCATTGAAACACGTAAAATTCCATTCAAATATACTTCTGAATTTGTATAAAGATAAATGATATGACTTATATCTATAATATATTTAATTTTTTTTTGAGTATTTTTTCTTCTAGTTTAAAATATTTAAGCGTTTTTTAGAATAAGATATTCTGTATAAAGTGCAGGATTAACATTGTAAAGTAATAAATAATGCAATATTCTATATTGGATATAGATTATAAATTTGTATTAAAGATTGTGGATCTGAATGACATATAAGTTTTTGAAGTTTATAATAATCTTTATATATTGCCTGTAATATGTTGGACAGCTAGAACGTTACCTTTACCATCCATAGGTACAGCCGGTAGATAAAGTAGAATACGTTTATATCTATAACCAACAGTCGGTATTGTAGACATTCTCGTTACCTTTAGCAGTTAAGATATGCAATAGATATACAGATTTATACTTAACCAACCTGCTTTAACTAAGGATTTAGAAAACTTCCAGAAGGAAAACGGAAGATGTCGTTACAGTCAAGTACGAAGTATTCAAATCGTCTTGAAGTTCGCATGTTTATTAAATATATGGCTCTATTAGTGGACCAGGTCTAAAGATCCTATCTTGTATAAGGATCGAACTAGGGCGTAGTCGGGATAACAACTGTGTTATTTAAACATTTAATAACATTTAATTATAATTTAATGTTTACAACAATAATTTAAAATATGTTTTTAACAAATTTTAAAAGTCTGCAATGGTGAATGTTATCATAGAGTTAAATAAAACAGTTTTGATTTAAATTTACAGGAGATGATATAAAACTGATCTAAAAACTGTATAAATAAGCATCATTATAAATAATTATTTATATGTAAAGCTTAAAAAATAATTATGGCATAATATATTATAAGAAATTTTGGTGAGAAAATTGCAATAAATTTTTGCAATATGTATATGAAAAAGAAATAAAATAAAAATAAAAGGTAATTAAAAAACTTTTGAAAACGTGTTCCTTCTAGATAAAATTTTGAATTAGAAAGTAAAAAATAATTCTAGTACAAAAACAGTTTACCAATCAAATGTACCAAATTTGTAAGCTTAGGATATATAATTACAATTTTCAAATTATACTTAAGAGTTAAATGAAATATGATTTAAATTCTTTAATTATTTATTGTGAAACGTTTCTACGAATAAGTGGATGTTCAGGTTCCGCTATATTATAATGTAATGTTGTATTTCTATTGAGAATTAGCTTATGTACCAATTAACATAGAGAATTATGGGTTAAAATCAATATTTAAAATTTAAAATTTTTAAGTCAACCATATTATATGACCATGTTCACGGTAAACTTAATATTAGATCGTAAATTTCAATGCAGATAATTGTATTAGAATTCAGGATGAGTGTATGTTCTAGCTTCTAGGACCTTGCGATATTGAAGAGGGGGTTATATTTATCTTTCAGAATTGGACATTCTTATAAATTAGATACATATATGATCACATCTACATCTATAACTGTATCATAGAGTACGGTATTTCATCTGATTGATGCTATTCATCACAAAAAGACGAATTCTCAACAAGCATCTTTTCATTTTTACTTTTGATGGTACACTCTGGCATGCAACATTAGTAATTCAGTTTTCCTTTTAAAAACTCAACTTATATTGTTCTGAATCAGTTAATTTAACATTGAGTCATTTCGGTCTATTCCTTAAACACAAAAAAATTTATTGATCAACCAATAAATTGATTTAAATACGTGTAAAAAAGGAAATGTTTATGATCATTTCATTTTGAACATAATTTTCAAAAAATACAAATATTCAACACAAGTAAAAAATTTGAATATCCGAGAGTCGTGTTCAAGCGAGTGAACCGTGGAAATGTGCGCAAAAGGTACTGAATCACACATACCTGACACGTCAGCATTTTTTGGGCTCTTTTTGTCCTCGTCATGTGTGTGAACTAGCAGCCAATTGTTAAATCTGTTCTTGTGATCATTATTATCACTACTATGAAAGTAATCTACAAATAAAATAATAATAAATTTGAAAGAAAAAAGAAATTTATTTGTAGAGTAGTAATATCGTCACTTACGTTCATCGAGCATATAATATAATATAACTATACTTCAAGCGTCTCAAGATTTTCCATACAGTATTAATGGATTAAGGAATAAGATATATCATTCGCTAATGATTTTAAATCATGCTTAACTTTTGCAGAATATGTGAAAATATATAGTAGGTGACTATTTTTACCTTACTCACTATCATAAATAATGTGAGGATGATCGAGTATTTTCACGTAAAGATTGCTTCATTCATTTAGAAGATTAAATTTTCCAAAATAGATATGGATTCATAAAATGCGAAGCCGATATTTTTTTACATATTATACTGGAATAGAATGGAATGATCTATTTACTACACTAAAAAATATTTCTGTCATCAAGTAAATATTTTCTTGTGTTGCACTAAATAACCATTTTCTTAATTTAAGAACATATTCCTTAAGTTTTAGATAAATTCATTTGATTTAAGTAAATTTTTTTTAAATTAAGAAAATGATTTCTTAATTGAAGGAAATTGTTTACTTGCTATAAAATCAGAAAATATTTATTTGATAATAGAAATTTTTTCAGTAAAGTATATGATAATAATTTTTTTAATAATAACCACAACTTTTTCAACAATATATACGATGGCAAACTTATTAAAAAAAGGTCAGAGTTTAAAAGATCACAACAATTTTATAAAATAAAGAGAGAGAGACACATGCTTGAGTCCTGGATTTGGCTATAACTTATCTTCTATAATATATTCGAATAGAATGCTTGAATAGCGATTTTTTCCAATGCCTTTCTGGAACAAAGATATTGACAATTAAGATTTTGAGTAAATACGTGCTTCAATAAATAATTTCAATTTTCTTAAATGTAAATATCACCTCGTGCAGAACTCGGTACTATAAAAACAATTCTATTCTATAATTACAAAATATAAAAATAAAGTAGAAGCATAATATTCTTTTAATTCCATACATTATTTGTAAATGTTTAAATCAGAAACTCAATACAAATTTTAAAATACATGAAACATATGTATTAAATAATGTACGGAAACAATATACAAATTAAATGTGATACAGAAATTATTTTACTATTTATTTCTAATTGTAGAGCGGATTATTTTAATAATTAATAAGAATTTTTTTATATTTATTTAAGCTTATAGCCAAGTAAATAAATGTTTATGAAAAAAGCAATGCATTCTTTGTATTAGAGGGAGATAATTTTTTAAAAATTAAAAACACTGTTTATGACATACTAGATGGTCCTCTCTATAATCATCAATAAGTATTAAAATAGATACAGTAAGTATCACATTTAATTTATATATTATTTTTATGCATTATTTAAAATATACATTTTATATTTTGTTATATTTTTAATGTGGTTTTGATTTAAAAAGTTACCAATAATACATAGAAATAAAAGAATATAACGTGTCTACTTTGTTTTTATATTCTGTAATTAAGAAATATAATTGTTTTAGTGGCACATAGTTCTGTATACGGTGCTATTCATAATTAAGAAAATTATTTATTGGATTACGTCTTTGCTCGACATTTTAATTGTCAATATCTGTGTTCCAGAGAGGCATTAGAAAGAATGTCTGTACAGATGTTACAGCCAAATCCAGAACCCACACAGACAATTTTATCTGCAAGTATTGAGATCAGAAAAAATAAAATAGATTTTTTATATCGTGTGAAAGGTTTAGTTCGTAAAAAGACCAAATTTCGTTCATTTTATTAGATTGAGGATACATAAAAATAGAAATAAGTATGAAATATAATAGTACTGCTTAAAAATTTTCCAAATATATATTAGAATAGAGTTCGTTTCACCTTTATTGACTAGCTGAAGCCGTCAACGGGGCGACACAGGTCACCAATTCCCAAATGTACAAAAATAATCAAAAAAACAGAAAAATATATGAACGAAAGTGATCTATTCTAGTTGCGGTCAAATGAAATTTTGCAGTTTTATTGAAAGAATGTGATTCATATAAGATGTCTTATCTACGTCTTGATATATATCATTTAATAATAATAGTACAAATTCGTTTATATAACCATCTATGCTGCATTTTTACTAAATAATCTGTAACTTGCTCGTTTCATTTAATCATTATTACACCGTACACGTTCAGCTGTACAACATCAACTGTTTGACCGTAAGGTAGTTCAAGCAGCTTGGTTAATCGCACTTTAAGAGCGATTAATTAATTTCTATAAAATAGATTAAAAAGGAGAAAAAATTTGTTACGTAACTAATTATTAAATAATGATATTTAAACTGTCTCAAACGATATCAATTAGTATGGAACATAAGCTAAATTCTTTTTCATTACGGCAAGAGTCAAAATTTCCGATTGCCCCAAATAAATGTTGATTCAAATATTCGTATAGACAATTTAAATAAAGTACCAGAGATAGAATTAGTCTATGAATATGTTAAAATATCGTGTTTATCACATATTAAATCAAGATTTAGTCTTGCGGAAGTTATCCGTGTATTGATTTACGCGTTTGCTAAGGTCAGATCAAAAATATGTTTTCAAATGAACAGTTTATCCAATTACACTTGGATTACAAATACGATTAAACAGTAAAAAAATAGTAAGTGAAGAATTAGTAAAAAAATGAAAAGTTACTCGATTATTTTCAAAAAGGACAAACAAGTAACGAGGCATAATATGCCTTGTTGATATTTGGAAAATGAATTTTTTTTTGTTTGATAATTTAAAAATTCCTCTGAGATGACTGATATTTTCGTTAAATGAGATCATTATTAGAAACAATTATTTTGTAAAAATCGACGCCAGATACTATTTGGAAGGCTTCAAGAGATAGGAAGAAGAAAAAAGTGCAGAATTGTAAGAAAACTAATAAAAATAAATTAATTAAAAGAAAAAATTTCTCATATTTTTGTCAGCTTTGAAATTTTTCAGATTATTTCTGTATTCTTTAGGCTCGATACTATACATATTGATGTTTATTTTTTCAAAATTCAGGAAATTTCATTGAGAAAAAATTCATTCAAACGATAAGCATATTTAATAAAAGTCATGTCACTTGAAATCTAGAATTTATAGTATTTTGAATACAAAATTAGATGATTAAAAAAAGAATGCGCGGAAAAAAGAATATTCACAGCTTATTAGTACGTAAGAATATAGTAGATATATTGATGCTTATAGTTGTAAAAGCGAGATATGTTTAGTTTTGAGACTTGTAGCTTTGCAGATTTTCTACATGGCGCGACATCACATGCTAACGCAACAGTTTAGAGTTGAGTGTTACGTCAGTGAAAGTGTTATGGCAATCTAGGCCGAGGCTAACCTGTGAGTCCTGTCTCGCTCTCTCTCTCTCTCTCTCTCTCTCTCTCTCTCTCTCTCTCTCTCTCTCTCTCTCTCTCTCTCTCTCTCTCTCTCGCTCTCTCTCTCTCTCATCACCCTCTTCTCCTCCTCCTCCTCTCTTTTTCTCTCTCCGTATACAGAAAATGGCAATACACAGTAGAACGATCGTTAAAGAATAAAAGAAATTCGGTAATATCCACGCAGAAGATCATATAACCTATGTATTTTCATGCGGGTGCATGGGCGTCTAGTGACTAGTCAATATCCAGGAAGTTTCAATAGTCAGAAATAAGGGTTATATATAGTATCATAATAAATTGCAGACCTTAGGTCACTTATATTCCTATAAAATAAAAAACTATTATAAAACAAAGCTTAACGCGTGATTAAAAATTTGATGCTGATATTCATTGTTTACCTCAGTAGTTATTTAAACCAAAATTAATAATTGAATTATACAAAAATTAAATGATGTAGATACATTTTTTTTAAAATTAATATTTTTAAACTTTTTGAATAACTTTTGATTAACATCAAAAATATCTGCAAACCTGTCAGACCCATATTTTTTCTTCTTCTTTATATTCGAAGAAAGGATAATTGAATTTCCTTGGTTGAAAATTGTTGATCGTAGTGTTTGTAATGGATCTCTGTTTTCTTGGATCATTCTTGGCTATGCGAATAAGCGACACGACAATCTCTTCCTCTCTTTGAAGTAATAGCTATGGAAGCGACTCGCGAATCTATTAACATTAAGTGAGCTTGCTGTGCAGGCCTTGGCGCAATGCGTGTCGGGCATGCACGCGATAGCGGAAAGCGCAATCTATTTCTCGCGAGTTAATCGTGTATTTCTTGCCGGTTGTGTTGAAATGATTGTATTATCGTTAGCAAAATTTTGTCTATATTGGAAATTAGTTATTACGTAAATAATGCTCCTGACTCTAATACTTTTTCTTGATATTCATTAATTATTTTTTTTCTTCTTCTTCTTCTTTTTTATTATTATTATTATTTAACGGCACTACTTTATAGAGATACCAGATCTTTTTGCAATAAACATATAGTTATGAAAGTGGAGATTAGTTCTAGTAAACTATCATACTGCTTTTTAAGCTTCTAACAGGAACTTGCCAAAAAAACCTTGATTGAAAAAAAGATTCTTTTATATAATGGTATTTTTCAAAACTAAATCAAAATGAAATCTATTACGAAATCTGTACATATCGATTAAAGACTGTGAATATGTAATATGCATGTATGAGCGAAACCAATGAATTTTTATAAAACATACTTTATTATTTTTCATAGAAGTTTATTTTATTTGGAATTAGAAGTTTTGAAAGTTATAGAAGAATTAATAATTTTACTTTTGATTTACATAAGACTGAAGCTAGATTTTACACTTTAAGTGATATACAATGAAAAAATTATAATAATCGTTATTTGTAATGTAATTATTACTATATTAGATAACGAAAATATGTATTCAAAATAATTAAAAAAAGTTAAGTCGACACAAATCGACATACAAACAAAAATTTTCATAATAGGCTTCGTAACCATTTTCGATTTTGAGTTTTTTTTATTTTACTAAATTTGTTACTGTATGAAAAAGCTATCTATTAACTATATAATCTCGATCATACACAGATTTAAAAGCACTTTCGATCTATGATTTTATTTTTTGAGCCTTACTAGGAGAGCGACTTATAAATTTGTCTATGTCTGACCACATTAGGCTTACTCTACTCGTATTTTCAGTTAGACACATTATGTACAGTTCTACTTGAATAGCATATCTAGATCATATATACTGAGAATGCTTGTCATTTTATATCAATAAAATAAGTGACTAAAGCGAAAGAAATAAGCGTTTAATCAGGTTTTGTTGAATACTATTAGCATTTTCAACAAACTATGAGGGTTCAATAAGATTTAGTGACGCAATTCCGTGATTACTGCAATTGTAAGAGGAAAAAGACGGCTGTGCTAGGCTGAAGAATTTACACAGTTTGTGAATTGCAATGGAATAAACAACTCGAAGGTCTTATTATGTCGTTGAACTCGGTAAAGGTTGCAAGAGCTAGCCAAGAACGTCGAGGAAAACGAGCTGAACAACGTAATGAGCGATCGACGCTGAAGTTGCGCATTGCACCAATCTATCCGATCGCTTCGTAGACCGCGACCTACATCCTACATAGTACAGAATTCCACCTCTTTAAAGTATTAATTACTATTACAAAGATTTCTCACGAATTATACTAACAAATCTACTTAATATAGGCATAAAATTTTAACATTTTCAATAATTAAAATAATATTGTTAAAAAAGACAAACATATTATGATTAACTATCTACTATTCACCAAGTTGTCCTCTCTTTTGACTTTATTATTATAAATATCTATGATAATGACTATTAAGCTAACATTTTATAATTTATTCGTTCATTATAAAGAAAAATTTTAATTTACCTTGGACAAATATATTTAGTATATATTTAGTAATTTAATTAGTATAATAAAATATATTATACTAATATATTTATATATTATATAAATAAATTATTTCATATTTATATTAGGTAAGAATATCTTTTTTTGACACTTTATTTACTGTTTCTGATTTTAAAGATTTCAATTCATTTGCATTATACTAATATAATATTTTTATAATATATAGTCTTATTTTTAAAAGATTTTAAAAAAATAACAGATATCATTCTTAAATACTTTAGTAAAAAAAAATTCTAAGATAAAAAACAGGATAAGTAAAGCTTGTATACCCATAGATATGGAATAAAGATATTTTTTATGATTATATTAACTTAATAAACATTCTATCTGAATAAGTACGTTAATAAAACCATTAAAATAAATAAATAAAATCATCAAAAGTATAAAACTTAACAAATAGAGTTCTTGAATTTTATATTAAAATATCAGTTCAAACTTTTCTATGTTACGCAATTCTAAATGTTTTACAGTTGTCTAATTAAATAATATAAAAAAATTTGTTTTGAAAAAAATTTCAAAATGAAATATAAAATTAATTTACTAAATAGCGCCATTGTTAAACAGCAATGAATTGACTATCTTTATAACATAAATAAATTGTATAAATTTATTTGCTCAAGATCTTTTCTTTGATAAAAGATTCTAGGAAATCAACCACGATCTCTGTATCATAAGAAAAAAAATCAAATTTTAAGTGAAAATTTGAAGTAAAAATTTTAATTGATCCAATATCCAGTTAAGCATATTTTTTAAGTATATATATAGTTATCATTATGATAGCTATACAAAATTGATACAACTTCAAGTTTTTTTGTGCAAGAATCAAACTTCGTATATAAATCGCAGTTATAGCTAGACTATATTCATTCATATATTAAACAAAGATATTAATACAGAAACTTAAAGTTATCTTTAGCTATTCATAATTCACAGAAGTTTTATTTTAAAAATATCCTGCGTATATACGCCGTGTTAGAAAATTTCGATGCTTAATAGGTTTAAATCAAACAACGCCACTTTGTTCTTTTTTGGAGCTTGGTTTGAGACTTTCGTAAGACAAAACTCGCATCCAAATTTACATCAACTAATAAGGGGACACAAATTACGTGTGATATTTACAGAGAAGAGGATCAATTTTTTACTATTTAGGTGGAGGTATGTTAGAATGTTAAAAGTAATTATTACTTTAACATTACCATATTTAGGTACAAAATACAAATGAATATTATTAGAATAATTAATATAATATTAAGATATTATATAATATGCATATGGAGTAATTGTTCCAAGTCTAAGAGATCTGCTGTCGCTAACATGGCGAACTCCACTATGCGTGGGCGTATTTCCTTATACGATCCACTATATAATAGCGAGTTATTTGTAAATTTGTTAGGTTGAGTATTCTTTTGAACCACACCGCTCTCTCCGAATCTCCAATTTTTTTATTAAAAATCGCAATCTTATGTAATAACTGTGCAAATCTAATAAATTGTATTATTTATTAATAATCTAAAGCTAAAAATAATCGTATTTAAACCTCACATAGAGTAGCACAATAATCTGAAGAATGAATGCAAAGCTATATTAAGGAAGAAATTTAATTTTGCTTGTAATGCACCGAATTTTTGGAAACTTCTTTTAATAATAATTATTTTAAAAACGTTTAATAATTGATGTAACTTTAACTATTGCAAATAGAATTTAAATATTGTTTAATCGTTGAAAAAATGTAATTTTAAGTATTGTATACTCTATACAATCTGTAATTATAAATTTTGTATACTCAGAAGGAGAAGCCACAACATTTGCAAGATGGATTTGGTCTAAATTAAGTGATATAACTCTGATTACCTCCACAATTAGCTCAATCAAAATTGAACGTCTCCCCCTAATTACCCCAGCAGAAAAAAGTAATTAACTACTTATTACTAACCGATATCTGTATGCTAAAATCGACGAAAATTTAATTAACAATAACTCAGAAACTATACATTTGAAAATAAAGGCCCACTACAATATTTTTGCTTGAAATATTATTGTTCTTTTCTAATATAATACTAAAATGAAGATGTTCTATATATTGATAGCACAGTATATTTAATTGAATTTAACAGAAGCATTATTTAACTGCGAATAATTTAATTACGAAATCTCAGAATGGAATAGTTTAGTTCCTAAATTCCAGAAATTATTTGCATATAAATAGCATTATTTCGATCAATCTAGACTAAATCCATCATTTAAATAAAATAGCCCCTTTTTCGTAGATAAAAATTAGCGTATTTTTTATTTTTGGTTCATTCACATAAGTTTAAAACAATTATAATTTTTATAGCTAAGTTTTGAATCTTATATTACTTAAGATCATTTAAATGTTAGAGTATTTATGTTAGGATAAGCTTTTAGATAACTTTCTACACCTTCAAGTTGGTCAGGTCTGATTTTACTAGAACTATCATACATCTTTTGAACATCTCGCGATTTACAAGTTATTATAGACGTGGAATAATATATATTTCTATGGTAAACTTTCACTCAAGTTGATAGTAGTAGCATATGTTCGATCAGTTAAAACTAAATATTGACATTTACAATTATATATGAAAATTGTTGTGTTCGCTGTGTCGTGCAAAAATAAACGTACGCAAATTTCATCGGATCATTTTGCAAAGCAATTTTTATGTATGAAAATTATTGAACTATCTGATATCCAATATTCCCGCAGACACGCAGAAATTCTAAACTTTATTTTAATTGAAGTAAAATTTAAGAGACTGACATATTTTTATTTATCAAAGTATGAACAAAATCTTTTACTATCCAAGTCTGTAATGAAAAAAGTTTTGAGGTTTTCCTTTTTATATATCAAAAAACGGTACCGTAACAGCAGAATTAGATTTTGATATTTATATATGATCAAATATTGTTTATATTTTCGTTTGAAAAAAATTGCGTATTGTGTAATACCCGCCATTAAACAAAGTGACTATGTATACGGTTCAATGCATAAAAATTAATCTATAAAAATGCTGCTTTATTACATCTAAGAACAATTATTTGGTATGTAGAAAAATTTATTTTGTTCCTGATCATTTCATAGACAAGATTTTAGCATGCATCTTAGAGAGCTGTTCCAAATCAACTAATTTTATTTACATACTACGCTTTAAATTTATTTTGGCTACTGATGGTTTGTAACTATAATGACCTGCTGCTTAGTAGTATTTTTTAAAAATCCTACGAGTCATCTTTTGCATAACTGAACAAAATTTAATACGTAAAAAATAAAATTTCGAAACTGTCGTTCTCTTTATTATTAATTATGTTTCAATTAGTAATTTTAAAAAATTTTAATACGAAATTATTCATCCTTCTTAGTTTCAAGCTTAAATATTAATTCTGGCTAATATTTCAAAATCTACCGTCAACTAAGAAAACTTTCAACTTCGCACTTCTTTTCAATCATTTTTGGAGACGAAGCATATTTTTTAGTTTTTCTTATTAGCTTTTATTTTTTTCAACAAGGAACTTCATTACAGTTTATACGTTTAAAAGAAAAAATTCTTAGATAAACGAAAATTATTGAATGAAGTTTTCTCTAACTTTAAGTAAGCGAAGGGAATATAATCCTCGTACATAAGATTCAAGGAGAGAGGGGAGGGCGCTGCGTTAAAGGAGCGAGGAAGTGGGGTCGTCTAGACGTACCCACGCAAGGGTTGCTGCTCTCGGAATCGCGAATAAACACGGGAATGCCAGAGAGAGGTAGACATATGTAGAGGGTGATGCCGACAGAGAAAGTGAGAATCTGGACGGCCGCTGTGCGGTGAAAGTCCCGGCGCGCTCGATAACCCCTGTTATAAAAACCAAGGTCACGGTCATGGACTCGCACCCGACAGTTTGAAACGACCGCCTCCCCTCTATCCACCTCCATCAAAATCGGTTCGTCACCCTTTTATCTTTTTGCCTTCTCTATCTTTATCTAGGTATACATTACGATCTTTCAAATTCATAAAATATTTCATCAGCTATCAAGTTTTCGTATATTTTAGTACAATTCATGTATAAATAAATATATAATATTAGAAAAACTAGTTTTAGAATTTTTTAAATTTAAAAAACAAGTCAGCTGCTTTTTACTTTACATTCGGAAACATTATACTCATATATACTAAGTCCAACTTGGGATTATTAATAAAATATTCACAACAGCTACTGTTCCATGAAATTTTAAAATAATAATTTTTTAAAACTTTTTAATAGTTATCAATTTAATGTTAAACATTACCAAAGAAATAAATATTATTACACAAATCATTCTTAATGTTTTCTTCAAACTATATATGGAATTGAAAAAAGAAATTTTTGTATTTTTACATAAAATTTTTTACAATGTTATTAATTACTTACTTCTTTAAATTAATTGGATTCAGTTGTTACGATTTTTGATTATTCAAAATCGTATGTTTTATACTTTTTCTTGTACTGTTTGACAATAACCTTAAATAATTTGTGAAAAATAACAATTATTATTTCCTTAAGTTTTCTTATTATGATAAGATTTGAATTCGTTAATAACTACTTCAATAGAAATTCAGTTTCCTCAAATTTACATAACCTGTTTCTAATCGGCGAACAACTGTTAAAATAGATTAATAAGTACTGTTCTTCCATACGTTTATTTCTAAAATCACGTCAAACGACGAACTTAATTGTTTGATCGAAAGATCATCAAATATTTCAATTGTAGCGCTCAAGTCATTTTAAAGACACTGTAAGAAAATAATACTGGTTCATCATCGGCCTTAGCACTGTGAACAAAAAAATCATGTCTAACGAGACAAATGGGTACCTAATTACTAACGTAATAAACCTATATGCTGCTAGAAATAATAAAATTTTTAATAGCTTGATGTTATATTTCACATTTATTGGTTAGTATTAAACCATTAATTCAATATTTTTAGTACTTTTCAAAAAACTGGCTTCCTCTTGGTCTAAGAATCATTTCAATTTCTACCATTAGAATTTTACTAATTAATATAATTTCGTTGTTAAAATACTTCTGATAATTAAATACTGTATCTCAACGTCAAAAACATATATTTTCTTCAACATTCTTAAAGTTATTTATTTAATTTAAATAAATTAAATTTTTAATTAGTTACAATTAATTAGATCCTTTAGAAACTATAATTCATTTGTCGAATGAACTTTAAAAAAATCTTTAATTATTTATGCTCTTATTTATTAGTTAGAATATAATACCCTCAAAATTTCTAAAATAATGCATATTTATAAATAAATCAGAATATTCACGTAGACATGTTTACTATGAATTGGGAACATATATAGACACAATGATTGCAGAGAATTTCTATATATATCTCTGGCTCTGTCTGGTGTACTTGATAAGGAGGGGCGATGTTTGGGTAAATCGACAATTTAATGATAACCTTGACCGTGGTGGATCGATCAGACAGTGAAAGCCGACTACGGTAGGTAGTCACCATGACTACCGTGAGCCCTTTCTTCTTTCATTCGTTGTAGACTTACTTACTCGCTTACTCCTACAATCTGACACTTGCCAAGTTACTGTTTTCCTGTCATGTATGTCTCAAGCATACCCTTATGTTTTTTTAATGACCTAATTTTTCCACGCTTTCTAAACCCGTTCATATACATTTTTCACACTATATACTTTATCCTATATACCTATAATAGTCTATAGTCTTCAGTTTCATCGAGCTAATAAATCAAATATTTACTTATAATGTTTTAAAAGAGCATCTTACATTTAAACGAGACATAAGAAGTAATAACAGTAGACTATATACCTAAAACCAATAACACTGTATTTAGTACATTTTCATTACAACATCATCCCTTTAAAATATTTATTTGAACTAAGCATAGATTTTCTAATTTAAAATATGCATTTACTTAATTAAATAAAATATATTTTATTGAAAATATAATAATCAGTGCAGTTTGTATAATGAATAGGTATTATAAATGTCTCTGGACATTCTTCTCATCTCGATTATTATGCAGAATGCTTAAATTTAACATATGAAATGCAACATATATAAATAAAAAGATAGAAAGGAAACCAAGATATATAATTCTATTCGCTAAGCTTGTTCACGGACAACAATAATGATTAATAACTTGACAAGTCTTGTAATAATAATAATAACGATGACGATAATAATAATAATAATAAATAACAAAAGGAATAATAATAACGACACCACAGATTAAAAACTTGTATAAAGACAAAAACAATGACAACACCAACAGAAACAACAACAGCAATAATAACAGAAACAAAACAAGACAACAAGAACAATAATAATGTTAGAACTTGCCTGAACTATTATCCCTACTAAAATCTCAATGCTATTGAAATCATTGAATAATGTTGTATATATTTTTCATTCTAGACTTCTGATAAATGTATAGCTATCACATTGTTTGTTATGTACTATTTATGATTTTGACATTTTAACATTTCTGTTATTTCAACCAGTTAATGTACTTTAATCTTATAATATGAAAAATAATGAATTATCAGTTTTTACATTGTTTATGTAATATTTTTTGTTTCAGGTAAGTTGGGAGATTGGAGAAAAATTAGTATTTTAGCGTGAGTATAACAAATTCCACTGTTCGTAGTATACGACTTTCATAATAGTTTATAAAAATTTAACTTGTGTAAATAATGTAGATAAATAATGTAGATATATTAAAAGCAGCATATAGCGAATGATAAATTATCTCTATAAATGCGAGTAAAAATTGAGAGAGGGAAATATCGGATGAACTGTGTAGGTGGTAGAAAACCGCACATTTACTGAAGAAAGCGAGAGTAGGAGAAAAGGAGGAGAAGTTCGCGACGTTAGGTTCAAGGACAGAGACGAGGACGAAGACGAGGACGAGGGCGGCCACGCCCTGTCTGTGCTCGACACCCTCCTTCCTAACCGTCTGTGTAACTCCGCGAAACTACGTCGCAATTAATTCACACTTTAGTGAAAATCATCAATACTAGAATTGGTCTGCTATTGTCGCAATATTGAGATCTATTAACATAGTCTTCTTAGATAAATACTTATTAAGTAATTTTATAATAGGTCTTGGACTTACTTTTTACGATTTGACTTTATTCGCGGCTTATTACAAATAAACTTGTATGTTTGAGTATCTATATGTTTGTGTTGTAATGGAAATTTTATTTAAAAAATGTTACTTACTTACAATCGAGGAATCCTTCGAGAGGTTGCCTTATTTACTTATTTTATTTATTTATTTGTTAAATGATATTATAATTAGAAAAATGCTAGCTTAAGTTCGGATTTTCTAACATATTCTATTCTAGATAACTATTAATAAATGTTTCACTCTATACGACCATAATTTCAAAAATGGTTATTTCTGAACATTTTTATTTATGTTGAGGAGTTATTTTAAAATTAAAAATTGTACCTATGTCGACTGTTTTCAATTAAATTTATAAATATTGTTATCGGTCTTACAGTCTTTACACTATAATATATTAAACTAAAATAATGACAGTCAGACTGTCCTTGTTTATTATCACCCTCGAAGAATCTGAAATAAAACTTATTACTAAAAATAAATTAGATTAAAAATTAAAAATAATAAAATAAAATAAAATAAAATAAATAAAAATAATAAATTATATTCTATGTTAGTGAAGGACAATCTGACTGCCCTAATCACCTTATTTTCACCTTTGATGTCCGACGTTTCGAACCGCTACGGTTCATCCTCAGGAACTAAACTAAAATGAAAAACCCAGCATGCTATATATATTATATATTATATTATGCTATATATACTATATTATATACCCTATCTCCAATCTAAATTTATTGGTATAATATTTGTAGAAATCCAACCTTCTTGACTTAAATATAAAACATTACTTTTATATTAATAAAGAATGACAAATGCTTTCCAATTTACTTGATTCTAACATTAAATTTACATTATTGCAATTCTTTAAAATATGAATATTTTCATGAGTCTCTCTTTTATATCTATTTTAATACCTCGTTCCAAAATATCTACATTTTCAAAATCGAAAGAATGTATCAAGTCTAAACTATGTTCTTTTAGCCCGGATGTACAATTCATGCTTAGCAAGCTATGCAAATGCTCAAATATTCTTTGTTTTAGGTATTTACCCGTATGTCCAATGTAATATTTGTCACAGTCTTTACAATTTATTTTGTACACTTCCGCTTCCAAACATTTATCATCCTTATCTTTACAATTATTAAATAGTCTTCTTATATTATTATTATTATTTCTTCAGTAAACTTGAATATTATGTATTTTGAAAATACTGCTAACTCTTTTCGACAATCATTTTACATGTGGTAATACTACGATTTTATTATTGTTTCCTCCTTTTTCATATTATGTTCTCTAGTATTATTATCAATTTGATCAATTTTCTCTGCAATCATTTTGTCTATAAATTTTACTGAATAATCGTTATTAATGAATATCTCTTTAACTAATTTAAAATTATCTTTTCTAAAATCTTTGCATGATAATTTGATTGCTTTGTCGATGACTCCCATTGTAGTACCTATCTTATTACCGAATTGATGGTGTGAGTTAAAATTGAATAACCTACCTGACCATGTAGGTTTTCTATATCAATTTAATGTTACTCTGTTATTACTAACTCTTATAACATTGGCATCCAAAAAACTTAATTTATTGTTTAATTTTATTTCTTTTGTATATTTAATTCTATCGTGGATGTAATTAAAAACATCAACCATTTCGTCTATACATTTTTCTGGTGCAATTGTAAAGTAAGTTATTGATTGACTTATTTTAAATATTTCATACAGCGAAATCTTAAATAAGGGAAATTTTCAAGAAATGGATATCAAAACATTATTTCATGTCTTAACACATAAGAAAATCTATTTGATGAGACTGTTATAAATATAAATAAATAAATAAATAAATGTGTGTGTGTGTGTGTGTGTGTGTGTGTGTGTGTGTGTGTGTGTGCGTGTGTATATCACGTATAATAAAGTAGGAGCTTAGTCAAATAAAAATTATTTCAAAATATTTTTATACAGTTTACAGTTAAATATTATAAATTCAGATGAAAGTTATATTTGAAAAGCATAATTGAGTATTTTAAATGAGGGCTACGATGGTTCGATCGCTAGAGCGAAGGACTAGTAACTCGGTGATCCGAGTTCAAATCCCGGTCTCGGCCGATTGATACAGGCACCGCTGTAATAATTTACATGTGCTCTGTTTACAAACACATCATAGACCTCCGTCGCTGATTAGCACCGATATTTGGAAGCATAAATAGAGCGACGTTAAATAACATAAAAAAAAAAAGTATTTTAAATATTGAAATTGCCTAAAAATTAAATTCTTATAATCGATGACCCGTAAACTAATTATGAGCTGGTAGTACATAATGCAAACCTATCGTGGATATCTTTCATATATACAATAATATTCTTACATCGTTTGGGGCAATAGAAGAACTTTGCACGACGTCTCAATCTCGAAACTATTTATACGAGTATATGTAATATGTTACTCGTAATATGTTATTTCAACTATATGCTTCCCCTCTGTATCCGGTTCAACTATTATAATGAACCTGAGTGCATTTTTAATTATCTTACTATTCATTTTTAGCATGTAAAAGTATTCTGATGTTCCAACAGGTGTACTGAATTATATTATTTAAGGAAAAATAGATAAGATACTTTCATGTACTACATTACATTTGTATCGTGTGATATCAGTGTAATAGGATATGCAAATGTGATCCAATATTGGGAACTACGAAAACTAAACGATTTTATTTCTATATGATGATTTTTACATGTTTCGGCACATTTGTAATTTATATATATTACATAATTCATTTTTCTTCTTAAAAATATTACTAGATTGCATTAAACATAATTTCTAATTGTGTTTTATATATCCATTAAAAAAAATTGTATTTTACTGTTTTAGTAAAATGTAACGGCAAAACAAAAGTACTGCTAAATTATTACTTGTAGGATAAGCAAAATAAATTCGATAATAGATATGTGGCGTGATCTTAACAAGGTTTGTGGAAGAGTATTAGATACATTAGTGCAGAATATATAATTCTCCGTTATTTTTCTGTCTTTGGAATCGACTTTTTAGCAAATCAAGTATCACAATAACGTGAAATGAATTTTAATTTTTTTGTGCCTTTAATTAGAACTATTCTATTCTATGGATTTTAAAACGAAGGGCTATGTTGAGCACATACATTGATTATTTTTGGTACATTGAATGGCTATTTGTATTATGCATAAGACGATTAATGAATCTGCAATCAACAGTAAGACGCATGACACACAATAGTAATAATAATATGTGGCAAACATTAACTTAGCAAACTGAATTTAATGACCCCACTCTCTCTCTCTCTCTCTCTCTCTCTCTCTCTCTCTCTCTCTCTCTCTCTCTCTCTCTCTTCTCTCTCTCTCTTCTCCACGACTCTTAATAATTGTGTAATGTCTACTGACAGCATAATGTTTGGTAAATGTTTTATTTTTCTGATTTTTTTTCTGGTGGATGTTTACAAGGAACTGAAGAATAGACTGCAACTATTGTAAAAGTTATGTATGAGATACGTGAAGGTTTTGAGGCATGATGGTCGCGTCATTCTTTTTACAACGTTTCTCCATGAGCTACAAATTGGTATTAGGAGACATATGATATTTCAGCAATTTCTTGGACTAATTTTCAAAATTTTTTTATATTTCTTAAAATAAGTGTACAATTCTTTGGGACTTTACCAGAAAATTAATTTAACAGAAGGAATTATATGTATTAGTTAATGATAAAGTATAATTCTCTAAGTAGTCAACTATAATTCAGTATTTCTTAAACTAAGTAAGGAATTCATTTTAAAAAATAAAGTCAAATTGAGATCACAATGAAATGCTTCTTTAATTTAAATTTTCAGTAATTGATATATATATATATATATATATATATATATATATATATATATATATATATATATATATATATATATATATATAGTATACTTTATCTAATCGTTAAAATATTGTAATAAGATTGTTCTGTACGATGGTTCTATTCAATACTTTTAGTAAATCTATTTTACAGATTTTAAAGTAGTAAAACATTTGCATGTGACTATATCTATGATTGTAATTTATTAATTTTATAATTATAACTAGACATATCAGAATCTCAGACCCGCCCTTCTCTAAATTTTAAAACAAATATGTCTTCAAAAGAGATTAACAAATTATAATACTTATGATTATAATTAAATTATAATTACAATTAATTATTATTGCATGTGTATATTTATTTATAATTTACTATAGCAAAAACAATTGTTTATATTGACAAGTCTACAGATTTTAAAAGTTATACAGTAAAGTCTTTGTATTTAAATTTTTATTTAAAAATTTTTATTGATTAGCATTTCATAGTCATATATTAATTTTATATATAAGAAAATGTTAGTACTTTTTCTAAATATAGGCTTAAACAAAAGAAGATTTAAATACACTTTTAAACGTATTTATTTATTTCTTATGGAATGTTTATATATTAAATGAAGTACATATCTCTTTAAGACAAGAATAAAAATAAATTAGCAGTCAAAACATATTATTCAAAAATTATTCAGTTCCTAAATATTAGAAACTAAATTTATATTTTAGTACCTGAATTGTAATTTTATCAAATTTAAATTAAACCGTTAATAACTTAAAAAATATTCATTCTTTAGTTTAATCTTGTATATATAAATTTAAGATATATCTACATGTAGAGTCAAGGGTCAAGCAGTGTGCGACTGTTTGAATTTATTTATGAATGCGATAATAGTTGATGTTCGTCGAAGCTCTGAACCTTGCACGCATTTTTGCGTGCCTGTATATATCATACACTCAAATACTCGAATGCGATTATGTATCTTACTTTTTCTGTTTTAATAAAATAAAAGTTGTGCCGTTATTCCTAAAAGCCAATTATTATATTGCATTCGGTACAATTCGAGATAAAGAGTCAAAAATCAAAAGATATTTTTCTAAAGATTTGAATGCGGAAAACGTGAAATTCTACCGAAGCCGATACTTATTACATTTTCTGGGTCTTATATGTGATTGCTAAAAATGACTTTTATTTAATCGATAATTAAATAATTGTTGAGATATGATTGATAAAATAGTTTTATTGCCTTTTCATATCATAAAAAGTCAATAAAAGATCATGGTATTGATTCCTGCATTATATCTGAAATAAAGGTATCATTAACAAGCTTTTACGAAATATTATTGATGGAAATATATTTTTCTTATATCATACTTAGTTCCTATGTCAAATCTTAAGATCTAGCCATAAATAAGATAATATTTTTATTTCTATACCCATTTTAAGCCTTTTCAATGAATTTTTGTTATCACAGGTACTTTAATTTATTATGTATTCAGTTAATTGAAAACATCTAAATAAAATTAGTCAAATTGATTTTTCTCTAGAAAATAGTTTCTAGGTATTGATCATATAAGCGAGTGATATAATTAATCCAAAATACTAAGTAGTAATATAATATAATATAAAGCTTTAAACATGTAAGATAATAAGTAGAAAACCATTTATTGTTTGATTTATTTTTTTTAATTATTTCTAATAACATGCTAGTATTTTCAAAACAATTTGGCATAAAAGTTCAAGGATTATTGGATTTATTTAAAAATATATTTATTCAAATTTCAACTGTAATTGAATTTCCGAATATATAATTTGTCACTCCATAATATACTAAAAATGAAAAAATATCAAAATTGTATAAGAAAAATTGTTGAAAAGTGTCTTTTAACGAAATTCATATTATAGTTTGCAAACAAGTTTACAATAAAAATTTTATTATTATTTATTATTTTTTATGAATTGAATTATTTTTTATTAGTTTTAGTATTTTATTTTTATTATTTTTAATTTTGAAGTAATTTTATTTTATTTTTAGAAATGATTTCTATTTCTGATTTTTTCGGGGTGATTATAAACAAGGACAGTTTGACTGTCATTACTTTAGTATAATATATTATTGTATAAAGACTGTAAGACCGATAAAAATATTTATTAATTTACATTAAAATAGTTATTGAAAGAATAATCTTATACTTTATAATAGTCTTAGCTGAATTACTGATCTGCAGTCTTTTACGCGGATTCAAATTTAGCTAAAAGTTTATACTGTAAAATTTATACTATAACTTAAATTTAGAATATTTTTTGCTAAAAAATTTTTCAATGGCATCAACTAACAAATATTTTCATCGATCGTACAGTTGTATAAAGTAATATATTTATAATTAAATATTTAAATAATGACAGTCAGACTGTATTTGAATGGCATAGAATTAATATGAAAGTAATCATAGTAAAACGCTGAATATTTTCGATAAAAGAAAATGTATTAGATATCAAAAAATTTTATGTTCCGTTGTTGAGGAGATTGCGATGCAAAACCAATGACAATATTCCGATTTCAGATGTTTTTTAAATTTTCCACTTATGAAATATAAACAGTGTACATCAATGGTAATAATAATTAGTAGATACAAGTCGAAATCCTGAACTGAAAAGTCGAAATCCTCAACTGCGAACCAATAGCACAATTGTATCTAGAAAATTTGTATAGATTGCACTTAGGTGTACTCTGTAAACTAGTTAGTAAAGTAGTAGTTTATGAGTCAAAGGGTCAGGGGCTAAATATCCGGTTCGATTGAAAATTGTACGAGAATTAAAAATTCTAAAGCGCTTGAAATTACATATTTATTTTATTATTTATTTTATTTTATTTTCATTTATATTCTATAAAATTTAAAAAGTTATAAAATAAAAAGCAATTTATAACAAAATCTAGAATTTAGATAAGTGAATCGCTTTCACTGAATCAATTAGCCAGTCATTTATTAATATAAGTGCCCTACTTTTTCTACGTATTAGATTAATGTATATATATATATATATATATATATATATATATATATATATATATATTAATGTGTATATATATATATTAATGTGTATATATATATATATAAATATTAATGTATATATATATATACGCTAATTTAATTAGAGATTTCCATAATTTTAAATTTAAAGAGCATAAGGTTCAAAATTTTATTACGCATCTGACTTAGGAAGACTCTTTGTACATTGTTTATTATGTATATTTTCATATCCATGCTAATTGAATGGACAAATATAATATTTTTTTTAAAAAACCTTACAAGAAGCGTCGAAAGTATATGAAATTTAAAAGCCTAATCTCACATTTGATTGAATGCAACCAGGCTTACGAGAGTATTTGACTGAAATTTCACCATAGATTAATAAAAAAAGGACGTGGAAAGCGGATAAAATAGCGGCTCTTTCAGAGCTCTTGTTGGGAAAATACGCATGCTTATACATGCAAGCCACTAAGCCGTTATTCGAATAATGTTTTTTTATCCAACATTGTAAAAGTAAAAACTATAAGAGAACAGTAGCGAGCGAGAGAGCACGAGCCTATATATATACGTACATATATATACGTACATATACATACATATATACATATATACATATATATACATATGTATATATACATATATATATATATATATATATATATATATATATATGCACATAGATACACAAACGATACTTATTATATGAATAAGTGCTCGGAAGCAAGAGCTGCGGAGCGCGCTCCATGGAGCTGCGGCAGGAGCCTCGTTAGAGCGAGGGCGCGTGGAAAAGGAGCGGCGGGAAGGGGTTAGAAGGGAGGGGGGGACTGCTTTTCGCTTTTCGCAGCGCGCGTGCTCACGCTGCACGCTCGATCTAGCGCGAACGCTGGTGCTCGCGCGCGGGCACTGCATCGGCCTGGCAGGTGAGTAGCGACAGTTAGAGAGAGGGAGAGACGCGGCGGTGGAGGGAGAGAGAGTAAGAAAATTCAGGTCGCGCCTTGACACACTTGCACTTGCACTCTTACCACGTGCAACGGCCGAGTAACACCGCACCAACATCGTGGCACCAGAGCCGTCGAGTGGCCAGCTCCGCGCGCGATTCGTCCGCGCGCGTCGCTTTTCCAGCGCGAGATGCACGCACACAGAGAGACGGGCTTGCGCAGTCCAAGCGGTCGCTTTCTGCATGGAACAATTGCCATCGACGCTATTCGCGCGCCTTCCGCCTATACGCAGACGATTACCCACACTTCGAGCCTCGCTTTTCCATCAAGGGCTTCGAAACGGCGGACGCGTTTCGCTCGGCTCCGCTTCGTAAATTATTTATTCCACCCTTATTCGCACAGAGGAGCGCGGGTCGATCGGATTCTGACGCATCTCAGCCAAGACGATTCGGGCAACGACGGTTAAAACTCGCACTTCGCTTCTATTCGGTCGATTATTATTGATTTTTCGGCGCTTTTCCGCAAAGCAACGCTCCTTCTTCTAATATTAGCATTAGAATTATTTTAATCGCAACGATCGAGGGTGTGAGAAGATTCATTCAAGAGGACGGTACGTTCATGAACTGTTGCAGTCAAAAGCTATTTTCGGGAAATGAGTATATTGGCCTCGATTTTGGCGCGGCGCGCCTTCGTCTTCCGCTTGGGACGACGCACACGTAACGCGCAAACTCCACGTCTAACATTATGCACTCGATCATCTTTTGATCATCTTTAGTAACGTGTGCATTCTACCAATTGTTTCCTATACTTATGGTCGCCACAAATACGCTCAATTTTGCCTTTACTTTTGTAAAAAAAATTCTTTAAACCGGAATCGCGAGCAAGATCACCGCGAAGATTACCTTAGGAATATACCTGAACATAAAAGCAAATTTTCTCACTCCATTGGAATCGGTCAAAACCGGTCCACTGTTCAAAAACTAGGAAATTTTCTCGAATAAAATGATGGATATTGCATTGCCTCAACGGTACAAATCGAAATCGCACTTTGTATACAGTGCAGAATATACGCTGATTTAGTAGCAAAAATGTCACTGTTTTGAAAGAACCATTGGTCTGTATTAGCTTCAAATTAATAGCATGCATAATAGAGTTTGAAAACAAATCTAGCAAAATCATTTTGAACACAAAGATCCAGCACCGAGAAATTATTTATAGTTATCGAGAAACGAAATATATATATATATATATATATATATATATATATATATATATATATACACAAAGGAGAATTAGAAAGAGAATAAGGAAGAACAGTATAAGTATAAGTTACTGTTTATATAGGCTCATTATCGAATTTCGGAGGAAAGAGGGCAGAAAGGAGGAAAGCTAAGAGAGACAAAAGTCAATGATGCAGCGTTACATGAACGGCCCGGCAACTTTCGATTACTCGAGTTGGAAGCGGAAAGAAACGAGCGGGAGGGAAAAGTGGCTAGAACAGCGAGTAGCGCGCGGCACGGGCGTATAATTGCGAGCTGTGCGGCCGCGCTTGCGGTTATATATATATATATATATATATATATATATATATATATGTATATGTATGTACGTATGTACGTATGTATGTATAGGGAAAGGCAGAAAGCGAGTATAGATGCAGAGAGCGAGCGCTCGGTTTCACTGTTCCGTGCGCCAGCTACATTATACCAAGTGCAATTTGTGCGCAACGATGCCGTGAAACAGGTGCGCTGCTGTTGCTTGTACGCCGCTGCCGCCGCAGCACTGCTTTATCTCCCGCATCTCCATCTCTCCATCTCCGAGAAACACTTACACACGTAGGCACGCACGCACGCGCGCGCGCGCGCGCGTATGCACGGATTTATGTACGTACAAACATATATGAATCATGAGAGCAACGAATACGAGGGATGCAATTATTTACTTTCGATGTCCGAGTGAAAAGTTTAAAAAAAACAAGAAGAAGAAGTCGTTGCGTGGAGGATAAGAAGCTACGGGTGGGACGATGCTCTATAGTTTTTTTTTTTTTTTTTTTTTTTTTTTTTTTTGCATCGAGTGCATACAGCACGGCGCGGCGGTGCCGAGCTCGGCGCGTAGAGCGCGAGGCTCTTATCTAGGCCAGGGCTAGCCAACTGCGCGCGTACATGCACGACGCTGACGCGAGCCGCGCGCCCGCGACGGTAGCGAACGCCTCTGCGAGCGAGCCGCGCGCGGAGTTTCCCGCTCCCCTTTCTGCTTCTGCTTCTTCTTCTTCTTCTTCTTCTTCTTCTTCTTCTTCTCCTTCTTCGTCTCCGTCTCCTTCTTCTTCCTTCTTTCCCTATTTCTATATACCTTATACCCGATATCTAATGTACGCGGATGAATTTCATTCATTACCCGGCCGAATCCGACGCGGCACCAGCGCGGCATCCGTTGCCCAACGGATAAATTCATTTTTTAAACGATCGTTATCTCGCCAACGCGGTTCAACGTTTTTCTCATTTTCCACGTTTTACTAAAGGTATTCTTCGTTTTAATACGAAAGATTTTTCATCCGTTGTCGCACGCGGTGTTCATTTTATAGCGTTATTCATACATTTATCATCCTATTCCATCCAAATAGACATTCCGTTTTCTTAAAAACAATCCTATATATAATTTTAATAATAAATGTCTAAAAATTTCAGTTTTTATCGAATAACTTTGTTAAGTCAATGCTAAACGTTCACCAGAGAGAAAATTTGAAGTTTCCGCGAGCTTGAAACATAATAATAAACGCAATTTCAGTGCATTACGAAACGATAAAAATTTTATACTATGCTTCGTATATATTAAAATAACACTTGTATAAGATTTTTGAACATTTGAAAGTAATATTATTTCCAATCCCAAAGTTAAGATAATAGGTCACTTCCAATGTTCACCAACGAAATTCCAACTTTTAACGTAAAATGCTTCCAATATTTTAAATAGAGAGGATCTGAAATGAAAATTATAATAAGGCTTCGGTATTTTAAAATTTTTAATTGGTATCGTTTCAATTTGAAAGATAAGTTTTTTTTTTAGTTAAAAATATAAGTTCGGATCACCTCTGTTCAAAAACTCGTGTGGAATCACTCTCGTTTAAAATTCGAGCTAAGATTGATTCTATTCATAAATTTCTGTTGGAATCTATTGTTGAATGAATTTACTGTTAAAAGTTTGAGGTGGAGACCTCTCCATTAACTCTCGGTCGTAATATATAGTGCTACTTAACGGAGACTATGTATATAAAAGATAAATCATATTTCTATAGATAATATTTAAATGTGTAGTTTTATTTGACCAATAAAGAAGAAAAAGAAACAAGTATACTATAGCTATAAAAAATCTAAAATTGTATAGATCGTTATTCTGAATGCCTCCCCATATTTACATATAGATTCGAGATAAATTCTAAGTTTACTTGCAACGTCTCTTACTATTACTTCGTAACACTCGTAAGGTTCGTTATTAAATTTTTCTGGTTTTTGCGCGTCGATTGTTTTTAACGTGAAACCAGAAAAAAATCCGAACAAGAAGAAAAACGCTCGTGCAATCGGTAAAGGTTGCAGAAGCCTAGTTTCTCGGGGGTTAACGTCGCAATGGGATTTTGCTTTGCGCGTCACCGCGGCCGTAGAGCGGGAATATTTGGCAATAGCGGAGAGGCAGGAGCATTTTAAAGTAATTGGATGGAAGCCTTATAGAGTTTCGCGCGAGCCGCTGCGCAGAGACGCGCCGGAGAGAAGTCGGCGCGAGAACGCGTCAGGATCTCCCCTACTGGCGCGCATCGCTCGATGGTTGATGCGGCCGCTGCAGCCGCTCTCGCATCCCCGACCGACTCGGACTTGCACAAGAGCTGCCGAGCGCGCTCGGCTCGCGCATTCTTCTACCACTACGCGGCTCATCTCTTCTCCTCCCCCCCCCCCGGGCTCCCCGGCCCCGCTTGCGCGCGCGCGCGCGCGCTCCTCGCCCGCCCCCCTCCCGCCGCCGCGCTCCGCCGCTGATGCAGGCGAGCGAGCGCGCGCTTTTTCTGCGTGCCGCGCGCTTTAAAAATAGGTCGATGCTCGTCGCGATCGACGCCGCTCGCACCTCGCACCTTTTCTCGCCGGCCTTTTCCTCTCTCGGCGCGCGTATCGAGCTGCTCGGGCCGGGCGTTCTTTGTTCCTCGGCCGCGGCGCTGCAGCGACCTCCGACTTTCGCTTTTATTTCCATCGGCGTCCGCGTCGCAGGATCGCTCGCGAGCTCGGGCCTCGGGGGCAGTCGGGTTGAGCCGCCGCCGTCGAGTTCCCGAGCGACGCGCCGACCGGGAAGAATCGAGGGGAGCGTCGTCGAGGGAGCCGCGGGTCGAAGAAAACGGGCCGAAAGATAAAGGAGGGAGGGTACCGGAGGCGCTGCCGGGGGAGGGGGGCAGGAAATAAAGCGAGCGTCAACGCGAATCGGTCGCGCCGTAGCTTCTCGGCGCTCGGCCATACCCGGAGCCGCGCGCGCGCGCACGCAGGCACAACGAAGGAGCGTCGAGTCGAGCGCGCGAGCCGAGCAAAGGAAGAGAGGTCAGACGGGTTGGTAGGGGTAGGCCTTGGGAGAGTTCGCTGCACCTCTCGCCGACCGCCTCCTTCGCCCCGTCGCTCCTTCTCTCTCCCTCTCCGCTCCCCGCGCCCCTCCTGCCGCCGCCTCCTCCTCCTCCTCCTCCTCCTCGAGCGCGCGGCAGCGGCGGCGGCGGCGGCGGCAGCAAACGACGCGACTCTCGACTTCCCCTTTCCAAGCGCGGCGTTCTCGGGCGGCGATGCACATGCAACCCGTACGGCTCGCGTAGCGGCAGGCAGCCTTCTTGCGTATACGCTTATTATACGCCCCCCCCTCCCCGCCGCCGCTCGCACCGCTCGCCCCGCTCCCCCCGCGGAGACGCCGCAGTCGCGTCAAGATATCAATCCTCTATATAGGCTGGCAACGCCAGCGCTATCGCGCCCTCCCCCCCCCCCGCTCCCCGCTCGCTCGCTGTATGCGATGTGTGCTCATGGCGCGCGTGTGCGTGCGTGTGTAAGATTCGCGTCGCGCGGTGCAGACTGCCGACTGCCGCTGCATACTGTATGAGGCCGATGTATATATAAGTAGAGTGTCTTTCTTTCGAGTTTCGCTCGCGAATCGGAAGCGCAGCGATGCGGCGGGACGCGACGAGGCTGCATCGGCGCGGGCGCACTGACTTTGCGCCTTTTCGCGCCGCGCTCGCATCATCAGCGACGACGTCAACTTTGCAAAACGACACGAGACACGAGAGCCGGGCGCGACTTTTGTTACATTACACCCTACTTTACACGCACATGCGCATGGTGGTTGTGTGCGTGTGTGTGCGCGCGCGCGTGTGTGTGTGTGTGTCTATGTATATATATACACACACACACACACATACACACATACATAGGCAATACTCGAGGAGCCCGGTGCCCGCGCGCTCTCATCTTCGAGAATAATCTAGGAATGCTCGCGTTATGCGCGCGCACGTGCAAGCCCCGGGCGAGGACTACGACCTCTTGCAGCGAAACGCCAACTTTGGTGCTGCCCGAGTCTCTTTCGCGCTTCCTTTTTGCCTCTTCCCACTTCCTTTCCTTTTCTATATGCCAGTAGATATAGCCGAGTTGAAATGACGCGCGCGCGAGCGCGCCGTGGTCGATATGCAGGTCAGAAACCTGTTTTCTATATACTAAATGCAGCCGATGCACGGGCTGACGAGATGACGGGATGCCTTTTATCGGCTCGAGTCGAGGCCGAATTCCCATTACTCCGAAAGCCTAGAGCGTACGAAATAATTACAAGTCTTGCGAAAAACTCTCGATTTGGACAAATTTTTTTACGCAGAATAGTCGCGCGTAGCCAAGTTTCGCCGGGGCTTTTTTTTTCACGGGCTGCTCGCTACGTATCGTTTATAATTCTGCGATATTTACTTACGATACGTTGACAGTCGCCATACTTTTATATTCGCCTTGCGATACGTTCATGCTCGCAACGCAACAGACTTTACATTTCGCACCGATAACGAGCGCAATCCAGATGTTCGCGCGTAAGGCCGGGCATAATTCGTCGCTGTACGCCGAAAGCCGAGGCACTTTATTTGTTCGCGCAGAAGTAAAACTACCGTGCACACGCGCGATTCTTCTTTCGAGTAATAGATATACGCGTTGATTTTCCACCGGCCGCCCGTGAAAATGCAAGTGGAAATCTGTTTTACTTTTCCTCTTTGCTGCTCATCGATCGAGTCCTAATAATCCCGAAATTACGACGGCGGCTGAAAAAAAACGAAACAAAAGAGAGCGCGTGTCCATATAGTCGCGTCAGCCAAGTACAATTTTCGTGGCTTATGCGCTGCAGTGTGTGTTGAACTTGCGCACAATGACCAATTTCGGCGTAATTTGGACACGCTGCGTAATCACCGAATATTGTTGGGAATACCAATTTCTTAAGCGGGTATTTTAACTGCAATATGTTCCGTTGTTTCAATCGAATCTTCCTGACAATTCTCATTCCTCTTCATTCTTCTAACTATGTTATTAATTATTGATCCTTCTCTCCTTGGGTTCCCTTCAGAAACATAATCGAACCAAATAATCAATATAACAATTTTTTGTCAATTTCTTTCTATTTAATTGTTACGCAACTATCATTGGTAAAACAAAAACAATTTATCTAAACAATTAAAGATGTGTACGTTAAAAAGTAAAAATTTCGTAATTGCAACCAACACTCGATGCAATTATTGAAACAGTCAATCGCACGATACTTGCACATCAAAGCTAGCTTTTATACTCATACACACACATAAACACACACAGTCATACAAAGGCATAAAGATATAATTACGATAAAATATTAATATATACAGTCACAACTGACACCTGTACTATTGAGCACAAGCTATAATAACTTCCTTCTCACTTCCACAAGTGAACAAATTTTCCAACTCTCAATTGATATTATATATTTATTTATTTATTTATTTATTTATTTATTTATTTATATATATATATATATATATATATATATATGTATATAAATTCAATTAAATAGCTCACACATCTACCACTACCAACATCGATCGAATTTAATGCATAACAATGCGATTCGAGTTTAATGTATTGCAAAAAATTCAATCAATAATCAAAATACACTTTTTTATTTTAAGAAGACATAATTTTTATCGCACCAATTTTGTTCTAACGTGAATAATAATAAACGTATTGGTGATTACGTTGTGATTCATAAATCCGCTTAATGGAATGAAATAAATACTTTTATAGTTAAAAAATTGTAGTATAAATCACAATTAGTCAATTTATTAACTAACTCAACTTCTGTTTAATATATTTTCTAAACAACCTATTTGAATATATATATATATATATATATATATATATATATATATATATATAATATAATCAGAGGTTAAATAAGTAATGACTAAAAAATAATTTTTTTTCATTTTCATTAATAAGTAAATAATACAATCTTTATACGACTGATGCTAATGGTACTTATAGTCAAGTTACAAAATTAGATGATTAAATAATGTCTATTTAAGCACTTAGGAGCATTTCTGTTTCATATTTTATTTACAATATATATAGAATTATATAGATACTCTATCAAAAGTGATTACCCGCCTTCGTAAACTCCATAATTTGCTAATATAGTTCAAGCGAATAGAGAAACAATAGATTTCTCGCGGAGTATGTCAGTGACTTTATTTGTAAATATTTTTCAGCTTACTTTCCTTTGCGATAGCTTGTCTTTAAAATTTTATCGGACTGAAGAGGCATATAGAAACGGCGCATCCTAGCCGTTCGTGCGAAGTCAGGACGTAGGTTTGAGCAGTGGACGGTGCATGCAAGTGCGTGCCTGTGTGTACGTGTGGTTGTCTGGGCGCGCGCGCGCTCGCGCGGCTGTATATGTGCATGTGTGTCTGTATGTGAGGGAGAGAGAGAGAGAGAGAGAATCGCACGCGGACGCGCTGCAGAGGCCTTGGAAGCCGTACGTAGCGGATCGAGGGAATCTTTCCGGTTCTCGCGCAAAGGAACGACGGAGCGAGAGGCGGGAGGGAGGGAGGGAGGCAAAGCACGTTCCCATAGGGCTTTCATAAGCTTCTCCTCTTCACGGGTGTCCTTGGAAGTCGCGCGCGTACTCCAAGCGCACTGGGGCTCTTTCGCAGTTCACGGCAACGCGGCCAGAGGAATATTCTACACGGCCTACTATATACATACTACCATCGTGGATGCGCTGCGCCGCATCCTATGCGAATTCACCTATCTTCTCCTGCGCTCGCTCCGATTTTTACATTTTTACGTTTTTTTTATCGCCCCTGTATAGCGCCAACACTTTCTGTATACGCTGGCACTGTCTCACATTTGCATCTTCTTTTTCATTGTTTCATATCCGATGCGCTGACTTCATTTCTTATTCTTGAATCTTATCAGCGCGTTTTTTATAGTTTATACATAGAATTTGATAAATTCGAAAAAAATAATAATGTAAATACTCGCGATGCGATGGCGTTAATAGGTTTTTTATTAGGCTTTGTTTTAAAGCTATATTGAAATGCATCAAAAAAGATGAGGTTTACTCCTTATTATATTTAGAATTTTCATGGTCATTATATAATAGAATGTAAATTAATGTACATTTAGAAGTATAGCTAGCTCTTCTCTTATTCCTCGATAAACATGGAAAAAAATTATCAAAATGTCATGGGACTGCCGTCGAAAAATTTTCCTTATTCTAATTCAATCGCATTAAAAGTGTCTATTTGAAAATTATTATTTGTGAATTTTCTTATAGCTTGACTTGATCGGGAGTGAAAACGATTTCTTTTTGAATATGGAGGTTAAAGCTGTGATTGCGATAGAGAATCCAACGATGAAAAGTACTCTTAATTTTATAACTATGAAAACTAAAACCTATATAAATTTATAAAATTAAAGTGGTTAGCAGAAAAATTTAACATGATTCAGAATCCTTTCTAAGGGCACGATTGGTAGAAAAACCTATATAATACCACAACAACATTGGTCAAAATACAAATCGAACTCTTTATATCTAACAAACGGGGTTGAACGCTTTAAAAATAAATGTTTGAGAATAATTATTTAAACATAGCCAATTAATTTCTTCACAAAATATTAAAACTCAATTGCTTACTGGATCGTCTTTAAATATATTAATTAATCATTACGGGCTGCTCGTCCTCGTAGCTCAAACTTTGTGGATCATCGTTCAAATCATAATATTAGAACAAAGAACGCCATTTCGAAAAATATTGTATTTGGAGTTTAATATATCTACCGACAATAAATGTAACACCAAGATTAAAGTAATTAGTATTTTTGATTTATATCATATATGAATTTTATTAATTATCATTACTGCATAGATGTGACGAATGGTATACTATTTTTAAGCTCCAATCGAAACATAAGATTCTCTTGTAAAATTTTATAAATTCACAAGAAAAAAAAACTAGTACGCAGTAACTGGCATCATTAGTTTTTATTGAACGAAGATGAAAGGAGAAAATGAAAGGTGAGCACCTATCCGCGAAGTGAAACGTGTTGAGGAAAAGTGCGCGCGTTAGTCTCGGCCTAAATCACTGGATAATACTTAAACTGTATACTCTTTTACTTTAATTTATCTCATCTTTTGCGTGTACTATTAGAATACTCCTTATAAATTGCGATCTTTCAAATAAAATTCATCAAAAATTATGGGCATAAATTATACTTATATATAAGTTAGATTTGTTTGTCGCATTGATCAATAGATTATATAATAAAGCATCGTTTGATTATCGAATCTACCAGAGTACATTGTTTCAATATATATTACGAACCGTTCTCACAGTACGTCGTATTTTCCTTACAAAATAATTCTTCTAAAGTTTCTAGATTGAGAATGAAATATATACAAAAACAACATAATTTTTTCATTTTCATATAGCTATATTTAGTATTTTTACTGTGAATAGTGACAATTTATATACAATAAGATTCAAAAAGATATTTTAAACAATTATTTAAAGAAATGTTCTTAGTAGTTCAATAGTCGACCTAGCGCTTTCGATGACAGTTTAAAAATTATTAAATAAAACATAATTCGATGCGCTATAAAAAAGTTTTATTAAACATTTACTTGGTGTGTTTTTATATTTTCAATTATTATTATCATCTTCGTATATTTCGAATAAAAAATTTTCATTAGCCTTTTAATTTTGAAACTCATACATGTATAAAATATACATAAAAGAAATAGATTCACACAAATTGGCACAGTAGAACTGCCTTAATTTATTATATTATTATTTATTGTATTAGATTTACTTTTCATAATATTATTGTCGGAATTATCTTTTGTACCGGTGAAACAGTTTTTCACGAATGCGACTTTGTCTATCTTTTTGTATATGTTCGCTTACTTTTCTCAGTGCAAAGTAAGAAGTCTTGGTGTAATTGGGTCAGCTGAGACTTGAGCGAACTCACGGAAAAGTAGCGGAAGTGAACGTCGATTACATTCGCAAAGACTAGTTGCTTTAGAAATCGGTTGAACTAGTTGGGAAGCTTTTCTCCTTCGTCACTATCTGCGCAATGCGTCTTACACACACATACACACACACACACACACACACACACACACTTTTTCATATTTGTTTACTTTCGCGGAGAATTCGGATATTCTGGCTATTGGAAAATAGTCTTAAAAAAAAAGAAATCGAACTCCAAAGATTTATGGTTTTTTTCAGATGCATTTTTATATGGTGTAATATATAAAATAAAAATATTCTAAAATTTTGAGCTGTAAAACAGTATTTATAAATTTTAAAAAGTTTTGTTATAAAAAATATCCACCTGCTAACAGGAGAAGAATGTGACGAACTCTTTAGTAATCTCATCTTAGAACTCAAAATACCTACAGGTACTAAAAGAAGAAGGTAAGCGAAGTTCTATACTTTTTTTAATGCACTTATTTTATTTTGCATCTCTGTGAATCCGAAAATACTCTTCCTCCTTCGGGCGCAGATACAAGTAGCTGGTATCCGGGAATGGAAAAATAAAATAAAGGAAGAGAGAGCGAGAGAGACTTGGAAAGAGAGGGGGGAAATGAGGGGAAGAAGAGAGAAGGCAAGTTGTTGTAGTGGGGGAAAGAAGGGAGTCAGATAAAAAGACTGTCATGATAGATAGAAGAGGGAATTTTACTACAATTCCTACAAAGTTGTTATTTAACTTTAATTTATTTAAAGAACATTGTTGTATTGTTCAAATAATACTGCATTATAATAATAAATAATGAAGACAGATGGCAAAAAAATTATAAACATTTGAAAAAGCATCTGATTTATTTGCTCAAAAAGAAAATAATAGAGAACTTGACAAAAATGAATAAAAAGATATAAAACAAATTAAATAAAATTATATCCATTATACATTCGTTTGAATTTTCGTTTGCTACTGTTACTTAATACACTTACTTGAGTTTTCTAAAGAATAAAAACAATAAAAATTAAATTTTGGATATAGACAGGTGAAACTAGAAAATACTATATAAATTGACGTGTACTAGAGCTATATCGTGTAAATTTGAAAAATGGGATATTTTCATATAATTATATATATATACAGTTGAGTCATTCGCATTCGTCAAAGTATCAATCGCATGCGTAGACAAAAATATTATATAAAAACTTGGCATATTCTGCCGAAAGTTAAGCTTTAGACATCAATTTAAATGTGAATTTTACTCAACAGTTTTGTTTAATAAAAAAATAAATTATAGAAGCAGTAATAGTGTACTTTTGATAATAAACAATTTAAAATATATAATCAATAGAAATATATTAAAATATAATGCATTATATTCAACATAATTTACATATTTTGTTCTGTAAACTACATTTGATTATTTCAAAGCGAAGAATCATATGAAAAATTAATCAACAAAGACTATAGATATTTAATGAGAACATCGAAATCAAAAAACTTAAAGTATATTTGATTAAATTTTTAACTTTTGACAAAATAAAATTACGTGTCATTGTACAGTACTCTAGTCACGTTTGTAAACTGCAGTCACATCTTGTAAAAAAGGATCATTAATTTTATATCAATTCTAATAATTAAGTCAGAGTTAAATATTGTATTTCTTGGCATGACTATCTGCGAGTTCCCATAAGATATACAAATAGCGATTATAATTTATATATTCTATTCGTTTGATTCATAAGACCGTCTCCGCGTCGAACTCGAAGTAATCCGAGCCCCTCGAATTATTAAGATAATTTGAATGTCCGTGACGTCTAAAAATTAAATTCTCAAAAATGAATAAAATATATACAAGTTTTCAATGAAAGCTATAGTTTTATAGCTTCTAATTTAATTATGTATTAATTTTTTTCCTGTTTGAATCTATTAATTTTAGCTGTTTCTGTACTTTGATAAAAGAGATTTAAATATATTGTGCAATCCCTAACATATGTCAATTGTTTGAGTAATTCATCTTGATATCGTCGCCGCTGCTTTATATACACCCAAAATTATCGTAGGCAGCTAATCTGTAACTTAAAATAAAAATCATTTAAACTCCTTTTTTCATCTGTTGTTCAAAAAATTTTAAATTATATCAAAATTTTTTAATTCTATCAAAAAAACCAAAAGTAGTAAAAGTGACCAATTTTATTCATTTTGCTCAAACTATTGCACGGATATTTCTAGAGCTAAAATTAGACAATTTTTCGACGGGTTCTTTTAAATATAAGTACTGACTTTTAACGTTGTGTTAACTATGTTCAAATTGATCCGCCACAAGGACAAATATTGAGAGTTAAGAGACAAAGGAATTTGTAAGTTTAACTAAATATATTTCAATTTTTAATAATTTTTTTCTTTAATTAAAATTTGAAAGGTTTCATTGCCGGTTTTCTAGAACTCATTGTAGGTAGCTTTATAGAGCAATTATTTTCTACATTTGACAATGATCGAAATTCTGATAAGTAATCAATAACATAATGCTGGAAAATTCGTAATTTATCACTCTTCAAAATTTGTACACCTAATTACAATTTTTTTTTTAATTTCAATACATCAGCTTATAGATAGTACCGATTTGAGGAAATTACAGGTAAAGCACATAAGCAAAACGTATATTTTACGAATCTATCGAAAAAATGATACATTCATACAATTATAAGTATCTATCGTAATAGTATGAAAAAAAATAAAAAATTTTAATTGTTACTTCGTTCGCTTTCTTGAAAAATCATTTGAAACGTTTCTAAGCTTTAAACAGATTTGATAGCAATTAATTTAAAAACTACCCACAATTACTTTGAATTTAAGTTAACTCAATAATTTGGAGCAAACATCTCTTTAAATTGGGGTAACTTAGGTAACTATCCTGAATATAAGAGAGGGGGTGGGATAGCATTTTCGACGAGTATTATGTTTATAGAGTCAAAAGACATAGAAAAAACGAAGCCTTATACATTCACGGACACTCTGATCGACTGTGTCTTGCACTAATATAAAACCAAGACGTACCGTGGAAACAGCATGGAAATATTTAAGAGAGAATTTTAACCTGATCACTCTAGACGCCTAGCAAAAAGGGTCAAATGCAATTTTTAACATTTTTATCCCTAATTTCGGATTTTCGCATGTTATGAATTGAATTTCTATATTCAAGCGTAATTATCGAAACATTCCGAAGCGACAATTTCTAGATTTTTGCAGGGTCAAACCCTTTGGGGTAGATGAGCTGAATAACGAGTTTTACTTTTTCATTTTTAAATTTTTAGGTATTGCGAAATAGATTGCGGCATTTCGGATACCAAGATACTTGAATATTAATTTCTAAATTTTATCCTAATGTATCCATAAGTTGGATCGAAAAATGCATAAGCATAACTTATGCATCTTTTTAGATTTACGGACAACTACAAATTTAAATAAGTCATTGGCGCATTCGGTTTCCGAGGATAAAAGTGACCGTATTAGTTTTATCCCATTGTGATAAAGAAATTAATTCAAAACGGACCTTTACCGCGTTCTGATATCTTACTAATTGGATATAGAAAGCGATTTTAAATAAACAGGAAATAAAAGTACTCCTTTACAATTGAAAAGGAGACGGCCGAGGCACGTCCGTAAGGCGCCGGACGTAGCAGCCCCTCGCCGAGCCAGCGCGGCCGACGGGCGGCCGACGGGCGGCCGACGGGCGAACGGGAAAATTTGGCGACGGGACTGAGGGGAGGCGCATCATTGTATCCGATTGTACATTAAGGTAGGCCAGCGGTAAAAGACGGTAAACCGCGCGACGCGGACAGAAGGAGGCCGAGTCAGCGGAGCAGCCCGCAGCGCTCGCGCTCCGGCCAGTCCGGGCGCTCGGCCGCGCCGCGCGCGCGCGCCTCGTTGCGGTAGGCTCTTTAACGGCGGAGAGCGCCGAGGCGCGCCGAGCCGAGCCGAGCGCCGCGCGGCTCTTGCTTTCGTCGGCGTCGGCGCCGGGGTGGTGGGAGCTGCGGCGCGTCTGGAGCGCGCGCGGCGTCGGGACGCGGCGGCGTGGGGCGGGGGGGGGGGCGGGGGGACGGGGGCGCCTGGACTAGCGGGCTACTCCGCTCGCGAGTCAGTCAGTGTGCCACCGGCGAGCGCCGCCCGTAGGCCTTCCCCGCACGCACCGACGGCGCCGCGAGAGCCGCGCGTACACGGAGGAGCAGCGAGAGCAGAGCGAGGGCGCGAGCTTGAGCCGCCCCCCGGGGGATGGCAGCGCCGGGTCCACCGGCAACACCGGCACCCCCTCGAGCCGCGACCGCCGACACGGAGTAGCCCGCCGGCGCGGCGCGTAGTGCAAGTGCGCGCGACCTCCCGCGATAATGTGAAAGTGGCGCGCCGCGCGCAGTGCAGGCAGTCGGGACCGTCGAGAGCCGAGCGTAGATCGCGCCCCCCGAGGCCGAAGATGCTGGAGGAGCAGCCGCTGGACTTGAGCGTGCGCGTCGCCGACCACGCGGAGGCGGACTCGAGCGAGCCGGAGCCGGAGCCGGAGCCGGAGCGGGAGCGGGACCGGGGCCCGGGCCGCGAGCCGGGCCGCGAGCCCGACCGGGAGCCGGAGCGCCAGTCCGAGCGACAGTCCGAGCGACAGCCCGAGCGACAGCCGGACCGGGAGGAGCTGGGCCGCGAGCGGCTGCGGGGGCTGCGGCGCGGCCCCGCGAGCGAGGAGCGCAGCTGCTCCGAGGACTCGGACGACTCGAGCTGCGGCCGGGAGCCGAAGGGCCCGAGGGCGACGAGGTCGAGGCCGCCCGGCACCAAGCCCTACAAGAAGAACCTCATCAGACGCTACCGTAAGTGCGGCGAAGAGTCGGTGCGCCCTCTGAATCGGCGGCCACCTGACCCGATCGCGCTGCCCCGTCCCAGCGAGCCGGTCCCCGAGCTTGCGGACAGCCCGCTTCCGGGCGGAAACGCAGGCGCCCACGAGTCCCGAGGGTGGGGGAGATTGCCGGCTTGAAATAAGCGCGAGACGCGATCGAGAAATTAGCCCGTAGAAAGAGCGGTGCTAATCGAGGCTGCACTAATTTTTTCGCATCGTCCGAGTCGAACGATTTAAAGCTCGGAAAGCTCCGAGCGGTATGCGTTTCACCGTACGCAAGCCGGACCTGCTCGTCTCAATTTCCCTCGTTTCATTTAAGTAGATGGTCTGAAAGGACCTAAGCACTAAGTTTCTGGAAGTTCACTCGGATCGCGGCAGAGAATTAAATACTTACGTCTGTGTCATAATTTAGGTCCATAGAATATGCTCAGCTTGTGGATTCCTTCTTTTTATAATTATATTTTCTTTGTACAATACTTAGTAGTGAACGGATGCAATGCAATAATTCAATTAAATTTAAAATTAATATTTATTATCATATAAGGATTTTTAATATTAACTAGCCGTCTTTCAATATTGTCTTTTCATTGTTAAGTATGTCTGTTTGTTAAGTAAGTAGAGTTTGATATAAAACGCGTTCATCGATGCACTCTAATTAATTTAAATAGTCAATTTATCGAGGCCGCGTATCGTTTTAAAACGGTGAAACAAGAAAGATAAATATTTGTTAATAAAATCTTGCAAAGAGTTTAATTACGCGACGTGAATGAAAGCGAATAGGCGAAAGTAAAAGACGGGAAGAGAACGGGAATTGGCGGAGAGGATAAGAGACGGATGAAATCTCTTGTCAACACGAGTACTACCTAATCGGCCAGCCTGTCTGTCTGTCTGTGTGTTTGCATGCGTGTGTGTGTGTGTGTGTCTGTGTGTGTGTGTGTGTGCGTGCGCGTAGTTATGTATGCATCATATACATACGCGTAGAATCGTAAAGGAGGCACGACGAAAAAGCGCGAGCACGTATATCTATATACGATGTATATGTACGTACGTGTAATTTAGGCCGATAAATATATTACGCAAGCCATTTCGTGAAGGTCGAGCTCTAAGCCAGACCGAGCTATCGAAACTCATTTGCATATAGTGCGGGAGAGAGAGTGAGAGGTAAAGAGAGCAACAGGGGGAGGGGGGACGGAGGGAGGGAGGGAGAGAGAGAGAGAGAGAGAGAGAGAGAGAGAGAGAGAGGCGGAAGAGAAGAAACGAGTGAGAGTGAAAAAGAAAGTTCTGTTCATTCGAGCTGAAAAGAGGTCTGCTCTAAACAAATCTTTCAATGGGGAAAATCGTTTATCTACGTTATTACATATACAAAGGCATTATATCTTGTATGTGTATGAATTTATATATACGTACAAAATCATCTGACTTACAAAATATATTCTCTCTCTCTATATATATATATAATCTACACTAATAGTTCCAATAGTTCGCGACACCGAAGACATAAACGCTCGTAACGGCAAATATAGTCTGCCAGGTCTTCCTTCAATGAGTCAAAGCCCTTTATATATTATATATAGCGCACACAATTGTACGCAGGGCATCGGACACGAGTCTCAAACGTTTCCGGGCCTCGAACGCCGCACCGCGGGAGAAAGTTGGCGTGTCGCAGGCGCATTTCTTTTAGTTTCTCCCGTTTTTCATTTTTCGTCACAGCGCTGCAGCCGCGCACCGTCGACTAATTTTCCGCCACCGAGTTTTGGCCGACCGTCGCACTTTCTCTTCTTTTCATTATTTTCCTCTTCCTCCTTTTCTTTTCCGACGCGCAAAGTAGCCGCAAAGTGGGCGCAAAGGGACAAAATCGAGGACGGCGACGTTGGGTGCCGCTGCCTCGCGCGCTCTGTCGCCTTTTTTACTTTTTAAAGAATACCAAGAATACGAAGGGTACACCTTTAGTCCAAGCTGTGCGACCTTTCCAGGCTTTACCCCCTGACCCAATTTCCTTTTTCTTTTTCATATTCAATACGTTGCTCATCGATTTTTTTTCAACCGGCTATAGACCAATTCGTTTTTCCACCACCTCTTGGACTCGAAAAATACACTACAAATGCTCCACAATATTTGTAGATCTTTATATCGTTTATCAAGAACGCAGGGTTTCGTGTGCTCATTATTTATAGGTTTCAAAGGTGTAAATCAAAAAAAATTTTCAGGAACAAAAATAAACATTGGTATCTAGCTAAAAATTTTTATGTACGCCTTTGTAATAGCTGGATCGTTAAGCTTTATCTACATTCGTCGTAAGAGTTCATTCGGTAAGCTATCGTTGAATTCAGTTACATATATTTCGTTACATTAATATTAATAATTTTGAAGTTTACATCAATATTGTCATTTAAATTAATTTACAAATTCATTTTTTACTAGTGAATAGCTGACCAAAATGCCTGCAAAGAAAAACAAAATGAAATTTTGCGACTGATTTTAAACGAAATATTTTAAGATTTTTGCGTTTAGTTACAATTAGAATGGTTTCCTGATGTATATCGATGTTCTGATTTACATTTAGTAAATCTAAATGATCTTGCAGATAAGGACAGTATTAAGCTACGAGCCAATGTATTGCTATTCTATCTTTTTTTTAACTTTCTTTTATAGTCCCAATTAGTATAAATTTACTGGTTTTTTAATTCTTCTTTTTTTTTGCTCTTCTAACCCGTCGTATTAGTCAAATATCGAGAGGAATACGCTTTTGATCCGTCATTATTTATACATCATCGTATACTCTCGTATAAATAATATAAGAGAGCGCTTATATTTGTAATTTAGAAAATACCAGTAACAAGAATGATTACGATCTGCGCTTACGTTGGAGAATGAGGAAGAGGAGGAAGAGAAAAAGGAGGAGGGACTGTTATCCTCCTCTCCTCTCCCCAGTCAACTATATAGAGGGCTTTCACTTTCGAACTTTAGCCATCGCGCGTACATAGTAAGATTCGGCGAAGCGGTATATGGTTCCTTTCTTCAGCCCATTCGACTGCTTCTTATGCGCAGATTTCGATATTCTCTTTGAGGATATTTTTGAATCGAAACGTTTTTGTTAATAATATGCCTATAGAGAGGAGTCGCGACGGGTCGTGCGGCTTTTGAGGTTCAGATTTGACGGGGCAGTTGGATGTGCAAGAAGCGAGGCGACAAGAAGCTGGAGCGCTATATAAAAGAAAAGAAAAAAAAAACGATAAAAGAAATAAGGGTATATATACACGCGGAGAAAATCGTTTGTCGTTTATCGATAAACGCGCGATAGGCGCAACTGCCGCTGGTGGTGCGAAGCACTGGTGCATATAGAGGAAGAGCAGTGCGCTCGTTGAATGCAGCAGCCCTGACCTACATAGTAGAGCGCGTTCTCGGCTACTGGCTAATAACTACGCGCGCGTGCGCGCGCGCACACACACACACACACACAGACACACACACACACATGCATACGTAGACACACGTAGACGCACGCCGAACGCCACCTACCTAGACCGCTGCTATATATCTTCGTCCCCCCGAGCCCTCCCCACTCGACCCACGGCTATGCGCCGAATAAACGAGACCAGATCCGCGTGCTTTTACAACACACATAGTCTCGCGACTGTTGACGCATTTTTCGAGCCAGGCAGCCGACGTCCGTCGACGAATACCCGTCCACGACGACGCGGGAGTGGGGAGAGCTTCTTCCGCGCGCGAAATCGGCTCCTGCTTCTTATTTCTTTTTCCTATGCCTCGCCGTTCGAGGGAAATGGAGGAGGCGCGCGTTTGTTGCGGGCTCGTTAATTTCACGGAGTTATCGAAACTTTCCTTTGGAAACTCTCGGGCGATTCGCGCGAAAGTTATATAGGTGGCGAGCTCGATTTCGCGACCGCACGAGGCGCGCGCGCGCAGAAAATAAGAGAAAGACGCGGAGTCGCGAGGCGCGCCGCGCGCCGCCTCTCAGTCGCATAATCTCGTTACGTTGACGCGCTCTTCATCCTTGACACCTTTAGCTGCCCCCCGCGTCTCCCTCCCTTCCCTCCCCCCCCCCCGACTCCCGCCTGCCCCCTTCTCTCTGCCCGCGCGCTCTCTCCCTCTCTCCGCGCCTCCGCTCCCTCTTGGACATCCCGCGTTCGCTCGCTCGCGCGGTTATAACTAACTGCGCGCGAGTCGCGTCGACGACGAGTGGAATTAAGCGAGCGAGGACCTCGCTCGATAAATCCGCAAACCGGACAACGACCCTTTATCCTCGCGCATAATCGCCGCCTTTTTTACCGCGAATATTGCTCACGGTATTCGCCAATACGCTTTATGCAAAATCTTTGCATTTTATGGCCGCTCGATTTTCCCACTTGCTCAATATTCCAGGCCTCTATATATATATATATATTGAGGAAAATCCAGTAATACGAGGTAAACTCGCCGTTCCTCGTAATCTCGGCAAAGCGTGCCTGCCGCATATTTTTCATCATATCTTTCAAAATCGTTCAAACTTTTATTTCCTTCATTACATTTACCTAGCTTAGTATTATATTTCATTTATTAGCCTGATTTTTTTTTTTATTTTATGGGAGCATCTTTTATTATTTATATATATATAGTTGACGCTTTACTGGTTTTCTTTACTATTAAGATCAAAGTCGTTAAAAAGAAATTTAGTTGTTTATGTTTGCTGAAAGAGTAATATTTTGAGTATTGATCTGTAAAGTGAAAAATGTGTTTGTAAATTATTTACATTGTTACTGATTGTTAAAAATTATTGTATTACGCGTATTATCAGTACCTGTGGAATAATTTTCGAAAGGTTTTAATTTGTAAGTTTGTCTTCATTCGATTAAAGTTATTACACTAGATTTTGTAAAGTATTCTAACGAATTTGATCAACATATTGGAGAAAAAAAATGTTAAAGAAAAATTATAAATAAGTGTCCTTTAGGTAAATACGTAATAATTAAAGCCATGTTTAAAAAGACCTCTGAAAGAATAACATGATTAGATTAGGAGGAGAAAAAACTGCAAAAGATGCCAACGAGCAATGTAGGAAGTAGGAAACATTTGAAACTTTGAGCAGCGCACACTATGATATTGAAGAAAGTACGAATGGGCGAGGCATAAAGGCGTATAGAAAGGAGCCGACAGGAGAAGGAATGAAAGCGAAAATAAAAAGTTAGAAACTTTCGTGGCCCGATGCGTCGCGAGCTGTTCTCGCAAGTAAAATAGAATAAAATAAAATGGAAATAAAACGGAGTTTCGCGATAAAGGGAGAGAGAGAGAGAGAGAGAGAGAGGGGGGGGGGAGAGGGAGGAAGGGAGGGAAGAGAGCCGTAATTTCGAAGCGGAGCCGTGCGTGGAAGTGGAAGGTGGCGAGTCGCGCGCGCGCTCGCGGTGATGTCACATAGAAAGAGAGAGTTGTTACCGTTACGCAATACGGTACCGCAGCCCGTGCCCCGTACACCCGTGCGCGATTTGCGGCTCGCATCGTGTGTGTGTGTATATACCTCGTACACCTCTTACATCTCGCGTACACGCCGTACACCTCGTTCGCAGCGCGCGGAGGACTAAGAGGAGGAGGAGGAGGAGGACGAGGAGGAGGACGAGGTGGAGGAGGAAGAGGGGAGAGGAAAGGAGAAAGTGGCATGGTCCAGCCAAACGCTGGCTTTACTTATATATATATATATATATATATATATATATATATATATATAGACGCACACACGAATATACGTCGGCGTAATCCTTCCTTGTAATTCTTACGTGAGTGCGCAATTTACCGTGCACACACACGCGTGCGCGCGCGCACGTGCTCTTATGCATGTTCTCCCTTCGCGCGTGGGTTACAATATAGCTTTTTCGCGGCAGCAGCCATCTCCCCTCCGCCTCTTCCGCGGAATATTGTGACATTTTGCAACCGGTCGCGCGTATCTCTCGTTGAATTCGTTAATGGGTCTCGAAAATCCGGCTTTTTTATATATATATATATGCACATGTACGGATGTACGCACGTGTATATGTATGTATGGTGTAATAAGGAACCGTATCATCGTCGATAAGCAACTTTCTCGTTGGATTAATAAGGAACGCTTGACGGGAGATGAAGGAGTAGGAAAGGGAAGCTTGAAACGTAACTTTCATAATAATAATTTCCCAGTGGATCGCTGCTGCACAGTGCTATATGCCAAGGCACTGCGAGCGAGTGACAGAGGGAGAGAGAGAGAGGCAGAGAGAAAGAAAAAGGATGCGCGAGGGCGTTCGACGCCGCCAGACGCATCGGTGCCGATCGTTCTCGACTTATTATCTAGCACCGCCATTCCCTTAGAATAAGGATCAAGGTCGGCCAATGCAGGTTGAATATAGGCTGATATAGATACTGGTGCGGGCTTATCGATCGACTATATACTTTATATGATAATACACCGCGCCCTTTAACTTTTAATGTAGCTCCACCACGTATGTGTATCTATAAAAGATTTTGTTCAGTGCTTATTAATCTTTATTTTAATAAACACAAATAAATAGAGCTTATCTAAACAAATCGCATTGACGTTTTAATTTATTGATTCGTTTAATTAATTGATTTTATCTAAATTGCCATATTAATGTTAGTCCTGCACCAGCGATTATACTAATTTTGTACGAATCTACGTATTTTTCTTCCTTTACAGATTAAATTTTCTGCTAAGTTAATCTGGTGACTGGTATATTTTTATATTCAAATCTTCGGATACTAAACATTTATTCTATAATTTTCTACATGATCCAATAGACATGTTAATGGTGCAGGGAAGAATACATTATTTTATACCGAAAAGGCTCTAATGAATGCACAAGACTAATCTTCCTGAAATTAGTAATTATTAATGATTTCATCTTCAACAGTTTGTTCAGAAAAGTTGTCATAAGAATAGGTGCGAACAAAAGTAAAATTACCGTTCAAAAGATAGCAATTTCTTGATTTTATCAGCACCCTTATTTTTCCATTCAGATGACAAAAACCAGTCGTTCCATCTTCATAAATCTCTTCTTCAATAGTCAGTTCGTAATGAACATTAACAAATACATACTAATATTAAATATTTTGTTTCCAACTTTTATCAATAATAGTTATACTTATAAAAAATTAGTTACGACATACAGGCTACTTTAACATAACGTTCAAAAGAAACGTATGTGTTACACTGATTCACTAAAATATATAATTACTTTGTTTTCAAATGCTCTTCTGTATAATAAAGCGAGCTCGCTGTACTCAAAGATGAATAGTAAGCAGATGTTCCTCTCTCTCTCTCTCTCTCTCTCTATATATATATATATATATACACCAAATACTAATGCTTTCCGATTACACTTTTCCCCGACAATTCGTATCCTACCTTTCATTTATTAGATTTCTTTTACTCGGATTTTTACAGTTGAACGTTCAATATTTTATGATTTATTATTTCCTTAATTATTTTTTTGTTTTATATTTGTATAAAAAGAAACTGTTTCTAATGTAAATATGAAAATTACATTATGAAATATAATCGAGTTCGATGCATTAATATACATGTTACTTCCATTCTGGTGCTAATTCAAAAAGTTTTCTATTATTTAATATATATTATAATATTAATTAATTGTCAGAAATACACTTTCTTGTGATACAGATAATGGAAAATCTTCCGCCGATATTAATATTCGTTATTTTTAAACCTTAATTTTCAAAAACTTTATCCGCTTGAAAAGTATGATACTCAAATCCTAATTATAAATTGAAATGTAAGTTGCATACATTGCAGCAAATGAAAATAAATCTTTTATTTATATTTAGTTTGTCGTTAATATAGTAAAAAATTAGCACTCCTATACGTGTACATTAAATATTACATTTTTGTTTAATTTCGATAATTAAATAAAAATCGTACGTAATACTATATAAATATGAGTAAACCAATTTTATATGGAAAGATTAATAACATCAGAAATTACTCAATAGCTTTAGATAATATTTTGAACCAACTGTTTTTCTTAAAGATTTAAAAAGTATTTAACTTAGAGTGAATGAAAAAATCCATGCTTCTCATAACTATTCATTTCTTCATATTTAAATAATTTTCTTTCTCAGTGCGGATTTCAATCAATATACAATATAGTATTTTGTATATATAATTGAACGAACTGAAGCCGATTTTTCCGTTAGATTATAAAAAAAGAAACGAAAAATTCATTAGTATGTACTACGATTGTGTATAAAATGTTGAAACTATTCGTTTGAGAATCCAAAATCCCACTGTATTGTAAAAAAAGTAGCGTGAAGATCGTTGATTGCAAATTGATCAATTATTGTTGCAAGTATATATAAGTATATCTTATGAATCATTTAATTTTTGGATTTCCATCGAGGATTTTCTCACATTCTTATTTGGAAAAAAAGGCTGTAAACGGTAGTTAGCCGAGTAGGATTTTTATGGTACCTCTCGTTCTCTGGCTTATATTGCCTTGGCTCAGTTACGCTTGCTTATAGGCATGTATACACGAACAGCGCTCGTGTGCGCGCATGAATTCTCTCTCGTTCTCCCTCTCTCCCCCTTCTCTCTCTCTCTCCCTCCCTCTCTCTCCCTCACCCTCTCTCCCTCACCTCTCTCTCTCTCTCTCTCTCTCTCTCTCTCTCTCTCTTAAAATTGCCTAACGAATATCTGGCGGCAGAGATATAATATTACACCGTGCCCCCTCCCTTAAAACTAAAGTATGTTCACATAAGATACATAAATTTTTTTACCTCTATATCAATATATGTATTATCGGTTGGATTTTCTATCCATAGATCATCCATATAAATTAATCTAATCATCAATCCATAGACTGTTAATTTCTATTTAAGACGCGAAAAGAAATATAATTTATTGCTCCCTTGAGAAAATCCGAAGATAGCGCTGCATCGTACTGATCTCGATTTTATATAGAAAGAACAATACTTTCTCTCCGTCATGGTGTATTATTGTTATAAATGCACCGAAAGTTCGAATACAAAGACCCGTGCGATATACGAACGATTTATATGAGGTTTAACGTGCATATCCGGCAGACGTCAATATGCGCTTTTTGTTATATAGGACGATCGGAATATCGAAATCGGAAAATTCTCGGCGAAAATCTAAATTTACAAAAAGTGCAAAAGACTAAACTGGCATGAGCGTATAGCGCGCACGCTACTTTATGTACCTACCTTAAAGTAGAAACGTTGCAGTGGGTCAAGGAGAGACAGCGGAGCGGCACACCGCGGCTTTCACTTCCTCTCCTCAAATATATATATATATATATATATATATATATATATATATATATATATATGCGCGCTCGCGCGAACTCGCTGGCTCGGCAACTATTCCTTCACGTAATGTTTTTCTTCTTTGTATCTGTTCTTTTTACCTCTGCAAAAACACTTTCTGATCATTCCACGCATTTTTTTTTTTCAATAAACCATAACTTCAAAATTAAGTGTTTAACTTGGAAACTAATGTGGTACAGATTAATATTATAACTGATATAATAAAAAAGGTTGTATCTAAAATTAAAAAAAAGGAACTTTTCAAGTAATTTTTAAAACGTGTGTTTTTATGAATGAAGTGAATTAACATATAACTATATACGTATATTAATTGTTGTATATGTACTGGGTATGTTAAAAAATCAAACTCTGATATTACTACTTCAGGAATTCTTAAAGTCTTTCCTCCTGCAATGGTCTGGGTATATAAGGTAGGCTACACAGTCTATGCAATTTATATAGATATAGTCTATCTAAAAATTTATACCTCTTAGAAAATAAAATTTTTTCTTGCGCAAATAACTACGTTAATGAATTTTACGTATAAATTTTTTGATATATCACAATTGCCGATTGAGAAATTAGGAAGAAAGTGAGGGAAATATAAAACTACCGCTTATAATTTTAATAGATTAGGCCCAGTATCGTATGTATTTATTAATTTATTTATCAAATATGTATATATCTTGAAAATTTCCCCTCTGTAAATGAATATTTATTTTGGATCACTGTTAAACGAAACAACATAAAATTGCGATTTCATCTATCATATCTGGTCGTCAACTGGGTCATCATTTGCAAATCATTTATTCTAGATTTTGAGAAAGTGACGACTGCAATATTCATAATACATAATAGACAAAAATAGAATAACAAAATAATAAATAATATAATAACAAATAATATTAGATTTTTGAATATTTATAAATAATAAAGAGCTAGTTAATTATTCTAATAGTGTCGTACTATAGAAAGATGTTTTAAAGCGAAACTTTCAAATATGATTACAGTGGACGCGAGGGAGTTGGTTCAGCAAGCGCGAGACGTGACGGACAAAGACGCGTTGACCTTAGCCTCGGTCAAATCAGAGCCGGGCTCGATAACGGGCAACAGACTTCTCCACGGCATCCTCTCGCAACATCATCATTCCCACTCTCCGCACCAGCTTCAGCATCAGCATCAGCATCAGCATCAACACCAGCAGCAGCAGCAGCAGCAGCAGCAGCAGCAGCACGCCCTCGCTGCTCTGCAGAACGGCTACGGCCGACACCTCGGCAACCAGCCGCCCTATACCACTGCCGCGATCCCGACCACCAGTACGCCTGGTATGAAGAATAGAATATCCTATAATATTTTATATGCACGATATATCTAGCCTCCCTGGTTTTTGTATATATGTCTATTGCTTCCTGGATCGAAGCGACCTTACGAATAGTACAGTCGAGATATTGGTTTTTTAACTCTACTATAATATTGGCGTTTCTTTATTGATATTAATTTAAGTAGCTTCAAAAGAAGTATGCGGTTACGGTGCGACTTTATGCTTTAATTTTAAATATTCAGATTTGCCGTTTTTAATGGTTGTTAAAGTTCTTTATCAAAGCGCGCATTATCTAAATGATTGTTTTTAAGATAGCGTTATCTCTCAAACTTTTCATTGATAGTTTCAGTTTCCACGTTTACATAATTTAAATTTTAAAAGAAAGAAATAACATGTATGCGCCATCAAAATAAATCGAATTAATAAATGATAAGTATATTATTTAATGTATTTATTTTATATATACAATACAGGATATAATATGCTAAACTCGATGCACATTTTTCACGTACTATTTGTCTATGATTAAATCAACGTATTCAACTAAATCGTATCTGTTTTAAAATAAGTATTTTAATTTTTATATTAAATTTTAACGTTGTGATTTATTGTATGTTAGTAAATATAAGAGGAACCATTCTGATAAAACAGGACTGATTACGGAAATTCGTACGAGTCTGAAGTTATCTTCGTCGGAATGTACCGGAATAATTGTGCACATTCATGTAAAGCTGACAAAAATCAGTGCATGCTAAATAAATTTTATTTTTATCCTTTTTTCTTGTTTGTCCATAAAACACAAAATATCTTTACACAATACTCGGTAAAGGCTTATTATAAATAAATTTTCTCGCCGTTTAGCAAATTTCGTTACACACGGTCCAACGATGCAAACTTCCAACTCGAAAAGTTTTCCACGTCCAAGTTCCTGTTTTAAGAACGTCAAGTTTCTAATTTTCATATTATACCTTTAATTTTTTAAATAGAGCGGGAGTCTGACAAAAAGTATTAAAGTACAGCATCCGGTATAGTATATAGCATCCGGTATCATTACCCGCGCTACTTCGTATATGGCTTGCACAGAGGGAAAGCCTCTATGGATTTATTCAGATTCTTTGAACTATAGCTATGAGTTTCGATAATTTAATAAAAGAGAACTAGAAAGGGCTGGGAGAATTTACGATTTATTAAATTGTAGAGTAATTGTCGAAGAATTTTGCACGGATCGATATTACATCAACTTACGGTCGATTGAGGTACCGGCCTAACGAGAAAATTACTACAAGTTCCTGTAAGTTGCCTAAGAGTGCGAATTTAACTCATTTAGAAAAGTCTGTCAATGGTGGACGTAGTTTGTCAACAAAAATTATTTCTATTCGTGTATTTGTAAGCTTTAATTTTTATCCGAATACGATAGAGGATAACAAAGACAGCGATGAGCTGAAAAGTAGAAGTGTAAATATTGATAGCGGTGAATGAGCAGGTAATGGATCGCTGCCAGCCAGTCCAGCCGACAGCGGTGTCAGTGACGTCGAGTCGAGCACTTCTTCGGGCGGCAATGAGGACGCGAATCTCCTTTTGAAAGCCAGGCTCAACCCCAATTCGTCGGTACAGCCGAGCCTAGCCGCATCTCATCATTCACATTTAACGGCAGGTGAGTCGAGGCGTTTCGCAATAAACATATTATTCCCGTGTAGAAATTTCCAAGTAATCATCATCGGATCCCGACGAGGAAACCCGGCATCTCGCTAGATTCCGGCTAGGAAACCCTGCCGCAATCAACTCTGCTTTCCTTTTCTTCACAAGATGCTTCTTTGACTTTGAACAATTATATTTCTTTTATTTTACACTAACAATCACTAGGATTATAGCTGTACTTTATATGTTAATATAATTTTAGTTGTTCTGAAAATAAGAAATTAACGAAAGTTTCATGTGGAATACAGTTTTCCGCGCACTACCATAGCCAATCTAAAATATAAGGTGTCAACTATATATACGTAACTTAAAGATAAACTATGAAAACAGTCTATTCAGTGGGCTTAAATTTAAGGTTGAAGGAATAGATCGTCGAAACAATATTCCAAACACGATACTTGTCAATGGCAGAGATTCTTGCCCGGTCATTCCTACATCCGTAAATTTCATACGATTCGAAAGCACAAAAATATAGTAAATTACGAAGACTTTTTCGCGGATATATCGTTGCCGAAAAATGTCATATTAAGCCCTACACAAACGTACGGTTTTCTAGCCGGATTCACTTGGATATCCTACACGGACTTGTAACTTTATGCACATGCGCTTGCTGGAGGGAATAGTGTATATAATAAAATACAACGCGTCTGTCGCTCGAATTTCCGTAGCGCTGGGCAGGTCGGCCTGCCACAGTCCCGGGGTTTATGGAGCGGCCAGCGGCTTTCTGCCCCCGTCGTTCCACCCGCACCAGCATCACCAGCACCACCAGGCGGGCCAGTACCATCAGGGCCACCGGGGAAGCTCGCCCCATCAGCAGCACCCGGGACACGGTCACGGCCACGCAGCCATGGCGGCGACGATGGGACCGCCGCACCACCACCACCTCCACCAGCCGCCGAATCTCCAACAGCTGCATTATCGACAGCCGCCCTCGCGTACGTATATAATACCGATGTAACTAAGTACCTGTACAAATATACATATATATATATACACAACGAATGCCGAGTCAATCGTTACGCTGCAGTACGTCGTTGCTGTCTACATCTTCGATATAAGAGCAGCAATTTTCTTTGTTATATGTCTTGTGCATTTTGGCCTTCTAGCACAAGATGTCTATAGATTAGATAATAAATTATTATTCGGCTTATATTATTCGGTCGCATTATTGCGCGCTGTGCGTTGTGATACGCGATAAGATTCGCTTCTTCGCTTTCTTGCCAACTTAGAATATGGGTCATCGTGTAGTCGGTATAATCGATGCGGAGGTCGACTCGATTAGGAAATAATTTTTTACGCGTTGGCTCGCATACAATCGATAAATATTAAGTAAGAGGATTCGGCGATAGAAATGAAATTTCCGCAGGAGGAAAATTTCTATAATTATAGTCTGTAGTACGTGTATTTGGGAGAAAGAGCAAACAAGAAATTATTGTTTAAGTCCGTCTAGCTGTAGAAGTATATAAAATCCTCGATCAAGATTCACACCGTTTGTTTTCAACGAATCGTCCTTAAAAATATTTTAAATAAGTTAAAACAAAATTTTTATTTTATACCAATAATATAATAAAGTATGTAATCAAGTATGTAATAACGCATTTTCATTATATGAACATAAAAATCGAGCTTGATTAATTTGAACTTCAAAATCGTATAATAATACTAACGCACATGCACTGACATCGTTTAATAAAGTCAACTTATTACAAATCAATCTTTTCTTTCAAAGAAATTAACTCAATACTATGCAAAAGTGCAAATGAAGAATTTAATAAAAATCCAAGTTTCGTGACTCATAAAGATTGTTTACATTTGAATGTGAATCATCGACGATTTATAATGTTCGCGAAAGCTCAGACTGCTGACCTGATTCTCTCTCTCTCTCTCTTTCTTTTCGGTTTTTCTCGTCACCATCTGCTTTTTAACTTTACGTTGCTTCAATAGAGAAAATAACTTCATTATGATTTTTAAATAATTTTTTCACGTCTTTCTTTGTCAGAACACCTCTGGTAAAAAAATGAATAATTCAAACGCTAGCTTATATCCATTGAGCTAGCAACGACTAAGACAGGTAGGGAAAATTTATCTCAAATTTTATTCGACTAGATTGTTGTTATAGTGTCTAAAGAAATATGCTCTTGAAAAAACTGCAAAGTTATTTTAATGCAATAAATTGTTATTAAACCGCTATCTCTTTTTGTTTCACTTACTCAATATAAGTTTTTCTGTAGAATTATTTATTTGCAGTTCATTAGTTATAAATCTATATATGACTTGATAAATCGGAAAAGAAGTAAAGAAGCAATGCTTCCAGATCGCGAAACCCATATACGAAGAGAAGAGTGCTGCGAGTTGCATCGGAAACGCTTTATATATGTAATATACATATATATGTAATATATATATATATATATATATATATATATATATATATATATATATATATATAATATGATAGCGGGGAAAAACGTCGCGCGCTCACATAATTGACCGAACACGGCCTGCCCTCATTTTCAGTACGGCCACGAGCGCAACAACGCGTTCGTATTATTAATCGCGCAACCATATTACAATGCCGAGAACTCGAATTCAAGAAAGCAACGGGCGCGCGCTGCCTTCGCCGCGCTACTACCGCCGCCGCCGCCGCCGCCGCGCAAGTAAAAGTGTGCCGGGTTGTATAATCGAACGTGAATAAGCAAAATGTTACGCCATAATGATTTGGTAACGGAGCGGGCCCCGCTCTCTTCTCCTCGCCCGCACTCGCCAACACTTGTGCCCCTTGTACACTACCTTCTTTCTATAATATATATATATATATATATATATATATATATATATATATTTACATACACGTACCCTATATGTGTGCATATATATTGCTTTGCAACAACACAAATATATATATATATATAGTTGAACATTTTGAACTGTGTACATACGAATCCACTCAAGGCATTCATTTTCTTTCTTCGCATCCTATATTCTGCAAACAAACAAACCTTTCTCTTATTAGTAGTATATAATCCTAAAACGAAACTTTCTACTATGCTATTTTACTTTAATTTGTTTTCATTACATTTTATACGCGGATCATTAGAAATAATGTTGAAAGGAACCCTGCTTCAATTTTTAGTAATGACTAAATTTTAATTTAGTAAATGAATTTAAATATTGTAAAGCATAGAGAAAAAAAGAAATAAATCATTCAAATATTTTGTACATATTGTTCGTATACAGTGGTTTATGGCAATTCAAAGAGGTTGTTAGTATAATTTATTTATAAACTTGATATTCGATATTCAATTTTATTAAGTAATTATGTATAAATTGCTGACGAAATGCAGTTGATCTGGATGGCAAAATGATGTCAATTATTTATTTGTTTCACACTATAACAATTGTATTTTTTATTTTATATGTCAGTCTGGTAATGTACTATTAAAAATTGGTTGATACTTGTAAATATTATTACCTTATTAAATTCATTATTCGATTAGAAAATTTAAAATATCATATTTTTTTCTATATTATAAGCATTTGACCCAGTTATCTTGCCGTCTGGATCGTTTAATTGATTGAAAACATAAATTAAATGCAATAAAGCCATAGATAGATAGCTCGGTAAATTTTTTCCCTTCAAACAGTCGAATTTCCATGCAATGCTGCATAGGAGATTTACATATGATTCCGTACTGGATTGGTCTTCTTTCAAATAATTATTGGTCAATTTATCATATTTTAAGAAGAACATAATTTCTTTCGCTTTCTTGTTTCTTCTTTCTCGTAGGTCGAATAGCATATGGTATTCCGCGATCTTCTTTATTACAAGATAGTTATTTCATACTTTTCCGTACTTCAAATACTCAGTGATCACGGATGATGTGTTTATTAATTATTTTTCGGTGTTGCAAAAGCTTACACTTTACTTCTTTTTAATTATAATACTTTTTCGAAAATCGAAAGGTTAGAAATTTTTTAAAATCTACAATCCTGAGAGACATGGATAAAGGCTTTTCTGCATTGACAAGCGAGGAGACGAGTAAAAAGATCGTAGGTTACCTTAAAATAATAGCTATTATATGTAGGAAAGTACAAATAATGTAAATAAACGCTTAGATCAGCTGAGATGCAATTGTCTCGATCGCCGAGCATCGTTCATTTCTCAGCCCCTCCATTCGCAGAAGCACGCGGAAATACGCTCGAGTCGATCGCGCTCCAAGCACCGCGGACGCGGCACTTGCCGAACCTTCCTTATAAGCACGAAAGCATCGGGAGAAAAGTAGCGTACACTTAGACAAGTAATAGAGGAGCAAGCGATAAGAGACGGTCGGGGCCGATCGGGGCGATCCGGCGCAGTAGAGAAATGGAGAAATTAGTCGGACGCGCGCGCCGATCGGTTAGGCTTTGCCGAGCGCATCCGGCCGCGGCGGCGAGCGCTGCACCGGGAGATAGGGCAGGGGTGGAGCGCGGCGCGCGGGCGGCGGCGACGGCGAAGACGGCGCGCGGAGCGAGGCTCATCGGAGCGGAGACGATAGCGCGCGCGACAGCGGAGCAGCGAAGAGCGGAGGTGGGCGGTGGGAGACGTAGGCGGGGAGGGGGGGGAGGGGGGTGGGGTGAGGAGGGGCGATCGAGCGAACAACAGCGCGTCCTTCCTGGGTCTCTGCCCCTAGTGCGCGCGCGTGCAGCAGTCGCGGCTCGGGAGTCGGCAAAAATGCATAGCTCCCTCTCGCTCCGTTGCGAATTTCCGAGAGGAGAGAGACGGGCGAGGCGGTTCTCAACCAGCGCGCCGACATCCGGAGCTCTCGGCAGCCCCAAGGTCCCGTCGCCGCCTCCGCCGCCGCCTCCGCCGCCGCTCACCTACTCGCTGGCCGACCCAAACGCGCGCCGGCTACGTGCCATACGGCAACGTAGCGGCCGTTGTAGCGGCAGCCCGGCAGCGACGCTCGCTCGCGCGCGGTCCGGCGATTGGGAGCGCGTCGCGCAGACGGTGACCTTGTCGTCGGCAATTCACCCCGTCTGCCCCCACCCGGCGCCGGCGACTACCCCGTTCCCCCGCCCGGCGGCCGCCGCGCCGCGCCCCCTCCCCGCCGGCGCTCTTCCTTTTCCTTGTTCCCGCGCGCTGCGAGCTCCCTCGCCTCTGCTGCCTCTGCCAGCCTCTACGCTCCCTCCGCATATCTCCATATCTATATATCTATATCCATATCCGCGTCTATATGCGTAACAGCGCGCGAGCACAATGTACGTACTGTACGTACACGAACGCGTCCGCGCTATTGTGTGCACGAGCGCGCGTATGTGGAGCGCGTATCGCGTACGCGGCTGCTCGCCGCGCCGTCCGGCGCACCAGTTAGAGCGCGGCTCTTTGTCCGCGCCCGGCTCGCTGCAGCTCCGCAGCTCCGCAGCTCCGCAGCTCTGCAGCTCTGCAGCGGCAGGCGGAAGAAAGCGAGCGGACCGCAGCCACCGTCCTGCAATCCTGCATATATAAATACACCGCGGCGGAGGGAGGGGGCCGGGGGGGGGGGAACGAGAGGCTCGTCGCTCGCCTTGGAAAACGAGGAGATTTCGCATGATTTATTTCCGGTCCTGCAGCGGACCGGTTGCGAGCTCCGTCGAGCAGCGTCGAGCTCCTTCTCCGCGCGCAGCTCCTATAAATAAATGAAATTCGCGCGGCGCGTCGCGCCGGTTCCGCCTCGGGATCCGCTCGTCGATCCGCGCGCGCCCCGCGCCTCCCGGGACGCCGGAGGCCCAGCGCGCGCCTGTTCCGCGTCCGGCTCTCTCGGCCGCCGCGGCTATTTCCGTCGCGCGCGGGCCGCCTCGTCCGTCTTCGCGCGCGACGAGAGCGCGAGGCTCGGCCAGGGCGGGCCGGGAGTCGGGATCGAGACCTAGACCTAGACCCAGTGCGCCGCTGCTCCCGCTTCGACGGGGCTCGATGGGACTCTAGAGGGCGCGGGGGGGGGGGCGGGCGGGCGAAGGAGCGAGGAAAGCGGAGAAAGCGAAAGAGCCGACGCGACTGGCTCGGGAGCGGAGTGCACGGGCGGGGGCAAGTGGAAGAAAGCAAGAAAGTGCATCGCGCAGCGCACTCGGCGCACTGCCTTCCTACCATTTATCGTCGACGTTGCATTCCGAGCTCTTTCTGACCTTGTGCTCTTTCATCTCTCTTTCCCTCCCATGCCAACTCGTGCGCGCGTTTACTCGTGCGTTAACTCGCGTACGTTATTACAGCTTCTATAGTATCCCAGTAGTATACTCTAACGCTGTCCTAAAAAGTATAAACATTATTGCTCTTTATTCGCGTATTCACAAAAAACTTATATTCTTAGTTCCTCGACATTCTATTCCTCGTTAAATATTCTCTGCATTTTTATACTGTAAATCGACGGTGTCTTTGTCAATTGAAAAATTGCTTGCCCAATAAAGTAACGCGCAATGAAATACGATTGCCATGGTATTCCCTGAAATAATTTAAAGCAAATGATGAAAAATTATGCTTATCGTATAAATAATCATTAACGGACCAGGTTTATTCTCGTCATTTAACTAAAAATTCTTCTGTGTCACGAGCTAGACTTACGACTGGAAAAACAACTTTTATACATCGATTTTTCATAGATAATCATTTCTTAATTTATACGAATAATCTCAAGACTAATCGTAATTATTCGTAACATCTTTAATTGTCATACGTATAATTTTTGTTGAAGAGAATGCGCCAAGATATAGCGAACGGGAAATTCTGTACTTAGAATTTACGATTATACGTAGATTTTTTAAGTAGCGAAAACGCGTGCGAATTGCAAAGAGAAATAATAAGGGAGGAGACAAAAGATAAGTCGAGGGGGGTGGGGGGTCGGCAAGGGATAGGATAGGATATAGGAAGGCACTGGCAAGACAGTAGGGTGGAGAGCGATGGTGGGAGGAAGGGCGGGGGGAGGGGGAGAGAAGAAAGAGGGTCCAGCAGAAGCAGCCGGAGACGAGTCTCGAGCAAACTCGAGACAGCGGTAGCTCGAGGAAAGGAAGAGGAGTAGGAGTGTAGGCAAAGAGGGGGAGGAGCCAGAGAACAGAGAGATTATAACGTCGTCGCCAGTCGCAGCTCGCCGTCGTTTTGTCGGTGCATAGGCAGGGGCAGAGGGAGGGAGGATGGGAGAGGGGAGAGAGAGCAGCAGGGAGAGATAGAAGGTTAGAGCATTAAGTTAGCTGCCGGTCAGTGACTGCATGACTTTCCCGGCGCGGTTGAAGGTCAGCTCCCCCTTCTTTGCCTTTCCTCTTCCTCTCCCACTGTCCGCTACTGTTGCTACTTCTCTTGTATCAGCGCTTCGTGCAATTATATACATTATACGTTATACGTTATACGTTATTCGTTATAGGTTACACGCTATATATACCATCGCGATATGCACGAGCAAAAACATTGGTAGTAACGCTGCCTTGATCCGCTTTTAGCTTCCCACATTCTAATCGCGACTTATCCGAGCGTCGCGACCTTATTTATTCCGCGACTCCGAGCAACCTATCAACAGCTAGCAACTCACCAACCCACCAACCCACCAACCTACAAACTTATCGATTAAAGAGCTCCCATGGCGAGTAGCGGATTCCGTCGCGGATCTAGCGGAGTTCGCGCGGCAGCCGAACGAGGGCGGATGCGCGTCGATGCAGCTCTTGCCCGCCGCCATCCGCACCCCGTCCATCCGGGAGCCTGTCGAGCCCGTCGCGCTATTCCCTTTTTCGCCCCTCCTCGTCCCGTCCGCGCCCGCGTCGTCGCCCTGGAACGGCGCGTTTCACTGCCACTGCCAGGCGCACCCGCACCGCCGTCTCGCTCCCCTGCCGAGCTCGCCGCGTCGGACTCGAGCGTCGCGCCTATTTTTAGATCGCGCGAGTCACTCGCGAGTCACTCGCGAGCGCAGGGCTCGGAGCCCGGCCGCCGAGGGAAATCGGCGAAAAAGGAGCAGGCGCCCGAGCCGCCCGCTCCCGTTTTAGCCTCCCCGCGCTGGCGACAACCTTGGCACGGCTCGCCCGAAGCCGCGATCCTCGCGACCCCGAGCAGGCTCGCGTAGCGCAGCGGAACGCCTGGATTCCGTTCCACGCTGGACCAATTTGAAGAAGGCGCGCCTTCGCGTCGTTCGACTGGTCGGACTCTGGCTGGGGGGGGGGGGAGCCGAGGCTTCCGAACGCTCGAAGCGCACCTCGCATTGTCTGCAATAGCATACGCTCTTCCGCCGGCGGGGAGCTTTTCCAGCTTCGAGCGACTCGGGCGCTCGTTCGGGTCGTCCGATTTCGGGCACATCGGACCGTTCGGTGAACGGCCTTCGGTCGCCTTCAACCAGCGGGAACGAGGGAGCTTTTTCGCGTCCCAACGACGCGGACGGCTGGAACGGCTCGAACGCTCACGATAGCGCGAACCCGTTTTAGCGCGCCGTTCGAGTTGGTGATGTTGTATATATATATATATATATATAAACGACGTTGCATGACTATAAAGATTATAACCAAGTTGCATATATGACTATAAAGATCATAATCAGGATAATGAGTTTGAAAGAGAATGTAATCAGGCTGGTCTCTCGTTTCAGTGTCGGAGAGCTACAACAACTACGTCAGCTCGATGTACGGCGTACCTCAGTTCGCCGCGCCGTGCACGCCCTCGCCGCCCCGGGGGGGCGCCACTGCCGCCCCCGGCGTGCCCACGAGCGTCATCCAGGCCGCCACCTCCTCCGTCTCGGACGACCTCTACCTCCTGGAGCTGGGCTTCCCGCCGCGGCCCAAGAAGAGCAAGCTGAAGAAGCCGCGGCTGGCGGCCGCCCCGGAGGGGGGCGCCGCGGGCCAGGCCCTCGGGCCCGGGCAGGCCTCGCCCGCGAAGCGCAAGTCGCGCGAGGGCTCGACCACCTACCTCTGGGAGTTCCTGCTGAAGCTGCTCCAGGACCGGGAGTACTGCCCGCGCTACATCAAGTGGACGAACCGCGAGCGCGGCGTCTTCAAGCTGGTCGACAGCAAGGCCGTCTCGAGGCTCTGGGGTCTGCACAAGAACAAGCCGGACATGAACTACGAGACGATGGGCAGGGCGCTGCGCTACTACTACCAGCGGGGCATCCTCGCCAAGGTCGACGGCCAGCGGCTCGTCTACCAGTTCGTCGACGTCCCCAAGGACATAGTCGAGATCGACTGCACGGGCGCGTGAGGGCGGCTCCCTCGACCCCCTCGCGCCTCCTCCCGCCCTCTCGGACTAGCCAAGTAGCTGTAGCCGCCAGCCAAAGAGAGCGAGAGCCGCGGCCGTCGGACAGCCGACACCCGGCACCCGAAACCCGACGCCCGATGCCCGCTTCTCGATCTTTTGTATAAATTTTTCTCTTTCTCGCCCGTGCAGAAGTAGAAAAAAGTACCTATTTGGAGCGACGCTGTTTCATCGGGGCGCGAGTCGGCTCGAGATTCGGGGGAGCGCGGGAGCAGCGCGGGAGCAGCGCGGGAGCAGCGCGAATGGAAGTGAGGGACCGTAAGGGCGGCGCCGGCGCCGAAAGGCAGCCTCCTCGAATCTATACTTAAACTTTTAAATTTTAAGATTAAACAAGGTGTACATGCGTATTAGAGCTAAATTTGTACATTTTTTCAAACTACTCGGCAATTTATTTATATATTGTACATTTTTATTGAATAAATGTTGAGCGTACCTAAACCCCGAAAACAAAACATTTTTACGTTTGAAGAACAAGAATTATTGTTGGCTTTATAATATATATTATATCAGAGTCTATCGAGCAAGAAAGTGAAAGACGTGATCGAGGGCTGTGATAAACAAAAAATTTTAAATGGTGAAGGATTGGTGGGTTTAGGTACAATAAGCGTTTAAATATTAAATATATATATATATATATATATATATATATATATATATATATATATATTATGTATACGCGTGTTATATATATATAAAATATAAATATGGCCGTATCCGATGTTAAGAAATTTAACGTATATGCGGAAAAGCACGTGCGCGTATAGATGGGGCTGCAGGGATAGTGAATCTTACGTTGATATATGAGAATTATACATGAATGCATATACAGAAGGTGTCTCAAGTATGATAATAAGCTGGGTAAATCGTATAAAAAGGTTGTGTGCATTTTGGAAAGCTGCACCTAGTTTAAGTGCTATCCGGCTCTAGAGCGAAGGGCACAGAAATTGAAAAGACGGGCGAAGACTTTGAGCGTAATCTTAAGAACAACTGGCGGGGTCTGCTGAATGCGCCAGTAAAACGTTTAGTTGTTTCTTTTAAGTTAAATTTGCAATCCCGTTCGAACGGCAGCATCCGTTGTCACTCCAAATTTCGCCCGTCCTCTCAATCTCGATGCCTCGATCACGAGCCAAATTAGCACTGAGCGAAAAAAACTGTTCAAACTTTCCAAAATGCATACAACCTGTGTATGTTACTTCCCCTGCTTATTTTCGATCCGCTAACATAAACAATCATATTTGAGACTCCTCGTATATGTACATACATATGGACGAATGCGAGGAATGCGAGAGACAATGAGAGAGAATTCAGACAGAAACTCACGCACTATATATTTTTATAAATATCATGAAACGCAGCAGCATTTGTTTTTATTTTTGTGCTGAGATGATAATCAAGGTGCTGGCTATTATGAAACTGATGCATATACAATATACATAATACGAACACTCGCAGACAAACATTATATACACGAGGTCCAAGATGTTATTTAGCGTAATAGTGTTATTGATACACAAAAGATTATTAAAATATATAGTATATACCTATCCTTGTACAGTTAAATTTATTTTTAATTATATATATATATATATATATATATATATATATATATATATATATATATATATAGACAGATATATAGTATGTTATGTAGTGAAAATGCGCGAGTTTGTTGTCTTTGTGAGATTAATGTGTCGCAGTAACAGAAAACAGTGCTCAAATCCAGGACCCAAGCTCGGCACGTAGCTCAGCCTGGGTTCAGCACCGTATTACGTTCGTCCTGACGTTGCCTTTTCCACTTTTTCATCAGAAATTATCGTGTCACAGTACAAGTATGTTACGATGTATACCAATTTTTATATCAATAATTTTTCAATTACTATTGAGTCCTTCAAGTACGCACAACTACCTTCCCCTCTATACTTATATTTCAATTACATATGCAGATCACGTACATAACGAAGGTAACGGACAGAGTCAAACAAAATAATACAACCGTTTCTCTATACGGGGTGAAAATATAATTAAAGTATAATGATGACGATGCTTAATTTATTAACAAACTGGGTCGTGATGTAAAAACGCTTGTAAAATTTCAAAAATAGATCCTTTTTTGTAAATATTTTCAAAAGGAATCAATTTAAAAATGCGTTATGTTTAAATATAATCTAATGTTTAAGATAAGGTAAATAAATATTGACACGTAATATAAGGAGAGAGAGAGAGAGAGAGAGAGAGAGAGAGAGAGAGAGAGAGAGAGAGAGTCAACATTTATTTCATCTGTGTACCCCTAATGTATGAACGAATGCAAACATAAGATTGTTATACAACTCAGCATCAGTGCTCTCTGAACAATTTAAACAATTTAATGAATAATCTTGAAAATTTTCTTAAAGAGGAGGGAAGATAAACGTAAATGAAAAAATAATATACGGTAAAGTATAGTTATCCAGTGCTGCCAAGAATGCCTGCAATAGCCTCGAGTAACGTTTCAGCGCGCGCAACAAGATAAAAACTATAAGTATTTTGTAATCCGTTGTTCACGCTAAACTGTTCGAAGCTGCAGACATATACCGATAATACAAAGTCTATTGCCTTTATACATTAAAAAAATGTTGCCTTTTCTAACAAAAAGTAAAATAAACGCAGAAGCCAAACAAACCAATGCAAAGTTTAATCGTCCGGCACGTGTTAATTATATTATTACACAGTAATAATTACATTTGTCCCTCTTTCTGGTATTTAAGGGATCAAAAAATTAGTTATATTTAAAAATTATCCAACATAATCAACTGTCCTTTTAAAAAACCCTCCCTCTCAACAGACACACATACAGAAATAGAGAATGAGAGAGAGAGAGAGAGAGAGAGAGAGAGAGAGAGAGAGAGAGAGAATATTTATATAAAATCACAGTATAACATTTTCATAATAAATTCAACGGCGTAGGCATTGACTATTTTTGAAATGCGAATTGATACACTGAAGAATAAAATGTCTCCGAAAATCTGTATGTTAAATAAATGCATACTCTACATGACGAAATACACACATATATTAATTATAAACCATGATCAAATACTTTAAAACAAATGTCCTATTTTTAGGGGAAATGAATTTACAAGAAAATTCGTAACATTTCACTACACTAGCTTATAATTTAAAGAATAAGACTCTGTTATAGAGACAAAAGTATATAAATATTTACCTGTAAAATATATGAAATGCGATGGATTGATATAAGGAACTCTAATGTAACGTTCTGTGATTCGTTGTTTGTAGGTGAAATTTAATAAATATAATATACGACAAGGCAAAATTATTAAAAGTGATTTTTCTCGTTACTTTTACATCATGAAACAAAATCTATATATTGTACATATAAATGTATGCATATATATATATATATATATATATATATATATATATCATATCATATCATATCATACTTCATGTCATATCATATCATATCATATCATATCATACTAATTTATAAAGACAAAGTGTGTTTTTGTTTATCCACGATAACCGAAAAAACTACTGAACCGATTGTTCAGAAATTTGACATAAAGATTCTAGATTATCGTGGGAAGGACATAGGCTATGTTTTTTCTTGAAAATCATTATACTTTCATCAATAAATTACGTTAATGGTTTTAACAATCAGTTTCATCAGCGGCCACTAGGTGGCGTCTTGAATCACGAATATCAACTCAAAGTAGTTCGCTTAAAGTATTCATACCAGGCCAGCTCAAACGAATGTTCATATCCAACTTTGGGATTCGTATCCTAAAGGCGGTGTGGCATTAGTTTATTAGTGCATTAGCATTATAACCTTTTTTGTTCTTCAGGTTAATCTGACACTATTCTCACACCTTATGGATATCTTTTGATTTTTGTAAATTTTATTTTCTCTTACGTGTGAAAATCTCTCTCTGTCTATCTCTATCTCTCTCTATTTCTCTGTCCTTCTTTCTCCTTCTCTTATAAAATGGTTCTGTATGTCAAATCATACTGAATATAGTTTGTGACGACAAATTATATTTTTATTTTTATACATTCTATTAACTTCAGAATTGTGACAAGAGACTATGTTTATTTTAGTTTGAACAAAAGCAATGATGGCAAAATAAGATTCTTTACCAACAACCTTGAAACTATGAATATATATATATATATATATATATATATATATATATATATGTATATTATTTTGTACATATTATATATATATATATATATATATATATATATATATATATATATATATATACATTTTAAATACGATTTCTATAGGCAGTTGTGTGTTCGGATGATAGAATGCGATGTCCAGTTGTCTCTGGACGGTTTCTACGGGGAATATTGTATTCGGTTGATGGAAAACGAGATCCAGGTATGAGGAAATCAACTTCTATGGGAAGATCCGTGTTGGGACGGTAAAATACTATATCTAGGTCTTTCCGAATGACTTCTACGGGGAGTATTGTGTTTAGTCGTTAGGAAGAGATGCTAGCTTTCTCGAGACGACTTCTACTGGGACTATTTTTTATTTTATTTAATTGGTAGGAAACGATGTTTAGGTACGTCGGGACAACTTATACGGGGAGTTTCGTGTTCGGATGATGGAATGGGATTCCCAGGTGTTTTGGAACGACTTCTACGGGGAGTACCGTGTTTAGTTAGTACAAAACAATGTCCAAGTATGACGGGACTACTTCCACAGGTAATTTCGTGTTCGGATGATAGAAGACGATGTCCAGGTATGACGGGACGACTTCTACGGGGAATTTCGTGTTTGGATGGTAGAAGACGATGTCCAGGTATGACGGGACTACTTCCACGGGGAATTTCATGTTCGGACGGTAGAAGACGATGTCTGGGTATGACGGGACGACTTCTACAGGAAGTTATGTGTTCGGATGGTAGAATACGATGTCCATGTATCTCTGAACGACTTCTATGGAGAGTTTCGTGTTCGGATAGTAGAAAACGATGTCCAGGTATGACGGGATGACTTCCACGGGGAATTTCATGTTCGGACGTTCGAATACGATATCGGGATATTTTCGAACGACTTCTATAGGGAGTGTTAAAGAGACTTCTATAAAGAGATTCATTTTCTATCATTTGAACACGCACACTTCCAGTAAAAGTCGTCCTGGGATACCTGGAAGTCGTATTCTACCTTCCCAACACAAAACGACATCTTTTTTTACCGCTCGAACTCGAAAGTACAATTTTCTTCATAGAAGCCGTATGTAATCTGCATATATGTGTGTATTAAATACGGTTGTACATTCTGTATATACATACTGTATATACAGAAGCGATGATAGGTACATTACGGTCAATTATTTATAGTAATATAGATTTTTATATAAAGAGTACTTTTTACTTAAATATTATTGAATTGCTTATGAAATCGGTTAAATTATTATCTCGGGCGAAGCCGAGACGGCGGATGTTAGTATATATATATATATATATATATATATATATATATATATATATATATATATATATAATATACTCTCCGTAGAAGTTGTTCTAAAATACCTGAACATCGTATTCGATCATCTGCACACACAATTACCCGTAGCAGACGTTCCGAGGCATCTGGAGATCGAATTTTACCATCCAAACACGAAACTCACCGTAGAAAATATCCCGAGCCACCTAGACATCGTATTCTCCGGTCCCAACTTGAATCTCCCCATAGAAGTCCTTCGTACATATACCTAGACATCGTATTTTACAGTCCGATCCTGAAGATATGCGTAGAAGATGTCCCAAGATAGCTAGACATAGTTTCCTATCGACTAAACGCTATACTTTCCATAAAAATCATTGGGAAACACATGTACATCGCATTCTACCATCCAAATACGAAACTCCCATTAAAAATCGTCCTGAAGAACCGGGATATCGTATTTGACCGCCCGTAGATGAAAATACAATATTTTCCCTTAAAAGGCATATTTTATATACATATATATATATATATATATATATATATATATATATATACACATATATATATATATATATATATATATACATATATATACATATAGTTTCGAAGTTGATGGTGAAAAACCCTATTTTGCCATCATATCTTTTGTTCACACTGATAAAAAACATGACCTATGTCACTTCTGAAGATGACATCACGTGTAAAAACAAAAACATAATTTATCGTCACAAATTATATTTAGTATGATTTTACATACAACCATTTAAGAGCAAATACAATTTACAAAAATTAAAAGATATCCACGAGGTGTAATAGTGTCAGATTAACCTAAAGAACAAAAAGGATAATAACTGACTAAAATCACATCTTCCTTAGGATACGAATCCCTGTGATAATCATTGAAATAAGCTGGCCTGGTATTAATACTTTCAGCTGACTTCTTTGCGTTAATATTCATGATTCAAGACGCCACCAACTGTTCACTGGTGAAACTGGTTGCTAAAACCGATAACTAAATTTATTGACGAAAGTAAAATAATTTTCAATAAAAACATAACCTATGCCCTTGAAGATAATATAGAATATATATTTTGAATTTCAGAGCAATCACTTCAGTAGTTTTTTTGTTTAACGTATACAAACAAAAACACACTTTGTCTTATAAATTAGTATATGGTATGATAATAAGAATTCTAATTAGTTAAAATAATAGTAAAATGCAGAATCATTTAATTTTTCGTAAAAATATTGATGGAATTTCAGTTTAGGTATATATATATATATATATATATATATATATATATATATATATATCTAAACTGAAATTCTTAATTAGAATTCAGATACCCTAAGATTATTTAATCATGCCAACAAATGAAATAAATTCAATTTAAAGATAATAATGTTGTAAATAGATCATTTTATTTTCACTCTCGTGTATATATGTATATAAATATAATTATTTCAAGCAAGTTTGGGCTAATAAAAAACTCAGAGTGTTTTTATTTTACGACGTTACGTCGACAGGTATCTTCGACCTCTTCAGATGCTTTAATCAAAAAATAATATACAAATAATTACATATCAAAATTATATAACAGTGAGAAATACCGTACAATAAATGAATCGACACTTACAATTAAATTTACAAGCAAACGCTAAGACGTGCTAAGTCAAACTGATGAAAATTTTAATATTGACAATGTCAAAGTTGATAAGTCACAAGCGATCACATAAACATAACAAATCAAGAACAAATTATAAAATTTTGTCAGAATATATTGTAAATTTATAAAAATGAGATTATAGTATAGCCCATTAGATTCCTAGTCGGTGTCAAATACCATTCAATAATATTATTACTTACGCCAAATTTCTTTTTGGCAATACTTTTTTTAGTTTTAATAATAAGATTTACAAACAAATTTTTGGATCACCTATGGGTTCTCCAATTTCTCCATTGTTTGTTAATTTAATGATGGATGATTTAGAAACAGAATGCCTTAAAATTTTAAAAAATGATTACAATTGTGTACCTTTAATATATTTTAGATATATTGATGATACACTAATTTTATGTCAAGAAAGAGATTGTGACTATAGTATGCAATATTTTCAATAATTATATTCAAAATGTAAAATACACATGAAATTGAAAATAAAAAAAATCCGTTTTTTAGATATAACTATTATTGAAAAAATGAATACCTTATTACTGATTGGTACCAAAAACCGACTTCTTTAAATAGAATTTTACAATTTACTTCTAATCACTCCATTCAACAAAAAAGAAATTTTTAATTTGACAGAGCTTTATTATTATTACACAACAGTTTTTATAGTAAAAACATTGACATAGTAAAAAATATTTTATACAAAAATGATTACCCTCCTCAATTTTATAATAAACATTTAAAACATAGAATAAATTATATTAGATATAGCCATAGTAGTAGTAGTAACAATAATAATAATAACAATAATAATAATAATAATAATAATAATAATAATAATAATAATATGGTTTATAATCAAAACAATAATTGATCTCATTTAACTATTATACCGTTACCTTTTATTAACCCCTTTTTTAAAAATTGTTCTAAAAAATTTTAAAAAATTTAAAAAATATTTTAACAGTGCAAATTATTAATAATAAACTCAATAATATCATAAAATTAGGAAAAGACAAAAGAAACAAATTAGAAAAAACTGGAGTAATATATAAAATTAATTGTAAAAATTATGATGCAATATATATAGGTGAATCTAAGCGAAAGTTATAAAAGATCGTATTAACGAACATAAGAAAAATAACAATCCTGACGCTGTTATTAATATACATTGTAAAGATTATTCACACACTTTCAATTGGGTAATGTGAATATATTAGATCTTGAAAATAATTTAAAAAAACGCACTTTTTCTGAAATGTTTTTTATACAACGTAATATCAACCACACTGTTAATAAAAACGAAGACACGCTAGTCCTTAGCAAAATATACTAGGACATAATCCATTTTTATAATTTTACAATATATTTCGACAAAATTTTATAATTTGTTCTGGATTTGTTATGTTTATGTGATCGCTTGTGACTTATCAACTTTGACATTGTCAATATTAAAATTTTCATCAGTTTGACTTCGAACGTCTTAGCATTTGCTTGTAAATTTAATTTTAAGTGTCGATTCATTTATTGTATGGTATTTCTCACTGTTATATTATTTTGATATGTAATTATTTGTATATTATTTTTTGATTAAAGCACCTGAAAAGGTCGACGAAACATTGTAAAATAAAAACACTCTGAGTTTTTTATTAGCCCAAACTTGATCGAAATGATTATATTTATATATATGTAATAATGTTTTATTCTACTTGATGATATAGTACTTTGTGTTTCGAGAGCGGGAATATAGTATAATTTAATACGATTGCGATTATTTATCTCGTCATACAGTTTACCTTTGAGTGATCAAGGGAGCTAAATCGAACAAATTAAAAATCAAATTGAACACTAGTATAAAACTACATTTTTAACAACGAAAGGCGATTATAATATTAAAGTTGTAATTTTAATGTTAGAGTTATGAAAATCAAACTTTGCGTCTCTAATATTGTGCTTTCATCAAACATCATCACGGTAAAATTTACACCCCAAGATATGAACATTATTTGTTATAAGAGCCAAATCACTATTTTGCGTCCTATATTATGAATACAAGATGTTCAATTGTATCGTGTCTAAGGTGTTCTGTGTTTACGCCAACCGTTCTATATACACGCTAATGAGAGACGTAATGAAAGACTGAGAATCAAAATTATTTCAAATTTCCCGTCATTGATACACGAACATCCAGAATTCCTAAACTATGTAATCAATAATTTCGAAGGGAGGAGGTCCATTAATATATATTAAGACATATATATATATATATATATATATATATATATATATATATATATATATAGCCTATAACTCTATGATAATAATAAGGAAATCAACGAAAATGGTCCCATTATTGATTGAAATACAATTCATTACAAATGATACAAACAAAAATATAAATAATTATTTTTAAGTCATAAAATTTATTTAAGAAAGAGATTATTTATTAATTATATAATAAAAAAGAGCCAGGAATTTTTTGCTTTTTTTGTGATGGGTTTTCTTCATAAGGTTTATAAAATATACTGATAAATTTAATGCAGAAAAAAGGTGGAGTAAATTTTATCGAATAAACTTTTGTTGAAAAAAATTCGTCGAATGAAATTTTGCGGAAAAGTGGGATTTTTTATGTATTCTTTTTAATATTCATTATTTTGCGATCTAGTGATAATTTATAACTGCATGTAGTTATGTTTGTAATAAGTTAGGGATGCCACATATAAACTTGGACAGTTGTACATTATTTTGTATTACACTGTTAGAGTTTAAAGTTATATAACGTTATCAATTCGCATGCATCATACTTTACTTACTACCAAAATAGTTATGTGTACTTTTAAAGTCACGCAAGATTCGAAAATAATAAATATTTTTAAAAAATTTTTAAAAATTGTATCATATTTTTCAGCAAATTTTCTAGCGGTCTTTTTTCCGGAAAATTTGTAAGCTTGAAAATTTGTAAAAATCCATTCGATAAAATTCAACTCGTCCAATAATTGAATTTGGCATTGTTGAAATTGCATTTAGTAATTTACGGTGCAATGGGTCAAGTTCGTATAAAAATCTAAAATTTAATAATAACTATTTGATCATTTATTCCTTATCCAGGTAAAAACATAAAGCTTCTATGAATCTTTTTTGAAATAAAAAGTAGCTTAAAGTAACTTCAACGCGAGCAATTATTATTACAAAGTAGATTATATTAAAGCTTTATGTTCTTATTTTAAAAAGGGGTGAATGATTAAATAACCCGAAATCTTGGTATTTACATAGAACAATTTAATGTAAGTTTTATTCAAAACTACCTTGGACATTTGGACTATTTGCTTCTCCATTATGTTCTTAAGTTATTATAATACTCTGATAACACGGACAATTTTATCTCTCTTTGTTCGTCTAATTATAATCATAAATGAAAATATAATTTTTGACAGGGGCCCATCGGAACAATTTTATTGATAAAGAAATTCTAACATCGATAGAAGGACTCAACTATATGTTACTACTATAGCTGATGATAAGCTCACAAATTCCCCTTTATAAGTATCAGACAAGACACACATACTTTTGAAGTTGGAGTCATCTGCGAAATTGTTCACTACAAAATACAACCTTGGTTTTTTCATGAAAGACTCATTCTCAGTATATACAAAGACAGCCAGAATGTCAGAACTCTAGACCGTGCCGGGGAACGTGGGTGGATCATAAAAGTTGTAAAAAATTACTTCCAAAACCATAATAAGATAGAATTCTGACAATATTATTTCCATATCATATTTCATCTAGGTAAGCTAAACATCGTTTATTAAAAGTATCTATTAAAAATAAGAATATAGTTCCGCGTTGGCGATAAGAATGTAGCCTAGGTAATCCACATTATCTTCAAAAATATCAAACTTTTATACCTACGTAATCTTGCTTATGTAATCGCTTGAATTGCACTCAATAAGTTATGTACAAAAATGTTAGATATTACTTAACATCCGTGAAACACAAACAAGTAATTGTCAGAAATGCATTTTATCGTTTTCTGGAAAAACAGCGTATCGTGAATTTTTTGTGTTTACGACGAGAGGCTCCGGCCGCAGAAAACGCTTGCTTCGAATCATTCTTACAGGCATTTATGCAAAATCTATACTTCGGATAATTCTCCTAGATATCAATGAACATACATCAATCACAAACAAGTCCTTATCAGAAGTGTATTCTGTCGTTTTTCTGAAGAAAACAACGTCCTGTGTATATTCTCGACATATCCCCAGTACAAAGCTAGATTCTAGTTAGCAATACAACACATATATAATAATATGAGAAAACTATCTGCAAGATGGGTGCCGCGTTTGCTCACAGTCGACAATAAACGCCGCGCATTGTTGCATCTAAACAATGTTTGGACATGTTTCAGTGTAATCCAACCGAATTTTTGCGCCGTTATGTTACTGTTGATGAAACACGGATTCATCACTATACGCCAGAAACGAAACGGCGGTCAAAAATGTGGACTCAACACGGAAAACCTGCTCTGAAAAAAGCAAAAACTGTTCCATCAGAAGGTAAGATCATGGCCACAGTTTTTTTGGGACTCATAGGGTATAATACTAATCGATTACCTACAGAAGGGAAAAAAATTACAGAACAGTATTACGCTTCATTGTTGGATAGATTTAAAGCCATACTGAAGGAAAAGCGGCCCCATCTAGTGAAGAAAAAAGTGCTCTTCCACGGCGACAACGCACCAGCTCACACGAGTGCTATAGCAATAGTCAAATTAGCAGAATTACGTTACGAATTATTTCCTCACCCACCTTATTCTCCAGATTTAGCACCGTCCAATTATTTTCTATTTTCAAACATGAAAACTTGGCTTGATGGTAAAAGATTTTCATCGAATGAAGAGATTATGACTGCCACACATGTTTATTTTGAGGATTTCGACAAAAGTTACTTTTTGGAAGGATTAAAAAAGATTAAATACCGCTGGAATAAATGTATCTAGTTGACAGGCGACTATATTGAAAAATTAAAAAAATTGTTTAAATAAAGCACCCTCGTATAGTCTGTTATAATTTCAAACCTCAATTTTTTAAAATTCTTATGCAAAGAAACTATACTTCTTACAATTACTTGTTTGTGGTTGATGAATGTTCATTGATATCTATGAGAATTATCCGAAGTATAGATTTTGCATAAATGCCTGTAAGAATGATTCGAAGCAAGCATTTTCTGCGGCCGAAGCCTCTCGTCGTAAACACAAAAAATTCACGATACTCTGTTTTTTCCAGAAAACGATAAAATGCATTTCTGACAATTACTTGTTTGTGCTTCATGGATGTTGAGTGATATCTAACATTTCTTTACATAACTTATTGAGTAAAATTCAAGCCATTACATAAGAAAGAAGCATAAAAGTTCGATATTTTTGAAGATAATGTGGATTACTTAGGCTACATCCCTATTGCCAGCGCGCAATTTTATTCTTATTTTTAATATATACTTTTAATAAATGATGTTTAACTTACCTAGATGAAATATGATATGGAAATAATATTGTCAGAATTCTATCTTATTATAATTTTGGAAGTAATTTTTTACAACTTTTACGATCCACCTACGCTCCCCGGCACGGTCTAGAGTTGTGATATTCTGGCTGTCTCTGTGTATGCTGACAATGGTCTTCCACGAAAAAGTCAAGGTTGTATTTTGTAGTGACCAATTTCATAGCTGCCTTTAACCTTTAAAGGGCCGGGTTTTGAGGTTTCGAAACCTCCTTTGAAAGTGTCCAAATTCCTATGTTGTATCACCCATCAACTATGTACAATGGTCCTATCATCGACCAAGCCAATATATTGGCTCTCCGGCCCTGGAGGGCCATAAAAAAATTTTAGTTCGGTAAAATAGGAATAAAAACATATTCTCAGGTTTTTAGATATGCTGCATCCAAATCTGGGATCTGATCGGTCATAACAGCTCATAATCACGGTCATTCGAGGTCAAACAAGGTCACTTGATGTTCAAATGCAGAAAGTTTAAATTATGACGATATATACGTTACTAGCAAAAAGTATTTCTGTAATTTTACTGGCAAACTACTTTCACGAGAATAGATTCAGAAATTTATCTGAATAATGATATTGACAGAAATGCAATTGGTTGAATGAAAAAATTTGGTGTAAAGCTTTCAAAAGCTAAAAACCAATTTTAAATATTTCCCTGGGTATATTCTCAACCTGACCTTGGAGAAATCTTCATCTCTCTTTTTATTTGAGCTCAAAATAACGTAAAACCCGGACTCAGCGACTCCAAAAACATAAAGATATATCTTTTGCAATGATTCAAATCATATTGTTAGGTTTGACCTTGGCTCTGAAGTGTTAAGATCAAACCAACTTCAGATACGAACTTAGCGCATCAATTTACTTAAAGATAATAAGATATCCTAGCATTATGTTTTTGAGCTGATATATCGGCTTTCCGGCCTTTTAAACGTTAAACTGTAACTTTTTGATTTGATCTTGAACAAATTACTATACTTCACTTCGTGCGTCTGGATGCAAAGATATAAATATCGGTGAAAGAATTCATGGTAGTTTCAATGTGCAATTTTTGAAAACCATTTTCTCTCACTATCAAAGTCGTATATACAACTTATTTTAACGATACAAAAAGTTTCTCTTGGCGGCCACCATACATAACGGCGCATGTGTAAAATAGTGCCTTAATGTTGAGGTGAGGAGAAGTATGTGGTTAATTTGCACGTGCATGTTGAACTTGAAAGTGAATTTTTTATTTTGTTGAAAACATGGTTGAAAAAATCTTGTCCAAACAGCAAAGAAAATTCCTTGCGTTAGTATATAATATACAAAGTTAAAATTGAAAATGCCAAGTTCTTAAGTTGTGCAAAATTGTTCAATGACATTGGCATTTTTTTATTTTAATCAATTATACTGATAAATAATTTTTAAAAAATAGTAGAAAAATAAATATATTTAATATTACAATCAAAGAAGTATTGGAAAATTACGAATTCACTTTTCTATTTTTTCTATTCAATTTTCTATGATGTAAGACTCTGTATATGGCAGTGGTTTTTTGTTACCAAAACAACCAAAAAGTAAAAAATCAATCAAACCGACAATTAAGTAATGCGACCGATTTTATTTCTCGGCCTATGATAACACTGCTAACCTGTAACTCCGTCACCGTAATAGTAGATCCCTACTCTCTTGATTGAGACCTTGACAACCCTTGTACGATCATTTCTTCGCCAGCTGTTTAGTGTTTTGTAACAACGTGCGAGTAGTGCGTGTTACGAAAATGGAACAGAGAAATTTAGAGCAACGGTGTGCGATAAAATTTTGTGCAAAACTCGGCGAAACGGCAACTTGGGTTATGCATCACGACAATGCTCCCTGTCACCAGTGTGTTCAGTGTCTCTAAGTTTTTGACGTCTAAAGGCATCGCAACGTTACCACAACCGCCCTATAACCGGACAGGTCACCGTGCGACTTTTTCCTATTCTCCCATTTGAAAAAATTCGTCAAAGGTCGACATTTTGACAAAAATCTGTGACGAAGATACTCTGAGAGGTCCTACAAAAAGTGTTCCAGAATTGTTACAAAAACTAGAAAATTCGCTGGAATAAGTATATCGATGCGGGAGAGGACTACTTTGAAAGGGATCGCAGCAATATACCTTAATTTTTAAATATACTCGATTTTTTAATTTTGTCGTATTACTTAATTATCTGACCTCGTGTACACACACACACACACACACAAAGTATATTTCAGATTACAAAGAGGTGCGAGGCGTGCGAGCTTGAGCCAATAAATATATGAAAAAATAATTGAACACTATAAAAATTCTTAAATGAATGTTTTCCGAACCTAAAGAATATATATAATAATCATATAGGAAAAATGTTATTGCCTACACAGATTTAATATTTATATGCACGCTAAAAGAATTTGCTAAGAAAAGATGCAATTGATGCATTTGAGTTATTATCTGGATACACACTCCGATTAGATAAAGTGAATATGAAAGAGCAGTGTGGAAAGAATATATAACTTTTACTTCAAATATGAAATTTCATAAAACCATCATTATTCTGTAAGGCAAGGAGAGTATGTTTGTTTTTATAGTACTGAATTTTGTATAAGGAGTAAGTACAGCACCTAAATTAATACTATATGCCTTATATTATACAGATTTAAAATATCTGGTTTTTTATAGAAAACAATTTTTAAATTTATTCTTATATTACACATTACTATAGTGTTAGAGACACTGTGTGTAATTTTTTTTATATAATAAACAGTTTTTATAGAAACTTTTTATACGAAAACAGTTACAGATTCAAATATTAGATTCAATTTCAATGAAATAACACTATTGATACTGGCACTTCGATATTAGAATTTATTATCTTTTCCAATACTTATATTTACTTATATATTTTTTTTTATTAATCTCTACTTATATGAACATTTGTTAAAATTATAAAAATTTTATTTATACTCAGATTAAATATAGTCATTATGCAAAATAAAAAAAAATTATATATATATATATATATATATATATATATATATATATATATTGCCGCCAATAATATAATGATATATACAAAAATATTTTGTAAAATGTTATATATAAAAAATATTGTATTTAAATAATTATAATATAGGGCATAACATGCCATTATATTTAGGAGCTTTACTGGCTCCTTATGTAAAATTTAATCCAAAATTCACATAATCATTTTTTTACTTTAATATTCTGATTACTGTAACATCAGATTATATATCTAATATAACATGCATCACTCAAGAACAATCTGATTGCCACCTCCACAACTCCAATTAATCATTATTTTTATTATTTATTTATACTTTAATTCATATACTTTATTTATACTTATTTATACGATCTGTTTAATTCTAAATGTTTTTTTATAATTTAATAACTTAATAAAGTATATGTTTGTTGCATCTGCCTTAAATTTTATTTAGTTTACATATAAAACTCTTATTATATAAATACATAATTATTTTTTATTTTCTTATGTTCATTGTGTTTCAATCTTTGGACCCTCGTGTCTCATTCTGGGAAAGGACAGATGGGGATAATGCTCTTTTGGGAGACTTGACAATTTATTTAATAAATTTATTTCTTAAATTTTTTGTAAAAAAAATGAAATCTTAAATTCTACGCTTTTGTCTTCCATTTTCTCCTTTTAATTTTACACAAATTCAAAACTGAAATAAGTGGACTTTTTTTAATTTTTGATGCTTCGTTCTCCCCTACTACTCAGGCTATAACAATTTTCAGGCCTTTATATCTTATGTTTTTTTATAATATATACTGTCATAATATATATTCCAGACGCAAAATTATTGTTCATGCAATATTCAATAAATCGATAAATCTACACATACCAATATATATTGTAGGTGAAAAAAATTATTCAAATTTTATAATAAAAACAAAATATCCCATTAAATTAAATGAAATAATTGGTGTACATTTTTCTATTAAATTAATAAAATAAAAAAAAATTTAATTTGCCGTTAATATTTAATCTTTTTTTTTCATTTTAGTTACATATTTATTTTATTAACTATTTTTTCAAATTATGAATTATAGGGAATATTAATTAGCTATTAGAATTATGTGGATGATTTAGATTATATGAAATAAAAGGATAATCTGTATGTATTAGAAAATAAAAGAATGATCCATATGGAAGAACTCTATCATAGCCCATCACCGCGGAGCAGATATTATTGCGTTAATATATGCATACATTCATGCATATATACAAACATAAACATAAAAATGTCCCATTGTCTCGATACGACTTCTCCAGAGAGTTTCATATTTGAACAATAGGATATGTCTCAGTACGACTGCTATAGAGAATTTCATGTTGGGAAGCCGAATACTATGTCCAAGTATCTCGGGACGACTTTTACGGGGATTTTCTCCTTCAGATTACATAATATTCTGCCATCAACACGTAACTCACAGTAGAAGTCATCCCGATATACCTGGACATCGTTTTCTACCAACTAAACACAATACTCCCCGTAGAAGACGTCTTGAGGAAGCTAAACATAGTTTCTTACCGACTAAACACTCTCCGTAGAAGTCGTTCCGGGGCACTTGGATATCGTCTTCTACCGTTCGAACACGCAACTCCCCGTAAAAAAACGTTTCAAAGCGCCTGAACATCGTATTCTATTGTAGGAATACGAAACTCTGCATAGAAGTCGTCCCAAAACAGATTGACATCGTTTCCTACTGACTAAACTCGATACTTCCCATAGAAGTCGTTCTGAGACATCATATTCTACAGCCCGAACATAAAACTCCTCGTATAAGTCGTTCTGAGAAAATCGCACAGCTGATCCAAGATTCTATATGTATGAATGTATGTATGTATGTATGCATGTGTGTATACTTTTTTATTTAGTTAAGTAACAAATTCGTTTTAGATAATTAATGTTTTGTTATAATGAAAAATAGTTGCTTATATTAAAGAAACATGTGTTAATTTACATTTTAACAAATGTATTTATTTAAAACGACCTATTTTTTCTATTGTATGAAATATTTTCAGAAATATTATAAACTTATATAAAACAGTATTTAAAACAGCGAAATTAAAACTTGAAGCTGACATCATAGACCGATATGGTCATAAGTTCATTTTCGGTGCAAATTCCAAAGCAAACGAAGATTTTTTACAAAATAGTTGTCAAAAAATATTTTCAAATTCATAAAATATTACAAATGATATGTTCAAATATTTTAATAAATAAATAATTTCGTATAAGTAACCGAACTCTTTTCTGTATATTATGTGCACTTTCACACTGGAAAACATTTTAGTAATTTGAAATAGATGCATTCGTTCGAATTGAAATGATCAAAAATTTGTTTAATATAAACGACTGTTTTTGATTATCAAAAAATATGCATTTAAATGTATAAACTAATTTAGTTGAAACGATTTTTGTTAATCTACAAAACAATTCTTAATAATATAATAACAGTTTATTTAAATTGACTAAATGAGAAATTAAAATTTACCATGACTGCTGAAAATGACTGCTCACTGTAAATTAAAATAGTACTGTTTCTTTTTATAGTTTGTTGAACTGTACGATATTAAAAAATTATGTTTTTAAAAATATTTATAGAAATCTAATAAATAATTTGTAAAATAAAGAATCGAATCACTTAAAACAAATGTTTGGTTTTCATAAATCAAAAAAATATATTTATTGTATTTAAATGACCATTTAAATAATGGCTTATGGATAAACCATTTATTTATTAAAAAACATTATTGAAGTGTACACATTTTTTTTCCATTGCAAAAACTGTTATCTGGTTAGGAACAAAATGGGAAAATTTATATAAAATATAAAGCATTAGACGAATAACAAAATTCAAACTTTTAAAAGAATGTGAATAAGTGCAGAATATAAAAAATTATCACTTTAAAACTCATCAGATATTTTACGAATAATTATATCTACATCGTTTCCTAAAAAATAGTGAGCATAGTAAGTATACACTATAGAATAGGAAAAGTACGGGCTTGCAGATAGGATGACGAGACTGCCCGCTGATTCCATGCTGTGTGCCTTCCACACAATAACGCTTTAAAATGTCTGACATATTTCAAACACTCATTTACGCATTTAATTTTCCCTCTTTACGTCACGTAGTACACTCGCCCCCACTCACTATCCTTCCAATCCGCGTCTACAGCATGTTATTCAACTAGGAACCTTATATGGTGTCGCCGCCTTACGACCAATTCTGGCGTGAACGGTTTTAATTGTAACACCACCTTTCTCTCAAGCAAGACAAAGTCTGCAGATTACGTGTTTTCCCACTGATGGTTCAAGAAATCAGTAAAAAAAAAAAAAACGACCGTGGTCGAAACTTGAAACTATTCGGTTCTGTATTCTGTATATTCTCTGGTTGGATTATTAAAATAGAGATTATTTGAGATTCGAGGCTAGTTCGAGCGTTCGAGACATTCTTGGACTTCGAGAAGAATAAAGAGGTGAATTGAGAATGGAGTAATATTATTTTCCGATTAACATTTAATGCTAAAAACAAATATTATTAGTAAGTATATAAATTAAGATAAGTAAGAAGTTTTAACTTTAAATTAACCACTTATTAAGAATATCATTATCTAGGCAAATAATGTATTGATTTCTAAGATTATACAGTTATACCAGTTTGCCACACCCGTGCGGCCATTTTAGGCCAGACAAGTGTAAAGTAGGAAGGAAGTAGGAGTTTCAAAAAGAATAAAAATGGATCAACAAATTACTCCCAAGGAGGTGAAAATTCTTGAGAATCCTGAAGATATTCAGGAAAGAAGAGAACAAGTATTAGGTCGCTATGCCAATTTTAAATCTGAAGCTCGTAGTAAGCGTGATAAGCTTGAAGATTCACGTCGTTTTCAGGTGCTTTTTTTATTGACATTATTTCAAATTACAGTAATTATTTGCTAAGAGGTTTGATTATTAAAAATTTTAATTCTTTTTTGCAGTATTTTAAAAGAGATGCAGATGAATTGGAAGGATGGATTTATGAAAAACTACAAGCTGCTTCAGATGAAAGTTATAAAGATCCAACAAATTTGCAGGCAAAAATTCAAAAACATCAAGCTTTTGAAGCAGAAGTTGCTGCACATTCTAATGCCATTGTCTTACTTGACAATACTGGCACAGAAATGATTGCGCAGCACCACTTCGCTAGTGATATTATTCGTAAAAGACTTGGTAAATACAAAATTTAAGTGAATAATTTATTAATTATTACTTTAGTATATTTATAATAATACTCATACATGTAAAATAAATAACTTTATTATTATAATTTAGTTTCTAAAAACTCAGTCATATGAAAATATAAAATATGATTTTCATTGTAGAAAATTTTAGTATATTATTTAAAAAATATATATATTATTTGATATTTATAAAATTTTGTGATTATTTGTATAAAAATATATTTACTAAAATTATAAATGCTTTTTGTAATAAAATGAAATACTATAACTCTACTTCACAAGTCAATTAAATGTGAACAATTTAAGATAATAACTTGTTCAATATTTGGTATATTTTAATTTAATCGAATCTAATTTAGTGCCATTTATATTATATTATATTATGAATATAAATTTATTTTACGGAAATATCAAAGGAAAAATAATTTTCTATTATTTTTCATTATATTGTTTCTAACTATAAATTAATTTTTGTATGTAAATGAATAATGAATAATTATATGGCTTAGATGTAAAAATGTATTATTTTACAAAGTTAAATCATTTGAGGAATTTATCATTTAATTTTACATTATCAAAAAACATTTTGTAAAGAAATTTGAACATGCCACAAGATTTTTCAATCTAATGAAATTGTTTAAATTTATTTATATAATGCATATATTGTAGTCTTTTCATAACCACCAAAATAAAAAAATATGTACAATATCTTTTTACAGAGGAACTTCATCGTTTATGGGAACTACTACTTTCTCGATTAGCTGATAAAGGACTCAAACTTCAACAAGCATTAGTACTTGTACAATTTATTCGTCATTGTGATGAGGTTATGTTTTGGATACATGATAAAGAAGCTTTCGTCACCACCGATGAGTTTGGACAGGATTTAGAACATGTTGAAGTTTTACAAAGGAAATTCGATGAATTCCAGAAAGATATGACTAGCCAAGAATATCGTGTTACCGAAGTTAATGAACTTGCTGATAAACTTCTACTTGACGGACATCCTGAACGTGACACTATTCTGCGTCGCAAAGAAGAGCTAAATGAGTCTTGGCAACGCTTAAAACAGCTTGCAATTCTCCGTCTAGAAAGGCTTTTTGGAGCCCACGAAATTCAAAGATTCAATCGTGATGCTGATGAGACTATGGCCTGGATTGGCGAAAAGGATGCTGTACTTTCCTCCGATGATTTTGGTCGTGACCTTGCTAGTGTGCAACTGTTGCAGCGCACTCACGAAAACGTTGAACGCGATCTTGCTGCTCTCGAGGATAAGGTTGCTACTCTAAGTACCGAGGCTGATAGGCTCACCGACATTCACCAGGCAGAACATTCGCAGCAGATCCAAACGAAACGTGCAGAAATCCTTCAGTCTTGGGAAAGTCTCACTGCCAAGGCAAAGGAACGCCGTTTCAAACTTGATGAGTCTTATTATTTACATCGTTTCCTTGCTGACTATCGCGACCTCGTTTCGTGGATGAATAACATGCGCGCCATCATCTCGGCTGATGAGCTTGCAAAGGACGTTGCTGGTGCTGAGGCTCTACTTGAACGTCATCAGGAGCATAAGGGTGAGATTGATGCACGTGCTGATAGCTTTGATTCGACAGGTTTGTCGGGCAGTAAGTTATTAGAACGCCGTCATTATGCAGCTGAGGAGGTCGCTCATAAACTTGAAGCCTTGGCTACTGAACGGGCTACCTTGCTGGAGCTCTGGGAGAAGCGACGTATCTTATATGAGCAATGCATGGATTTACAATTATTTTATCGTGATACGGAGCAGGCTGATGCTTGGATGGCTAAACAAGAAGCATTTTTGGCAAACGAGGATTTAGGCGATTCCTTAGATAGCGTTGAGGCGCTCATAAAAAAGCACGAAGACTTTGATAAATCTTTGGCCGCCCAAGAAGAAAAAATTAAAGCGCTTGATGAATTTGCAAGCAAATTAATCGAGGGAGAGCATTATGCTGCTGAAGACGTTGCACAAAGGCGCTCAGCCTTGCTTCAACGTCGCTCAGCCTTACTAGATAAATCTGCCTTACGTCGGCAAGGTTTGGAAGATGCTTATAAATTACAACAGTTCGAGCGTGATTGCGATGAAACAAAAGGTTGGGTTAACGAGAAACTTAAATTTGCTACGGATGACAGCTATTTAGATCCAACGAACCTCAACGGTAAATTACAAAAGCATCAGAATTTTGAACAAGAACTGGCAGCTAATCGCACACGTATGGAAGAAATGGTTGCGCAAGGCGAGGAGCTGTGCGCTGCGGAACACTATGCTCAGGACCGCATTCGATCACGAATTGATGAAATAGCAAGTCTATGGTCAAGTTTGGCCGAAGCGACCGAAAAAAAAGGCGCAAAGTTACAGGAGGCAGCACAGCAGCAACAATTCAATCGTACTGTGGAGGATGTAGAGCTCTGGTTGTCTGAAGTAGAAGGTCAGTTATTGAGCGAAGACTGCGGCAAGGATTTAACAAGTGTACAAAATTTGCAAAAGAAGCATGCATTGTTAGAGGCTGATGTCGTCTCTCATCAAGAACGTATCGAAAGCATCGACCGTGCTGCAGAGGAATTCGTTAAAGGTGGACACTTTGATGCCGATAACATTCATCAAAAACAACAGCAGCTCCAAACACGTTACTCCGGATTAGAGCGACCAATGCAACTACGAAAACAGCGGCTGCTAGACTCGCTGCAGGTTCAACAATTGTTTCGTGATGTAGAGGACGAAGAGGCTTGGATCCGTGAAAAGGAACCAGTGGCAGCTTCTACGAATCGCGGTCGCGACCTCATTGGTGTACAAAATCTACAAAAAAAGCACCAAGCGTTACTTGCAGAAGTTAGCAATCATGAGCCGCGAATTGCAGCAGTCTGCGCTGCAGGTTCACGTATGCTACAGGAAGATCATTTTGCAGCAGAAGAAATCAGCCAGCGACTAGCAGGTTTGGACGAACATTGGGGACAGTTAAAGGAGAAAGCACGTCAACGTAAAAGTGACCTCGATGACTCACTGCAGGCACACCAATATTTCGCGGATGCAAATGAAGCGGAATCCTGGATGAAAGAAAAGCGACCTATTGTCACTTCCGCTGATTATGGCAAGGACGAGGATAGTAGTGAGGCCTTGCTAAAAAAGCACGAGGCATTGGTCAGCGATTTAGAGGCTTTCGCTAGTACGATCGGAGCTCTGCGTGAACAGGCATCTGGTTGTCGACAACAAGAGGCTCCAGCCGCTGTGGACTTGGCAGGTAAAGAGTGTGTAATTGCGCTCTACGATTACACGGAAAAGTCACCTCGTGAAGTCAGCATGAAGAAAGGCGATAGCTTGACTTTGCTCAACAGTAATAATAAGGATTGGTGGAAAGTTGAAGTTAACGATCGTCAAGGTTTTGTACCGGCAGCGTATGTGAAGCGTGCTGAACTGGAAACTGCAGGCACTGCAGCAGGTTTAACTGCGTCTCAGCAGAGCTTAGCAGCACGTGAGCAAAACTCGATTGGTGCCAGACAAGCACAGATTGAGGCACAATACGAGGATTTATTACGACAAGCACGAGATCGACAAAACCTTCTAAATGAGACAGCTAAGGCTTACGTTTTAGTACGAGAAGCAGCCGAACTCGCAACTTGGATCAAGGATAAAGAAAACCATGCACAAGTACAAGACGTCGGTGAAGATTTAGAGCAAGTGGAAGTTATGCAGAAAAAGTTTGATGATTTTCGAGCAGATCTCAAAGCGAACGAGGTTCGTCTTGCTGAGATGAATGAAATCGCAGTTCAGTTAATGACCCTAGGTCAAACAGAAGCTGCTCTTAAGATTCAAACACAAATCCAAGAACTCAACGATAAGTGGACTAGTTTACAAACATTAACAGCAGAACGTGCTAGCCAACTTGGTTCTGCACACGAGGTTCAACGATTTCACAGAGATGTAGATGAAACTAAAGATTGGATACGCGAGAAAGATGCAGCTCTCAATAATGACGATTTGGGGAAGGATCTTCGCAGTGTACAAGCATTACAACGAAAGCATGAGGGATTGGAACGTGATCTGGCTGCTCTAGGTGACAAGATTAAGCAACTTGATGAGACAGCTAATCGACTAATGCAATCGCATCCAGATACTGCAGAACAAACGTATTTTAAAGAGAAGGAAATCAATGAAGAATGGACGCAACTGACGGCTAAGGCCAACTCTCGCAAAGAAAAACTTCTGGATTCTTATGATTTACAGCGTTTCCTGAGCGATTACCGTGATTTGATGGCCTGGATTAATTCTATGATGGGGTTGGTAGCTTCTGAAGAACTAGCATCGGATGTAACAGGTGCAGAAGCTTTGCTTGAACGGCATCAGGTACATTATTTTTTGTATTGAATCTCTTTAGAACTTCTATATCAAGATTTGGTTTCTTTATTTATATTATACACCAAAACCTGCTTTTATTTAAAAAGTACGAATGGATATTGACGCACTTTATTGCGTCATCTTAAACATTATATATTTCTAACGTAGAGTAAAGTAAAAATTACTCTATGTTTAGTCATTTGTATATACTCTAAATTATTTTTTCTGCATATTACAATTATTCTCATAATTATACAATAATATCGCGATAGAAAACAATATATGGCACGTATAGGATCGAAGATCTAATCGGTCGATGGAACCTGATATTCTCGTCGATAAATTAAAAGGTTCAAGAAGTAGTTCTTTTTTTCACGCTATAAAACTCCTCTCAGAAGGCCATCGAAAACCTTGACTTTTCTTCCGAACTTTGTAAAAACCATATTTTATTTATTTAAGTCAAATTACTATCGCGCGCTTGTGCATGCAGTTTTGGCAGATCTATCAATACTATTTTCAAATATATTATATCTGTTTTTCTCTATTTTATTTTTCCTTCTTTTCTACATAAATGATATAATATTTATAGAACGAACCTCCATCACTCTTGATTTTTAAATGCAAAACAAAAATTTATTTTAATACATAATTTTATATTAATAAATAATGATAAATGTTTTTCAATTTAATTGACTCTAACATTAAATTTACATTATGACTATTTTTCAAAATATGAATACTGTCAAGAACTTCTCTTTTATATCTCTGTTAATACATTGTTCTAAAATATTTACATTTTCAAAATCAAAAGAATATAACAAGTCTAAGCTATATTCCTTTCGCCCAGATGTACCATTTGTACTTCTTAAACTATATTAATGTTAAATTAATAAATATTTTAATCGGTCTCACAGTCTTTATACTATAATATATAATAATAAAATAATGACAGTCAGACTGTTCTTTTTTACAGTCATCTCCGAAGAATCTGAAATGCAATTTATTACTAAAAATAAATTAGATTAAAAATTAAATATCAGAAATAAAATTAATAATAAAATAAAATAATAATACTAAAAACAATATTCTATATTAGTAAAGAACAACCTGACTGCCCTCACTACCTTAAATTTAAATTGATTTTTGGCGTCCGACGTTTCGACCGGCAGCGGTTCATTTTTAAAAACTAAACTAAAATGACAATCCCAGCACGCTACGATATATATCCTCACCTTACTCTGAATTTATTTGTATAATATATATATATCCCCCCCACCCTCCTGACTTAAATATAAAACATAATTTTTATATTAATAAAGAATGATAAGTGTTGTCCAGTTTGCTTGACTATAATATTAAATTTATATTATTACGTCTGCTTCTTTCCGCCTCTTTTCTTGTGGTTGCTGTCTTTCCTTCTATATATTCATTAGCTGCTATCTTGATTGTCTCCATAAACCATGTCGATATCTGCCTTGCCAATAACTGCAATTCTTTCACCAGCGTACGCTTCCATTCTTTTCCCGTAGTAATTACTTTTTCCATTCCTTTAATCTTACTTGCCTGGAGATAATTTTGAAGCCACCCCCTCTGTAATTTTATTTTTTATGCTCTTGCTCTCCCTCTTCTTTTTATTCCCTTTCTTCTCTCCGAAAATTTCGTCTTCCTTTACTGTTTACTATTCTTGAAATTTCTCGTGTCGCCATCCTTGGTAGACGGTTCAAAATTTCTGTTTCGTGTTCTAATTTTCTCTCTTCGCCTTGTGATCACTTTTGTTTACTTTTTTCCTCTTTCATTTATTTATATTTCACGAGTTTTTCTTTTTTTACTTTAGATTTATATGTTAATTTTTTACAAGGTTTGATCTCTGCGTTATTACACTCGCGAATTCGAAACGAAAGTCCTATAAAAAAATCAAAGTTAAAAAGTATAACTTTTATAAAACCGTTCATTCAACTAAGCAGATTTTTTTCTGTTTAGGAGCATCGTATGGAGATTGACGCGCGTGCTGGCACATTTCAAGCGTTTGAACGTTTCGGACAGCAGCTGCTCCAATTTAATCACTATGCTAGCGTTGAGATTCAAGAAAAACTAGAATCTATGAGCGAAGCACGTCAAGAGCTTGAAAAAGCATGGATACAACGGCGTATGCAACTTGACCAAAATCTTGAACTTCAACTATTTTGCCGTGATTGTGAACAGGCAGAAAATTGGATGTCTGCACGTGAAGCTTTTCTCAACAGCAGTAGCGCTGATGCACTTGATAGTGGTGATAATGTTGAGGCTCTAATTAAAAAGCACGAGGATTTCGATAAAGCTATTAATGCTCATGAAGAGAAAATTGCTGCTCTTCAGACCTTAGCTGATCAGCTGATTGCGGCTGAACATTATGCAGCGCGGCCTATTGATGAGCGTCGTTGCCAAGTACTTGATCGTTGGCGACATTTAAAAGATGCTCTAATAGAAAAGCGTTCACGTCTCGGTGAATCCCAAACATTACAACAATTTTCGCGTGATGCCGATGAAATGGAAAATTGGATCGCCGAAAAACTTCAACTTGCGACAGAAGAGAATTACAAAGATCCAGCCAATATTCAGTCTAAACATCAAAAACACCAAGCCTTCGAAGCTGAATTAGCTGCCAATGCAGATCGTATACAATCTGTACTAGCTATGGGGGGTAATTTGATCGAGAAACATCAGTGCGCCGGTTCAGAAGAAGCTGTCCAGAAGCGATTAGCTTCAATAGCTGATCAATGGGAATATCTTACACATAAAACTACTGAGAAATCAATGAAACTGAAAGAAGCTAACAAACAGCGCACGTATGTGGCGGCTGTTAAGGACCTCGACTTTTGGTTAGGTGAACTCGAAAGTTTATTAACAAGTGAAGATGCAGGTAAAGATTTAGCAAGTGTGCAGAATCTTATGAAAAAACAGCAACTTGTCGAAGCAGACATTGCGGCTCACGATGAACGAATTAGTGACATGAATGCGCAGGCTGACTCACTCATCGACAGCGGTCAGTTTGAGGCTGCAGGTATTCAAGAAAAACGTCAAAGCATTAATGAACGATATGAACGTGTACGTAATTTAGCAGCACACCGTCAAGCTCGTCTTAACGAGGCCAATACACTACACCAGTTTTTCCGAGATATTGCTGATGAAGAGTCTTGGATTAAAGAGAAAAAACTACTTGTAGGATCCGATGACTATGGTCGTGATTTGACGGGCGTTCAAAACTTACGAAAGAAACATAAACGACTGGAGGCCGAGCTAGGTAGTCATGAACCAGCTATACAAGCCGTACAGGAAGCCGGCGAAAAGCTTATGGATGTTTCAAATTTGGGTGTACCGGAAATTGAGCAGAGATTAAAATTACTGAATCAAGCTTGGGCAGAGTTGAAACAACTAGCCGCAACACGAGGTCAGAAACTCGCTGAGTCTTTGAGCTATCAACAATTTTTGGCTAAAGTTGAAGAGGAAGAAGCTTGGATCGCTGAAAAACAACAGTTACTTTCACTTGAAGACTATGGCGATACAATGGCCGCGGTGCAAGGTCTTCTTAAAAAGCATGACGCATTTGAAACCGATTTTGCCGCTCACGGAGAGCGTTGCCGCGAAATCCGAGCAGCAGGTGAAGCACTCATAACTGCGGGTAATCACCGTGCCGATGCGATAGGTCAGCGCTGTCAACAGCTAACGAGCAAATTGGAACAACTTGGAGCTCTCGCTGCACGACGTAAAGCACGGCTCGCAGATAATTCGGCCTATCTACAATTTATGTGGAAAGCTGATGTTGTCGAGTCTTGGATCGCCGATAAAGAAAGTCATGTACGTTCAGAAGAATTTGGTCGTGATCTCTCCAGCGTGCAAACGCTACTTACTAAACAAGAAACCTTCGATGCAGGCTTGCATGCCTTTGAGCATGAAGGCATTCAAAATATTGCTTCTTTAAAGGAGATGCTAGTAGAGGCAGGTCACGAACAGAGACCGGCTATCGAGCGCCGTCACACCGATGTAATTGCTCGCTGGCAAAAACTATTGTCAGATTCGCAAACGCGAAAACAGCGTTTACTGCAAATGCAAGACCAATTTCGTCAGGTCGAGGAGTTGTATTTAAGTTTTGCCAAGAAAGCATCAGCCTTCAATTCATGGTTTGAAAATGCCGAAGAAGACTTAACTGATCCAGTACGCTGCAACAGCATCGAGGAAATTCGAGCTCTTCGCGAAGCCCATGCTCAGTTTCAAGCAAGCTTATCGTCAGCTGAGGCCGATTTTCAAGCGCTTGGCGCTCTGGACCGTCAGATTAAAAGTTTTAATGTCGGACCCAATCCTTATACCTGGTTTACTATGGAGGCTCTTGAGGATACTTGGCGGAATCTACAGAAAATTATTAAGGAACGCGATGTTGAATTAGCGAAAGAAGCTCAGCGTCAGGAAGAAAATGACAAACTTCGCAAGGAGTTTGCAAAGCATGCTAACGCCTTTCACCAATGGTTAGCAGACACACGTGCGTCAATGATGGAAGGTTCAGGTTCACTTGAGCAACAACTTAGAAGCGACCAAGAAGAAAACACAAGAAGTTCGTGCACGTCGACAGGACCTCAAAAAAATTGAAGATCTCGGTGCTATTCTAGAAGAGCATCTTATTCTAGACAATAGATACACAGAACACAGTACCGTTGGACTAGCTCAACAGTGGGATCAACTTGATCAGCTTGGCATGCGCATGCAGCATAATCTCGAACAACAAATACAAGCTCGCAATCAATCGGGTGTTTCCGAAGGAGCACTCAAGGAGTTCTCGATGATGTTCAAACACTACGATAAAGATAAAAGCGGGCGATTGAATCACCAGGAATTCAAATCTTGCTTGAGAGCTCTAGGTTATGATTTACCTATGGTGGAAGAAGGTCAACCAGACCCAGAATTTGAAAATATTCTCGGTCAGTTTACAAAATTATAGTAATAATTCTGTGGTCCAAACAATTATTATTACGAACTTTTATTACCAGCTATTATTACCAACTTTTTCTTCTTTTTTTTTAGACATCGTCGACCCGAACAGAGACGGTTTCGTATCCTTACAGGATCACATGGCATTCATGATTAGTAAGGAGACTGAGAATGTTCAAAGTTCGCAGGAAATTGAAAATGCATTCCGTGCCATTACTGCTGGCGATCGACCTTATGTTACAAAAGAGGAACTTTACGCTGTAAGCGAATTAAATATTTATAATTTAATCACATCTACTATTTAATTTTCTTACTAATATTTTTTTAATATAGAACCTTACGAAAGAAATGGCAGATTATTGTGTGGCAAGAATGAAGTCTTATATAGATCCAAAAACGGAAAGACCTATTACAGGGGCTTTAGACTATATAGAATTTACACATACACTGTTTCAAAATTAATATAGATTGTTTTATTTTAATATTTTAATACATATGGGTAAGATATTGTTGAAAATCAAAAATACGTAAATTATTACTTAATATTTCATTTCTAAATAAACTTCAATAATTTTTGTAGTATTTTCTATATTTCCTATATTTAGAACAATTATCAAGAATGATTGATATTAAGTTTTAAAAATTTTATTAACTTTATTTATTCAAGTAAAAATATTTAAAAAAAAAAAGATTATTAGAATTAATAATATTATTCTGCCAATATATTTAATGGCTTTAAATGTTTTAACTACTGCTTCTGTAGCAAATTAAAGACAAAAATAAAATATAATTCATGAATATAATAAAGCATATAGTGTCATTATTTTTCAAAACCAATACTTTAAAAATTGTTATAAGCAACCACAAGTAAATTAATTAAAAAATAAAATTACATAAAGCATTGCCATAATTTAATACAAATTACAGTAGTAAAGAAGGAAAAAATAAAATAATGAGCCGTTAACAGAATATTTTTTATTATTTATTAACTGTAATTATATTTCTTTTAAATATTTTTAACAGTTGTGTTAAATATGTACAGAAAACTTCTCTTCTTGTTAACAAAATAATACTGAATATTAAATATAGCATCATCAAATACCTCAGCTCTATGGGTCGATGCCTAGAATTTAGACCGTTTTAAAAATAAATATTTACTTTTGAAAATATAGGCAAATATAGTGATACAATTTTTAAAAACTTACATAGAATTTTTAGTATATTTATAATTTTTACAATACTGAATATTAAGTCTTTTATATTGCTTATTGTGTACAGCCTCAACAGTATTATAAAAATAGATAATTTAATTTTACACTATATTTAAAACCTATATAAATTTAGGTAGCACAAACATTATTTGTGCAATAACTTTTTCAGTCTTTTACTCATGAAATATGGTTTCTCATCGGAACCATCGTTTCGCTCACGATCTTCAAGAAAACATAAAAATAGCGTATCAATAGCTGCCGCATGTACTTTAAAGAAGACTGTAGCTATCAAAAATGAAGATATAGCAGTCATTGCTGCAGGTACGGCCCAATAGTGTACTTCATTTTTACCTTCCGTAGTATAATACCAAATACTGGCTGCAACAGTCAATCCAGTTATTAAGAGTTTACCTAACATCAATAACCAACTTGTGATCTGAAATTTCAATTCAAAATATAGTACGTTTCTATTCCTAAAATCATACTAAAAATATTAGAAGGCCAACCTTATTTATGATAACAACTCGAACCACATTTCGCATAAGTAAATTAAATGCATCTCTAGCTGAACGGCAAAAATCTTTTCCATGAATAGCGCACATAATATATGCATTATTGTTTATAAATTTTAAAAAGTTTTCAAGTATGTAAAATAAACATTTGCAGCAACACATCACTGCATTTGCTAATTGGTTATTTGCCTTTTTCACTTTCTCGCTTATTATCTCGATTAAAAAACGAATGATTCGACAAATTGTTAAAATAAGAGCACCGAAGGCTAATGTTCCCAAATGATATCTGTAACAAGATAATATAAAAAAGTATTACATAAAAAAGGAAATATTTAAAATAGTTATTTGAAACATAAAAACTTTTTATAAACCTTATTGTTCTCCAGAATCCAACAGTAATTGTAAAGTAAGGGACATCTGTTTTTCTTAATGTCCAATACCATATAGCAAAAGTTACTGCCAATACCATTTCTCCGAACGCGGAGACAAAGAAAAAGAGCCAATAAAAGCCAATCAAATTAATTGCGTGAAAGTATTTAATGAACCATGGTCTATCTTTACTAACTAAAATACATGATGATAATGTACACTGCTCGCCAGATGATTGAGTACACTTAGAATTAAACAAATCCGGATCACATATTGAATTATTTTCATATTTTAACACAGGATCACACCAACATTGATCATTCATCATCTCTACACGATAATTCGGATTCCATATCGTAAGAAGATATAAGAATACTGTTACGCTTAACGTCAAAACCAATAAATGTAGTACCCACGGTATTATTGGAAAGAATAAACTTGACAAAATACATGTTATTGCCCTAAAAACATATGTTATAGAAATATATTTTGTTCTATTTTATAAAATGTTTTTGTTAATATAGCAACATTCTTAAAAAGATATTATTTATTACTCATAATATATATTTTTAAGCATCAATTTTATAATAATGAATTTTACTAATTGAAAAAGTCAGACTTAATATTGGTGAAAATAGGATTGAATTCTGCATAAATTTGTCGATGTATAACAAAATTTCTTAACTCTTCCTGTAAAGTAAAAAAATTACCTGTAATACCTACTTATACTCAGTTATTTTTCCTCGGATAATTATTAAGATAAAATTATTTTTCTATTCACAAAACTGAGGTCTTAAGTAACGTAAGCAATCATAAATTATAAATATTTTGAATAAATCAGACATACGTCATTCTAGCTCCACTTTATTAAGATATAAAGAATAGGTGCATCATATCATTAAAATAAAAGAAAAAAAAGGAAGAAAACAAAAGAAACTTATTTTAAAATAAATATTTTAATTATATTTAATATCGATATTATATAAGCATACCAATCGAATTTCAATCGTCTCATGAAATTGCGTTAAAAATACTTTTTATTGGTTTCTTTAGTTATTATATTTTTTGATTCGATAGTACTTGTACTGAGACATATATATAAATCGAACTCGGACCATCGAGCAGCCTCGACTCAGTAAATATACTCCAGCGTTTAACGATAGTAAACACAGAAGCGGTTACCAGCTATGACTGCTTTTTTAAATGAATTATAGTTTTACATTAACTTTATTTTAAAAATTCTAATAGTAGATACTATTTAAAATTTTGCAATCATTTTAAATCTTGAAAATCACAAAAAAGTTTTAAAATCACAGATGTTACCTTTATCTAGGAAATATAAAAAAATTTAGAACATGGTTTCAAATATAGTATATTATGATAGAAGAAAGTAAAACAAGTATTTGCCTTCGTTGATAAACAAACACTTTTGCTCTCTCAAGCTGTACAATATTTTTCACATTCATTATACGTTATAATTCAATTTACTATAGCTTTCTAAAAGATCCAAATACTGTTAATATTAATTATTATTTGAAGCCTATCTCGCGGAGAGAATATAGCACTTTCTCTCGGCGTAAAATCGACCGATCGTAGCCCGGAAAATTTAATTTTATTTATTTAGGCTAAGGTTTCGAGGCCCTGTGAATCCAAAACGTAGTGTAAGAGTTTTACAAAAAAAAAAAAATTGCACACAGTGTTTAGATAACCCTAACTTAGGTATGATTTTCCAGGTGTGTAAAGTTTCCAGAATGCGTAAAGTTTAAAAGGTAAGTGCGCTACCATGCCTTCTTACGTTCTTGAATTAATTTCAAAATGAAAAAGAAACCACGGTGAGTGTCGTGTTCTAGAAGCAAAAGAAATAAATGGAGTATAAATATAAGTAGCATTTAAAATATTCTTCATAATGCACCTATTACGTTTATCGCAGGCCGTATGAAAAATCCGCCATGCAATTCAGATCAAACTTTATAAAAGGTGTGCCAGCAGTTGGCGCACGTTCTATGCGTACACTCATTAATCGCTTTCTTTTTGCCAAACACAAATACACTCTTTAATTTATAATAGCATTCGTTTAAACATTCTAACATGTAAAATATAATATATAAGGATAGCGGAAATAAAGGGAAGTATTTTATTGATCATTTATTTACAAAATTAAAAAAATTATTTTTATTCTTAGTTTTCGCTATGAATCTATAACAGCATCGACGAGAAATTGTTTTTCTAATCTGAGAATCAACGAAAAATTCCATTTGAATAAGTAACAGGTTGTGTTTTGAATTATCAGGAACTGATGGTACATCCTAATCATTAATTTTGTCTAAGTCAGAGATGCAAATATTCGCTTCGTGCAAGTTGAGTAACAATATCGAGTGGTTTGAAAGATACAAAAATCTAAGGAATATTACATTAAATCGCATAAGAGATAAAAGTAAAAACTTAAAAAGAAATTAAATTTCATACTAATTTCAATTAGTTGACATTATACGTGTATATAAAATTTCCCGATGTCAAAAATATACGTAAATCATTTCGATTATGTATAATTATTACGATCTTCCTTCTGCATAGATGGTTAGAATAGATTAGTTCTCAGATGTTTGACAAATTATTTTGTTTTATATGTAGTAATAGAAAACAGTTACGAAAAATAGCATTTTAACCCACCATGAGCGTGTACTCAAATTTTTGTATTCCCTCGAACCTGACGCACAAAGTCAATAATTAATGGTCAAAGAAGAACTATAAAATTGATGAATTTCCTTGAAAGATACACTATAAAGATTAGAGTAGTTTAAAAACTCGTGAATAGTTATTAAAGAAGATGACGGCTATCCAAATCAATACTATAGTCATCGATAATTATTCTAAAATTATATGATCCGTTGCAATTAACATTACATTATAAATTAACAATACATAACGTTTACATTACAAAAACGCCCTTTGAGAAGATTATAAATAGATTCACATAATACTTTCTGATGAAAAAATAACAAAAATTTTGATCGCTTACAATAAATTTCGAATTAATAAGAGCCACGTCTTAAGAAGTCATTTTTTTTATGGGACGTTTAATCAGCGGTATATATATATGACAGATATATGAGCATGATCGAGAAAGCAACTTTGAGGGAAAAGTCCTGTACTTAGGTAGGAAAAATTACATTTCTTATCGGGTACGGAAAGGCTTTCTTTACGAAACGAGAGGTTTACGACCTGAAGAGAAGCCGATTGCAGTAACGAGGTTTGTAACTTGAGGGAGTGGGGACTGCGTTTTCCGACCTCTACACCCTACCTGATCGGGTTCGCTCGGGCGACAAACTTCACACTCGTCGAAGACATGAAGATTTTTCATACTATTTTAATTAACTATATCGACTTTGATTCTCACAGTTAAAAAAAACGTTTGATACGTGTAAACGAAGTAAGTGGTCACTGCATGCATGTTTTTGTCGCGCACGCTTCGTTCTGACGGCAAATCACAACTGTGAATCACAACCGGGAATCACCTGCTTCGCACACTTTCTAGTTACTCATTTTGATATTATAAGTTAATATTGATAATGAGTCAGAGGTTTTGGGTACATGTGTGTATATGTGAGTATATCTGTGTATGTAGTTAAAAAGCATGGAAGAAGATGGGACATCAGCTGGTTCTCATTTTCAGCTTTTGATCTGGTTGGCAATTGATTATCATATAGAGAATGAAACATAGGCACATAAAAATAACACTGAGCGAAAGAAAACGTTAGCATTATTTGAATAACTTTGGTAAAATGTTTCTCGAACTCACAACGTCAACGTTACGGAGAACTCGCGTAGTTTTAACTTGAGTTTTTTGCTATGGGAACGGGTGTTTGAACACATTGTTTTGACAGTTGCTTAATCTGTAAATTTATTTGCATATACAAAATAAAGTATGGTTTCTGTTTAGGATATTCTATACCAAGAATAATAAAATATGGTATACATAAATGTCACTATTTACTTACTGGCTTTCTTTCATGTTATTACTCCATATCATTTATTATTATATGTACTTCTATAAAACAAATTACATAGTATACTACTAAATTATTTACTCGAAACAAAATTCTGATAAAATTTGTCATTAAAAATTTTATTTGTAAAATTTTAATAGATAATTTCTTGTTTCAATAGCTCATGCTCAACCTTTTAAAATGTAAAATTCATATTATCTATATATAACAAACGTAAATCATAAATTAAATTTATTTCTCCCTCTTATTTTATTATTAAATATAAGATATAAAAAAATTGATAAATAGTGTTTATAAATTTACACACAAATCTTTATAAATTATAAATACATCAATATATTTCTAAATAAATAAAATGATTTTTTTGGTTAGATACTATTTATATACTTTGAGCAGTACTATTAAGAATACGACAGTCCTAACGTTGATTTTACGTGACCATCAGTTACCTAAGTACACATCTAGAATCTACTTGACTTTTAGGTTACCGTAATGTTTTCTTTCGCTTAGTCTAGGTAATTCGGAACTTATGTCTTTATGTGTATTGTGTATTATACATTGTATTTCCAAAAAGAGTTGCCAGTCTAACTAATTAAGATGACTGAGCGCATTATCCAATCACAGCACAAACAATTTGATATCGATAAGATGGGTGTGAACTTTTACTCAAGTGCAATTTAAAGTGCGATAATCAGTTTCGGAATCATTTACGAACGCCTATTATAATCACGATAAGAGGTTATTTATAAACTGTGTGACATCTCCAAGTATCCTCGTCACAGATTCTTTGATGTCTTCAACGGAGTCAAAATGTAGATCTTTGACGAATTTTTTCAAATGGAGGAATACGAAAAAGTCGCTGGGTGATTGTCCGGTGAATAGGGAGGGCGGTTGTGGTAACGCAGTATTACCTCAGACCGAGAAATAAAATCGGTTGCATTACTTAATTGTCTGATCTCGTAGTTAATTTTACTTTATACCTTTTAAAATTACTTTAAAAAAACGCTTAATATTTTCAAAATATTTAGCAAATAATGTGACTATATAAACATGAAGGCGAGAAATAGAAGATTTCAGAGATATATAGAAAATATAGAGATATATAGAGAGATAAATAGAGAATTCAGAGATAAGAAAAGAGAATTCAGATGAACATGCGAACAGATATGACCCTTCTCTCGTTTGCGCACTCATTAGTTTTGATGATTCTCCGCGAAGGTGCTATGAATAATGTTTTGTTTTAAAGAATGTCAGCACATAGTCAGTGTTCTGGACAGATTAGGCATGGTGTAGTTCACAGGGAATCTAAAGTATCTAAAATATTTTTCTTTAGTAACTTATTCGAAGTTTTTCGTATGCATAATTGTAGTAACCTTTCAAAAGAAAAAATATAAATAATGTAAACTATTTACGACATCCATTATGATAAAAAAAAGTCGAAATCGAAGCCATACCAAAACCAATAGTGAAATAGTTTGAGATAAATGAGGTTGAAGTAGATATCAGCAATTAAATTGTCAAAAAGCAAAGTAATATGTACCTATTATTAATTAATTACATATGTTGCTCGTTTTATCATTTGTTCAATCTGATGTCTAAAATGAATAAAAAATTTGTACTTTCGTTGTATTTGTTTGCAGCTAAAAAATATGAATTACATTTTGAATGAAAAAAATTCTTTTTAATAAGGAGAGAGAGACTCCGAAGTCACCCTACAATGACTACATGACAGGGAAGGGGGCTTAAAAAATAATAAAAACCAGGCTATGTAGTTTATAGACAGCCCCTAACCACGACCAAACTTTACGATGACAATCAATCCTATATGTTCATTTCTTTCTGCAATGATTTGAGTGTCCAATATGAAACATCAGTGCATCACCATCAATAGCATTTTACAGCAATAGAAAATGTAGCGGGGCACATATTGATTGAGCCAGTGTATTTCTTATTTATATGATCCTGATCACAGCTAAAATTAAAATTTAGCTCTACTACTGCCGTGATCAAGAAAATATATGTGATTCAGATAAAATAAGTCCTTATTTTACGTTCAATATCATTAAAACATTATAGATATAAAAATAAAAGTATTTCTACTGGGCGGAAAGCTTTGTTTAGTGTGAAACATACATTTTATTAATTGCGAAAGATAATTTTCATCTCCAAGATTTTACTGTCAAACTATTCATGAAGCAGACGTGATGAAAAACACATCTTATACTATTTTTTATAATGAATTATATTGTTATAATCGTGTATATCTGAGTTTTTCGACCTGTTAAGTGAAAGTAATATTCTTCTGTATTTGCAATTGGTCTAAAACGCTCATACAGACTTTAATTCTAAAATTGTCCCAACAACGTCCTGGTTGCTGTATAGAGCACTCGTTCACACTCAAAATTAAGATATGTTGATGTGAGATAAATTTGCAAAATTAATCTAAGAATCTCGTTTATCAATGTTTTTGAATGTGTGCACTTTGTTATGCAAAAATGCGATTTTTGAAAATATCTTCTATGGACTAGATATTTTGCCTTTTAAAAAACATTTTAGATTAATATATAAACAAATTATTCGTCCGACTCATTGGTCGAGTGGCGAGAGCGCACCTCGGGTAATCAGAAAGATTAAATAACATTGCCGCGGTCACTATTTGGACTGGTGAGCGCGCGGACGCTGGCATGTTGTTTATCGATTAAGTGTTTTTTCACACATGACAATGTGAGCGGAAGATGTAAAATTGACAAATTCGGTATCCAAGTCTACGAAATGTGACAAGGATACTGAATTTGAGCAGTTTCAATGCATCGACCACTCTGGACCAGGTTTTCTTAATCGGCTCTTATCCCACCGGATTTTGCCATAAATTTTACCCGCTCCACAGGCAAAACTCTGAGCAGATGCGAAGTCTATAGGTAGGCTAAGAATTAGATTAAGTTAGTTTGAAAGACGGAGAATAGGCATGGAAAAAATTTCCAAGTGAAACATTATATGTAAAAACATTCGAATAATGTATACATGTAATAAATAAAAATAAAATTTATAAACAAATTATTTATAGTACAAATTAATTAAAAACCTCATAGTATAAAATAAATAACAATAAAATACATCAACTAACTCATGGAATTGATACATTCATTTTTATTTTCCAAACAAGAAAGCTCAAGATCCAAGTTCAAATTTATTACATTCCGATTTTTTAAAAATATTTTTAAGCATATATATATATATATATATATATATATATATATATATATATATATTGAATTCATTTATTATTAGTTTTACTATAAAAACGACAAATTTGTTTCCTATAATAATAAAGAAATGAATATCTGTATAAAGTATGATTCCATGAAATTATTGAATAGAGTAATTTAATTATATATTTACCACTTCATTTGCTACTATTAATATTATTCTCTAACTTAATTAACTTAATTAACTTAATTAACTCTCTAACTTAATTAACTTACTTGCTTGATTCTTTGATAAGTTGACAAGCTAAATATATTCTTTTACGTAAGAATAAAATTACTAGTATAATGGCAGACAAAAGTATAGCGCAGCTAATCAGAAGAATTAACCATTCTGTGTAGCGCGTTTTAAGATAAAACAAGGTTGATTGGTATATAGCAAAACCTAAGCTTCCACAAATGACCAAAATTGTTGCCCAAACGCATGGAGTTGACAACCACCTCAATAATATAATATAAAGAAGAGATACAAATCCACTGATAATTGCAATCCCAAGTACCTCGTATCTACAATAAGAAAACAATATATAACAATATATAATGTCTGCTTTAGATAGATAATACATAATTAAATAAATAATATTAAAAAAATCTACTATCAAAGTAATTTGATAGTATAATATATATTTAATAAATAATATTAAAAAAATCTACTATCAAAGTAATTTTATATGTGTAATGAATTCATTTAGAAACCTAGATCATTAATTCCCAGTCCAAATGTTATAATTTTACGATTGTTATATTAAATTATAGACGTATTACCATAATTTCTTTTAGAAATTTTAATTAAAAAAAAGTCTAAAAAATATGCCTCACTTCTAGTTGTAGGTAGTTTATAGTAGGTAGTTTATAGTAGGTAGCTTATAGTTTTTTTATTGAGCTATAGTTGATATAGTTTAAATGTTAACTATTTAAATCTAAACTCACTTAGTTTGCTTCATATCTTGATAAGTTTTTTTCAATACATCTTCTAAGTATGCGACAGCTTCCACAACTTTCTTAGCATGTTGCAAATCTGGATCAGTAATGGTAGAATCAACAAATTCTTTCCAAATTCCAATAGGAAAACATCTGCCAACAATAGGAGTGCTTTTTAAATACCACCTCGCACATTTTTCGTGATGTATTAACGCTTCTATTTGGTCTAGTCTGTTTACTTTGTCCAACCTTACATCTGTTTTACAAATCAATTGCTTTTTTAATTCAGTTATTCTAATACTATTTGCATTATTAACATTGAAAAGAAAATTCGTTTGAGGACAATCTTTTACGCAAACTTGAGTTGTTGGACAATTACGATACTCTGGTGAAATTCGAGCACATTTTGTTAAATCAAAGAAAATTAAATATGGCATGCTCTTTACAGACGAATCAATGCCGCATTTGCGTCCCTCGCTGTCAGTAGGATGAATCAATTTTTCAATATTCCCATGGTTTAATGCTGAGAATTAACGAGTATTATTGTTTTTTTTTTTTTTTAGAATAAAAAATAATTAGTGAATAATGTTTTCTTACATTGTAGGTATGACAATAATATGAAAACTTTATTATATTATACAACTATATCTAATATATGTTTATTAAAATAAAAAAAAAAACTAAATTATAATTTACTAAAAAATATCGTTATATTACAATAATGTACTTATAATACAAAAAAATAATAAAAATATTACCATAATACGCAACAGCACTCCAGCCGATTATAAAAATTATAAATATTATGAGCCAAAAGCAATCTGTACAGGATCGTTTTTTCAGTGGCCCTTTCCATGCTGGATCGTAATTCATTTTTAAACCTAAATATAACTGACTGATTATTTTTTAAGATAATAAGTGTCAACGCAATGATAATGAAATCGAAGAAGCAGATAAATTACTTTTCGTTTTCTAAAAATTGAAGATATCGTTGATTAATAATAATTTGGAGAAAAAATACCATTTCAATTATAAATACATGAGAGCTCTCCTAATTCAAAAAATGAAAACCCATACTTTTTTGTCAAGGCTATGACAATATCAAGTGATACAAGATAAAAGCAATAAAACAGAAAGTTTCAAATACTATATATGTCATTAAATAAACTATAAGATTGTTTTCATGAAATTCTTATTTGACTTAATAATAGCATGTTTGGTTATTGATTAGTGATTATACATATGTACCATATTCTGAAAAATCTTCAACATACGAAGTCAGACAATTAATTAATACGACAACATTAAAAAATCTAATATATTTAAAAATTAAGGCACATCGTTGCCATCTCCTTCAAAGTAGCCCCCCCCCCCCGCATCTACACACTTATTCCAGCGAGCTTTACAGTTTTCGTAACAATTCTGGAACACTTCTTGCGGGACTTCTCCGAGTACCCTCATCACAGATTTTTAGATGTCTTCAACGGAGTCAAAATGTAGATCTTTGACGAATTTTTTCAAATGGCGGAATAGGAAAAAGTCGTAGGGTAATATGTCCGGTGAATATAGGGCAATTGTGGTAACGTGGCGATGCCCTTATACGCCAAAAACTGAGAGACACTGAATGCACTGTGACAGGGAGCATTGTCGTGATGCAGAACCCAAGACTTCACGATCTCTAGACGCACTATGAGCTCCCTTTTTCGTATTTTTCGAGCACATATCGGTAGAATACTTGATTTACGGTTTGTCCAGGCGGTACAAACTCTGTGAACCACCCCTTTGCTGTCAAAGAAGCAAATGAACATGGTTATGATTTTGGACTTGCTCATTCTCGCCTTCTTTGGCCTTGGCGCTCCAGGAGACAAACACTGTTAGCTTCGTCGTTTAGTTTCGAGGTCATATTGAAAGAACCAATTTTTATCACCAGTAATAGCTCAATCGAGAAGAGTAGGAACACTTTCAATCTGCTCGAGAAATCTTAAACGATGTTCATTCGGTGGGCTTTTTGCTCATCTGAAAGGCTCTTCAGTATCATCTTCGCGCACAGCTTTTTCATGGTGAAATCTTCAGTTAAAATCTTTCTAACTGTTTGCCGGTTAATATTAAACTCGTCGACCAACATTCGAATGATTAATCACCGGTCTTAAAAAACAAGGGCGCGGATGCGTTGCGCATTCGCGTCGGTTCGCACTTAAATTGGCTTTCTGCTCCACGCCTCATCTTTGACGCTTTCACGGCCTTTTTTAAAATCGATATGCCACCGAAGCACCTGACTACAACTCAGGCCATCACTACCATACACTTTCAGCACTTTTTCATAAGTTTCTATAGCGGTTTCGCCGAGTTTCGCACAAAATTTTATCGCGCACCGTTGCTCTAAATTTCTCTGTTCCATTTTCTTGACATGCACTACTCGCGCGTTGTTACAAAACACTAAACAGCTGACAAAGGAATGATCATACAAAGGTCATCAAGGTCTCAATCAAGAGAGTAGGGATTTACTATTACGGTGGCGGAGTTATAGGTTCGCAGTGTTATCATAGGCCGAGAAATAAAATCGGTCGCATTACTTAATCTTCTGACCTCGTATTTAGAGAGTAAAAAGATTTGCGTGATTTTAAAATAAGAATAAAGTCGATATTTTTCTTTGTGAAATATTTGATTTAAATTTAATCTTTTAAACTTTTACGTGCGATTTGATAATATTAGTAAACTTTAAAAAACACACAATTATTTTTATTATCTCTTAAATATATTCAACTAAATTTATACGAATATGTTATTAAATGAATAAGCGCAAGGTTCATTTACATAAAACTTAAATAGTTTTTTCCAAAATTCCAATCATGAAATTTGGCAAAAATTTAGTAGAAGAGATATATAGCACTACAGCTATCTAAAACTAAAATTGCAGAGTTAGAAATTGTAAACCCTAAATACATAACAATCCTATTGGATTCCAGTGCAAATAAAACGGATATACTAAGAGACACGGAATTGCATGAAATAGTTAACTTCTAAGATTGTAGTATACTGGAGACAGGATATTTGCGAGAATCTGTCAGAAGTGCAGAATGAAAACGATTATTTACATATAAAAAGCTCACAATATTGTATTTCCAAATTTTATTTATGCGAGTAACTGACAGCAGTTCAGTTTACATTTTAAGAAAATATTCGAAAACAAGCATTAAAAAAGGACCAAAAACACCATCTGGCAGTCAAGATTATTCAACAACGTCTCGCAACTAGCAGAAGGTTTATCTAGTTTAAAGCAACTTTTTGAAAATTAGTTGGGCAATTTTCTATTCGAGATCTTCAAAATTGCGCTACAGAAGACGAATAATAAAAGAAGGCTCTATTGTAACACATATTTATTATAATGTAATATATTACGTAACCGAGCATGGAATGGCTTAGAATCCCTCTGTAAATTAATGTATATTGTTATACCGATCAGCTAAATTTTCGTTATCTCAGAAGAAATTTTTCATACCCCGCAAAGAATCTTAAAAATGAAGGACTTCGGTACGAAAGACACTTATGATTTATAGCCATTATCAGAAATTACTCTTCTTACCAGCTGGTTAAAAGTTAAATTTTTTAAATTAGAGATGGGAGGTAATTCCAAAAATTGCAGAAAATGTATCGGACAGAAGAATAAAGCAGACCCTGCCAGACTTACTAACTAGAGACATTAGCAAAGTCACTCGTGCTAGAACTACATTGAACTGCGAGTTTCAATCCGGCGCCATCGGGCCGTCTATAAGTGGATAGTCTAGCTCTATTGTCGTGGTAAAAAAATTATTTTAGAAAAGTTGTAGTGTACATGTAGTTTTACAAGAATTACAGTTTGTATTTTTTCATGAAAAATTAAATCGATAATCCTATTTGAATCAAATGTATACTATTACTATAAGTTAATAAATCTTTATATTTATTAAAGAATAAATACATCAAGTACAAAATATTTAGAAGAAATATTTTTATATGTTATTATATGATACGCCTTTACTACAAAATCTAAGTTTGTATTAGTATCCAATTCTTATTTACTTCCAGTTCATTGATTTCAGGTGCTTTGTCAGCAATTACTAAGGTATTCGTGAGTTCATAGTACTATAGAGCATTTACATGAAACAGATGCCCATTCTTTGTACTATATGGATATTATTCTACGGAAATTGTAAAGTGTGATATGAACCATCTACTTAAGCAGCATGTCTCATCTGAAACCATTGATGATTGCATCACGGTCGATCATACTCTCACATTCCTGGGCAAATGGTTCATCCAATTTACGGGGATACCTTGTGGACTAAAAGCGAAACTCACGCGACTTGATAGCACCTAATAATCAACTGAGTTATAAGTCCTTAACTCGAACCATAAAGAACTGGAAGAAGGTACTGTGCTTGGGCTCCTAGTATAAAAAGTTTCTGAAGGATTTTGTGATCATGTAAATCCTCTTACTCAGATAAACAAAAAGGTTTGTCGTTATACATACGTATAGGAGTAGAAAAGTACTTTTACTTCAATATTTCTATGGACAAGCACTGCCTGAGTGTGTAAACTGCTGGTAATATAGATGACAATAACGCTTCGAAGACCATCTTTTAGCAAGAAAAACACAAAGTCTTACAAGAAAACTGCAACGACGAGCGAACGGCCGGCCATATATGATCTAAAAGAAGACTTACGCGTGTGTACCTGTACATGTGTGTATATACCTACGAGGAATAGCAAGGCATATACAATGATGTAGTAATGCATATACGCCACTATTAATTTAGTCAAGAGTGCATAACACAGTAGCGTGTTCCAGCTGGTCTCATCAGGAGACGTACAAAAAAAAATCTGTGCTAAATGGTCGCGAGCAATAATATAAACTCTTTTCCAAGAACACGCAAACCTTCAAATACATTTTGAACTCTAAAATCCTGTTTATGGGTTGGATTGATTATATTACAATCCGATTCCCGAAAGCGTGTATAATTTTGCGCGAATTAAGCGAGACAGTCTTTATGGGCTATAGGCCATCCAGATTTTTCATCCGAGCAATGAAATCTACAATCAGCGTTTGATTATAATACAGAGCTACAGGCTTCGATAAACGTCAGTCCAGCGATATAAACGTACGACATCGTTAAACTTGGTCTAACAGACCAAGTCGCCGCAAACGATGAAGACGAAGATATCAAGAATTTGATACTATTTCCTATGAAATAACTTTAATACTAAATATATGTTAGTTTTTCATAAGGTTTGCGATACAATATTTCAGCCCAAGAACTCATAATTTATAATATACGAGGTGTATTCAAAGAATTAGGTGACTTTTTGGTTTTCTCAAAAATATTTATTTCTTAATCTTAATAATACATTACTTATGTTGTCCCCTACAAAGTCACGCTCTCAGATATAATACTTATACCGATGCTTTTTCTAATCATCGAAGCACTTTTGATAATCCTTTTTTCGTATAGACTTAAGTTCTTTGAGCGATACAGTTTTTATCTCCTCAATCGTTCAAAATCGATGCCCTTTTACAGGTTTTTTCAATCTTCGAAAAAGAAAAAAAATCACTGGGTACCAAATCTAATGGATATGGAGGCTGAGGCATGACTGTTGTTGATTTTGGCCAAAAAATCTCTCACAAGCATCAATGAATAACTAGGTACATTATCGTGACGCAAAAATCACGAATTGTTTTTTCAAAGTTCCGGACGTTTTTTGCATATCGTCTCTTGCAAATGGCGCATTACTTCAAGGTATTCTTCAGCACTCTTTATTAATCGTACGACCTTGTGGTAAGAATTCCTGATGCACTACATGACGGTAATTAAATAAGATAGTCAGCCAAACCTTCACATTTGATCGAACTTGACGTGCTTTCTTCGCTTTGGTTCTTCTGGGCTCTCCCAATCTTCCCTTGGGACGATTCGGCTTTAGTTTCGGCGTCATAACCATATACGCACGATTCGTCACGAGTAATAACCCTTTTGAGAAAATCAGCATCATTATTGACTTCAGTCAACATCTCCTGAGCTATGGTCATGCGACGGTTCTTTTGATCAAAATTAAGCAGTTTTGAAATGAATTTCGCTGACACACGTTTCATGCTCAAAACATTCGAAAATTAATATCAACATCTTCAGCAACTTCTCGGATAGTGATTCGGCAATTTTTTAACACAATATCTTTCACTGCTTGAACGTTTACATCTGTTGTTGACGTGCTAGGACGTCCAGGGCGAGGTTCGTCTTCGACATTCTGTCGACCTTCTTGGAACAACTTGTACCACTTATACACATTCTTTTTACTCAAACTAGACTCACCGTATGTAACTGTCAACATTTCAAGAGTTTTGAAGCACTGAATTCCATTATTGGCACAAAATTTATTATAAACTCTTTGCTTCATTTTTTTTTTGGTAAAAGAAAATCGCCAAGCACACGAAACACTTATAACTTTGTATGACTGTCACAAACAATTTGATTTAATTTTTTGATTTGATTTAATTTTAGTAGTTATGTATAAATCTGTCAGATGTGTCAGACACATATTGTTACAAGTTATAAATCAAGAGTTTGTAACTTGTATTTGTAACTCATCGCTGCTATAGTAAATGTTCTCTGCCATATTTTCATTGACAAAGATTTCATGTTGATTAATTAAAATATATTTAATTCTTTAATGTATAAAAAAAAATTTAATTTTACATTTTTTAAAAATTAAATATTACTAATGCAATCAATTCCTAAATATACAATTTTTCTAACTTTACTGAAATATTCCATGAAATATGTTGTAAAAACTAATTATTGATTTTAATGGAATCATTCAAAAGAAAATAGCATTTAAATAGATTTGTTCAATCAACATTAAATTAACGAAAAATAAGTAATTTCCTACATTTCCAGTATGTAATAAGCATACAATATTATGATTACTAAGAACAAATAAATAAAATGTTAGAATAAAACAAATTAGATTATATATAAAAACTAATTACTAATTTTTTAGAAAATATATATAATATCTAATACACACACGCACACAATAAATATGTATAACTAAAAAATTAGTACATTAGTTTTTCTTGACAAAAATAATGGGTATATAAAAAAATCCTCTATACTTTTAACTCAGGAAAGTAAAAATATTTTTTCCAATGGAGGCACATAACCATAAAAATCTCAGTTTTTAATGCCTAAACAATAGACTCAAAACCACCATCCCAATTGAGTTGTTGCAGGATTTGTGAATATAATTTTAAGAAATAGATTATAAAGAATTTTATTGAAAAATATTTTGTCCAGATTTTCTGGTGCATATTTAATTGCAAGGAAACAACAAGTCTTAGCTTTTTAAAATTTACAAAAACGCTCCAGAAATGCTCGAATACGCTGAAAGCCTATGGATATCGTTCTTTATATAGGTTGATCAATTTAAACGAAGATTTTTAGAACAATCTCTTTCCAAAAAGCCATAAATTTGATATATACAAAAACATTCAGACATACTTAGAATTACATTCGTCAATTCAGTGACGTGGCATTGTGATGGTTCACATATATTTAGCACGGAAAATAGATTTTTATAAGAGAAATTAGAGTTAAATTACTATAATTAAAATTACAAGTGGTGATTTAATACAATAACATTAATTCACTAGGTAAACATATTTTTTCTTACCAAATAATACATCAAATCCAGAATAGTTGCTAGAAATGAAAATTTGTATCATTTTCTATATAAAATTATTTATCAAGTTTTATTATTATTAAAAGTAAAAACTTATTTTGCAGAAATTTGAAATAATTTTAAATAATTTTTAAAAAATAAAAAGCAAAATATTTTTTTCATGCAACAACCGTATTATTTTATGTCTTGTATCTTCCATTTCCAAATACTTAATACAACCACATTTTAATAGATTTATTTCAAGAAATACTGCTTGTACAGAAAAAATGCATAAAACAAAAAAATATATTTTTATAAAATGTGCAATTTTTGTTTAAAATGTGTTAAAATTTTCGTACTTTTTAAGATAAAGTTGAAAAACCATCATTTTTATAGATTTTACAGTGAAAAATCAATTTCCGCGAAAAGCACTGTCGTCAGCACCTCAGAAACAAAACACCCGGACATCGGTGGTGATGTGATTGTATTCGATTAATCATTTATTTATTTCTTAAAGTGCTAATTACGAAATCGTTATGATTTTCCACGAAAATTGAATTTCCGTGACGAAGTTCAGAAGAAAAAAACCTTAAAGCACAGTTTTGTGAATTTATCTCGGATAATAAAATTTTTTTAACTATTGCAAACATAAGTTGTTTATCTCATCAAAATACGTTTTTTTCTTCAATATATTGTTTTGGTACAAATTTTTTGTTTTTAGTACAAAACTTTTTAGACTTGCTTATACCATTTATCCCGAAAAAATGATATATAGATACAAAGTGCATAGATAAAAGGATATATTTTAATCGTATTTACAATTTTTGTTTGAGATGTTTTTTTTATTTCGACATTTTTAATTTTTTTGAGATAAGTTCATAAAACATTATTTTGTTAATTTTTATAATGAAAATTTAATTTTCGCTGAAAACCACTATGATATTCATAATCAACATCCCAAAAAACATAAGTGCTCTACTTGAATGAAAAATTATTGCACATCATTCGTAGTAGTTACATATTTTACATGAAATTCAATTTTATGAATAAATGAAATATACAGAATATGGCATATTCTATTGCGCTGTTAAGTTGCAGAATGATCAAAGAGTATCTCGAAAAATATAAGTTTATAAAAATACAAAATTATGTAATAAACACCTAACATTTTTAAAATGAATGTTTTTTATTTAGATTATAATTAAAATCGATTATAAAATATTATTAAATCCTGTCTATACCTTCTGTATAATATTCTATATAATATATATAGTTACAAAAAATGTTAATTTAGAATAATCATTTTTTCTTCTAATAAAATAAATCATTTAGATGTCAAAGTTTGAAATTCCGCGGATTTCCTGAAATGCAACCACGTACCGAAAGACGGCCTGGCGGCTCAAATATACAGCTGCTACAGACTGTTGCTCTATGAATATAACATAATGTAACAGAGGAGATTGAAGAACTTTGAGATAAGGTTATAGAACCAATAGAGAGAGAGAGAGAGAGAGAGAGAGAGAGAGAGAGAGAGAGAGAGAGAGAGGGGTGGGCGAGGAAGACAGAGAGAACGAGAGAACGACTATAGCTAAAGATAATATACGAACGAAGAAATAATAAAGTACCTAATATTAATTTTTTACTTTAATTAGTACTCTGCATTCCTTATATTATTTATTGTTTTACTTTTCGGATTCTCAATTTTTCTCTCATTTACTAGATGAAAAATTTCATTCTCTCTAATATTGAAATCGTTAATCAGACACTTTATGAGTCAAATCAAAAAAATAATTTCTATGCTTATGACTGCTAAAATTGTTGATAATTCAATGCAATTAGATTTTCTATGAATCATCTCATACACATACCTTAAATATCTTCAATTAAAAAATATATAATAAATGAATGTGTTATCATATAAGATAATGATACCAAAAATTAATGGTTGCACATTTAAAATGAAAAATGAAGGATTAAATTTAAAAAAAAGCAAATAAATAATAGACGGTGCACAAGATGGTTAAGCACTCTGATAGACACTGATTTGATATATATGACTACCTGGGTTATCTGATCGACTGACTGATGATGAGTGATGATTACTGTGTTCTCATGTACTATATGCATCGTCCGCAGTCGACTAAAGCGCTGTCTACATAGGCAAATCTGTAAGTTTTTACTCCATAATAACACTCCAAATATACTTATATCAGCATATATATATATATATATAATCTGACATAATATACTTCTTCAATGAAAACGAAACTTGCATAGTTTGATACCTTGAGCGCTAGTGTCACTTCGCAGGCACCTATATGTACACCACGTACATACAATTTCCTTGCTATTTTGTACATATAAGAGTATAAATATCCTAATCATAGTTATCATTATGCCTATGGAGGGTAGAGCGAAGAAGTGGAAAATCCGCTCGTTTTACATGGGAAAAGCTTATCAAAAATTAGCCGGAGATAGTAGTTCAGATTTGTCCGGTAGACGTCGCTGTCTTGAAAATCCCTCGATGCTTCTGCTTACAATAGAGAGAGAAAACAAAAATCAAAGCGAGTAAGGCGAAGAAAAGAAACAAAAGTAGGGGAGCAGAGATTTAACTTTCCACTCTCTCTACGCTCACTGTATACCCTTCCTCTCTTGTTTTCAAATGCATGCATTTGAACGAGCAACCTCACAGGGTGTCGGCGACTTGCGGCCAATTTTGTCCTGAAGTCCTGCCGTTTAATTTGACACTAGTATAGAGCTGGTATAGAGTATCATCAGGTATCATCTTCTAGCAGAAAAGTATCAGCTGGTGATTGTTGTTCTTTTTCGATTCAATTCAACTTTTTATCTCCGTCCCATTGATGAGCGAGAGTCGAGAAAAATGGTGAAAATAACTCAAACTGTATTTGAAATTAAATAAAAAATATCTGCAAATAACTGCCTCTATGTTGGATAAACTTCCTGACATTTAATAAATCAAATGAAAGAGCACATTAGTAATTACTATCATAAACAGGATAAATCTACCTTAGATGAAGAAATACAAGCATCTAATCGCAATTACTAATCACTCATACGATTTCAGTAACGTAAAAATGTTAGAGCAAAAAATATTTATAAACAGTTATTGGTCTAATGATTTCTTTATTTTCACCAAAACTCTTCTAAATAAACAATATGACACAAATAAATGACAAGCTGACTATGTTATGTTTCTGAAAGATATATTATTTAAAATTAGTGTGTATGTGTATGTGTGTGCGCGCGCGCAGCGTGTGTATTTTCCAGTCATTTTTTTAACATTTCAAAACCTATGAAGTAAATTTGGTTAGAACACAAAACAAATATACTTATTATCAAACAAACGAACGAAAATATCATAAAATTCTATGAGTTTCTGTAATGAAATTGGTTTTATATTAAAAGAAATACGCTATTTTTGATGATTGATGTAGGTAATTGAATGAATATTTTTTTTTCCTGTACTTGTACTTTACAAAATGTAAATTTGAAGAAGGGAGCTGTTGAACTGAAACAGTTTAGTCCCTGATCAGAAGCTGAATTGATATGAAACATTGGTTGAAGTAGATATATAAATTCGATAAATTTAGTGATGAGGGCAGTCGATTATCCTTTATTAATCATAGTACATTTATAATTTGTATTTTTATTATTTTTTAAGTAGTAGTATTTAATTTTTAAATTCTACAGCATGATGTTAACAAGCCTGTGTGACTATTATTATAATTATATTAAAAGACTGAAAAGCAAGAAATATTTTCTAGTATATATATTAAATATTCATGATATTTAAAATTTGAAATTTAGAATAGTACACAAGGATTTTATATTTTCTTAATAAAATAATTGTTTAATATTATTCCAATAACAATATTTTAGAAATATTAATAGAATTTCAAACCATAAAATTCTTATTTCATGTAGAAACACAAAAATTAATTATTTATACTTATGTACAATATTTAAATCTTATCATAATTATCATTTTGATTGTATTAAAAAACTGGTATAAGTATTTTTGCTTGATATTTAGACAAGATTTTTCATACCACTCGATACAATATATCCTATACATATAAAACGAAGTTAGAACCTATTAAGAATCTAACAAATTGTGCTTCTGTATAACTAAATGCTATAATATAGAGCCTGTATAGTTGGTGTATGTAAGCATATACTTGGTGATACTTTAGAAGTTCCGTTTGTCTTATATAAATACAATCAATTATATCAAATATAGAGTTAGATGTGTAAACAAATTTAAACAAATCTAACTTTTATCTGTGTCATCGAGTGAATGGATGCTGTACGTTCTATACAAAACATTTTTTTTAATATAAATTAAATAAATTTTTTTTAATGAATTTTTTATAGACAAAAGCCAATTGAGAATAAAATTATATTTATTTTGTTTAAGAAAATACAAATGCTTTAAATTCATTAAAATATATCTTTATTACTTTTAATTATATTTAACGTTTTGTTTTTCTTTTTATTAATAAAGGCACCTTTTTTGCAACACATTTTAGGAACTATTGTCTTTCAACTAATTGAAAAGTCTGTATAGCGTGTGTGTTATTATTTAAATTTGTAATTAGAAGTATACTTTGTTAACCCCTTAGGGAAAATATATCTTTTATTGCATTCATCCTTCCTGTCTTTTACAATTTCTTCCCGTTGTTTTAACATAGCTCTGGTGGTAAGACAAATTTGATTCAAATCCCAACAAAATGGCTTAATGTCATTAATGTTTCTTTTTGTTATTTTAGCCATTCCTTTTCTTATACATTGATCAAGTAGTTGTTCCTCATAAGCATTGAGGTCATTATTTTCAATAATGTAGTTATGTTTATCATTATATATTTTGTGGCAACTTTGAGGAAACTTATTTTCTTCAGTTAATTGGCCTTTGCATTTTTCATTTCTATTTCCGCTACTAACATACTTGTTATAATGATCTGATTGAATATTTTGAGAATAATTATATTTTTCACTACTTGATTGAATATTTTTAAATTCATCTTCACTACTATATCTTCCATTTAATTTACTGTTATGAAAATCTTTGTTCTCATGAGGTACAAATTCAACCTGTTGTGTATTCGTATAATACTGTTTATTTGTTGGATATAAATTTTTTTTTTTCATACTATTGCTATTCCATTCTAATTCATTCATTTTATTGTCTTTTTGCTTTTGATATTGAACTTCCAAAGAAGTTCTTGGAGTACATTTATGCATTTTTTCACTAGTAGTTTGTTTTTCCACACAATTTGCAGGGTATTTATCCAACTTTATTTTAGATCCTTTTCTTGTTTCAAATACTTTGGATGTATGTAATGGTTCACAAGTGCTACCAATTGGATTTTGAAACCAACTACCTTCCACAGAAACATTTTTAATTTCAGGTAAACAATTCGAATTTGATTTTTTTTTAATAAGACCGGCTTTATTTTGCACTGTATGATCATAGTAATCTTCATCATCTATTGTAAGAGAACTTAGGCTACTAGCTATTGTTGGAGAAGATTCGTCTTTAAAAGCTGCTATATCATCTTCAAAAACACTGTGCTTTAAAAAATATGGTTTTTTAAATAAAGGATCATACTGAAATGAAATATCTTTTAATCCACGATTATTTATTTTTTTATGAACATTATTGTCTTCATCTTTTTGATGTTCTGAGCTATTAATATTTTCAGACATTTGTAATTTACCCTTTGATTTTGACGATTCAGTTAAATTTAGTGAAGGAGAAATAATTCCGCTAGGTCTAGAACTTATATCGCTTATAGTAGAACAGTGATCTTCCTGTATAGAAGGCTGCTCAAAACTAGCAAGAGAACCTAATGAACTGCAACGAGAGAACATCAAAGGTGTTGGAAGATTGCTTTCCGTTTCTTCTGCATGTAATGCTTTATATTCATTATTTTCTTTTTTTACTTCAATAGTATTTGTAGTTTCAGAATACGGTTTTTTGTCTATTTGCATTTTTATTAAATGAAAATGAAAGAATATGTGAATATAACAAAATATATATCAATCTAAATATTAGATTTTCACTTAATATACTATAAGTTCTAAAATTTATAATGAAAAATAACTATATATCTTTAATGTTTATTTGCTTTCGAATGATTTTAAACAATAATTAATTCCATAATTAATTTTAACAATCAAGAAAACAATATCAGTCATGTAAACGCAATATAAACTATATATATGTATTTATACACAATGCATATACATACATACTACATATATATATATATATATATATATATATATATATATATATATATATATATATAAATTGCCAAACTATGAAGGGTAGATAGGAGTGGAAACTCCACTTCATTTGCATGGAAAAAGCTATCAAAAATTAACCAGAGATGGCAGTTTAGATTTGTCCAGCAGATGTCGCTGTCTTGTAAATTCCCAGCGAAGCGGTCAACTGTTTAAAATTTTATACTTTTCACCAATCAGGACAATTAGCCGTTGGTTATTTAATAACAACGTGAAAATTCTCTTCAAAACTACAATACCGTGGTCTGCTATAGAAAATGTATTTCAAATATGAAGTATGATTTACGTGTTTCTCTAAATTTTCGACTGTATGTTAATATAATATATCAGGTATGTGAATAAGTCTTTCCCGTTTTTTTTTTTTTCAAATTTTGAGCCTTTATTGTGAAAAAATGGTTACAAATGAATTATTGAATGTATTGGCCATCGCTAGCTACAACTTTTTTTCCCATCTTTCTGGCAACATACGAATCCCGTTGCGAAAAAATTCGACCGGTTTGGCCTCTATCCAGTCATCCACCCATTTTTTGGCTTCCTCGTAGGAATGGAAGTGCTGGTCAGCCAGGCCATGCGTCATCGATCTGAAGAGATGGTAATCAGACGGAGCAACGTCTGGACTATACGGCGGGTGGGGTAGGACTTCCCATTTGAGCGTTTCTAAGTATGTTTTCACCGGCGGTGCAACATGTGGGCGAGCATTGTCATGTGCAAAATAACTTTGTCGTGCCTGTCGGAGTATTGTGGCCGTTTTTCTCGCAGTGCGCGGCTCAAACGCATCAATTGTCGTCGATAGACCTCGCCTGTGATCCTTTCATTCGGTTTCAGAAGCTCATAGTAAACCACACCTAGCTGGTCCCACCATATACAGAGCATGAGCTTGGCGCCATGAATATTTGGCTTGGCCGTCGATGATGATGCATGGCCGGGTAGTCCCCATGATTTTCTTCGCTTCGGATTATCGTAACGTATCCACTTTTCATCGCCAGTCACGATACGATGCAGAAAACCCTTTCTTTTATGTCTCTCGACGTCTCTCGACGTCTCTCAGCTTCAGTTCGTACGGCACCCAATTTCCTTGCTTTTGGATCATTCCCATGGCTTTCAAACGCTTGGAAATGGTTGTTCGGTCAACTCCCAATGCTTCAGCAAGTTCTTCTTGCGTTTGACAAGAATCTTCATCAAGCAAAGTCGCCAATTCTCGATCTTCAAAGATTTGCGGCCGCCCGGAACGCTCCTTGTTTTCCACGTCGAAATCACCGCTTTTGAAGCGTCGAAACCATCCGCGAACACTTGAATCATCGACACAACCTTCTCCATAAGCCTCCTGAAGCAATCGATGCGTCTCGGCAGCAGATTTCTTCAAATTGAACCAATAAAGTGAAACTTCCCGCAAATGACGTCGACTCGGCTCAAATTTCGACATTTTCACGATATCAAAAATTTATGATGCGAAAAAATTTTAACTAATGTGTTAGTATGGAATTGTTGACATATGAATAAGCTTTGATTATGACATATGTAACCATTGAATACTCGCACAGTATTGGTGGCGCCATCTCTTACAAAAAACGGGAAAGACTTATTCACACTCCTAATATATTATTACAAATTAAATTAATACAATATATAGTAATTTACCACAATTATCATATAAGAGGTTTTTGCGCTAAAAAAAATATTATGTTAAAATTAATATTAAAAATGTAATTATTATGAGGCGAATTTAGTTTCCGACTTTCATGTTCAGATGGCGATATAAATAGTACGAAAAGTCAGATGTGTCAGATCTAGTACTTATTTTTAAGTTTTGGCATTTACAAATAAAATTGAGCTAACAGGCACCAGCATTTGTGTAATATTATAATTTTTTGATCAGTGAAAAATGAATCGTGATAAATCGTTTTTTCAACGCGTCCTTTTTTACTATTTTGATTTGAAAAATGTGTAGCAGAAACTTATCGATTGCTTCAAGAATATTATGGCGAACCATCTCCTTCGCTTACAATATGTAAAGAGTGGTTTCACAGGTTTAAAACTGAAGATACTGATGTTCATGACAAAGAACGTTCTGAACAACCAAAAAAGTTTGAAGATAGTGAATGGCAAGCATTGTTGGACGAAAACTCAGCTCAAACGCAGAAAGAACTCGCTAATAAGTTAGGAGTCTGTGACAGAGCAGTTGACAAACGTTTACATGCGATGGGAAAGACTCAGAAAAACGGAAAATGGATGCCACACGATTTGACCAAAAGTGCTATTATAAATCGATGCAACATCGCACTGTCTTTGCTTGCCAAGTAAAAAAAGAAGAGATTTCCGGAGCGTATTGTGACTGATGACGAAAAGTGGATCTACTATGACAATCCTAAGTGTAAAAAGTCATGGGTGAGCCCAGGCCAACCGTCCACATCGACACCAAAACGGAATGATTTGCAGCAGAAATTGATCGAACACAGATCAGCAATCGCGAGCAATAGCGAAAGCCGTCAAAATTACGAAAGCCGTCAAAAACACTCTGTTGGAAGTGTTATTGCACCCAGCGTACTCGCCAGACATAGCGCCTTTTGATTACCACTTGTTCAGGATAACAGGAATTACGGATGTATATGTATGCGCGTATATGTATGTATGTATATGTATGTATATATGGGTATATATATATGAATGTATGTATGTGTATGTATGTATTTTCTGTGTTCGTGTGTGTGTGTGTGTGTGTGTGTGTGTGTGTGTGTGTGTGTGTGTGTGTGTGTGTGTGTGTGTGTGTGTGTGTGTGTCTGTGTCGTATATGTGTATGTATGTGTATATGCGTGCGTATGTAGGTATGTGTGTATGTATCTATGTATATACGTTTATATATGTATCTATGTATATGCCTTTCTGCTTAAGCAAGGTAACTTGTAGAAAAAAGGAGGAGATAAAGCTTTAAATTGCTTTATTGAGGCAATTGTAGAAAGCGGGATGCGATGGCCTCTGAACCGAAGGATGGTTGTTATGAACAAGGACCATGGGCGATCGAAAGGTGTGCGTATGGCGGCCACTTGCGCGTTCTGGGCGTTTTCTGTTGAGAAGGCGCAAATTTGTTGTGTCTATGGCAAGAGCGATCGCATCTGGGACCCAAATGTACGTCTCGGATTGAGACGTAGCGCTGGATTTCCCTTTTCCTTTACAATTGCCACCAGGATTTTGAGTGATGGTCAATTCGTATTTAGTCGTCGAGCAGAGCACTTCGCTTTCTTCTCTATTTTCAACCTCTTGAAGAACTTAATCTTGCGCGGTTAATAATCTAGTTATATGTTATTCAATTAAGTGTTGCGTACGTATTTATGTAAATCGCGTGTATATCTAGATATTTAAGTGCGCGCGTAACAGTGTACGTGTGAAGCGGTGTATCAGCGGGACAGGGCATTTGTCGGCCTTGTGGAGATTTGCCCTTGCTCATCTCCGAGGAGCTTCCCTACGGCATTTGGGCCGAGTGGCTGCCGTTGCGGTAAAGGTTGTACCTGTCCCCGAGGAGTGGGGCCGCAACGCAGAGCAGGAGGCAATTGCGGAACGCTCCTTCCCCACCCAGCCTCACCTGCCGTAATAGAGCGAGTTACGGCAGCCTTACTTACGCAGAGTGTTAGCGAATCCCTAGAATATAGTGTGAGTAACGTATGTGTGTGTAAATGCATAGAGTATTTGTAGAGTATATTTTGTAGCGGCCGTTGCAGCATTATTCATATAGAAGTATCATTATTTTATCTTTACATACTGACACTTTTAATCGTATGATTATTTATATTTAAGGCTTTTTCCTCCACTCATTGAGTGGAGGTTTTTTATGCCTCTAGGGACATTTTAATAAATAATAAATTTTACCGTAACTAATTTCTATACAGTGAGTTTATTTATTGCACCCGAACGTATACTTCCTAATCTAATTTTAAATATATAATTTCTTTTCAAACACCACCTGTTCAGATCGATGCAGCACGACCTCGTTGATACGCATTTTCGATATGTTTAAGAAGTGCGATACTTTGTGGATGATTGGATTGCCTCGAAATCGCCATCGTTCTTTCGCCACGGTATCGTCATATTGCCAGAAAGATGAGAAAAAGTAGTAAAAAATTAGGAAAAATAATTTTCCATCATAAATGTCTCTTTATCGTTAAAAAAGGTCGGAAACTCACTTCGCCTCCTAATATTATGTGTAAAAACAAAAACATAAGTTGTTGCACAAATTATGTTACGTATGATTTGGCATACAACCATTTTATAAGAGAAGACGTGGAGAGAGAGAGAGAGAGAGAGAGAGAGAGAGAGAGAGAAAAGAGAGATTTTCTCACTTAAGAGAAAATAAAATTTCTAAAAATCAAAAGATATCCTTAAGGTGGTTAGTATCAGCTTAACGTGAAAAAGGTAAAAGACTAATACTGACTCAAATCACACCTTCTTTAGGATACGAATCCCAATGTTGGATATGACCATTAAAATCTGCTGGCCTGATATTAATATTTCTGCCGAATACTTTGAGTTCCTATTCGTGATTCAAGACGACACCTACTAACGGCTAGTGAAACTGACTGGTAAGACCATTTATTTTATTTATATTTATGGATTAATTATATAAAATATAGAATTATAAAAACTTAGTAGTTACACATATAGTTAAACATAAAGACTTAGTGGTTATAAAGACGTAGTGCGTAGGCGTATGTAAGATCGTATAAAATAATCTGCGAAATATTACCTTTTTGAAATGGACGCTGCTTTGAAGAACCTTTTTATACGGAAGCGAGGATAGGTAAATTATCTATAGCAATAGTAAATTATACATAAAGTACTTTATACGTAGATATTATTGAACTGTTTAAGAAATAGGTTCAATTATTATCTCGGACGAAGCCGAGGCGGGAGATGTTAGTATGTTTTATAAATGTAATACATTAAAGGGAAGAGGATTGAATAGTTTATTATGCTACGTGGGGTAAAAATGCGTCATTAGTTACCGCATAAGTTAGACTACTGAGACGAAGCCGAGGAAGCCTATACGCGATCTATAGTGGCGCATTTTTCCCCGAGTGGTGTATATGATTTTTTCCTATGTCGGGATAAAAACACATCTCAGTTATATAGTTAAATGAATTGAATTATTGGACAATTGCAGTAGCGTAAAGCATTGTTTGATGGTTCAAATAGAGCATGAGTATTTGTCTTGTTTTGTTCCCCTAACTACCTCACTCTCATTCCCTCTCTCCTTTTCTAATTAGCAGAAAAATTTCTTCTATTCGAATGTTAAATGAACATTTTAATTCATATGAAGTAATAAGGATTTACTATATATATTATTAAAATAATGAAATTTTGATATTTTTTAAATCAATTTCAACTTTAGACATAATAACTACAATTTTTATTAACCTCAAACAGTAAAATCTATTTGAACCTCTTTTTTCAGCTAGAAAATTTTAATGTAAAGCAATGAATTTTTAAACATGAAATAATAAAATTAGAAAGTACTTTCCAAGGCAGGAATCTTTATTAGTGTTTTAAAAATTATTTATATAAAATAAACATTAATTTTTATGGCATTAATAGTAATTTTGATTTTTAAATTTGCTGCCTTAATGTAATACTTCAACTCACTTCTCGTTTACATAATTACATAAGTAACTATTTATAGTTAAGTTATTAATCTGACCTAATATATAAATTATAATTATTTTGACTGTTTTGAATTAAATTAATTACTTTTTTTATCGGTCTTATAGTCTTTATACAGTAATATAACATGTCGTTCAATAAGTCCCGAAACTAACCCACAGGTGGTGTTAGTAGTACCAAACTGTCCATGTTTCCTTTGAGTACGAAACTTTACATCAAACGTATAATAATTTCACGTCGATCGGGCCAACAACAGTAGAGTTATCGAGGCTAGAGTAAAGTCACTTTGTAATTAGTTTGAAAAATGGAAAAAATCCGATTTCGCGTGTTGATAAAACATTGTTTTTTAATGGGTAAAAACACCGTAGAAGCCCAATAATTGCTTGAGAAATATTACCCGGACTCGTCTTCATCCAAACCAACGATTTGTTGATGATATACTGAGTTTAAATGTGGTCGTATGGACACAAACGATGCAGAACGTTCGGGGAGGCCATTGGAAGCCGGAACATGTAAGTAAAGTGTTAAAAATCGTAATGAAATATCGCAAAGTGAAGATTCGTGACATTGTAGAAATAATACAGATATCGTCTGGAAGCTTATTTACAGTCCTTTATGAAAAATTAAGCATGAAAAAGGTTTCTTCCAAGTGTGTACAACGATTGTTTTCAGTGGATCAAAAACAGCATCAACTCGACGATTCAGAGAGTTGTTTATCGCTATTTTACTTACGAAAGCCGCCCAAAGCGTGCAAAAAGGTTGCAGTCTGCTGGCAAAGTCATGGCGTCTGTTTTTTGGGATATACATGGCGTGATTTTCATTACATACCTAGAACAAGGTAAATCGATCAACTGTGATTATTATATTGCCTTGCTGCTACATTTGAAGGAGGAGATCGCAGGAAAACGAACGCACATGAAGGAGAAAAAATTCCGTTTTCACAATGCACTATGCCACAAGCCCATGAAAACAATGGAAAAATTGAACGAGTTGCGTTTTGATTTGCTTCCACACGCCCCGTATTCGTCAGATTTAGCTGCCAGCGACTACTGGCTTTTTTCTGATCTGAAAAAAATGTTCCAGAGAAGAAAATTTGGCTCAAATAAGGAGTATAATCGACATGGAATTTTTAAATAAATGCAATGTTTAAATTTTTTAAAATTTACTTTATTATAACAAACGTACCCTATAAAGTTTAGTGGAAAGAGAGCGCTCAAAGGTCGATGTGATTGCATGTTATATAATCTCCCCCACTCCACGGTGGCGCGACACATCCAAATAAATGCATAGCGTAACACGAATTTTGGAGAAGTTCACCTCGCAGCCTTACGGCCCGGAACATTCCATACTTTGTGGACAATTTCATCTATATGAAAAACTATATTTTATCATATAATAGAATTTGTTTTTATTTTTATTTACTGTTCGCCATAGAAACTAAACAAATATATCATTAACTATCTGCATCTTATATATATATATATATATATATATATATATATATATATATATTGTAACGGTGCGAGTGTCCGCTTTGAGCACGAGGACCCCGGGCACTACCGTTGCAAAAGGTGTGCCCGGCTGGGCTAAGCCCCGAATCAGTTCCGCGAGGGAGAGGGGCGGTTCGCGAGGGGCGAAGAATTGCATGCGGGATTGAGGGCTAACGAAATAAGGAAGCGAAAGAATTAAAATCGACGTGGATTTAATATCGAGTGGATTTACAACACATATGCGGGAAGGCGCGAGGCGCGCAGGCTGAGGGTCGCCGAGGCGACGGTGCGCGAGGAGTTAGGGAAGAGAGAGAGAGAGAGAGAGAGAGAGAGAGAGAGAGAGAGAGAAGAACGGGCTGCCACTTACAGTAAGATGTAGACGCGTCCGTGGAACCCGCTGGCAGCACTTCCTCGTTCAATCACGCCTTGGTTCGCCGGGAGAGGCGGCGTCTCCGCTTGTCGAAGTCCCGAGATGGGGCGGCTACTCCGCGCAGACGGGAGTCGGGCGGCAGGCTCGTCCGCTCGACTTCGGCAGCGGTGTACGACGGTAACACGCACGGCAGCGACAACAACACGCGCGTTCTGCAGCGTACCCACCGCGAGGACGACGTACGTGTTGAGAGCACATGGAGAACACCTAGAGCACGAGGCGTATTCCCGAAAAGCCACAACACAAGCTAATCAAGCCCGAAGAAAGCAAGGCAAAAACAAATAGCACGCACTTCTCTCTAAGGCTGTCTTCTCAATCTCCAATTCGTGCGCGCGGCCGTCTCTCCCCACTCCCCGCTCACTCTCTCTCTCTCACTTACCTCTCCGCTGGTGTAGTCGTGCGTCGGCCTGGAACATATATAAGCTTTATATTTACACATATATATACATTTATATTTACAACTATATCTACATATTTCCAGGGCTACAACAGGAGAGAGAGCATAGGGACGTGGGAAGGCAAGCGTACGCGCTGCTTGCGTTCCCCGTCACAATATATATATATATATATATATATATATATATATATATATATAAATAAAAGTTAATTAATCTTTAAAAGACCAATACATATATAACTTATTGAATTTTCTTTGCATTTAAATAACCAATACTTATTACAAAAACAAAAGAAGCCTCACTTACACATTTAAAAACATTCATCAAGATATTTAAATCTTGCCTTCAATGAATATGGATATGATCTATCATTCATTTATTTATTTTTTTTAAATGAATGTAAGCATTATAATTCTACGAAGTTTAAATAACATATAATATAATAACTAATATAATTTAATTTTTGAAACATTTTAATACATACAATACATTTATTAAGTTTTATATATATATATATATATATATATATATATATATATATATATATAAAGATTACATTTTTTTTAACAAGGAGATTATTGCCGAAACTGAAGCCTATTTTCAAGCAAAATATAAATTCTTTTATAAACATGGTATACAAAAGTTAGAAAGGCGTTGGAGCGATTGTATTACTCTAAAAGGAGATTACATTGATGAATAAAAATCATTTTGAAAAAAGATTTGTTTCCGTTGTTAGTTTTGGGACTTATTGAACGACGTGCTACTATGATATGTAATGGCAGTCAGACTGTCCTGGTTTATAATCACCCTCGAAGTATTTGAAGTAGAAATTACCATTAAAAATAAAACTAAATTAGAATAAAAATTAAAAATTGTATAATAATAATAAACTATATAAACAAGGACAGTATGAATATGATTATATTATCATAATATATTATTATATAAACACTGTAAGACCGAAAAAATTGGTTATTAATATTATTGATCTGACAATTTTTAAATTTAACATGCCATGCATTGACAAATTTTTATCTATTATTAATAATCTATTATTCTTACTTAATTGCAATACACTACTTTCATGTCAATTGAATGTAATACATTTACTCTTGTCGCGGCAATTCTTTATCTCACTTGAAGCGAGGTAATATGTGTCTGCTCAAACTATAGGGCATCTGCATGGCGCAGAATATTAATCCATAATTTAAAATAATGATTCATTTTACTGTCTAAAATTAATGAATAATAATGCGTTATTTGTTGGAGAGTGAGAAAAATTATATTTTGATGTGATTTAAAATTATTATTTGCAATATTCTTTGAAATTCATACAATATAAATTTTGTGAAGTAACTTTTAATGAATACAACTTGTGAAAGATTTATATTTCACTTTTACATCCGCCTCTCTTAGTAATTATGTTCTGCTTTCACAGAGACCCTTATAATTCCTTGTTCCACAAAGGTAGAAAATTAATTGTATGTTGTTGTACGAAAAATTGAGATAAATAATTTCAATTTAAAGTCAATAAGAAAAGCGATTGCAGTTCTTCATTGAATTTTACGCACTTTGGTTTGTTAGTTGCCTTTTCTATGTCCGTAAAGTAGTATTTATTTTCTACTAAAGATATTCTTAAAATAAATAAATATATTTATTAATTGAAATTTAAAATTTCAAACCAATATTTAATATTCGAAGTCATGCGTTTTATTTATTCAACTAGAAGAAATATTTATTAGTTTTTAACAACTAGTTAGGTATAATCAAATTTTTCATCTTTAAGAAACCTATTTAATTGCTTTATGTAAATAATTTTTTCAAAATTTGACAATATTTCTGTGATTTCTATATAACTATTTTAGTTTTTTCTATTTATTTATTTAAATTTAATATACTAATGCATATGTTTCATTTAATAAAATCTAAGAAATATTTATGCATTTTTAACACCTAACTGATAAATATACATACACATAATATATTGTTCTAGGCCAGCGGAGACAAGGAGCCGGAGAAATAAATGAGGCAGAGAAAGAGGGGGGGGCTGACACAACGTACCCAATTCGAATGTTGATGTGACGACCAAGTCAATTCGGAGTCGGCCTTCTAGCGAGTCTGCTGCGTGCAATTGCAAGAGAGGGTGAAGTTTCCCTTTCTTTGTATCCACGAAACAATTCGAAACCATTTTTTTCGCCTGTCCATAGTTCTTTGGTTTTCCTGCCTTCTCGTGACACGCATCTTCGCAGGTACGTCGTGACTACGCCTCCACTTTGAGTTCTAGATTGCGCACTATTGTGTGGATCCTCTGTGTTCCAGACAAAAAACGTCCTCCAATGTCAGTTTCATAATGTTAATAAATTTTTCATTCTGTAAAAGATGAACTTTCCTTTCTTTTTGTGGTAATCCACATGGAGTCTTATTACTTTGTACTAAACTTGTTACTTTATATTAAATTTTAAAAAATGATTATTAAATAGTATAAAGTAAATCATGCTTGGGAAGAAAAAGTTGATCATTGATTTTCTCATTAAAAGTACTAATCAACAAGTGATAGTATTCATAATTTTTGGTGATGCAAAATTCTTCTTGTAATAAATATAAAACAACAATTAAAAATTAAATTCTTGAAATTAACTTTGAAAATAAAATAAAATAACATATGAGGTACAAATTTTATATGTACTATAATAAATAATATAGTATTGATTTGCTTATACATTCAAAACATTGTTGAAATAGTGATAATATTTAATTCTTTGGTGGTGTGTCATTCTTCTTGTATAAATTAATTAAACAATAAAACACTAACAAAAATTTATTTACTTCTAAAAGAAATTTGAGATCACATGCGAATAAAATATTACTACATGATAAACAAGCTAAACAAGCTAAATAAACAAATCACGTCATAGCATACCATATTATCAACGTCATATTAATAAATATTAATAGATATTTTCAATAAATAGTCATTCAATAAATCAATCGAAAACAATACGTAACAATATCAGTACATATCTACATTAACATTAATATATCAATACACAAAAATAATAAAAATTAAAATTAAAAGTAAAAATTATAATACACAAATATTATCAAACGAAAAAATTGTGTTCTTAAAACTAAATTAATTATTTTAATAAATTCATTCATTGTTAATTTTGTATGTAAATTAATTTCATGTCATTTTTCTATAATATCATTTAACAATTCTAAAGGTACATTTATAATTGATAATAAATTTTACATGTAGTAATAAATGTACATTTATTATTGATAATAAATTTTATGAACCAAAATACGGATGTCCAATGGGGCCATCTTTATCACCGGTTATAGCTAATTTAGTTATAGAAAAATTAGAAAGTATAGCTTTGTCAAAATTGCTTTTTAAACCAATGATATTTAAGAGATATGTTGATGATATCTTTACAATTATTCTAGAAGCTTTTGTGAACGAATCGGTGGATGTTTTTAATTCTGTACATGACAAAATTAAATTTACAAGGGAGATTGAAGTTAATAATCAGTTGAGTTTTCTAGACATTAATGTCATTAGATGTAGTAATAATAAAGTGAAACTTAATTGGGACAGAAAGCCTTCTTGATCAGGTAGGTTTTTAGATTTTAATTCACAACACCAATTCGGAAACAAAATTGGAGCATTGAAAGGTGTCATTGACAGAGCAATAAAATTGTCACATAAAGATTTTAAACAAAATAATTTACAGATAGTAAGAGAAACTTTCATTAATGATGGATATACACTTGAATTTATTAATAAATTAATTGCTGAGAGATTGTTTGACATTTATAATACCGAAAATAGACATAATGCACGAGTTGATGTTAACAGAGGCAAAATCATTGTCATTACCTTATGTTAGAGGATTATCTGAAAAAATTAAAAGAAATTTTCGGAAATATAACATTCGAATTTTCTCTAAAAATAGCAATAATTTAAGTAAATTGTTTAATAATTGCATAGATAGGGATGATTTATTTTTAAAATCTAGAGTTGTTTACAAAATTAATTGTATGGATTGTAATAAATACTATATTGGACAAACAGGTAGATATTTAAAGAAGAGAATTTACGAACATAAATATAGTTTACGTAACTCGCATATTACTTATGGTTTAAAAGAGCATTGTTTAAAGTTTTTACATTCTTTTGATTTTGTGAATGTAGATATTTTAGAACAAAGTACGAGGGTGGATTGATAAGTTTCCGGCCTGACCAAGAAAAACAACGTTTTTAAGAATGTTTTTTTATTTCTCAACATAATCTCCTCCAAAGCTGATACATTTCTCATAGAGGTGTTCTAGTCTAGCAATGCCATCTCTATAGATTGATTCGTCAAGCTCCTCAAAATACCTATTTACAGCTTCGATTACTTCTTCATTGCCCGCAAATCTCTTACCGCCAAGCTATTTTTTGACGTGAGGAAACAGATAATAGTCACTCTGGGCTCGGACTGGAGAGTAGGGAGGGTGCGGCATCAATTCAAACTTCAGACGAATCGACGGAAAAATTCGCTTGGATTACGCTTATACAAAGCCAAATTGGCGGTAGAAATGTTCTTTTGAATCAATTTTTGGTCGACTGTTAGCAAACACGGCACCCATCTTGCACAGAGCTTTTTCATATACAAATGTTGGTGCAAAATATTTTGTACACATTCATATGATATCTCACAGGTATCAGCTATCTCACGCACTTTTAATCTGCGGTCTTTCAGCACTGTTTGATGGATTTTTTCGATCATATCTGGAGTTGTGAACTCCATGGGGCGTCCTGAGCGAGGCTCATCAGAGGTGCTCACACAACCCTTTTTAAACTCGGAAACCCACTGCTTAATGGTTGAATATGATGGGGAGGATGTCCCCAGTGTTGAGTCTATCTCTTCTTTAATTTCCTTCGGCGTTAACCCCTTCAAATAAAAGTATTTGATGACAGCACGATTTTTCCGCTTTTTCATTTTTATGAAAAACACAGAGGCATCTTGTTCAGCGTGCTCTCAAACTTGTACTAACATTGAGATCCGACTGAAACTATAGCTACAAGCTATCTAAGGATAGTACTATAGAACACCATCTCAAGGCAGGCCTAATAGCGCCATCTCTTGGTCAGGCCGGAAACTTATCAATCCACCCTCGTATTCACATTTCCAGGAATCGGAATAATGTGAGTTTAATGTTAGAATCTAGTAAATTGGATAATATTTATCATTCCTTATTAAATTGATTGGTTTTGAACAATTTGTGTAGAGGGGGAATTTAGATTTAATTTACTAAATTTGGTAGTCGGGATAGGGTATATATAGATTAGAATATAAGGTTTAGTTTAGTCCCTGATGAGAAGCTGTAGCGAGCTCGAAATGTTGGACTAGATCTTCAATTAGGTAAAGGTATTCGGGACAGTCAGATTGCACTTTACAAACAAAATTTTTTCAGCTAATATTTTATTTTCAGATTGGTCTAGGGGGGTGACTGTATACGAGGACAGTCTGGCCGTCATTATAATTTTTACTTTTAATTTTTATTTTTATCATTTTTGTGCATTGATATTGTTACGTATGGTTTTCGATTGATTTGATTGGACTGTAAAGCCATTGAAAAAATATTTATTAATTTGTATATAAGCAGTCGACAAAAGTACAATTAAAGTATCATCATCATATCATATTATATCATACTAATTTATAAAGACAAAACGTATATTTGTTCGTACACGATAAACAAAAAAACTACTGAATCAATTGAAAATCGAAATATATATATTCTATATTATCTACGGAAGGACATAGGCAATATTTTCTATTGAAACTCACCTTACTATTATAAATAAAGAATGCGCTTATACATTACAAGCGCCGTATCATAATTTACTGGGGATAATAAACCAAGTTCAGTATGACTTCGCCTACTGTGCGAATAGTAAAGTAGTACTGCACGCGTGCGCATTTAACGCTCAACTTAAAGTAATCAGCGTAAACTATTAAAATCAGTCCAGCTCGTTTGAATGGTCATATCCAACTTTGGGATCCATTCTTAAGTAACTTAAAGCTTTTGGTTTTTTTCAGGTGAATCTGATATTTTCATCACCTTAAATATCTTTTGCATATTTTATTTTTTCTTATGTAGGAAAATTTCTTTCTCCCGCCCTCCCCCATATATGCACACAGTCTCTCTCTATTATCTTGTCCACGTAAGGTGGTTATTATGCCAAATCATACTAATACTAATTTTTAAAGACAAAAAAATAAAAAAAAGATGATGGCAAAATAGAAAGCGTTACTTTAATAATAGTTCAAAAACTATTAATAAATATTTTTTTTTTATTGGTCTTACAGTCCAATCAATTTCAACCAAAAATAAAATAAAATAAAAATAAAAATAAAATAAAAATAAAAATAAAAAATAAAAATAATAATAAAAAATAAAAAATAAGAAATAAAAATAAAAAATAATAAAATAAAAATTAAAATTAAAAATAAAAATTAAATTAAAAATTAAATTAAAATGATAATGACAGTCAGACTTGTCCTTGTTTACATTCACCCCCGTAGACTAATCTGAAAATAAAATATTAGCTGAAAAAATTCTTTGTTAGTAAAGTGCAGTCTGACTGTCCCCAACACCCTTACCTAATTGAAGACTTGTCCAACGTTTCGAGCTCGCTACGGCTCCTCATCAGGGACTAATCTAAACCTTATATTCTAATCTATATATACTCATTCCCACCACCAAATTTCGTAAATTAAATATAAATTCCCCCTCTACACAAATTGTCCAAAACCAATCAATTTAATAAGGAATGATAAACACTGTCCAATCTACCAGACTCTAACATTAAATTCACATTATTTCGATTCTTGGAAATGTGAATACTTTCAAGACTCTCCCGTTTATACTTATTATTAATACCATATTCCAAAATATCCACATTCACAAAATCAAAAGAATGTAAAAACTTTAAACAATGCTCTTTTAAACCAGAAGTAATATGTGAGCTACGTAAACTATATTTATGCTCATAAATTCTCTTTTTTAAATATCTACCTGTTTGTCCAATATAGTATTTATCACAATCCACGCAATTAATTATTGAGAGGAGCATTGAGAGGTGTCATTGACAGAGCAATTAAATTGTCACATAAAGATTTTAGACAAAATAATTTACAGATAGTAAGAGAGACTTTTATTAATAATGGCTATCCAATTCAATTTATTAATAGATTGATTGCTGAGAGATTGTTTGAAATTTATAATACCGAAAATAGACATAGTGTAGGAATTGATTTTAACGGAGGCAAAATTATTGTCTTACCATATGTTCGAGGATTATCTGAAAGAATAAAAAGAAATTTTCGGAAATATAACATTCAAATTTTCTTTAAAAATCGCAATAATTTAAGTAGATTGTTTAATAATTGCAAAGATAAGGATGATTTATGCTTAAAATCAGGAGTTGTTTACAAGATTAATTGCATGGATTGTGATAAATACTATATTGGACAAACAGGTAGATATTTAAAAAAGAGAATTTATGAGCATAAATATAGTTTACGTAGCTCACATATTACTTCTGGTTTAAAAGAGCATTGTTTAAAGTTTTTACATTCTTTTGATTTTGTGAATGTGGATATTTTGGAATATGGTATTAATAATAAGTATAAACGGGAGAGTCTTGAAAGTATTCACATTTCCAAGAATCGAAATAATGTGAATTTAATGTTAGAGTCTGGTAGATTGGACAGTGTTTATCATTCCTTATTAAATTGATTGGTTTTGGACAATTTGTGTAGAGGGGGAATTTATATTTAATTTACGAAATTTGGTGGTGGGGATGAGTATATATAGATTAGAATATAAGGTTTAGATTAGTCCCTGATGAGGAGCCGTAGCGAGCTCGAAACGTTGGACAAGTCTTCAATTAGGTAAGGGTGTTGGGGACAGTCAGACTGCACTTTACTAACAAAGAATTTTTTCAGCTAATATTTTATTTTCAGATTAGTCTACGGGGGTGAATGTAAACAAGGACAGTCTGACTGTCATTATCATTTTAATTTAATTTTTAATTTAATTTTTATTTTTAATTTTTATTTTTATTTTTATTATTTTTATTTTTATTTCTTATTTTTATTTTTTATTATTTTTATTTTTATTTTTATTTTTATTTTATTTTTATTTTTATTTTATTTTATTTTTGGTTGAAATTGATTGGACTGTAAGACCAATAAAAAAATATTTATTAATTTGTATATGGGCAGTCGACAGAAGTACAATTCAATTGTTCAAAAACTATGTATATATAATATATCCTTTATTCTGTATCAAAAAGGGATATTCGAGAGTATATATATATATATATATATATATATATATATATATATATATATATATATGACATACATAGTTTCGCGATTTTTGGTAAAATATTTTTTGGTAAAAAAACATAGCCTATGTCATTTCCGAAGATAATATAACGTGTAAAAACAAAACATAATTTGTCTTCAAAAATTATGTTTCGTATGATTTTGTATACAATCATCTTATAAGAGAAGACGGAGAGAGAGAGAGAGAGTGAGGGAGAGAGAGATTTTCTCAGACTAGAGAAAATACAATTTACAAAAATCAAAAAATACAATGATCAAAAGATCTATAAGGTAGATAGTGTCAGATTAACCTGAAAAACAAAGAGGATAATACCAACTAAAATCATATGGCCATTTCCATGACCTAGCCTGGTATTAATAATTATATCTGACTTCTTTGAGTTGATATTCGACATAATTCATGACGCCACCTCCTGGCCGCTGGTGAAACTGACTGCTAAGACAGTTAACTGTACTCTTAATTTATTGATGAAAGTAAAATGATTTTCAATAAAAAAACATAGCCTATGTTCTGCCGAAGATAATATGGAATATATATTTCGATTTTTAGAGTAATCGATTCAGTACTTTTTTGTTTACCGAGTACAAGCAAAAACACGCTTTGTCTTTATAAATAAGTATATATATACTCATTTATAAATACTAGCATCCCCCGTTTCAGTTTCGCCCGAGATAATAATTTAACCGATTTTTTAAACAATTCAATAATATGTAAGTAAAAACTACTCTATATATAAAAATCTATATTACTATAAATAATTGACAGTAATTTACCTATCGTCGCTTCCGTATATACAGTATGTATATACAGAATGTACAATCGTATTTAATATACATAAATATGCATAATATTATTGTAACGTGCACGTAAAGGTTCGCAAAATCTTTTCCGTTATATCTAAACCCTTATCGGTTAAAAACCATTGTGCCACGTCGTCTTTTAAAACACATGAAACGTTTTGGACGCACCTATAGCCTTCGGTATTGAGTTGGGCAAACAATGCTTCGCATTCCTGAATATACACGCACAGATCCTCGAAATCACGTCCTATCAATTCAGGTAGCTTCTGATTTTGACTCATTCATGCTTGCAGCAAGTTTCGCCAATCGGTTAAATCCAGTATATGGGCATTATTGACACGTAGGGGAATTATTCCGTTCTTCATATTGCTTGAATCACGTGGCACTTTGGGATTTATAAAATCGTGTGCCAGTTTAGGATTTCTTGAATCGTGCGGTGCTGTATTATTACTTACTATTGAACTCATGCAATTGCAGTTCAGGGATGCGTTGCAGATGTGAAGTCAATAAGTCTTTTTTGAACCGGCGAAGACAGCTGATCTCCCGTTTCATTAGATGATACGCGTTTTTGATCGCCACTGGTTGTTTTACGACTACTAGAAGTCAAGTCAAAGCGCCTTTTTTACGACTTTTTTACGCGTTAGTTCGCTAATATAAAAAAACACTTTCGGCCCCATGTTCGGACGTTAATTAATGCAAACAGGAAATCTAATTAAAATAAAATAAATATTTAAAAATACAAACAAATACTAGATTTTTTTATAATAAACTATGATAAATAATAAACTTAGCCGGTAGAGCATCGTAAAGCACTTAACCGAATTCTCATGTTAGAGAAAAAGCAATAACAGCAGAAGAAAAAAATAATAAATAAATTATAAGCAATCCAGCTCCGTAAATTTCTTTAGCGTCTCTAAAGAATTTTATTATTGCAGTTTTTTTGCAATTTAAAATCTCTGGAGACAAAGACATGAGAAATCTGGAATATTCTGTTTTTTTTTCACTTTCCCTTACGGAAATTATCGTATTTTAAATTAAATACCAGAAATATTTAGTTACCGATACCAACTGAAACTTAAAGAAATAAAATGGTCTACGAAATACTATCTTTTTGCCAGCTTTTTATACGGAAGCGACGATAGGTAAAATTATTTATTTTACTTATATACAATTATATAGAATTATACGTAGAATATAGATTTAGACATAGAGTATGTTTTTGAGGGATTAAATGGGATTTCAATAAATAAAGCAAAGTTTAAGTTAGTATAATTAGTACGTCTTTATTAATCGACTGATCTATACAACGCGTCAAGATGAACTGGCGCGTGCCAGAACACTCTCTCTCTCTCGGTAGCACAGACGCACTTGCGTGTATCCGTGCTTTCTTCATTCACTCTAAACTTTATTTGACATTAAACTCAGACACACTCCAATCACACAACGACAAGAACATATATTATATTAATCAGAGCAGCTTCTTCATGTGCTGAAAATAAGTGTTTGCATGTGTATAAAAATACATGAATATGTGTGTATATGTGTGTCTGTGGAATGTATCAAAACTTGTTGTGACGATGCTTGTATCTACGATGACTGATATTACGGAGAGGATGAAAAGTCCAAAGCAAATATATGATTTAATTGTAAGTTTACTTTCCATTATTTACAAGATTTATTTTATTCCTCATCACTCCAGTTTTCCTCGCCGCATTCTGTAAAATACATATAACAATTTAATTATTGAGAATTAAGTTAGTCAGTCTACAGTGTGTATCCGATTTCAACCCTTTTGTAAATATATCTGCTAAGTGTTCCGACGTTTTAACCCATTTAATTTCTGTGGATGCGACGGGGGATGAATCGGCCCCATCGTATCCGCGTGTATGATTTGCAGAGGAGCACTAGCTCTTTGTCGCGTAGTTTTGAACGATAGTTTAGTACTCTTGCTAACCAAGCAAGTCTCGCATTCGAATATTTCACGCAAGTCCAGCTGTTTGGGCTTATGTAAACTGTTCGAATTATTTTTAAAGAATTCTATCATATATTTTGTTGAGGCATGTCCTAATCTTAAATGCCACAACATAACCTGGCTTAAACCGTCTTTCTTATCTACGCTTTCCACTGCGCTACTTCTGCTCCAGTCTATTTCATTATTATTTGAAAAATTTAAATCTATCGTATCAGTTGGTGTGTTGACATCAGCGACATGTGCTTCTGTTTTGTTTTTATCTACCTCGATTTTGAATAGGGAGATTCATATTTTCCCGATAAAACTAGCTTTTTGGTTCGCGGATCTAAAATATCAATCTGTTTATTGTTCATGTAAATTTCTAATCCTTGTTCAACTAATTTTCTAAGTGAAGATTTTTACACAAATTGCTAGAATAAAGAACATTGCTTAAACATATTGTTTTACCAGCTTTATCTATTATATGCAAATATCCTAAACCTTCTATTTCTAAATCTGAATTTTTATTCGCGCATTTTACTTTACATTCATAATTTAAATTTAGATTATCTAGTATTACTCTACTATTACTAATATGTTCTGTTGCGCCTGAATCGGCTATGAAATTGAGTATATTATTTTTCTTGATTTTTCTAACACGATGTTTATTAAATGTATTAAGCATATAATTAATAACATTATTACCTTTATGTTGATCTTCCTCTGGAATTGCGGAGAGGCCAAACGGATTCTTTGGCTTCTGGCTGTGTCCAAGCGACACTCTGACTCTCTTGCTCTGAGAGCCTCTCGCTTTGCTGTACGCCCCTGGCTGATGCCTCGCACCTTGGTCATCATCAGATCTTTTGCTTCTACAATCTTTTGCTACATGTGTGCCTGCCTTCAGACATTTGTAGCAGAACTTCTTCCTCGGATTAAGGCAATTTGCATTGATATGCCCGTGCTGGCCGCAGCCGAAGCACCATCTCTGTTCGTCGCATCTTGCGCCTTGCTCGCGTCTTGGCGCATTAAAATTATCTGATCTATCAGTATCGCGTCTTGTGTACACATCTCTTTGCGTCTCTGGTCGTCTCCGTGTAAAGGGCGAAGACGACCTATTCGAACCCACGTTGAGAGAGCTCACCGGAGCCTCTCTCACTGGTTTTACCGCTTCTACCTGTAATATTAGGTTTTTCAGTTTTTTTAGTTCCATTTCTGTGCCTACTGTGCCTTCATGCACACAGTCAGGTAGTATTGTTTCAGGAAGTGAACCTGCGATTGCATTATAAAATATGTCGTGTTTTTCATCGGTTGACAATTTACTCGCTCTCGGCGCGTTCTCAAATGTTCGGATTTTATCTTCGAACCTATTCTAGAAATCTGCTGCTTTTTCTCTACCGGGTATATACTTTAGTTTATATAAATCTTTTCTCGCGGTAACGCGCGAAACCCTACACTCTAGCCTTTTGTATTCTTCTAGTTTTGACAAGATTTTGCGCAGTGATTTTAACTCTACTATTCGCTGATAATATATAATATCTATATGATTGATTAAAATTCGCGAGTTTTATGCTTATCGTCGTCAATTTTCTTTTCTGAATATCTCAAGTTTTCTGTATTTTCATTTAAAATGTAATCAAGTCGTTTTGTTTTTAATTCTGAAATGAAGTAATCCTTAAAAATATAAAAACGTGTATCTATTGATAGCCTATATTTTCTAGCAACACCGGTTTCTTTGCACATTGCATTTTCTATACGTTCAGCTAGTACATCTATTCTATCTTCTTTGAGTTTATCTTTTAATTTAGATTCAACTAATTTATTCACAGTTTCCTCTAAATATTCCGTGATTTTAATCTCGTTTTATATCGGTAAATCTTTACTATTAATATCGCAAAGGTTCATTTCTTTACTCTTGTCGCATCTTTCTGATCGTTGCACACATGCATCGTTAACGTTCGAATCTTTTCTTTCAATATTATGTAGCAATTTCTCTGCTACCTGTTCAGAATTATCAAGTCTGTTTTTCTCAATCATATTATTTATCAATAATTGTTTATCAATATAACTTTCATATATATCATTTATTTTAATTATATCATCATTAATCAACTCGTACATTTCAGATTTGTTAATCAACAAATCGTTAAATAATCTTTTAATATTTTCATCGTTCATACTTACCTCGTCCCAATTTTCTTCTGAGGGACTTATGACTCTCCCCTGAGAGATTAGCGGTACTGACCGCTTGGAACCTATTGTAAAAGGATTCTCCTGGACCCATGGCTGCTGTTGAGGTGTTGAGGATCCATCGTCGCCATCTGAAATTTGTTGCGCTTGCTGCGCTTGGGCTACGCTTTTGCGCACCTCTTCGTACTCTTTTTCATGCGACAAATCATTGACCTTTTCGATGCTTTTGATTACAGGTTTTTCACGGACCTCCTGGTCCTGAATTGCAGCTATATTGAATACATGCATGCGCATTGTTTCAGCCAGCTGACTTGCGAGCGTTTGTACCAATTCTCTATTGGTTTCTCTCTGTAATTTAAAGAACTCCAATCTTTCTTTTGCCACTTCCAGCCTGGCTTCCGTAACACGAAAGCCTTTCTTAATTCATCTCTCGTGATGGGCGCTGTATACGCACTTTCAGGGATTTCCAATCTCGCTCGCGCACGAGTGCCTCTCGCTCCGTGGCGTTGAGCAGACGGCCAATTTGTACAATCTTTTCGTCTGAGAAATAAATATAAACGCTCGTAGTGTCATGCGTCGCTAAAGATACGTAGATCTTGCGACCGCCTGTACCCAAGTACAGCTGCTTTTCAGTCCAGACGCGCGTGAGCGCGTCTGCTATTGTTCCTTTTGCCATATCGCCACCTATGAAATAATAAAATTACAGTTATTAAAAACCGTACTAGATTATTTCCGCGTCAATGGTTGCCGTTGACTAGGGCTTTCTTTACCCAGATAATTCTGTTCAATCCAAGGAACTTCACCACGCTAAAGAAATATTTAGCGCAGCCTATCTGGTTCTGCTCACACATCTTGCCCCCACCACTCATCACATCCTACATTTCTTTTATAGTGCGCACTTGTCCGCGTAGCTGCCACTCATAACGAATCAAAGCCTTTATAAGTCACAAAACAATCTCTGTACAGGCCTGTACTTATTAAACACGCTACGCACGACACGACCGCTATTCAACTCCAAATTACCCTAGACCCCACTGAGGAAGTATGAGCAGCACGCAGGAGTAAGAGGACCGTCGCGCGTGGTCACCTGTGTGTCACCGAATCAAAGCCTTTTACACACGGCATACATTGAAAAATGATATGCATACTCGACACTCATGACCACGCTCTTGCAACATCAACCATCACGACATCCGGCCCACCCTGAAAAGACTGAACATCCACCCGATTCTTAGGACCGTTAACTTCCCCCTCAGCGCATGACACTCGATTCTCGTTTTGCTGCCTAACAGTGAGCGTCTGGGAGTCTGGTCAAGATGCGTATCTTCGTACAGCTCATCCCACTTGGATCCAAAAATTGAATTCCGAGCAAACTGCAAAGCTGTAAGTTACGGCGTCGCAACAGTGAGCGTACGCGCATGGGAGCGCGCTAGGACAAGCGCTCACTCATATTAGCTTATATGCAAGCGAACATTCGCGCGCCCTTGTGTAACCCATGCACACAAGCAAGCATTGCTTTGAACGTGTCTTTATAGGACATCGTGCCGCCGGACCGACCACAATTGGCGCATTCGACACACTGAAATCAATTATATTTCAGTTCGCGAAAAGCTTTGAGTTAATTAAATTAATCGATTTTTCAGTTCAAAGAATCAGAGCCGCGCTTAAGAAGTCAGCCACTGCATCCCCGGGGTCAGGCGTCGCGCGCGGATTAGCCGTCCGCTCGAGCGAAGCTCTCACGGCACGGACTCGCTCTCCCCCCACTACGCACGCCTATCCACTCTCTCTCTCTCTTTCGCACATTCTCTCTCTCTCTTTCGCTCAGCCCAGGCTCGAGCATCGATGCAACGCAAAGACGTATGTACGCCACACTCGACAGCTGCGGCCTTGTGTGCACATATTCTGAAGTATACACGTGCGCGTATATATGCGTCCGAGTGGCTCTGCGGCACTATATATATGAATAGTATAGCCGCGAGTGTTCAAGCTTTCGACGCGCATATATGCGCGTTGGGCATACACTCACACAATCGTTTCATGCATTCACTCACACTTTCACACTCGTGTTCTACGGTCGTCTTAATCAGCGACGACTTTGCAGGGTATGTATGTACGATTACATACACACACGCGGGTGCGCATATACACACCTCTGCAGACGTATGCAGGTGCATGTACATGAATACGCACACGTACTTTCCCCTTGCATACGCGGGTATTTTCGATTTGAATAAGTATAGTTGAACTTACAATTGTTTAGAATTAAATTTATTCAACCGCGCGTATGCAGGTTCTATATTCGTTGAGCGCACGGGTATGCACATTGTATGCTATTATATATGAATATATCTTTTCTCTCTCTCTTTCTTCCGCGCGCGACTACTCTCTCTCTCTCTCTCTCTCTCTCTCTCTCTCTCTCTCTCTCTCACCAACATACTGCTAGATCACACACTATCTAATCTGTCTATACATAGCCCGCTATCCGTGTACTGGGTTTCGTTCTTTTATTTAAATAAACTATATCCAAATATAAATAATTAATTATTAATTTAGAATTATTGCAAAATTACATTATTTCACAAACACGCAAGAATGTCATTGACTTTTATTTAGTTATTACTAGTGACTTATAGTTATTAACAAATGATTGTTAATAAACAATAAATATTGTTAATTTATAATATCAACTTTGATTTTACGTTCAATACTCATAATCAATTACTATTTACAGTATATTTGTCAAAATTCGATAATTTATTACAATTTGTTTATTTAAAAAATTATTGACAATAATTGTTAATTTGCATTTATACGTTAAAATTAGACATACTAAATAGTCATCATTATTGTCCCTACTTTACTTTTAATTCAACAAGAATTAATTAAGAATAATTATTGTTAAATAAATAAATTAGCAACATTGCAAAATAAAACATTACTATTCATATCATTTGTAAGATATGTAAGATTGTGTTCATTTTGTTCTAGAAGTTTTCAAAAAATTTCAAAATGTTATATAGTGTGCGTACAACAGTATATACACACACATACATGCATTCACATAGGTGCAGTACTTTACAAGTATATGATTGCCCCGCGCAGTATATACATGCGTGCGGCATCTATACTCTACCGCTCTCCCAGTACACAGGGCTTATACGTACCGCGCGAACACACACACACACGCACGCACACACACACACACACACACACATCTCCTCATCGATTCCGATAGAATGCAAGCCTCTATGGTCGGTGGTAGCCCCTCGGATTCTGGGGAGGGCAAATCAAACATAATCATAGATAGTACACTGGGTACTAAAGGAGATGTCATGATGGATCAAGGAACGACGGGTCGAGAAATCTCCATCACGCGCAGAAACAATCATCTGGAGCGACTTGGTGAGAAGATCAGCCAATTGTTGGACTTTGTTAAAGATAGGCATAACGTGCACAAGACCATTAAGGATCTTGCTCGTTCTATTAATGCCTCATACAAATGCATCAGTATGGCAGAGGATGATCTGTTACAGTATCAACGTCCTGGTACTCATGAAGTGGTAACTCAGACTACGCCGAGTCTACACTCTGATACCAAACGAAGCGCAGCAGAAGGAATGGATTCCACTCCTAAAACCGTTGGTGGCAAAAGGACGAAAGAACCATCATTGGGCATAAGGAGACCACTAGAGTCGGTTGGAGTACCTACAGGGAAGTCTGAAGCCAAAGAAAATCAATGGCAGACCATCAAGCGCAAGAAGCCCAAAGGCAAAGATAAAGAATTAGCTGATACGCGTAGGCTTAATGGACGAAATAGGCCTAATTCCATTTTGATTAAGGCCAATGAAGGAGTTACATACGCGGAGGTACTGCGTCAAATAAAGAATGACCCGGAGTTATCTCATGTGAAGAATGAGGTTAACAGGATATGCAGAAATGCAGGCGGTGCCCTTGTACTTCAGTTGGAACGGACAACCAAAGATGCACATGAGTTGGCTCGTATTGTTGCAACTAAGGTTGGCCATAGCGCATCCACTTCGGTCCTGACTAATCTTATTACTTTGGAGATTAAAGATATAGATGAGGTCACTACAAAGAATGAAGTATGAGAGGCTCTGACAACACACTTCGAGCTAAAGGAGACTAACCTACTAATCGCTCGTTCCTTGCGGCAAGCTTATGGGGTTACTCAGACGGCGGTGGTGTCTGTACCATATAGCCACGCAGCTGAGTTACTACGTGCAGGGCATGTTCGAATCAGATGGGTCAGCTGCAGAGTTCGAAAAAAACAGAAATAAAGCGCTGCTTCAGGTGTTGGCAGATTGGTCATTTAGCGTCCGTGTGCTCGGGCCCTGACAGAACTAAACTTTGCAGGCACTGCGGTGGAAAAGACCATCTATCCAAGCTATGTGTAAACGAGCCCTGCTGTTTACTCTGTAAATGTGAAGGAAAAAAGGAGATTAACCATCCAGCAAACAGATATAAGTGCCCGATCACTGTGGAGTTTTTAAACAGACATAAAACATGAGAATACTCCAACTGAATACCAACCATTGCGTAGCAGCTCATGACCTGCTGAAACAGACAATAAAGGAGCTAAGAATAGACATTGCTGTAATCTCCGAACCATATTGTGACAGGGTCAGACCACAGCGCTGGATAAGTGACACAAGCAATAGAGCTGCCCTCTGGATTGGTCAAAATAGGCAGGTACTAAAGCAGTCGAGAAACCGGAGCGAATTGATATCCTGGGCTAAAATACAAGAAATATACGTCTTTAGTGTATATGCTCCTCCAAGCTTGACGGACAAGCAGTTTGAAATCCTTGTAGCTAAATTAGTTGATGAAGCCATGGACAAGAAACCATTATTAATCGCTGGCGATTTTAACGCGTGGTCCACAGCCTGGGGAAGCGCTTCAACAAATAACAGAGGTAGTATGCTGCTTGATGGCCTTAATTCTCTTCAACTCCACGTGGTTAATAAGGGATTTAAATCCACTTTCATTAGGGGTGATAAACAATCAGTCACTGATGTAACATTCGCCAGTGATGACTTGAATCAGCGGATCCTTAATTGGACAGTAAGCGACCTTTACACCCACAGTGATCACAGGGCGATCTTGTACGAGATTGCAGAGAAGAAAGTAAAGAACAAGTGCAATGAGTGGATGCCCACACAGAAATGGAACATCAGATTGCTAGACTGTGAAGTGTTCGCCACTATAATATCAGAAGAGCGTTTAGAATATGGTGCACCAGGCCATCTGGCAAATGCACTCATGAAGCATATCTCTGAAGCATGTGATGCATCGATGACTAGGACTAAGAGCGGATTTAAACATCGTCAATCTGTCTACTGGTGGACAAATGAAATTGCAGAATTGCGCAAACAATGTCATCGCGCACGTAGACTTGCCCAAAGAGCCCGCACCGATCGTAATACGTTTAATAGTTTATTTAAAGAAGCACAAAGAGCGCTTGTCAAGGCCATTAAGGCAAGCAAGCGTCGATGCTGGCTTGAACTATGTGCAGAGGCCAACAATGACTTATGGGGACGACCATACAAAACAGGCGCGATTGAGTAGGGCACCAATACAACCTGGCGCGATTGAGTAGGGCACCAATACAACCCACTAGCACGGTATTGATTGATAAGATTGTTTCAGCTCTCTTTCCCAATGACACCCATGGGACTGTACTGCGCACGCAACACTCGGACGATATAGCTCCTATAACAGAAATGGAGCTACATAATGCTTACGCTAAGACTAGAGACAATGCTGCCCCTGGCCCTGATGGTATCCCTAATGCGGCAGTTAAGTTGGCCATACAGAAGAATCGAGCTATATTTCTAAAAGTATATAATGCTTGTCTTCTTGAGGGTATTTTTCCTGATTGCTGGAAAACTCAAAGGTTAGTCCTGTTACCTAAGGGCAATAAGCCACTTGATGATCTTTCATCATACAGGCCATTGTGTATGCTCGATACGGTAGGTAAAATATTTGAAAAAATAATATGTAGCCGACTGGAAGCATTCACTGAAGGATTGCGCGGCTTATCCTCACGCCAATTTGGATTTCGGAAATCAAAATCAACAGTCGATGCCATTAAACTGGTAGTGTGTACCACAAGAAATGCAATCAGTGGTAAGAGATGGAAAGGTGGCACTAAACAGTATTGTGCCATTGTCGCTCTAGATGTCAAGAATGCCTTTAATTCAGCGCGCTGGTCTTCTATTATGAATTCTCTTAAAGAGTTCGGAGTACCTGGTTATTTACAGAATGTCGTGGCCAGCTACTTTGAGAATAGGATAATATTATACCGAACGGATGAAGGCATTTTATCGCATAAGGTTACTGCGGGAGTCCCCCAAGGCTCAGTTATGGGACCTATAATAACAGTAGGGTACGCCGACGTTATCGCTCTAGTAGTGACGGCTAAGGCCCTTGATGAACTCACTGAAAATGCCAATGAGGCAATCAGCAACATCAGTAGATGGATTAAGTCGGCTGGTCTACAATTAGCGGAGCATAAGACAGAAGTAGTTCTTGTCAGCAGTCGTAAGAAGGTAGATAGTATTACTCTTAAAGTTGGTAGCTGCCGTATTAGTTCTGCGCCATCTTTACGAGACTTGGGTGTACAGCTTGATGCCAGGTTAAACTTCAAAGAGCATCTAAAGATATCTGGCGAAAAAGCGCAAAGAGTTTCAGCTGCCTTTTGTCGGCTCATACCTAGCATTGGTGGCCCACGACCACCCCAGAGGAAGCTATTAGCTTATGTTGTTAATTCTGATAGCATGTATGCAGCGCCAATCTGGCATCATGCATGTGGAATTAAATCGTATTGTGAGCTGGCCATTGCGACCCGTCGCCGCTCCTGTATACGTATTATTAGTGGTTACAGGACAGTATCCACCGATGCTGCTGAGGTACTTGCCGGAATGCTTCCTTTCAATTTAGCTGTAGATGAACTGGCTAGGCTGCACAACATATGTAAGGCCGCAGTGGATTCTGTACAAGGTGCTAAAATCGTGGAACGTCATCGTTCTATAGAAATATGGCAAAAACGATGGACCGATTCTAGCAAAGGCCGATGGACTTATCGTATCCTTCCAGACATACACAGATGGATCAACAGGAAACACGGAGAATTAGATTTCCACCTAACCCGGTTACTGACTGAACATGGTTGTTTTAGGTCCTATTTCCACCGCTTTCACCTGGATAATAATGATTTCTGCCCCATCTGTCCGACTTTGGTCGAGGATGCCGAGCATATATTAGTGAGCTGCCCTCGTTTTAGAACACAACGTGAGCACTTGATGAACATCATCAATAAGCCAATAAGACCAGAGAGCATCCTATCAATAATGCTGGAATCTTCTGAAAACTGGAAGGCAGTAGTCAGTTTCGCAAAAGAGGTGATGACCAAACTTAGAAGTGCCGATAGAACTAGGCGAATGGCCCAGGATGAACCAGGCTAACTTATTCTATTTTAAGATACAGAGGACGAACACCGAACCCCTGATCACCTGTGTGGATGGGGGACGTAGGATAGTGTCATAAGAAGAGGAGTCGTATAGGCTAACTAACAGCCCCGCCGAAGTAATATTCCCGGATAGTTCCGGCGGGATGCTGGTTTCGAGAGGCCACTAGTGCCACTACTGTCTATGCCTAAAAAACACACACACACATCAGTTCGTCTTCCGAGCTTCTCTCTCTATATCCATTCTTCGCGCGAAAGTGAATCACACGTGCGCGCCGGTTGTCTTCGGTTTTATTTCCCCGAATTGTTTTTCGGTTACCTCTCCCCTTTTTCTGGGAGATCAGATCTTCCAGTGATTTCTTTTAAGGGAATTTTACCTCCCCCTTTTTACTTTATAATGGTTCGATCTTCGTTTTTCCATTGTGTGCGCACGTTTTGAAATTTCTAGCTTTTAGGCTTTTATATGTGAGATTTCCGCACTTCTCTTTTCAAACTTGCATCTACAATTTGACGGAGAGATTTCCGCACTTCTCTTATTTTAAGAAATTGATCTTACTTACTCGATTCTTTTACATCGCATCGTGATTCTATTTTTCGTTATCAAAAACTTAGTCTCGCACCCCCGAAACACATATCCGTGCATGCTTTTTCACTCTTTTCTCTCTATCTACTCTATCTTTCTTTCACGCATCAAACCTTAATTTTACAACTTACTCTTTTTAGGTATGGTTTTCTTACCCAACTCAGTAGACATCCTTCCTGTCAATTGTTATATATATATACATATATATATATATATATATATTGTAACGGTGCGCGTGTCCGCCTCGAGCACGAGGACGGCGGGCACGGCCGTTGCAAATCTGTGCCCGGCTGGGCTTAGCCCCGAAGGATTCCGGCGAGGGAGAGGGGCGGTCCGCGAAGGGCGAAATATCGCGTTCGGGACTGCGCGTGGAATAGGATGGCGAATGGAGCACACTTGATGATAATAAAAAAAATAATACAGATAATTAAAATTTAAATACGATTTAATGCCGCGGTGCCAAACATACACATACAATGCAGCGCCTATATACGAGGCGTGCGGGACGCAGGCCGAGGGTCGCCGAGGCGACGGCGCGCGGGGCGTTCGGGAAGAGAGAGAGAGAGAGAGAAACGGAGCTGCCACTTACAGAGAGCCGGAACCCGCAGGTCTCGCAGCGCGTTCTCGAAGCGCAATAGCGCCTTCCTTTGCCGTGAGCGGCGGTGACGTTGACCTCCGGGAGCCCCGGGATGGGGCGGTTATTCCGCGTAGATGGGGCGGACGACAATTCGTCCGCTCGAGCTCGTATTCGGCGCGGGTACACTGCACACCCTCGCACCACTGTAGCACCACGAGCTTGTAAAACCGGGCACTCTCCCCGAGGACGAGGTACGAGGCGGGGGGGAACCTTGGAACACAAGGTTGGTTCCCACACACGATTCGTCGCGGCACGGCGGTAGCAACCGGGAAAAAAGGGACACGGACGACGTGTGTAGAAGGCCGGTACGCGTTGTTTTCTCTTAGCGGCTCTCTTTCTTTCTGCCTAAGTCGCGCGCGTGGCTGTCTCTCCTCACTCCCCGCTCTCTCTCTCTCTCTCACTTACCTCTCCGCCGGTGGTTGTGCGTCGGCCTGCAACAGATAAACATTTCTACATATAAATATACAGATAAATATGTACATGCTACGGCTAGAGAGAGAGCAACGGGACGGGCAAGGCAGACGCACGCAGTGCTTGCGTTCCTCGTCACACGCCCCCCTCCACACGCTGGTAGCCGAAGCGTGACAGCTCGACCCAACATCTCTCTCTCGGATCGACCATCGTGTCAGGATGAGGAACGGGGTGGCTGCTGTCTACCGCTGAGGATCACTGGGATGAGGAAGGATGGGTAAAGAACTCCCTTCCCTAGACGCAGTTGTTTTTGGAGGTAACAATCGCCGGTGGTCCGCCGTCAATAACGGCGCCAGTCAATAATCGAAGTTAGTCGGCCCGTTGACGGGCGCGGGCTTGGGCCCGAGTGCGGCGGTGAGATTGGTCCCGCGGCGGGGTTGAGCGTCCGCTCTTCCTGGGGCGACCTACTTTTCGCCTCACCAGATGCACGTCGTTATGACAGGCGGCTTCGCTGTTATTGGGCTCCGCAGGGACTCGCGCTTGCGTCCTTCGACGGGTTACGATTCGCGTCCTACGCGGTCTCCCTAATCTACGCGGTGCGATATCGGTGTTAGATCGCGTGGCATTGCCCGAGGGAGTATCGCTTCGTACGCTCGTACCGGGACTACAATGAGGCGCGTCGTCGGGGCGCCGTACGCTCACCAGTGGTGTTACAATGCGGATTCGCTCGCTCGCCTCGACATTACAATTCGACGCATCGCAGTCACGCTCTTCGCCCGAAGGCTCTTCCGTGTCGGAACTGCTATCATCTTCGGGATCGTGATCTCGATGGTAGGGCTTCAGGTCAGCGACGTGATGCTTACCAGCATCTCTTCCCGTAGAGTCGATCAGTCGATAAACATTCGTGCCGAGTTTTTCCATGATGGTAAAGGGCCCGTCGTATTTCGGGGCCAGCTTGGCGCTGACGCCCTGTATGCCTGACGAGAGGATGCGATTACGCCGCCATACGCGATCGCCAATCGCGTAATGCACGTCGCGACGTCTCGCATTATAATAGCGAGCTTGCTTTGCCTGCCCTTTCTGCGAGTTTTCCGCTGCCTTTAGGTGGAGATCAGATAATTTCTCCATGCGCTCTTTCCAATGTTGTAGAGCAGCCTCTTCTTGCGCAATCTGTGCGCACTGCTCCTCCTGGCGACGATGTGTGCCAGGGGCTGAGGGGTGACGACCCGTGTTAAGGAAGGCCGGACTTACGCCAATGGAGTCTTGTACGGATGTATTGTACGCGAACATCAGCTCGGCGATGTGCGCATCCCAAGTACTGTGAGACTCCTCAAGGAAGGCGATTATCGCGGTCTTCAGAGTCCTATTGACTCTCTCTACCGGATTGGCTTGAGCGTGATAAGGAGGTATCGTGGAATGCTCCACCCCACGCTCCACAAGGAATTTCTCAATGATTTTATTACGAAATTCGGTGCCATTGTCCGATAGGAATACTTCGGGCGTACCAAAGCGTAAAAATACGCGATCTTTCAACTCGCGGCGAATCGTTTGCGCATTCGCCTTTCGGATGGGAATACATTCTACCCAGCGAGTGAATAGATCCATGAAGACGAGCAAATACTCGTATCCCCGGGTAGATCGTGGAAATGGACCCATCACATCTCCAGCTACTATTTCCCAAGGGCGGGTGACCGTTCGATGGCCCATCAGGCCAGCTGGTGCAGCCTGCTGTACCTTACATTGTTGGCACACGGTGCAGTCACGGACAAATTGTGTCACATCTTTGTGCATTGATGGCCAATAGTATGATCGTGCAATTCGGTCATACGTTTTATGGCGTCCGAAATGACCAGCTGTGGGCTCCTCATGACATTCATGCAGAACGGTACGACGATCTTCTTTAGGCACGACTAACTTCCACGCATCCTGGTCGTCTACTAAATCTTCGACGGCAGGATCGGGACGGTAGTAGTATAGTCGCTGTCCAATGACTTTCCACCATGGGAGGTTGGTCGGATCGCTCACCACTTTCTTACGAAGGCGCAAATACCAGGGGTCTTGCACATCGGTGACGCCGAGGGAGGCGACTTCGCAGGTCGGCTCGTCTTCGTACAAACGAGAGAGGGCGTCTGGTACGCAATTCAAGGTACCTTTCCGATTGATGACTTCGTAGTCGTATCCCTGCAATTCCAAGGCCCAACGGGCGAGTCTGCTCGTGGGGTTGCGCAATGACTGCAGCCAACGAAGGCTGCTGTGATCGGTTATCACCTGGAAGTGATAGCCCTCGACGTACGGGCGGAATTTACGCACAGCCCATAGCACGGCGAGGCACTCGCGTTCGGTGACCGAATAGTTACGCTCAGCCGCAGTAATCGTGCGACTAGCGTAGGAGAGCACGCGCTCCTCGCCATCAACAGCTTGCGTGAGCACGGCACCTAGTCCCGAGTCGCTGGCGTCCGTTTGGATGACGAACGTTTCTCCAAACGACGGTCGAGAAAGGGCGGGTGCAGATGCGACGAGCGCCCGGATTTGTTCGAAGGCTTGCTGTTGCTCTTCTCCCCAATGGTACTTGATGTTCTTCTTGGTTAATCGGGTGAGAGGCTCAGCAAGCGTTGCGAAGTTCTCTAAGAACTTGCGATACCAGGACGCAAGGCCTAGAAACCTACGGAGCTGCTTCATGTTCTTTGGTGCGGCGTAAGTCAAGATTGGTGCAATCTTATCCGGATCGGGTCGAAAACCGTCACGTTCCACGAGGACGCCGAGGAACCGTACCTCTGCGAGTCCGAATTTACTCTTCTGCCGATTGATGGTCAAGCCGGCATCGGAAATCCGTCTCAGGATATGTTCGAGCCACCTGAGGTGCTCGTCAAAGCTCTCCGTAGCGATGATCACATCATCGAGGTAGGCGAAGGCCACCGGCTCCATTTCAGGGCCGATCAGCTTGTCGCTTAGCTGCTGAAAGGTGGCAGGGCCACCGGCGACACCATATGGCATACGGGTCCATTCGAATAACCCCATACCTGGAACCGTGAAGGCAGAGAGGTGTCGCGATTCCTCACGAAGACGGACCTGATGGTAGGCGCTGCTGAGGTCCAGTGTGGAGATGTATCGCGCATTTCTCAGTTTCCGTAAGATTACGTCCATGTAAAGAAGCGGGTACGGGCTGACCTTGGACACGGAATTCAATTTGCGATAGTCCACACAGAATCGGTAGCTCCCATCGCTCTTGCGAACCATCACGACGGGGCTAGACCATTCGCTGGTTGATCTGCGAATTACGTCCTGATCAAGCATCTTGCGAACTTGCGCATGCATTTCCATCTCTATCTTCTGAGAGACCGATTAATAACGCTGCTTAATCGGCTTAGCATCCCCGACATCGATCACGTGGTCGGTCAGATGCGTGCAGCCCAGAGGCTGATCAGCCGGAGGCAGCATCCGGTCGAGGAGTTCCTCGAGAGCTCGGCGTTGACTATCGTCAATATCGGCCAAGCCTATAGAGGCAAGCGAATACGCCGAGGTAACTGAGACGGTGCAGAGTTGTAACGGAACGAAATCCGCAGCACCCTCGATCGACATGGTGTTGTCGCGCGGGTGGATAACCGCATTGAAGGCGCGGTAGAAGTCTGCACCGAGCAGACAGTCATTTTCCAAGTCTGGAATTATGATGCCGTCTAGCTCCATTTCTACGTCTGCTATGGCAAACGGAAGGGCCACCTGGCCTATTATCGGCTCAATTTTTCCCATGGCCAGTCGAGCGCCAGATCCAGGAAAGGGTCGAACTAGACGACCGAGGGCAGATGCAATCTGCAGGCCGATTGCTCCGAGAGCTGTACGAGCAGCCCCTGCATCAAGCAGTGCATGAATGCGAAACTCGCCTATGCCTACCTGTACCCACCATCGTGAATACCGATCGGGGTCGACACTTGTGGCTGAGTCAGCGGAGTCACGGTCGTGATGCTCCTCCTTTACAGACAGGAGGGGGCAATCATCATTACCCTGTGTCCTCGCAGCTGCATGCTGATCTTCAGAGGTCTCACGGAGCGTAGGGGCGAGTTGGACCTCAATTACTCGCCTTTTTTCGCATTTCCCGAACACTCGGGACAGCTGCGCAAGGTGTGGCCACGCCAACTACAGCCCCAGCACAAGAACCGCGGATCAGGACCTGCTGTCCGACCTTTGTTCTTGTCACTGAGGGGCTCGTGCACCAGCTTTCCTTTGAAGGAGGGCTTCCTCTCCGACTTAGGTGAGGTCGACGCTCTAGTTTTTCCTGTACGCGGCGACCTCGGGCGTGAATCGCGACCGCTCCTCTTCGGGATAAGGGCTGCGACGCCTGGCGCCTCTAAATCAGGTGAGGTGGCCCTGAAGCCAGCCTCTTGCAAAACTTCACGCACCAGAGCTTTGAAGTTGGGCGGCTTCACGTCCACGGCCGCGATCCTTGGTTTCGGGCGCGTTCGAGACGTGTCGGCCGCATGGAAGGCTACTTCGGGCATTATGCAGTCCTCAGGTGATGGCGGTGGCTTATAATTTCGTTCCGCATCGAGGACGCATTCGGCCTCTCGAGCAAGCTCGATTAGCCGATTGACGCTTGTAATCTTCTCCCGTGGAACTAACTTCTGTATCTCCGGGAGTAGATTACGGTAGATCAGGGCGAGTTGTTTGTCGTCCGACCATGGTTCTTCGAACCGATTGAGAATCGTTAACAGACAAAACACGTAGTCACGTGTTGGCTCGCGCTTCGCCTGCGTACACCGCTGCGCTTCGCTGATTAGCTCAGCTTGGAAGCGTCGATCGACGCCGTAGCAGCTCCGGGCTGCGTGGCAGAACTCTTGCCACGTGGTCCAGTCTTTCCGGGATAGACGGTACCAATGCAGGGCGACACCGTCGAGGAGCTCCGTCATGGCATTGAGCATGTCCTCGTCCGTGAGCGGTGTCAACCTGCGACATTCCGCGATCCTTTGCAGAAATTCTTCTACACTTTTCCCCTTGGCACCATTGAATCTAATTTTCCATTGGCGCACGGTCTTACCAATATCCGTGCGCTGGATCAAGGTGCTTGACAGCGTTGATCGCGTTGTATTCGCGGGCGAGCTCATCACATCTCGATCCATGCGATGTCCCCCTCTTCCAGGCCCTTGGTACCGAGGGTGGCAAGGAGCCGAAAACGTAGGCTCGCCGGTCGACCCTACAAACCTATTATTGTTGAGGTTTTTGTCACTTTCCACGTATTGCAGATCGTACGTGTCTTGGAAAGTGACACGGTCGCGTCGCGCCAATTTCTGCAGCTGCTGCTGGATGCTGGCTAGCGTAGCGTGCATCTCACTTTGCCTCTGCTGAAAATCTTGGACAGTGCAGTTTTGGTGTTGCATCCAAGTTTGCAGCATATTTTGCAGGCCATGTAATCCCTGACAAAGGTTTACACTGTTTTCGAGGTCCGTCGGTTGAGGCTCGACTGTTTTATTTGTCGCCTGAGATGCGACTTGGGTTCGACGTGTGGTGTCATTCGTGACACCCGAGTCGGGAGGCATAATTACGCTCGTGGTGGCTGCCTGAATTGGCGATTCGTTGGCAGTGCTCCATGCGAGCGGTTCATGCCTGTTCATCTCAGCCCAATTGAAGTCGATCAGATTTTGTATTTGGTGATCGACAGCTGTTGTGCTATTTCTTTGATCTGTGCTCGGGTAAATTTCCCGAGCCCGCTGTATGTCAGCTGATTCGTCCGCTTGTTCGGCGTACGTCGCTTCCATTCGATCCAAAATATAAGTTTTTGTTGCGTCGCGCATTGTCGAGGTGACGATTATCTTTAACAGATTTTTATCTCTTCGCGCGCGTGTTTTTATACTATCACTGTCACTCTCGCATTCCACAAAATCTCCTAGGCTATAATTTCCTGCTAGTCTATGGTATAGCCTAGCAGCCCTTTGAAATGGGGAACCCTCATTTTTTAATTCTAGTTCCGCTGTAATTAGGTTTGTTTCTTCCTCACATAGGCTTGGAAGCCAGTCGTTAAATTCGTTTGGCGGATTTGCCATCTTTTATTTCTTTTCGTTGAAAATTAGAAGAAGACAAACGAACAAACGGAAAAAGAAAAAAAAGTACAACGTGAGAAAAATAGAGCGTTACAGCCAAAGTTTTCGATTAAATAATTAAAAGCAAATAATTAAAAGCCGGCAATCTCAAGAGATAGTGGAGTGCGAGGGCGAAAACGCAAAAATTAGGGGCGACTGACGCAAAAAAAACAGAAAATATAAGAGAAAAAGAATTCAACAATTTTCAAAAATTATCAAAAAATTTACCAAAAATTTTCCCAAAATTCTTATTTCGGCTTTCGGATTCTCGATTTTCCAAAAAAGATTTATTTTGAAATTGTAATAGTTTTTCCTTTTTGTATTTTTTAAGCAATGTAAAAAAAATACAAAAATACAAAGAAAAAAAAGAAAACACAAAAAAAAACAAAAAAATAAAAATATAGTTTATTTTTAGTTCTTTTATAACTTCTACAAAAAATTTTATTTTACAGTTTTCCAAAAAAAACTTTAATTTTTGGTTTTCGAAAAAACAAAAATTTTAAATTTTTAGTTTTCACAAAAAAGAAAAAAAAATTTTCAATTTTTAGTTTTCAAAAAAAAAGGAAAAAAAAAATTTTAATTTTTAGTTTTCAAAAAAAAATAAAAAATTTTAATTTTAGTTGTCAAACAAAAAAAAAAAAATTTGTTAATTTTTAGTTTTCAAAAAAAAAAATAAAAAATTTAATTTTAGTTTTCAAAAAAATTTTTTCAATTTTTAGTTTTCAAAAAAAAAAATTTTTTTTTTTTTTTTTTTTTAATTTTTAAATTATACTGCAAAAATATTAGAGATATTACAATATCAAAATGAAGATCCGAAAGCGAAAACCATAAAGGGAATAATCAATTTTGATCAAATTAAATTGAGAGCAAAGAAAAATTTGCGTTAGTCGCATGTACACTGTATGTACAGCGTAGAGTCGCGGTGGTGTGTGTATGTGAATATACACAGATCGCTGACTTCGCTATTTATAGTCGACTATGTGTAAAGAAGGGAACTTTTAATTATATTTAATTTACACTAAATGTTCCTTATGTCTGTAACGGCGAAAATTTATTATTATATTATAATGACGAATGTAAATCTATTTATATCAGTTATATTTTCATATTACGCTATCTTAAAAATTAATTATTGATTAATTTTAGTTTAGCTTAGATGGAATTCACATATTTAATTTAAGCTAAATTTTAAAGTTACATCCAATTAATATATATATATCAATATTATATAAATTAATGTATATGTGTCTATTTAACTTAAAATTAGTTTTGCTTGAAAAACTGCACAAATATTATATTACCGTATTCGGTATTATATTTCACTTGTGCTGCTTTTCATCCGCTTTCGCCGAATTGCCGTTGGCCTTGGCCGACTTCGAGAGTGTTACATACGAGCTCGCAACGTAAACACTCGCGATGTGCTGTGCGTTCGCACTCTGTAGTATTACAATTTTCAATATAATAAAATTATTAAATTATTTTCGCGCATCCGCGTCACTTGCGAATATTCGCCGGGGCACTATAACACAATATATTATTACATATATATTATAAAATGTATATATGTAATGATATATATAAAGATATATAAAATATTCTTATACAAAGTGCGATCCCGAGATCGCGTTGGGCGCCATGTAACGGTGCACGTGTCCGCCTTGAGCACGAGGACGGCGGGCACGGCCGTTGCAAATCTGTGCCCGGCTGGGCTTAGCCCCGAAGGATTCCAGCGAGGGAGAGGGGCGGTCCGCGAAGGGCGAAATATCGCGTTCGGGACTGCGCGTGGAATAGGATGGCGAATGGAGCACACTTGATGATAATAAAAAAAATAATACAGATAATTAAAATTTAAATACGATTTAATGCCGCGGTGCCAAACATACACATACAATGCAGCGCCTATATACGAGGCGTGCGGGACGCAGGCCGAGGGTCGTCGAGGCGACGGCGCGCGGGGCGTTCGGGAAGAGAGAGAGAGAGAGAGAAACGGAGCTGCCACTTACAGAGAGCCGGAACCCGCAGGTCTCGCAGCGTGTTCTCGAAGCGCAATAGCGCCTTCCTTTGCCGGGGGCGGCGGTGACGTTGACCTCCGGGAGCCCCGGGATGGGGCGGTTATTCCGCGTAGATGGGGCGGAAGACAATTCGTCCGCTCGAGCTCGTATTCGGCGCGGGTACACTGCACACCCTCGCACCACTGTAGCACCACGAGCGCGTTAAACTGGGCACTCTCCCCGAGGATGAGGTACGAGGCGGGGGGAACCTTGGAACACAAGGTTGGTTCCCACACACGATTCGTCGCGGCACGGCGGTAGCAACCGGGAAAAAAGGGACACGGACGACGTGTGTAGAAGGCCGGTACGCGTTGTTTTCTCTTCGCGGCTCTCTTTCTTTCTGCCTAATTCGCGCGCGTGGCTGTCTCTCCTCACTCCCCGCTCTCTCTCTCACTTACCTCTCCGCCGGTGGTTGTGCGTCGGCCTGCAACAGATAAACATTTCTACATATAAATATACAGATAAATATGTACATGCTACGGCTAGAGAGAGAGAGCAACGGGACGGGGAAGGCAGGCGCACGCAGTGCTTGCGTTCCTCGTCACAATATATATATATATATTATGACCCCGAAATCGGGTTATACTTACGGTTCACTTGCGTGTGTGTGTGGACTCTTCCACGCTGCTGGCCGTGCACTCCGCTGAAAGGGGACGGGGAACGGAGAATGAACCACGCGAGTGATTTTATTATATTATTACAAAATTACTATTTATTTACACAAACCGACTACTTACAATTATGAAGCTATACATATAGTTAATGCTGAGTGTGGGTTCCGCGACACTACATCGATTATTCAGTTAATCATGCACTCCTTTAACATCTACGGGGACGGGGGAAACGGAACGGGACGCTCTTGACGAAACACGTGGGAACAACGGGATTACACTACATATTAAACGCTAACGGACAATTTGTACTCGAACGCATTTACGGCGATACAATACAATACACGGGATTATAAAAGTAATCGCTATGCTACGCGCGATAAATACATATTATACGGCTAAACCGCGAAGCTATGCAGTCGGCAGATTGCGGCGCGCGGGTGCGGCGGCGGGTCAGGACCTAGCTATATGCACACCTGAAGGAAATGACAAAAGCAAAAGCTACTTGCCGCCGACGACGATGATGCTGTCGCCGGCGCTCGCCGGTGCTGTCGCTGACGCCCGCTGATGTCGTCGCTGGCGCTCACTGGCGCGGTCGCTGTCGCTCGCTGGTGCGGTCGCTGGCGCTCGCTGGTGCAGTCGCTGTCGCTCGCTGGTGCGGTCGCTGTCGCTCGCTGGTGCGGTCGCTGCTGTCCGGGCGATAGGGCGCGCGCTCTCTCTCTCGCTCCTAGCTGCTTGCGGCGCGTGGCTGCGGCTCGTAGCCGCTGATGGCGTCGCTGGTTCACAACGGCACGCGTATGGCAACGCGCACACGCTTCCTCAAAGCTTCCGCTCACAGTCCGGGGCTGATACGAGGACGTCGCCGCGTGTCCTCTCCTCGTCGATGCCGATGCTCTCGCACGGAGTTTGCGCGAGGGCAAACTTACTACGTGTTCCCGCGAAAGGCGCAAAACTGCAACCTTACTTCACGTTTCACGATACGATCGCGAACGGGCAAAACTACGGTATTCTACCGCGGGACAGAATAAAGGTGCGTCGGGGACGAAAAGGAAAAAGATATACGACGAAGAACCAACTCGAGAACTCGGATTGACGAAGGTGAAGACAAGAATGCGAAGTTCGTTCCGAACTTCTTACTTCCTACAGCGCTTCCAGCGCCCTCGCGGCTCGCGCGTATCGTTTCGCGGACACGCCCGAACACTCGCGGTTTCGCACGAGCGCTCTCACCTACAGCCGCCGTTCGGGCGGTTACAAACTCCCCCTCCCAAACCGCAGGGGGGGCGCGTGATCGCGAAAGGTTGTGCAGGGTGTCCGTACGCGAGACGCGAACGTCGTATATGTACTTCGGAGAACATAGTGGGGACTAACACCGAGGTTAAATACATACGGTAAGGGATCATACATTCTTTGACAAAAACACGGTAGGGGGACAATACATGATTTGGGCAAAAGAAAAAAAAACGACGACCATTGGTTTACCCTTCGCATGGGTATAAACGAGAAATAAAAAAAAGTAATTTGTGGTAACGAAAACGAAAAATGTGATTGCACCCGCTGGTGCAGCGCTTGGTCGTCGGTGGCTCGCTATGGCTCGATATAATTCTATTTGTTATTCCTATTACTACTCCCCTACGTCTAATTATAAACTAAACCCTATTCTAACCTATTGCTAACGGGACTTATCCTAGAGAAATGTAGATTATTATTATTAGGTGACGAAAGAAAAAACTATAACTAATATTAATATAAATCCTGTCCTAGCTACCTAATCAGGTTTCTAACGCTCACTTCTGTGTCTTTCTTGCAATCATTTCGCTTTCTTTCTTGCGATTCTCTTCTTCTTCTTCTGCTTGTTGCAAGTTCGCTGGAAAAATAGTCGTTGTTAGTGACGTTCCTATTATCGGGGTTGGTACAGCGTTGGTGGGGCGAGCAAGTAGCTTAGTTACTATGGGAGCCATTGTGCGCTCTTCTAACTGGTGCTATTGCTTTTGTCCTCACCCACCGACGCTGTGCCATCAATGTATCTCGGCTGAGGGGTTGGCTCTAATGTCCCTTTTCTTTTTCAATTTTCCAGGTCATCCCTCAACACGATTCGCGCTCACTCCATATATATTTTCCATGGGGATATATGGGTACCGTTTCCTCTCTTGGGACGTGGTGGGGGAATCATGGGGATGGCCGTACGGGAAAAAACGATAGGGGTGCTACTTCTTCCATTTCTGCGTTGGGCATTATTCTAGATATCAACGTTTTTATGCTTGCGCCTTTCTATATACTCTCGCAATACATCATGTATCGTTGCTCTGCCCAGGTTCACGGGGCGTCACTTTGTGGATTGGCTCTTGTTTGCGCCATTTTATATGCTTCTTATATAGACTGCGCCATATTATAGGGGTTTGCTCCTGTCTACGCCCTCTATATATATTTGCTCCTGTTTGCGCCAGTTATATCTGAGCTTACTCCGGTTTGCGCCATTTTATACGCAGGGCCATTTTATGCGCACATGCTCCTATCTGCGCCGTTTTGTGTATCGTTTCTACATATGTACTTCTCTTTGTGCCATTTATACGTCATTTATACATGTGTACTCCTATTTGCGCGCCTTTTGAATATGTGCGTGCGCCTATTCACGCGCCATTTTAATACTTATGTACACCTCTTCGCGCCATTTATATTTATATTTAGTTTCCTCTCTTCGCGCCATTTATGTACCCGTGCCACTATTTTATAATCTCTACTTTCTGCACTTTTACGCCTCTGGCTGGGCATTATTTATGTCGGTGCCCCTCTATGACCTCCAGCCCTGTATCATGTCCTTCTGCGGTAGCGTGGGCACTCAGCAACAGGCGATCTACTTATTTAAATAAACAGTCGCCCCCGGCATTATAATGAGTAGTGGTTGCTGAGCTCCCGCGGCGGCTGCCGCTTGCCTAATGGTTTGCTCCATCATTGGCGGTATTGACATAGGCGCTCCCGTCACCTCCTCATTCACGTTCGCCATCCCTAGTGGCTCCACCAAATCTTCTGACACCTGACGTGTCGTCTTCTCTACCCCTCTAACGTCCTCCCCCTCCCAAGACGGAACGGCAGGGGTCGGCTTCCGGCAGGACGTGCACATGCTAACGTCAATGCCGGCTCTGCCACACCTATAACAAAATCTCCTTGATCTGGGGTGTGGGCAGGCGTTGTAGCGGTGACCGACCTCGCTACAATTGCCAGCAGTTTGTTACTGCTGCCTCGCCATGGTCCGAACCTTCAGCTCCTGCTGGGCCCGTGAAGGACCTATTGCGCATGCTTCCGAGACCCGGAAGTGGCGTTGTGGGGATTGAAGGGTGGGGCCGTATGGGCGGGATAAAATTGGGGGGTGGTGCGATAAGGGTCTCCATCAAGCCTGGGAGTTTCTTGCTGCCTTTGGTGACAATTGCCTCTATGATTACCTCTTCTTCTGAATTGTTCAGGCTCGCCACTGGGCTTGTTTCTATTTCTTTACTCTCCGGTGGTGGTATTGTGAATGGGTTAACCCTTTTCTTGCTTTCTTTGTTTTGTTTCGGGTTATGGGTTGGGGCGACGGTATGTGGGTACGGTATGGGGGTATTTCCTTGCTGTGGGGCGATTTGGGGGGATTCTGCGATAACATCGTTTGTTGCCTTCCTGTATTTGGTCGGAATGATGTATCTCTCCTTAGTAGTGGCGTGAGCATCATGTGCGGTTGGATGGGGTTGCATGTCCGACTGTTGTGTTGCGATAGACCGCATGAACGCACATCGGTCTCCGCGATATAGTCGAACGTCTCCATGTTCCGGGGTGCTCACATATACTACTTTCTCCACATTTTTAGGTGCGTGTGGCTTTTTGGGAGGATGTCACTTAAGAATCCTTGGCCCTGGTCTATATGGTAACGGGCTGACCGAACGTATTTGGTCGTGCGGGGTAAAATCTTTCTGTACCCGGACCTTTGTACGTGACGGTTCTAATGGACCCGTTTTGTATGAGGCTGCTTCGGAAATGTATCCATCTTCCTCCTCATTTGCCGGTTCTCTACCTTCTACCTTCTGTTGATGTCCTGTGTCTTCATTTTGCTGAGCGTGTTCTTCTTGAGTTTTCGTAGTTTCTCGTCTTTGCGGACGATCGCACTGTTGATGTTGTGCCTTCTCCGTAGTTTTACGTCGTTGCGGACGCTCGCAGGAGGTGTCATTTCCTGCGGTGTTGGTAGTTTTACGTCGTTCCGGACGCTCGCAGGAGGTGTCATTTCCTGCGGTGTTGGTAGTTTTACGTCGTTTCGGACGCTCGCAGGAGGTGTCATTTCCTGCGGTGTTGGTAGTTTTACGTCGTTCCGGACGCTCGCAGGAGGTGTCATTTCCTGCGGTGTTGGTAGTTTTACGTCGTTCCGGACGCTCGCAGGAGGTGGTGTTCTCCTCTGCATCTATCGTAGTTTTACGTCTTTGCGGACGCTCGCACTCATCTTGAGCTACCTCCTCTAAATATTCTGTATTGGGGTATGAGACGTTGTCGGTAATGGTTTGGGTTTGGGTTTGGGTGGGATTTTCGGGGTCCTCGGGGGTCGGTATGCTTGTGTCCAATAGCGAGGGGGCGAATGATGCTTCCGCTATTGGTATAGTTTGCATCGCCGCTTCCTCTTCGACGAACTCCTGTGTTGTATCGGGACTGAACTGAATTAAATTCAGTCGCGATTTCCATACCTCTTCGAGGGCCTCGCTTACTTTCTCCATATCGAGAGTAGTATTGAAGCGGTTGGGAGAACTTCTGCGTATATGCACCGTTGGTGCGGTTACGCTTCTGGACGTTAACCCCCACATTTCTTCTGGGTCGTCCGCGAGGGATGGGAGAATTTGTTCGTCCCCAGGTCTCTTGGACTGATCGGACATGACCGATCGACGCAGTCCTCTGCCTCATCCGTTTACTCGGTACATGTTGCTGTTCGTTGTTGATACCTGTGGATAAATTACTGCTATTAGGTTGATGATATCTCTTGAGGTCTGATATATGTGCCTTTGTCGTTTTCCCGTCACTCATGTCTTTGATCTCGAATACGACGGGGGATATCTTTTTCGTAATTTTACAGGGAGCTACAAATTTTGGGGCCAATTTCGCTGAGAATTGGCTGGGACCGGACGACAGAACATGGTTGCGTCGACATACCATATCGTTTATCTCAAATATTTCCGCTCGGCGACCCTTGTTATAATATTTGGCCTGTTTTTGACTTGCGGTGCTCAGGTGTTTTCTTATGAGATTGTGGATGGCGGGCAATCTTTTCATGCGATTTTGCCATTCCAGTGGTGTTAATGTTTGCACCTGCAGCGTTGAATCTTGAGACTGACGATACGTCGGCATTTCTCGGGGATTCCGGCCAAAATTTAAAAATGCCGGCGATGTCTAGGTGCTAGCGTGCACTGCTGTGTTCACTGCAAATGCCAACTCTGGGAGGTGGATGTCCCAGTTTTTATGGTCGTTTTGGACAAAAATCGCGATCATGGTTTTGATGACCCTGTTTACTCTTTCTACAGGGTTGGCCTGTGCGTGGTACGGCGCAATAAATTGGTGTACTATACCCAATTCTCCGAGTTTGGTCTTTAGCCAGTTGTTGGCAAACTCGGTACCATTATCCGAAATTAGGTATTTCGGGCAACCCCACTTGAAGATGATCTGATCTTCTAGTGCCCGTGTGATCGCTTGGCCATTTGCTTTTCGCAATGGACGTATCTCGATGTATTTGGTGAAAAGGTCTTGGAACACCAAGAGATACTTATGTTGTCCCTTGCTGGTCGGGAACGGGCCCATGATATCTGCAGCTACACTGCTCCAGGGACCTTCGATGTTTCGTTGCGACATTAAGCCCGTGGGTCCTCTCTGCGACACTTTGTGTATTTGACACTCAGGGCAGTGTTTCACATGTTTCTGTATGTCTCTTTTCATACCTGGCCAGTAGTACTGCTGGCCGACTTTGTGAGTGGTTTTATCCACTCCAAAGTGCCCTGAGGTCAGAGTGTTATGACACTCGTGGAGGACGCGCTCTCTGTCGTTAGAGGGTACCACGAGCTTCCAGTCATCCTGGTCGTGGCCTAGCGCTTTCGTAATGTCATTAGGCCGATGTTTATACAACCGTCCCTCTTTGATCGACCAATCGGGATATAACTCCGGGTGTTTTTGGATCTCGGCGCTTTTCTGGCGGTACCAATCGTCCATTTCAAGTGTGGTGAGAGTTGCGGTAGAGGACTCTGGGTGTTGAGGGGGCCTTGATAGGGCATCTGGCACATGAGGTAGTGCTCCCTTTCTGTGGACGATTTCCATGTTGTACGCTTGGAGTGCTGTTGCCCATCTAGCTAAACGTCCTGTTGGGTCTTTCAATGTATGTAACCACTTAAGGCTACTGTGGTCAGTTATCACCGTAAACTTTTCGCCGAGTAAATACCCGCGGAATTTTTCTACGGCCCATAGGACGGCTAGGCACTCCTTCTCGGTGACGGTATAATTTGTCTCAGCTGGTGTCAATGTCCTGCTTGCGTAAGCAATCGGGTGCTCTTCGCCGTGGTGGTCTTGGCTTAGCACTGCTCCTAGAGCGTAATTGCTCGCATCGGTTTGCAAGACATACGGTTGATTCTGCACGGGGCGCGCTAGCACAGGCGCTTGCGTCAACAGGATTCTGAGCTTGTCGAAAGCTTCCTGTTGCGCTTCTTCCCAGTGCCACTGGATGTTTTTTTTCAATAGTTTGGTGAGGGGCAGCTTGATTTCCGCTAAGTCCTTTATGAATCTAGCGTACCACCCGACCATGCCTAGAAAGGCCCTCAATTGTCGCAGGTTGGTAGGCCTTGGGTATTCGCTTACTGGGCGAATTTTGTCGGGGTCAGTGTGCAGACCGTCCGCGTCTACGATGTACCCTAGGTACTTGACCTCCGGGCAGCAAAACTCGGATTTCTCCTTGTTTATCTGTAGGCCTATCTCGTTCAAGCGGGTGAGGACCGCTTTCACCTCACGAAGGTGCTGCTCGAAGGTCTTCGTAGCGACGATAATATCGTCCATATACACGAAGACATTCGGTTGCCACGCTGGCCCGAAAACAAGGTCCATACCTCGCTGGAATGTGGCCGGGGCGTTCGTTAGCCCATAAGGTAGTCTCGTATATTGAAAGAGGCCTTTCTGCGGGACCGCAAAGGCGGTGACCTCTTTACTGCTCTCTTCAAGCGGTATCTGGTGGTAGGCCTGGCTAAGATCTATTTTAGTCAGGTACCGCGCGTCACGTAAATTGTCCAGCAGGACATCCATATGCGGAAGAGGGTATGCGTCCTTCTTAGTAATGGCGTTGACTGCCCGGTAGTCGATGCAGAACCTTATTTTTCCGTCCTTTTTAGGGACGATTACCGGGCAGCTGCTCCACGAGCTTTCTGACGGTTCTATGATACCCTCCTCGAGCAATCGGTCAATTTTCGCATGAGCCTGCTGGAGGAGTTTATCCGGTATTCGCCGGAGACGCTGTTTTATGGGACGGTGCCCCTGGGTGTCAATATAATGTGGCTGCATGCGTGCCAATTTCAGCGTTCCGGTTTTTTCCGGTATAAGGTGCCGTAGCACTCGGTCCATTTCTTTTTTCTCCGTGTCCTTTAGTTGTGCTACCCCGTTAACGGCTGCAATAGCCGTGATAGCTTCAGGTGAGTCACGGCGTTGGGTGACGAAACGCCTGATGATTTTCTTAGGCGTGTGCCACGTAGCGTCTGCAAAGTTGATGGTCATCTTTAGCGACGAAAATATGTCCATACCAAGGATCATGGCGTATTTCAAGGAGGCCGATACTTTGAAGCGGGCTTTAAGCCGTTGGTTGTCGATCGTTAGTGACAGATCGACCTCGCCTTCGTCAGGACATACCTTGCCGTCCTGCATCTGCATATAGGAGCGCACCGGTATAATAGCTGACTTTACCAGTTTGCCGGGACCAGGGCCTACGTAGGATTTCCGAGCGCCAGGATCGATCAGCGCTGGGAAAATCTTCCCCATCAGCTCAATGTTGAGGAAGAATCTGTTTTCTTCCTTGGGTGCCTTGATGTTGGGATGTATGTGAGTTACATCCCTGGCTTTGGGGCAGTCGTATTCGTCGTCTGAGATATTTGGAGTCGTGTTGTAGGGATTCTCGAGTTCGACTCCAGCATCCTCGTCCCTTACTCGTTTCCCGAGCTCTTCCGTGGGCTGCAGCGGGGACAATTCAATGTCGTGACATTGTTCTCGCCACAATTATAACAGTAGACTTTCCGTCTATCTGGGCATCTTTCTGCCCAGTGCCCTGGTTTCTTACAGGTCCAACAGGGCCTGTCGTCCTCCCGCTGCGGTCCATTTCTAGAATGTCGTCCGTTCTCTCGTGTCGGGGAACGATATTCCTGGTCTCGTCTGTCGGGCGATCTGTACGAGCGGTACTTATGATCGTCTCCGTTAGGCGATCGGTATTGTCGGTCAGGTGTTCTCCTTCTCGGTGAATCATGGTCTCGGTCACGTGGGGGACTTCCCGAGGGGTATCTGTGTCGGTATGGTGGGGATGGAGAGGGGTTGTTTGGACGTGATGCCGATACAGGTGAGGGATATCTGGGTGAGGGGGGTGGTCTTCTATGGTAGGGGGACGGTGACCGATACCGTGGCGATGGATTTCTTTGTCGCCTGTTTTCTTCTGTTCGTTTTGCCGTTGTTTCCCTGTTGACTATTTGGGACGGACTGTCTCTTCGGGTGTCTCTCCGTGAGTTGTGGGAATACGATCGTACACTGTCGCTCCTAGTGTCTGTTGAGGCGGATGGTTCACTTATCGTAACCATTTTCTTCGGGGCCGTGTTTTTATCGTTATCGATTGCCGCCAGTCTCGATCGTCTGTTCGCCCTTTCCGACGGAGAGCAGGCCGCGGTACTCACCATGCATTCGTCTTGTGCCAGTGGCTCTTTATATCGTTTTCTGAGCTCGCTCTTCAGCTCAATTTGCTGGCCCAGCAATTGCAGCTCGTTGATGGACTGGAACTCGTTTCTATTGATTTTTTCCATGTATGATGGATGCAGGTTTCTATATATCCTGTCGAGCTGTGCTTCCAGTGTCAGTGCAGGTGCCATTTTATCTAGCAGGACACGTATGCCTCTGAGGTAAGAGCCAATGGGCTCTTTTGAGCCTTGCGTTCTGTCACGCAATTCCTCTTCTAGGCGTAGAGTATAGTCGATAGGCCTAAATTGACGGCGCAGCGCTGCCTTGAACTCTTCCAGGGTACGCCATTGCTTATATAAGGGTCTGGCCCAGATTCGAGCTGAGCCGCCCAGTATCCCTGGAATTAGTTTCAAAATGTCAGCCGCTGGGATGTCGAGACTGTTTATCGTCTCTTCCATTCTATCAATAAATTCCTCTACGTCTTCGCGAGGGGCTCCAGTGAACTGCACCTTCCACTGGCGTAGCAATTGTCCAGTCCGTGTCTCCTTCAGATAGGTGTTCTCGAAGGGTCGACTGGTGTTCATGTGACTAGAGGTTGTCGATGCCGCATTGGGCGTGGGCTGCGCTCCAGCTGTTGTGCAGGGCGTACCCGTGTGTGGCATCGCGGCGTACTGTTGGAACAGTGCCGGATGGGCGAATGGCCATCCTCCAGGCAGAGGTTGCCAGCTGTTGGCAGCAGCGGGGAGATGATTAACTCCCGTGGTGTTCGTGCTGTGCAACGGTGGTGACGGCCATGGTCCGTACGGGTATCCCATATATGGGGTGTTATTCGACCAGATGGGTGCCATAGTGGCAACATGGGGTTCGATGGAGCTTTTGTTTTCCGCATTATTGATATTAGCTGTTTCATGATCTATATGATCGAGTGCGGTGGAACTCAAGACCTTCGATAGTTCCGTTATCTCTCCGTCTGTCTGTCTCGCTTCATCCTTTTCAGCGTGCCATTCTGCGGCTGTTGGTCCGAACAGCCGCCGCATTTCGAAGCGCAGTAATCTGTCTCTTACTGTAGTTAAATTCTCATCTACTTTTAGGTGTTTCTGTTCGGCTTCTGTGAGCAACGCATCCTTTTGCAATTGTTCGTAAACGTTGCTAAGTCTTGCTCTTTGCTCATCTATCTCACTCCTGGTTTCTTGAGGGAGCTCCATTATTCCTAGGTGGGGGTTGTGAAAGGGGGACGATACACGATATGGATGTAAAATAATAAAGACAACACGGTATATATATAATAAAAATTTAAGAACAGCTGTTCGATGTGTTCTTGTTTATATGTGCTTGGAGTAAAATCTAAAAGCGTATTTTTTTTTCCTAGCCGGAGGTAAAATCGTATTCTTTTCTCTCTCTGGACCTTACTATTTCCAACCAAATTGTAGCAAATTTTGCTCTTTCCAGTATATTCTGTACTCGTCTATATGCGTAGTAGTGGACTAAGTAGTTACCCTAGTAAAATTTTCTTGATTATAAAGAGAATGCTAAATGCATGAACTGGACTTGATTTTTAACGTAAGTAGATAATAATAAAAGGAATGTTATTATGTTGTAATCCTCCTTTTTTTTTTCTTCTTCAGGTGTGATTATTTATGAGATTGGTTATAATCCTTTTTTTTTTCTTCAAAGAAAATAATTTTTATTCTGTGTGCTGATTTATATATACCAATGAAAAAAAAAATTTTTCTAAAGGTAAAGTAAAAAAAATTTTTTTTTTTGTAGTAAAAAAAAATTTTTAAGACTGATTTAATTTAGGTGTGGAACAGTAGTTCCGAAGTTGTTGATAGAGAGAAAAAAAAAATTGTTTATCAACATTTATTTATTGATGGTTGCTATTATCATTCTTATTATGTTACTATTATTATTATTATTGGTATTATGATTATTATTGTTATTATTGTTGTTATTATTATTGTTATTATTGATATTATGATTATTATTGTTATTATTGTTGTTATTATTATTATTATTATTATTGATATTATGTTATATTGAATTGAATTGTTGTTATCCCAGTTACCTTGACTAAGGTTGTTATTTGTCCAGTACTGCAGTTATTCTTGGCTACACCTATTTTAGAGTGCAGTATTCCTGTCTGACAGTAGGTGATTCAATTAAGACTTATTGAAATGGAAGAAAAAAAATAAAATCCTCCTGTTGCTTTATTATTAAATATTAAAAAAAAGTAAATCACACTAAAAATACATATATAAAAAAAAAATGTATATAGACAGTATATTTTCTCTCCCCTTGTTTTTTTTTTTTTTTTTCACAGAAAATACTTATTTATGTTTGTTAGTTATAATTGTTATGTTATTTGTCAATGCTAAGAAGTTTACTTGGTTTTATTTAACACGTCTAGTTTATGTTTACTATTGTTATTAATTATATCCACTCATTGTCCTTAAAAGAAAAGGTATCCAATTGTTCGTTAATGTTCCTTTGGTTTTTTAGTTATTTCATTTATATTGGTCCTCTTCTTTATGTTGGTTTCCTGTCTTGTTATTACTACTTTCAGCTACTATACTTACTTGGTTATTATCTCTTCAGGTTGGTTTGTTGTTAAGTTGTTATTTATGATAGATGGTGGGTAATAATCTTCAACTGGATTAATATATTTATTGCATTATTTTGTATTCCATTATAAAGCTATTTTAACTGTAGTGGTGTCGATATCACATCTATACTAATCATTCTGCTTACTATTATTTAATGTTATTTGAGGTTATTTATTATTAGTTAGTATTTATTATTTTAAAATTATTATTTAGCAGTTTAGTATTTAGCAGCTGAAAATAAAAGAATACTCACAGTATTAAGAGGTTATTGTAATTAAGCGTGTGATTTCCTCCTTATATTTTCAGTTAAGTTTGTTTGTATGTATCCCTAGCACTATTTGTCCAAATGACCAGCTTGACGATAAATATTCATCAATATGTCAGTGAAATTATTAAATAGAGCTAGTTGTTTTCTGAAGGTGAAAAGAGATTAGCGACATTGGCTTTTCTCTTTCAATGTACCAAGTTTTCTATTATACTTTACAAAATTACCCGTT